>JAGSMZ010000008.1:4062500-5393910 GCA_029286645.1 Papilio protenor
TATCTATCTATCTATTCTATCTATCTATCGATCTATCTATCTATTATCTATCTATCTATTCTATCTATCTATCGATCTATCTATCTAGCTATCTATCTATCTATCGATCTATCTATCTAATCTATCTATCTAATCTATCTATCTAGCTATCTATCTATCGATCTATCTATCTAATCTATCTATCTATATATCTATCTATCTAGCTATCTATCTATCTAGCTATCTATCTATCTATATATCTATCTATCTTCTATCTATCTATTATCTATCTATCTAGCTATCTATCTATCGATCTATCTATCTAGCTATCTATCTATCTATATATCTATCTATCTAATCTATCTATCTAGCTATCTATCTATCTATATATCTATCTATCTCTCTATCTATCTATCGATCTATCTATCTAATCTATCTATCTATCGATCTATCTATCTAGCTATCTATCTATCTCTCTATCTATCTATATATCTATCTATCTAATCTATCTATCTAGCTATCTATCTATCTAGCTATCTATCTATCATCTATCTATCTATATATCTATCTATCTAATCTATCTATCTATCGATCTATCTATCTAGCTATCTATCTATCCTATCTATCTATCTATCGATCTATCTATCTAGCTATCTATCTATCTATCGATCTATCTATCTAGCTATCTATCTATCGATCTATCTATCTAGCTATCTATCTATCTAGCTATCTATCTATCGATCTATCTATCTATATATCTATCTATCTAGCTATCTATCTATCGATCTATCTATCTAGCTATCTATCTATCGATCTATCTATCTATATATCTATCTATCTTCTATCTATCTATTGATAAGGATTCATACCAAATAAGAATAAAAGCGTTTTAATAAAGTCGATTGCACTTATTTGACGGTTTTCTCGAAACAAACGGTTATTGTGCGACAACCTTAATAGATAGATATATGCTATCGCAGACTTTAATTCAGCTAATTGAATGACCTACAATTCTTTCATACATCATTTTTATGTAGGTCTTATAGTTTAGGCTACGTAAGCCAAGAAAGCAAACTTTGTTACAAGTTGGTATTTTTTTCTGCGACTCGTAATTTGCTATTTATGATATCTCCTAAACTATTTATCGGAATTACACAGTTCCAAGGGTATTTATAATCTACATTAAATTCTCTTGATGATGGACACATTTATTTTGATAAGGATTCATACCGAACACGAGTAATAGCGTTGAAAGTGGGGTATAGATTTTGATCGAAATTTTAATGAAAAAAGTGGTTATTGTGCGACAACCTTAATAGATAGATATATGCTATCGCTGACTTTTATTTAGCAAATTTAAAGGGCTACAATTCTTTCATACATCATTTTTATGTAGGTCTTATAGTTTAGGCTACGTAAGCCAAGAAAGCAAAAAAGACACCAAATTTCGTCACGCAATTTTGAGCTAAACTATTTAACTACGCCGTAGTCTTTGACTCCAAAAATCAAACAAAAAAATGGGACCCACCTGCAAGCACTACCTCTCGGATAAAAAAAGAATTTTCAAAATCGGTCTACCAGGGGCGGAGTTATGCCGTAACACACATAAAAAAAAATAAAAAAAAAAAAAAACATATGGACGAATTGAGTACCTCCTTCTTTTGGGAAGTCGGTCAAAAATGTGATGAAAATATCGGATTTCGTTACCAGATCTGACTGTGGCGTCATTTTTAAGCTATCTGAAAGTTAGTATAGATGGTCCCCTAAAAGTTAATATTGATCTTTTACGCGAACGAAGTTGCTGGTTAGCTGTGAGTGTGGTTGATAAAATTATTTTTTATTTAATTTATAAACTTTCGAATATTGTAACTATTAGTTGTAGGTACATAGTTATTTTATATTTTTTATTAAATAAGATGTTTCGTAATGTGAATATTGAAGTTTTTGAAAATCCCTATAATTGCACTAAGCGGACGCCATGTTTTCTATTACTTAAATGTTACAGCCGCGAGTGGGAACTGCACTTAGCATCCATAAAATAATAATAAAAAGCTCTCTCTACGATAATAGATACAAATGACAGAACTTTTATATCTTTAAATTTGTTTTAAAACATGTTTCAGGTTTAATTTACGTTTTGAAATATTTTGTTACTAAAAACACTACTTATAATTGAAAATCTTGAGTTAATAAACCACATATTATAACTAGAAACTTTTCCGCACATACTTATGAAGTAATTTAATTAATTAACTAAGAAATCTGCTTCACTTAAGTCAACATTCAAGTTAGTATGTGTTTTACTTTAAACCGGGAAAAGACGTTAGAAGCTAACGTTTTAATGCAAATAATTTCATACAATTCTGATTAAATTTCTTTACTTCAACAACTGTCAAACCTTCATGAAAAGTTTTCTTTTCTAAAAGATAATAAATACCATTTAGGCAACGTGTTCTGCGAATACTTCCCGAACGAAACGTAAGTCACGCTCCAGCTCGCCAAATTTATAGCTGTTTGAAATAGTTACTTCTCGAATAAAATATAAAACCTCTATTGTTTTTTTTTATTTTATAAGGTGGTAAACTAGCAAACGGCCACCTGAAGCCACCGCTGTCCATAGACATCAGCAATTGTAGATGCGTTGCCTTAATCGACGAAAGAGGAGACGCACATAAAGATATTTCCCCTTCTTCGCCTCCACCGTCAAATCCAGTTTTCCTTCCCATCTTTTCCTCTTAAGAAAAGGGTGAAAAGGGACTAAAGACTGGTCTAAGATTTTCCCTTAAAAGTAAAATCGCATAATTAAATTAATCAGATTTTGGCAGAATTCTAGCCATAAACTAAATATCTAGATAAAAAAAAACGAAATTTTTGGAAAAAAAAATTAAAAATAATTATAAGAAATCTAACAACGCGTATGAAAGCGTTGTTATAGGTAAAACAAAATGCAACCTTTATGCTCTCTAATAAGTAATAGTAATTATTGACTCTCTCTATCATCTTATTTGAGGAAACTTAAAATTACCATAATTGACGAATTGACGCTTATACTGAGCCAACAGTAAGTCTTTTAAGCAGATTACAAACAATTACAAACAACGCCAACTCATATGGTAATTAGCATGGCCATTATATCTCCCAGCGGTGCTCGTGCGATGCACACGCGAGATTAACTGATTGATGACTGCAGTAATAACATAACATTTATACATTTTTAATTAACTTTGTCAACAATAATTTGGGAAATCTTTATAATTCGATATCATCTCGTAATTCGTTACCATATGTGCGCACACACCTTTGACTAAACTATCTTACAACTATTTAGTCTCGCTTTCCTATGAGCTTATATGGAGGTGGGCACTATTCGATTTTTAGTTGTACTAAACTGTTGAATTGACTGCGAAACAATAGACAATCACACAACTGTTGTGCGATAGTTAAATCAAATGTGTGCCCCCACTCTAAAGGTATCTATCTATTCTATCTAATAGTCTATAAGTCAAAGTTACATCAAATCGACTAAACCGTTCCCCAGATTACCAGGAGCACATAGCCTCGCAGACATAGAGACTAAACTTTTAAAAGAGATTTTAATTATCAGTAACGCATACACACGTTCACAAAATAAGTTTTTTATTGACACTACAAATACAAATACAAATTACAAACTATTACAAACTACAATTGACAATATTACAAACATGCACTCCAATTTATATTCATATAGAAAAATAAGTGATTTTATATCTATAAAGGATCAGAATCTCCTTTACCAAAATAGAATTTGTTAACGTAACCTATTCAATAAATCTTATCAAAATCACTATTTAAGTAGCAAAACTGATTACAATATATAAGGTTTCGTAATATCGAACTAAAAATCTCGAGCTATATTTCCTTCATCTCATTGTAATGCTCCATAAATCGGATTACACGGGAGAAAATCTGAGCAGTAATAATACTTCAAATAGAATGCTATTTCATAAAGATTCGTTTTGTGATAACGTACTTTACGTTACAAGATATTGCTATGTTACAAATGATATTGGGATCAATTCGTTATTGTTTCAAGATTGTATGATCACTAGCTTTCGCCCGCGATTCCGTTCGGATGGTATAATGAAAACAAATCCAAATATACATACCTCTGTTCTTCCAGACTATCCTCTTCATTTATACGTAATTTTATCGCAATGTGTTTAGGAGTTTAGACTACAAACTCTAACAAACATCCATCCATCCAAACTTTCGCATTTATAATATTAGTAGGATTTTAAAGATTATACTGAAGCAAGATGTTAAGTTTATTTTAAATTCATATTTTAAAGTGACATCTTAACCTTAATTTATGTTATACTAGCTTTCGCCCGCGACTCCGTCCGCGTGGAACTAAAAAAAATAAAAGTGAATACCCTATATGTTCTTCCAGACTATCCTCTACATCTATACCAAATTACATCGAAATCCGTTCAGCCGTTTAGGCTACAAACTTTAACAAACATCCATCCATCCATCTAAACTTTCGCATTTATAATATTAGTAAGTATTGTTTTGGTCCAATATTTAATTAAAGTTAGAAAGTAACTTCAATTAAGAGAAGTAATTTTCCGAAGTTAAATGGAAACGTAAACAACAGCATTCAGATAAAGCAGCAGTCGCCAGGATTTAGTTGCAAAGAATAGCCCCAAGGCATCTCGAATCGGCTTACGAACAGAAATCTTAACAACCTTAGCACTTCAAACAAAACCAACGGAAACTTTTGTGCGATATAGTATTTTGCAATAATTCTAATTTTATTACTTGAGGATACTTTAACGATGGCTATTCTGTTAATAAAGGTACACCTGAAACTAAACTATCGCACAACTGTTTAGTCTCGCTTTGATTCCTATGAACTTATAATAAAGTGCGCATATTACTCGATTTTTAGTTGTGCTAAACAGTTAAGTTGGCTGCAAAATAAGCGTCAAGGTAACTTTATAAAACAACTAAAAAGCGATAAAGTGCAGACTATATTATAACATATACTAAAAATTAAATTTTTGTTTTAGAATGTTGGTTGACTAAAATGTTATTCAACGTTCTTTAACTAAGATAAATTGTACCAAATTGTTCAACGGCGTGAATATTCCAATCAATACTGTATCAAGGATTTATCAAATGACCCACCATTAGATACGTCGCTGTAATCATTTGTCTCCAGTCATTCTCCTAGTCCGTATATCTTGATCTAATGATGTGGAAATGATATACGTTTCTTGATTCACCCCGTTCCTATAATTTATAAATTGTTTTAGCCGTACATACATTTTGTTATGTTTACCAAAGAATTAAAATACTAGCTGTTCCACGCGAAGTCGCGGGCAACAGTATGCATACATAGGAAATGAATCAATAATTGTTTAATTTTTATTAATGATGAAATTAACAAAAACATTTTGAAGAAAAGAAATAGAATTAAAATGTCTTTATTGTCATTTAAAAAATGATTTGCATATTTTTAAAATGAAATATCTTTATTTGAGCTAATTATTTAAAATGAAAATGATTTTTGTATTTAAAAATGAAGCAGCATTTAAAAAATAAAATCTTTTTTTTGTTAAATATTAATAGAAAGTATTTTGAAATAAATACGTTTTTATTTCTTTTGTAATTTAATGTCTCAATGAATGAATATTATTTATGATTTTTTTTTTTTTTTTTTTTTTTTTTTTTTTTTTTTTTTTTTTTTTTTTTTTTTTTTTTTTTTGTTAAATATTAATGGAAAGTATTTTGAAATAAATACCTTTTTATTTCTTTTGTAATTTTAAAAATGAAGCTACATTTTAGAAATAAAATCATTCATAAATATTTAATTTTTCATAAGTAATAGTAATTAATTAAAAAGATTTAGTATTTTTTGTTGCAATCTTTTTTCATTGGATTATTGAATATTATTTCTATATTTTATGATTTATCTTACAAATCCGAAAGTTTGGATAAATGGATGGATGTTCGAGTTTGGAGCCTATACGGCTGAATGGATCTCTATAAAATTTGGCATAAACGTAAAGGATAGTGTCCAAGTACATATCGGCTACTTTTGATTCCGGGAATAGTTACAGTTCCCGTGGGTTATATTAATTTTGTTTTATCGTGTATAATTATGCAATTGCTCTACATATCTTATTGAAATTTGGCACAAATATAAAGCATAGTCAGAAGTATCACATTGGGTACGATTCATTCCTAAAGTGCCATGTTCTCGAGGGATACGTCTTTTTTATAGTATGTTGTCTAATACTACTCGGTCGAAGTCAGGACAGCTAATTTAAAATAAAATGCAATTTAAGCTGTAGCGTCAAAAATTGTAAGCGAAATTGGAACAAAAGATCAAAATTCGTCGGACCATGTTACGGTTCCAAGTTGATAAATTTTAGAGAGAGATATAAATCCATTAAAGCCGTGTCCAGAGTGTATGATGAATGCGCAGAGCTTGCAAATTTAGTCTCGCATGTGTTGCCTACATTATGAGGACTAACGGCTACGTTTATTGCAGAATGCACGTCAAAATGTTTTATACTTTATTTTCAAATATTTTCAGACGACGTTCTTTTTGACGAACGAAATATTGTTTATCTTATAATTTGTGAATATCATGTTTTCATTTTTTTTTTGTAAATGTACAAGGTTCCTATCCTCTAGTTAAGGACTGGATTTTCATAGAAATAAGTCATAAAGTATTCGATTTTGATGTTTTTGATAAATCTAGATACGTTTAGATTAACAACCCAGAAAATCCCTATAATTAATATTTTCTTGGATCTTTCATATATTCTGCTAGAGTGATAATTTGTAACAATAGAACCTCCTTTAACTATACGTAGTTATTGTCTTAAAAACATAAACACGAAATAACGCAACATAGTCTATATGTATAAATGGTTAATAGCCTTTAAACCGGAGGTATCCTTTACTTTTTTTTACAGTTCATTACTCAATTTAGCCGGGTTATACTTTGGGCCCCTGTTCAAGTTTACACGTCACGTCGTGCTGTCAAAATTCTCATACGCTTTGATCGTATTACGTGCGTCGTGCAAAACAAATGAGACGTCTCGACAAAGATAAGAATTCCTTTTGCACTGGATGGATTACTTTTGCTCATACAGTAAACATATTGCCAAATTGGCGTAGAAAATAAATGGAAAAATTTTGACGTAGTAAAATTTCAATGGAAATTCCGGAATTCAAAAATATGGTTTTGTTTTTATCCTATAACTAGCTGTTCCCGTGCGGCTTCACCCGCATGAAATTATAAAAAAAATATTTTATTGTTTACATTTGTCAAATTATCAATTACAAATGTCAAAATGACATAACATGATGACAACCTTGCTTCCTTGATGTTGGCAGCAACTTATGGTCTCTTTCCCACATTAGGGTTTTTATCCAAAACATTTACCCCCTAAGTTTAATGGCGTTAAAATATATAGCCTAAAGCGTGACGCAAGTGTAGGGCTTTTTATTAAAAAAAGGAATATTCAAAAATATGTTGTAATTGCTGACATCTTAGGCAACAAAGAAGTGTGTGTTTACGCTTTATTATAATAGTATAGAAACCAACTGTTCTCCTAATTTCGTATTTCACGCAATTATTTGTTTCCAAATTATTCACCCCTTAAATTTAATAGCGTGAAAATATACGCCCTATACGATAAGTTTAGGGCGTTTTATTAAAAATAAACAAAAACATGCTGTACTTGCTGGCATCGTACATAACAAAGAAATGTGTATGTACGCTATATTAGTATAGATTACCACGAATTAGGATAATTCTTCAGGTACATCTTCCAACATCAATTTGTACTTTTTACTGGAAGATGTAATCCTGATATACTCAACAACTTTTAAATATAATTTCAAAGGAGACCACTATCATTTCTAGTATATAAGTATCCGTGTACAGGTGAGTGCGTAAGCCCGACTCACGTAGAAGTGGCCACCTTGCACGGAATGACAAATAGAGGGACGTATCACGACTAGAAATGAAATATACCCGAGCCCATTCATAAACTAGTTCCCTTATATTGACTGTGAGTTATGAAGATACTGTTTGAGATAGGAGCAATAAATTATACCAGATTTTTATCTTTCAACCCTTACTAAAATCTGCATATTTTTTTAGCTTTTAATAAAGTCTGTTTAACAAAATGTTGCATTATTACAATTATTTTTTGTTATTTTAATTACTAGCTGTTGCCTGCGACTCTGTTGTAAAAAAAACTTGGTGAGTAGCTTATATGCTCTTTGTTTTATCTGTGATAAATTTCATCAAGATCCATTGAGCCGTTCGGGAGATTCTAACCAACATTCATCCATCTACACTTTCGCATTTATAATATTAGTAAAATAGTAATATCATCGCAACTATTAAACAATTCCTCGAAGTATCTTTTAGCCACATAATATCAACTATTTAATTCTCTTATTGGGTTTAATTATTACTAAACTAGTTTATTCAATCAGATCTTTCATATTGCAAGCATCTACCAGTCTTAAAGAAGTACTTTTGCCTATTAAATGTTCGTAAGATACGCGATTCTTACCACGATTTATTTATCGTATCTTCCAAACATTATATTTGTACAAACCACAACAGTTTAAAGTTTTATAGCTTTTGCCTATTTATTTTGTTTTTTTATTTACTACGTTTGCAATTCTTCGGTAAACCTAGCAGGTAGGCCCTAGGTATAAATTACAAAGATAAATATCTGAGCGCGATGCTATTGCCGCGGCCATCAATCAGTTTATCTCGACCGCGCATCGGCGCAAGTGCTCTCACGAGAGTGATAATATTAACGATGCTCATTACCATACGAGCCGGGGCCATTATTGTAATTGCCATAATCAAATTTCTCTTGTTCAACGGAAAATTGTTTGTCATAGTTACTTACCTAAGTGTATTCAGCTTTGCCGTTTTTGATAGTTTTTTCGGTCAGAATAGATTGCCTAGACTTAAAACCCGTCATTACCTTAGAGTTCCTCTGGTATTGCGGATGTCTGTCAATGAACATCTAAGTGTTCCCGCTGCTCATTCGCCCCTTCTCTTATAAAAAAAACTAGTTGTTGCCCGCGATTTCATCCGCGTGCAATTAAAAAATAATAAAAAATACAGCCTACTTCACAGATAAACTACCTTTCTAGTGTTGAAAGAGAAATATTTCAAATTGGCCTATTAGTTTTTACGAGAATCAAATATATACAAAAATACAAATCTTTCCTTATAATATTAGTATAGATAGATCAAATTTGAAAGAAAGTCGAGTTCAGTTACGGTTTTAAGTGTTAAATGGCTCCTGTAATTATGCGAGCATATGTATTTACTTAAAATGTTGCTCAATACTCATAAATGTTGGGCAAATTATGGTAATCTTGAAATTTGAAGAACAAGATCAAAGTGAGTGACGTCAGCACGTAGGTCCGCGTACAGAATTACAATAAGGACCTAACTCGTTTGGATATGAAATATTCTCATTCATAAAGTAGTTGTACGATATTGGAACCGAGTTGTTACGGCTCTAGTAATGGAGATATTGAAATACTTTATTGTTTTAAATCAGAAGCATAAAGGCAATTAGTATGGATTGGTAGAAGTAAGCCTTATTAGATTACTAGCTTTCGCCCGTGACTCCGTCCGCGCGGAATTAAAAAAAACAAAAGTTAGTAGCCTATGTGTTCTTCCAGACTATCCTCTACATCTATACCAAATTTCATCGAAATCCGTTCAGCCGTTTAGACTACAAACTCTAACAAACATCCATCCATCCATCCATCTAAACTTTCGCACTTATAATATTAGTATGATTAAGTAGGAAACGGTGAGCAAATTAATAATCTATTGCCTTTATTTATGAAAAATCACGTACCTACTTAAAGAAGAATTAAAAAGCATTCTTCGTATTGTGTGTTACGTCTAGGAAGAGCGGTCAATTTGCTAAGATAGTAAGAGCGTACGCTCACCTTCCACTAAACTATCGCACAACTGTTTAGTCACGCTTTGATTCATTTGAGTTTATATGGAGGTGCGCACACTACTCGATATTTAGATGTGAAACTAAACAGTTGAATTGACTGCGAAACAATCGACAATCGCATAACAGTTATGCGATAGTTGAGTCAGTGTGCGTCCGCTCTAAGGAATATTTACAGTATGGATTACTTAGTTATTTTTAAAGTAATGTTAATATACTTTATTATTTCTTAATCTCAGTTCCTGTTGTATTCATGTGTTCAGGTGTTCATTGGTAACGCACGGAACTTGACATCGTAAATTCAAATTCAACATCCGATTATGGTCATAAACCATTACTTAGTACAGGCGTTCAGGCTAAGTCAAAGTGATTACCATAAATACGATATAGCTTAAACACCGTAACTTATCTACTCTCTTACCTTAACATTTTAGACCACCTAGGCTATCCTACATTTACGTCAGCTGTAGAAATAAAAGATTAATGAAGCGATATTAATGCATCGTTCGCTTTTTGTTTCTTAATCTCAGTTGCTGTTGTATTCATGTGTTCAGGTGTTCATTGGTAACGCACGGAACTTGACATCGTAAATTCAAATTCAACATCCGATTATGGTCATAAACCATTACTTAGTACTAGCGTTCAGGCTAAGTCAAAGTGATTACCATAAATACGATATAGCTTAAACACGGTAACTTATCTACTCTCTTACCTTAACATTTTAGACCTACGCTATCCTAGATTTACGTCAGCTGTAGAAATAAAAGATTAATGAAGCGATATTAATGCATCGTTCGCTTTTTATTTCTTAATCTCAGTTGCTGTTGTATTCATGTGTTCAGGTGTTAATTGGTAACGCACGGAACTTGACATCGTAAATTCAAATTCAACATCCGATTATGGTCATAAACCATTACTTAGTACAGGCGTTCAGGCTAAGTCAAAGTGATTACCATAAATACGATATAGCTTAAACACCGTAACTTATCTACTCTCTTACCTTAACATTTTAGACCACCTTGGCTATCCTAGATTTACGTCAGCTGTAGAAATAAAAGATTAATGAAGCGATATTAACGCATCGTTCGCTTTTTATTTCTTAATCTCAGTTGCTGTTGTATTCATGTGTTCAGGTGTTCATTGGTAACGCACGGAACTTGACATCGTAAATTCAAATTCAACATCCGATTATGGTCATAAACCATTACTTAGTACTAGCGTTCAGGCTAAGTCAAAGTGATTACCATAAATACGATATAGCTTAAACACCGTAACTTATCTACTCTCTTACCTTAACATTTTAGACCACCTTGGCTATCCTAGATTTACGTCAGCTGTAGAAATAAAAGATTAATGAAGCGATATTAACGCATCGTTCGCTTTTTATTTCTTAATCTCAGTTGCTGTTGTATTCATGTGTTCAGGTGTTCATTGGTAACGCACGGAACTTGACATCGTAAATTCAAATTCAACATCCGATTATGGTCATAAACCATTACTTAGTACTAGCGTTCAGGCTAAGTCAAAGTGATTACCATAAATACGATATAGCTTAAACACCGTAACTTATCTACTCTCTTACCTTAACATTTTAGACCACCTTGGCTATCCTAGATTTACGTCAGCTGTAGAAATAAAAGATTAATGAAGCGATATTAACGCATCGTTCGCTTTTTATTTCTTAATCTCAGTTGCTGTTGTATTCATGTGTTCAGGTGTTCATTGGTAACGCACGGAACTTGACATCGTAAATTCAAATTCAACATCCGATTATGGTCATAAACCATTACTTAGTACTAGCGTTCAGGCTAAGTCAAAGTGATTACCATAAATACGATATAGCTTAAACACCGTAACTTATCTACTCTCTTACCTTAACATTTTAGACCACCTTGGCTATCCTAGATTTACGTCAGCTGTAGAAATAAAAGATTAATGAAGCGATATTAACGCATCGTTCGCTTTTTAAAATAGAGTATTTTCTAAATTAGTCTGATTGTTTTTTTTAACTGTTATGGCTTAAATGGCGTCACCATGCTATTGGCCATGTGTGTTTTAACTTATGTAGTGAAAATATGCAATAGTCATTAATGGATCAAGGTATAAAGAATAAAAGACAAGCTACACAACGTCCGTTTTTATTAATGTTAAGAATTTTTCACAATAAAGTCTTTATTGGATCGTATCCATAAACGGCGGTATGCACAGCAAATGCGCTATTAATTTCCTTTACACGAAAGAAATCTTACAGTACATACAAATTCCATACAAATATTTACATGAGCCCTTATTCGTGAATGTATACATATGCTCTAATGTTTCTATTTGCTCGAAGCGTTATTTTATAACATTAAAAAGAAAATTACACAGCGAATGATGCGACAGATCAATTTGACAGAATAAGGGCATTTCCTAAATTTAGATTTACATAATATTGTCAATAAATTCATATAGAACCGTGACGCGTAACTTAAAACAAAAGAAAATGCGATACCCTGTTAATATAGGGAGCATCCCTCAATAAATTATAAAAGAATTTTCTAGACTTTGTACAAATATTGCAGATAAATAATTTAAATACGATTTAATTATGTGAAAAGCTATTGCATGAAATTTGTTTTAAAAACGTTTAATTATATTATTCTAACAAAATGTTTTAAACATAATTGCAATTACTTGTTTGGCGACATACAATTACATTTTGAAATAACTATGTTTTAAAAACAATTTAGCAACAGTGCTATTACGTTTACGATTAAAATAACTTTATTATAATCTAATTAACACATCAATGTTATCTAAAAATAATCAACCTTAGGCCAAAAATTTGCAAAGTTCTATTCCACCGAGATGCCTATACAATAAATATAAAAGACAGTATTTACAATTTAAAACTACCGTTTATTTCACGTTAAGAAAAATATTCTGAAATATGAAAATTCATATAATAGAGCTGTACATTTAGATATCTATAATTCAGTATTTAACACGCAATTATTGTTTCTCGTATAAGATACACAAAAAGCCGAATGATTACGTCTGTAACACACAATGGCGAAAGCGAAGCCAAAACTAAGTTGAATGTTCATAGGCGATTGAGCTTATCGACTAAACAATTTTCCATGCTAACACAGATCTAACTGCGTTATGTTTACTCTTTGTGTGTTATCGCTTCGATTTCGCTTTGGCGGCTGTGTGTTACGGGTATTAGGGATAGATCACATGTCACCATTGTGTAGTGAGGGATGGTGCGAGCTTTGGGCGTTATGACTAGAACAGCTGCGGTGCCACTTGCTACGTCACTCGGTGCGCTCGATGTCGCCTGCAACAATATTGATAGCTACTGTATAAACATTTCACGTCTCACACATGTAATTTATATTTTTAACGTACATTTCTGTTTAAAGAATTTTGTAATAATATGCTACTTCTACTAACTTTTTATAGAGTAAGAGTGGGCGTACATCTTTGACTAAACTATGGCACAACAGTGTGCGATTGTCGATTGTTTTGCAGCTAATTCACAACTAAAAATCGAGTGCGCATCTCCATATAAGATCATAGTAATCTGTTGACAACTGTTTAGTCGTGCGATAGTTTAGTCAAAGGTGTGCGCGCGCTCTAATTTTACGTTAAGAGCGAACGTAACTGTGGTGTTCTTTATTTATGAATGTGAAGGGGTACACCAGTAGAGGTCTAGAACTAAGAAAGATGGATTTCGTGAAAAGTGACATGATCAAGAAGGGAGTGATGACTGAGATGACGAATGATAAAGTTATCTGAAGGTCGAGAACCCGGTGCGTCAACCATACGGAAGTAGGATTAAGGGCCTGTTCCACCAAATTGTAAATTGTCTGTTAACAATCTTACGTGTAAAATATGTGATGAAAATATCGGATTTTGATACCTTATCCGACAGTGACGTCATTTTTAGCTATCTGAGCCTCTATCAGCAAGTATTGGGACAGGCCTTAAAACACTCACCTTGTACATAGTCATTTAACAGAGTATCAACTGCGCCAATGCGAGTTGCAACACCAGTGTCATAGCTGTGTACGTACTCGCCCCTGGAAGGTATAATTTGTTCATTTAGCATTAATGATGTACTTAGGTGCTACGCGGCTACGGCGTAGACGTATTACATTTAGGTATGACGTAACGATAGTTCAAACTTTCAAATCACTACATTATGCATGGTTAAATGGAAAACCAACCTATTTTTATCACAGGAAAAGTAATATTTGACTAATTATTAATTATTGCTAATTATCTGATGGTTTCACCTTAGTGTTGATTCTTGATTTCCACGAATCGCCTTGCCGGTTTATACGTATAATACTACCACAAGCATTCTACGAACTGCTACGTGTGTGACGTAATACATTTTTTTATTTTAATTAAAATGTGTCAGTAATATTGTGAAACATAGTAATTTAAACGTTATTCTGCTATTCTATAAAATTGAAATTTTAATTATTAAGGTTTAATAATAAATTAATTTGGAATTAATTGTTAGTTTCAAAATCTGTAACTTGTTACGAAAATAAGGATTTTTCTTTATTAAAGTTTATCTATTATTATATCATTTTGATATAATTTTGCTCACCTTTTGAACCTACGGCCGCTGCCAGTTGCATGTCGGCAGCCGTCGGCATTTCTGGAGTAGTACTGATAGGCCCTGATGACAAACAAAGAAATATTTAAATACGCAAAACATATTAAATTACAAATAATAGTAGATATCGGAAATTACTTAAGATGTAAATTATGTCTTTGACACTAAACTTAAGAAGTTACATTTCAACAAGTTCATGGATAAATATAGGTTAAGGGCCTATCCCACCACTGGCTGATAGAGGCTCAGATAGCTTAAAAATGACGTCACTGTCAGATAAGGGAACAACATCGATATTTCCATCACATATTTTACACGTTGGTTCAGACAATTTACAATTTGGTGGGACAGGCTCAAAATATTTTTAATTCGAAGGCGTATATAACTTTCTGTACTATGAAAATAGATTCATATACAAACAACTGACTGTAGTTAAATCTTTAGGATACAAATTTAGTGAAATATTTTTATACGATCTTATAATTTGAAATCCAAATAAGTTTAAATGTTAAAGCTGACTAAGTAACCGCTCGGCAACTGGGTACTTTCATAATCTTTTTTTTTAATTATCCCTCGTATAAAAATTACAAAAGGCTGCTTCCAAAGACTGTTTCAATTTTTCATCGTCTAATAAAACGCTATCCGTATTATGAATCTTCCGACATTAAGAATTAGCGTGAATTATTTTTCAGTTGAAATTCCGCTCAACTTGGCTCCCTGTTGACTTTTCATTAAGACTAGGAGCGGTCGCTTTGAAAAAGTGTTTGTGTTTTCCCTTACCCACTAATTTTCTATTAGAGGATTTTTTTCCTCGCATAAAATGAAGTTAACGGAGCATAAAATTATTCACGGGGAATGCTGGAGGAAATGTTTCATCTCGCTCCTCCTGTTTAGATAGCTGTGTACACGGACTTCCCGTTGATAAAAAGCTTAAATGGCCTTCGCAAATTATTCTGCAAAATTGTTATTTTCGAGCCTTCGGGAAAGAAAAAAAAATGTACATTCCGCACGCCTTATTCTTTTCGTCGGCTTAATGACGCCATTTGACTTATAAAGCGGTTAAATTGCTTGTTTTAAATAAATAAACAGCTTTCTGTTTATGTCGTCGGGACTCTATCCTTTCAGCGCTGTAACAAATTCAGCGCCATTAAAAAGAGCACGAAATTATGTTAACAAAGTCTCGACAATTGTTTCCCTGGACGCTACACAAATACTAGTAATTCAATGCATCCTTTTATTTAGAGAAGGAAATGAAAATTATATAGGTATTTGCATTCCAGAGTTTTAACGTTTTTTTTAAATTACAATTTGCAACTAGAAAAAAATAAAAAAGATTAATTTAATTAAAGTTTCACCAAACTTTAATAATAATTTAAACACGCTAGTCGTGGAATATGGTAAAAAGAGCCTTTAAAACGAATTAGTAATTTAAACCACATTCTACTATACTATTATAATAAAGCGTAAACACACACTTCTTTGTTGCCTAAGATGTCAGCAATTACAGCATATTTTTGAATTACTCTTTTTTTTAATAAAAAGCCCTACACTTACGTCATGCTTTAGGCTATATATTTTCACGCCATTAAACTTAGGGGGTAAATATTTTGGATAAAAACCCTAATGTGGGAAAGAGACCATAAGTTGCTGCCAACATCAAGAAAGAAAGATTGCTGAGGTTTGTCATGTCATGTCATGTTATTTTGACATTTGCTATTGATAATTTGACAAATGTAAACAATAAAATAAAGTTTTTATAATTATACGCGGATGAATCCGCACGCGAATAGCTATTGTAACATTAAATACAAAACTACTTTATTGTTTGTACAATACATGAAAAACTAATTAAATGAAGTAGTAGTAGTCATAGCGTAAATTCATCCTATATTTCTGGTACAGATATTTTAAAGTGAAAAATTCTTAATAATTTAATATTCAATATTAATATTTGCAGCATAGGTACTCTAAACCGCATTGACCAATTCACCCTCGCATAATAAATTAACATGACTAACGATTTAAATTTATAAATGATATTTTATTATACGAATGCATAAATAATAACTGCAGATTTAAATATTCAATTCAAGTACCTATTAAAAACTTATAAGTCTGTCTGTAACTAATAACAATGGTAGAGCCCGCTTTAACATCTTCGCACTGTAGGCTCGGCTCGCCAGGTGTAATACCACGACCACACAGAAGACAGGCGTGAACTGGAAGCGATTCCGTGTTTCATCTGATGAGTGTGGTTCCGGAGGCCCAATTTTTGTCCCTTTCCCTTTCCACCCTTTTCTTAAGAGGTATGGGAAGGAAAAGTGGATTTGATGATGGAGGAGACGCACGGGAAAGGGAAATATCCTCTTTACGTGCCTCTCCTCCGTCATTTAAGGGTAAGCAATGCATCTGAAATTACCGATGTCTATGGGCAGCGGTCGCTTCGCCATTTCGGCGGATTCAGGTGACCGCTTGCCTGTTTGCCACCTTATTAGATAATATCAGACCACCGAGGGAGTCGAAGCAAGGTGATTAGAACTGTAATTTTAAAAGATATTGATATCTATTATAAATACATCATCTTACCAGGATAATAAATAGCTTCTTTTCTCACTGCATATTTCGCTAAAGGTATTCGTAGTGTGCAGATAAACTCGGCAGGCGATGGCAGATCCGCGTCTAATAACGTCACAGACGCTATTGTTGAATATCTGCCATTCACCAACTTGAGGTCATGGGACACGCCATCCAAACGCCTTTAAAAAAATAATATTATAAGAAAAACTTTATACAGTATTGTAACATAGTATTTGATAACACGAGTGTACAATATATTATCTTTATTTGGTTTTGAGAGTAATATACAGTGCAGTATACTACACTATTACTATTACGGACTACTATTAGTTATCTAAATTATCTTATAGTACCAAACTTACACTATTAATGAATGCTTTATTTTTCACCAGCTTTCGCTCGCGACTCCATCCGCGCAGAATTAAAAAAAAACAAATGCAAGTAGCCCATGTGTTTTTCCAGACTATCCTCTACATCTATGCCAAATTTCATCGAAATCCGTTCAACCGTTTAGACTACAAACTCTAACAAACATCCATCCATCCATCTAAACTTTCGCATTTATAATATTGGTATGAAGTATGATATGATTTTTACTTATAATTATAGTAATATATTTCTTTTAATATCAAAACTTCAGATATCCACATCCGCAGTGGAATTTCGTCTGAAAGCATACTTTTAAATAAGAAACTCAATGTAAGGTGCACCAGGTGGTAGCTTTAAATCGGATTTAATCTTGAGCTGCAGAAATGTTGCCAAATATTCTTTAAGCTTTAAGAAATAAATGGACGATGTAAAAATCTGTACTGAAGACTTAAATTTCTTTGAAAATGAGTATATTTTACATTTAACAAATGTTAATTATGTGTGGAATATAACATGAAATCAATATTATCATCATCATCTCCCCTGCCTCATCCTACTCGTACTCCCGTAGGGTCGGCGCATCGGGTTTTCGTCCTCCAAATAACTATCATCCGTCATCTCAGTCATCACTCCCTTCTTGATCATGTCACCTTTCACGCAATACATCCATCTCTTTATAGGTCTACCTCTACCGGTGTACCCCTCCACATTCATCATTGAAATCAATATTATGATGTACATAATTGTTTCTTGCTTTAAACTTACTCTGCAGATATAATAGAGTATATAATACACGTATTTGTGTTATTTGAATTATTTCATGTACTTAAATCAATAAGAATTCTAGCGTCAAAATAAGGAAAAACATGATAAAATATAAAAATTGGATATATGTAGCTTAATGTTCAACGGATGATTTGTGTTAAGCCAATTTTAATATTCGTCACAGTCCTACGCAATTCACGTTCTTGCTAACCAGATTGTAAATGAAACGGGCTGAAAATAGACTGAATACCTTTCAGCTGAACTATGACCTTTTGTCCCTTAAAACGACTTTAGCTTATGATATTGTTACGCGCGTGGGGATAAAGTTAAAACACTTCGTTTATTCCTCTTTCATTTATTGGCGACTTACAGTAACAGGGGTTTACAGCAGTCACAATTATCCGTTAACGACACGACACACACAAACACAGTCATTAGCACTAAGCACTTCACAAAACATCACGGACACTAAAACACTAGCTCTTTCACTTCACGGTCACTTTCTTCTTTGCAATCCACTTAAGACTTCTTCTTCACAGTTCACTTTCCACCGTAACACTCCTCGGATCGGATCTGATACCCCTTATAAAGACCGAATTTCAACCTTCTTTTCGTTATTCTTTTGTTATTTTCTTCCAGAACATTCTCGATGCCGCTTCGAATATTCCAGATATCTTTTTGCGAACGTCTTTTTCGCTACTCGCCAACAGATGGCGTTGCGACAGAACATTCTGGAAACACTTCGACTATTCGACGGGCATCATTTTCGCTTCTCGCCATCAGATGTCGCTGCGATAGAACATTCTGGAGACAGCTCGATTATTCTTGACTCATCAATAGATAAGGTCGCGACAACATTAATTGTAACACTAGATTTCAATATATCCTCATCCTAAGGTTACCGTTATGTTGGTATAATTTAAAGTTTTTTTTAAACATTTAAAAACATAAGTCATTAATTACGAAGTGATTTTTTATTTCGAATCGCATTTATAATTTCGTTTTTCATGAAAATTATATGAAGCTGTTTTAGAAAGATAAATGTTTTGATGTAAAACATTTTCTTTGAAAGTAAACAGTAAACTTTAAAACATATTTCAATTGAGCAATGTCTCCCGAGGCTCAGGGAAGCCGTATTTGTATAACAGTTTCGTTCTTTTCTTAAAACAAATATCGTACTAAAGTGGGCAACTTAACAACAAAGAATCGTGTACCGAGAAATGTATTTGAGAATATATTCAAGCGTACGTTTTAATGTGAAATAAGTGCTCGAGAAAACAATGGAAATATTGTCTTTCTTTAAGCATTGTACACATACACTTATAATTCTTTTGTTTGGTAAAAAAAGCCCGAAAATCATCGTATCATTTATTCAAGATCTATAAAACTTAGCAACGAGTGCGTAACTTTATTCCAGTAGTAGTGTTGTTTGGTAATCATTATGTAATTGCTATTATATCTAGAATTAAAACTCTAAAAATAATCGATTAGTTTTAACCTTGAAGAGATAGCTAACTGGCTACCAATTCTACGTCGAAGAAGACACTTCTTAAAATTAGTTCATGAAGTGTTCTTGTTAGACCACTTTTCCACTGTAACATACGTGTACTTATGGCGAGCCTGTAAAGTTGTAACCATATTTGCATCAGTGTAGTGGCTACTTACGTAATCAACGCAATAAAGTAAGTAAGATCACGCGAGCGAACGCTACGATGTAGGCCGGCCGCGATAACCTGCAATTGCCCTAAGCCAATTGCTGTGGAGCACACGTCTTCAATTTTATATGACCTCGACACGTTACACTATTGCCCTATCGACTTTTACATTTAAATCTAACAGTTAAAGTCTTATTTCATTTCAGGTAGAAATTTTATAATGAAGGCTAAAATACATTTTTTACTTGTCTATCATTGAGGCTAAAACTCTGTTTTTTTTTTATGTAATAGTGATTATTACGTCTCAGTGCTTGAATCATTTATGTATCTAACTAGCTTTCGCCCGCAAATCCGTCCGTTTTAAATTAAATCCCCAAATAACTGGTCTATGCATTCTTCTACACTATGCTCTACACCTATGCCAAATTTTATTGAGATCTGTTCGCTTAGACAAAATCTAACAAACATCCATCTATCTAAACTTTCGCATTTATAATATTTAGAAGTAAGATTAG
Organism: Papilio protenor; assembly: GCA_029286645.1. Lineage (NCBI taxonomy): Eukaryota > Metazoa > Arthropoda > Insecta > Lepidoptera > Papilionidae > Papilio > Papilio protenor. The sequence continues at coordinate 4,082,989 of JAGSMZ010000008.1, forward strand.
CAAGTTATCGCCGAATAGAGAAATGTCATTAAAATATGTAACATCTCTCTTTTATTAATACAAATAAAAGAGATAAACATAACACAAATACTAAAGCAGTCGACAGAAATCTTATATGAAAAATCGTGTTAAAACTCTTACCTCTCAGGCGTGGCGAGTGTCAGGTTTGGTGCCGGAAAGGCGCCGTCCGCAGCGCATATGACGTTGACAGTATCGTCGTCCGTTTTGTTCTGGATAAGACGGAAGTTTGTCTCCGGCACTGTAACATAACACTTATAAGAACATTCCGCTAAGGCAGGTGAGGTTAATGAACTGTAACGATCTACGCGCGTGCCAAGACACCCAACTGCTCTCGCTTATTAAGTTTCCGAAAGGTTTTTTTATTATAAAAAACGGAATTTCTAATTAAATTCTTTTTTAATTTCTTAGCAGACTTTCGATATTAGAATTCTTGTCTATTATTTTACCTATAAAGTCCTTATTGTTATTTAAACAATAGTAAAGTTAGTATGCTTTTTGTTTTGTTATTTTTTTGTTTAAAATCATTAGTGTATTCATGTTATTTAGTTCTTTCCGGTACGATATACGGTAGATACTATTATAAAAGGGTAGGAAAGGTATTATTTATTGTAAATATTCCATACATTTTAAATCAAACATGCGAAACGGTACGTAAATGCTCAGATTATTGAGCTACGCGACATCAATTTATAACAAACAAGTCATTTTGCATCTAAACTCGTAGGCACGAAAGTGCAATTTCAATAAATGCAACCGTAATCTGTTTAAATTATATAGCTGATAGATTTTATGTCATGGTTCGTATTAATCAAATTATAGAGTCACGAATGCTTGCATAGAAAAGAATTTAGCATAACTATCTGATAAAACGAATTAGAGATTAGAACAAAAAAAAATATCGAAATTTTACCACTCCTAAAGTCGAAAATTTTTCAAAATAATTCGAACCAATTGTTTTTCTTCTTTATTAACGTAAATGTGAATTTACTTTTTTTTTTACTTTAAGGTTAAACCAGCCAGCACGAAGCGGCCTACAAGTTGAAAGCTAATTGACAACTGCTATACGGAAGTCCACTTCCGTTGTGAAACCTCTTTGGTTGCTCTGCGGATAGTTTGTCGGTATTTGCGGATACTCTTCGCATTAAAGTAAGTTTACATTGCCGAAATGTTTGTGCCAAAAACCGGTTTTTTCTTATTTTTAACAACGAGAGATATAAGAGAAATTGAAAGCCCAAAGCGCCTGTCAAAAAATGTTAGCTTGTCGTTTCAAATTATACAATTGAAGTTGGATATTTTTTTTTAATTTCGAAATATGATAGTATTATTGCAGCATTCATAATTTGTCTACTTGCAAATATAAATATTAATATCACACTTCTAATTCTTAAGTGGTCAGTAAAGGAGTTATTTAATTCTAGATTTAGTACTAAAATTTACATGAAATGTAAAATTACTATTGAATTTTGTGTTAAAAAATAAACTAAGTGTGTATCACATAAACCCAAGATAATCTGTTTAACAGTTTCAATTCCTACTGTTATACATTTTCTGGGCAAAGTTAAAATTTTATTTGAATGTATTCTAAAAGTCTAACACTTATCCAAGTTCTACGATTCGTTACAAAGTACTGTTCACAGATAAAATATATGTTCGCACTTTGTTCTTTCGTTCATTTATGTTTAAACTAGTTATAAATTTTACTAGGTGTAATTATGTAGCTAAAGTCACAAATAACACATAGCCATTATAATCACTTTTCCATGTTGTAGATGACAAAAAAAATCTATATCAATTTTAAAAAGGAGAGTATTCTATTAATAAAATAATGGTAATAGGTTCATTACTTTATCCATAGATAAATGTTATCTGTTTGCTTCAATTAAATGTTTAAAAGTAACAAATGGAACGTAATTCCTTCGTTCTTATCTCAAAAACAAATTGTAAGTTTGGAACAATCGATCGATTTTATAGCTCTAACAAAACTCGTAACCGCTCCCGAACACGATGAAATTTTGGCGAATGAATAGAATAGTATTCTCTATATAATTCAAAGGCAGACAATTTGCTAAATTACACTACGAACAGTTTACCCATATCGAGCCTACAATACGATATGGAGGCCTAAACCCTTCTCAAGAAATGTATTATTGGATAACCCGAGTAACTATTAAATGGATTTTAACTTGGATTTCCGCCGCTTACATTTTACTATAGCTTTAATAACATTAACATAGTAATTGGAAGTTATATCTTTTTCTCGCTTAATTTCTACTTAACATTTACAGTATTATCATCCGCTTTAATTAAATTCCAAACGACCTTTGGAACGTATTATCGTAAATATATTAACTTGGTTCTCCAACAATATTAAATGTTGAGAAAATAGCGATAAACAAAACTATAAAAAACATCTAGATAGACTTTTACCTAAAAAAATTAATAACACAGAAAATAGCAAAAACTTATTTTAAAATAATTATGCAGTATACACGTTGTCAACAAAATTAATTACAGCAAAATTTATCCATTGATCTAACCTAGAATAAATCTGTGTTCTTAGTCACAAATGCAAAAAAGCTTTACACAGCCAAAGAAAGCTATAGAAATTCGGATAATGGCGATTAATGAGAGATTTTCCATTTTACAAACATACGAAGGGACCTCTTTCATATTGATCCTAATTTAAAAACAATCTTGATTGGAACAGCCGTGAAGATAAGCTGGGCTTGTTTCATTTCCCCGAAAGCCTTAATAATGCTTTAAGCGTAAAAAAAGATGTGAAACGCAGATGTCTTATATGAATAAAGGTATAAGATATCAGGAAAAAAATCCCATTTTTTCTATCATCAGATATGTCTGATTAATAACAATAAGAGAGTGCTAACACCTTTGATTAAACTATCGCACAACTGTTTAGTCTCCTTTTGATTGTTATAAGCTTATATGGAGGTGCACACACTACTCGATGTTTAGTTGTGCAACTAACCAGTTGAATTGGCTGCGAAACAATTGACTATGACACAACAGTTGTGCGATGGTTTAGTCAAAGGTGTGCACACTCTTAGTGTTAAACTTAAGTAGAAGGTTCCTAATTTGATTGATTTTTATGGTTACGTTACAAAGACTTTTCTTGGTGTTCAGAATATTTTATGCTTTGTGCTAAAGAGAGGATCATATTTAGTTTGTTTTGAACACGCTGTTCATATCATCTATTAAATTAAGTAGGTTAATAAAGTAATTAAATACCACTTCAGCAATTTGATTTATATTATAAGTTAACTAACTATACAGAATCATTCGCTTGGCACTCAAGCTTAAGTCGGGTGGCAGTCGCGGTACGTGTCGGGGCAAAACAGATGCCTCCTACAGCTTATCGCTATTTAAATACTCTTGTCCTAGTTTTAAATTTAATTTATACGTTAAAATATGATTAAGATTTAATATATTACTGTTTCGATATTCATTTTACTTATTAAAATATTATTTTGTTAATATCGTAACGTCCTTTTCGAAATATTGTAAATATTCCAAAAGCTTCTAAGAAGAATCAAGTTTTCTATTTAAGATGGTATTAAAATATGAAGAAACTAGTGTAGCCTTTGCCCGCGACGCCGTCCGCGTGAAATTAAAAAAAATAAAATAAGTAGTCTATGTGTTCTTCTAGACTATCCTCTACATCTATGCCAAATTTCATCGAATATCGTTAGCGGTTTAGACAACAAACTCTTACAAACATCCATCTAAACTTTCTCATTTATTATATTAGTAAGAAGTAGGATATTGCATGTTATCTAAAGTAACAAATATTGTTAACAACTCACCAAAAACAACCATTTGCTTGGTCCTCGAGTCTTCCTCCATGAAAGTGGACACAACACAAGTGTAATCACCAGAAATGTCTGTGTTCGGTTTCACTATGCGGAGTGCTCTGTGCATTTTTAATGGGTCGTTCGATGCTCTGTAGGTTAAATCGACTCGACCCCTCAATATACCCATATCCTGCGGCTTCTGTGACACAATCCATTGGTACACCGGCCTCGCTTTGTTCCTAAAGAACCACTTCACCACTAGCCCGGACGTGTCGTTCCCGTACGTGTAATCACAGTCTAAAATCACAGCGTCTTGTACACCGTATTGTATTATTTCTGGCACTACTAACTTCACTATCTTCACTGCGTTCAATTCTGAAACAAAAGAATAGAATGGTTACGTATTGTTATGTTTGTAATCACTAAAGTCGGCTAAACACCTTCAGTTTAAAAATTGCCTATGCAAGCATATATCATGATATATGCATTTCATACTGCAGTTAAAAGTGAAGGTGTGTAACTGGCTTAACAAGGCTGGAATTCATTATATCTTAAAAGTTTTACCACCATATTTTATACCAACCTACTAATTTTCAAGTTTTAATTTTGAGCTACCAAAAATTATGAATATTCTTTAATGTAAAAAACCTTGTTTGAATTTCTCTTTTATTTCAGACTACAATTTTAATTTCCCAGAGTTCTATAGTAATTTGAAAGCAAAAATAAATGATATTGTCTTTGAAAGTTAAAACATTTTCCCTTTGACACTGAAGTGGGCGGAGATGTGAAAAAAGTGTGATTAATTTAGGAAAAAAAAGGTACTTTTTAATGTAAACAACAACGGCCCGCTTTGACTGACAGCGCCTTAATGGAGGCGTCAATAATGATCGGAAAATCTAACATTAACGCTAAACGAACAACGGAAAACACTTTCTCACAATATAAACAATTAATATTCATGGACAGTAGAGCAGTTACTTAACATAGATAAAATATTATTAAACTAACAACTCAACATTTTGTTAATTTTTGTCTTCAAAATTTGCATTAATTTAAACACCTTGTACAGTCAGCTATATATCAGTATAAACAAATATATATTTACGAAACTTTGAAAACTTTTTTTAAAAATATCCGTAGATTTTTGTTAATTTACTAACATTTTCTTCAACCATTCCAACTAAGCTCTAGGCTTCTGCTAGCTATGGTTCACGACAATAGTCGAATGGTGGGATTCGAACCATCGACCGCAAGATCGGTAGTCCGTACCCCAAGCCATTAGGCAATTGGAGCTTATTATAGAATAATCGTCATTAACTTGTATATAAGGTTACATATAAACAAATTAGTGACTATAATTTTAAAAACCGAACTCGTATACAAGTTTGTAAAGCTTTGTAATACATTCGTGTTATACAGCTAACTGTACTTTTTATTGACGTGACGTCATTGTCTTTTTGTATATTCTACTGTTCAAATAAAGAATCAGGTTAAACCACAGTTGACATACATGAAATTTATGTCAGTGGACGTTTTACTAGAAAAAAATGAATCATGTGAAATTCCACGGAATTGTAAAGAATTTAAACTCTTCGAATAAAAGAACAAAACACTTATTTCATTACTTTGGAGTCATAAAACATACGAAAAGCATCGAATTAACATGAAAGTTGCACTTCAAGACTGATCAAAGCATAGGTATCCGTTTTCAAGGAGTGGAATTCAAATTTCAAATCAATAACAACACAATTGTCTTCTTGATTTTCTATTATGTTACTGTTTTCCAATCGTTAAAGTTCTACTCCACTACGGCTTTCTCGTTGAGTTTTGCCTCCAGATAATCCTCGACCATTAGCCTGCAATGCGCAGAACATTAATATTTATGCAACTCTCAAGTCGATGTTGAAAGCTTATTTAAATTCATGCTTGGTCCTACTTAAAAGGCAGGCTCGACCTAAAAATTTTGAGACGCACTTAAATTTTCATCAATGGACGCTCTTAATAACAAAGTGAGAATAGATTTTAATAACGAATTCATAAAGGTAAAGCTCTCAGAACATTATCATCTGATGAATATTATGTGACTGGCACTCATCGAAATTCCGAAGTCATTAATGTAACTTGTAAAATAGAAAACCATCTGAAAAAAGAAGTTAAAAAATCTAATGGCCGTAAAACAGAAGAGAGTGCAAAAAAGAAAATATAAAAAACTATAACGGTTACAAAAGCTGTTTATATAGAACAAAAACAAGAAGAAAAGAAGACTACTAAAAGCGACACAGAAGGCGCAAATAATAACAATGTATTTGTCCAATATTAATAAGGCAAAATATTCATTAGAACAGTTAACCAGCACTAAATTACAACCGTACGCGTATGAAAGAGTAATGTACATAAATTCCCTACATCATTACATATTCTTTACAAATCTACGCTATAGTAAATCCGTTGAAATCATTCCAAGGACGGAAATCCCTCAAGAGCACTTGCAGTCTTCAAAATCCCGACTAACGAGGCAAATGTCTTCTGTCATATTTGAATGTTAGCGGGTCAGGTGATTTCAATAGTAACTGCAGATGTTATTGTTAAGGGACTATTGTTCGCAGTTGACGGGTTTCAAATGACAAAAGGTGTCAGGTGTTATAAAGGCAATTGTTTTAATTCGCCACCGTAGTAGCTTATTGAGGATTTTTGTACTTGTAACGAAAGTTCTTTCATTGTGTTTTTAATTAAAAACATTAAATAAATGCACTGTAAAATATACCTTAAAAACAATAAGTTTTAAATTATTTCTGTCTTGATCTATAAAAAAAAAACAATAAGCAATATTAGTAAATAAAAAATACAGTAAAATATTAATTTCTGAAGTACAGCAGGCTTTGCTCTCTTTTAGATACTAGCTTTTGCCCGCGACTCCGTCCGCGTGAAATTTAAAAATAATAATAAACAAATATAGCCTATGTTAGTCACAGATAAATAATCTTTCTAACGGTAGAAGAATTTTTAAAATCGGACAAGTATAATAGTTTTTGAGCGTATTCATTACAATCAAACAAACAAAGTTTTCCTTTTTATATAATAATATTACATATAATACTATAGATGTGAATAGTAAAATAGGTAGACCTAGAAAGAGATGGATGGATTGCGTGAAAGGTGACATGATCAAGAAGGGAGTGATGACTGAGATGACGGATGATAGAGTGCTTTGGAGGACGAAAACCTGGTGCGCCGACCCTACGGGAGTAGGATAAGGCAGGGGAGATGATGATGATGAATACTATAGATGTGAATAAATTTAATAAACATAATAAAAATGTACGACATACTAAAGCAAACATTTGATGTTATATTAAAAAGCTACATTTCTGTTCAATCTGACATGACGATTCCCCCGAAGCACTATTATTTTTTAATTCCACTCCCTAACCTCACGAACCCTTAATGTTATTTATATTTAATTTCGTGAGAGCTCCAGGGGCACTGTTGAAAGCCATGTTATCTACGTACACATGAATACGATTCCAGCGACTTTTACACGACCCACCTTCTCGAGTACGTTTATAAAAATAAAATAATACAAAAAAAACACATCCCTACAAATGTCCTTGACGATATAAAAATATACCGAATATTACGATATAATTTTTCTCTAATATTTTTTAAAATTTTGTTCAGCTTGAGTTAGTTTATTATTCTAAACAACTAAAGTTGTTAAAAAGATATAATTTGACTAAAAGTTTTAATTTCATCTGTATAGAAGTTTATAAATCTTTAATTGAATAATACTTTTTATGTATATAGGTGGTAAACGAGCATGCGGTCACCTGAATCCGCCGAAATGGCGAAGCGACCCTGCCCATAGACATCCGCAATTGCAGATGCGTTGCCTACCCTTAACGGAGGAGGAGACGCACATAAGGAGGATATTTCCTCTTCCCATGCGTCTCCTACTCATCAAGTCCACCTTTCCTTCTCATCTTTACCTCTTAAGAAAAAGGTGGAAAGGACTAAAATTAGGAAAAGGGACTAATTTGAAGTTTTTAATAATACAATTAAATCAATAAAAGCTAACAATAATCATAATTGAACATTAAATAGTGGGAACGATTGTAACAAGCGTTTGCTACACGCAGGTGCTCCGGTTCAAATTATAGCAGAGAATTACTGCTACGTTACAGTACCATTGATTACATAGATTTCAAAGCTATTTACTTTTACATTGTAACTTCAAATATACAGATCGTCATTTATTAAAATGATAATGTAAATTAAACCGAAGAAAAACTTAAATGTCTACTATACGCCAATACTAAAATCGCATTTTAATTTTATCGCTGGCAATCTTTAAATAATGATATATAATCTCTAAATCATGTCAATAGAAGAATATTACTATCGTTAAATTTGCGGTAATCGGTTTTTAACCTGGAACAAATTGGCTCCAGTTTATAAAAGAATTTAATGTGGCATATTTCTTTTAAATATTCTATTTAATATTTCTTTTAAACCTTTTAACTTTCAGCTCATAATTGAAACGCATATAAATAGCATTGTTGGGCTTTAGCTGTAGCTAAAAGCGTGGAGCAAGCGAGCATGTCGGGCATTCTATGGCCAAGTTCCACATTTTCGGTAGCGTCACCGCAAAAGGTCACAATATATTATTTCTGAACGGAAGCCTCCGGGCTGCCCCTGCGCTATTAATAACGGGTTTTCTTTGCCAACGGTACATGCATCTGACAGTAACGATCGCACTTTTACTCTGTCATTTATCGTGTCGACCGCTTTTATTATTTAAATTTTTCTTCCCGGCATTCTGGCTCGCTCAAAAATTTTGCTTTCCTCGCTTCTCTGGCAAATTCTTTTTCCTTGCCCCAATTAACTGAATTAAGCAAATGAGGGAGCTGTTTGCGCACTTCGGAAAAGGTGCTTATACTAACAAATTCAGTCGAAGAGTTCTAACAAGTGCTTTGCCGAGACTTACTAGTTCCATAATAAAATCTTCATTTGGAATGATATTCTCTTTTGATGAAAAAGAGGATCATTTGCTAACTATAATTTTACGTTATCAAATTACTTGATGTTATTAGTGAAATTTAACTCCTTTAACATTGTATAGATTACTAGCTGTTCGCGTGCGGATTCATCCGCGTGAAATTGTAAAAACTTTATTTTATTGTTTACATTTGTCAAATTATCAATAGCAAATGTCAAAATGGCATGACATGACATGACAAACCTTAGAAATCTTTCTTTCTTGATGTTGGCAGCAACTTATGGTCTCTTTCCCACATTAGGGTTTTTATCCAAAATATTTACCCCCTAAGTTTAATGGCGTGAAAATATATACCCTAAAGCATGACGTAAGTGTAGGGCTTTTTATTAAAAAAAAGAATTATTCAAAAATATGCTGTAATTGCTGACATCTTAGGCAACAAAGAAGTGTGTGTTTAAGCTTTATTATAATAGTATAGATAGATAATGGAATTATTCAGTAGTCAATTTATTCGTGATGTTCCAAGAATTTCTGCAACTTTGCGTTTCTTTATGACGTGCTGTGCACGTCGGTAAAACAGTTCGAAATACTTTATGCAGAATTGATAGTTAAACATTGTTCAGAGCTGTGCGTGACCGCTTGCTTACAGTGCACGCCGTAATGGCTGTCATTTGAATATCGAGCCATTTAATAAAACGGTAACTGCTTCGGACTCTATTCCGAACGGTTAAGCCACGTTAAGCGTTACTGCAAATAGTTTAAATCCGATAACTTCGTTTGAACCAGTGCGATTTGATAGTTGGAATACCAAGAATTATTGGTGGTGTTTTACTGAAATCAATACTTTTACATACTTTTTAACAGTAATTGTGTTAAATGATCGATCCGCTTTACTTTTCTTTTGTATCCTTGTATTGATTTTATAATTAACTAGCTGTTGCCCGCGACTATACACGCAATCTTACTAATATTATAAATGTGAAAGTTTAGATGGATGGATGGATGGATGGATGGATGGATGGATGGATGGATGGATGGATGGATGGATGGATGGATGGATGGATGGATGGATGGATGGATGGATGGATGGATGGATGGATGGATGGATGGATGGATGGATGGATGGATGGATGGATGGATGGATGGATGGATGGATGGATGGATGGATGGATGGATGGATGGATGGATGGATGGATGGATGGATGGATGGATGGATGGATGGATGGATGGATGGATGGATGGATGGATGGATGGATGGATGGATGGATGGATGGATGGATGGATGGATGGATGGATGGATGGATGGATGGATGGATGGATGGATGGATGGATGGATGGATGGATGGATGGATGGATGGATGGATGGATGGATGGATGGATGGATGGATGGATGGATGGATGGATGGATGGATGGATGGATGGATGGATGGATGGATGGATGGATGGATGGATGGATGGATGGATGGATGGATGGATGGATGGATGGATGGATGGATGGATGGATGGATGGATGGATGGATGGATGGATGGATGGATGGATGGATGGATGGATGGATGGATGGATGGATGGATGGATGGATGGATGGATGGATGGATGGATGGATGGATGGATGGATGGATGGATGGATGGATGGATGGATGGATGGATGGATGGATGGATGGATGGATGGATGGATGGATGGATGGATGGATGGATGGATGGATGGATGGATGGATGGATGGATGGATGGATGGATGGATGGATGGATGGATGGATGGATGGATGGATGGATGGATGGATGGATGGATGGATGGATGGATGGATGGATGGATGGATGGATGGATGGATGGATGGATGGATGGATGGATGGATGGATGGATGGATGGATGGATGGATGGATGGATGGATGGATGGATGGATGGATGGATGGATGGATGGATGGATGGATGGATGGATGGATGGATGGATGGATGGATGGATGGATGGATGGATGGATGGATGGATGGATGGATGGATGGATGGATGGATGGATGGATGGATGGATGGATGGATGGATGGATGGATGGATGGATGGATGGATGGATGGATGGATGGATGGATGGATGGATGGATGGATGGATGGATGGATGGATGGATGGATGGATGGATGGATGGATGGATGGATGGATGGATGGATGGATGGATGGATGGATGGATGGATGGATGGATGGATGGATGGATGGATGGATGGATGGATGGATGGATGGATGGATGGATGGATGGATGGATGGATGGATGGATGGATGGATGGATGGATGGATGGATGGATGGATGGATGGATGGATGGATGGATGGATGGATGGATGGATGGATGGATGGATGGATGGATGGATGGATGGATGGATGGATGGATGGATGGATGGATGGATGGATGGATGGATGGATGGATGGATGGATGGATGGATGGATGGATGGATGGATGGATGGATGGATGGATGGATGGATGGATGGATGGATGGATGGATGGATGGATGGATGGATGGATGGATGGATGGATGGATGGATGGATGGATGGATGGATGGATGGATGGATGGATGGATGGATGGATGGATGGATGGATGGATGGATGGATGGATGGATGGATGGATGGATGGATGGATGGATGGATGGATGGATGGATGGATGGATGGATGGATGGATGGATGGATGGATGGATGGATGGATGGATGGATGGATGGATGGATGGATGGATGGATGGATGGATGGATGGATGGATGGATGGATGGATGGATGGATGGATGGATGTTCTTCCAGACTATCCTCTACGCCTATGCCAAATTTCATCGAGACCCGTTTAGCCGTTTAGGCTACAAACTCTAACAAACATCCAACCATCCATCCATGTAAACTTTCGCATTTATAATATCATAATAGTAAGATAATAAGAATGGTCATCTCGTCAAGAATTTTGTCTTGTGTGTGATCATTTTGTGTCTTAATTATTGTTCTTTGTTTTAAATTTTACCGAATCTCGTTTGGTCCAACTTTCAAATGCTTACGGATGTTGAGCATTTTAAACAAGGAGGGACATTGTCGTTGTCGACGACCGTCAGCAAGTCTTGTGACTCGAGCATATTATAATGTCGGCTAATGATCGCATTTCCACAACTAGACCGAGCTGAGAGTTTCGGTGATGTTTTTATTTTATTATTCCGTTGTTTGCTGTTTTAAAAATGGTTGTTTAGAGACTTTAGTGTGGTGTTTTTAATAAAAATTAGTGATTTACGAAGAAGAGTTAGAGGTTGTAAATATCTGCTTATTCAATACATTTAAAATATGTTTTTGGTTTCAATAAAAACTACAAATAATTGGTCAGTTAAAGTATTATTAAATGAGTGAAAACGATTCTTTTGATTCAATTTTACAAATTTGATAAAAACAATAAACTGATACTTAACGTGTTTGTAATTTTGCGTATAAACCAGTTAACAAGCTAGTGTTTTTTCAGATTTAATTAAAATACGTTGCATACAATATAATTGAAACAAAAAAGGAAGAACACAAAAGAAATGCAATTGAAGCTTTTTATAACATGCTCGAAATTTTGTTCGAAATTATGTTATTCAAAAAAATTCTATCGCAAACTTTTCGTTTAGCTTCTCTTTTTAATTAATTAAAAGGCAAAACGCGAATGAGGAACAAAGTAGCGCTTTAGTAGAGAAAAATATCGTTGTTTCGTGAGATGAAAACGAGCGTGGAATGTAGGTCATGCCATCCTGGGAACTTACCAAGATGTGTAAGTAGAGATGTTAAACGGCTCATTCGCAATTACCTTTTATGATTATGATATTGGGGTTGTATGAAAAAAAAAACTTTACAACTCAAAGCTTTAATGATTACTGAATCAGATTACCAAACATTTTTCTTGTATAACTTATTCTCATCATTATAATCAACCTCATTGCTCATCACCGTATAGAATAGTAGAATGCCACCACCACCGTGTAGAATGCCATTCTATAGCCTAAGAAGTCCTTAACCATATTGGGAACCACATATCCAGTTAGTAAACAATAAAAAACGAAAGTAATGACACGTGTACATGTAGAGATAAACATACACATGAAAATCCAAACCAGAATGTAATTTATTATATTTACTGTGTCGATCAAAAAGCGCGGGTGACACTGCTTATGTAAATCAATCTATATTTACATTCATTCTCAGTTGGCAGTGGATTTGCAATGGAAACATCGAAACCTGATTTACATGATTGCTATTGCTTCCATTTGTTTATGATGAGGGAGAATCGATACGTGGCTAACGTATTGTGCACACGCCAGCTCATTGTTAATACGTCAAATATAATTCCTACCATTTCGATATTTTATCTTACTAACATAAATGCGAAAGTTTCGATGGATGTTTGTTAGAGTTTGTAGTCTAAACTGCTGAACGGATTTCGCTGAAATTTGGCATACATGTAGAAGATAGATCTGGAAGAACACATAGGCTACTTACTTTTGTTGTGTACTCCAATACAAGTGATTGAGAGGAAACTTTTGTTTCTGTAATCTAAATACTATTACGTATTGCTATTTAAAATTTTACCTGATGTAGAGACTTTTTTGGGTTAATCTGACTTAAAATTTGGTCTTATGTAAAAATAATCTCACTTTTCATCCATTGGGGCAAAGCTAAATGTCTGTTAAGCGTTTTAAAGCGTAAAGAGCCGCAGAAAGCGAAACGAATTCAATAGTTTTCGAATGCATAAACGCGACTTGTATGTAAATGAATATTAAAAAGGTCTACATGGTACAAATGAGTGAAATGATTTATTCAATATCGACATGGGATGTTTATTTTAAAGCCGTTTTATACTGTACAAGCAGTATCTAACAGTTTAAAGAATTCAAGTGCCTTAGTTAAGATATTTCTACTACTTTAATTTTTATTTTGCTTATTTGTCTTGGTGTCGTTTTTATTTTGCCAAAACACGTTCAAAGATTGCCAAGAAAACGTTTCAGAATGTGTTGATATTAGAGCCCCTACAATATTAGTTTAACTCTGTCATCAAAAGTCAACGAATTCTCTTTTATCAGTATTTTTATAACACAGATAATATTTCTTAACAACGTACAGTGCTTAGTTTTAGCTTTTTATTATAGTTTTAATTTTTAAACCCTAATACTGGGTTTCTGAAGTTTCATTTTATATTATCGTTACCTAGTAATTCTTTAATGTTATGTTGACCTAAGTTTCAACAAGTAAAACACTGCTTACGTAGTTCGGAAACTCATTTCATGAATACCACACCAAAAGCACTAACGAAAGGTTAAAAGTGTTTCGGAAACCGGCCATAAAAGCATTTAAATATCAGACAGTTTTCTATAAAGAAATAGTTAGATTTTTCGTTCGTTATTCATAAGTTAGAGGTAATGTGAAACAAATATGCGTGTCAGCGATGAATCAAACCTACAAAATATCGATTCTGATGAATAATTTATTACCCGCTATTAGTATGTAACCTTAATAATAATCGATTCTGAATATATTATCGTCCTTGTATATATACTAGCTTTCGCCCGCGACTCCGTCCGCGCAGAATTAAAAAAAAACAAAAGTAAGTAACCTATTTCTTCTTCCAGACTATCATCTACATCTATGCAAAATTTTATCGAGATTCGCTCCGCCGTTTAGGCTACAAACTCTAACAAATGTCCATTAATCTAAACTTTCGCATTTATAGTATTAGTAAAAAGAAAAAATAAGAACATGCATAAAACGATGATTTTAGTTATTTTAAAACAAAAGATAATTTAACTGTTAACTGAAAATAAAAATTAGCTTTAACAATACGTCTCTTTAAATATATTTCGGTTACAGTTTGTTAGCTGAGAATGCTTTTATTCCGCTCCGTGAAATTCGCTAGAAGTCTTCGCTGGATCTAATTGACCGTAACAAATGTTAGACAGACACCATGATTTTCTTTTTGTCATTCCGTGTATGCGTGAAGTAAAGTTATAAGTTATAGACAGGCCTGGAGACATAGAACATCGAGAACATTATAGTCTCACAAACTTATTTGGCCAGAGACCTATATAGTCCTATATAGTCTAGAGTGTACGCACTGAACTAAACTATCGCATAACTGTTTAGTTGATTGGTGTTGATTCCTATGAGCTTATATGGAGGTGCACACACTACTCGATTTTAGTTGTACAATTAAACAGTTGAATTAGCTGCGAAACAATCGACAATCGTACAATTGTTGTGCGATAGTTTAGTCAAAGGTGTGCGCCCATTCTTAGAATATGATTTACACATTTGACAACAGCCACAGTTTGACATTGTATTATTTATTGACATTGAAAATGTTAATTTAGTGTCACTTATGCCCACGGGTCAGATAAGTTCGTCAGTCTATACCTATCAATCTGACCTCGACGCTTGTATCAAATGTCAGAGGCGTGCTTTCAAGAAAATTGGTATTGCCCAACAATGACATTTATTTTCTGGAGTAAACAGGAATATATCGATACTGCGTCATCAAATGTTACGACTGCCATTATAGTTATTACACGAGCCTCCGTACATCGATATTGTCGTTTCGATTATTAATATTGAATATCTACCGAATTTCTCTATGAATAGAACTAAACTGTATGAATACAACAACGTTTTCTAGTTATCTTTATGAAGATTAAACGTGTTAAGAGAAGACGAAATAAATTACTCGTTACCTATGAGATCTTAGGAGCCTTTTTTATAAATTCAACATTTATAAATAAATAAAAAATTGATAACCTCCTTTTGAAGTCAGTTAAAAATATACTTACTCTTAACGTGATTTTCGTACTTTTACCTGATGTTACAAAGTTCATCATATTTTTTTATTAAAACAACATTTTGTACGTAATTGTTTGTTGCCAGTCACGTGCATTATCGACTAAGTTCAGATTGTGACTGTAGAAAATAAAAGAGTATTTCCATTTTTCATGTCTCTAGAGGAAAGTTTTAATGGATTTCGTACCGTAAGAGAGTAAGAAAATCTAGGTGATATTTTTTTTATATAATAAAAAATGCTCGCCAGCATTCAGTTAGGCCGGGCGCGTACTACCAATTTCAAACGGAGAATAAAAGTTGGAACTAACTGGAACTAGTTTACGGGTTAAGTTTTTGCTTTATCACGGACCCATTTTTTATAAATATGTAACAATGTGAAACTATTAAAGAGAAATGTAAGACAGTATACATCTCTCACTTAAAGCTTGCTACTACTCGAGTTCGTGCGAACGTGGAAGTAAACTATCGCACAACTGTTTAGTCTCGCTTTGATTCCTGGCTTATATGGAGATTCGCATACTACTCGATTACTAGTAGTCGATTGTTTCGCATTTAGTTGAAACAATCGATAATCGCACAACAGTTGTGCGATAGTTTAGTCAATAGGTGTGAGCCCGCTGTTAGAGTTAGTAGTATTTTCCTGCATACTTACCTAGAATATTAATGGTACCTTATGTCTGTAGGATTACTTATGTAAATAAAGAAACATGAAAAATAGTAATAATACTTTAATAATTCGTCCGTCCGTACGTCCGCGTGGAATAAAAAAAAAAAAAAAAAAAAAAAAAAAAAAAAAAAAAAAAAAAAAAAAAAAAAAAAAAAAAAAAAAAAAAAAAAAAAAAAAAAAAAAAAAAAAAAAAAAAAAAAAAAAAAAAAAAAAAAAAAAAAAAAAAAAAAAAAAAAAAAAAAAAAAAAAAAAAAAAAAAAAAAAAAAAAAAAAAAAAAAAAAAAAAAAAAAAAAAAAAAAAAAAAAAAAAAAAAAAAAAAAAAAAAAAAAAAAAAAAAAAAAAAAAAAAAAAAAAAAAAAAAAAAAAAAAAAAAAAAAAAAAAAAAAAAAAAAAAAAAAAAAAAAAAAAAAAAAAAAAAAAAAAAAAAAAAAAAAAAAAAAAAAAAAAAAAAAAAAAAAAAAAAAAAAAAAAAAAAAAAAAAAAAAAAAAAAAAAAAAAAAAAAAAAAAAAAAAAAAAAAAAAAAAAAAAAAAAAAAAAAAAAAAAAAAAAAAAAAAAAAAAAAAAAAAAAAAAAAAAAAAAAAAAAAAAAAAAAAAAAAAAAAAAAAAAAAAAAAAAAAAAAAAAAAAAAAAAAAAAAAAAAAAAAAAAAAAAAAAAAAAAAAAAAAAAAAAAAAAAAAAAAAAAAAAAAAAAAAAAAAAAAAAAAAAAAAAAAAAAAAAAAAAAAAAAAAAAAAAAAAAAAAAAAAAAAAAAAAAAAAAAAAAAAAAAAAAAAAAAAAAAAAAAAAAAAAAAAAAAAAAAAAAAAAAAAAAAAAAAAAAAAAAAAAAAAAAAAAAAAAAAAAAAAAAAAAAAAAAAAAAAAAAAAAAAAAAAAAAAAAAAAAAAAAAAAAAAAAAAAAAAAAAAAAAAAAAAAAAAAAAAAAAAAAAAAAAAAAAAAAAAAAAAAAAAAAAAAAAAAAAAAAAAAAAAAAAAAAAAAAAAAAAAAAAAAAAAAAAAAAAAAAAAAAAAAAAAAAAAAAAAAAAAAAAAAAAAAAAAAAAAAAAAAAAAAAAAAAAAAAAAAAAAAAAAAAAAAAAAAAAAAAAAAAAAAAAAAAAAAAAAAAAAAAAAAAAAAAAAAAAAAAAAAAAAAAAAAAAAAAAAAAAAAAAAAAAAAAAAAAAAAAAAAAAAAAAAAAAAAACAAAATATACAACTAAAGTGTCGTCAACTTAAATATAAAATTAATAGTCACGGTATAATATAGAATAGATTCATCAAAGGCGAGGGGAAAGTCTGAAAGCTCGTTGTCGCGGAATGAAAGCGTGAGGTCAACTGTGACGTGCCACTAAAAGTTCCCTCACCACGATCGTTGTCGAGATACGAGTAGTGTAAAAAGGTGTTTATTCTACAACCTTCACCGCAAATGTTACATCACTATAGAATGTAACTTTAATTACTTACCATTTGCCGAAATAAAAGCAACACCCGTTAGGTACATCGACATCGTTAATCTTCTTAAACGGTAATTTCCTGTTGACACCATTGCTAAATAAAAGTAAATAACTCAGGTTAACGGTGTAAAGATTTCGAACACTGTATTTTTAATATTAGTAGATTTTTATTAATTCACTACTATTTCCTTTAACCATTCCAATTAAGCTCAAGGCTTGTCCTAGGATATGGTTCACGACAAAAGTCGAATGGCGGGATTCGAACCCTCGACCACAAGATCGGTAGTCCGTACCCCAAACCATTAGGATATCGGCGCTTTCTTAATATGGAAATGATAAACGTGCTATCTTAGTAATATTATAAATGAGAATGTTTAGATGGATGGATGTTTATAAGATTTTGTCGTCTAAACTGCTTAACGGATCTTGATGAATATTGGCATAGATGTAAAGTATAGTCTGGAGGAACACATAGGCTATTTACTTTTTCTTAAGTCAACCCGTATAGAGTCGCAGGCGAGAGCTAGTGTTATATTTAAGACATTAATAAAGTAATTAATAACAAATACAGAGTTGATGTACAAAAAACAACATATACAAGAAAATAGTAGCAAAATAGCTATAAAATTGAATAAAACAAAATAACGCTTTTAAGGATAAAGATCGGACAATAGAATACTCCGGTTACATTAACGCTATACAAATGATTAAAAAACAACAATCGAGAGATGTCGAGACAAAGAAAGATGAATAAATAAATTGAAATCACGAATAAAACTGTTCCAAATGAACTGAAGACAATGTAAATAGAAAATATGAATGAACAAGGAATTCATTTAACAATTGTTAAATAGTTGCCAGATAGCAATTGCCGGTTTTTAAATTATCTGCAATGTAAAAACATTTTCGAATTCATTCATAAAACATCATCCTTATTTCATGATAATTAGACCAGATTTAAAAGTACAAAGTGATCTACGAAAAATATAATATTCTATTGCTAAATTATGAAACTTCTGTCTACAACTACTGATAGGGGAGGTTTTAGAATAGCATAATAAATTCTTACGTAGTCTTTTAAATCACTTATTGATATATTTTTTGTTTCAACTTCATCTTTATTCAATTAACAGCTGTCTCATTGATAAAATAAATTGAATTGTTTTACTCGTATTTGCTTATCGTTATTCTAATATTTTTTGTCTCTTGCATATTTTATATGCAGTGTCACCTTTTTTTTTTTAAAATCTTTGTTAGGTAAAGGGGGATTTTTGTCACTGCAGTGTCAATGTAGTGTCACCTGTATTGTTACTTTTGTTTTATTGATTTGGTTAGTCAGTTACTTCTGTCCTAGATGTATGTAAAGTATTCCATTTGCTCTCTTCACTACTATTTCATTTCCTTTGTTAGACTATACAAAGTAACCTCAATTCACTGGCAAAATTAACATTGCTTGAATTTAAGCGATTTCCTCACCCCTTACGGGGCCCGCGTCGGCGTTAACGAAAATGACAGCGCATGACTGTGCGATACTTGACTAAGTAATTACATACACGTCAAGTTGTAACATGGAACATACTTCATGTTCTGGCGCTGAGTTGACGCAAGGCGTGAGACAACTTGGAGACAAATTATTGTTTATCGAACATTTATTTATTACAATTAAAAGGTTTCAATTTCAATTTCAGCAGACAATAAAAGCAACATTACAAATTGAGATAAAATTTTACCACATAAAAAATATAGTATTTGGGACATTTTATTATTTATTTTTAACGAGCTGTTGCCCTCGACTTTGTCCGCGTGGTATTAGAAAACATACGAACTATAAAAATAACAAAAAGCTACGTATCCCTCGGGAACCGAACATTTCTCGGGGATGAACCTTATCCCATGTGTACTCCAGACTTTGTTTTATATCTGTGCCAAATTTCAATAAGATATGTTGAACCGTTGCAGAATGATCGAGTAAACATTAAAAAACTAAATTAATGAATCCCACGGAAACCGTAACTATTCCCGAGATAAAGAGTAGTCTATGTGTTCTTCCAGACTATGCTCTAAACCTGTGCCAAATTTCATGGAGATCCGTTCAGCCGTTTAGGCTACAAACGCTAACAAACATCCATCCATCCATCCATCCATCCATCCATCTAAACTTTCGCATTTATAATATTAGTAAGAAGTAAGAAGTAAGATTTAATTTAACAGAATAACAATTACAATGTAAAAAGAGTCTGTTATGTTCCTTAATAAAATAGAAAATAAATACTGTATATGGCAATCGTTGGAAATCGAGTACATTGTAGTAATCGAATTTTCAAAACAAAGGGAATAGAAGGGAAAATGATAACAAAATACGAGTATGTTATGTGTAATCGACAATCGATATTCAAGGGGTGGTTTTGTGTAATTCATCACAGGGCGTCAGCGAGGCTTTATGTCTGGTGATTAGCCTCACAGAGGCATTGTTTGTTAGCTTTGTTATTCACCTTTGTTTATTCTATTTGGTGATTATGGTTGCAATTTTTGCCGCCGACCGACTCTTTGTGCATCGCCAATTTGTTGACTCATCCAATGGTTAGCATTCCCTTCGTAGACCTTAAGTAAATATAATTTATTGTTTCATAAGAGCGGGATCATACCTTTGACTGAACTATCGCACAACTGTTGTACGATTGTCGATTGTTTCGCAGCGAATTCAACTGTTTAGTTGCTCAACTAAAAACATTTTTCATTTATCTCTAGTCACGTGAATAGCTACTGTAGATTGTAGTTATATGAACTTGTAATTACAAGCTTTGACGTTAATACAGAAATACGTGTAATAATCATACAATAGTAGCTACTTTGAAATGCTCACAGGTGCGTTAAGCTGTAAACATAAGCAGAGTGAAAGAGGCATTTGTATAAAATAGTAAAGCAAAAATACATCGGCACATGCAAAATGTAAAAGCGAGGTCCGCCAAAAAGTCGGGAACAGAAGCGAGGCCATCGAGGCGTTAACACCGGACGTGTCCATTCCGAGCTCTACATTAAAAACGGGGGCTTCGTTATCTTTACCGCCGTTTCAGTGGTCCACGGTCCATGTTAGGGGAAACCCCTTTTTGTATTAATGACCCTATCAAATTTTACCATGTCGAGATTAGTAGGGTAATAGGGCTATAAAAACGGTTACGCTTATCCTAAAGGTCCAACAGGATCCGTTTAGCACGAATTTAGCGAAGTGTGTGCCGCTATTAAACTGCGATTAGACTGTTTCATAACAAACGCGATCAAATTTTATTTGATGAGCTGTATAAGCAAAATTTTATAAAGCACTAGCTTTCGTCCGAGACTCCGTCCGTGGGGAATAAAAAAAAACAAAAGCGAGTAGCCTATTGTTCTTCCAGATTATCATCTACATCTATACCAAAATTCATCAAAATCTGTTAAGCCGTTTAGGCTACAAACTCTAACAAACATCCATCCATCCATCTAAACTTTCGTATTTATTATATTAGTATGATTAGTATGATAGTATGATTAAAATCTTTGCATCAAACACCTTCAAGCATGTTGAAGTTAGCATCTATTTTTCCCATTTTTAATGCGATATTTTAGCTATAAGAAAGAGCACTCTCAACTGTCCAGCGATGTCCGGATAATCCTTCAGGAAGTGGTCTGGCGCGTTTACTCAACAATAGTCAGACGACGCTGCCTTCTAATGGAGGAAATAAACGTCACATATTGTATATAGCTTCTAATGTTATTCTAAGAGCTCGTACTTTTGACTAAACTATCGCACGACTGTTTAGTCGCGTATTGATTCCTATGAGCTTATATGCGGTACACTACTCGATTTTTAGTAGTGCAACTAACCTGTTTAATGGGCTGCGAAACAATCGACAAGCTCACAACAGTTGTGCGATAGTTCAGTCAGTCAAAGGTGTGCGCTCTAATACAACATATCACATAGAATAAAATTGAAATAAAACGTCTAAAAAAATAACAGGTTATTTTGTCAGAATGCCGCAGTCGGAATAATTAAGTGGTCACTAAGTGTAAATGAAAAATCTTCACACTAAACTATTATTTAAATAACCATTAAGCAAATTTGACGCAGAATTATATGTTAAAAGTTTTTAGTTTTAGATGAAAATTATGTCACGTCAAAATGACCGTACTTTAGTTCAGTGTGTAGAGAATATTATGGTAATATTGCATGGATCTCTTGTCATGTTTCTGGCGTTATTGACCTCTGAGGTCAAATTTATAGACCGTTTTTAAAGCGTGTAAGTAATGACCAAGTCTTACATCCCTCAAAAAACCTTAAAAAATATTTTCGTAAGTAAACTCTGTTGTGGTCTTTTAACCTTCAAATAACCACAACAAGAAAGCTTTGTTAATTCCGATATAGTCATTATTGCCACAAATAGACAGCTACGTTGTGGATTATTCTGTCCTCAACTGTATTTTTAAATAGTTAAGACTTAGAAGCCTTTAATAAAGTAGCGTACTCCCTTAAAGGCCAACAATCTATCTGCGGTTTGAGACGTTGCAGATGACAATGGGAATATGATCAAATAGCATTAGGCAATCTGCTCGAATAGGTATTCGAGCAGATTGCCTAAGAATTCGGGAAAGAGGTCCTTCTACTAATAAAATAAAAAGAACAAAGAAATAAACTAGATGCGTCTAGTTTCGTTCCACTGAAATATCATGTTTTTAATGTTATTCCTGTATGTAGAATGTTAATCCAAGTCACCTTGAGATAAGGGATAGATAAATCATAAAGTTACTTGATTAAATGTCGCTTGACATCGACTACATAACTTTTAACTTAGACGTAATATGACAGGAGAGGTAAAATATCGCCGCGCATATTATGAGGTGTCTTCCCATACATAACATATGAGCTGCGATTTACTTGATCGATGACTCTTAGTTTTATTTCCGAATTCTTTCTGACCGATGTTTTTGTACATTTTTGTTTATAACAATTTGTTGGTATCTATGTTATCTGTATTAATAAAAGTAATATTTACAATCTTTATCTGAAAAAAAAAATAAATGAGGTGAACTCCATCTAAAGAAAAAAGAAGAATAACTCCAGTTATTTAATCATACTAATATTATAAATGCGAAAGTTTAGATGGATGGATGTTTGTTAGAGTTTGTAGCCTAAACGGCTGAACGGATTTCGATGAAATTTGGCATAGATGTAGAGGATAGTCTGGAAGAACACATAGGCTACTTACATTTGTTTTTTTCAATTCCGCGCGGACGAAGTCTCTAAAAAAATAAGTACCCAGTGTTGCTTGCTTTTAAGTTTTTAAGCTCCCGTAAGAGAGCGAATACCAAACCGCAACAATACCTGGAATTTCGAAACACAAACTTAAGCTCCTTACTCCGATACATGACAAGTTATTCTCATTAACCTAGAAATTTAATTAGCACACTTCATCGTTGAAACAGAAACGTTGAAATGTTTCCTACAGCTTGCCTTCAAAAATCGTTTCGCAAACTAGATCTCATTCGACGGAGTTATATCCAGATATGAGTACAAACTGCATAAGTTCAGTTTTAAACTAGTTTTGCTTTTTCCTATTTGTTGAAGAGTGTAAATCTGGACTAGGAAAGAATAAATAATCTAGTAACAAAAACATTAAACTATTTAACTATCTCTTGGTTGTTCGAACTTAGAATAATACGAGCTGTCGCCCGCAAACTTCGTTAGCGTGAATTTTTTTTAAGTCATCTATAACATACCCGCGTGCATCTACCTTCTACCAGCTATCTTTCAGTCAAAGCTCCGTCAAAATCGAACCACCCGTTACATTTTGACAGCGTGGAATTTAAAAAAGTAGCCTATAATATGCCTATTCATGTCAGCTACCCTTCAGTGAAAGTCCCGTTGAAATCGGCCCAGCCGTTTCAGAGATTACCCGGAACAAACGCAGCTTGCGAACAGACAGACAGACAATTTTTTTTAAATACATTTTCGTTATCAGCAACGTAAATACATCTTCTTTCCGAAATCTCGAATTTTTCTTTTGATATTACAGACACTCTAATTTTATTATATGTATATAAAAGATATAGATTTATACAACGGTAGTTTATATGTAACTAATAAATGGTAATTTACAAAACAAATTATATAAGTATACTTCTTAAATTGATGTAACATCAGGGTATATTCCAAAAAAGCACAAACGTACAGAGCGTTAATTAAAATTTTAATCAATTTAATGTTCGTTTAGGCGTTTGATGTGGGAAAACAGGATTTGGAAAAATAATTTCATATACGAAGATCATAAAACCAGTACTGGGTAAAATTAACTCCCCCGAGGGCAAACAAAGCTTCGACTTTATGAGCTTTTTATTTAGCTTTAGCTGGCAAATTATTGATGAGTTCAAGTCAATTAAACGATGATACGTCCCGGGTTTTTTCATTTAACAACAGATTTTATGCTTTTTAAAATTTTTTTATGATTTTTTAAATCACCACTTGACTATTATCCGAACTTTGTAGGGAAGGCAGTGAACATCTATATTTTCTATACTATTATTATACAGAGGAAAAGTTTGTATTTTTGGATTTTTGTATGTATTGAAATAACTCAAAAACCATTACATTTAGTTAATATTTTATATTTATAACATTTAGTTAACTCTTAGTACACTTGTTATAATAATCTTTTTTTAATGTTATATTTAGCATTAATTAATTATCTAAGTAAGTAAATTGTTATTTTTTTATAAAGGTACATAAAGATTCTTAAACCGTAAAAGCTACTTTATCGCCGAGTAACATAGGCTATATTTTATATTCTATATTTCACGTGGATAAAGACGCGAGCAACAACTAGTTATACAGGATGTATGCATGAGTGCGAAATTTATTGTTTCATCATCTAAGTTACACCCTGTATACTCGTTAGTGTATTTGCAAAGATTGTGTTAAGTTTTTTCACAAATATTTCGCTAGATAAAGTTCAGATTCAGAAGGATATCAAGTGGTATTGTTTTCAATTATTTTATATCATTAAAAACAACACTCGATACTTTTATAAGTGCACTCTTTGGATCATATTACTCGGACTCTACTAATGGCCTTTTCTAAAGTAACGTCCGACAAATTATTGTTATCTGGATCTAGAAAGACTAGAGGTTTACCATTTTCATGTACCTTTATTAATTTAACTAGGCTAGAAAAGTGTGATATAGATAAAAAATTGGATGTAAATTTAGATATAAACTTTGTATACCTTTTTTGAAAATAAAAAAAACACTCGCACCCCAGATCCCTGAGAAAAAAGATATCAGGGGAACGAGGGCGCCAAAAAGGCCGCCCATAAAAAAAATCAAAAATTACTAAATTGTTTAAAATTTCGTGAGACATTATTATAACTAATTATTTTACGGCTATTACTCCCGTCTATTTTTCCGGTGGCGACACCGACTAATTTCGGACCTATCGGGAGTCCATCTCGAACCGTGGACATGAGTCATAGCCGTTAAATAATTAGATTCAATAATTATTATTTTGTGGAATATAGGAGATTAACTGCCATACTCAAAGTCGATAAATGCCCACTAAGAGAGTATTTAAGTGTATCAAATTTATGATAAATTTAAATTAACTGTCACACTCAAAATTCTGTGTTTTTTGTGTATTTTTAAGATAACATCTTCAGCTTAATTTAATTTTTACTTAGGTCTGCAATATTTTAACATTTCAACAAAAATTATTGAACACGCCACGTAGCCGGGGGATAATGCTAGTTTATGGGCCACAGCGCAACAGTGCGTGAGTTTATAACCCCTAATAAATAATACGATTCGAGATTCGGTCGGCATGTGAAAAGTAGTATTTATTTGCACGAATAGCTTGCCTATGTATTCTATAACCAAAGAGCTTGAAACATTTTTCATGTAATCATCACCAACACCATCTATTAATAAATCCTCAATACCATTCAATGAAATTAATTGCCAATAATATTGATTATAATTTATTTTGTAACACCGTTTAGTTTGATTTTATAACAAAAGATGGCGCTTATTACAATTTTGGAAAATGTTTTATTATATATCGAGGTGACGAATAAAACTTGACATCTGATATACCTTTCAGAGAGAGCACCGGTGAATAAATGCTGTTCGCTATGCCTCGTCTATACATTATTTAAATGTCTTCTATAACACATATATAGTACTGGGGAATGATTAATGAGTTAGTAGACTGGGATAGAGGCTCCGAGGTGTAATGACTTCAGCTAGTTGCATCGTAAACATTAATTATATCGTTATCCACTCTAAGCTTACGGGTGTATTGGGAACTGTTTATGACGGTGCGGTGCAATGATGAGTTAACGCCGTGTCTAATTGCGTAATGATTTCCGGAGTTTGCGCAGCGTTTATGTACATAATTGCTTAGTACAACAATTTGAAGATCGAATGTGGTAGTGAATAGGACACTTTTATCATCAACTTGTCTCTACGGAGTAACCTGCTTTTCCATACATCTCTGTCAGCCGTTACGTACAAATTCACTCCCTTAAGCATATCCTCTTTCACACAATCCATATGTTCTTTCTTCGGTCTTCCTCTATCTTTGTAACCATACATTCAATCTTAATACTTTTTAGAATAGGACATTTTACAATAAATAAACAAGCGTATAAATTACAATGAAAACCTCATCTCGTTGAAAAAAACTAATGAATAGAAAAATAAAATCGATTGGATCCACATTCCCAATGGGGTTTGATAAAGAAGCATCTGAGAAACATCGAAGTGACGAAGTAAAAAGACTTGGGCAAAGTATTTTATCTAAACACGTGATTTATGCAGTGGACTATCGTTCACACAGCGACCGGACGCAGCCCCCGCTTCCGGCCCGGCCGGGAACCCAAACAAACATATCGGGTTCGGTTAATCGGTTGAACATAAGCGTGATGCTTCCACCAACTCCCTCGGAACTTATACAACATATTCATATATTATATTTTCTAGACAATATACAGTAATGTTATTAAAGATGTTATAGTCAAACTACCTAGTGTATTGTGAGACGAATATTTTACAAATATGTTAGTAACATAAATAGATAATTAAATAAAGGTAAAAAGCGCCAATAGCCAATAGGTTTGGGGTACGGACTACTAATCTTGCAGTCGAGAGTTCGATCCCGCCATTCGACTATGGTCAAACCTATATCCTAGCACAAGTCTACAGCTTAGTTGGGATGGGTAAAGGTTATTAGGAAATTAACAAAAATGTACTAAAATTTTAACATAAAAAAATGAGATAACGCAGTACGGTTCAATTTTATCTATGGACTATTTTTGTGGTCAACTTTTTAACAATTTTGACGCGAACTAAGTTGCTAACAAAATTTAGGACAGAAAAAACTATCGTATAAAATATTTATTCTATAAAAAGCTAAACATTTATAGTACCTTATGAGACTATGATTATAGAAATTGCGAATCCGTAATCTCTGCATAACCTTTTGGGTCATGGCTTATCTATATTTAGCTACATAATTATTCGGTCACGTATATTCGTACTTTTAATACGTCATTTTGCCTTTATCACAATTATAATAAGGTGGAAACTGTTTTAATAGCGTAAAATATTTATTCCATGTTTGGTGAAATTAGTTGTTGGTTATATATCCTATACATATAATTTGACACTCACAATATAAGATTGAAACAAGTCATGTCCACATTCATCTTTCGTATGATATTCATACTGGCTGGTTAACCATATCAGTTTTTTAAGTAGACGAAATTAATTTTCTGATTATTATAGATACAGTGGGGGCATCTGGCGGTGTTCCACTTTTAAAGCTACAATTTGAAATGAGACGCGGAACAAAAATCAATACAACATATAAATGTGTCTATACGAAAAATTCGGTTACTTATACATGGCTAGTTTCTTTTTATTATTATCCATTCGTTTGCACTTACTGCTATCTAGTTTTTCTCGGTAGAGTTTGTTTCGGCTGACTACACATATACTTTGAAAAGAAGATTAACATCACTACGAGTATAATATGTAGGTCAAAAAGATTCAATGTTAAGAACAAATGAGCATCGAATTTATATCTCATCCCATTTTCAATCTCAACAGTTCATGGTTAAGAGGTACTTAATTATGCACTCAAGCGTCCCTGTAGCGAGCCTCTTAAGTTGGGACCAAGTTGATAAGTCGTCGAGAAGGCACTTGATGACGCAAGTGACGTATAACTTAAGTAGATATGACAGTTTTTGAAACTATAACTTGTATTGTACGTTTTTGTAGGTTGATAATGATACATAGAAAAATATTAAGAAGACCTTTATAAATGTTTTACTTGATAAAAAATGGTGGTGAAAAGTAAGTTCTTTTTTGATTAGGAGAAGAAAGAAAATTCCAATTAGTAATTTCAACATACAAAGGTTGAACAATTCTTACACTATGTTTGTCCACATACATTCGCTTATCGGGTTATTTAAATTTCTAACTGCCGATTACTGAAACGACATTTAAATATGTAACAGCGTCTTTAATGATGAGGCCAAGCTTAAACATTAAATTCCTTACAAATTTTGATTTCTGTCAAATTATAAGTGCTATCGAAGCGAAGCATTTAAGATTCGATTCATTATTTGGCCGTGTCATTTTATAAATGTTAACTTCATTTTTTTTCCAAAATAACTTGAGAATTAAAGACATAATTATACAAGAATAGCTATAGTAATGAATTTATAAACAGCGTTCCGTGATAGTGTGTATGTTTGGGTTGTTTTATGTACAATTTGTCGGAGAGCCGATGTTTACCCTTTAACAAACTTATGTTCTAGCTGTGTTCAACTTCAACGTCGAACACGTGACGGGATTAACACATAACGTGTTCTACGTATGTTTTATGTTCCTATACTACGTGAGAAACTAAAATGTAATCGACAAATATTATAGCTTTCGCTTGTGATATCGTCCGCATAGAATTAATAAAAGTTAGTATCCTTTGTCTTTTTCCAAACTATGATCTACATCTATGCCAAATTTCATCGAGATATTCAGCAGTTCAGGCTACAAACATTCATCCATCCATCTAAACTTTCGCATTTATAATATTAGGAGATTGTAAGATTACTTCGAGATTTCTATAACTACATTATCTTACTAATATTATAAATGCGAAAGTTTGGATGGATGGATGGATGTTTGTTAGAGTTTGTAGCCTAAAGGGCCGAACGGATCTGGATGAAATTTGGCATAGATCTAAAGGATAGTCTGGAAGAACACATAGGCTACTTTCTTTTGTTTTTATTCATACCACGCGGACAGAGTCGCGAGCGGAAGCTAGTTTTAAATAATGCTCTATCCACTTATACGTTCTTCCAGAATATGCTCTTCATCTGTGTCAAATTGCATCGAGATCCGTTCAACAGTTCAGGCTATAAACATCTATCCATCTAAACATTCGCATCTATAATATTACTAAGATAGTAAGATTATATAGAGATTTCTATAACTGCGTAATTTTAAAAATTGCCGTTAAACTGTTAACGATATTAAATTAGACACGGTCCCTTTAAAATCTACTAGGGCTTTAAACTATAGACAGACAAATAAAGAGACTATACATTCTATAGACAGATAAATCGATAGACACATATTTTCTAATACATTTTATTTAAGATCACAAAAACGCATGTCTAAATATCTGCTTAATTTTCAAATACTGAAATAACTTATGACGGCGGAAGACAAATGTTTATAAAATAACAAGAACAATTTATGTCTTTTTCTGATAATATACAGCAATTTTGAAATTGTACCAATCATTAAAAATCACTATTTTTAACCATAACATAATCATTATATCAGTTATTTAAAAAAAAAGTTTGAACTTATCTACTTTAGTAATCAATTTCATTTATTACAGAAAAAAGTCTTTATATAATTGGAATTTACAATTCCGTTGAATAATTATCGAATATTAGAAAATAAAAATCTAGTTGAGATAACATTTATTCTAACTATTGGATTAACTAGTGGAATAAGTGTGCAAATAGTATTTCTACCAATGTTTTAACAGTAGAAAACGATATGCGCGAACATCCTAAAACAACTTTCTAGTCGAAGTTTACTCGCGTTTAACGTTGTTACGGTTAAATTCACCGCACCGCCGAGTACCCTTGCATTAAATTCGACCCTTACAAACACTATCAAACTTACCGTTGAAACAGGTGAGCAGCCACAATAAAGCGGTGCACAGTTGCGTGAAAGAAACACGCCTGGCTTCCCGCCGCCGCACCATCTTACCAGAATCATCGAACTTCACTGAACCAATATACCACCCCCGAGAGGACACTCAATATAAACGAGCTACGGAATCCGACCCTCAGGCTATCGTGACGTAACATAAAGTTCGTGCGCACCGTGAGACGACAGACACGTCCGCTCACGACGCGGCCTCACGTAGAACTAAAGCTCGGGAAAGGCGGACAGGGTAGCGAGGACAGGGCGGGGGAGGTTCCAAATGTTTTGGATCTTCGCACGGCCATTTCCCTCCAAGTTCCCGCACACCACGTGCCGGGTTCAGTCAATTTTGTGTCTCAATGGTCGATGGAGCTATTTGTATTTTTATTGTCGTTGTTAAATTGTTCGTCGTTATTTGGGGTACTTTGATGTTAATTGTTGCTGACGGTCGACAATGCCCGCGAGTTTTTTTTAACGTTATTTTTATCGTTTTACATGTGCCCTATGATTTAATCTCGAATCAATTTGATAATTGGAGTTAATTGATGAACAAATACTCACGTGTTTTAGATATAAAATGTAAATAGTTTTATTTTATGATAGTGGTTTGTTGTACAAAATATTAAACAGCCCTTCGGTTATTATTTAGAAAAAAAAAATAATAAAGAAATAGTTACCATAAAAAGAACAAAACAAAACAATACGCGTTATTTGATTTTCCAACGATAATGTCGCCAACATCACGAAAGTCGTATTAAAGTTTAACAACGCGCAAAGTCATAAAAGCTCTGATATCGAGAATATCAGTTGAAAGTCATGTGGCGAAAATCTCGTGCGGAAGTTTGAGGCTGAGTCGATTTGTGAACTTTTAAATACGTTGAGACGGCCGTTTTGCGCACAAAATGTAATCTACTTCGGATCTTTCGCTGGATAGTATTTTATTTAATTTAAACAAAATTCTAGTGTATGTTTTTAAATTAGATTCAGACGGAACTTGACAATGATTCATGTATTTTTATGTACGTGCAGCATTGTTCGAATTACAAGAAGTTATCACGTCAGTTAATGAATCTTTAGACGTATATTTGAGGTGGAATAAGACTTAAGGACCGATGACATGGTCAAGATTACAGGGGTGCATTGGATGCGGACGGCACAGGACCGGGCATAGTGGCAATCAATGAAGGAGACCTACGACAATGGACGAACTAAGGATGAGAGTAATAATGATGATGATTAAGACTAAAGGAAGCTCCAACTCCAAGTCCGGGCTGAACTCGTACAGGATCGAAAACGGTGTATTTTTTTTCAAAGACTAAAGCCTATTTATCGGCGTCTCTAGTTAAATTATAATAGTAAAAATATACATCATTTAAATGATTCTATTGAACTATTGTTACAAATGTAATTGCGAGGAATATAGAATTATTTTAATGACCGTCTGGGTCGTCTCATTTGTAATGATATTAAACTTTAGTAGTTTTCTAAATCTTTAGTCAAATTACAAGTATCCAAATAATTAAGGTTACAAACATAATTGACGGCAAAGTCAAAGTTCATATCATCTTTTGTATTCGAGCTTATTATAGAGCTTTTATTTAAATACTTAAACCTTTGAATTAAGATTAAATTAGTTTTCAACTTCAGACGTAAGTTATTAAGAAGTTAAATATATCTTTTCAGTAATCTACGAAGCATGTAAAAATGGGTATGTAAAAAATTGTGTTTTCCAATTCAAGGTCATACCAATGTTATCATATTTTTCTTTATTAAAAATAGCTGTTCCCGTGCGGCTTCAACCGCATGAAATTATGAAAATTTTATTTTATTGTTAACATTTGTCAAATTATCAATAGCAAATGTCAAAATGACATGACATGACAAACCTTGGCAATCTTGCTTCCTTGATGTTGGCAGCAACTTATGCTCTCTTTCCCACATTAGGGGTTTTATCCAAAATATTTACCCCCTAAGTTTAATGGCGTGAAAATATATAGCCTAAAGCGTGACGTAAGTGTAGGGCTTTTTATTAAAAAAGGAAATTTTCAAAAATATGCTGTAATTGCTGACATCTTAGGCAACAAAGAAGTGTGTGTTTACGCTTTATTATAATATAGTATAGAAGTATAGATATTAAAAATTGATTGTTAAGTGCATGAGTAATAAAGTATTGTATAACATTTGATTGTGCTATTGTCACAAACAATTTATTTCGTGATACGATCGCTATTTCAAAACTATCATGGCCGCTTTGTTTCTAAAATTGTCTCTATTTCAAACAATACACATTTAATAAAAAAGTTTCATATCGACACAACCTTTTTGTCGTCGTAATTTTTTTTAGTTCAATTTTCAAATTTTCTGGGAATCTCTGAGAATGATTCTCCGTAAAATTAAATGTAAACATTTTTTATGTTTTAATAGACATTTTTGCATGCACTTTAACAATGTTTTTTTTTGGGACGGCCTTTTGCCGCCCGCTCGTTCTCTCCCTGGTGTGGTGAGTCCAAAGACTTTGTTTTCTCTATTTCAAAATCAATTACTATATTGAACTTATAGCTAGTTAAAATTTAAAATACAATTATCAATACGCTTTATTATAATACTAGCTGTTCGCGTGCGGATTCATCCGCGAGAAATTATAAAATTTTTATTTTATTGTTTACATTTGTCAAATTATCAATAGCAAATGTCAAAATGACATGACATGACATGACAAACCTTGGCAATCTTGCTTCCTTGATGTTGGCAGCAACTTATGCTCTCTTTCCCACATTAGTTTTATCCAAAATATTTACCCCCTAAGTTTAATGGCGTGAAATTATATAGCCTAAAGCATGACGTAAGTGTAGGGCTTTTCATTAAAAAAAGAATTATTCAAAAATATGCTGTGATTGCTGACATCTTAGGCAACAAAGAAGTGTGTGTTTACGCTTTATTATAATAGTATAGAAGTATAGATATTAAAAATTGATTGTTAAGTGCATGAGTAATAAAGTATTGTATAACATTTGATTGTGCTATTGTCACAAACAATTTATTTCGTGATACGATCGCTATTTCAAAACTATCATGGCCGCTTTGTTTCTAAAATTGTCTCTATTTCAAACAATACACATTTAATAAAAAAGTTTCATATCGACACAACCTTTTTGTCGACGTAATTTTTTTAGTTCAATTTTCAAATGTTCTGGGAATCTCTGAAAATGATTCTCCCTAAAATTAAATGTAAACATTTTTTATGTTTTAATAGACATTTTTGCATGCACTTTAACAATGTTTTTTTTTGGGACGGCCTTTTGCCGCCCGCTCGTTCTCTCCCTGGTGTGGTGAGTCCAAAGACTTTGTTTTCTCTATTTCAAAATCAATTACTATATTGAACTTATAGCTAGTTAAAATTTAAAATACAATTATCAATACGCTTTATTATAATACTAGCTGTTCGCGTGCGGATTCATCCGCGAGAAATTATAAAATTTTTATTTTATTGTTTACATTTGTCAAATTATCAATAGCAAATGTCAAAATGACATGACATGACATGACAAACCTTAGCAATCTTTCTTCCTTGATGTTGGCAGCAACTTATGCTCTCTTTCCCACATTAGTTTTATCCAAAATATTTACCCCCTAAGTTTAATGGCGTGAAAATATATAGCCTAAAGCATGACGTAAGTGTAGGGCTTTTCATTAAAAAAAGAATTATTCAAAAATATGCTGTGATTGCTGACATCTTGGCAGCAAAAAAAAAAAAAAAAAAAACAAAGAAGTGTGTGTTTACGCTTTATTATAATAGTATAGATTTTTAAATACATAATTAAAAACAATAAGTTACTATTGCAATTACTAGACTAGTTTATACACTTATTACCGATCATAGTTAGATACTAAAGTTTAACAAGTTAACGTTATAAATGTTTAAAATTACTTCTAACGTCAAGTAACCAAGGACATAGCGCCTCCATTTTGTTCTATATTTCCATGCAGAATTGCTCGGAGGCTCGAAACGAGGAGAACATTCATTTGCATAAGAAGTTGCACAATATACCGCTCCTTTTAACTCGCTAGCGTAAGAAACTGAAGCATTTTGTTTGCCAACAATAGGGATTTTCTTTTTCGTAAAAAAATAGGTTATGTTTGCTTAGTATTTTGTAGGCTCGTTGCCTTAAACTAATCATCAAAATAAAATCAGTTAAGATGAAACTTCATTATTATTGTATATTTGGAATATTAAGTGAATTTGTATTCAATTCTAGTTTTTTTGGCGTAAGCAGATATTACATTTCATCTTATCTATGTCTCTTTTAAAGCAGGCGCACACCTTCGACTAAACTATCGCACAACAGTTGTGCGATTGTAGGTTCGCAGCCAATTCAACTGTTTAGTTGCACAACTAAAAATCGAGTAATGTGCTCACCTCCATATAAGTTCACAGGAATGAATGCGAGACTAAATAGTTGTGCGATAATTCAGTCAAAGATGTGTGCACTCTCTTACATAAGACGGCGTTTACATATTATATAGCTTTTAGTAAATAACCAATCGATGTGTATTTACTCTCAAACTACCATAATCAAAGTGATATTAACCCTAGTTCAATTTATTTAAGTGTAACATTTATTTTCAATTTGTAACTGGTATATCGCAGGCCAGTTGGCGGTGGGTGGCTGAGGGGGAGGGTGGAGGGCGGAGGGCGGAGTGTCAGTGTTCCAACTTTGAGACTTGTTTGTTGTTTGTCACTTTCTGTCAAAGTTCGAGTGACGCTCTTAGCTTTCGACTCCGCACGTTTCGTGGCTAAAGTTTACTGGATTGACTTTTTCGGTGATATTTGATACTATTCAATATTTAATTAGTGAAAGTGTATTTTTTCACTTTGAAATTTGCATTTTAGTACAGCCTTTTTTATATTTTTACCGACAATTATTAAAAATAATTATATTATAATAAAAAAACATTAGAAGGTTACGACTAAATTAATTCTAGTAATATAATTATCATTATCATACACTAGATTTCGGCCCTGACTTCGTCCGCGTGTTATTAAAAAAACTAATCTAAGCCTTTGTTTTTATTCGTACTATCCTCTACATTTTTGCCAAATTACATAAAGGTCCGTTCAGCAGTTTAGGCTAAAAACTCTAACAAACATCCATCCATCTAAACTTTCGCATTTATAATATTAGTATGATTTCCGCCTTCACAGAAGTCCAATATAGAGTATGTATTTACGTGAATACAGTTGCATTTTCCTCATAAACAACTGCAAAAAACGAGAAATACTGCAACAAAAATTTATCGTCCAGAACAGGCTGGAGAGTCCCTTAAAGTTTATGAAGCTTGCAAACAACGACTACTGTCCGAAAGTCGCTACAAACTTCGATTCCGGGCCATGATAACGCATGTTGTTAATTGCAGCTTGCGGACACAGGATAAAATAAACTGATACGCTTTAAACGTTCTTTAAATGTTTATAGAAGTAAAGATATTAAAAAGATGATTTATAATTAAAATTAATTATTTATTTATTTCGTCTAATTTATGTCACTTAGTCCTTTTAGTATGGTGTTGGTACTCTCTCGAATGCCGTATAAAAGATTTATTTTTAGTGATTGATAAGATTTACCAGACAAATCGGTTTTAAGTCTTATTTGCTCTTTACCTCAATAAGAATGACTATAAAATGTGAAAAATTAAAGCACTTAATCTAACAATGGGGAAAATCGTAGTAGTTCACGTCAACAAATTCCTGTAATCTTTGCACGAACTGCTCCTTGAAATTAAGAAGAAAATCTTAAGTGAAGGATATTCTTTTCGTGCGATGTCTGCATTTTTAATAGCAAACACTAACTCGATTTGAACGAGAATTTTTTCCTCGTATGCACATTTAAAATCTTTATTTACAGTTTAATGCTGGGTTTCTGAAGTAAACTTAATTATTATTGTACGAGTATATTAGTTAATTAAGTAATGTTTACATTTATTTTATAATTACTTAGTGATTTATTAATGTGAGGTTGATGTAAGTTTCAACGGAGTAAAACTAGAACGTAGTTCTAAAATCCATTTTATGAAGTTATCGAACCATAATACTAACGAATGGTTAAACGTAGGTGGGAAACCGGCCATAAGAAACGATCAGACTAAATAAAGAAAATCTAATGTTAAAATATTGTTATTGTTAATTCTTTCTAATGTTTGATAAAAGTATTTACTTTATTATGCTTCTGCATTCATAAAGATTCTAAAAATGTTACATTTGCTTACGAGTTGCATAAGGTTCGGAAGGGGTCATGGATCGATCGATTTGGTCTGAGAATGCATTGTGTTTGCCGACCTGATATTCCTACAAGATCAAATCACTGGTACAGGTGGAACATAATACGTAGTATACATAGTACAAAGTACGTAGTATGAAGATTTAAACTATAACAATTAATCTATACTATCTATACTATTATAATAAAGCGTAAACACATACTTCTTTGATGCCTAAGATGTCAGCAATTACAGAATATTTTTGAATAATTATTATTTTAATAAAAAGCCCTACACTTACGTCATGCTTTAGGCTATATATTTTCACGCCATTAAACTTAGAGGGTAAATATTTTGGATAAAAACCCTAATGTGGGAAAGATACCATAAGCTGCTGCCAACATCAAGAAAGAAAGGTTGCTAAGGTTTGTCATGTCATGTCATGTCATTTTGACATTTGCTATTGATAATTTGACAAATGTAAACAATAAAATAAAGTTTTTATAATTTCACGCGGATGAATCCACACGCGAACAGCTAGTCTATACTAATATTATAAAGAAGAAAGATTCGTATTTTTGTATTTGTGTATGTATTTGATTCACGCAAAAACTATTGGGCCGATTTTAAAAATTCTTTCACCATTAGAAAGGTAATTTTTCTGTGAGTAACATAGGCTATTATTTTTTTGTTTAATATCACGCGGGCGAAGTCGCGAGCAACAGCTAGTCATGTATAAAGGGTAAAAACTTTTTGGACATTTTTTACGAAATATAAAATATTGTTTTATATCGATTTAACCGGATATTAAAAGCGGGTGCACACGTTTGACTAAACAATCGCGCTTTAAGAGGTTTTGTAGTCGAAGAGTATGTTTCATGTTTTGTTTTTAATTTATTTTGATCAGCATAGTAGAGAATGCTTCGATCTAAAATAGTTACAAAAGACTGACATTACAACGCCCGCGCCCTTTTGTCTCACTTGCCATTGAGAACCGAACTGAGTCTCTTGACTCTTCTAATGATGTCAACTGGCGTTAAGTAGCGAGTTCTGCTTACTTCAATATGTGGCGTTTTGTTCGTTTAGTTTCTATGTACGTTTTTAGTAACATTTATGTTTCAATTTACAAATTCTTTAGCATTAGATTAAAAAAAAATGGTAGCCTAGCATGAAAATTTCCCAATAACTTGTCATAACGGTAATGACCAAATTTTCGTGCTAGAGTCAAATTTTGGATTGGTTTCGGGCATAAAATTTCATTGCACTATTGTTATAAATGTATGTTTAAATAGCGAAACCACTTTGTAGTAATTAAACAAGAAATTAGCTAAATAAAGGTCAGGGAATGTCGAGTATTGGTTAAGCCGACGTTCAGTTAATTACAAACACAAACAGACGGCCACTGCTATATAAACTGTGTAGCGTCGAATTAGGGTTGGACAAACAAACGAAGGTCGAGGAATGCGACTTTTGTTTATTGTGTTGTTTATCTCAAAAATATATCTCAATTCCCGTACATGTAAATGTTTGTCAATGTATTCCAACCTTATTTAAAAATTATTATTTGAGGAAAAAGGAATGCAATTTATAGTAATATTATAGAGGAAAGATTTGTATTTTTGTATGTATTGAAATTACTCAAAAACTACTGAGCCGATTACAAAAATTCTTTCACCATTAAAATGCTATGTTATCAGTGAGTAACATAGGCTTTCTTTAATTTCACGGGGAGGAAGTCTCGACCAACGGCTATTAATAAACCTTTTATAATTAAAACACGTTTAATTACTTTTTAAATTTTACATTGGAATATTATATAAAATACCTAAGATTAAAATGTATTATTTTCATAATAATGTAAAATCATACTATCATACTAATATTATAAATGTGAAAGTTTAGATGGATGGATGGATGAATGGATGGATGTTTGTTAACGTTTGTAGCCTAAAAGGCTGAACGGATCTCGATGAAATTTGGTATAGATGAAGAGGATAGTCTGGAAGAACATATAGGCTACTCACTTTCGTTTTTTTTAATTCCACGCGGACGGAGTCACGGGCGAAAGCTAGTGATTTAAAAAGAGAAATCTATATGTTCAGAGTTATTGATTTTCACCAACTAAAGTGCTGTTCTGGCGTTTAGAAAATAGACAAAGTGTTAATAAATTTGATGCCACTCTAAAATCTGAACATGCTTGCTTTAAGAGCTTTAGATAACCGACCAGCAAAACGATAGTTCTATTTTTGCAGAAACAATTCGCGTAAAAGCGATTTTTAGTCCATAAAGTGTCAAATTTACGTACATACGTGGAGTGCATTAACCGATCTCAGACCGTTTATAGCGGTATTTGAAATCCTTTTATAAATTTTGAAACGTACAAGTTTGAAAAGTAAAGCTATTTCAAAAAATTATTCCTGGAAGTGCAATAACAGTAATTTTATTAGTAAAAACTAGCAAATAATCATTCCAATTTAAATTTTTCTTGATTACACAAAAACAACTCGGATCACAAATGAATTTACATCAGAAATTTGTTCCCTTATACAAAAAAATCTAGTATATTTAATTGAACAATAAACTATATGAAAATTTACTATTACAATATTAAGCTTTTGATATACAGAGGGACGGACATTAAGTATGGAGCTATAAATGTTTCTGCTTAAAATCACGGAGATATCCATTAGGGTGCGTTTACATCCAACGAGTGCGACCCATTCGCCGGCTTCAAGCGAGTAGCGCAGTAAAAAAATCGCATACAAAAACTATGTCAGTGCACTTTGTAAGCGGCACGCGAGTATCCTGCTCGAGATTTGCTAGATGTGAACATACCCTTAGGAAGTAGAGTGGTTACGAATGTCCCAAGGAATATTAGAAGTTCTTTATGAAGCATTTATATAATTTATACGATCATGAAAAACAGTGCCATTCATATTACACGCGGGGATACGTTGAATGTAGGAGAACGTGAAACTTTTCACAAAGTAGGTTAGATTTTGGACCGTTGACTTTAAAATAGAGGTTGCGTTGGATTTTATAGAGTGGAAAAAAGATTTCTATTTGTAAAAAGTCTAACTATAAAATTTATTTCAACGTTTCGATTTTTTAACACTTACATTTTTTTAGAAACGTTTAATGAAAAGTTTTTCAGAAATAGACATTTTTAACAGATTGAATACACACGTAACAATACAATAAACTACACTATCTAAATATCTAGTTTTTGTATTAAAAATTCAAAAAAAAAATTAATAAAAATAACAAAAATCGAATAGCAGTATCAGTTACTATACAACTTGTGACTTGTTTGTTGTTTACAAGTTCAAGTCAAAGTTTATAAGAGCTCTGAGATTTTGACTGTATACTTGGAGAAGATATACTAGTAATATTGTTTACTATTGAATAATCGAAACATCTATACTAATGTTATAAAGAGGAAAGATTTGTATTTTTGTATGTATTTGATTCACGCAAAAACTGCTTTGCCGATTTTAAAAATTCTTTCACCGCTAGAAAGGTAATTTATCGGTGAGTAACATAGGCTATATTGTTAAATTTCACGTGGTCGAAGTCGCGCGCAACAGCTAGTTATTAATAAAGGAATATGTTGATAATATGTAAAAACAAACAATTTCAATTCACTTACTCTTTACAAAGCTGTTTATTACTAAGTATCTCTTTAAGGTAGCATCAATTCAGAAATGTTTATAAGTTTTTTATTTATTTATGAAGCCGAGAAAATATTGATTAAAAACTATAAATAATCATTGCGCTTGTTAAATCAACAATTTTAGTCAGTAAACGAAAGAACGTTACGACTTAAACCAATTCATCAGCTAAACAAAAAACAAACGCCCATTGTCGCCAAACAAAGTGGCAGCCATTTTTGCGGTGGCGGGTTCAAAGGTGCGTCCGTTGCTTTTCGTTGAAATTAATGTTAGCCTAATTTCTAGCTGCCTAGTTATGATTTACATTTTTCTTGTTTGCACTTTTATTTATAGAAACGTATTAAGATACTCACGTAATATCTTTTCTTTATTGATATAGGTCTTTATTATTTTCATGAAGACGGTAATATCGTGGTCCCGTGTTGCTGGAATACTGGAAAGGGAGCGTTTACTCTAGTATGTTGCGCACAAGCTGAATGGGGCAGCGATGCATTTCACCGTAGTTCCCGGAATCCTACCCGCACTTGAAGATGGCCACCGAAGAGTTTTAGATAAACCCCCATATTTCTTTATTAAGATTTTCCTTCCAAAACAGATAAGGCGTCAGCTGTTTTTTTTAAATGTGATTTATGTTAATTGATATGTGTTCGATTAAGATTTAATTTGAATACAATTTTTCTTATTATTTCCAACATTTAAATTGTTCAATAGTACAACATAGAAGAAAATTACAAGGAAGAAAGAAAGCTCTTATAAATTGTGTTTAATTGCCGCATTTTATTGTAACCCCTTTGTTTTTTAGCAAAGAAACCTTTTGTTTCTTATTGAATTTACCAGTAGCCTGATTACTTTTGTGTTCAGTTAATATTCTTTTACTCGATATTTTTAATTAAAACAATAGGTTAATTTTCAAAGATTTCGTTGGGAACACATTTTTCGTGGTATTTTTTATTTGAGCTCATATTATATATGACGT
Source organism: Papilio protenor (assembly GCA_029286645.1). Taxonomy (NCBI): domain Eukaryota; kingdom Metazoa; phylum Arthropoda; class Insecta; order Lepidoptera; family Papilionidae; genus Papilio; species Papilio protenor. The sequence continues at coordinate 4,123,869 of JAGSMZ010000008.1, forward strand.
CATAACAGTGGTATTCTCGTGATATCGAACACCGCCTTCCTATCTATATAACTAGCTGTTGCTTGCATCTTTGTCCGCGCAGAAATACAAAGTGTAATATAGCCTTATTAGTCAGTGACGTAGCTATTTATTGGTGAAAGAATTTTTTAAATCAGTCTAGTAGTTTTTAGTTATACCAATACATACAAAAATACAAATATTTCCTTTATATTAGTATAATAATGATGTAATGCAAGTAGTAATATTTTGAAAGCAATTTACAACTATATTAACTCTAATTAGAATGAAGACGATTGTAAGTATTTCTCTTTTTTTTTTTAGTTATACTAATTTCGTATATTTTCTTCATTAACGGATCTACTATTTGTTGACAGGCCATCGGTGTATTACCTCGTGTTTGTGTTTGCGTAATTTATATCGCGGTTAATTAATACGAACGTTGTAATTAGCATCGAGTATAAACGACTACATATAAAATCATTTTCGCATTTTGCATAATATTAAATGGAGTCAAATAATATTTTATGATTCGTTTATATTTATAAACTACAATTTAATTTTTATTTTTTCTATCCTTTGATGTTTAACATGTGATTTTTTTTAAATTCCTAGAGATAAAGACAATATTTTAAATGTTTTTACGACAGAAGCGAATAAGAAGCGATTTCTGGTTATATGTGAGCACCTTAATTTAAAGTGGACATTTTTACCTTCTATTGTTTTTTTTTTTTTGAGAAAGGAGATGGATATGAGGAGGGATGAATCGCATATAACAAGAAAGAAGTTAGTTATGAGTGTGGAGGTACACTTGTAAAGGTAGACCTAGAATGAGATGGATTGCATGGAAGGTGACATGATCAAGAAGGGAGTGACTGAGATAACAGATGATAGTTATTTGGAGGATGAAAACCCGATGCGCCTTACGAGAGTAGGATAAGGTAGGGGAGTTGATAATACTATTGTACTGTCGATTCTCAATAGGAGTGAATTCATAATACGAGCCGTGTTCGCGAGTCAGTTAACACTGCAGATAGTTAGCATGCTGCTACATTGCAAAATTGAAACCGCAGACACGCGACTCGGTATTAAGTAACAAACGTAAGATATGTAGGTCGCGGTATTCCTGTTTGTTGAAACAATTACTGTTAAAGAATATAATTTATTCCTTTTTTTAAAAAAATTGTCCTTTATGTTAATGCTTATTGAAGTCGAATTATATTCTTTATATCATAAAGTAGCAAACGATCAAGTGCTCAACTTTATCCGCCAAAATGGCGAAATGATCGCTGTCCATAGACATCCGCAATTGCAGATGCGTCGCCTACCCTTAATCGACGGAGGAGATGCGCATAAAGAGGATATTTCGGGCTCTACCTACTACCTACTACCTACTGTTATGCATAGGTTTGTTAGGTATTAAGGTTCTGATGGCTTGATATTCATAAACACCTGAAAAATTGTCTACGACTGCTTAGCTTTTGACTATAACATGTTAGATTTGAAACGACCACTCTTAGTTTTAAAGCATTAAATTCTCTATACTGCTATTGTACCTAAATCAGAATCGGTCAACTTGCTAAGTTATACAACCGGTTGTTCAGGAAGTTGATAATAGTGCATATTATTATAATATTTGTATAACCGGAAACTTTCCTTCGGTTCGGTTAGTGATGTGCCCGCGTGGAATACAAACGTTCCCCGTTCCATCAGATATCAAGTTGGTGGCGCTCTCCGCATATATTCCGGGGATTTGGCCGGTCGTGACCTCACATACGACTCAAAACTTTGCGCTCTTTGTGTAGCCTTTGAGTAGTAAAAAGCTTGTTGAATAATACTTGCGGCATCTCACGTATTGAATATATGATGCGAGTTTGATTTATTTTCTAAACTCGATCAAGTACTTGCTCACTACAACATAAGATATAAGGACGTATTCAAGCATAATCTATACTAATATTATAAAGAGGAAAAATTTGTATTTTTGTATGTATTGAAATAACTCAAAAAATACTGCGCTGATTTTAAAAATTCTTTCAGCATTAGAAAGGTAATTTATCTGTGAGTAAAATAGGCTATATTTTTTAATTTCACGCGGGCAAAGTCGCGAGCAACAGCTAGTATTAAAAAAAAGGGAAGCCATTATACCATCAAGAACGTGGATTTGAAAAGACGTAATCTTCAGTATTAAATAAATTCAAAATGTATTTATATCATTAGTGATATTAATTTAAATTGATTTCAAAACACGCATTGTACGTAATATCTTTTGACATATCAAATGCTCTTTACGACCCGTTCTTGTATCTAAAATGTCAATGTGACCCTTGCTTTAAAAGGTTAAATACCCTGAACTAAAATACTGATATACTAAACTAAATAATCGTAAGATTTTCTTTTGTAATTTTTAAAATATCTTATAAGAAGACTTAACCAAATTTTTTTAAACATCAATTACATTCAGATAAACATATGAACGATGCATATTTTATTATAATTCAATGAATCCTCTCAAACATCAGCAATTAAATCAAATTTAAATTGTAACACAATCAACAATCTAACTGAATAATACATTTTCAACTTACGAAATAGAACAGCTACCGTTTGCTGTGCGGACTATCAAACAACTGAATGCACTCAAAATAAGCTTCCACGTAAATTTGACACTTTACAGACTTAAGACCACTTTCAGCAAGTTGTTTGTACGAAAATAGCGACGCACGTAGCTGCATTTGTTGACCAAACGTGGAATAGTACTTTGCTAACCATTTGACAGACGATACAATAATTGGTAAACATCGTAATACAACCTACACATATAGATGTAGAAATTCAATGATATGTGTGAAGTCAAACACGCATTGGGTTAGTGTGGTTAACTATGGCCTTATCATCCTGTACTTAAGGTAGTCTCCGAGCCCAATGGGCACAGTGAGCTGATGATGATGACCTTTTAAATCACAAATGTACAGAAAGATGATCGTTAGAATTTAATTCATTTCTTAAATCATATTTCATACTAATATTGTAAATGCGAAAGTTTAGATGGATGGATGGATGTTTGTTAGAGTTTGTAGCCTAAACGGCTGAACGGATTTCGATGATTTTTTTTACAGATGTAGAGGATAGTCTGGAAGAACACATAGGCTATTCGCTTTAGTTTTTTTTAATTCCACGCGGACGAAGTCGCGGGCGAAAGCTAGTTGACTCATATATCCTGTGCATTAATTTTTTCCGTTTCTGCTTCTTTTGTCTGTTAATTTGAATGTTTTTTGCAATTACTATGGTTGTAACTGTTTATAGATGGATGCTTTTTCTGTTCTTTTCTTTGTAAAAATAAAAGTTAAAAGAACAACGAAGATTTAGCGCTAGCGTGTACCGATATTAGTCTGTCAGTGAAGTTGGTCGCGTTGCGTGAGTTTGTTTTGGTTATTTAGTTTGTTTGACTATCGTCTGTTTCTTTTCTTTATTTACAGCAATTGTATAGGAAAAGTTCGATTAGGTTGACGATAAAACAATGAATTACTAAATTTTGTGAGAACTGAATCCTTAAAGTATTGCTTTAATCGAACAGATTCTTCCTATGCGATAAAATAATTTACATTACGAAACTAGAAAATTTACTTTTAATTTATTATAGAATAATTTTGAAATACCAAGTTTATTAGCAATTTTATCATTACTCAAGAGTTGTCTACATTTTAAGTAATAAATAAATTCTCGAAGCTTGCAACTTGTAACCAGTTAACAAAGATAGTAAAAAGGAAAACTTTAAAAACTCCATAGATTTTTATAGATTCAGTTCATTGACTTTTACTTTTATAGAGCAAACGAAATGAAATTCGCCACTTTTTGATATTAAAAAGCGAATCCAACTTCTGATAAAACTCACCGCGAAATTCACAACGCCGAATACTTGAAGTCGTCACTTGAACTTTTAACTGCAAATGACAAACGCAAAAAGAAGACTAACTTTGGAAGCTTTGACACTTCGAAACTCTTGTGATATTCGTATTTGAATATTTCAGTAATCGTATGAGAACGATCTTATATTTTATCTGTTTAATTTTTAATATTTTTTTTTCATTAATGTCAGCTACAGAATATTTGAACTGCAATGATTTAAAAAATCTAGAAATTTCGAAATTCATTTTGATTCTGTTTATTGAGTTTATTGTTACTTATTGTCCGTGGTTTTTAACAATAGAGTATTCACATTTCAATTTAATCAAATTTCCTTTGAAATCAATCGATCTCTTATGATTATAGATTCCATTAGCTATGACAAATTTGACATAATAAAGAGGGGTTCAGTTATGTATGACTCAAATTTTACTCATGCAGATATTATGTTACGCATTTTCCACATTCATCCATCATTTCATATAATTTATAAGATAAGCGCGGCATGGTTAATAGAAACGCTTGTCTCGAATATATAGTGCTTATTAGGGAATGCGTAAACAAGACACACTACGAGCTTATAAATTCAGTACGTGGGACCCATTTGTTTGTTTTTTTATTATGATTTGACACAGATATCTCTACTAAATACAAGAATCGAAAACCAAAAATTAGATGTGAGATTGGCCGTTTAAAAAAAATAAAAATATGATTCCATTTTTAAAAATTCTAATTTCCTAAATTGCAAGAATCAGAAATCAAGAATAAGATGTGAGATTGGCCGTTTAAAAAAATAAAAATATGATTCCATTTTCAAAAATTCTAATTTCCTAAATTGCAAGAATCAAAAATCAAGAATTAGATGTGAGATTGGCCGTTTAAAAAAATAAAAATATGGTTCCATTTTCAAAAATTCTAATTTCCTAAATTGCAAGAATCAAAAATCAAGAATTAGATGTGAGATTGGCCGTTTAAAAAAATAAAAATATGATTCCATTTTCAAAAATTCGAATTCATATTGCATGAATCAAAAACTTGATGTAAAATTGGCTGTTTAAAAAAATATGATTCCGTTTTCAAAAATTCGAATTCATATTGCATGAATCAAAAACTTGATGTAAAATTGGCTGTTTAAAAAAAATATGATTCCATTTTCAAAAATTCGAATTCAAATTGCAAGAATCAAAAACCAAGTAGGGTAGATCAGATAGTTACGGTCCACTTTGCAGATTGAGTCACAAAATTCTTCGTAATTATCATTATTGAAGAGTAAAATAGATGAAAGCATGTTTTTATTAAACAAAAATATTTTGTTTACACGAACATAAACATTTTAGACAGAGTATTTTATCAAATATAAAAAATATGATTCCATTTTCAAAAATTCTAATTTCCTAAATTGCAAGAATCAAAAATCAAGAATTAGATGTGAGATTGGCCGTTTAAAAAAAATATGATTCCATTTTCAAAAATTCTAATTTCCTAAATTGCAAGAATCAAAAATCAAGAATTAGATGTGAGATTGGCCGTTTAAAAAAATAAAAATATGATTCCATTTTCAAAAATTCTAATTTCCTAAATTGCAAGAATCAAAAATCAAGAATTAGATGTGAGATTGGCCGTTTAAAAAATAAAAATATGATTCCATTTTCAAAAATTCGAATTCAAATTGCAAGAATCAAAAACCAAGTATTAGATATGAGATTGGCCGTTTTAAAAAATAAAAATATGATTCCATTTTCAAAAATTCGAATTCAAATTGCGAGAATTAAAAACTAAGAATTAGATGTGAGATTGGCCGTTTAAAAAAAATATGATTCCATTTTCAAAAATTCGAATTCAAATTGCAAGAATCAAAAATCAAGAATTAGATGTAAGATTGACTGTTTTAAAAAATAAAAATATGATTCCGTTTTCAAAAATTCGAATTCAAATTGCGAGAATTAAAAACTAAGAATTAGATGTGAGATTGGCCGTTTAAAAAATAAAAATATGATTCCATTTTTAAAAATTCTAATTTCCTAAATTGCAAGAATCAAAAATCAAGAATAAGATGTGAGATTGGCCGTTTAAAAAAATAAAAATATGATTCCATTTTCAAAAATTCTAATTTCCTAAATTGCAAGAATCAGAAATCAAGAATTAGACTTGAGATTGGCCGTTTAAAAAAATAAAAATATGATTCCATTTTTAAAAATTCTAATTTCCTAAATTGCAAGAATCAAAAATCAAGAATTAGATGTAAGATTGACTGTTTTAAAAAATAAAAATATGATTCCGTTTTCAAAAATTCTAATTTCCTAAATTGCAAGAATCAAAAATCAAGAATTAGATGTGAGATTGGCCGTTTAAAAAAAATATGATTCCGTTTTCAAAAATTCGAATTCAAATTGCAAGAATCAAAAATCAAGAATTAGATGTAAGATTGACTGTTTTAAAAAATAAAAATATGATTCCATTTTTAAAAATTCTAATTTCCTAAATTGCAAGAATCAAAAATCAAGAATTAGATGTGAGATTGGCCGTTTAAAAAAAATATGATTCCATTTTCAAAAATTCGAATTCAAATTGCAAGAATCAAAAATCAAGAATTAGATGTGAGATTGGCCGTTTAAAAAAAATATGATTCCGTTTTCAAAAATTCTAATTTCCTAAATTGCAAGAATCAAAAATCAAGAATTAGATGTAAGATTGACTGTTTTAAAAAATAAAAATATGATTCCATTTTTAAAAATTCTAATTTCCTAAATTGCAAGAATCAAAAATCAAGAATTAGATGTGAGATTGGCCGTTTAAAAAAAATATGATTCCATTTTTAAAAATTCTAATTTCCTAAATTGCAAGAATCAAAAATCAAGAATTAGATGTGAGATTGGCCGTTTAAAAAAAATATGATTCCATTTTTAAAAATTCTAATTTCCTAAATTGCAAGAATCAAAAATCAAGAATTAGATGTGAGATTGGCCGTTTAAAAAAATAAAAATATGATTCCGTTTTCAAAAATTCGAATTCAAATTGCGAGAATTAAAAACTAAGAATTAGATGTGAGATTGGCCGTTTAAAAAAATAAAAATATGATTCCATTTTCAAAAATTCTAATTTCCTAAATTGCAAGAATCAAAAATCAAGAATTAGATGTGAGATTGGCCGTTTAAAAAAATAAAAATATGATTCCATTTTCAAAAATTCGAATTCAAATTGCGAGAATTAAAAACTAAGAATTAGATGTGAGATTGGCCGTTTAAAAAAAATATGATTCCATTTTCAAAAATTCTAATTTCCTAAATTGCAAGAATCAAAAATCAAGAATTAGATGTGAGATTGGCCGTTTAAAAAAAATATGATTCCGTTTTCAAAAATTCGAATTCAAATTGCAAGAATCAAAAACCAAGTATTAGACTTGAGACTGGCCGTTTTAAAAAATAAAAACATGATTCCATTTTTAAAAATTCCAATTCAAATTGCGAGAATTAATAACTAAGAATTAGATGTAAGATTGACTGTTTTAAAAATAAAAATATGATTCCGTTTTCAAAAATTCGAATTTAAATTCATAAGTCAAATGTCAGGTCGCAGGTTGCGAAGTGCTGACGTATGTACGACGCAGCTGGATCCCGACGGATAATAAGATTTGGAAAAGTCTCAGTTGCAAATGTTTCACTGCCATAAAACTGTTTCATTAGTTCTACCAAGCATACTGATTGATGCAATATGGCTCTTTGCTTATTAAAATATTAAATTTATCTCTATGCATACTTTCGTATTTTTTTAATAAAAAAAATTAAAGACAAAAGAAACTTTTTGCTACTATCGTCATGTTACTAACTAAATCTACATTAAATTGAATTAACAAAATTAAATCAATTCTAGTTTATACGGTTAAATTTAAGCAAAACAATACCAATTCAATTTAATTAAGAATTTAAGGCTGTTTAATTTTCAATTGTAATAAACGGGCAGTGTTTTCTTTCAAAACAACTTTTAATTAAGTCCTACTCACGGTATTTTTCCAACCGTCTGAAGATGTTGATTTTTTAATAAACAATTCCTCTGATGACCAAATGGAAAATCACTGGGATAATTATACAAATTAAATCATAATAATATGAAAATTTCCTTAAAAACATAACAGTTTTTTTGGGTGACAAACGAGCATACGGTCATTAGAATTCGTCGAAATAGCGAAGCGACTGCTGCCCATAAGCGTGCGCACATGTTTGACTAAACTATCGCACAACTGTTTAGTCTCGCTGTGATTTATTAGCTTATATGGAGGTGCGCACACTACTCGTATTTTAGTTTTGCAACTAAACAATTGAATTGGCGGCAAAACAATCGACAACCGCACAGCAGTTATGCGACGCTTTAAACATCTGTAAATTCAGAAGCTTTACCTACCTTCAATCGACGAAGGAAAGGACGCACAGAAAGGACATTTCCCCTGCGCAGTTATAATAATCTGATCTGGCAACAGACAGTAAACAGAATATAAAAGCCTTTGTGCTTAATTAACTTTTATCGTACTTTAGAGATGTGTTATGCATTAGAGCAGAATTTTCTTCAAGATTTCCACTCGGTGCCAAAAATATCACGCCCATTAGCTCCGCTTGAAACATTCTCTCCGATGTCGACGACGACATAACGTTTCCTTTATAACTGTAGTCGACTTTTATGATTTATAAAATTAAAAAGGGGGCCTATTACGGGCTACGTACTAATTTAAATGGCGTTGAGTATATCACACTTAAGTGGAATAGACAATAAAGTTATTTTAACGTTTGATTCACGTTGGTAAGACGGAGATCTGATCATCTTTCTCCTTATCCTACTCCCGTAGGGCGCAACGGGTTTTTGTCCTCCACATAACTCTATCATACGTCATCTCAGTCATCACTCCCTTGATCATGTCACCTTTCACGCAATCCATCCATCTCTTTCTAGGTCTACCTCCTCATAACTAACGCTCTCCTTGTAACATGCGATTCATCCCTCATGACATGTCCATACCATGCTAACCTTTTATTTGATATGCTTTTTTATTTAAAATTGCTTGAGATTATTTTAATTTTATATGCCCATTACGTCCTATCAAAGTACGTAGGTATTTAATTATAATAGGTATTTAAGAGTCGCTTAAGGCGGCTTCCGGCGGTGATTAATTACGCAAACGAACCTCTACAAAGATTTTAATTGTTCCCTAATAAGATTCGGGAAGTTATTACTCCTGATATTTTGAAGGCTATCAAGAAACGTCGAGTGAAGTTTAGGCTAAATTGCTATTGAAAACACAAAAGCTATCAATTGAAGTGGAAGAGTCAATTAAAAGAATAATTACAATAAATGATATACGGCAAGACTCATCTCATATTCTAATTTAGTGTTTACATATGCGTTTTTTTTTAATTGTTAATTCGACATTTAGAAAGGAATTAAGCGGGTGCATATCTTTGATTAAAGAGTTGCACAAGAGTGCGATCGTCGATTGTTTCGCTGAAAGTTCAACTGTTTAGTTGCACAACTAAAAATCGAGTAGTGTGCCCACCTCCATATAAGCATAGGAATCAAAGCGAGAAAACAGTTGTGCGATAGTTTAGTCACAGTCACGGAATTTAGCGACGAATAAATGATAGGAATATAATTTAACAAATCTATTTTGGTCGAGAAAAGTTCAAATCGTTCTCGAAGTTTCTGATTTGGCGGTCATAGAACAAGTTGAAACTATGAAGCTCAAACTCAGTAGTAATTTTACATTGCTCAATCTATTGGAACTATTGTTGCAAAACTGTTCAATAGACTTAGAATTAAATTCATCGCTAGATTAAACGACCTTTAACGTTTGTCGTTCTGATGTGTATTGTTTTTTATTTTATTTTTTTAATATCATTAAAAACACCAATAATTTTTTATACAAATGTAAAGTGACTATGATTCTATTTAATTTTATTTACAAATTAAATTTTTATTTTCAATAAAAATATTTTTAATCAGGGTGTATGACCTTTTTTTAAAGTACAGTATTAAAAAAGATATTACAAATTTAAAATAATATACGATGGAACACTTTAAAAAAAACTTGCTAAAATAATTTCCTTTTTCATCTAACAGTTTCTTAAACGTAACATATTCAAGAACCGTGTAACGTAAAACTAAATTAAACTTCTAATTACGCCAGCGGCATTAAATTTGAGTAAGGAAATGTAACACGTAATAAAAACTAGTTATTCAGAGTTAGTATGAAAGAAATTTAATGAATAAATAAAAATAAAATAAGACACTATTTATTGACCAAAAAAAATCACAAGAAAGAAAAACAAAATTTACAGAACATATTAATGAGACAAAAACAAAAAAAAAATTCTTGGCCAAAAGGAGAAGGCTCAGCTGATGCGGTCTCCAGCTTATCACTGAAGGCCGCGCTGTTTTTCAGCCTCCCCTTAACTACTAGTACATGGTTCAGTTTATGATGCAGGGGCAGTTGATATATAAGGCATCATTGCACTCTTGTGTGTGTGTGTGTGTGTGTGTGTGTGTGTGTGTGTGTGTGTGTGTGTGTGTGTGTGTGTGTGTGTGTGTGTGTGTGTGTGTGTGTGTGTGTGTGTGTGTGTGTGTGTGTGTGTGTGTGTGTGTGTGTGTGTGTGTGTGTGTGTGTGTGTGTGTGTGTGTGTGTGTGTGTGTGTGTGTGTGTGTGTGTGTGTGTGTGTGTGTGTGTGTGTGTGTGTGTGTGTGTGTGTGTGTGTGTGTGTGTGTGTGTGTGTGTGTGTGTGTGTGTGTGTGTGTGTGTGTGTGTGTGTGTGTGTGTGTGTGTGTGTGTGTGTGTGTGTGTGTGTGTGTGTGTGTGTGTGTGTGTGTGTGTGTGTGTGTGTGTGTGTGTGTGTGTGTGTGTGTGTGTGTGTGTGTGTGTGTGTGTGTGTGTGTGTGTGTGTGTGTGTGTGTGTGTGTGTGTGTGTGTGTGTGTGTGTGTGTGTGTGTGTGTGTGTGTGTGTGTGTGTGTGTGTGTGTGTGTGTGTGTGTGTGTGTGTGTGTGTGTGTGTGTGTGTGTGTGTGTGTGTGTGTGTGTGTGTGTGTGTGTGTGTGTGTGTGTGTGTGTGTGTGTGTGTGTGTGTGTGTGTGTGTGTGTGTGTGTGTGTGTGTGTGTGTGTGTGTGTGTGTGTGTGTGTGTGTGTGTGTATTTGTGTATTGTTGTGTAAGATTGTGTGCGTTTGTGTGTGTGATGAAGAAAATAAATATATAGGGATACATATCATATACATAATGTTTAGTATCGAAAAATACAAATGGAGTTTCTGAAAGTTAATTGATTAAATGAAAACTAATTAATTAGGTATTGAGAGTTTAGATGAAGACTTAAGCAACCTTAATCTTATTCCTAACTAGCTGTTCCCGTGCGATTTCATCAGCATAAAATTATTTTATTGTTTACATGAGTCAAATTATCAATAGCAAATGTCAAAATGACATGACATGACAAACCTTAGCAATCTTTCTTTCTTGATGTTGGCTACTTATGGTCTCTTTCCCACATTAGGGTTTTTATCCAAAATATTTACCCCTAAGTTTAATGGCGTGAAAATATATAGCCTAAAGCGTGACATAAGTATAGGGATTTTTATTTAAAAAAGAATTATTCAAAAATATGCTGTAATTGCTGACATCTTAGGCAACAAAGAAGTGTGTGTTTACGCTTTATTATAATAGTATAGATAGCATTTAAACATTACAATTTAACATATCCTGGCATCTGTCTAATAAATCAGGAGTTGATTGTTGATTCTTAAAATGAACGGCCATAGGTAAGCGCTTGGCTCACCGCCAAGAGGAGGTTGGCAACAGCTTAGTAAGTTAATTATGCTTATATTTCACATCAAGATCGACGATAAAACCATGAAATTGCTTTTATAACCATTAAGAAAATTAGATTTTCAACTGATTTTCAAACAATGGCACTTTAAAATCGTACTACGTGAATACAATGAGTTTGTTTACTTCAATTGTGCAAATATAACTTTAGTAATGTCTTAATTCAATTAAAGTATTTTTTTTATTTATTAAAATATTAGTTGATTTTTGTTAATTTACTAATATTTCCTTTAACCAATCCAACTAAGCTCTAGACTTGTGCTAGGATATGGTTCACGAGAATAGTCGAATGGCGGGATTCGAACCCTCGACCTCAAGATCGGTAGTCCGTACCCCAAACCATTAGGCTATTGGCGCTTGTTTTAATACTATCATAACCGCATTCAAATTGAAAATTTAATTTAAATGTACGATAAACTTTATTTCTAAATTCACGATTTGAATTAAAAAAACAAACTTTGTTTAGTTTAGTGAGAAATCAAACTAACAATTTAACTTTTATGCTTGATTCAAGCACTTTAAAATATTGCATAAACGATATCAATATTAGCGAGTAATCATTAAAAACTCTAGTTTAAAAGCAATTAACTCTTTCCATTTAATTAAAAAGTTAGAAATATTATAAATAACACTGAAACTAAGAGATTGCTCAACAATGTGGTCCCCTAATGGCGAGAAAAAACAAAGTAAATGACCGAAAAATGAACTTCAAGAGTCTTTAAGCACCCTCAATGTGGACATTGCCGCATTGCTGTACCTCAATTTACTTTTTTTATTCGCTTTTTTAACTTACTGTGGAGAGTGGAATTTGGCTTTTTGCCTACAGAAAGGTCTATAGGCCATTACCAATATTTTCTCCGTTATGGCCGATTAATTTGTCGACGCAGACAGCGTGTGCATGACGCTGGTTCTATGTCGCTTTTCAAAGCTTCCAAACGTTTGTCGTTTGTTAAAAATTTAACTCAGAGAACAGTATTGGGAAGGGAGTAATCAAAGATTAAAAAATATACAGAGGAGGCATAGTTAACAATTCACTCGAGAGATTTATCTAATGATAGCCTCAAAACTATAATTAATTGTCAATTGTTAAATAATATTTAAATGTTTTTATATCAATTAGTAACCCTGTTTAGTTTATTTTTATAACAAAAGATGGAGCTTATTATAATTTTGTAAATAATTATTACATGTCAATACAACTCGAGGTGGTAGTAAACTTGAGAACTGATATACCTTTCAGAGAAAGTACCGGTGAGAAAATTTTCTTCACTATGCCTAGTCTATATATTTTTAAATGTCTTTGGAATGTATTTAAGTACACAATAATATTACGATAGTCAACTTAAAAGATCGATGAAATATCCAGTAATCTTATAAGCATTAAAAGAAATGTGTTGTTAATATTAGCTACATTAAGTCGAACTCCTCGGTGTGGTTGTTAACGAAATAAAGGAGTTTATAACTCGAGTTAAGGTTTGGAAACTAGAAGCAGAAACTACTCACTAACTATTGATAGTCTCAAATTAATTTAAGGTTATGTCATTATTTTCTTTTAAACATGCCTTAATCTGATAATTTATTTTGAACCTTACTGTTCATATTCTTGTCTGTATTTATTCTTAGTAGGTAATCTTAATAGTATTATGAATGCTACAGTTTAGATGGATGGATGTTTGTTTTAATTTGTAGCCTAAACTGCTGATCGGATCTCATTTAAATTTGACATAGCTATAGAGGATAGTCTGTAAGAACAAATAGGATATTTACTTTTTTGTTTAATTCCACGCGGACGGAGTCGCGGGCGAAAGCTAATCATACTAAGATTATAAATGCGAAAGTTTAGATGGATGGATGGATGGGTGGATTTATGGATGTTTGTTAGCGTTTGTAGCCAAAATGGCTGAACGGATTTGGATGAAATTTGATATAGATGTAGAGGATAGTCTGGAAGAACACATAGGCTACTCACTTTTGTTTTTTTTTAATTTCACGCGAACGGAGTCGCGGGCGAAAGCTAATAACATTATTACTAAAGCGGAACCAAGTTCAAACACTAAAATCTACATACTTTTACGTACTGTTTATTAGATACTAGTTGTTGCTCGCGACTTCACCAGCGTGATATTAAAAAATCTAGCTTATGTTAACAGATAACCTTTCTAACGGTGAAAGTATTTATAAAATAAGGCCAGTAGTGTTTGAGTTTTCAATACATACAAAGATACAAATCTTTCCTCTTTATAATATTTGTATAGATTTTCATAATACCCTAAAGACTAAAGACATATGTCTATATATATCGGAACGTATTGTTTTCGCGCGCTTGGCGCTAAGTAAAGCTGAAGAAAGTAGTGCATGCGAGTATAGTAGAGGAAATAGCGTTCCTGCATTGAAAGTGCACGACCTCATTTCACCGCGTAAGAGCAAACTTTGATTCTTCGACACAATAGAGGTATGTATACGTAATAAGTAAGGTGACACGGGTTTTTAAAAAACTATAGCAGAACAAATACTCTAACAGAATGAAATATTTTCAGTCATATAATTTAGTTCAACAATACGCTTATTACAAGTAAATAGTTAAAGAAAAATTTAATCTGTAGTGTAGATCATTTCACTTCACAGCATGTGGTTCGGGTTTATTGAAATAAATTAATTAAATGGAAGGCAAGATACGTCCAAGGCCTAAATAAATATAAGGGTAAAAATCAATTAACAAGCAACGTTAGGAAAGCCATATATTTCTGTTTATTTAGCATCAATACATATACTAATAATAATAACTCATAAATAAACACTAAACTTACGCGTTGATATAATATTCAAATCAGTAATTAAAAAAAGAACTTCAGATTAGAAACTACTTGATGTGTTAACACATTACCTATCGATGATGTCGACGAGTCTCGAAATGTCTGTAAAAAAGGCCGCATTGTACGCTACGTGCCTAACAACATTTCTAACGCCATTATCCAACTCTAGTGTCATCTAACGTAGTATGCCTTTTAAAATGCTCTCGTTTAAGAAGCGTAGCCACCTGAATCTGTGTAGATTTGGCGTTTCGCCAACACACCTTAATACAAAAACATGGTCACCGTACTAAAAGATAAATATTCAATACAACTAAAAACGCTATCGCACAAAAAAAATATATGTAATTTTCTTTTTCCTTTGTTTTTTATTTGTCATTTTTATAATAAGTAAATTTAATGTTTAATGTTTTTCTTTGTATTTTATGTTTAGACACTAATGAATATTTATTGCTCTTAACGAATGGGGAAAGGGATTGGCACCTGCAGCACAGGGGAACCTAGTGCAGGAGCCAAGGCTCTCATGAAATGTATGTATTTTTAAAGAGAAATAATAAAGGATTTATTTATTTAAAAAGTTATAGATAAAATAAACGCGCAAACCTTTGACTAATCTATCGAACAACTATTGTGCGATTGTCGATTGTTTCTCAGCCAATTCAACTTTTTAGTTTACTAAAAATCGAATAGTGTGCGCACCTCCATATAAGCTCATAGGAATCAGTGTGCGACTAAACAGTGGTGTGATAGTACTCGTATAGTCTAAGATGTCCGCGCGTTCTAAATGTATAGCCCTTTTACGTAAATCAATACAAACATTTGACTTAGTTAACTATCCTGGAATTAAGATTTTTTTTATATTTGAATTACTATCATAAGACGTAGACAGGAATTCAAATACACTTAGCTTAAACTCACCAGCTCACTATACGTCCCCACCGAGGGGCTCGGAGCCTACCCTAAAGTTAGGGTGACTAGGCCATAGTCAACCACGCTGGCCAAGTGCGGGTTGGTTGACTCCACACATATCTTTGAATTTCTTCGCTGATATGTGCAGGTTGCATCACGATGTTTTCCTTCACCGTAAGAACGTCGGGTAAATTATGTACATATGAAAATTCGAAAAATCGAAAATCACATTGGTACATGGCGGCGGGATTCGAACCCAAGACCTGTAGATTACAAGTCAAGTGCTTAAACCACTGAGCCACCGACGCTCCTTTGCTCGCTATAGTGAGCTGGTGATGATAGCTTAAACTTACCTCGAGCCCGGCGTTTATTTTCGACAAACCATGGTTACTGATGGTTCGTGTCCTTAATGTCAATCATCGGCAGTGAAAGTGTTAAAACACGAGTTTAATAAAAGTGTCTAACTACAGTTATAATTATGCTGTAATACATTTAGAATTCCACACTTAACGAATACTAAAATAATCAACGTAAAAACAAAGAACAAATTTTACTATTTGATATCTATCAAAATATCACTAAGCATTCTCTCACCTAATTTAGGAGGAGCAAAACTGTTTCCCATTGGTCTATCTGGCCCGCCGCCAGCGGACACCATTCAGATCCTGGCAACACCTAAACTGGTAATTGGATCACATATTTCGCTTTGCTACATTAAACTGAATTATTTAGACATTTATGATACATCTGAATAAATTGTCTATTTATTATTGTACTTGGTAATAGCTGTAAAGAACCTTAGAGTCCTACCAAATTTTTGTAATTTGTCTGATAACAATCCAACGTGTAAAATATGTGATGGAGATCGGATTTTGTTATGTTATCTGACAGTGACGTCTTTAAGCTATCTGAGCCTCTATCAGCCAGTGGTGGGACAGGCCCTTACTCATAAACAAGAGATTAAATTACAATCTCAATAGAAGATTTACAACATAAATAAATCATACTTAATATTTTTTATTTGTTTATTTGTTTATTTATTTATTTAGATTGTAAGCTTTCATTTACAAATCATATTGACAATATCGTCGGCAAAGCAAACAGAACTCTAGGATTATTAAAAGGTGCTGTAAAGATTTTGAAACCATTTTGCCTTTAAAAATACTCTATAACGCGTATGTTAGGAGCACGCTTGAATACGCCTCTCCAGTATGGAACCCAATGTATCAATGTCATGTTGATAGAATAGAAAGAGTTCAAAAAAATTTTACTAGGTATTTAGCTTATAAAGATAGGGCCTGTCCGCGCGAGCTAGATTACGACAACAGATTAGAACGTTTTAAAATGACGCCCTTGAGTCATCGGAGAATAACAACAGATATAGTGTTATTGTATAAAATTATGAATGGTATAGTTACAGTCCCTGAACTTTGTGGTGAAATTAAATTAATGGTTCCTCGCAACTCGTCTAATAGACGGAGTAGAAAGAAAGACCTGTTCATGATTAGTCGTTATCGCTCGAACGTAGGTAGAAATGCACCTATTAACAGAATTTCATGTGAATTTAATAAAATTAATGATAGTATACCGGAAATAGACATTTTTTCTGATACTGCGACATCATTCCTTAGGAAATTAAATGTAAATGTTCCAGCATAAGCACTTAAATAATAAAACATCATTTTCTTGTGAGCGCTGTGTACGCCTGTCATCTGTATGTTCTTCTGCTTTTTGTTTTTCATTGTCTACAGTATATTAATTTGGTTGTGATATTTGAACATGCAATTGGTGTACCTTTTTTATAAAAATAAAAATAAATAAAAAAATTAATATTATAAATGCGAAAGTTTAGATGGATGTATGGATGTTTGTTAGAGTTTGTAGCCTAAACGGTTGAACAGATTTCGATGAAATTTGGTACAGATGTAGAGGAAAGTCTGGAAGAGAACATAGACTACTCACTTTTGTTCCTTTTTATTCTACGTGGACGGAGTCGCGGGCAAAAGCTAGTAGACATGTTCTTAAGATCGGGATCACTTAATTAACCTGTGAACATGGTGCATGCAATTGCGAAAAATTGGGAACTAAAACAACCTGATCGTTATAATAAATGAATCTTACGAGCGTATAATGCAATATTAAACACTATAATACATCAGTGACTGCTGTTAATCTATATATACTAGCGGCTGAATTCTGAAACGAATCTTAAGAACTTCGCTTCGTAATCGCCGTAATCTGACGGACGTCGAAATTTTAATTGAATGGTATTTAAGCGGGGCATAATCATCTGTTATCAATTTTATTCAGAACGATCCGTCATTTTATTCAGTAATTTAGTAAAGTAAATGTTTATATTTCAATTAAAAAGTAGAGCGTTAAAGTCGATTTCAGCCAACAGTAGATGCGTGGGCATTCATTACGCGGCCTGACCGGCGCGTGTCCTCGCATAATGCCGCGCGTTACATCGTTTGTTATGTTCAGACAGCAGAGCCATTGGAAAACTTGCTGATATACCAGCTACAATATTAAAAAAATGCTAAAACATTTACGTGACGTCATCGTTATTTGATTGCATAACGAACTTTGTCGCGAAATGCTATATATCACCTATACAATCTTGTCTTACGAGTATTAATATAAATGCGAAAGTTTAGATGTATGGATGTTTGTTAGTGTTTGTAGCCTAAACTTCTGAACGGATTTGGATATTGTATGAACAGTAAATGTAAGAAAATTTTGATAAAGATAAAAAAGAACTCAGACTCCGTGTCCGAGGAAAGCAAGAGGACGGCGCACAGCCATCCAATAAAAAAAAACGGATTTGGATAAAATTTGGCATAGATGTAGAGGATAGTCTAAAATAACATAGGCTACTTGCTTTTTTTTAATAATTAAAGAAATTTTTCTAAATTAAGTTTATTCGTATCTCAGATTCTAAAGTGTTGTCTTTCAAAGCTAATACCTTTGTCCCTAATCCATTGGAGTGGTGTGAACGAGGTCGGCGAGGTGCCATCAGAAGGATAATCCGATCGGTTCACACGCGACACGGCTTCCATATCGAAACTCAATACCATATATATCTACAATGCTTCATATGCGGGTTTCAGTGATGTTTGGGGTGACAGTTAAATGCATACTGAACTCTTATGACTTTTGACCCTAGTAAGGAAAGTATAATTATTTCGAAATTTCACACGTTTCTAGGATTTCTAATGTCCAATAGGAACGAATGTTCTCTAACATTCTAATCGTGGTTTAGGAAAAATATATGTTTATTTCTTAATTTTTAATTTTAATAAATTGACATTATTTAAGACTAGCTGTTGCTCGCGACTTCGTCTGCGTGAAATTAATACAAAATATAGCCTATGTTACTCACAGATAAATTACCTTTCTAATGGTGAAAGAATTTTTGAAATCGGCCCAGTAGTTTTTACGTGAATCGAATACATACAAAAATCCAAATCTTTCTTCTTTATAATATTAGTAGGTATAGATAATTTTTCGTTAAATTTCATTCAATTAAATACAATTTAATTGAAAAAGAGAACAAATACAATTAGAGTATCAACAAAACAGAGGCCGCGTTTTACGACAGTCAAAGTTAATTTGGTTCGATGTTCACCAACAAAAAGGCACATAAAATAAAGTAGCGCGACAGAGTTAAAACATCGGACCGTGGCCGGGAAAATTAAATGACGCCCGAATAATAATAAAAATGAGTGTTTGCAACACAATGGGCGAGCGTCGTCAATTTGCGCCGGCCTCTAGACAACGGTCAACGGAATCTGTAGAGCAACTACAATATACAGTAAATTTTGTATTTAATTTAAAAATACGCTTATATTTTTATACTAGCTGTTCGCGTGCGTATTCATCCGCGTGAAATTATAAAAAAACTTTATTTTATTGCTTACATTTGTCAAATTATCAATAGCAAATGTCAAAATGACATGACATGACATGACAAACCTTAGCAATCTTTCTTTCTTGATGTTGGCAGCAACTTATGGTCTCTTTCCCACATTAGGGTTTTTATCCAAAATATTTACCCCCTAAGTTTAATGGCGTGAAAATATATAGCCTAAGGCATGACGTAAGTGTAGGGCTTTTTATTAAAAAAAAGAATTATTCAAAAATATGCTGTAATTGCTGACATCTTAGGCAACAAAGAAGAGTGTTTACGCTTTATTATAATAGTATAGTAGTATAGATAGATAGACGGGACATTTTAATAGCACTATTGCTTATCCTAAAGGCTTCAGTCTATATAAATACTAGCTGTTGCCCGCGATTTCGTCCGCGTGTATTTAAAGTATATTTAAAAAAGATAGCATATGTTACTCACTGATAAAGTAGCTTTTTAATGGATAAAGTACGTAGTTTCATAAATTTTAAGACTAAAGCTAAACACGCTCAGTTTTATCAGTCTTAATCTAACATTTGTAGGACTATCTGACTGAAGACTGATTAGTTCCCAGATTTGTCAGTATTATCTGAACGATCAGACAGTTCAGATAAAACTGTCAGATAAATCTGAACATGTGTAGCGGGTTTAAGTTTCCAAGAGATCTCGTAATTACTTAGTAATCAACACTAAACAAATAAAACAACTCGACTTTAATACTTTATCTGTGAAATACTAAAATTAACTGACATGTTATATTTTCAAGCACTGAACTTGACCTATATTTTTCTTAAGAGATATTCCGTACGCATGAATACTAGCCCTCGAGGTAAGTCATCAACTAGCCTCTAAGACGCGCCCTTCACCTCAAGTGGACTGTTAGTTCTTGACTAAGCGTTTGCGTACAGCTTTTCCTGCAGGTTTATTTAATGGATATTAATCTATGCATTTATACAAACAAACACACTATTTAAAAATTAATTTCAGTAATAATTGCTTAGTTTTAATCAACTACAAACCATAGTCATAATGATTTAGATTTCTCTTTAAAAATGATTATTAACTATAGTGTAGTTTAATGAACAATTTAATATCTAACAGCAACTTAACAGATAATGCCACTCTTAGAGCGTGCGCACACATTTGACTAAACAATCGCACAACAGTTGTGCGATTGTTTAGTCAAATGTGCACAACAGTTGTGCGATTGTTTAGTCAAATGTGCACAACTGTTGTGCGATTTTTAGTCAAATGTGCACAACTGTTGTGCGATTTTTTAGTCAAATGTGCACAACAGTTGTGCGATTGTTTAGTCAAATGTGCACAACAGTTGTGCGATTGTTTAGTCAAATGTGCACAACAGTTGTGCGATTGTTTAGTCAAATGTGCACATCAGTTGTGCGATTGTTTAGTCAAATGTGCACAACAGTTGTGCGATTGTTTAGTCAAATGTGCACAACAGTTGTGCGATTGTTTAGTCAAATGTGCACAACAGTTGTGCGATTGTTTAGTCAAATGTACACAACTATTGTGCGATTGTTTAGTCAAATGTGCACAACAGTTGTGCGATTGTTAATCAAATGTGCACAACAGTTGTGCGATTGTTTAGTCAAATGTGCACAACAGTTGTGCGATTGTTTAGTCAAATGTGCACAACAGTTGTGCGATAGTTTAGTCAAATGTGCACAACCGTTGTGCGATTGTTTAGTCAAATGTGCATTCATAAGTAAGTTAGATTTCGACACCTTAGTTACATAATTGTACACACGGTCGCTAAGTTACAACCTTTGCGGCAACACGCAACTACCCGATTTTTCAGGCTCAGCGATTATTTAAAAATAAATTACGCCGCAATACATTTACATATCGTGAATTGCGTACTGTTGAGTACAAAATAAATGGTATTTCGTTGCTTTCTCACTTTCTAATTAAGCGGTATGAATTTATGAGAATGAATTTGTTACATGTATTAAGGTGACTTTTACTATTACATTAAATAGCAATAAAATGTAATTATGATAGAGTAAGTACTGCAAGCTATCAACAACGTGTTCAACGAATAGACGACTCTATTTTGTTTAGTTTGGTTATTAAACTATTAATAATAATAATAATAGTCGACTGAGATTATCCCGGTAGTCGTTTCTGCGAATGGGCTAATCCCAGTCAGCCTATCCGGGTATCTGAGGCGACCGGGACTCCGGGACGGTGTGCTCTCAGCTCAAATGCAGAAAGCGGTGCTTCTGGACACCGCCCGAATTGTCCGCCGATTTCTCTCCCTTTCACCCTAACCTTCGGCCGTCTGGTCACCCCTGCCAAGGGAATCCCGTCTGGCTGGTATTATTTATGTATTTTATTATTTATTATTTAAGTATGTTTTATTATTATATAAGTATTTTATACTAGCTGTTCCCTTGCGGCTTCATCCGCATGAAACTATAAAAAAAATATTTTATTGTTTACATTTGTCAAATTATCAATAGCAAATGTCAAAATGACATGACATGACAAACCTTAGCAATCTTTCTTTCTTGATGTTGGCAGTAACTTATGGTCTCTTTCCCACATCAAGGTTTTTATCCAAAATATTTCACCCTAAGTTTAATGGCCTGAAAATATATAGCCTAAAGCATGACGTAAGTGTAGGGCTTTTTATAAAAATAGAATTATTCAAAAATATGCTGTAATTGCTGACATCTTAGGCAACAAAGAAGTGTGTGTTTACGCTTTATTATAATAGTATAGATTAAGGGCCTGTCCCACCAAATTGTAAATCGTGTGATAACAATCCAATGTGTAAAATATGATGGAATATCGGATTTTGTTCCCTTGTCTGACAGTGACGTCATTTTTAAGCAATCTGAGTCGCTATCAGAAAGTGGTGGGACAGGCCCTAACACTTTCAATAAATGCGTATCAGCATGTTTATTATTTATGTCTACAATAATGCAAGTTTTTTTTTTACCATACGTTGAGTAGATAATTAATATTTGAAATTCATTTTTGAATTCTAAGAATCTTTTGTAATTTTTAAATATTACTTCTTATTAATATTATAAATGCGAAAGTTTAGATGGATCGATTTTTATTTAAGTTTGTAGTCTAAAGCTGAACGGATCGATGAAATTTGGTATAGATGGATAGTCTGAAAGAACATACATATAAGCTACTAACTTTTGTTTTTTTTTTTTAATTCCACGCAGACGGAATCGCGAGCGAAAACTAGTATTTTATAAAGTACATACCTCTTTCACTTTACCTTGTTTGTTATAATTATTACGTCTACTTTATATTCAAGGAGCATGTAACATTATAGTTTTATAGGTGGTTAGAAAATACTTTTTTTATATCCAATTGACGGTTTGGTCTTGATCGCGTGACTTCTAAAAGGGGATTCGATACAGACGTCTACTACATAATTATCGGTTACAAGTTAACATACAGTAGTTATATTTTTGACAGTTATTAATTTTAAAAGTTGTGTTTTTAATTAATTTAAAAATACATCGTCAGTGTGTTCGAATGTAGGTATGTTTTATTTATTTTTTCTTAGGTATGTCCATATTATGATAACGGCAAATAAAACTACGATACCTTTTACCTAAATTTAAATGAATGAAAAATATCGTTCAATTTTAATGAAGAAAAGATTAACAAGAATATTTTTAAGTAAAAAAAGAAATACAATTTAAAATTTAAATGTGACAATTTTTTAAATCAAATATCTTTATTTCACTAATCCTTTAAATCTCTAAAATAATAGAAAACATTTTTGTATTTAAAAATGAATTAACATTTAAAAAATAGAATCATTATTATTTATTTTGTAATTTGATGTTGCAATGAATGAAAATTATTTGGAATTTACATTACAAAGTTGGTATTTTATAGAAAAATAAAATAGAATTTTAAATCAAAAAGATTTTATCAACATTTAAAATGATTTGTCATTTCTTAAAATGAAATATATTTATTTGAGATAATTATTTAAAATGAAAAAGATTTTTGTATTTAAAAATGAAGCATCATTTAAAAATAAAATCTATTTTTTGTTAAATATTAATTGATAATATATTTTTAAAGGACATCATTTTTAAATATTTGTAATTTTATGTCGGAATTGAAAGAAAATTATTTCGTAGTAATTTGTGTTAAAATATTTGTTCATTGCGTGATTTCAAATGATTTCTATATTTTATGTTTGATGAATACTACTTTTTTTAAAATATTTCTAGTTACTTAATTAAAAAAGTAATCGATGTTTTGATAGACAAAATTCAATTTATAGTGAAATCTTATGGAATTAACTAATATTAAAAATGCGAAAGTTTATATGGATGGATATTTGTTGGAGTTTGTAGACTTAACGGCTGAACGGATCTTCATGAAATTTGGTATAGATGTAGAGAATATTCTGGAAGAACACATATGCTGTTTTTGAACCTGGAAATAATTACGGTTTTCGTAGGAAGCGGTAAGTTTGCATTTAGATGTTTAGTCGATAAATCTTCAACAGTTCAACTTATTTTATTGAAATTTGGCACAGATATAAAACAAAGTCTGAAGTAACATATGGAGTACGGTTTATAGCCGAAAAATGTCAGGTTACCGAGAGATACGTAGTTTTTTTTACAGTTTGTATATTTTCTAATACTGCGCAGCCGAAGTCGCGGGTAATTATAGGGAAATATTAAATCACCCAGGATATAATACTTGAATATCAACGGAATGTTGCAGTAGGAAACTTGATCAAAGGAACGGCTTTTAAAATAGTTGGCATCGGTTTTAACCAGTTCTGGCCAACGGAATTTGGTTACCCTGTATGGTGCAAGTCATAAACATTTAGCACTTTATTAATACTGTTTTTATTTCATTTTAATTATCCTTTGTTTCTGATATATAAATGTACTAGCTTTCGCCCGCGACTCCATCCGCGTTGAATTAAAAAAAACAAAAGTGAGTAGCCTATGTGTTCTTCCAGACTGTCCTCTACATCTGTACCAAATTTCATCGAAATCCATTCAGCCGTTTAGGCTCCAAACTCTAACAAACATCCATCCATCCATCTAAACTTTCGCATTTACAATATTTGTAAGATTGAGACCGTTTATATCACAATCGTGTTATAGTTTAAGGCGTTTTTTTTTTTTAAATAACAAATATATTCCATCAAAAAAATGTATTACGATTTTTTATTAAATTAATTAGGTTCACGAATTATTCAAAGCTCAATAATTTATAGTGTCTTTAGATCTTTCTTACAGTAAGAATATTTTAATTGAAAATGACAACTCTTTCACTTTAGACTGTTTACAATTTGCCTGAAACTTTACAGAGAATTTGGTGCAGCGGTTTAATGGTTTTTGATTTATTATAAAATAGCCGTTTGATGTTCATTTTAAGTTACGAGTATTAAACAATCGTTGTTTGTGGCTTCGGTGATTTTGAAACTCATGGAAATAATTGAAAAACAATATAATACTAAATGTATTTTACTCTTTCAGTCTTCCTAGTTAATTGTCTTTTATTAAATCTTTCTTTATTGATTTAATTGCTACTAATTTAGCTAATTGGTAGCCAGTATCAATTTTGAAACTATATAAATAATGCTTAATGGATAATAGACTTTTGTTTTTATGTATATCTTAAATAGAATAAGGAATTTGAATGAAATTTGACACAGTCGACGTCTAGAAGAACTACTTAGTATTTTTTCCGTGCAGACGGCGTCGCGGGTAAAATCTATCTTACTAATGTTATCAATGCGAAAGTTTATATGCATAGTTTGTTAGAGTTTGTAGCCTAAACAGCTTAACGGATTTTAATAAAATTTGGTACATATGTAGAGGATAGTCTAGAAGAATACATAGGCTATTTACTTTTTAACCGACTTCCCAAAAGAAGGAGGTACTCAATTCGTCTGTATGTTTTTTTGTGTTACGGAATAACTCCGCCGCTAGTGGACCGATTTTGATAATTCTTTTTTTATCCGAAAGGTAGTGCTTGTAGGTGGGTCCCATTTTTTTGTTTGATTTTCGTTTTAAGTAGACTGAGTCGCGGGCGTAGGTAATAAATGTTTCGTTAAAGTTTATAAAAGCACTTACAGATGATTTGTTATATTGGACAACTAATCTTTCACAACAGAAATCCTTTTCTTTGCAGTACAAAGCTTTGATAAATGATATTTGTTAATGGTGTTTACTTCTTGAAGTGTTTTCTTTATTTTTAAATCGGTGAAGAACTAGAAGTGTTGTTTTAAGGGAAATCAGTACAAAAAGACTGAATACAATTTAAATTGATTAGATGCTTTAAATGCAAATATATGGATATTTTAAGAATTGCTACCGTTGGATATAAAAAGGTTGTTTTTTTGATATAATTCAATGTTAAGATAAATCGTAATTTTTTCTACTACATAGATAAGATAGCAATGAAAATTTTATAATGAGGAAAGATACATATTGTATGTATTGGAATAACTCAAAAACTAGTGCTCCGATTTGAAAAATTCTTGAACCATTAAAAAGCTATATTATCACTCAGTGTAGTAGTCTATTTTTTTTTCTTTTTTTATTCTATCTGACGAATATGGTATGAAATAGAATCAGCATTAGTTACTCGATTACCTTCGCGTCACTCCGCACGTCAGGAATCGAGGCTAAATCGTTTGACCCAGAAACTAAAAAACTGAGTGAAATTCTGTCCTATATATTTGCAACGAGATATATAAACTAGCTATTGCCCGCGACACTATCCGCGTGGATATAAAAAACAAAAGCAAGTAGTCTATGACTTCCAGACTAACCTCTAGATCTATGCCAAATACTATCGAGATCTGTGCAGCAGTTTAGGCTACAAATTCTGACAAACATCCAACTATATAAACTTTCGCATTTATAATATTAATATTATTAACAAGATGACTGTATACTGTTAATTTCCTTTTGATTTCATCATCATCATCATCAACTTGCCCTTATCCCTTATGGAGGGTCGGCACAGTATGTGCTGCTCTTCCATACATCTCTATCAGCCGTCATATCTGAATCCACTCCTTTCTTAAGCATATCCTATTTCACTATCCTTTTGATTTAATTAACGTTTAAAATGTTAATTGGAAATCGACTAACTGTCCATCATAATCATATTTTTAACTACAACTTTTTAAGCAGTGTCCATTTTGGACTTTATCATCGAACTTTAAATATTCTATATCCGGCTGATTTACTTTTCCCAAAGGACCATAAAAGTAAATAGAAAAAGTTATATTGCTTTATCTCATCATATTCGAGCTGGCAGCTGTAAAAAAAACGCTGCAATTCCCACGTGAGCAAACTTTTTCCTCGCAAATTTGTCCCGAACGAGATAAACAGGGGCCACTTGGACGATACAACGCCTGCTTCATGAATATAAACAGTTGAATTAGAACACGCATACAAAACATAGGAGTATTCACTCTACTGGCTTCGTAAAACAAAGGCATACGTTGGTGCCTGCTTACTAGATAATAGTCTGTTTTTAATATACATCTATACTATTATAATAAAGCGTAAACACACACTTCTTTGTTGCCAAGATGTCAGCAATTACAGCATATTTTTGAATAATTCTTTTTTTAATAAAAAGCCCTACACTTCACACGCTTTAGCCTATATATTTTCACGCCATTAAACTTAGGGGGTAAATATTTTGGATAAAAACCTTAATGTGGGAAAGAGACCATAAGTTGCTGCCAACATCAAGAAAGAAAGATTGCTAAGGTTTGTCATGTCATGTCATTTTGACATTTGTGAAATTATCAATGGATAATTTGTTAAATGTAAACAATAAAATAAAGTTGTTGTTGCCAGTTGCTGCCAACATCAAGGAAGCAAGATTGCCAAGTTTTGTCATGTCTTTTTGACATTTGCAATTGACTATTTGACACATGTAAACAATAAAATA
Organism: Papilio protenor; assembly: GCA_029286645.1. NCBI lineage: Eukaryota > Metazoa > Arthropoda > Insecta > Lepidoptera > Papilionidae > Papilio > Papilio protenor. The sequence continues at coordinate 4,151,202 of JAGSMZ010000008.1, forward strand.
ATTATATGCATCAGCATTTCATCAGAAATCGCACGGGAACAGCTAGTATGTATATAGAAAAAAGCCTTCATTTGTTTTAATTATTGCATCAAAGTAGCAAGTCATTAAAAACATTTAAATCCAAATCAAATGAAAATCATTGAAGTAATTTGTATCGCAAATGAAATTGAACCGTGAGACAAAGATTAACGTGGAAACGTCCGAGTAATTGTGAAAAATGTGAATCCTTCCATCGGAAAAAATAAAGATTTCAACACAAATCGAAGCTGACGACATTCTATTGAAATATGGACTCTATCACCACATTGATAAAATTGATATTTCAATCTCCATTAATCAATAGGATATTTTCGACTGGCTCTAAACATTACGTTTGCACATTTGTTATATACCGCGTAATAAATTATTAATGTTGGCTATTTCCTCTCGGTGAGGTAACTAAACTTTAATTAAGCTGCATATCAAATGACTGTGATATTTCAACTAATTTTAAAATTATACCTAAAATAGCTATCGCTCGAGACTCCGTCCACGCATAATTAAAAAAAAATAGCCTATGTGTTTTTCCAGACTATCCTCTACATCTATGCCAAATTTCATCGAGATCTGTTAAGCAGTTTAGGCTACAAAGTCTAACAAACATCCATCCATCTAAATTTTCGCATTTCTAACATAAGTAAGATTGTTAACATTTTTAGGACTCCGTATTTGTTTTTAAAGAAGTTATTTTATGTTAAAACATTGACATTATATCCAAACCTTGGAAACATTATTTTTCTATAACCTTATTTAATGAACAAAACATTGATTTAACATTTCCAATCTATACTATCTATATCTATACTATTATTTTATTATTTTATTATAATATAATAAAGCGTAAACACACACTTCTTTGTTGCCTAAGATGTCAGCAATTACAGCATATTTCTGAATAATTATTTTTTAATAAAAAGCCCTACACTTATGTCATGTTAAGTTAATAAATAATAAAATATATAGTTTAGGCTATATATTTTCACGCCATTAAACTCAGGGGGTAAATATTTTGGATAAAAACCCTAATGTGGGAAAGAGACCATAAGTTGCTGCGAACATCAAGGAAGCAAGGTTGCCATGGTTTGTCATCGTCATGTCATTTTGACATTTGCAATTGATAATTTGACACATGTAAACAATAAAATATTTTTTTAATAATTTTATGCGAATGAAGTCGCACGGGAACAGCTAGTAACTAATATTTAAACTGATATCATTTTTAAATACATCTACGAGTAATAGTAACAAGAAACGCATACAAGACAATATTATCGATAGTAATAAAATATTATTCTCCTAGTAATATCGGAAGACACTCCAGTACGTCTGGCACTGGCCTACACACTATTCAAGTTATTCCTTCAACTAAAACTTTTGCATCTAAAACATGCGATTTTGATCCTTATCTATATGCAGATAAGGTTGTCTTATGCATTGTAAATGTTTGGCAGGCATCCAAAGATTCGCAACGTTTAGAAGACAAATCATTGAGAGAAAACAGATTCTCGCCGTTGGCCCGATGGTCGTCCATATGAAGGAACTATTGTTATTTATTATCATAAGAATTTATAAGCCAAGTCAATAGTAAACACATCGATCGTAAAGACATTGCGTTCAATATCTTACAGAAAATCTATACTAATATTAGAGCGGGCTCACACCTTTGACTAAAGTATCGCACGACTATAGTGCGATTCTCGATTGTTTCGCAGCCCATTCATCTGTTTAGTTGCACAACTAAATATCGAGTAGTGTGCACACCTACATATCATACTAATATTATAAATGTGAATGTTTAGACGGATGGATGTGTGTTAGCGTTTGTAGCTTAAACGGCTGAACGGATTTTGATGAAATTGAAATTTGCTACAGATGCAGAGTATAGTCAGGAAGAACACATAGGCAAAAGCCAGTAAGCTTATAATTATTAAAAATAATACAAAAGTTAACTATAAAATAAAGTTTTTATAATTTCATGCAGACGAAGCCGCACGGCAGGCTAGTATACAGCAAAAATGCTAACTTTTATACACAATTTACATGGAGGGGAATCAAAGAATTTCTCTTATCCGAATTATTTTTGTCTAATAAAGTTTGCTGAAGAAAAAGCATCGCAAGCGGTTTACAAAATAGCACGAGACAAACAAAATCATTTTCATCCAACTATAAAATCGAAAAAGAATTTTCAAAATCGGTCTACCAGGGGCGGAGTTATGCCTTAATACAAATAAAAAAAAAAAAAAAAAAAAAACATATGGACGAATTGAGTACCTCCTTCTTTTGGGAAGTCGGTCAACAAAATAGAAGAGAATACTAGAACATAAACGTTAGTTACAATACAAAGATGTACATATTAGTGTCTCTTAAATATTTCGCAGATATTTCCTTTTTGGAACAAAACACTATCTCGAATAGTTTCCTACAAACGGTTATAGTTGTTATTTATTTGTTATTTGTTCGTAACTGTTAGGATTTGTTTCTATGTTTTGTTATCTCTAACTCATATGGTTTAATGTGTAATGCTAGAATAACGTGCATTTCCAACTATAATTATGAGGTACTAGATGTTCCCATGCGACTTCATCCGCATAAAATTATAAAAATTTCATTTTATTGTTTACATTTGTCAAATTATCAATTGCAAATGTCAAAATGACATGACATGACAAACCTTAGCAATCTTTCTTTCTTGATGTTGGCAGCAACTTGTGGTCTCTTTCCCACATTAGAGTTTTTATACAAAATATTTACCCCTAAGTTTAATGGCGTGAAAATATATAGCCTAAAGCATGACGTTAGTGTAGGGCTTGTTATTAAAAAAAAAATATTCAAAAATATGCTGTAATTGCTGACATCTTAGGCAACAAAGTAGTGTGTGAAGATAGATAAAAGATAACATGAATTTTATGTAAGTAAAGGATTTTTTTTTTTTTTGGTTTTTTTTTTTTTGTGTCACTGTTTGCCTTAAAGAGGCATTTACAGATTCACCGGGCTTGAGGTGGCCGAACCTCGGCTTGATCAGCTGCTGTTATCTGATTACTATTATTAATATTAATACATCTAACATTACTACCACTTCGGAAAGCGTTAGCGCTGGGAGAAGAAGTGGCGGAAGAAACTCCAGCAACGCTTCTATCATTGATAGGAGAAAACCTGCCTGCTATGAGGCCGTATCGCGGGAATGATTGCCGTAGTCGACAGCGACTACGGCGTTTTGTCTGTCGTAGTTGTTTAATCCTAGCCTGAGCGATTGTTGTTGCATCGTCTTGGAAGTCAAGAACGTGCCTAGGTCTGCGATGATCACGTCGAAATTTACCGAGCGCGATTGGGTTGTAGGTGGCGGCACCTACACTAACGAATTAGGATGACCGACGATCGGGTACTACGTAAAGGAATCGATGCCTCGTAAAAAGACTCACACTTACGGCCAAATATTGAAAAGAATCTTAAATTCGTTTCGTCAATTTGTAAGGAATTAGAATTTGACGTTTTCACATATTTTAATATCGTTTCAGAGTTCGCTGTCAGACACAAAGTTGGTGACTGTTCACTAACAAAGTCTCATACTGTTTATTGACAAAAGCCTACACTTAGGCAGCGTTTAAGTAATCATTAATGAAAATTTTAAATTATTTAGAGTTGTATACATTTCTAGTTGGTTACATTTAGAGTTGAACTACGTGATTCTAGCGTAAGATACGAAGGTACAAAAAGCATTCCATACAAAATGGATTGCATTCTATTCGAGTCTGCACGGAATATATTTTCCACTTAGCTACAATGTATTGTTTTTAATAGTTCTCAACGGCATCAAACCCTCCAATGGAATTAAGTCATTTCACAAAACAACACGCAAACATTCATTCTGTGATTAAGCGCTATTAACATAAAAATGCTGGCTGTGAATGTGTTTAACGTACAACAAACGAAGTAAAGCCTGACTACATAATGTACGGTAATTGGCTCATTTTCTTTATTTTGATTGGCTCGAATTTGAAGTTCCAGACATTTTTATATACAACGAAAAATGAATTTGTAAAATAACTTTACATAATTACTCTCTTGTGAAATACTAACAAATATACTTCTAACTACTTACTCTACTACCTTACTAATATTATAAATGTGAAAGTTTAGATGGATGGATGGATGTTTGTTAGAGTTTGTAGCCTAAACGGATGGACGGATTTCTATGAAATTTGGCATAGATGTAGAGGATAGTCTGGAAGAACACATAGGCTATTCACTTTTGTTTTTTTCAATTCCACGCGGACGAAGTCGCAGGCGAAAGCTAGTGTTATTTATATTTCTGAGAATCAAAATAACATAGTAAAATCAGCACTATGATTGATCTACTTTTCGCATTGGATTGAAACAACCTAAACATTGCGTAGAAGCCCTTGAACCAATTAAGGATTACGCCTCGATTCTTGTTGAGGTGACTTCATTCAAACTTTAATTTATTATTAAAATAATCATTACAGTAGACACTTTTATTCTACTTAAAGAATTTAATATAAAATGATGATATTACTCTAGAGAATATATCATTTTTCAAAAACGTCTCAACTGTTCAGATTGGTATGAATTTAAAGTTGTACTAATATCAAATGCAGTGTCAGTAACGAACACATACGAGTATAAAGAGCTGGTAGGCATGACGTGGTACAAAAAGCTATCAGAGCTAATTGTGTGCCAACGAAAGAGAATTTCGATGGAAAGTACAGATTGGGCTACCGATAAGGGCCCATTATCGTAAACTTGGAGCGTTCCAACAGAAACTTTGTACACACGGTCCTATATTTAACAAGTTCTTAACGAGTTTTACTTTATTTTATTTTCGCGTGTTAGTATTTAGTGTGCGCTAGTTTCCACAGCTTTACACTGATATTACAACTCTTATTATAACTCGGAAAGGGCTTTATTATAGTTATAATTTCGCCCTCATTAAATTTTACTGTTTTACGTTACGACGAAAAATTTCGACGCTTCTTATCGAGTACAGCTGTTAAAGAATTCAATCAGATAACGTTTAATCGCGTTACAAGTTACTTTATCTTTTCTTTAATTAAACATGGAATGATTAATTGATATACAAAACTAGGTAAACATTTTTAGTGTTCAGACAGTACGAGTCCGCTTTCCCTTACATGTACAGTCAGACGCATAAAAGTGTAATCATTTACAAAACTTTAGACGCTTATGTACGAGTCCGATTCAATAATAGTAACAGATATTCGTCTATAGACTTCCGACCATGACAAAATTTTTTTTCTTTATTTCCTGCTGCTGCAGTTCTTGCAACAACCTTGTTGTCTTTGTAGTTTTTTTTTTTTTAGTTCTTTACCTTGTTTTTTGTTTTTGTTTATTTTTACTTCATTTTCATTCTTTTTTTTGACTAAATATTACTGACGAATACGTGCATATATTTTTGTAACTAAAGTTTTGTAAACATATTTGTGGAGCTGACTGTACATGTAACAATTGAAACTTTGTACTCTAAGTAAATTACGTAAGGTACAAAATCAATATAGTAGAAAAGGTCGTAAGCTTTCCGTATGCGAGACTTAGAGAGCGAGGTCCTTATATTGTTAACAAATAAGAGACTTCAACGGGTGCTTTGGAAGTAGCAATAAAATGCGGAACGTGACGCCGTCCGGAGACTGATGGCGCAACGGCGTTGTTTCCAGAACTTTCCATTGTACTTTAAAATTGTACTTGTACAGAATTATGTAGGGAATTTGTCTTCAACTTTATTAGTTCTTGAGAAGATCGCTTCATGACTTGAAAATTCTGTTTGTTTTACAACAGAGTATACTTTACAATAGTTTACTATGGTTAAACTATTATTTCTATATCTATACTATTATAATAAAGCGTAAACACACACTTCTTTGTTGCCTAAGATGTAGCAATTACAGCATATTTGAATAATTATTTTTTTTAATAAAAAACCGTACACATACGTCACGCTTAAGGCTATATATTTTCACGCCATTAAACTTAGGGGTAAATATTTTGGGTAAAAACTCTAATGTGGGAAAGAGACCATAAGTTGCTGCCAACATCAAGGAAGCAAGATTGCCAAGGTTTGTCATGTCATGTCATTTTGACTTTTGCTATTGATAATTTGACAAATGTAAACAATAAAATAAAGTTTTTATAATTTCACGCGGATGAATCCGCACGCGAACAGCTAGTGGTTAAATAATTGTTAATTATTTTCACAAAATAAGGGTTACTTACAGTAGAAGCATTTAAGATAATATGCGCCTAAATAAAGGTGAAAATGTATACTTTTGGATGTTGATAAAACATTAATAATATAAAATTCGATTATAAGTTCGTACAAAAGCATGTAATTGAAACTGGGTCCACGGCAATAATTTTCGATAAAGCTTTTAAAAAGGAAGATTTATGCGAGCATTAATTATTACTGAATTTAAATAAAGTTCGTAAAACGTGCACACGCATTACATGAATAAAAATCGTTTTATGTAAATTGAGAGAAAATCGGCCGTCGCACTTCTTTGTTTGGGAAGATATTTGTACGGATATACATATCTCACAATGATAAATTTTATTATATACGACTGTTAACTGACATAAACAAATTAATCGTAGCAAAAGGTTAGCGTGGTATGGACATGTTATGCGACGAGACGATGGGGACATAAACCAGAAAGTGTTAAGAATGAATGTGGATGGCTACAAAGGAAGAGGAAGACCGAAGAAAGTATGGATGGATTGTGTGAAAGAGGATATGCTTAAGAAAGGAGTGGATTCAGATATGACGGCTGATAGAGATGTATGGAAGAGCAGCACATACTGTGCCGACCCTCCATAAGGGATAAGGGCAAGTTGATGATGAAGGCATTAATCAAATTTTATAAAGTATCTCTTATTATACATATATCTAGGTAGAAATTTCCTTATAACTTTTAAAGGAATCCGAGATCTTCAACTACCCCTTGTCCCTATCGGCAGAGTAAGTGCTACTCTTAAATACATCTCGATCAGTATATCTGAATTCACTCCAGCATATCCTCTTTCACACAATCCATACTTTCTTCGGTCTTCTTAAAGGAACTTAAAATGTCAATCGATTTATCGATACATCTAAAACATCGTTTAAAGCTTTCAGTCGATTGCATTTCAATGTCCTAGAGTCGTGTTGCACAGGGGTGTTCGCGTTTTGCTGCATATAAAAGTTACAGTTAGTTCTAACGCTGAAATGAAGAGAAAAGTGTAACTTTAAAGTAATTTAAAGCGAAACTTCCTTAAATTGTTTAATTCGATTAAAACAATTATGTTTGACTATTTAATATTACGAGATAATAAATTAAATTAAAATTTGGTGCAATAAGCATGAATCAAATATATATAGCTTTTGCCCGCGACTCTGACCGCGTGAAATTAAAAAAAGTAGCCCATGCGTTCTTACAGACTATTTCTATATTTATGCCAAATTTCATCCAGATCCGTTCAGCCGTTTAGGCTACAAATTCTTACAAACATCCATCCATTCATCCATCTAAACTTTCGCATTTATAACATTAGTATGATACTATGACTAAATAAATTTTCTACCTAAAATAAAAACACACATAAGGTTAAGTATCAAAGGTACTCGAAAACCTTAAACACATCTCAAAGTCATAAGAAACGTATAAAATATTTGAAAACGAAAAAAAAAATAAAAAAAATGTGCATTGTTGAAATATAAGAAGTCGGTATCATGCTACGAGTTCGTAGACTTCGCCTTGAGTCTACGTACAGTTGGGGAAACTGGCGATTTTCCATCTCAAAAGCTACGTTGGCGATGTAATAATCCTTTTTGATACATTTTTTCTTTTTTGTAATTTTTCAAAATTAGAATATAAGTTTTAAATTTTATTCTTTTTATAAAAAAAATCATTTCTTCAATAAATTCTTACAATCGTTGCTAGACTGTTTATTTATCATTTTCCCTTTTTTATATCTATTTTATCAATTATTTATTTTCATTTTATGTTTTTATTTTGATTTCCTTATATTCTCCGCGCGCTCCTCCTTCCTATTTCGTATCCTTTTTAAGCTTCAATCGCTTGAATATTTTGATATGAGACGCGAAACAATATCAAATCTGTACGAAAAAAGTCGGTTAGTGATACAGGGTTAGTTTCCTTTTTGACCGACTTCCCAAAAGAAGGAGGTACTCAATTCGTCTCTAAATTTTTTTTATTTTTTTTATGTGTGTTACGGCATAACTCCTCCGCTAGTGGACCGATTTTGATAATTCCTTTTTTATCCGAAAAGTACTGCTTGGAGGTGGGTCCCATTATTTTGTCTGAATTTTTATTATTATCCCTTCATTTGCTGCACTCAATGCTATCTAATTAGTTATTTCTAGAAGGAGGCGGAGTTTGTCTGATAGCAATGAACAAGGCAATTTTTCCTAAGTGGAATATCGCGGATTTCCGCGATTGTACCAACTACATACGTAACTCAATTTACAAGAGTTACAAACAAAATAAAAATCAGTTTTAATTCTTCAAGTAGAAAGCGTGCTTGAGACGGTGAAACAAAATCAAGTGAAATCAAGTTTTATGTTACAGCGTATTAAGCAAAGGAAAGGGAACGTACATTGCTTATTTTTTATTTTAATTAGGGCTCGGAGAAATTACGGTCGGTAGCAATAAGTAAAAATTTATTAAATACGAAACAGCCGCTATAAAACGGAATGTTCAACCCTAGCGGTAGCCATATGTTGCGACTTACGACTTAGATGTTGAATTTTATTTATTTTAAAGGTGCTATGAAATCGAACGTTGAGAATAAACATTTCGTTGAAGGTGTATTTGAAATGAAAGTTTAAACACGTTGGGAACTTGCAGCGGGGTGTTCACGTATTGAACGGAAAACGTTAGAAGTGAATGCATGACTTCCTTTACACAAAAGCTTTGTAACAACACTCATGTACGGATCGTATACTAAAAAATAGTTCCAGATAAAAAGGAAGACATTTGCATTCAGTTATGTATCAGAAAAGTTCGAAATTCAAAAACAATTTATTCAAAAACTTTATGTTCGTTAAGCCTACACTTGACCACTATTCCACCTGAATATGGCATTTTTTTTTAAATATCAGTAGATTTTTCTTAATTTCCTAATATTTCCTTTAACCATTCCAACAAAGCTCTAGGCTTGTGCTAGGATATGGTTCAAGACAATAGTCGAATGTCGGGAGTGATTATCCACATAAATAAATTAAATGTTCCATATCAAAAAACATAGAGAAATGTACCGAGTATCCTTTTAAAAAAAATTACTATAAAGAAGTAGTTCCGTAGATAGTAATCGGAATAATTTATAGAGACTTTTACAAGTAAACGACCTCATAAATAACCCTATTTAAAGGCCTGGGCGTGGGCTATGTAACAACGCTTTTCATTACTTTTATGAGGGTGTGTTGTTTACATTGTTTTTAATAAATACTGTTTCTAGCAATGATGGGTGAACCACTCACAATCAAATTCCGCGTAGAATCTAACATAAGTTTGCTACGCATAACGCGTTATGTATCACAAATCCTTCTGTAGGGTTAAAAGATCTTACTAATATTACAAATGCGAAAGTTTACTTTGTTTGTTAAAGTTTGTAGCCTAAACTGCTGAACGGATTTCGATGAAATTTGGCATAAATGTAGAGGATAATCTAGAAAAACACATAGGCTACTTAATATTTTTTCTAATTCTACGTGAATGGAGTCGCGGTTGAAATCTAGTATGTCATAAAGATTAGGTTCTCCGTAAATTTTCTCACTCATTGCAAAACAATAATCAACTTTATCCAGTTGTATTAAAAATCAAATTATTATTTCAAATATTATGATTGCTTGTATGTATGTTTGTATATGGTTCAAATACAGATCGAATTGGTAGTCGCGTGAGAAAAGGACGTTAAGTTAACCCTCGTTTTAATTTTTACTCGGCATATGACGCTGTATTTCGTTACGTTCGCACGAGTATGCAGTAGGTGGTATTAATTTACAAATTGAAATGAAACGTCCAAATATTAAATGTTTTATTAGTGAAAAACGTTCAAAAATATCTACAAACAATTCTTATTTCTGTTAATAAACGTATTATAAAGAGAAAAGTAAAATCATCATCAACTTCCACCTTATCCTACTCCCGTAGGGCGCATCAGGTTCTCCTCCACATAACTCTATCATACACCATCTCAGTCATCACCCCCTTCTTGATCATGTCACCTTACACGCAATCCATCCATCTCTTGACCTATGTCTACCTCTACCAGTGCAGAAAAAAGAGAAAGGTAAAATCCTAACCTAACTCTTGTATTTACTAAACAATAAGAAGCAATCTTTGATCCTTAATAACAGAACTATTCTACATTTATAAACTTATCCGTACCAAGAATACGAAGTAATTTCAACTAAGAAACTCAGCTCGGACAACGTAAGCTCGAATTAATTTTAATTCAATCCTTGTTAGGCAAGTTGCCGATGCGTCAGTTCAGGTGGAGTTAGAACAAAGAGAAGTACGGAACTTTGAATGTTATCTCCGGCAAGTATGTTTCTAAGTAACAAAGGATCGTTATTTACTTGACTTCATGCTATCGATAACTTAAGCTTGACTTGTTACATTAACAACAATAGATTAGGATTTACAATAGAAATTTATAATAATAGTTGTGAAGCATGAATGTAGGGTTATGAAGGCTATATATCTGAAATTTAATATATTTATGCCAATTTTATTTATGTTTTAGGACATAGGTGGTTATCTATCTATACTATATCTATACTATTATAATAAAGCGTAAACACACATTTCTTTGTTGCCTAAGATGTCAGCAATTACAGCATATTTTTGAATAATTCTTTTTTTTAATAAAAAGCCCTACACTTACGTCATGCTTTAGGCTATATATTTTCACGCCATTAAACTTAGGGGGTCAATATTTTGGATAAATACCCTAATGTGGGAAAGAGACCATAAGTTGCTGCCAACATCAAGAAAGAAAGATTGCTAAGGTTTGTCATGTCATGTCATTTTGACATATGCTATTGATGATTTGACAAATGTAAACAATAAAATAAAGTTTTTATAATTTCACGTGGATGAATCCGCACGCGAACAGCTAGTATACTGATAAATTTAGGTGACGTTTGTAATCTATGCTAATTTTACCAATTTCACCATTTTTAGTTTAAATAGTTAATATATGCATATCTATGAATAATAAATGAAAAAGTACGTCTTACAGAGTCAAACTTAATAATGCCTTTCTTAAATTAATTACAACAAAGTTACCTGACTTGAGACGGTGCATTGTGTAATTATTAATGCTTCGTTTCGTTTCAAGACTCGTAAATTAAAAAGGACTTACTTTGTAACTTTTCAAGATGATTATTTTATGAAATATCTTCATCTGAAGACGGAGTTGTTTCGAACAAAATGCCTTTTATTATAACTGTTACAATAGTAAATAAGTAAACACTAAGTGCATCTAATAATTGAAGTAACTAAATTAAAATAATATAATTGTATCTAAATTTTTAACGATATTAAATATTTTAATTTGAACTAAATTTTATGTTTGAAAATGCTATGATTTTAAGTTGTCAAAAATATTACTTTTAATACTTAAAAAAGACGCTACACGATATAAAATAGAGAATTTAAATGCAGTAATGTAGAGCATGCAACTGACGTGGCCCGGGAGCGGTCACGATGAAATGGAATTAGTACAAAAACGAATTAAAAATATACATAATTGAAAGATTAAAAACATGTTTCGAGTTTGTCACAAAAAATAAAACACGGTTTTAATATTGAGCAAATAATTAAAGTGCCCAATTGCTTACGTCTTTTGTTTTCTAGTGTGTTATTCAAAACTTCTATCTATCATACTTCATACTAATATTATAAATGTGAAAGTTTAGATGGATGGATGAATGGATGGATGTTTGTTAGAGTTAATAGCCTAAACGGCTGAACGGTTTTCGATGAAATTTGGTTACAGATGTAGAGGATAGTCTAGAAGAACACATAGGCTACTCACTTTTGTTTTTTATTCAATTCCACGCGGACGGAGTCGCGGGCGAAAGCTAGTACTAATATAATAAAGAAGAAAGATTTGTATTTTTGTATGTATTGTAATGACTCAAAAACTACTAAGCCGATTTCAAAGATTCTTTCCCCAATAAATAGCTGCGTTCTCACTAAGTAACGTAAATTATGATTATTACAATTTTATTCTCGCGCGGACGAAGACGCGAGCAATACCTAGCTTTATAATAAGAACAGTGCGGTATGACAATGTTTTAGTATAAGTATTTTTATAATGGAAACAATAACATGCTTACCTAATAAAAAAAAAAACTTTGTACCTATTGTTCTTTCAACAAAAAACCTTTTGTCCATATTGAATTAGGTTTCCTTTTCATTTCTTTGTTGATTTCCATTCTTTTATATTCATCTCCAGATTATTTGTATCAAAGATCTTATTTGCTTATTTCTAAGACACCATAGCTTTCTGGGAATAGTATAATACAATTTATATTATAAGAGTTGTTTTTGACGACAGAGAAAATGTACTGGTTGTTTGTTCCTTTGTGTGTTGTCTGCTGCAGTTGTGGCCACGAAACGAGAGTTATTCTTTTACAAATAAATTAAAATGTTATTGAAGAGATTGGTCATACAAAGTCAAAGTAAATTCAAAAATTAGTATATGTTGCTTACTTGAAGTTTACCTTACTTATACGAGTTATGTTAATTAATAATAATTATTGTTTGTATGCTTCTAAGACAAAGTTTTACTGTCTCTTGGGTAATTCTATGAGTTTATAAATTAAAGACGTTGTTAATTAAAGCTGTAATTCATTTACTTAAGATTATTTATGATTTTAAATACAGTTTTTTTAATGCTAAAAAACGCTTATCTAATGGCCGTGTATAAGGAATATAATATATCGCAGAGGGCCCCATATAATGCCCGTTCTTTTATTTTATCTCTTTCCTCTTTATTTATTTTAATAATATTTATGATTTTTTTATTTCATTCCCTGTAAATGGCGTCGCCATTTGCCACCGACAGCTTTATGATTTTTTTATTAATGTACTCACGTTTATTTTATTGTGTGAAAGAACTTCAGACTATGCATTCTTTTGTTTATTTAGGAATATTTTAAATAACTTAATAAAGCAATTACGCCTATTAAAGCTATTGTTTCTTTGTAGTTTATCATCTGTCATAGGTTCTCCCTAAATTCAAATAGCATATAATTGTAAATTAAAAACATTATTTTACTTTAAGAACATCAATAAAGCTTATTTTTATTTAAACTAGCTGTTGCCCACGACTTCGACTGCGTGAAATTAAAAAATATAGCCTATTTTACACACTAATAATGTAGCTTGCTAATGGTGAAAGATTTTTTGAAATCGGCCCAATCGTTTTTTAATTTAATACATACAAAAATATTCTTTCCTCTTTATATCAGTATAGATTATTTATTAAAAGCTGTTAAATATGTATTTAAGCTTATGTTAGCTTAGTTCCTGTATCGTATGTTTTAGAGCGCGCAAGTTTCGTAATCTGACGTCACTGCAACCAGAAATAGATGCAAGTTTAATGTCCCTAGCTGCACAATAGCATTTCCTTATTACACACTCTGCTGAAGAGTGCAGAAGCGGGGACTATCAGACTCTCGTTAAGGCAACTGTTTGATAACGACTGATGTTTACTAGATTGTTACTAAGTTTGGATACAGTAATTACATGCACACTATAAGTTTGTGTTTGTCGTTTTATATTACAATCGTGTTTTACATTCTTTAATAATATGGAGTCGGTACAACCGATTTTCATAACCTTTTTTTAATCCATCTAACTCTTCCTTGGTTTAATCGTAAAATAAAAAAAAATAAGTAGCCTATGTGATCTTCCAGACTATCCTCTACATCTATCTCAAATGTCATCGAAATCCGTTCAGCAGTATAGGTTACAAACTCTAACAAACTTTCGTTTATGTAAACTTTCGCATTTATAATATTAGTAAGATATTCGTAAGAATCAATTATATGCTAACCTTTAGTGATCATCATCATCATTATCATCACCAGCTCACTACACGTCCCCACCGAGGGGCTAGGAGCCTACCCTAAGTTAGAGTGACTAGGCCATAGTCAACCACGCTGGACCTCTGCGTGTTGGTTGACTTCACATATATCTTTGAATTTTTTTGCCGATAAGTGCAGGTTGCATCACGATGTTTATCTCCACCGTAAGAATGCCGGGTAAATTATGTACATATGAAAATTCGAAAAATCGAAAATCACATTGGTACATGACGGGATTCGAACCCAAGACCTGTAGATTACAAGTCAAGTGCTTAAACTACTGAGCCACCGACACTCTCTTTAGTAGTAACCTTTAGTATAAATTCATATTTAGTGTGACATTAAATATTGATTCAGTGAACCAGAACCTAAGCTAACATGGCGTACCTACGTTATCGTCCAAACATTTGTGTTTACGTTGACGAGGTTTGATTGTCAAACTAAAATCAACAAGTCTACTTGCTAGCCGTTTTACACAGATATTATTGTTGAAAATACAATTTCACCACAATATTTATCTTGTTGAATAGTTGAAGATGACTTTATTTCATCAAATGCTTTTTGTAATCGAAATTTATTTATTTTCTTGATGAAAAATCTATCAATATGTAACAAAATTGGAGTGTCTGTTTGTAATATCAAAAGGAAAATTCCAGATTTCAGGAAGATGTATTTGCGTTGCTAACAACGAAAATCTCATTTAAAAATGTTTGTCTGTCTATCTGTCCGCAAGCCGCCTTTGTTCCGGGTAATCTCCGACACGGCTGGACCGATTTCGACGGGCCTTTTACTGAAGGATAGCTGACATAGACGGGCATATTATAGGCTACTTTTTATCTTAATATTGCATGGAAGAAGTAGGGGGCAACAGCTAGTGTATTATAAAGTTATTATAATGTGTTATGGCGTTCCCATCTAGATCAAATACGTCGACTTATCGACATAGCACTTCCATGCCGACTTAATCAAAGATATATGAAAGGGGCGATGTGTTCAAGTGCTTGTCAAGTGCAAACACGCTATTAAGCGCCCGACGCTCTTGTGGTCCCGGCTTAACAATGACGTAACGCGACGCGTGTCTACTTACCTGTCAATATTCTCAGATCAACATAGATATACAACGATTGATTTGAAAATATTACTAATATATGTGAAAGTTTGGATGGATGTTTGTTATAGTTTCCTAAACTGCTGAATGGATCTCGATGAAATTTGGCATTAATGCCAATAATAATTTGAACATATAGACTGATTACTTTTGTTTTTTTTAATCCTACGAGTATGGACCCGCGGGCGAAAGCTAGTAAGAGTTAATTATTTTAAAAGTTAAAAGTAACCTTCAAAGAAAAATAAATTTGTTTTGAGAGATAATAGTTTAGAGAGAAAAATTTAGTAAACGCCAACGGGATCGTTAAAGCTCTCTTTGTAAAGGTTGGATATAATCTCAAAGGTCAAGAAACAGACCTATAAAATATTTAGATTTAAACTTTACGAGGAAAATAAGTGAAATCTTACAAATATAAATGTGAAAGGATGTTTGTTAGAGTTTGTAGCCTAAACTGCTGAACGGAACTCGATGTAATTTGGCATAGATGTAGCATAGTCTGGAAGAATAAAAAGTCTACTTGCTTTTGTTGTTTTTTAATTCCACACGGAGTCGCGGACGAAAGCTTATACAGATAATAAAACAGAAACATCTTTTAAAAAAAACAAAATCATTGAAATATTAATATAGCCGAGATACCAAAAAATATGCCCCTCTTAGAGAATAATTCGCAGTAAGTTGGGCCATTAAGTTTTATCTTGCGAGGAGCGACGCCGGGTAGGTTTGGGGTGGCGGATAAATGTTGACATATAAGTAGCTCCTTCAGAATTATATGAACTGTGAAAAATAATTTTACATGAATAAATCTGAACGGATTTTACCCTAGGGTTAAGTAGACTTCGGTAGAATGGTTTATAAATAAGAACGCTTGAGAAAATTTACGAATTTAGATACAATTTCCACTAAAGCGGCAAGCACAGTCTATATCTAATATGCCGTAGTATGCTATACAAGTCGCGTGTCACCACCTAAGTGGAAATAGGCACTTAGCCTCCATTATCAGATTCTCAGAACAAATGCATTTCCATCTTCCTGTTCATACGGCAGTGTTTTTAAAGTGGGACGCTTTTGTATCGCGTAGTGTTGCAATTTTAGCTCTGGGCAAAGGGCAAGAGAGCGTTAAAAAATCGCCCGTGCATATGTTAGTGGTTGGTAGAAAATTGGTCCAACGTCCTACAATTCCTACCATCAAGATAGTTATGAGTCGAATTGATATTTATATTGATTAGCATTTAAAAGTTGTTACATAGTCTGTATAAATAACGCAACAGTTTAATACAACAGTGGTAGAGCCCGCTTTAACATCTTAGCACGAATGGGCCGGCTCGCCCGGTGTAATACCACGACCACACAGAAGACAGGCGTGAAGTGGAAGCAATTCCGCGTTTCGTCTGACGAGTGTGGTGCCGGAGGCCTAATTTTAGTCCCTTTCCCTTTCCACCCTTTTCTTAAAAGGAAAGGGTGGGAAGGAAAAGTGGATTTGACGGTGGAGTAGACGCATAGGAAGGGGAAATGTCCTCTTTATGTGCGTCTCCTCCTCCGTCAATTAAGGGTAGGCAACACATCTGCAATTGCGGATGTTTATGGGCAGCGGTCACTTTCCATTTCGGTGGATTCAGGTGGCCGTTTGCTCGTTTGCCGCCTTATATTATAAAAAAAAATACATTTATGTTTAACAAACATTTCCGGAATCTCATACGACTTAAACTTTGCTTAAAATCGTGTCAGTTAATGTATATAAAAAGACTGTCTGTTTTAATTATCTGAATTATTCAAAGCGGTAAATTAAATAATACGGTAAATCTGTTCCGCATAAAAGGTGAAACACAGAAATACGGGGACTTTCGTACTCGAGCCCTAAATCATGGCGAGACAAGGTTAATGGGGTTGAAACGCCGCCCGCGGCCAGTCACGTAGCTTAGGCAAAATTTAATAAATCCCATCTCTATTACAATTCGCAGTACTTATAAAACTCTGTCTTGTTTATATTTTTGTAACGTCTTTGAACAGAAACAAATTAAATTATATTACCTACTTCTAAGTGAGTGAAAAAGAATTACACGAAAATATTTATATTTGAGGGCGACAGTGAACAAATAATAGCAATCTACATCCTTCGACCAGCAGTTTACGATAACAATATCAATGTATGGATGGATAAAATATTTACTGTCAAATGTAAAGTGCAATCACTTCTACATTTATTATCGTTTTTTGTTTATATTGTAGAGTAGCTTTCGCCTGTGACTATGACCGCGTGGATTGAAAAAAACAAAAGTAAGTAGCCTATGTGTTCAGACTATCTTTTAAAGCTATGCCTTTCATCCAGATCCGTTCAGCAGTTTAGGCTCTAACAAACATCCATTCATAAAACACTTTCGCATTAACCCTTTCATTAGATAGTCTAATTTAAATTAATCTACTGAACTATTTTAGATAAAAATGCATGAGATTTTGATTGTAGTGTGTTGGTATCATATAATATTTTTTGCTACAAAAAACTCCGTCGAATTAAGGGATAATTTTAGTAATAGTATATTCGTTAAAGGGTAAGATAATTCAGTTTCTATAGCATTTGTATTCAAATTAGTCAACTCACATTAACGATGTTATACAAATCATTCGCTATCTGAGTGCTCGCTTGTCATTAACCACAGTAATCGGGTCTCTTTATTCTGAAGACTTAATGGACCACCTCGACGACATCGAAAAATGGCCGCACACTTAAATCGAATGCTTACTGGTCCAACTGTGAATAGAGCCATTAAAATTTCCTTTGAGTAGCTATAACTGTGAACGGGGTTTGATTCATAAAGTGAATTAGGATAGTATCTAATTAAGTACCATTGGTGCATAGATTAGGTGCTTTTAGATAGACAGTAGTAGCGCTCGTTTTACTATCTTTGCAGGAATGAGCTACATATAAGACAGATGTGAAGTGGGAACAATTCTACGTTTTGTCTGATGAGTGACGGAGGCCTAATTTTAGTCCCTTACTCTTTCCATCATTTTCGTATCAGGAAAGGATGTGAAGGGAAAGTGGATGAGACGCATATAAAGGGGAAATATTCTCTTTAAGTGCATCTCCTCCATCGATTAAGGGTAGGCAACGCATCTGCAATTGCGGATGTCGCTTCGACATTTCAGTGAATTTATGTGGCACTCGTTAGCTTGCCATCTTATAATATAAAAAAATATAGATTCAGTTTTCGATGTCTGTAACGCAGGTTTGTTTTACTATAATCTTTAGTTAGAATGTGCTGACATTTTCGTGGAATTAGCGGTTCTCTTCGACCCTACTCACGGACCAAATCAAGCGATAAGTTTCAAATTACCGTAATAGAAATTAAGCTGCCGATGAATGAACGGTGAACGATGGTCGTGTATTAGACCTCAGATTCGATGTTATAAATGTGACCTTAAGTGAATTGTGTAGTTAAGAAAATAACAATAGAATAAGCCCAGAAAAGACAGCCTTAAGTCACATTTGTGACGTCAGTGGAATAGAAGAAATACTAAGCGATTAGTTGAACATTTCTAAAAAATAAATAAGTTTCAAATGTGAACACCAATTGTATTGGCGTGGTTTTTGTATCAGATCGATTTTAGACATTTAAAATCTTTTAGTTAATTTTAATAAATCTGTTTTAACTTATAAATGGATCATTGACAGACCACATTTCTAGGCACGTGCGGAAATCCGTATAATATTCAAATGATGAGGGATTAGTTGTGTCAACGGTTGTTTGCAACAGCTGAATATTAACAAAGGTATTAGACAATCGGAATATTTAAAAAACCATCATTTGATAGGTTCATCTGTTTGACTATGGTATTACTATGTGATACAGGATCAAGACTTCAGGAAAAGGAAGATAATAAGTTTATTTTCAAAACTTATTGATTAAATCTCTACGGATTTCTTTGTTGTCCATTCCTTTGGTTTAAACGTGATGAGCATTTAAACGCTACGTCCTTTGTTTTTTCTTTTCTTAGCAACAAGATAACGCTGACTGGTATTTTTCTCTTTTTAAATTCGATTTCAATGTCTTTAAAACGTGTTCAAGTTATGATTCTACTTGACTGTTTATTATTTTGACTAAATAGTACGAAGTTGTAAAAGCATTAACTATGGTTACTACTAAATTAATTTAGGCATATTCTATGATGTAATTATTTGTACTATACTAAACGTAACTACAAAATAATATTATTCTAATATTAATCGAATAAACTTGTTACTTTAGTTCTATTTTGCTAACAGCGGTAATTATAAAACAATTAGGTGATCGCGTGTAAAACGAAACTTGGAATCAGCGATGCAATTTTCTACCGTTTTGGGTAAAAATCGACGCTCTGCTAACAACATTACTCGTGCGAAAATTTCTTAAACGCTATGTTATTATATAATATATGAATTTATGTATTCGATAACTGTTTTTTTTTTCGTTAAAAAAATTGTATCACCTTTTTTAACTTATAATTTAGGCTTATAATACAACTAGCTGTTGCCCGCGACTTCGTCCGCGTGGAGTTTAAAAGTTCAAAACATGCTTAAAGCAATCGGATCAAAAGACGTGAACAAATTTAAATCAATCAAACATCAAAATAACTTTAATTTGAAAGCAGAAGATGAAACATTTTACGTAACGAAACTATCCCAAAACAAAACCGCACTTCGGTCAGCAACTGAGAAAATGAACAAGCAAATTCGATTAAACGATTGGACTGATCTCTGAAACAAGGGTCGATACTTAGAGAAGAAAAAGGTCAGTAATGAACATAAGTTTAATCTTCTACAATCATCTACTTCACCTTAAGTTTAATTAACATAAAATACTTAAGTTATATTACAACCTTTTCAAGTTATCGCATGCATAGTATGTGAACATTGAAAATTTCACAGCAACGACTTTGATTTTACAATATTATCGCGGTTAGTTTTCACAGAAAATATATATAGAAAATGACAAAACAGGTCCAGTGCGACAAGCATCTTGTAACATTTTTCACAGGAGGGCGCTAGTGAGCTCATAATTTGCTTTGATTTTGCCTACAAGGATCTAATGGCACTTTTTTTACAAGCAAACAATTCCTAACTTCTTTCGAAATTCTCCCATGTTGCAAATAAAACCAAACTAAATCGAAATGATCAAAATGGCGACCTTCATCCATATCGCTGCCATTCCCTCATTGTTCAAAGTTTGACGCTTTCAAAAAGAAATTGTTAGTTCACAAAAATGCCAACTGTCACATGATCTTTGTAGGTCTATATGCATTTCGGATAACTCTATCAGACTATACAACTGTCCCCTATGTCGTTATTATCTAATACATAAACTACTAAAACACTATATAAGTCTAGCTTTCCGTTAATGGCTTGCCTTTACCATTAAGGTATTGACGTTCAATTTAAATTTCCTATTCCCAGCTCGTAGGAGAGTGCATTAAATTTCATGTACGTGAAATGCACGCTGGCTTTAAGTCCGGTGTATTGGGTGACGTGACCAAAGAGGTGCTCGTATTTCTAGCACACTGTTTTATGCAGTTGTTTACACAAATAAAAGTTACTGGACTAGGCTGGTGAGTAGTAAAGTTTAATTTAAGCTTATCTATTGAACTTAAATCATACTATCATACTAATATTATAAATGCGAAAGTTTAGATCGATGGATGGATGGATGTTTGTTAGAGTTTGTAGCCTAAACGGCTGAACGGATTTTGATGAAATTTGATATAGATGTAGAGGATAGTCTGGAAGAACACATAGGCTACTCACTTTTTTTTTTTTAATTCCACGCGGACGTAGCGAGCGAAAGCTAGTTCTAAATAGATTCTTTCGCGCAGGTTTAAAATTCACTAGATTATCTTTTCTTGTATATCATGTTTTAGATCTTTGTCAAATTTCATCTAATAAATATCTATCCATCCACGCGTTCAAACTTTCGATTTATAAAAACAGTATTAAATATGATTTCTTCCTTGTAAGCAATTAAAAGCGCCAATAGCCTAATGGTTTGGGGTACGGACTACCGATCTTGAGGTCGAGGGTACGAATCCCGCCATTCGACTATTGTCGTGAACCATATCCTAGCACAAGCCTAGAGCTTAGTTGGAATGGTTAAAGGAAATATTAGTAAATTAACAAAAATCTACTAATTTATTCAAAAAAAAAAAATAACTTGTCCTTTAACACAATAAATTGTACTCGTGTGGATTATTATTATAATTAATCTGTCTCAATAAACTTGGTTTTATTGAGAAAGTGACAATCTTAATGGTTTCAGATAGAAAATGAATGAAGATTTAATACATGAGAGCATTAGTACTTCGGGAATCCAGTTGAGAAACTCAGATTGAATTTTTATTGGTACGAAATTGAATGGTAAATGCGAATGAAGACACGTGGAAGAGAAATTTACGTTCTTTTAAAGGGAATCCCGAAGTTGTTTACCCTTCGCGTTACTTAAATTTAAATATACCGTTTCCGACAATATTTCTTGTGACGTCTTTATAAAAATTCGTCCGAAAATTGTGAGCTTATTTTTATTGTCCTCCGTAGACCTTTTATGGCCTCGTAAAAATTATGTAAGGATAAATTATATACAAACAAAACAAACCTTTTTAAATACCTTCCGCGAGAAAAAGTTTCTTACTTATGAGACTAGATTTAAACCGACAATGTTTTAAAGCTCATTTAAATAGCAGAAAAGTAATATTATATTTAAATAAGTCTTTAATTAAAAGTGCTGTCACTTGAAACGTGTGAAATGGGACAGAGAACATAAAAAATATAGTTTACTAGCTTTCGCCCGCGACTCCGTCTACGTGGATTTAAAAAAAAAACAGAAGTGAGTAGCCTATGTGTTCTTCCAGACTATCCTCTACATCTATACCAAATTTCATCGAAATCCGTTCAGCCGTTTAGGCTACAAACTCTAACAAACATCCATCTAAACTTTCGCATTTATAATATTAGTATTAGTATGAAATATTAGTATGATTATCTAATACCCAAGCAAGTAATGTTCATTTAATTTTAAACTATACTTAGTTTACTTTTTAATTATAAATTCTAGCAGTGAGTCTGCAGACAGTACGATAAGTTATATAGCAAACGTAATTACATTTGTGAGACGCTTTCATGCAGTTAGTACGCCTTATCCAATTGTTTCGTAATTGACGTTACTTCTGCTGCACATTTCACCTTGCTACTGTTCCTGTGTTCCTTTGCTTAGAGATACTTCAGACATCAGGAAAATCAATGTTTAATTACAATAGACAATTTACCTTCTTCCTATTTCAATTTAATCAATTACTAACTTTCGCCTACGACTACGTCTGAGGGAAATAAAAGTAAGTAATGTGTTCTTCCAGATTATCCTCTACATGTACATATGCCAAATTTCATTGAGATCGGTTCAGCAGTTTAGGCTAAACTCTAACAAACATATATCCATCTAAACTTTAACATTTATAAGGTGAGTTATTAAGTGGGGAGTACACTCGCATTCACCTTACAAGGTGTGGACAGAATATTTTAGGTTAAGTCTTTACTAAGATTCAGTAAACGATGAAATTGTCGAAAACAAAAGCATAATGTTCGTCTATTTATGTACGGTAAATTTTATTCGTAACTTTTATGTGAGAAATGTGTGTTGATTTCAGGTCCATTTAGCATTACATTCTTTGTTTCATTGTCACAATCCATTGTTCCAAACATGTAGTATTTCGAATATAAATTAATAAAATTCTATGGTTTGTATATCCTTGTACAAGATATTAAAAAATATAGAGTAGGCATGTCGACATTTCATTTGAAACATTTTTCACATAATCTCACTAACGTTATCTATTGGGATCCTCGAAACACATAATTAACTGTATTTAAATAAATTGACAAAAAGTGATATTAAAATTAAATACAATGACAAGAGGTGGCGCACTAAATTTGACAACTGATATAGTACCTTTCAGAGAAAGTACCGGTAAAAAAAATTGTTCACTGCCTCGTCTATATTTCTTAAATGTCTTTATTGTACACGGTCAGTTGTCAGAATTCGTAGCGTCCGTTGTTTACGGCACAGTAAAACAATACAAAGCACCTTAGCGTCGCTGC
This sequence comes from Papilio protenor, assembly GCA_029286645.1. Lineage (NCBI taxonomy): Eukaryota > Metazoa > Arthropoda > Insecta > Lepidoptera > Papilionidae > Papilio > Papilio protenor. Next base: position 4,174,596 of record JAGSMZ010000008.1, read on the forward strand.
GTTTTATTTTTAATTCATATCCAGTAGAGGGCGCTGTAACTCATAGGGTATCACACTCGGTCCACTAATGGTATCGTTTTGTTCGCTGTCATAGTATGCAACTGTACTTTGTTAACGTTTTTGTAACATTTTTCACTATATTTTCAACGTTATTCAACGTACAAATACATATGTCTAGGATTTTTATCGCCATCAAGCTATTTCAGCGTGAATTTTATGTGGAAACTTGTGATTTATAGTTGAACGTACTCGCAAAACTGTACTGTTATGTTTTGATAAATAACATTGGACACTACAAGTCATATCTTACAATAACAATTTATTTCATAAAAGAAGGAAGAAATCTCTAATGTCTAACATCATCACCGCCTTTAAGCAACTTAATAACCATGGAATCTGAAAGTAAATAGTCTTACAGCATCATTCACGCCTCTAACCTAAAGAGATAGGCAGACACTACGGCTTTGACTCGCTTCTTCATTCACATAAGCACTTCTTGAATACTTCATCATTCTATTCGATATCCGTCTGTGACAGCCCCCACACCTTGACCCTTAATTCGATGGAGTTTTTTTGGTAGCAAAACTGTATTTTTTAATAGTCATATTTTTGGATTTGATATATGAATGAAAAAGTTTTTTTAAAATTAGTTGCTCGTCATGAACACTATCGAATTAAGGGTATAGCTGAAAAAAATAAAACGATATTTTTTTTATAAATTACATTGTAAAACGAATTACATTGTATAAATTAATGGGTACTCCGGTAGAGGTAGACCTAGAAAGAGATGGATGGTTTGCGTGAAAGGTGACATGATCAAGAAGGGAGTGATGACTGAGATGACGGATGATAGAGTGCTTTGGAGGACGAAAACATGGTGCGCCGACCCGGAGTAGGATAAGGCAGGGGAGATGATGATTGTATAAATTTACCTATGGGAAGTTACTTTTATGAAAGTACCTACATATAGAATTTTAAATATATTTTCTTATTCCAAATGGAATTTCCTTCATCTTAACTTAGTCTTGGCGTATTATTTTACAAAGTGAATTTCGTGGAAACCTTTTGTGAACGTGTAGGTCTCGCGGGCGGCAATCCGAATAGAACGGGCGCTCGTAAAATGTTCCGAGCGATTAACCATTTTGACCAGCTATTTAACATAATATAATGGTAATTTGCAACAAAAGCGAGAAAAAGAAGTTTATTTTCTCTACCTATTTTTAGAATAGAAATTGGTATTTCAATAAGTGTTTAATCTGAACCACCGTTTATTGGAGACTTACTCGCTTTGATTCCTATGAGTTTATTTGGAGGAGGAGTGCAACTAAACAGTTGAATTGGCTGCGATACAATCGACAATCGCACAACAGTTGTGCGATAGTTTAGTCAACGGTGTGCGCCCGCTCTTAGACTATAAGCTTAAATATCGTTATTCAGTTGTTTGTTATAGGAAATATTCGCAATTATTACCAACTAGCAGTTGCTCGCGACTTCGCCTGCGTGAAATTAAACTATATAGCCTATGTTACTCACAGATAAATTACCTTTCTAACGGTGAGAGAATTTTTAAAATCGGCCCAGTTGCTTTTGAGTTATTTCAATACATACAAAAATACAAATCTTTCCTCTTTATAATATTAGTATAGAAGAAGTGTTAAGTCGTTTGTCAATTCACTTATGGAACTCCGGTTGAGTTTCTATTAGCTTGTAATGGAACTTTGTCATTTTTAAGAAATCAATAGATTTCTTCTATCATAAAACCGTTCAATATAATTATCTACATAGAGAGGTTAGAATTCTTGTTGATATACACAAAGTCATATGGTTTTACATAGGTATCACTTAATTTATATTATTAATATGTTATTTGTTATTAAAGGTTTCTCGATGGAGAAAACATTCTGAAAAAATAATCGTTCCTCACATTTGTTTTAAAGGCAGGTTGCAGATAAAACTAAAAAAATGGTGTGCTTCAAAATCTTCAAAAAAAATCTTATTCAAACGATACGAGTTAATCTTTTAATTTTTTATCAACAGATATTTATTAAAGTAACATTCGTAGACAATTGCTACGCCGTAGAACGTAGTAATTGCGAACGAACGAAGACAATTGTGACTTTCAAAGCGATCCAGTTTCTAAGAGAGTTTCGCCACTTATTTAGTTAAGTATAATTACCAATTTGCTGCTCGTAAATGTATGTGGATAATCGTTACATAGAATATTAGATTATATTACTTTAAAATTACTGAAATCTTATATGTTGAGTAGTTTATTGGACTATTTACAATATTATAGACTTGGGGATCACGTATTATTTGACAAAAGACGTATGTCCACACGAAAAAATAGATTTAATTATCTTAAAATTACAAAATCTTCATATTTATAGTACAATGTTCTTGTAATTTTTAAATTTTTACCTTTATTTATTCCACAGCATTTAATTTTACAATTTAATATTGCAAGCTTACCTTATGAAAATATGAGCAAAATTCAATATATGTTAAACGCACGTCAGCCATCGCTTGTCCGTTGTAGTGCTGACGTGATCCAGGAAATTTCAGATTAAATTTTTAAAAATATTTTAAAGTGAAAATCTTGTTACCAGCTGAACGGTTGCGAAAAAAGTTTTCAATCTTCGCTGCCTTTGTTTAGTTTTAGCATCATTTTATTACGAACAATAAAAATGCTAGCCACAAACACGATATTAAAAGTCATATTTATAAAAAAAAAATATTATGCTCAAACAAAAGCACGCGGAAGTTTTTCTATAGACTAAACATAGTATTTAAACGTAACATAAAATTCAAAAACGTTGCTGGTATATTCAATATTTGGTGATAAGAAACGAGTCAAGCAAATTATACGCCATGCGTTCTTTTCATACAATTATTTTCTTAATAGTCCTATGTTCTGGAATATTCTAGATTCGTCGTGAATATCCATATATTGTGCGAGACATTAATAAACAGAATTTTCGTAAGACACGGTTGTCTTACCACGATTTGTTTAATGAGGTCTCGATATTTCGGCATAGTTACACGCACCATGTTCACGAGATGTCTGAAGTAATGCGATGGCGAAAAAAAAAGAAAGCAAACGCATATTAATAAAGATTAAAATTTATCGAAACATACGGTAAAATAGTATTCACTTTGCTAATATTAAGCAATACGGAAAAAGTACGTAGTTCCCGCACGCGCGGTATACAGCGTTTTTATAGTTTCTTAATTACCGCTGATCTTAATGCACCGTAACCACCATCTCATTAGTGTAATTAAGTTGGTCTGAACTTAGCTGCAGATAGTTCAGCGCAGGGACATAAACAGATACGACTCGTTAATGTTTTGTGATGCCGTATCTATGAACAGAAATGAGAACCAAACAAAAGATACTTTAACATCATTCGATAGATATTTCAGATTGTTTGAATGACATGAGTAAAAAACTTTTATAAAAAAATCTAGCTGTGTAGAGCTCCGTATACTCTCTGATACATATTGTTAAAAATAATATTGGATTTGAATCTGTTAAACACTTCGTTTTGTTTCGATAACTGGTATTGTTTTTTTTTTAAATCGTCGTTAAATTGGTATTTTAACAAGCTTTTCCTAACTATTTCGATACCAGAAAAAACCTCAAAGAGGAAAGAAACCGAACTAGTTAGTTTTTAATTAACTCTAAACGCAAAGCAATGAATTTAATTGGAATATCTATTCAAATTGCGAATAAATGGAAAAGCAATTTAACTAAAGAGAAGAAAAAAAAATTTTTTTTTTACATTGAATTATCAAGTATTTTAGCTACATATTTTTTGTAATAACATTCTCACATATTCAGATCAAGGCTTTATTTAATATCTTTGATAAAGTAAAATTTGAAAAATGATTTTACCCAAATTTCGTCGCTCTGCAACTGATGTCGCTTCATTATAAACAAGTATTATAGTTATCAAGAACTCTCAGTCCGTGTCAATACCTGTTGACCGAGCACTAAACTTCAAAAATTCATACAAAATTTGGACTTTTTTTATGGACTTCAAATGTAACAATTTAATTTTGTATAATCTAAACTGCGGTGTGTAAATGAAATAAAAAACATACCTAGCATGTTAATTCGATAAGAATATCAAAGTAAATTTTTAGTAATAGTTTAAAGTTGTAATATGCATTGAAACTTTTCTAATGGCCATCGAGTAGACAAGGGCCCAAGGGACAAATATCCATAAACAATTCATGAGGAATTTGCTTCCACACAGCAGTTTGACGCGATGTTATTCTAGCGTAAAACAAATGGATTAAACAAAAAAATTCAAGTCATTACAAAATAATATCATATTTTAAACGAATTTAGTTTTAACTTTAGAAAACATATTATAACTTAGTGTAAATTTTATAGTATTATAAGTTGTAGACATAAAAATATATGTAAAAAATAACAAGAAGAATACAAGATTTTTTTACGAAATGTAGACAACGTTCAAAGTATTTTCTGTTAGTGAATTTACGAAAACACTAATAGGGGAATGCCCTAGCAGACGGCCCAATGTAATTGCTTACAATCGGCCCGTGTAACGTTAACGAGATATCCTTAACAATTAAAGTGAGGCTCGTCAAAAAGTTTTAATGACCGCTCTACTTTGTAAGAAAAAAACGAAGAAAAAGCGATTGAAAACAAGTCGTTTAAGTGGTAACTGCTACCCGTGCTGCTCTGAAATTGGTTTCTTTTACAAATCGGTTAACAACTCAATTTCAAAGAAATCCGCCTGCTTTTAATAACTGGCTTACTCGTTAATTGGAAATTATTAAAGTATTCTATAGACTGCTATAGTACTGGCAAGATAAAAAGTAATAAACGAAGTAAATTTTTATTTTTTTAAATTAAGATTAAGTGCGGGCGCACACCTTTGACTAAACGTTGTGCGATTGTCGATTGTTTCGCAGCCAATTGTTTGTTACACAACTAAAAATCGAGTAGTGTGCACCTCCATTTAAGCTCATAGGAATCAAAGCGAGACTAAACAGTTTTGCGATAGTTTAATCAAAGGCACGCTCTAAAAATACAACTGGGCGTTGGTTCAATATAGTGCTCGTTTAAATAATTATAAATTTTACTATTATTATTGTTTATTAGTAATTTAATGAGTTTAAAACATTTTATAATTCAAAATCTTGTGGTAAAGTACATTAAGATCGAAATTTCCCTTTTTACAGCCTCATAAAAATATACTAAGAGCTTAAGAAAAGGGCTGTTTCGTCAACAGTATTGAGATTAGATTTTTATAGCTTTAGAACAAAACGTGAAATAAGATTGTAAATATTAAAACATTGTTTTTTATAAAAGTTACAACACGACTAATAGCACACCTTCATAGTTTCACTACTACTCAGTGAGCGTCGGTGGCTCAGTGGTTTAAGCACTTGACTTGTGTCTACAGGTCTTGGGTTCGATTCCCGCCATGTACCAATGTGATTTTCGATTTTTCGAATTTTCATATGCACAAAATTTACCTGACGTTCTTACGGTGAAAGAAAACATCGTGATGCAACCTGCACATATCTGCGAAGAAATTCAAAGATATGTGTGAAGTCAACCAACCCGCCCTTGGCCAGCGTGGTTGACTGTGGCTTAGTCACCCCTTTACTTAAGGTAGGCTCCGAGCCCCTTGGTGGGGACGTATAAGGAGCTTGTGAGGATGATGATGATAGTATCGCTATTAAATATTTCATCATTATTTTTGTTAGCTAAGGGCTAACATTTTATTATTTTTTTAGTTCTCTTCAGGTACAGCATTTTCAGCGCAGTAATAATTTATTATAATGGCAGTGAAATATTTTTCTTATAGCAATTAAATTCTAAGAATTCGAACTGCATACATTCTTTGTACAAAACTTGGCAGTTAATTTTCAGTTAATATTTAAATGACTATATACTTAGCATTCTTACTATAAATGAAGTAGTTTTACGTGACTGAAATGTTCGCGGTTAAATGCACGAAATATATGTATTTCTTTTTCAAGGTTTATTCATGACACGCCATTTTTAATAGAACATGCAATTTTTTCCTTTGAATTTCGATTTTTATCTTTGTGGTGTAAATACTACAAAACTCACTTAAAGTATACATTATGTATAATATTATATAATACACTAGCTGTTCGCGTGCGGATTCATCCACGTGAAATTATAAAAACTTTATTTTATTGTTTACATTTGTCAAATTATCAATTGCAATTGTCAAAATGACATGACATAATGACAAAACATTGCAATCTTACTTATTGTCTCTTTCCCATATTAGGGTTTTTATCCAAAATATTAACCCCCTAAGTTTAATGGCGTAAAAAATATAGCCTAAAGCCTGACGTAAGTGTAGGGCTTTTTATTAAAAAAAAAGAATTATTCAAAAATATGCTGTAATTGCTGACATCTTAGGCAACAAAGAAGTGTGTGTTTACGCTTTATAATAATAGTATAGATTTAAAAAAATTTAACTATTGAACATACAAACTCAAATACACATATACTTATATTCCCAGCTGTTAAAATTAAAAAAGAATACTAGGAAACAAAGACTTCAATTATTTTAAGCCTCGCTAATTTTCATTGTACCGCAAACTCATTTGCATAATTAATTCACTTGCACGCGTATCCACGTTAAAATATTAAAGTTGCGGCCGATCGGTACATTTACATTTAAAATGTATCGAAGCATTGCCGCTGTGGACAAATTTTAAACAAAATGACTTAACAATCGCAATATCGAGGATTCCTGACAGTGGGACTAATCAAAAAAATTGCATATTGTTTGTTTTTTCAATTACTTTTATTTAATAAAATATTTCAAAGTTATAACTAGATGTTATAAAACAGTAGTAACTACAATGATTATAATTTTTCTTCAAGTTTTCTACAAAAAATAATACAATACCTTCATGCTACTTCAGTGTAGTTGACTAATTTTTCATTTTATAACTAACATACTCATACTAATATTATAAATGCGAAAGTTTAGATGGATGTTTGTTAGAGTTTGTAGCCTAAACGGCTGAACGGATTTCTATGAAATTTGACATAGACCTAGAGGATAGTCTGGAAGAACACATATGCTACTCAGTTTTGATTTTTTTAATTCCATGCGGACGAAGTCGTGGGCGAAAGCGAGTACGACATATTGTTTTCTATTTATTAACAAGTTGAAAATATATTTTTAAATTAATTCCAACAATATATCTTGAAGTAGGAGGTTTGACGGCAATTATGCAACCATTAACCTGTCTTAACAGTCGGGGTAAAAGGAAAATTTACTATTCTTTAAATAATAGTTTTCCTTTACGACCAGAGTTTTTAAAAATGTACATCATTCCGTAATAACTGAACGTAGAGCTTATTTCTAATATTAAATTAATTTATTCGCTGTAAATTATTTGTGTATTTTATTTAATTTATCTCTAAATTTATTTGAAGCAATTGTTAATTGTGTTACTATGTTTATATGACATCAAAAAATATATACTAGACAATGTATATAAGAAAAACAATTAACAACAACTGTATTTACTCTTAATATAAATTTATAAAAGTTTTTCTTTCCAAAAGTAATTGTTATAACTCCTCATTGTCTAGTATAGAAACAGCTGGTTTGTTAACCTGGTTAACATTTTAATAAATTTAGTGATGTACCAATATCGAATAACGTAATTTATTTTCTTAACGATGCCATACACGTATTTATTAACGACTAGCTTACCTCGACTTCGTCCACGCAATATTAACATAAAAAAGTAGCCTATAATATGCCCGTCTATGTCAGCTACCCTTCAAAGAGATATTTCTCTAAGAATTAAAAAATCTCTTCATGAGAAACAATGATTAGTTAGGTATTTAAATCTGGTGGTGGTGGGTGGAGATAGGGTGGGCCCAGGTTACCAAAAAAAAAATCAGCGTCGAAAGCAACACGGTGCACAGGGTACCGGTGCGTTCCACTGGAGATCCCGGGACCCTCAAATCGCACCTGAGGGCGGCTACCGAGGGGGTTGTTAGTGAGTAGAAATCTCACATAACCCTGTCTTTTATAAAAGACAGGGTATCTTTCGAAGATTTCCCCTCGTTACCAAAAAAGGTATTTAAATCTAATAATTACTTTAGTTTTTAATTAGGTGTTTAAAATAAGAGCTATAGTTTTTGAAATCAGCGAATTCGAACTCTTAGACTTTATTATGTGTAACTTAATTGTTTTTCCCATCACTATTCACAGCAGTATATATTAATTTAGTGCAATTGCAAGCTATTACGTTACTGGATTGATATTCTGTGAATCAAAATGATATTTATAATTTTTTGTTTAATTCTATTATTTTTAATATGGCATTATAAAAGTTATACTTATTGGAGCAGAAGAAATATAAAACATGATTACCCAATACCAATATTTGGTAATCATTTTAAGAACATATTTGGATTACGAACTGAAATCGAAATGGGTAAGGAAATGTATAGAAAATATCCTAATGAAAGATTAGTTGGATATTACAGATGTAATACACCAGTGCTTATAATTCGAGATCCAGATTTAGTGAAGCATATACTAGTGAATGATTTCGTAAGTTTTTATGGACGTGGGCTTGGAAGAGATCACGAAGAAATGTTGATGCTCAATCTCTTTCATTCGCATGGAGATTTGTGGCAACTACTAAGGCATGCTATCTCTCCAACGTTCACGTCTGCTAAACTACGAGCTATGTTCCCTTTGATACAAAAATGTACGGTAAGACTTCAGGCTGTAGCCCAAGAATTATCTGAAGGTAGAAAAGAAATATCTGCACATGAGTTGATGGCGCGATATACAATAGAATTCATAGGTTCTTGTGGCTTTGGGATTGACATGAACACGTTGAATACAGATAAATCGCTTTTTGTAGAATTGGGAAAGATTATATTCACTAAAACGAAATGGCAAATATTTTTCTTAGCGTTACGAGAATTTTTATCGAAGAACAGTTTTATCAAAAATATTTCAGTCGCAAGAAATGAAATTATCACAACGATAATGGATTTAATGAATAACATTCGTAAAGTAAGAAACGAGAAAAAAATCCAAAGAAATGATTTCGTTGATATACTTTTAAAATTAGAGAAGGAAAAAATTATAGAAGCTGAATCGATATTGAGAAAAGACGAGAATGGTGTACCCGTTAAAATAAAGTTAAACTATACTGAAACGCATACTGCTGCACAATTGTTTATATTCTTTGCTGGTGGTTTTGAAACATCTGCGACAACGTTGAGTTGGGCATTACATCAACTTGCATATCACCAAGATGTACAACGTAAGGCTCAAGAGGAGATTGATCAAACTCTACAGAAATACAATGGAATTTGTTACGACGCTGTAACAGAACTTTCATATTTAAATATGATTATTAAGGAGGCAATAAGAACGTTTACGCCAGCTGGTTATATATCCCGCGAATGTATGAAAAAATGTGTCATACCGGGAACTGACATCACAATAGACCCTGGTGTACTTATCAATATCCCTGTTCAAGCTATACATTTAGATCCTCGAAATTTTGACAACCCTGATGAATTTAGACCTGAAAGATTTACTCTAGAAGAAGAAAGTAAGCGTCACAAATATGCATTTTTGCCTTTTGGAGGAGGTCCGAGAAAGTGCATTGGTAAGTATGCAACAACCAAACAGAATTGACTTGCGTTTTTCTTTCTAGAATTGTAACTACGTTTTTTTTCAGGTAGCCGCCTGGGCCTTATAGAGACAGTAAGTGGTTTGGCGGCTATATTGCAACATTTCACCGTCTATCCAGGACCATCATCAAAACGTACTTTTAAAGTGAAACGCAACGCTTTTATAATTCAAGCTGTAGATGAAGATATACCGATTTTACTTAAGCCAAGAAAATCTCTTTAATTTCACAATACTTATTTTTAAATTATAAAGAGATTATAAAACCCTTGCAATAAATGATGTGATTATGCAGTTTGTTAAATTACTTTGGTTCCCAACTATTTTGAGTCCGGAATTAAGACAGTTACTAATAAAAATAATTCAACTTTAAATTACTTCGTATAGGCTATCATATTATCCAGAATTCAATCGACGGATCGTACAATTTTTGCTAAAGGGTACTATAACATGATTTTAGACTGATTTTAAATTCGTGTAATGCTAGTTGATTTCACTCCATCATGACAAGAATCTCTTGAAGGCTAAGCCTGGAAAAGTTAATAATAATAAACACTAAGCTAACGAGGCTACTGCCTCTCCTCATGGAGAGATAATTTAACTGTCATTATAACGTTAGTCGAATCAGTTAATAACAAAGTAATTCGATCAACATCTCAATATGCTCTCGATGAACTGTTGGAGAAAATGTCCAATAAAAGGCGGTCATATTGAAGCTTGTTTAGTAAGGAGATCTCTATAATTCTGGTCACTGGTTACTTGGGTAACCGTCGGTATAATGTTCAGTTTTACAAACAATAGGGATCTTACGAACAAATCGATATTTAGAATAACTGTTTCAATCCACATATTGTTTGAAGTCCGTATCGATTCAGTTTAATCGATGTTTTAAGCATGTTACCTCACGATGATGCAAAAAATTGATTGAAGTCAAAAAATGTGATCTGCTAAATTGGTCCCCTACTCGTAGCCAAAATAAATTGTTCGACATACTCTGGGTATATTGACTGGCAAATTCAAAATTAGTCACAATACAAAATGGGTGACTTTGTACAGCTGCAATTTCATTCTTATTGAATTTTATATTTTTCATTGTATATATAGAATGGTGCGTATAAATAATAAAAACATACATATGGTCCGATATAAATGTTAATATACTATTAAGTAAATAACGCTTATAAAGAACAGTACATAATGAGTTAAAATGTCAAAGACATTTACCTAAGTGGTGTCCTTTGTATTTTCAACTACTGAACCGATTAAGGTCTTTAAAAGCAAAACTCTGGGAATCGCAAAAAAGAAACAAATCGTGACTTTTTTGTCTAATTTGGATGCAAATAAAATATATGTCAAGCTAACCTTAACGAGAATTTAAAACGCAAAAGATACCTCTACGTAGAAACTATTTAACTGACTGATAGATCAACTTATAGCTGAAACTAAACACATGAAATTTCGCACATATATTTCTACTATGTAGGCGATCATTAGATCGAAAAGTAATTTACAAAAATACAAAAGTAATTTACAAAGTTAAACTTCTTATGGTCTAAAGTGTGCTGAAAATTGGCATGAAGATGTTATTTAGCCTTCAGACATGAACACTTTTAAGAACAAATAAATAAATCTTTCTTGTAGGTTTTTTCAAATTCATCACTTAAAGGCCTAATTGGGGAGTGACGACGTGGGAAATACCCATTTGCAAAAATCTGCACACATCAATAAAGATCGTTAAGACAATTGTAGTATTGGTTCATGGTAGGTCAATTCACTGTAAAGTGTCTCCAATTTATTTGTTTATACATCTGTCTAAACATATGTATACGGTACAACGCACTTAGAATCACTTCACACACAAGCCTGCGTCCTGACGCACCAACGTTTGAGCGAGACAAAACATAAATTTGCAAGCAAAATTGCACTTTCTTCTCGCTTGCACTGGTTGTCGCCGCGTGATTTAGTAGGTCTGCTCCGACGACGCCGATGCTAGACTTGTAAGAGAAGCTCCGCGAGACGGATCGCATTTGGGTGAGGTGCTTTTAAGTCCGTGATAAACTTTACACAATATAATTCTCAACATCAACGCTGTACAAAGTTTAAAGTGTAGAAATGTTTGTGCTGTTTATTCTTATCGGAATAATACTGTTGTTTTTATCATCTCGTAATTACACATATTGGTTGTTAAGGAACGTAAAATGTGATTCTCCAATACCACTTTTCGGCAATTATTACAAAGTATTATTTGGTTTTAAAACTGATATCGAAAACGTGAATGATTTATATAAGAAGTATAAAACGGAGAAAGTAGTTGGATATTACCGTGGAACAACTCCAGAGCTTATTATTCGAGACCCCGATATTATAAAGAAAATTCTGAATGTGGATTTCTCGCATTTTCATGCCCGTGGAGCAGGAAGAGATCCAAAATATGAACCACTTATGTTAAATGTATTTTCCACTGAAGGTGATCGATGGAAATTACTACGCCATGGTCTTTCTCCAGCATTCACCAGCAACAAATTACGAAACATGTTTCCTCTGATATTAAAATGTACAGACAAACTTCAAGCAGTTGCTAAGATACTAGCAAATAAAGGTGAGCAAATTAGTGCAGTAGATTTAATGGCAAGATATACAATCGAGTTCATAGGTGCTTGTGGTTTTGGTCTCGAAATGAATACAATGAATACAGAAAAATCTCAATTTGTAAAATTAAAAGAAATTATTTTTACTAAATCTAAGAAACAAATGCTACTTTTTGCTATACGTGTTTTGTTTCCTAATATCAGTTTCATTAACAAGATTCCAATTGGAAATGAAGACGTACAAACTACTATTCTAGGCATTATGAATAGTTTGCGCCATCAAAGAAATAATAAACCATCAGGTAGAAATGATTTTGTAGATCTGTTACTAGAATTAGAGGAAAATAAAACACTCCGAGGAGATTCTCTGGATATAAAAGACGAGAATGGATTGCCTAAGAAAGTTGAACTTGAAATGACTCCTATGATTTCTGCAGCGCAATTGTTTATATTCTTTGCTGCTGGATTTGAAACATCTGCTACTGCTATGAGTTGTACGTTACATCAACTAGCATTTCACCCTGATATACAATTGAAAGTACATCAAGAAATTGATACTGTACTATGTAAATACGATAATAAAATTTGTTATGAAGCTATAATGGAAATGTCTTACCTGGAAATGGCGCTTAAAGAATCTATGAGAATATTTCCACCTGGTGGACTGACTTTTCGAATCTGTATAAAGAAATATACAATTCCAGAAGTTGGATTAACGATTGAAGCTGGAACGAAAGTTATCATACCAATTCAAGCATTACAATTGGATGAAAAATACTATGATAATCCATCAGAGTTTAGACCGAATAGGTTTTCTCCTGAATCAGTAAAAACACGGCATAGATATGTTTATCTGCCATTTGGTGAAGGGCCTAGAAAGTGTATAGGTAATTGTTTTTATATATACCGTTTCAATTTATTTTATTTCATGTTATTGCTGTTTAATAATCTTACTAATATAATAAATGCGAAAGTTTAGATGGATGGATGTTTGTTAGAGTTTGTCGCCTAAACGGCTGAACGGAAGTAGATGAAATTTGGCATAAATGTACAGTAAAATCTGGAAAAACACATATGATACTTGTTTTTTTTTTTAATTCTACGCGGTGAGAGTAGCGGGCGAAAGCTAGTCTGTTTAATAATCTTAAGACTTTTCAGTCACGAATTAATCACTTATGTCAGGTTTTATTTTATCATACTAATTTGTATTCTTTCTTAATTACAGGTGCTCGTTTAGGTATTATAGAATCGTTGACTGGACTAGTTGGGTTACTACAGAAGTTTACAGTGGAACCAGCGCCATCTTCCAAGAAAGATATCAAATCTAAAAAGACCGCATACCTCGTGCAGGGGACCGATGACGGTATACCAATAAAATTAATTCCACGAAAAACGGAAAACACATAATATTTTTGGATAAATGTATAATATTTATCTATTGATTTATAATAAAACTATAAAATTACAGTTTGAATTTTATTTTAGATAAGCTGTTGCTCGCGACTATGGCCGCGTGAAATTAAAAAATAATAAAAAATATAGCCTATGTTACTAACAGATAAATTACCTTTCTAACGGTGAAAGAATTTTTAAAATCGGCTCAGTAATTTTTGATTTATATCAATACATACATACAAATCTTCCCTCTTTATAATATTTGTATAGTTTTTTTGAATATTTTCTTCATATTCTAAATTCTTATTATAAATACCACAATTATCTCTTTTAAAAGTTAACTACGATAAGCAATTGTACGGTTCAAAGGTCTTTCGGGTCAATCGTTAGTGGTCTCGTAAATATTATATCCATACAATTAATTGTCATCTGTTATCGACATATCCCTTTACTTATTTCCTAAATCGTCCCATCTAATGTGCATAATGAACCATTCAAAAATTTAAATGACCGTTTATCGTTAATGAGTTCTTTGATTAATTAATTTTTCGCTAGAATTAAATGTGGGAAAATAAATCTTGATTTCATATTATACGTTTTGCACGACTAAGTTATCAGAAAGGTTACTAAATATTCGTATTTTTTAATTTGGTTTTCTTAAATTTTATCGCTTGTCTTCTCCTTTTTAGTTTGATCATCCAGAAAGTAGCTTCTAGGTAAAATAATTTGTGTAAAGAATTATATTGCTCAACTTGTACTCGTAACAAAATAATTTCGACTATTTAATATTATAAACGCGAAAGTTTAGATGGATGGTTATTAAAGTTTGTAGCCCAAACTGCTGAACGGATCTCGATGAAATTTGTCATAGATATATAGTCTGGAAGAACACAGAGGCTACTTTCTTTTGTTTTTTAATTCCACACGAACGGAGTTGCAGGCGAAAGCTATAAGCAAATAAGCTGTGTTGTACAAAACTATTTCATTGCAATTCAATGGATATTCCATTAGCTATATAGCTACGATTTCACGTGATCAGAAAATATTAATATAATCGAAACGGTATCCAGAATCGAATTAAGCTAATGCGTCTCTGCGCCGCACGTTAACTGTTCGTAATTAATATGCGTGGAAAAATATGGAAATTCAATGTTATTGCTTCTCGTTATGCCACTGGGAAATGTCGTTTCCATTTATTTTATTAAAGTACTTAGCGTAATATTTAAAGACAGTAATTGTTGGTTACTTCGAACTTTCAGATAATTTAAAATTATCGTAACAATAACACGTCTAAATATAATCTATACTAATATTATAAAGAGGAAAGATTTCTTTTTGTATGTATTGAAATAACTACTAACTAACTCATTGTAAGTGTATAATATATATGTTGTGGTTGTACTTAAATAAATAAATTAAATAACTCAAAAACGACTGGGCCGATTTCAAAAATTCTTTCACTATTACAAAGGTAATTTATATGTGAGTAACATAGACTATGTCTTTTATTATTTTTTAATTCCACGAGGACGAAGTCGCGAGCAACAGCTGGTTTAAAACCTAACACTAGTGGTTAGATTTTTTTTTAATATTAGTAAGTTTATACTAAACAGTTAAAAGGATGATAGATAGATACAGTATTAACTGTTTTAAACGTAATAAGCTTTTAAAAAGCTTATGTACAAAGTGAAACTGGATTCTATTACTTTATCTAACGTGCGTCTGTTTTAATGGCGTAGGCAGGGTAAACAACCTTTGTTGATGCCACGATTTAGCTTGCTTTTTCCTTTTATATAAATGAATAAAGCTTACTTTATTATCTGTTGCTTCTTATTAGCTATTCCAAGATACGGGGCTATGTTTCAAATTAAATATTGTACTTCTAACGGCTGACTACTGAAACAGTTTGCTTTGTAAGCGCGTGTTACAATCTAATAGACGTCAATTTATGAGTCGATGTATTTAAAACGCTGTAACATATTTTAATGTCGTTTCAGTATTCGTCCGTAAGGCTCTTTGGCCGAGTGAGGGTCTAATTATTATTATTTTTTAATTCCACGAGGACGAAGTCGCGAGCAACAGTTGGTTTAAAACCTAACACTAGTAGTTAGATTTTTTTTTAATATTAGTAAGTTTATACTAAACAGTTAAAAGGATGATAGATAGATACAGTATTAACTGTTTTAAACGTAATAAGCTTTTAAAAAGCTTATGTACAAAGTGAAACTGGATTCTATTACTTTATCTAACGTGCGTCTGTTTTAATGGCGTAGGCAGGGTAAACAACCTTTGTTGATGCCACGATTTAGCTTGCTTTTTCCTTTTATATAAATGAATAAAGCTTACTTTATTATCTGTTGCTTCTTATTAGCTATTCCAAGATACGGGGCTATGTTTCAAATAACTTTTTAATGTACGCTTTATATGTAAAACTTTTCTATCGAATTATTAAGGTTTGTAAAACACGACGTTTAGTCAATTAAGGGCAGATTATTCTATCGATTATAGACAAGGTAATGGTTCTCTATAGATATCTATTATTAATTAATATTCTGTTACCAACACTTTTTAACAATTACCATGCCTATATCACATTAAGTTTTCAAAGTTATAAATGTAATTAGAAATAAATATACAAGGTCATTGTAGCTATTAGAGCTAAACCTTTTGTTAAAAGAAAACAAAAATAAGTAGCCTATGTGTTCTTCTAGACTATCCTCTACATCCATGCCAAATTTCATCGAGATCCGTTCAGCAGTTTAGCCTACAAACTCTAACAAACATCCATCCATGCATAAACATAAACTTTCGCATTTATAATATTAGTAAGATTATACTAAACAGTTAAAAGGATGATAGATAGATACACTATAAACTGTTTTAAACGTAATAAGCTTTTAAAAACTACTCGTAAACAGAAAATTACATTCCTTTTCTTGTAAGAGAATATAGGATGTGAAATGAAATGGTTTAAGCTTTTAAAAAGCTTACGTACAAAGTGAAACTGGATTCTATTACTTTATCTAACGTGCGTCTGTTTTAATGGCGTAGGCGGGGTAAACAACCTTTGTTGATGCCACGATTTAGCTTGCTTTTTCCTTTTATATAAATGAATAAAGCTTACTTTATTATCTGTTGCTTCTTATTAGCTATTCCAAGATACGGGGCTATGTTTCAAATTAAATATTGTACTTCTAACGGCTGACTACTGAAACAGATTGCTTTGTAAGCGCGTGTTACAATCTAATAGACGTCAATTTATGAGTCGATGTATTTAAAACGCTGTAACATATTTTAATGTCGTTTCAGTATTCGTCCGTAAGGCTCTTTGGCCGAGTGAGAGTCTAATTATTATTATTTTGAATTGAATTGAATTTTGATCGTTTTATTTTTAATTAATTAAATAAATAACGATTTAGTTACGAAAAAATGTAAATGTCTCTCATATCAAAGGGAGAAATGGTGAATTATAATAATAGTATGTTAAAAATTAAAATCGCTTCCAGTAAATGTAATATTATGGGTAATGTAACGGCAGCATCCCCTTGATATTTGGTCACACGTAAATCTACGCAGTGGCCGCTCTCTGGGAAAATAAAGGGGCTGTTATTGCCACTAAAACTTTTCAAATGACCACAATTACTAACGTTGTGTCGTAAGAGACATTCCCATAAAGAATTCATGATTACTTACTCTGATGTTCTCTAACGTATTTTTTTTTAAATTTGCATGTTACGTGACTTAATTTTTTGCGTTTACTTTTTTTAACAATCTACTGCATTTCACAGCTTATTTAAACAATGTGATGAATGAAGTAAACTGGTTTTATAATATTTAAGAGCGGCCGCACACCTTTGACTAAACTATCGCACAACTGTTGTGCGATCTTCGATTGTTCCGCAGCCAATTCAATTATTTAGTTGCACAAATGGTACGTGCACCTCCATATAAGCTTATAGGAATCAATGCGACTAAACAGTTGTGTGATAGTTTAGTTAAAGGTACGCGTTAATGTTTCGGGATTTAAAATTAAATTTATTGCCATTATTGTCACTGGTTTTTGAAAATGATATTTAATGATTAATTTTCTTCACATCTTTATATCAAATTTTCTCTTCAATCGTTTGAATTTAAGTGAATCGGAAATAAAGTTCATCGAATCGACACTAATTGGACGCAATTCACATGAATCATCCTCGATTCTCTGAAGTTGGACGTTACTTTGATCTACATACGACAGTATAATTTAGACTAATGTTTTGCTATTTAAATATTTTTCTCTACGATAATATATAACTAATAAAACAAAACTTAAAGTAAGCGAAGCCATCAAATTTTAAGAGTGTACACACACAAATTAAACTATCGCACAACTGTTTTTTTTTTTTTTTATCACATAAGGTGACAAACGAGCAACCGGCCACCTGAATCCGCCAAAATGGCGAAGCGACCGCTGCCCATAGACATCCGCAATCGCAGATGCGTTGCCTACCCTTATCCGACGGAGGAGGAGACGCACATAAAGAGGACACTTCCCCTTCCTATGCATCTCCTCCACCGTCAAATCCACTTCCCCTTCCCATCCTCTCCTTATAAGAAAAGGGTGCTAAAGAGAAAGGGACTTAAATTAGGCCTCCGGCACCACACTCATCAGACGAAACACGGAATTGCTTCCATTTCACGCCTGTCTTCTGTGTGGTCGTGGTATTACACCGGGGTGCCGGCCCATTCGTGCTAAGATGTTAAAGCGGGCACTACCACTGTTAACTGTTTAGTCGCGCTATGGTTCATATTAGCTTATATGGAGGTGCGCACACTACTCCTTTTGTGCAACTAAACAGTCGAATTCGCTGAAAAACAATCGACAATCGCACAACATTAGTGCAATAGTTTAGTTTCATACACGCACTATAGGACTATAATAGTATGATTTTTTTTTTTTAAACTGTACTCTATTCAAAAATGTTTATCACCACTGTCGGTTTTCCAAGAGGTCATTGTACGAAATGATTCGTGTTCCGCGCGGATTTTATCTGACGTTTAAAATTGATTTGATTTAGCAATGCTAGAGAGTTCTAGTATTAAATGAAGTTTTTTTGCTAAAATATTTGCTGAGAACGAAGGAAATTCAAATAAAGTTTTTGTTGTGTTTTTAAATTCGAAGTGGGCATCATCGACACTTAGGATGGCTGAATCTAAAACGGCCATTCGTCGGTATTAATATCCACCAAATTCCAATTTATACGTTTACATTATCTGTGTCGTTCGTTGCAAAAACGAAAATCCTATTTTGCAATTTCCCTCGTTAAATGGGACATTTTCCGAAGGTAACATGCTTTTTAGAGTAAACGCCCGCTGTAAATATATTACAATGCATGTTTTGCGGCATTTACTGATATATGGTGGTTACATTTTGCGTGGCGCAGCGCTGCGAAGGCGGCGACATGTCCCGCTATTAAAATAAATTAGAATAAATTATTTTTATGCACCCGTTATTTTTGCAAAAGAGTGTTTTTAATTTTTTTTCATTACAAAATGGTTTAAAACATTTTGTGTTTTTTATATTACGTAAATGAATTTCAGTAAAAATTAATTAAAATGATTGTTGATTTCCAATTTTTATTTTAAATCGGAGGAGAATCTTCTAAATATATACATATAATAAAATTGGATTATCTGTTTGTAATATCAAAAGAAAAATTCCAGATTTCGGGATGTATTTGCGTTGCTGATAACGAAAATCGCATTTAAGAAAATGTTGTCTATCTGTCTGTATGTCCGCAAGCCGCGTTTAGTCCGGGTAACCTCCGAAACGGCTGGGGCAATTTCGACCGGACTTTCACCGAAGGGTAGCTAACATAGACGGGCATATTCTTTTTATCCTAATATTGCGTGTAGAAGTCGCGGGCAACAGCTAGTATTTGTCTAAAACAACAATTCTTAAATGAGATTTATCATACATTAGTTTAGATACACATAGGTGCCTTTGTTATACATTTAATTTACCTAAGTCAAGCATAAATTAACGCCTAAACCCACAGGGGCGCTGAACACATCCAACTTAATCCATATCAAAGCAAGTAAAGCGGCTAATTCTCAGAATATACTGCAAACAAGCTGAGAGACTATTAAGGGACGAGAAATATGATTTCCGGAGCGGTTTCCCGGGGTGCGCATAAAGAAAACTTTAAGTAGGCATTAGATGCGGTTTTATTCGTCGGTGCCCAGCGGGCGGACTCTAGATTTACCGACGTAACGTTCCTACAAACATGAATATATTTTAATAGAACTGCGTTTGCGTAAACAGCGCCGAGTGTTTATAATGTTCAGGGGTGTACTTATTAATTAATTTTATACATTAAATCCTTATTTTATAAGTTTTTCATATTTATTGCGTAGTAGAATTTATTTACTATATAGTTTAATAGTAACACTAGTTGTCGCCCGCGATTCTGTCCGCGTGGAATTAAATAAAACAAAAGTAAGTAACCTATAACTTCTTCCAGACTAATATCTACATCTGTGACAAATTTCATCTAAATTTGTTCAGCAGTTTAAGCTACAAACCTCCATCCATCCATCCAAACTATGACAAATTAATTAGATATACTGGGTTAACATATATCGGGCAAAGTTCACATGAATACTAGTATTGTAAATCTTAAATGAGAGTATTAGATAGTAAGATTATCTTATAACCTAGCCCAGTTCATTACTAACATACTATAAAATTCTAGATTTCATAGTGTCTCCGAATGATTCTTAGTTACAAAGGATGGACAAACAAACTGTATAAAGAATTCAACTGAGTGAAACTAACGGGAGCGGTTTCCATTCAGTACAGGGACTAAGATAACGAGATATTACAAACAGCAGCATAGGAAGGCATATTGCCTGTACTCGTATGTTACCATTCTATTGTTCCAGTCGATTGGATGTTGCTTTAGAGCGTGCACCCTAAAACTAAAGTATCGCACAACTGTTTAGTCTCGCTTTCATACCAAGCTTATATGAAGGTCACACTATTCGATTTTTA
Source organism: Papilio protenor (assembly GCA_029286645.1). NCBI lineage: Eukaryota > Metazoa > Arthropoda > Insecta > Lepidoptera > Papilionidae > Papilio > Papilio protenor. The sequence continues at coordinate 4,195,319 of JAGSMZ010000008.1, forward strand.
GTTGAACTGTACAGTTGAATGGGCTGCGAAACAATCGACAATCGGGCAACAGTTTGCGATTGTTTGGTCAAAGGTAGCCCGCTCTTAAAATTAACTACCTTGTTGTTTATGTATAGATACTCGTACAGAGCTTATTGTAAATATTCAAAATGTAATTCACATTTTAGTATTAATATATTGAAATTCGTGACTAAATTAGACAAAGATTATAAAATGGTTTTTGCAGTTATGACTTGTTTTCAGAATTCACAAAATGCACTGATTTTTAGTGTTTTTCTGGCAGAAGAAATTAGTAGAAAATAGTTTTAAAATATTAGCATACTTTAGACACACTTGACGCGTTTATCATTTAGGAAACACTCAAGTTAAATGTTATACAGATTCAAAATTGTTTGTGTATCGCAACGCGACGTCTTAAGGTTCTCATATAGATAGAACAAAAAGCCTTCGAGCAACGCTGTGTTTAAAAGTGTAATAAATAACTCACAAACATAAAGGATATGAGGAATTTCGCGTGGGCGTGGCTTCATTCTGTCAGAGACAGTTTTAATGCGTTATTACTTAGCAAGAAAATCATACGTATTTTTAAAACAATTAATATAATTGTAACTAATATTAATTTAAACACTCCACTAGAGATCTCGTCAGGAATGCGCGCGAATATTCCAATCCTTCTAATGACATTGACAGCTGTCAGTTAGAGATGTGACGTTTATGCCAATAAACTAGTGTTGCGCCGATTCTACAGCGCGGTACTAATTTTCTTCTTAACAGTATTTAGTGTTATATTAAAAAGTACCCGTGACTTCAGCCGTGCAGTATTAGAAAACATAGTAACAATGAAAAAACTACGTATCCCTCGGGAACCTGGCATTTTTTCGGGAATCAAATAAGCTTATGTGTTCTTCCAGACTATTCTCTATGTTTATGCTTAATTTTATCCAGATCCATTCAGCCGTTTAAACTTTCGTATTTATAATATTAGTAAGAAATAAGATATTAGTAACATAAATCTTAAAATATAGAAATCATTTTCAATCATACTATCATACTATTATAATATAATAAATGGTATCGATATAGAGGATAGTCTGGAAGAACAAATAGGCTACTCACTGTTGTTTTTATTTAATTCCACGCGGGCGGGGTCACGGGCGTAAGCTAGTTAACATATCTTGTAACAAAAATAGTAAATAATCTTCATTCATTCGGACATCTAATTACAAAAGAATTAAAAGTGATTTTATTTCAAAATACGCTCATTAATTTTTAGCAAAAAAAGATTTTACATTTCAAATGTTTCTTCATTTTAAAATACAATAATCGTTTTTATTATAATTTATTGCCTTAAAAAAAATATTCATTTTAAAATACAATAATCGTTTTTATTATAATTTATTGCCTTAAAAAAAGATATTCATTTTAAAAATTGACAAATCATTTTTGAACGATAATAAAAAGATTTCTATTTTTTAAATTCTATTTCTTTTTCACTTCATAATTTTTTTACTAATCCTTTCTTTAATAAAAATTAAACAATTATTCATTCATCTTCTATCTATATCTAAACATAGCTGTTGCCCGCAACTTCGTCCGCGCGGATTTTAGGGTTATATTAAAATACTGTGTATCTCATTCGCCAAGTTCATCGGACGACACAGACCACCAGGTTCCATCCTCTCCACCTGAATGGCTGGAACTCCTCAACGTTGCAATTCTTCTCGGGGAACGGTCTGTCCTCGGCGGTATTTCCGAATCAGTACGGAGGGTCCTTTAAGAAGCGAGCCTATCTCTTACTCAAGGACCAGCAACGCTGCAGTTCCTCTGGTGTTGCGTCGATCAGCTCGATTAGTTACGGCAGTGTAGACTAACGGTTTTAAAAGTAAAACTGAAAAATATGTTCGTAACAACACAAAACCACTTCAACTTCAAAAAGTTCACGGTCCCCGTACTAAATAACCAGTCGTTTAAGAAAACACGTCATATCTGAACCCGAAAAAAGCTTTCGTCCGACACTTTCAGAGAAGTGTGGCGATTTCGCAAAGTTTAAGTGGCCATTAGCAAAGTTGTTTACAGCTGCCCCCGGCGCCTGGTTCGCTTCTCGGCACGTTAGCTCACTGCCCATATTTTACTTTACTTTCTAAAACTTTAGTTTTTGACCAAGAATATTAAGTCGTAGTATATTTAATAATTACTGCAAGTGAGATTGTCACACCAACACCAACGGACTCTGAGGGGCTCGAAGCCTACCCTAAATCGACGGAGGAGGAGACGCACATAAAGAGGACATTTCCCCTTCCAATGCGTCTCCTCCACCGTCAAATCCACTTTCCCATCCAATCCTTTCCTTATAAGAAAAGAGTGGAACGGAAAAGGGACTAAAACGGGGCCTCCGGCACCACTCCCATCAGACGAAACGCGGAATTGCTCCCACTTCACGCCTGTCTTCTGTATGGTCGTGGTATTACACCGGGCGAGCCGACCCATTCGTGCGAAGATGTTAAAGCGGGCTCTACCACTGTTAAAAATAATTGTAACTAATATTAATCTTAAAATATATAAATCATTTTCAATCATACTATCATACTATTATAATATAATAAATGGTATCGATATAGAGGATAGTCTGGAAGAACAAATAGGCTACTCACTGTTGTTTTTATTTAATTCCACGCGGGCGGGGTCACGGGCGTAAGCTAGTTAACATATCATTTTAATTTGTTACGACATCGAATTACAAATGTTCAAGAATGATAAAGAAATGATAAATAATAAAAACACAAAATTACTTTTTAGTATAAAAATTAGCTCAAAAAAGTATTTCATTTTAAAAATTAAGACATCATTTAAATTTTAAATATTAATAAATCACACATTTTTGTAACAAAAATAGTAAATAATCTTCATTCATTCGGACATCTAATTACAAAAGAATTAAAAGTGATTTTATTTCAAAATACGCTTATTAATTTTTAGCAAAAAAAGATTTTACATTTCAAATGTTTCTTCATTTTAAAATACAATAATCGTTTTTATTATAATTTATTGCCTTAAAAAAAGATATTCATTTTAAAAATTGACAAATCATTTTTGAACGATAATAAAAAGATTTCTATTTTTTAAATTCTATTTCATTTTCACTTCAAAATATTTTTACTAATCCTTTCTTTAATAAAAATTAAACAATTATTCATTCATCTTCTATCTATATCTAAACATAGCTGTTGCCCGCAACTTCGTCCGCGCGGATTTTAGGGTTATATTAAAAATACTGTGTATATTCGCCAAGTTTATCGGACGACACAGACCACCAGGTTCCATCCTCTCCACCTGAATGGCTGGAACTCCTTAACGATGCAATTCTTCTCGGGGAACGGTCTGTCCTCGGCGGTATTTCCGAATCAATACGGAGGGTCCTTTAAGAAGCGAGCCTATCTCTTACTCAAGGACCAGCAACGCTGCAGTTCCTCTGGTGTTGCGTCGATTAGCTCGATATGATACGGCAGTGTAGACTAACGGTTTTAAAAGTAAAACTGAAAAATATGTTCGTAACAACACAAAACCACTTCAACTTCAAAAAGTTCACGGTCCCCGTACTAAATAACCAGTCGTTTAAGAAAACACGTCATATCTGAACCCGAAAAAAGCTTTCGTCTGACACTTTTCAGAGAAGTGTGGCGATTTCGCAAAGTTTAAGTGGCCATTAGCAAAGTTGTTTACAGCTGCCCCCGGCGCCTGGTTCGCTTCTCGGCACGTTAGCTCACTGCCCATATTTTACTTTACTTTCTAAAACTTTAGTTTTTGACCAAGAATATTAAGTCGTAGTATATTTAATAATTACTGCAAGTGAGATTGTCACACAAGCACCAACGGGCTCTGAGGGGCTCGACGCCTACCCTAATTTAGGGGTAGGCCATAGTCAACCACGTTGTCCCACTGAGGGTTGGTTGACTTCACACATATCACTGAATTTCTTTTCAGTTATGTGGAGGTTGTATCACAATGTCTTTCTTCCACATTTGAAAATCGAACAACACATTTGGGAATCGAACAGCACATTTGAAAATCGAACAGCACATTTGAAAATCGAACAGCACATTTGAAAATCGAACAGCACATTTGAAAATCGAACAGCACATTTGAAAATCGAACAGCACATTGAAAATCGAACAGCACATTTGAAAATCGAACAGCACATTTGAAAATCGAACAGCACATTTGAAAATCGAACAGCACATTTGAAAATCGAACGACACATTTGAAAATCGAACGACACATTTGAAAATCGAACATCAGACGAAACGCGGAATTGCTCCCACTTCACGCATGTCTTCTATGTGGCGGTGGTATTGCACCGGGCGAACCGAGCCATTCGTGCGAAGATTTTAAAGCAGGCTCTACCACTGTTAACTCATTTTTAAATCAGAACAGCACATTTGAAAATCGAACAACACATAGGAGCTTAACCCCTGAGCCGACGTTAAATGTTTCCAGTATCGTTTTACCTTTTCATGTAAATACGGCGCTGATTAAATTTGTATCCCCTTTGTGAAGGTAAACGTGGCTATTCAATATCTGGCCCCGACAAGAATATTGGCTGTACTGCGTAAGGCTTCCGAAGGTAATCGTGTCGATTATAAGAATATGATATCGGAAATCTGTCGCATCCGCGCCGTTTCCGCGACATGTGCTTAAATCATAATATTTTATTAAGCCGCGTATGCAGTAATATGAAAAAAATCATTACTTACAAAATAATCTTGATAACTTAAACGTGCATGGATGGATGCATATTTGTTACGGTTGTTGCCTAACCTACTGAACGAATCTCGATGAATTTTGACATAGATATAGAGGATAGTCTGGAAAAACACACAGTCTACTAATAGTACTTTTTTTTAATTCCACGCAGAAGTTAGCTAGTTTATTATAAAATATTAAACGATTGAAGTAATTGACTTATTAAAAGCAATGAAACATCGGTACCAGGTTATTATTTCATAATAAAAGAATGAGGAACGTAATTTTATTGTTTGTAATTGAATATTCTCACGACTTCGATTTGTGGTGTATACTTATTGCGTCATAAAAGAATCGATTTATTTTAAAAGGTTTGAGTATAAGAGATTTGACTTAAATGGCGTAATAAAGTACTAGGGTAACTCAAAAAGTGAGTGTGAGATTTAAATTGAGTTTTAAATTTTTTTGAGTATTTTCGTAATAAAAAAAATCTCAATAAATAAATCACCAGATTAAATATTTTTAATACTTCTTTTTTATACCTCAATTGTGAACGCACCCTAACTTCAAGCATGTTTGACTTTTAATAAACCCCTGAACCCCATATTTATAAATTCTGAAGCCGTAAAAAATTAAAGCACGCGTCAGGTTTAATAGCATATTACTTTGAATAATGTGGAATAGCACATTTGAAAATCGAACAGCACATTTGAAAATCGAACAGCACATTTGAAAATCGAACAGCACATTTGAAAATCGAACAGCACATTTGAAAATCGAACAGCACATTTGAAAATCGAACAGCACATTTGAAAATCGAACAGCACATTTGAAAATCGAACAGCACATTTGAAAATCGAACAGCACATTTGAAAATCGAACAGCACATTTGAAAATCGAACAGCACATTTGAAAATCGAACAGCACATTTGAAAATCGAACAGCACATTTGAAAATCGAACAGCACATTTGAAAATCGAACAGCACATTTGAAAATCGAACAGCACATTTGAAAATCGAACAGCACATTTGAAAATCGAACAGCACATTTGAAAATCGAACAGCACATTTGAAAATCGAACAGCACATTTGAAAATCGAACAGCACATTTGAAAATCGAACAGCACATTTGAAAATCGAACAGCACATTTGAAAATCGAACAGCACATTTGAAAATCGAACAGCACATTTGAAAATCGAACAGCACATTTGAAAATCGAACAGCACATTTGAAAATCGAACAGCACATTTGAAAATCGAACAGCACATTTGAAAATCGAACAGCACATTTGAAAATCGAACAGCACATTTGAAAATCGAACAGCACATTTGAAAATCGAACAGCACATTTGAAAATCGAACAGCACATTTGAAAATCGAACAGCACATTTGAAAATCGAACAGCACATTTGAAAATCGAACAGCACATTTGAAAATCGAACAGCACATTTGAAAATCGAACAGCACATTTGAAAATCGAACAGCACATTTGAAAATCGAACAGCACATTTGAAAATCGAACAGCACATTTGAAAATCGAACAGCACATTTGAAAATCGAACAGCACATTTGAAAATCGAACAGCACATTTGAAAATCGAACAGCACATTTGAAAATCGAACAGCACATTTGAAAATCGAACAGCACATTTGAAAATCGAACAGCACATTTGAAAATCGAACAGCACATTTGAAAATCGAACAGCACATTTGAAAATCGAACAGCACATTTGAAAATCGAACAGCACATTTGAAAATCGAACAGCACATTTGAAAATCGAACAGCACATTTGAAAATCGAACAGCACATTTGAAAATCGAACAGCACATTTGAAAATCGAACAGCACATTTGAAAATCGAACAGCACATTTGAAAATCGAACAGCACATTTGAAAATCGAACAGCACATTTGAAAATCGAACAGCACATTTGAAAATCGAACAGCACATTTGAAAATCGAACAGCACATTTGAAAATCGAACAGCACATTTGAAAATCGAACAGCACATTTGAAAATCGAACAGCACATTTGAAAATCGAACAGCACATTTGAAAATCGAACAGCACATTTGAAAATCGAACAGCACATTTGAAAATCGAACAGCACATTTGAAAATCGAACAGCACATTTGAAAATCGAACAGCACATTTGAAAATCGAACAGCACATTTGAAAATCGAACAGCACATTTGAAAATCGAACAGCACATTTGAAAATCGAACAGCACATTTGAAAATCGAACAGCACATTTGAAAATCGAACAGCACATTTGAAAATCGAACAGCACATTTGAAAATCGAACAGCACATTTGAAAATCGAACAGCACATTTGAAAATCGAACAGCACATTTGAAAATCGAACAGCACATTTGAAAATCGAACAGCACATTTGAAAATCGAACAGCACATTTGAAAATCGAACAGCACATTTGAAAATCGAACAGCACATTTGAAAATCGAACAGCACATTTGAAAATCGAACAGCACATTTGAAAATCGAACAGCACATTTGAAAATCGAACAGCACATTTGAAAATCGAACAGCACATTTGAAAATCGAACAGCACATTTGAAAATCGAACAGCACATTTGAAAATCGAACAGCACATTTGAAAATCGAACAGCACATTTGAAAATCGAACAGCACATTTGAAAATCGAACAGCACATTTGAAAATCGAACAGCACATTTGAAAATCGAACAGCACATTTGAAAATCGAACAGCACATTTGAAAATCGAACAGCACATTTGAAAATCGAACAGCACATTTGAAAATCGAACAGCACATTTGAAAATCGAACAGCACATTTGAAAATCGAACAGCACATTTGAAAATCGAACAGCACATTTGAAAATCGAACAGCACATTTGAAAATCGAACAGCACATTTGAAAATCGAACAGCACATTTGAAAATCGAACAGCACATTTGAAAATCGAACAGCACATTTGAAAATCGAACAGCACATTTGAAAATCGAACAGCACATTTGAAAATCGAACAGCACATTTGAAAATCGAACAGCACATTTGAAAATCGAACAGCACATTTGAAAATCGAACAGCACATTTGAAAATCGAACAGCACATTTGAAAATCGAACAGCACATTTGAAAATCGAACAGCACATTTGAAAATCGAACAGCACATTTGAAAATCGAACAGCACATTTGAAAATCGAACAGCACATTTGAAAATCGAACAGCACATTTGAAAATCGAACAGCACATTTGAAAATCGAACAGCACATTTGAAAATCGAACAGCACATTTGAAAATCGAACAGCACATTTGAAAATCGAACAGCACATTTGAAAATCGAACAGCACATTTGAAAATCGAACAGCACATTTGAAAATCGAACAGCACATTTGAAAATCGAACAGCACATTTGAAAATCGAACAGCACATTTGAAAATCGAACAGCACATTTGAAAATCGAACAGCACATTTGAAAATCGAACAGCACATTTGAAAATCGAACAGCACATTTGAAAATCGAACAGCACATTTGAAAATCGAACAGCACATTTGAAAATCGAACAGCACATTTGAAAATCGAACAGCACATTTGAAAATCGAACAGCACATTTGAAAATCGAACAGCACATTTGAAAATCGAACAGCACATTTGAAAATCGAACAGCACATTTGAAAATCGAACAGCACATTTGAAAATCGAACAGCACATTTGAAAATCGAACAGCACATTTGAAAATCGAACAGCACATTTGAAAATCGAACAGCACATTTGAAAATCGAACAGCACATTTGAAAATCGAACAGCACATTTGAAAATCGAACAGCACATTTGAAAATCGAACAGCACATTTGAAAATCGAACAGCACATTTGAAAATCGAACAGCACATTTGAAAATCGAACAGCACATTTGAAAATCGAACAGCACATTTGAAAATCGAACAGCACATTTGAAAATCGAACAGCACATTTGAAAATCGAACAGCACATTTGAAAATCGAACAGCACATTTGAAAATCGAACAGCACATTTGAAAATCGAACGACACATTTGAAAATCGAACAAGGATGTTATAATTAAGATTGAGCTTGTTAAAAATGTCAAAGTTTAAATATGATATAATATTAGGTGCTTTATGTTGTTATTCCCAAATGTTTGTTTCACTGCATTTCTACTCATTATATTGCACGCCCGAAGGGGTACTTATTGTTTTTTTCTGTATAGATGTTTGTATTATATAAATTAATTACAATAAATAAATAAATTCATAAAAAAATAATAAAAATCACTTTGTCATAGATATTAATGAACGATTACACCTGATTACTTTAAAATGGTTGAAACAAAACACGTTCTTGATTTTCTATTTTTACAGTGTCGTTAAAAAAGAGAATTACTAACTAACTATAGCCAGTGAATCCGTCTGCGTGGAATTTAACTAATATTATAAATGCGAAAGTTGAGATGGATGGATAGATGTTTGTAGCCTAAACGCCTGAACGGAACTCAATGAAATTAGTCAAAAATGTAGAGGATAGTCTACTCTACTACCACTCTACATCTAGGCTAAATTTCATCGAAATCCATTTAGCAGTTTAGGCTATAAAGTCTAACAAACATGCATCCATTCATCTAAACTTTAGCATTTATATTAATGAGATAGTAAGATTGATAAAAATGCTTTTGCTAATAGTAATATTAAAAAAAAATATTACACAAGTATTACACAAATATTATACAGCATGTATTCTTTTTTCTTTTTGTCCAATATCGCTCATATATCACCATACTATAAACAAACTTACAGCTATCATACTAATATTATAAATGCGAAAGTTTAGATGGATGGATGGATGTTTGTTAGAGTTTGTAGCCTAAACGCGTGAACGGAACTCAATGAAATTAGTCAAAAATGTAGAGGATAGTCTGGAAGAACACATAGGCTATTCACTTTTGTTTTGTTCTTTTTTTTAATTCCACGCGGACGGAGTCGCGGGCGAAAGCTAGTTTAAAATAAAAATTTCACGTGCGTGATATATTACTTGGGAAACTCAAGAAATAAAAACAACTTATGGTTTTGACATCAACTTGCCAACTGAAAATAATTTATCGTACGAACTCGACACCAACTTTCCATTATTGCTTTTCAGCTCGAATTTTTGGTGTTCATTTAAGAATTTTGACAAAAATATTTTCTATTTCACATCATAAAGGTCGCTTTCTGATTTAATGAAAATAACTTTTGTTTACGGGAAGTTTTTCATCTTCAGAACTGAGACTCCAAGATATTAACACTTATTGGAATTAAAATAATGTTGGAATAACATTAATTACAGTAAACTGTAATATTATACATAAATAAAATGTATTGCTTCTTGACTAAACTATCGCACAACGGTTTAGTCTCGCTTAGATTACTATGAGCTTACATAGAGGTGCGCACATAACTCGATTTTTAGTTGTCCAACTAAACAGTTGAATGGACTGCGAAACAATCGACAATCGCACAACAGTGCGATAGTTTAGTCAAAGTTGTGTGTGTAAAATTATATCAATATTTTAAAATTTATTAAAACACTTAATTTCATTCTTATATTCAACAAGAGCATATTAAATATACAGTATGTTCAAAAAGTGTTCAAAACGGGGTCACTTCGCTCCGTTAAACGCGCGGGAAAAATCAATATTTTTGTGCTGGAAGTAAGCAAGGCTTGCGAGCGGCCTTAATTGAGCTCGGCACTGTTAATACTGTACTGATAAAATATTTATACTATAATCCCCGTCAGTTTAGTGTGCCATTAGCTTCGATACAAAATAATGCTTAAATAAACTTCACTTAATTTAATAACACCCTTTATCACATTTTCTATGAACCAGTAAAACCAAGTTAAACGTATTTAAATGGTAAAACTATATATGTAAAGATTTACAAATTTTATTAGCTTTCGCCCGCGTCTCCGCGTGGAATAAAAACACAAAAGTAAGTAACCTATGTGTTCTTCCAGAATATCCTCTACATCTATGCCAAATATCAAGATCCGTTCAGCCGTTGAGGTTACAACCTCTAGAAAACTATCCATTCACGAAAACTTTCGCATTTATAATATTAGTAAGAATTAAGATTGTCAAACTTTGTTAATGTTATCTAATATTTACAACTAGCTACGTACTGCGGTTTCACTTGTTGGATTTCTATTTTTTCTTAGCAGAATAATGTTCCAATAACTATTAGTTAAAAATCCTTGCTTGACTCTAGAGTCACTATTAAAGGGTTGACGTATGTTTTGATTAAAATGTATTTGAAACAGTATCTAGTATTTATGGTTTAAAGGATTGTTAGTTCAGCACTAATGCTATTTACCTGTGAGTCTTATTGCAAACTACAGCACGAAAGACTAATTGCTAGGATGTGTTTCCACTTTCCTTGTTTAATTACTATCAAACTAATTAAATTAAATCTAAGATACAAAATCTTTTTCTACTTGTGTTTTAAAATTAAAAGCAAAGGAAATATTAGCCTTTTCTCTTGAAAGATGTAAAGATAAGATTCACTTGTACAAAATATCTTTGTATAAGTTCTTATAACTCTACGTTAGAGCAGGGCACATTTGACTAAAGTATCGCACAACTGTTGCGCGATTGTCGATTGTTTCGCAGCTAATTCAACTGTAGTTGCACAACCAAAATCGAGTAGTGTGCCCACCTCCATATAAGCTCATAGGAATCAAAGCGCGACTAAACCGTTGTGCGATAGTTTAGTTTCAGGTGTGCGCACGCTCTTAGGGAAATTTGTAAGCAGTTTCGTGTATTTTTGTTTTTCTTCCTGTAAGACTTGTAAAGAAGCATTAAGAAATTGCTAGTAACGGCAGATGCATTGAATATAAGCGAACGCGATTAAATGAGATTTCTCGTTTAAATTGCTATGAAATAGTGCATCTCAGTTCTCAGTTCAAGGAATTCTTAAATAGCTTATTCAGAACGGGCAATGCAGCTTGTAAACTTTGCTACGGTTAATTTTAAAAGCAATAAATTCTTAAAAATGTTAAAAATCATTGATTTCAAATGCTAAAATTTGGATGGAATGATTGATTGTAAATTTGTTAAACTGCAACGGATCTGGATGATATGTGGAATATATGCAGAGCATAGTCTGGAAAAATATACAGGCTACTTAAGGCTGTTTTTTATTTAACTTTACACAGACGGAGTTATTTAATCGTAGATTGCTAAAACCTATCAAATTAAAAACAATTTATTATTGTTTATCCATAATCTTGACTATAAAATAAAAAATTGCTAATTTAAAAACGAAACTAATTAAATCGATATATTTAAGTTTGAGTTAACAGATTGCATGTACATTCGTTTAAAAAAAAATAGTTAAAACAAAAGCTATCCTAAAGTAATTTATTTACGAAATAACACATGTGAATTCGGGCGCGCCCATCAAAAAAACAAATAAAATACGTTCACTATGTTATTTGTTGGAAAACAAGCCATTTGTACGGGTCTTTCGCGTGCTCAAACCCGATATTACTCTACAATATTATGCTATTACTGTTCAATTGCATATTGCATCGCCGCACCGACTGACATATCCCTTAACGTTAGCCTCTAATAGCAATTGGACTAAGTAAACGACTCATCTATACTATTAAAATAAAGCGTAAACACACATTTCTTTGTTGCCTAAGATGTCAGCAATTACAGCATATTTTTGAATAATTCTTTTTTTAATAAAAAGCCCTACACTTACGTCATGCTTTAGACTATATATTTTCACGCCATTAAACTTATGGGGTAAATGTTTTGGTTAAAAACCCTAATATGGGAAAGAAACCATTGCTGCCAACATCAAGAAAGAAAGATTGCTAAGGTTTGTCATGTCATGTCATTTTGACATTTGCTATTGATAATTTGTCAAATGTAAACAATAAAATAAAGTTTTTATAATTTCACGCGGATGAATTCGCACGCGAACAGCTAGTTTTATATATTAATAATGGTTTAAACTTAAAAGACGTTTGGTATAGTATTCAACATCGGAGACATAGCACGAAAGTTCACAAATATTCGTAACAATATCAATAAATTTTGTATTACATTTCTGTAGGCATGAAGTACACAAAATAATCTCTCACAAATTTTCGTGATGTAGTTATTTGGTCGCTCAGATCAGGTTTTTTGCTGTTGACAATCCTTATATATTTAAAATTCTATCCAAGATAACCAAAAATGGATAAAAACCATCGAGATCAGCCGTTAATTGCCCTGTTGCTAAAATAAATTGGGAAAACTTAAACCAAGTCGACAGTTTTATGCAATATTTTTAGTTTAACTCATACAAACCATATTATTAATGTATAGAGTTTACAGTAAAAACACACATTTGACTAAACCATCGCACAACTGTTGTGCAATTGTCGATTGTTTCGCAGCCATTTCAACTGTTTAATTGCACAACTAAAATCGAGTAGTGTCCGCACCTCCATGTAAGCTCATAGGAAGCGAGACTAAACAGATGTGCGATAGTTTAGTTTCAGGTGTGCGCACGCTCTTACAGACTCATCCCATACGTTTGGACGATGAGTTAAAAAGTAAAAAAACAAGTACGGATCAATCTACCGCAGACATAGGATTTCAGTTGGGCTTTTAAAAAGTGTTCTATTATTCGGCGTCTAGGTAATGGAATACTCAATGTGACGTAGATATTGGTTTTTTAATAACAGAATACATATAAGATAGAATATATAATTTCTTTGTAGCTAATTTCATACCAAAATTACGTCACACGATTAGTTTTTTTTTTCAAGACACTTTAAAGCTTGATTTATTTTTAACATATTCAAGTCAATTATATTTTATTAGCTGTTGCTCGCGACTTCGTCTGCATGAAATTAAAAAAACAGTTAAATTTACACACTGATGACGTAGCTATTTATTGATGAAAGATTTTTTAAAATCGGCCCAGTAATTTTACGTGAATCAATACATACAAAAATCCAAATCTTTCCTCTGTATAATGTTAGTATAGATAAGGCTTGTCTTGATATATCTAGGTATGGAACTACGTAAGAGTGAAAAACTATACATTTAAAAATTTTCAGAACTTGATAAAGCCCGCATACAAGCGCAATCGCTTCACAAACAATGACGTCATGGCCATAGGTTATTGCTATCAGCTTGTAGTTTGTAAGTTGTTGCAAATAACAACAGTTCGCTAACTATATAACTATGTAGTAAAACGACGTATAGAAACTATGGTTTACTATGTGTAATTTTTTACTCTATCCCAAATTTTAAATTCAGTGTCATTATAAGCTCGGTAAAATATCGGACAATTGTTTAGTCTTGCTTCGACTCCTATGAACTTATATGGACGTGCGTACACTACTCGATTTTTAGTTGTGCAACTAAACAGTTGAATTGGCTGAAACAATCGACAATCGCACATATGTGCGGTTGTTTAGTCAAAAGTGTACGCCCGATTTTTGCAATCCCCTCCTATTTTCTTTTACAATTCTGACTTTTTTTGTAAAGTTTAAACGCGGAAAATTTTGCCGTCATTTTATCTTTGGAATATTAATCTGTCTATCAGTTTGTTAACTCGTAAAATGTTAGTTTATGTTTCTTAAAGGAATGTTTATCACAATAGTAGTCTTACGAAGCAAGTTAAATTAACTAAAGCAATATGTAACAAGAAAGTTAATTCTCCGAAGTGTGCTTAAGTAACTGCCTTTAACATGGATATGTTAACACGTTTGCTAAGCCGAGAGTTAAATGAGATAGATATTATATGAATATTTGATTAACATTTCCCGCTTATAGAGATCACTTACTACAATTTAGTTTACATGTACATATTCTGTTTGTGTGTTTTAAAAGGAATTTATACGTCAAAACAACTGCATGAAATGTGTGTTAATGAGAGGCATTCACATAATCAATAACAACAAATAACAAGAATCTACACTTTCAAGGATAAGTATTTTCATATGACAAGCTTTCGCCCGCGACTTCGTTTGCGTGGAATAAAAAAAGCAATTAGCCCATATGTTCTTCCAGGCAACAAATACGTACAGATCCGTTCAGCAGTTTAGGCTACAAACTCTAACACACATCTAAACTTTCGCATTTATAATATTAGTAAGATTAGATTTGCGCTTAAAAGTATTTAGTTTTAACGGAAGTTATCCGTTTTTTCTCTAAAACATCTTAACCATAACGTAAAAACTGGATATTTTTCTGGGGTAATGTTGGTAGCTCTTTGTTTGCTAGAATTGTAGGTGACGTAAACACTTGGGTGCAGCGAACTTGCACGTATAGAATAAAGAAAGCGTAACGAAACGACGCGTGTTTGTGTAATTAAATTCCTACCCAGTGAACACCACAACTTAAATACTCCTACACTACCGTTTCTCAGTTAAAGGTTTTGACGTTAAATCAAGCTTTTACGCAAGAAAGCAAATAAAGTTCACAATTCTATGAATTTTTAGATATATGCTAAGTTTCTGTAGTTTCCACTTATTTTGTCATTACCTAACGATTCATTAGTGGTTGACTTTGTTTCAATAGAGTGAAACTCAAGTTACGTAGTTCGGAAACGCATTATCGATCAAAAAACACTAACAAGTTAAAAGTAGCTGGGAAACCGGCTATTAACGTAAATAAGGATGGCAATATTGATGTGTTACAGATGTTACTTTCGACACAGTTGTTTGGCCCTGGAGTTACAATTACGTTATTCTCATTTCCCAATAATTGGTACAACCCTATCGAAAATAGTGTTGTCAGAGCTAGGGGTGACAGGCATACGCCGTGACGGTCGGAAGCGTTGCCGGACGTCCGTACCACTCAGCTGGAACACACCTAAATATACCATTCAGGGTACCGTATGGGTATGGGAATATAAGGGAACTTATCGGATCGGAAGTACAGAAATGATTTATAGACAAACCGAAAAGGACAGTTTTATAATTACGTCGCAATTAATTTATACATCTATATCTATCTATATCTATACTATTATAATAAAGCGTAAACAGACACTTCTTTGTTGCCTAAGATGTCAGCAATCACAGCATATTTTTGAATAATTCTTTTTTTAATAAAAAGCCCTACACTTACGTCACGCTTTAGGCTATATATTTTCACGCCATTAAACTTAGGGGTAAATATTTTGGATAAAGACCCTAATGTGGGAAAGATACCATAAGTTGCTGCCAACATCAAGAAAGAAAGATTGCTAAGGTTTGTCATGTCATGTCACGTCATTTTGACATTTGCAATTGAAGATTTGACAAATATAAACAATAAAATAAAGTTTTTATAATTTCACGCGGATGAATCCGCACGATCACAATCTAGTAAGAAATATTTAAGGACAAAGAGCAAGTAAGCAAGCGATTCTCTTATCACGAAATGAATTGATACAATAGGAGACGTTGCTCCGGACGCGGCGGCGACGCCGATAAATATTAATTAAGTGCCCTAATTTTATTTATTGTCAGCGACACCGACGGTATTCGATTCTGTTCTCGCTTTATTTGATTTTTATTTACTAAATCAAAGGAAATTTCCTTACCCAGGATTATTTCTAGACAATAAACATTTTAATCTAAATAAACTGCGTTCTTTTAATAATCATCCTACAAATAAAGAAGCACCTTAGTGTAGATTTCTTGCAAAAATCTACCTTAAACAATTTTATTATAGTTAGTTGTGAATTTCTTAGTAGCGTTCAAAGAGTAGTTAATTAAGATGTTTTTCTATAATAAACTGATATATTAGTCTACAAGAGGAAGAAACAATAATAATCAAAACACGTTTCTATCATCCCTCATATCTGAATTCACTCACCTCTTATAAGTCTTCGTATAACTTTGTAATCAATATTGAATCTTAGCAACAAACAAAATAGCATATTCTCGTAGTTATAAAATATTCACAGCCGATCTTGGGTTTTGAGTTATGACGTCACATCATTAGTATGTCAGGTCGTTAGTTGAGCGGAACCACTGGCTTAGACGATATCCGGAAGAAGCACGTATCAACTTAATTCCGCCGCTTATCCTATGAATAACAATTGTATTGACTCATATATGGGACTATTGAAGAGTATTTTACTGTTGAATAGAATTTAAAAAAGTATTATAAATGGTGTTTAAAAAAAATCAGTGTAATTAAATTTGTAGTTGAATACTTTACTTTAAATGTGGGCTTTCATTGCTGATAAATGTATAAAATACTAGCTGTTGCTCGCGACTTCGTCTGCGTGATATCAAAAAAATTATAAAACTAGCCTATGTAGCTTTTTAATGGTAATTTTTTTTAATACATTCCAGTAGATTTTAAATTATTTCAATAATATAAGAACACAAAAATACAAATCTTTCCTCTTGAAAATATTATAGATGTTATTCGTATTTTACACAAAATGAAACAGTTTTGTCTAAGACTTTCAGCAGTGGAAACCGTGGTCCTTTTTGTAGTAAGAATTGTAGACTAAAAAGTCTCTTATCTCAGTCTAATCTTCCTATATTCTAAAAACTATCACAATTCTGTTATTAAATTTAGGATTTTTTTTAATTTGTATATTGCAATTAGTCTGCCTACTGTATGGCACAATATGGAGTCATTTTTAAAGTTACATTCAAGTATTAGAATAAATTATTCAATAGCAACAATACAGTGAGTGCTTCCGATATGGTCTGCTTGTTACCGGACGCCAGTTGCTTCGGCGGTTAGTTACAACTCCGGGTTCGAACCCCACACACGTTGGGGTCGGTTAGCACAGTTTGGATTTACGCGCCGCTAACTTAGTTTCAAGAGCGCGTTTGTGGAATACATTTTTCACGTCGAAATACAGAGGAAAGTTTAAGTTGAGTTGAGAAGTGCATTTTTTTTTCTCTCAAAGGACTTTTTTACTTTGACTCGACTTGTTCTGTGTTTGAGGTGTTGACGTGCTTGTGAACAGGATTATAAGACTTGGAGTGAACATGTGGTGCTTGATGCATTTTATACTCGTTCTACAATGTAAGTACTCGTTTCGTTTTTCAGTTGAATTTACCATTCACTAAGTTATAAAAACAAATATTATTTATTGATATTGACGTTTATTTTCTTTAAAAATGAATATGTAAAAATAAGTGGTACTTGATTTTCAGTTTAAGAGCGCGCGCACATCTTTGACTAAACTATCGCACAATTGTTTAGTCGAGCTTTGATTCCTATGAGCTTATAAGGAGGTGCACACACTACTCGATTTTTAGCTGTGCGTCTAAACATTTGAATTAGCTGCAAAACAATCGACAATCGTACAACAGTAGTGCGATAGTTAATCAAAGTGTGCGCCCGCTCTAAGTTTGCACAAACTTTAGAACCCTATGGTGTCTGTTTTATACAAGTATGTTATGTCAAAACTAACAATAAAACAATAGAAAAGCAACCATAGAAATAAAAGGCTCATAAGTTTTAATAATGATTGTCATGTTCAAAGTTAAAAATTGCAACAAGTATATACGATGAAAATCACAAACAGAATCCATTTCGATATTCGCAAAGTATAACTGTCCGTTGACAAAGCTTTGATACATTCCAACATGAATTGGCAGCTAAATGATGAAGACCAAATTGTTTGAAACATCGACGGATATATAATTCGATTTATACGAACGTTGATATGACCTACGTTTACACACAAAACCTATAAAAAACTAAATAATTTATCTTTACATTTTCGGTTTAAAGTTTTACAGCAAAAAGTTTGTAGTTACTTTAAAAAAAATTAAAGTTAGTTGTGTAGGCAGTAAACCCTATAAGTGAATCAATACAAAAATAACAAATTGAGCGATGCGATGTTGATGTACCGAAAATATTGCTTAGCCAAATCCTCTGCCAGGCGGCAAGCGGGAAGCAAAATAATCAAATTCCGGTCGCGTTTGAACTAGCATACACATCTAGTGTACGAAATTCCTTTATAAATATTAAGCTATAATAGTTATGATTGATGCTAGTCCATATTACAATTGACAAGATTGCTAAATACACTATGTCAAATTTTTAGTAAACTACATTGTTTAAACTTTCGTGAGACATTAAAAACTAATTAAGAACCTTCAGGACGCGACACTATCGCGAATAAAACAAAATAAACAATCACCTTGAAGATGGACCTTTAAAGGGTCTGAAACCAGTTGGCGCCTTCAGAGAATCATATGTTAGTTCGTTCTTAATTAATCTTAGTAACACTGTAAATACTGCCAACATTAAAGTATACCAATCATTGTTTAATCTCAACTAATATTATAAAGGGCTTGTATTTTTGTATGTATTGAAATAACTCAAAAACTAGTGGACTGATTTCAAAAATATTTTCACCATTAAAGAGCTACGTTATCAAGGAGTAACATAGTTTTTAAATTCATGCGGGCGAAGTCGCGAGCTACAGCTAGTATCAGATAAAATCGCCTTTCACAGTATACGAATAATGAAAGTGCAACATTAGATAAAATAGGACAGTCGACATGACTTTTAGTTAAAAGCATGATATCACTGATGTTTCCGTACACATCCATTTTATCGGAAAATTGTAAACGATCAGCTCAGGTTACAGTGAAATTGATCCGCGCAGTAACCGATAGCAGCACGGAGGCTGTTCATCATCTGATACGTTACTACGAGCATTAAAAACGTTTTTGTCAATTTATAATCTTTTCCATTAATCACATAAACTTCATAGGTTAATAGTTATACCATTTACGAATAAATACATGATTCTTACCTTACTAATATTGTAAATCGATGAAATTAGATGTACGAGTATGTTTGTTAGAGTTTGCAGCCTTAACTGCTTAACGGATCTCGATAAAATTTGGCATAGATATAGAGAATAGTCTTGCGGAACACAACGCCTATTTTTTTTTTGGGTTGCGGTTGAGCGCTATAAAATATAGTCTATGTTTATTGTGAGTAATAGAAAATACTATGGCATGCTATCTTGAGTTGCATTAACTATATTTCGTTTTAAAGAAGGATTCAAATTGTATACCGCTCAAATTTTTACTATGTTATTTTTACCAAAAATTCCTTTCGAATTCATCTCATTGCATATTCATAAATGTCTCAATTCACTCAAATCAAAATACCGCTGAAAGAAAGCTTTTAAAGTCTTCAAAATGTAGGATATCGTCGCTTCACGCCGCCCCACGTGTTATGCAAATCAAAGCGGATAACTTTCTGAAAGTTCACACTCGTTAATGGAGGAACCTAAAGGTGCATGATATCTGTTTGAAACGGGACTTGAAAAAAATGCCTTCACAAAATCAAACTTTGATGAAAAAGATTAGGAATAACGATTAATGTATTTTTTAAAACATGACTAGCTTTTGCCCGCGGCCTTGTCCTCGTGGAATTAAAAAAAAACAAAAGCAAGTAGCCTATGTGTTCTTTCAGACTATCCTCTACATCTATGCCAAATTTGATCGAGATCCGTTCAGCAGTTTAGGCTACAAACTATATCAAACATCCATCAATCTAAACTTTCGCAATAATGTTAGTAAGATAATTGTCAAGTTCAAAAAGACTGAAAAGTCCACCTACATACATTCACATATTTTTTTCCGTAATTTAAAAGAAGAATTCGCGAAAAATTTACTGTCTCACACAAATTATCAAATTTTAAATCCAATAAAGTTGATAAAACCAAAAAGCATTTTGTTCTCAGTTAGCGGCAGTATTCATAGTCACCCGAACATAGGAAAGTTTCAGCTCGCTGAAAGAAACTTTAAAAATTCAAAGGTAAAAGTGACATCGAGGGAACGCCGTCCTTATTAACATCAGCCGAGTCACTTTCAAGATCACTCAGTTTAGAAACTTTGAATTATTCTTTTGAAAATTCACACTGAACAATTTCACGAGGAAACAAATCGTGGAAGTTTAACAATGGGATTTGAGTTATTCTCTTTAAGGATATTTAACCACTTTTATATTTTAAAGGGAATGTTTAAAAGAAAACGAAGATTAAGCGCAATTTAAATATTTATTCACTAGCTGTTGCTCGCGACTTCGCCCGTGTGATAATTAAAAGTAATAAAAAACATAGCCTATGTTACTAACTGATAACGTAGCTTTTTAATGGTGAAAGAATATTTGTAACCGACCCAGTAGCTTTTGAATTATTCCAATACATACAAAAATACAAATCTTTCCTCTTTATAATTTACTACTCGTATAATAGCTTCCCTCAGGACTCCGTCCGCGTAGAACAAAAGTGAGTAGCTAGTCTTCAAAACTATCCTCTATATCCATACCAAATTTCATCGACATCCGTTCAGCCGTTTAGCGTACAAACTCTAACAAACATCCATCCATCCATCCATCCATCCAAACATTCGCTTTTTGACCGACTTCCCAAAAGAAGGAGGTACTCAATTCGTCCATATGTTTTTTTTTTTTTTTTGTTTTTTTTATTTTTTTTTATTTTTATGTGTGTTACGGCATAACTCCGCCCCTGGTAGACCGATTTTGAAAATTATTTTTTTATCCGAGAGGTAGTGCTTGCAGGTGGGTCCCATTTTTTTGTTTGATTTTTGGAGTCAAAGACTACGGCGTAGTTAAATAGTTTAGCTCAAAATTGCGTGACGAAATTTGGTGTCTTTTTTGCTTTCTATGCTTACGTAGCCTAAACTATAAGACTTACACAAAAATTATGTATGGAAGAATTGTAGCCCTTTAAATTTGCTAAATAAAAGTCAGCGATAGCATATATCTATCTATTAAGGTTGTCGCACAATAACCACTTTTTTCATTAAAATTTCGATCAAAATCTATACCCCACTTTCAACGCTATTACTCGTGTTCGGTATGAATCCTTATCAAAATAAATGTGTCCATCATCAAGAGAATTTAATGTAGATTATAAATACCCTTGGAACTGTGTAATTCCGATAAATAGTTTAGGAGATATCATAAATAGCAAATTACGAGTCGCAGAAAAAATACCAACTTGTAACAAAGTTTGCTTTCTTGGCTTACGTAGCCTAAACTATAAGACCTACATAAAAATGATGTATGAAAGAATTGTAGGTCATTCAATTAGCTGAATTAAAGTCTGCGATAGCATATATCTATCTCTTAAGGTTGTCGCACAATAACCGTTTGTTTCGAGAAAACCGTCAAATAAGTGCAATCGACTTTATTTAAAACGCTTTTATTCTTATTTGGTATGAATCCTTATCCAAATAAATATGTTTTCACGATAGAGTATTATATGTAGATCGTAATTGCCTTTTACAGTATGTAATTCTGTGCAAGATTCTAGAAGTTATCAAAATATTAAAACTCACGGGCAACAACGGCGCGCGGCCGCACCGAATTATGAGTGAATGATCGCAACGATGTATTAGTTGTTTACTTAATTTCTTAGATAATCGATTTAGATAACTCATTATTTGTTTGAAAGCTAGTGATTATCATACTGCGATGTCTAGATTCACTAAAAATCGAGAAATAAATAAACTTTTTAATAAAAAACAAAACCGACTTCCAAACAAAATACACTAAAAAAAAACAGTACACTAAAAAGTAACGAAATAATTTCTTGAAAATAGTAAACCTCCCTTATTGTAGCTGTTATGTCTATATTGTACAATTATTATTACTTTGAAGTCGGTGTCAGTCATTACTAAAAACGTTACTATACTTTCAATTGTCAATTGTTATGGTAAAAATGTAGAAAACCTTACGTAGAAATATCACTGCATATACCTCGGCTGACACCGACATCAAAGTGATAATAATTGTACAATATAGACATAACAGCTACAATAAGGGAGGTTTACTATTTTCAAGAAATTATTTCGTTACTTTTTAGTGTACTGTTTTTTTGAGAAGATTTTGTTTTTAGTGTATTTTATAATATTAATAAGATAACTGTACGTTGTAAATTTTTCAATCAAGTATTAGTTAATTGGTACAAACAAATGTTATCAGCGATACTAAATATTTGAATAATAAAATAGAAGTTAATTTGCACAATATTGCGACTTACGATATCAGATACATAAATACCGTTAAATCATTGCAAACAATGAGTTTTTAAACAAAAGAATTTACACCCGATACTATTTTAAAAACTCGTTATAAAGGGCCTTGTTCATAGCACGCGACCAAGACGTGTGTTTACGGTCTGATGCACCAAAGACGGGCGGGTACAAAGGTGATTTTTTGCTGCGGTTTTTATCATAAAGAACAGGATACGCGCTGTTCTGAGCAGGCGCCTTCATTTATCTGTGAATTATGAGCGCTCGCGCCATTTGTGGTATTCTAATTAAGTCTAGAATCTTAAATTTCATGCGTGGCATACTTTTAAAAGTCGTTTACTTCCTTGTTAACATTTGATATAGAGTTTGAGTACGAAAATTATAGTAGAAATCGATTATAAGAGTAAAACCTTTTTTAAATTTCCTTTAACGTTTCTTGAATAGCCATTTCCAATAAGATTCAAATACTTCCCATTGTTAAGAAGAAATCGGTACCTAGCCGGAATAGCAGCGCAACACTAGACCATTGCCATACACGTCCCATCACTATGACATCTGTCAATGTCAATCTGAAGTTAATACTTACACTTACACTTATAATTAAGTGCGCCATTTTGGCAGGAATCGATATAAAGTGTCGAAGGATAGTTGCGTTGTTAAAATTATATCGTTTGTATAAAACTATGCATATTAAAAGTCTAAGAATCCTTAGTGTATCTGGAGTCTGTTTAAATATAAATAAAAAGCAATAAAAAACGAACAAAAGCAATATGGCGGACACAGGTGCAATATTGTATCTCATTATCAACGGTTTGGCAGCTAAGTGGAACGTTGCGCACGCGTCTACGCGTCACGCTTGATGGCGCTGATATGTGTATCTTAAGACCCCGTCTCCCTCGCACTCTATGTAAGTAATTTGCCGTCTCACTCTAATAAATATTACCCTATTTGTGTTGTACAGCTGTTCATGAATTCATCTAGTCTTCAATTCAATCAATTATCGTAAAACGGAAATGTTTTCGACTAGTTAACCTCAATGTCGAACTTTGTTTTAGATTGTAATTTCATTTAATTTTACCTAAATTTAAATCTATTAGTTTACTTTTGTATGAAGACAGAAGTAAATCGTATCCTTGTTTCTTAGCAAAATCGAATACATGTTAAGTATTAGAAAAAGACAATAAAATGCATAATTTCAGCAAGTAAGGCACGAGTCGCGGCAGGCGACGGTCGACTGCCCACCCTTTATATCCTGGCATGCATTATATTAAATATTCCTCTATAAAACACCATGTTTTTATTGCCAGCAATAAGGAAAAGCCTGTGAAATCCTGTGTTATTATAATTTTTACAATTTAAAAATCGTACATAACTGATATGGAAATTAAAGAGAATCGGAAGCTTCTCGTGTCGTCCTCGCAAGATTCAATTAATCGCGAATTGGTTTCTGTACTTATTGAATTGTTACCAAACAGTTTAATTCCAGTGAGAATGTGCCTACATTGTAAAAAAATCCTTTCGTTTATTTAGCTTCTAGATTTCAATCCATACCTAAACCAATTACATTAGTTTTGACAATAGTGTCTCGTATAGAGCAGTCATGTCTGCAGATTTTAGGTTCTAAAAATATCCTCTAGAACCATAATTCACACACAACCTTGCAATTGTAGGCGGAACAGCGGTGGCGTCTGATTACGGAAAGTCTGCCGCGAATGTACTGCGATGAAGCCGACTCCGGATATTAACCGAGTTACAACAGCGTGACGATGTGAATGACTGCAACTTGCTTCATATTGTACACTGGAATACACGTTTCCTTTCTTCCAGTTACTCTTTGTATTTATTGTAACACTTTTAGATTATTATATTTTAGTGGGAAATCGATAGCGGCACTCAGACATGCAGTTCAGCAATTGTTTTCACCTCTTAGGGCGTTGTAGAATTTCAGAAATTAAATCATATTTAACACAATTTTATTTCGATTTCTTAGCGGCAAGCAAATAATTTAGTTTAGAATTGCGTAGTAATATAAGCTTACTTCAGTATTCGCTATAAGCTAATTAGTTTAAAAAAAAGTAGCCTATGTGTTCTTCCAAACTATCCTCTACATCTATGCCAAATTTTATCGATATCCGTTAAGCAGTTTAGGCTACAGACTCTAACAAACATCCATCCTTAAAAACAATAAAAGACTAACACAAAACTATTCCAAAATCCAATTAATCGAGTCTTCCTATAAAATTTCATTGTACCCTGCAGTATTGAAATACAAGAAAATAATGCAAGGCGATATTCTAAAATGGAATGGATTTCAAAGGAGTTCGCAGTTGATAGAAAACCGCGAAACAATATTCGAGCTGGCTCATCCGATAATAACGAGGCTTCCGAGTGAGCGGGCGCCTAATGTGCCTGCAGGTTATCCACCTTCAATTTCTCGCTGGATTATTTTCTTAGAAAAATGAAAATTTGCACAAACTTTTATATTATGTTAGGGGTGTTTCAATACATTTTTAAAGGACAACCTGACAAAGACTGGAAGCTGAAAATATCTTGTATACTTATATATTTTTTTTAATTTTTCTACTTTTTATTTTATTCTGTAAATATCATACATTAGTGTTAAATCTATGAAAAAAAAAGTCAGAAAATAAAGGCTTATCTATCTATCTATATTTCAATACACTTTTAAAAATATAACGCAATTTCTAACCTACAAATTCACTTATTTTATATTTATATTCTTTTCAGGATGCGTATCATTAGTTGATACCTTGTTAGATCTATTAAAACACAAAATTGTACCAAAAGTTGAAAGTAGTGATAATTAACAAATGATTAGTAACATCACTCAGCATATATTTTCAATTTTCCAGGTGTAAATTCGGTACGCATCATCAATATACGTGTACCAGAAGTCATTCAATACGGTACGAGAGACGCAGTGACGCTGGACTGTGATTACGTGACGAAGAACGTCACTGGCCTGGTGGTGAAATGGTTTTGCAATGACCGCTCGCAACCCGTCTACCAATGGATACCACCACAAAAGCCTCAAGCATTAGGACTGTTGAAGAATAAGGTAGTGTTTTATATCTCATTAACTTTCGCCCGCGACTCCGTCCGCGTGGAATTAAAAAATACAAAACTGAGTAGCCTATGTGTTCTTCCTGACTATCCTCTACGTCTATGCCAAATTTCTTCGAAATCTGTTCAGCCGTTTAGGCTACAAACTCTAACAAACATCCATCCATCTAAACTTTTGCATTTATAATATTAGTATGATTAGTATGATTACCAGCTCACTATACGTTCCCAATGAGATGCTCGAAGCCTACCCTAAGTTAGGGGTCTAGGCCTTACTAGCCTTTCTCATAGAAATCTATTACTTAAATATTTGGTTTCATCATCAAATAATACACGTTGTTCTTCTTCGAAATAGCATTGGATTAGATGAGAATGATTTTATCCTCAAAATATTTCATGAATTCAAATATCAATTCAATGATTGCACAAAACTGAATTTTAAAAATGTACTATTGTTATCTTTAGTAATCAAACTAATTCTCATTACAGTTAGACCTGACGTATAAAGTGTCACAAAACCCATACATGCAGCACCGAGCTCTAAGAATCCTACAGCCCGGTACTGAGCTCACCGGCAACTATACTTGTGTAGTATCTACGTTCCTCGCTGAAGATGAGAAAACACGACCAATGACTATTTTTGGTAAGTCTCACAATTTTGAAATGATTTTAGTATTATATTGGCAACTAGCTGTTGCTCACGACTTCGTCCGTCATATAAAATATAAGAAAAAAATATGGCATATTTTACACACTGATAACGTAGCTTATAATGATGATTTTTTTTAATCTGCCAACTAGTTTTTGAGTTATTTCAATACATAAATAAATACAAATCTTTCCTCTTTATAATATTAGTATAGATAGATAACTTAATACGACCATCATCAAAGAAAAAAGTTTTCAGCTTTTACATTAAAGCTAGTGAGCAAAAGCCTTTAAAGATATGTTTAAATAATTTTGTTCAAATGGTTTGACCCTGTATATGAACTTTAAGTTCTTAGAAAGTGCATTGTAATAGAAAATCGCTTGTTTCAATTACGAACAATCAACACATGAATTCTATTCCCGACAAGAGATATGCGTTTATTGACTTGAAACCAAACGGAAATTACACAGTGCTTGTTTAGCGCCGGAGTAGCGGCGGTTCGGTACCTGAACGGATGTAGGGGATGACTATACCCTTGTACATTACAAACTTTAACAGGGGTGATTTGTTTATTCAATAACAATGCACTTGTAGTATATCTTTTAGTACTTTAATTTTGCTTAAAAATACTTTATTATCAGACTTGATTACTGACTTGAGAGGTGAGACCTACAAGAGCGCGCACACCTTTTACTTAACCATCGCATAAATGTTGTGCGATTGTCGATTGTTGATTGTCCATTGTTTCGCAGCCAATTCAATTGTTTAGTCGCATAACTAAGTCGTCGGACACTACTCATCGGAATCTATCGGAACTAAACAGCGCCCGCTGTTAATCTTAGAATTGTTCATGTAAAGATTTCTTCAGATGCAAACAAGAATGAGTTCACAGTTGACAGTAATATTCAAAGTCTAGTTGTATATTGCCAACTGTAAAACGGTACAGAGATGGCTATTGTCCAATTGACTCATATTTCTTACAATCGTTAACATTTTAAACTATTAGAAAAACAATTACCAACATTTTAATTGGCTGTAGCGTCGCTTTGTGGATTATCAATTCGTATTGTACACGTGCTTGTATTGATTAATAAAACGGATAAACAAATAGGGACGGAACAAAAGCACATCAGGCGAGGGGGTACGGGGGGGAGAAGCTAATGGAATACAAATGACCGTTTTGCTTACATGAAATAAGTCAATACTTGATACGATCTTATCTGTAAACGAAAATTATATATGGGAAAGTATTAGAGCGCGCACACAACTTTGACTAAAATCGCACAACGGTTTAGTCGCGCTTTGATTCCTATGAGTTTATATGGAGGTGTACTACTCCATTTTTAGTTGTGCAACTAAACAGTTGAATTAGCAGCGAAACAATCAACAATCGAACAACAGTTGTGCGCCCGCTCTTAAACTCCACTGATAAGGTTAGTTTTAGTAGGGAAAAGTTATATTATGGTTTCGTTTAAACTAAACATTTTATGGTTGAGATTAAATAATTACATGGCTTACTTCATTATCAATTAAACAAAAATCATATTCTATTTTGTCACTAACGTAATTTAAGAAACTTACTAACAATTTTATGAGCTGATTTTACGCTTGAAATAAAAGTTATTATTATTATTATCAAAATTGTATCATTTCAGTTATAATAGAAACAATTTTATAACATACGATATACTAAAGATATTTTCTTTAGAGATTGTCTTTCAAAGTCAATTATGTAATGTATGTGCGTACACGATTCCAAAAATAAATATATACCTTACACTAGCATATAACAAGTATACAAAGATTTATTACATTCGTGATATGAAAGCATTGGCTTCAGCACCAGAAGCATTCCAAGTCGAAGTAATAATCGTTAAATTTGATGTCCTCTGTGTACATATTGATCGCTTGATACAAATCCACTTTATTCACTAGGACTTTTGATGGTATCTCCTAAATATTAATGAATTTCTGGATTTTTTAATATAGAATTAACAACCGGAAATACTTGACGTTCCTTTAAAATTTTCCCTAAAAAATTCGATTTAAAGACATTGCTAATATATTTCAACAGGCGATTCGCTTAACATCATTAACAATAGAGAACAACACTATTAATTCATTTTATTTGTTTCAGTGCCTGAAACGAGGTTCGATATGATACAAGATCGCCTACAAGATGGCTACTTGAATATTATTTGTTCCGTTGAAGGCGTCTATCCCAAGCCAGAACTAGTCATTTTAGCCGGAAACAGGTAACAGATTTACTGTTAAAAATGCGTCATTTCACTAGAAGACTTCAGACTATTATTAAGCTCTCAAAAAATTAATAAAGTAAATTAAAATCGCTTAAATACTTTCGTTCCTGTAGGCACTATCGACAGGACATGAAAACGCACGGTTCATTTGCATCCTTTTGTGTCAAACTCTCACTTTGCTTTCTTTCTTTTCTCTTCAATTTCATCAGTGACAAATTTAAAATATTCCTTAAAACCGTCACCAAAATTTTCCCATGAAATGTTATAATAAAAAATTCGACAAACACGACGACCAAGAAACCACGACAAACAAGAAACTCAAATTATTCAGGAAAATATACTATCTTTCTCTATACTATTAGTATTATGTTTTAGAACAATTAAAATTATTTGAAAACTAGCTTTCGCCCGCGACTCCGTCCGCGTGATATTTAATAAAAATGAGTAGCCAATGTGTTCTTCCAGACTATCCTCTACATCTATATTAAATTTCTTTATAATCCGTTCAGCCATTTAGGCTACAAACGCTAATAAACATCCATCCATCCATCTAAACTTGCGAATTTATAACATTAGTATTAGTATGATTACTCAGAACTTTTTACTAAACAATAAGCATACCTAAATTTCGCTTCAAATCAACCTTCAAGATCGATACGTGTTATTTAATGTGAAATAGGCTACACAAGGTATGTATGCTCTTACCAATTAACATGCCTAGTGAACTTGTGGAATAGGCTTTGTACCTTGTACTTATATACCTATGTATGTATGTGCTAGCGTATGTGCCAAGCATACGACATAGCATCTAAGTCGTTTAACGTTCCTCCCAACCATGAAATCCCTCACGTTACACGTCATGCACGGCCTGATAAATTTCGTTTGCTTCAAATGAACATCGTAATATATGTACAAGTAAATATACAATTCAATTTCATATGTACTCAGAGTATATGTTAATCATAAATATTTTGAAACTAGCTGTTAGTGCGATTTCATAAGCATAAAATTATTTTATTGTTTACATGTGTCAAATTGTCAATTGCAAATGTAAAAATGACATGACATGACAAAACTTGGCAATCTTGCTTCCTTGATGTTGGCAGCAACTTATGGTCTCTTTCCCACATTAGGGTTTTTATCCAAAATATTTACGTCCTAAGTTAAATGGCGTGAAAATATATGGCCTAAAGCGTGACGTAAGTGTAAGGCTTTTCATTAAAAAAAGAATTATTCAAAAATGCTGTAATTGCTGACATCTTAAGCAACAAAGAAGTGTGTGTTTACGCTTTATTATAATAGTATAGATAACGGAGTGTGAAACATAAAATTTACGATAGGAAATAACAATAATGAATTTAAAAAAAGAAATTAAGTGTGCAAGAATCCAGCCATGTTCATTTTTATTGATTACTTGTATTCATCTTGAATATTGATGGAACTTAGTAATTAATTACTTTTGAAATGATATAAATGCTGACTGCAAGAACTTTGAATTATGAAATTAAATAAAGAATATTAATAACGATGAAATGTTAGTAATGCACAATTTTTTTGTTGAAACCGTAGCGCGTACCATCTTTCGGCTGCATCGTCACTTCCTTCAGGTGGGATCGTGGTCAAGCGCTTGCTTAACAAATATAAAAAAAAAAAAAAACAAAACAAAATGTTATTGAAAATTTACTACGAAAATAAATACTCTATTCTCTTCTGTTACTGATAGATAAGTAAATTTGAATTGAATTCAGAGTAAATTTAACTATTGGACACAAATAAAATCAGTGCCGTAGATGTTTAAACTAGCCAAAGTTCTCTAATTCCGATCTGAGGATAGTTTCCTAACAATTTAAACATAGTTTTGTAAAACGTACAGTAAAACTAACGGATTATTTACTGTACTAAGTACTAAGAGTTTTTTATATTAAGGTCAGGAAATATCTAACTTCATTTAATAATGGCAAAATATCCAGACTTTGTTGGGTTAAAAAAAAAGATTCACAATCTCTGCACCTGACTTTAGTCAAATTTCTCTACATCGATACTAATATTATAAAGAGGAAAGATTTTTTTTGTATATATTGAAATAACTCAAAAACTGCTGGTCCGATTTTGAAAATTCTTTCACCGTTAGAAAGGTAATTTGTGAGTAACCTAGGTATAGTGTCGCGAGCAACAGATAGTAAATAAGACAGAGTATTTTATTTTTAAGTTATTTTTATCATTTCAGACCTCTAAACGCCAAATCTTCTATCAAAAACTTCGAGGGTCGCTACACAGCGCTAACCAGCGCCGTCGTAAATGTCGACTCATTGCCTCCTACAGTGGAAATTCTCTGTGATATGCAAGTACCCCTCGCGAATTATTTCAGCAGAAAAAGGGACATATTTTATAGAGGTTAGTTAGCAACATTTCTAATTTATAGTTAGTTATGTTAGTAACGCGTTGTCTAAACGAATAAATGATGACACCTAAAAGTTAGGTCGCGTTTGTTACGTAAAACGTTTCCCTAGAGTTTGGAGACGCTCTGTTTACTGTTTATTTATGTTTCTAACATATTAAGCATTCTGATTCGTTTTTAATTTTTAACCTAATTACAATTTGATTAAAAAATTAGTTAACTTTTTAAGTTTTTTCATAGTTATGAAAAAACTTAATATTTTCCTTTAACATTTGAGTATTACCTTAATTTAATGGTAGTTTGTGGTATTTCAATATTAATGTTGATTTTTAATTTCCAGATCCGCCTTTAACTTCACCAGAATCAACTAATTCTTTACAAACATCACCCGATTCAGGTATAATTGTTTTTTTACTTGTAATAAGTTAAAGTACATAATGTAAATAGAATACAATTTATATTAATGTATTGATTTATTTATTTCGTTATATTTATAGCTAAAGATATGAGTAACGATAGTATGTGAGATTAAGCGCCTGTCGCACCACTGGCTGATAGAGGCCCAGATGGCTTAAAAATGACGTCACACAAATTGTAAATTTTCTGATAACAAACGTGTAAAATATGCGATGGAAATATCGGATTTTGTTCCCTTATCTGACAGTGACGCCATTTTTAAGTTATCTGAGCCTCTATCAGCCAGTGGTGGGACAGGTCCTAAGAATCTTAAATATTATCAGAAAAATATATTTATTTTCTTTTTACAGGATGCTCAGTGGAGTCGATGCCGTTTTTAATATCAATATCTATAGTAATGTCTTACATTTTACAAAGTAGGTGAAAATCACGTGATTATGGACTTTTCTTAAAGAAATAATACAAATAAGTGAAACAAACTTGGATGAAGTTTGCAAGCCTAGGGGAAGGGTAGAGATAGTTGTTGTACATGTTACTGCTCAAGATATTGATAAATAAATGTAAACAAATGATTATTCTTTCGGATTGTTAAATAAAATAAGCAAATGTAATGTATTTTAGATATAATTTTTATCTAGTCTTAAATGTAGTAAATTTAAATAAATGATTTACGAGTTAAAGAAGCATTTCCTTTCTAAAAACCTTATCAGATTTAAATGGCGAAAAAGGAAACATAAAGGATCATCTATTCCTTTCCTTGACTGAATGAAAAGTTAACTATATGTACATTAATATAAAACCTCTAAAAAGTATTGTTGCGTAAAAGATTTTTTACACTAACCTACATTAATTCCATAGACGAGTTTAGGACGAAAGTCGTTTTGTTGGAAGATTAAGATTTGTACCGCACATAGATTTCCCATGAGACACGTATTTTACATTAAGCGAGGCCGCTGGGACATTATATGACCCGCAGGAAGTTAATACAAATTTGGAAGGCTTACAACTTTTTCCCCGAAAATACTTTGAACATTATATCACGAATTTTAATTTTCTTTGTCTTATCAATCAATGTATGCTAATACTAGCTTTCGACTGCGACTCTGTTCGCATGGAATTAAAAAAAAATAAGTAGCGTATGTGTTGTTCCCGACTATCTTCTACATTTGTGTGAAATTTCATCTAAATCCGTTTAGCAGTCTACAAACTGTAACATCCAACTATCCATCTAAACTTTCGCATTTATAATATTAGTAAGAATGTAGATATTTTAAACACAGTCGAAAATGGATAAGTGAGAAACTTTTACAAGCGAGAGTCATTGTTTCGGTCCTGGCGGACGACCACGAAAAGCAAAAAACTCGGACCATAAAGAAAAATATCTCACTCTATTCAACTCTTGCTTATCCAGGTTCGATTATTTCACGATTTTATTTAAAAACATGCAAATTTGACTTACACCACTAATAATCCTAAAAAAAGATTTATAGGTAGATTTTAAAAACTGTACGGTCTTTAAAATAATTGTCTAATCAAATCTTTATTTACTACTTTAATATACACATGTTTATTAATTAAATACGATTAGTTATGCATTAGTATGTTGGTATGTATAGCGTTTGTGGAAGCGTTTCTCTGTAGCGTCTAGTGATGCTGTAAATCAAACCAAATTGAGATACATGACCTCGTCTCATAAACTCCCGCATAAAGTTGCCTTGCGGGATAAATGCTGACGGAACTCCATGTGGATATAATAGTTCATTTACAACTATATACACAGAGAAGAAGAAACGTAAATTATTGTATGCGAGAATAGTTTTTACCTTTTTTTTTTTGTTTTTTTTATAAAAATATTAGTAGTTTTTTGTTAATTTACTAATATTTCCTTTAACCATTCCAACTAAGCTCTAGGCTTGTGCTAGGATATGGTTCACGACAATAGTCGAATGGCGGGATTCGAACCCTCGACCTCAAGATCGGTAGTCTCACCCCAAACCATTAGGCTATTGGCGCTTCTTCTTTATATCTCCAGAATAAATTTAAGAGCGCGCACACCTGTATCGCGCAACTGTTTAGTCTCGCTTTGATTCCTATGAGCTTATATGGAGGACATCACTCGATTTTTAGCTGTGGAACTAAACAGTTGAATTAGCTGCGAAACAATCGACAATCGACACTCGCACAACAGTTGTGCGACAGTTAATCAGGTGTGTGTCCGCTCTAACAAGTTCAATGATCTTTGACTTAGTGATATTTTCTACGAAATGCTCTCGCTTAATTAAGTGTTCGCCAGTACAAAGGTATTTACATTTAAGCTTGATTTTCATAGGTCTCTAGTACACAGCGGTGAAAGCGAAGCGGAAACGAGGCTAAAACAAAACACTAATTTGGGATTTTGCTTTGGTATTTAACAATTTGTACATGTTAATATAATAGATTATGTTAAAAATTATAATTTTGCATACAAAGCTCTTATAGATTTGATACGTTTCGGCGATACGTTTAAATTATGTTACGGAGCGTTTTCTGTTTTTTATCTTCGTATCGCTTTCGTATCTGTGTACTGCAGGCGTAAAGTAAAACTCGCTTACAATTTTCGCGGAATTAATAATAATTTCGATCATAAATTTAAGTCAGGATTAAAGCGGCAAAACGAGGCAGTAAACGCAGATTAAAATTATTATGAATTTACAATCATAATAACACTTACCGGTATTTCCTTACTATGGAAAACTGCTTACCTTTTTATTGTTTCGTTTGCATTTTTATGATCGTTCGTCGTTTTATGTTAACTCGTGTGCAAGTTATAACTTAATTTTATTACACTTAAAGCACGCTAAGCTAGTAATCATTTAAGATTTGAGCTACTATTTTTATCTTATTTATTTCAATAACAGTACAAAGATTGTAAAGTATTTGATGGAAATATTGTATTTTGTTCCCTTATCTGACACTGATGTCATTTTAAGCTATCTGATCCTCTATCAGCCAGTGGTGGGACAGGCGCTAAACCTGAAGAAAACTTTGTGATAAGTCTCGAGAGATTTTCGTCTTCCACGTTCGTCATTTGTTATTTCATAGGATAATTTTTAATTATTATTTTAAAAAGAATTATGAAATCTCAAGTCCTATAGAGTCGAAACGGGAAATTCATTGTTCGTTCTATTCGGACGCAGTGAGACTAAATATGTGTTTTTCGCAACAAACTTCAATCCAATCTGACGTCAGACACGGTACACTCCCGTATGAATTGGACTGCAGCCGCTGTCGTAGCTGATTGACGCAGTGCAATTTTGAAACCACGTTCTGCGAGTTTTTTATTCAGTGTTAGGATGATCGTTCACTACACAGAAATAGTAGACTTATGCTGGGTTTCTGAAGTTTCCATTTATTTTGTGATTCGTTAGTTAGTTGACCTATGTTTCAACGGAGTAAAACTGAAGTTACGTAGTTCGGACACGCATTTCTGGAAGTTATCGAATCAAAAGCATTAACGAATGGTTAAATGTAGCTGGGAAACCGGCTATCAGACCTTTAATGTTACTTTAGGATTTTCTGTGTTTTCACGTCTTTCAAAGGTTAAATCAATAAAGATTACTAAAAATTAGTAATATTCTAACACATAGTATGCGTTTTGTAATAAGAGAGGTTGTTATGAAGTGTTCAGAACTATAAGATATTTATA
Organism: Papilio protenor; assembly: GCA_029286645.1. NCBI lineage: Eukaryota > Metazoa > Arthropoda > Insecta > Lepidoptera > Papilionidae > Papilio > Papilio protenor. Next base: position 4,230,570 of record JAGSMZ010000008.1, read on the forward strand.
GAGTATATAGTTTAATATTATAAGTTGTAATAATTTTTAAAATAACGTCTTCCTCGTCACGTTTCTATTTGACGCTACATCACGTAAACGCTCGTTGAAATATATTTTTACAATATCTTCCAGCAATCAAGGACTATTCAAAATATAGAAACGAATAAAATCATTTAAGACTAGCTGTTGCCCGTGACTTCGTCCACGCAATATTAAGATAAAAAAAGTAGCTTATGACATACCCGTATATGTTAGCTACCCTTCAGTGAAAGTCCGGTCAAAATCGGTCTAGCCGTTTCGGAGATTACCCGGAATAAACGCGGCTTGCGGACAGACAGACATAATTTTTTTAAATGCGATTTTCGTTATCAGCAACACAAATACATCATCTTCCAGAAATCTGGAATTTTTCTTTTTATGTTAGAAACAAACACTCCGATTTTATTATATATATAGATAGATAGAAAATATTCCATTTATTTTTAAAACTTGAACATAATTACAATCGTTATTTTGTATTAGCAGAAATTAATGGATAATTTTTTAGGTTAGGTTATTGTTACGAAAACGTCATTTCTAGTTAGGAAGTGACCGCTTACGAGCGTACGTGGGTGCATTAAATTCATTGAGCCTGAGAAACCTTTCTAAATGCTCTCTCTAAATGTCTTGCGTGGCGCTTCAATAAAATTTTATGTTACACTAAATTTATACTCGATAAGGTTTAAAGCACTTGAATTAGATTCCTTGTACCAGAAAACTAAGAGATTTTCTTAATTATTAACGGTTGAATACTGTTAAGAATCTAAACAATTGGCAAACGCCGTTTAAAATGTCACAGAAGTCAATTTTTTTTTTAATGAAATTATTTAAAATGCTACTTATGACGTTCTATTATTTGGCCGTCATTCTAATATTATAAATGCGAAAGTTTAGATGGATGGATGGATGGATGTTTGTTAGAGTTTGTAGCCTAAAGTGCTTAACGGATCTCGATGAAATTAGGCATATACTCGTATGTAGAGGATAGTCTGGAAGAACAAATAGGCTACCTCCTTTTGTTTTTTTTTTATTACAAAATTCGCGGGTTAATTGGTATCTTAGATGTCTACGTTTTGACCACGTCAAGTTAACTGATAACTTCCTTCTTTTGAAAAGTAAGTTAATAAAATGCTGGTTTTTGTATTTAAATCGTTTTCTAAAACGTGCTAATACTTTTACAGTCAAGAATGTTAATTTGTATTTTGAGTTTTTTTAATTAATTTTATCTCAAGGTTGCTGTAAAGAAAACGGTAGTCAATTTGATGTTAGAAAGCTCCTTACTTTTAATAGAAGCGGTCCTTTTGGGAGCAAGAGGCGTGCTTTAGAAATCACTCGAATCAATACCACCATTAGCAAAGAAGCCGAGCGTTTCCTTTTGAGGTCGGTCAGGAGGCTAATGTGGGGCTTAAGAACATTGATCCTTATAACCTTATCCCTATTTCTATTTAATTCCTGAAATATTCTTTAAGTTTCGTTTAGGAAAAACCTTTATGCCATACTTATAATGTACTAGGTGACACCCGCGACTCCGTTCGTGCTGAAAAAATGTACTAACCTGTGTTTGTGTTCTTCCAAAATATCTTCTTATTCTATTGCACTTTGAAATTAAAATCAAATCCTCCTTATAACTGCGTCTTAGTTATAGTAAATATATGGATGTAGTTATTTAAATTAAACTGTAATAAGTTATTCAAATGAGAATAAAATGTATATTAACCGTAAACAAGTCCATAATCGTCTTGAGTCTACGTTTATATTAAATACGGGGAGCGTAACTTAATTAAGCAGAGGATATCTTAAAATGGCGACGAGATTGCGAAAGCAAGGAGCTCTGCTTACACCTGGGTGAAGCGTAAATTAACTTGAAGAATTCAAAATGGATAAGATTCTAGAACGGAAAAAATGTAGTAATATTTATTGTCAAACATATAACCGCTTCGACGGCTATGATATCAACTAGCTGTTTCCCGCGATTTTATCGACGCAGTATTAAAATTAAAAATTAGCCTATGCCCGTTTATGTCAGCTACCATTCAGTGGAAGTCAGGTCGAAATCGGCCCAGCCGTTTTGGAGATTCCCCGGAACAAACGCGGCTTGCGGACAGACAGACAGACAATTTTTAAATGCTATTATCGTTATCAGCAACGCAAATACAACATCTTCCCGAAATCTGGAATTTTTCTTTTGATATTACAGACACTCCAATTTTATTATATGTATATATAGGTAGATGAGCGGCGGTCAAAGTGTTAAAACACGTGTTTAACTAAACAGTGTGTAATGATTTTATGGTACAGAAAATGTTTAGTTATTATAATTTTGCAATAATAAATTATTGTCATTCATAGTACGCAATGTAACAATGGACGTCCAACATCCAATCTAATCCTTGTGAACACTCGCTACGAGTATGAAGGCGCAATGCAGCTGGTCCGTCTGATTGACGCGATGTTCCCAAACATGTTGTAATAGTTTTTAATTTACTCGAGTGAAAATATCCAGAATGTTTTACATAATTGTGTGGAAAAATAAATGTTAAAGCCAGCAAATATTTGATGATGAATAGAAGGTGACTAATTATAGTTTTTTTTATCTTTCCTTAGCATCATTTAAAAATGTTCCTCAATCATGTAATATCACCTTGAGAGCGGGCGCACACCTTTGATTAAACTATCGCATAACTGTTGTGCGATTGTCGAGTGTTTCGTAGCCAATTCAACTGTTTAGTTGCACAACTAAAAATCAAGAAGTGTGCGCACCTAAATCTGAAACAATTCTCAAAAATTATGCTTTTTAAGCGCTACTTAGAATCCATCAGACGACAAAATTTTAATGGAATTCCTAGTTTAACCACAGCCTTATTATTTAAAACGTTGTACATATTTCAATTTAGTTTCAATATTTGGCCGATAGTTTTACAACTTCCAAAGTCTTGCTAACTCCAGTACTAAACAGTATCGTGTTCTAACGAGCTGGCGGATTAATTTCTACCTGAACGTCACCTGACGACACAAAGGTAGTCCCTAATATCATTTACGGTAAAATATAAACGAATTTTTTGAAAGACCTGATACTTATTTCAACATTGGAAATTTTTGTAGAGAGGCTCGATAACAATTGTAGATATTCAATCGCAATCTATTTTTCAATAAACTTCACATCACTCAAAGCAAATTCGATTGCGAAATGTACTGCAATGTTCAAATTTAGCAACTCTCAATCTTTTTTTGGATTTCCGCCAGCGTAATGGCTTTATAAAATCTAACGAATATTTCGAATAAATCACACTAATCTATACATACAATAAAATTGGAGTGTCTGTTTGCAATATCAAAAGAAAAATTCCAGATTTCGTGAAGATTATATTTGCATTGCTGATAACAAAAATCGCATTTAAAAAGTTTTTGTCTGTGTGTCTCTCTGAAACCGCTCGGCCGATTTCGACGGGACTTTCATTGGAGGGTAGCTGATACAGACGGACATATTAAAGGCTACTTTTTTTAAATTCCGCGCTGTCAAAATGGCATAACGGGTGGTCCAAATTTGCGCCAACGAAGTTTGCGGGCGACAGCTCTTATTAACTAAAATCTTATTAATATTATAAGTGCGAGAGTTTAGATAGATGTTTGTTAGAGTTTGCCTAAACGCCTAAGCGTAGCGCCTAGACATAGTATGGAATAACACATAGGTTATCTACTTTTGTTTTTTAATTCCACGCAGTTGAAGTCGCGGAAACCTAGTTGATTATTAAAAGTGATTTAGGACACAAGGATCTCTTACTGATGTCTAATTTCTTGTAGAAACGTCTTTAATCAACTTTTTTGTTCAAATAAAACGATAGTTTTTAGTGAAATAAAAGCGTACTGTTTGAATTGCATGTAGTGCAGTTGTAATATCTTACATTGGTCCATTGAATGTAACGTGCCGTGAAACCGCCCCCTCCCCGCCCCCGCTACCCCCGCCGGTCACTCGTTCTATTTCCCAAACGTTATGACGCAATATCCACTATTTTTTCCACGCCATAAAAACCAATTCCTTTTGACGCGGAGCAGTCCCGTGTGAATTGAAATCTGGACTATCGTTGATAGTGATTGACGCGACTCAATACAGCCGCGACCTGTGATTCAATTCTAGTTAGCTTGATGTACTGGAAATTACTATCTGTACTATCTGTATCTGTACTATTATAATAAAGCGTAAATACACACTTCTTTGTTGCCTAAGATCTCAGCAATTACAGCATATTATTGAATAATTCTTTTTTTAATAAAAAGTCCTACACTTACGTCATGCTTTAGGCTATATATTTTTACGCCATTAAACATAGGGGGTTAATATTTTGGATAAAATCCCTAATGTGGGAAAGAGACCATAAGGTGCTGCCAACATCAAGAAAAAAGATTTCTAAGGTTTGTCATGACATGTCATTTTGACATTTGCTATTGATAATTTGACAAATGTTAACAATAAAATAAAAATTTCATCATTTCATGCGGATGAAGCAGCACGGGAACAGCTAGTTTTTACTAAAAGTTCAAATTAAATTTGTAATAAGAAGTTATCAAACTTAGATGAAATCTTAAGGGTTAGTACATTTTGTGAAAGTAACGACCATTTTACGGCGATGGAAAACATTGTGATGTAACCGGCACATAAAATCAAGGATATGTGTGAAGTCCACACGCTCTTTGCCAGCGTGGTATATGGCCTAGTCACTTAACTCAGGCTCCGAATCTCTTTGCGGGGACGTATAATGATGATGATAATTTGTGTTTTTTGTATGCAACTTTAATCTATACTAATATTATAAAGAGGAAAGATTAGTATTTTTGTGTGTATTGAAAAAACTCAAAAAACTATTGGGTCGATTTCAAAAATTCTTTCACCATTAAAAGGTAGATTATCAGTGAGTATATAGGCTATATTTTTTTAATTTACTTTTTAATTTCACACATGTGAAGTCGCGAGAAACAGCTAGTATTTAATACAAGTAAAATGAAAAATCATCAAAAAAATATATATGCAATTCTTTGAAGCATGTCTGTTTGAAGAATGTAATTTACTCGAGAACCTGTGTCATCATTAGGGGCTCGTGTCCTACAAATCAATGAGTTCGTTAGTAAAACCGTCGAGTATTCTCTTTTGAGGTCTCATGATACTAATGGGTGAGCCGACTTAATACTGACCCTTGTTACGACGCCAAGAGTTCTTATCAAAGAGATCTTGGGTGAGGCAATTTTATCACAAGATTTTTGTTTATTGCTTAATCTTGAAGCAAACGACAACTCAAAGATATCTCGTTCCGCTACTATCTTTTTTGTTGTTTAATTCGCTTAGTTGTTAATTTTTTAAGGGGTGGATTTTTAAAAAAAATCTGAAAATGAAAATTATTCATTCCAGCAGGGTTTCGGTTGAATTTAATTTTCGATATCGTCCAAAAAAATCAAGGCTTGTCGGAGTATTTTTTACGTCGAAAACGTAAAAAGCTATGGAAATAAAATAAAAATGAATTTTAATACGTAGAATCCGGCTAAGGGTTGGGTTAGTTTTAGGTGAAAACAGGAAAAGTAATATTTCCAAAAGTTGGCACACTTTCCTTTTATTGAAAACTAGATTGCTATTGCAGTGGTACTCTCACAGTGAAGGGTGCTGCATAGTTCAAATTTAAAATCCTATATACCAATAGGATTTTGGATTTTCGCCAAATTATTTATACACTAAATATAAATATAATAACTAGCTGATCGCGTGCGGATTCATCCGCGTGTAATATATGTAATAAAAACTTTATTTTATTGTTTACATTTGTCAAATAAACAATAGCAAATGTCAAAATGGCATAACATGACATGACAAACCTTAGCAATCTTTCTTTCTTGATGTTGGCAGCAACTTATGTTCTCTTTCCCACATTAGGGTTTTTATCCAAAATATTTACCACCTAAGTTTAATGACGTGAAAATATATAGTCTAAAGCGTGACGTAAGTGTACGGCTTTTTATTAAAAAAAGAATTATTCAAAAATATGCTGTAATTGCTGACATCTTAGGCAACAAAGAAGTGTGTGTTTACGCTTTATTATAATAGTATAGATGACAACGTAGTGTTAAAAACTTCACTAGCACTATTTTAATAAACTAGTTTTCATTATGACCAGCTGTTGCTTGCGGCATCGTCCCTTGGAATTAAATAAAACAATTATAAATGTAGCCATTATTCAGTGATAATCTTTTTATTAGTGAAAGATTTTTTTAAACCGGCCCTGTAGTCTTTTAATTATTTCGATACAAATTAAAATCATTCCTATTTATAATATTAGTATAAGATGATATCGGTTTGATGAATAAATCAACTAAATCTTAACCTTATGGTTTATCTATAAACCTCTAAATTAAATAAGAATATATAGGTATCAGAATTATTACTACATCATGTTTATGGGCAGCAGTCGCTTCGCCATTTCAGCGGATTTAGGTAGCCGCTTGCTTCTTTACCACCTTATAATATAAAAAATCGAAAAATACGAATCTACTTAGGCTATAGTGACAAGACTAAATAAATAATCTTTTTTGTGTTCAAAATTAATAATTTCAACCATTACAACGTAAGTACAAAGAGAGAGAATTTGTTTATCCTTGTTGAATATCAAATTCTATGAATTAAATTCCATCCACGTGTAAATAAGCCCTTCTCGGTATTTTCCGGTGCAGTTCTAAGAAATGTCTTAGCTTAAATTTCCTTTGGAACTTTTCAAATATTGAGTTTCATTATTAATTCAAGGCTTATCAACACCACCTTTATAATCATAGCTAATTATATATCTACTATTAGTTAAAAAAAAACTGTAACGTTAATTATTACTGGTTTTTTTATGAAACACTAGCTTTCTCCCGCGGCTCCGTCCACGTAATATTGAAAATAAACAAAAGTATAATAAGTATGCCAAATTTCATCGAGATCCGTTCAGCCGTTTATACTACAAACTCTAACAAACATCCATCGATCTAAATTTCGCATTTGTAATATTAGTAAGAAGTAAAATGTATTACTAATGTTGGCCAACAAATATAATATGCCTAAATTAAATTCTATAACATGACTAGAAGAGAATATTGTACGATAATGTTTTATTTTTATTTTATTATAATCTTTGTTCCATACAGGTTAATAATAAGTGCAATTTTAAGGCCTAAACACACCACTTAACAAATACTATTACTAATAAGGGATCACATTTCTAAGTAGATAGTTGACTTGTTTTGATAACAGTAATCGAAAGCACGTGTTAATTTCCCTGGCATGTTGTATTTAATAGAAACTGCTGGAAACTTTGTCCAATCATTAAATTATTTATTTGCTAAGTGTTAGTTTTGTGTAAAATAAACTGTTTGAACGATCTACAAACTTGTCGTCCGTTAGTCCGGTATTAAAAATAGTAGTCTATGGGTTCTTCCACATTATATTCTACATCTGTGCCAAATTATAGCAAGATCCGTTGACCCGTTCCATAACAAACATCCATCAAAACATTCACATCTATACATATAATAAAATTGGAGATTTCGGGAAGATGATGTATTTGCGTTGCTGATAACGAAATCCGCATTTAATTTTTTTTTGTCTTTCACAGAAGGGTACCTGACATAGACGGGCATGTTATAGGCTACTTTTTTATCTTAATAATGCGTGTACGAAGTCGCGGGCAACAGCTAGTTCATAATATTACCAAATAGTAAGATATAAAATGTTGTCTGTTGGTTTGTTTGTTTGTTAACTTTAGGTAAATAGATAAGTCAAGGGAGAAGCAAATTATATTAGAAATACTAGGAAATTGACAAAATGTAACAGCAATAATTTAATATAACGTTTGTTATTTAACAGAATATTATTAAATTCTTAAAAAGCCTGCTGACAATGATGAAATTAGTAACTGATATATTTAGAGAAAGTATATCTTAAGGTTATGATTTAAAATTGATAAAAATCTTCTTTGGCATGTCATTAAAATTACCAAAACTTTCATATGATTACAGTTCTGTCTTTTCAGTCTGCTTTAATATTCCGTCTTTTAATATTAAAATAATTTTATAAGTCTGAATATAAACTAGTTGAGGCATTTAACATGTATTATTCAGTTGAGTCTTCAGACATGAATACCTTCTGATTGGGAATAGCAAATTGCATCGATAGGAAATTTCATCTTCGAAATATTGAAGGCGTCGATCAGAATCTTGAAAGGTGCTTTGAACTATTGAACTTATGAATGCCTAGTTTAGCTTTGATGTATAATGTAATAGATATAGCAAACAAGTCAAAAAAATCAAACATTTCAGCGAAATAAATTCAAAATATATGTTGTGTCCTTAATTAGAAGGCAATGTATTTAAAAGTTTTATTGTTAGAATCTGTACTGTATACTGGTAACGTGCTCTCTCGTCGTTGGCGTGTGACTGTCTTGCTGGCATGCCATCATGACAGTAGACACTGTTGCCATACACAACACTATCTTTAAATAAAACAGTTCTCGTGTATCAAAATCAGTGTTTTTTATGATAAAATAAATATTATAACGCACGTGGCTATTATTAAATCAGTATTCCATTATTTATCTTATAAAAAATTAGAATAAAACAGAAAATTCTTTTTGTTCTATCAACCTCTTTTATCAATTTTCGGGCTCTCTCTGTTTTCTATTTATACTGCATTTCTTAAGAATACGAAATGAAAAATATGCCTTTGACATTTCTTATCGTTAAGGGCACACGTCGTTTTTCATTACTCGGGATATTTTTGTGAAATTGTGCTCCGAATTGGTGCTTCTTATCTTTTGAGGAACGTTGTGAGTTTGCGGAAAGGATCACAAGATAGTCACAAAAGATGGTTGCTCTTTCGTACTGCGTATATATTTAATTTGTGTAATTATAATGAAAAGAGGAACTCGGCGGATTTAAGTAAATTTTACTCTTAGTTAACTACTAGCTTTCGCCCGTGACTCCGTCCGCGTGGAATTAAAAAAAAAACAAAAGCAAGCAGCCTGTGTTCTTCCAGATTATGCTCTACATCTATGCAAAATTTCATCGAGATTCGTTCAGCCGTTTAGGCTATAAACTCTAACAAACATCCATCCATCCATCCATCTAAACTTTCGCATTTATAATATTAGTAAGATTCAACATTCGAAATTCCATATATCAAGTTGTACTAAGCTACAACAAAACAAGTTCAAGTGACATTCCGGAAGTGACGTTGTAAAAGTAATAATAGCTCGAGGAAAGTTTCTCACAGCGAATTTTCTGGAACACAATTTTTCTATTTGAAAAATGATACGAAACCTATGTAACAACTTAATCTTTTTCTAAACTTTCGTATGACTTTAAAAGTATTTACTACTTTGATTGGTTGACATATAATATATTTAACCCTTTAAAGATTCACTAGGGTTTTGAGTACGTAAATGGTTTAAGAAAATAAACGACAAATATTCGCTCGCTTCAAGAGCGAAAACATTTCATGAAGTATCGTAATAAGCTAGCTGCCAAGTCACGTATTCTATTTACAAGAACACCTTTGTTGTGATCATTTTACGATTAGTACGTAGGGCTAAAGGTAATTTCACAAATAGCCACGCAACCTGCACCTTCTATATAAAGATTTTACGTTCGCTCCTTTAACAGACTGTGTTCATGATTGACGAATCGAAAAAAACCTATCAGTTTTGTTCCCTTTCCGATAGAGACGCGATTTGCGATGTTTTATGTGCTTAATATAATCTAAATTAAATGTTATATTTTAACTTGCTTACGTCTTCAGTATTAAACTAGAATCTTTAACGATAAAATATATGTTTAACAAGCTTTTTCCCGCGACTCCCACCGCATGATATTTAAAAAAAAAACAAAGTGGCCTATGTGTTCTTTCAGACCATGCTCTACATCTATGCCAAATTTCATGTGCTGTTGATCCGTTTAGGCAACATACTAACAAACATTCATTCATCGAAACTTTTGCATTTAATAATAAGATAAACAAATATGTTCAAAAATTGTGAAACAAATGCTAAGTATAAGGTAAATAAAAACAGCATGTTATGTGGAAGGCTCATGTTATCGCACGTCCCCAGCGCCACCTGCTCCTGACTTAAGTTGAAATTTAATTAACATAGCTGCACTCCTCTAGATAAGACCATTACTAATTAGGATATATTTATATACCTTTCTTAATTCACAGGGTATAAGCAGGAAAAAAATATTCATGTCTTTCATGAATTCACTGAAAACAAGAGAAAAAAAAATGTTATCTAAAAGAAGAAAATAAATGTTATTATACTAAGCTAGAAAGTTTTAAGAATATGTTAAAGTTTAAAAATAAAATTAGTTTTGACAAGAAAGACTAAAGTTTAAATAGGTTAAACGTTGGTCCTTCGAGTCAGACATTTTTGTTATTTACATGTTTCATTTTAATGATTCAAACAAAAGATGTTAAAAACGTTATAAAATTGATTAGAAAGTGAAATCTACTATGAAAAAGTAGGTTAGTGTTCACAAAAAGCAAAAATCCCTCGTTGTATATTTGAATGGTTCTCATTACATTAGGAATTTCATGTAAACTAATATTCTTTGTGGAATTTCGTATTCACAAAGCTAGTTATTACGAGCTTTTATTTCATGATCAATTCACATCAAAGAAAACAAAAAAAAGAAACGATGCGAAAATTTATTAAATTAAGTATTCAAATAAGAAAATAAAAGTCTCTTCCATTATCTCTCGAGCATGGACATTCTCTACCCGCGCAAGCCTTTCCTAAACGTTCCCTTAATTGTGTTTAGTCAATTAGCATACGAAATTTCATTTACTAGCCTATGTAATTACTAACTTTGCATATGTGGATCGTCTCTTATAAGATTATTACTATACGGAGAGATTTCACAAACTTTTTAATTGGACTTTTTCATCTCCTGAATTCTGTCTTTTTACATATCTCTTTCAGTCATACTATATGAATTAAATCCCTTCTTAAGCATATCCTCATAAGCATAGCATCTTTTGGCCAAACGCTGAGCCCAGGACAGAGCGAGCTGGCGGCGTACTGTGGACGCCCTCTGCCCCACTTTGGGGACATAAGAAAAGGAGAGGATAGCATCTTTGGTTTAATATTTTTTTTACTCAATTATTCAATGATTAGCTACAAAGAATTCAGGACTCTACTCTTATTTCAGAAATTCTCGTTACCTTTTCATAAAATCCGTTGAGCTACGGAAAGTAACGTTCATTAGCAATTAGATTTCATTTCATCTCTGCGACAAATTGCATTTTACTGAAAAGCAATGCAATAACACTGCTTACCCCAGTTTCAAATTCAGTTTCCGCACACATTTCTACATTCTTTCAATCCTTTTTGCTTTGGTTAAATGCTCACTTATAGAACTAGGTGAAACTGTAATTAAAACAACTTTCATATTCAACTCAACTTATAGTCAAAGAATTTAATTCACTACCCGTTTAACACTATCATCATTAGACATGACAGTCATTAAAATGGTGACAGTTTTTGTACGTTATTTAAAAGTGCAATTTGACACTGCCTACGTAAAGTGAGTTAAAAAAAATGTTTTGTATTAAAATATTAGCAGATTTACTAACATTTCTTGTAGCATTCAAACTAAGTGATTCGACCACGTGATTGGAAATTATACCCTTAACCAATACGCTATTGGTGTTCCTTGGAAAATGAATAATACTAAATTAATATTGCTTAATAGAGTGTTTAACGTGTTATTGTTTAGTGGTTAATTAATGGATAAGAGTATCATAATACAATGCATGTTTTAGCCCCGGGGGCATTCGCGATCGTTCGCGATTGGCATTAAATAACATACGCGGGGCCCGTTGATGGAATCTATCACGAATGCATAGAATAGTTTACTATTGCCGCTGGCGGTTTGTTTATGTATAGATCGATTGCTTCTATCCATTACCTATTTATGAGCTGCTTATTGATTTTATTGGATTAATATATCCTATTATTTGAATATTTGTAGATTTGTCTACTCTACAATGTTGTAAATGTTCTTTTGTAAAAATCCAGTATCGCATTTTGAAAATGTATTATAACTAGCTGTTCCCCGCGACTTCGTACACGCAATATTAAGATAAAAAAGTAGCTTATATGCCCGTCTATGTTAGCTACCCTTCAATGAAAGTCCGATTGAAATCGGCCTAGCTGTTTTGGAGATTGCTCGGAACAAACGCGGCTTGCGGGCAGACAAACAGACAAAAAAAAATGCGATTTTCGTTATCAGTGACGCTAATACAATCTTCCCGAAATCTGGAATTTTTCTTTTGATATTACAAACAGACACTTCAATTTTATGATATGTATAGACATAGAAGACTAGTATGTATTTTAGAAGATTAATTGTTTTTTAAAAACACAATAAAGATTATTAAAAATAACTTATAATAAGCATATAAGTATATGTACAATATCATCTATGTACTTTAACCAAACAACTACAAGCCCGCCGAGGGAACAAACACTTTGGTAATTGTGTATTCTCTGTTACACGCGATAATTATAAAACTTTCCCGACATAAATACAACACAGGACAGGCGGTTGACCTAAAACAAAATATGATTCAAAATTCATGTAACAAAATAAACCAAACTTTGTAAATTATTGTCCCATTAGCCTTAATATTCGCACAAAAGTCATCTTTCTGCAAACATAATTTGATTTAAATTTTGCGGCTGTTTACACCATCAATTTAACGTAAACACAAAAATGTTAATGTTCAAATCTATGCGTGTTTCGAAAGTATTAATTAATTGAATAAAAAAATACTTTTGGAGCCATAAAGTAGTAAAACAATGTAAGAAAACAAAACGCAAATGTTACGATTAATTTAAAACGAAGTGAAACTGTGAAATCGACGACACTTTGATAAAGATAAGGTCGAGTTTAGCTTAAACCAATTAGCGGTATAGTAACAGTGGCAGGTGGCGGCCAGACTTAATTGTAGATAAAGCTGGAAATTACTTGTGCTAATTCAAATTTTTATATTTTCATTTGCTTAGAGCACGAGATGCTTTTAACTTAACTAATAAAACAATTCATTTTAATAATACATAACAGATTGTGTTATCTTAACTGAGGATTAACTCCAGTATCAAAGAAATTATTATTAGAGCGTGCGCACACCTTTCAACTATCGTACAACTGTTTACTCGCACTGATTCCTATGAGCTTATATGGCGGTGTGCACACTACTTGATTTTTAGTTGTGCAACTAAACAGTTAAATTGGCTGCGAAACAATCGACAATCGCATAACAGTTGTGCGATAGTTTCGTCAAAGATATGTGCCCGCTCTTAGAAACCAAGTTTTTTAAGAATTGGCACATAATTATCGCTTTCAAGTGGTTTTTTTCCCAACCAATCATAATGTCATATCTAGCTATGTAATTTTTATTTCAATGAAAAAGGCTGAGTGAAGGAAAGATCACCGATTCGGAGGTCATCGTAGAAGTCATATATTTAATTGCTAAACGTAGGTCATTCAGGTCAGCATTGTTTGTAATCTTGCTCTGTTTGGGGCATGTTTATGTTTGTTGGTACAATGTTACAAGATCTGGCAAAGCCAACAGGCCGTGTACGTGGGACGAGCAATTAATTTAGGTGTGGTTAATGAAATTACGAATTTCATTTGCCTCACATGTTTCATGCGACAATACTATTTTAGTCATACGAAATAAGACGTCGCTAAGACTAGTAACTTACCTTGTAGATAAAGTTATACAGCTTCATAATAGAAAAATAGATAAAAGGTTTAAAACTAAACGTCTGTCTGATTTTAAAAAAGCTTGCACACTTCGAATGGAGTAAACATAGTCGGTGAATAGAGACTGAACTATTCTATGCATTCGTTATTGATTCTATCAGCCGACCTAATGGTTTTATTTAACGACAACGCAATGCACTCATAGACGAGCCACTATAAATATTAAGTTCAGTTAAGTTCTATCTTCAACTATTTCTATTTTTTTCCGCCGAGAAAGTGAAGCAACCGCTGCCCATAGACAAGCCACTATCTTCTTTTTTTATATTTTGTTTCTATTTTTTATATTTTGTAAGACGGCAAATGAGCAAGCGGCCACCTGAATCCCGTTCCCATGCGTCTCCTCCGCCGTCAAATCCACTTTTCCTTCCCATGCTTTCCTTATAAGAAAAGGGTGGAAAGGGAAAGGGACTAAAATTAGGCTTCCGGCACCATACTCATCAGACGAAACGCGGGATTGCTTCCACTTCACGCCTGTCGTCTGTGTGGTCGTGGTATTGCACCGGGCTAACCGGCCCTACAATGCGAAGATGTTAAAGCAAGCTCTACCACTTTTAAGTCTTTGTCAATTTTATTTACATTTTAGTATCTTCTGAGAATTGATTGAACTCTGTATATGGAGTGCAAGTAATGGAGCAATATATCACGTATACTACTCATAATCGACTGATAACTGACAGATTGTCGTCGCGAAATTCGAACATGATTGATGGCTTCTCAAGTTCTGCTTATATTTATACTTAAAATCTTGGAGGATAACTTGAAAAGTAAAGCCTTGCAGACTAAATATAACTGACACAGCTTGGAATACTAAGACAGGAGCAGAAAATGGTTTGATATATGATTTGGTTTTTCTATCGTCTCATATTTGTTGTCGTCATTTCTCCTGCCCTTATCCTCCAGTAATCTATCATCCATCCATTTCCTTCTAGGCCTTTTTATTATGTTGTAATGTCCTTATATTTTATAATGATAACTAAAATTGATTGATTTCTTGAATTTAATATTCACTTTTGCATCAACATTGCTAATAATCTTTCCCGTAGATCTAATATTCCGAGAACATTTAAACTTAAGACGTCAGAAACGTGTTAATATTTCTCGCGCTCTGCAATACTCCTCATCAATCATATACGCCACTGAATGCAATTTGCTCGCAAGTAGAAAGATTGATTGATAACTAACAAATGCTCCCGCATCAAATTCCAAGAATATGGCCATGCCAAATTTATGATAAATGTTATTCATACATTTCTTTGTTATTCTAATACTTACTGCTATAAAATTTAGCGGAGTTTTAGAAATGTGCCTTTACTATTAAATTAAAGAGGTTAAGGTCCTTTGTACCTTTAATGAAAGCTAAAATTACTACTTTAATTCAACAAAGATATGAAATGAATTAGATAACTGTCTGAAGATGCTAAAGCGGGCTCTACCACTGTTTTACAGTGGTAGAGCCCGCTTTAACATCTTCGCACGAATGGGTCGGCTCGCCCGGTGTAATACCACGACCACACAAAAAACAGGCGTGAAGTGGGAGCAATCCTGCGTTTCGTCTGATGAGTGTGGTGCCGGAGGCCCAACTTTAGTCCCTTTTCCTTCACACCCTTTTTCTTATAAGGAAAGAATGAGAAGGGAAAGTGGATTTGACGGCGGAGGAGATGCATAGGAAGGGGAAATATCCCGATTATGTGCATGTCCTTCGTCGATTAAGCGTAGGCAACGCATCCGCTATTGCGAATGTCTGTGGGCAGGGGTCGTTTCGCCATTACGGCGGATTCAGGTAGCCGCTTGCTCGTTTGCCACCTTATGATATAAAAAAAAACTGTATAAGTACAAAGAAGATGACGAGGTAAGCATTATTATCAACTTGCGCATTTTCTTACATAAAGTAGGCAAACTGTGCACCAGTCAAGCAGTAAGTATTCCTCGATGTGCCGTCATATCTGATTTACTCCTTTCGTATTGGTATCTAGGTAAGTCTCTTCTACACAATCCATTCTTACTCTGTTTAATTTTATTTGTATAAAAATCTTTATCCAGCGTAAATGTTTGCTGCAACAAATGTTTATCGTTTTCTTCCTCTTATTTATATATCGGGCGTAATAGATGTTTTCGTGTGGCTATTTAAAGGAATTAGAGGGGCAGGTCACGTGCGGGGCGTTTGCCAACATTGATGAGTTCATGGTCGTGTCGTGAATACCATGTGATGGCGGCGAGATTGCAGCCTCCGTACAATACATACATCGCTCGTTATGCTCAGCGCATTGGGAATCGTCAGCGCACTTAGCAAATAAAATCTTCTACGAAATACCGTTCAAGTTTGTGTTGTACTTCGATTTATTGCTCTTTGAACCTTTTAAAATGAATATCTTTTAGCTAGATTCAACAATTTCTAGACATTATGACCTTTAAACAAAAATTGATGCCTTTTAGTTTAAGATAATTTTAATATTTAACTCTATTCATTATATCTTACTGAAAAGTGTAATGCACATCAATTTTCACGAACATAATAATAACATAACTCACGCCAAAAATCCTGGGGTAGGCAGACACCACGGACTTCCATTTGGCAATCCTAACATATCTCTAACGTTTCTTCTTTAACGAATACGTTCTCTAATTTAGTTGACTTCGGATTTTGGTTTCCATAATTTTGGATTCCCTTAAATTATTAGAAACTACGCTTATTCTGTTTCACATCGTCTACTTAATAAGAGTAACAAATTGTGACTGTATTTACTAGGTTTTACTATATCGTAGTATTACGGCGGCGCTGGTATTCTTTGAAACATCTCATCAAGGCGTTGAAATTCAATTCAGCGTTCACTCGATTTTGCTTGGAGTTCCATCGATTTCTTACATCTTATTTTATTATTCATAGATTTGCAGCAACTCGTTCGTATTCGGTCTATATGCAACTGCAGCGCGTCCATAACATTTGCATGTCGAGTAATTTTAAAAATACTCCCACATAAATCTGAGCAGAGTAAATAAATTATAAAATGTTGTCTAACATTATTGCATCTGCGGCACGTTTTATTCAAGTCGCTAGAATATTATTATTTTATGGTCTACATCAATTGACTGTCGAGTTTCATTTTTGCACCTGCTACTTCATATCTAGATTATCATCATTAACCTGCTCTTGTTCTTACAGAGGGTAGGCAGAGAATGCACAATCTACTTCTTTTTAAACATATTCTTTCACACAATTCATCCATACTTCCATTAGTCTTCCTCTACCTTTGTACTACCCTATCACATTCAATCTTAATACATTCTGTGCTCTTCTAGATGATTCTATTCTGCATTCATTTGTTTTATTTTATTCTGCAATATTAGATGTACATATAAAAGTAAATTGTAAGAACAAAGTTAATGAAAGTAGATATGCGGTATATTTTACATTTAATCCTCCGCAACGGACAAGATTATCCAGAATAAAAATACTTCCGAAGCCTATCTACCTTTTACGTACATATATAAGCTAAATCCCGTTTCCGTGTGTATATTTTAATACATTAGCGGAGAACGTTGAATAAAATTAACCCCGCAGTGAGTTAAGATTAGCAAAATTTAGGTGAAATTTAATATTAAACTAGATTAACTGCTATTATTTTAATGACTAAATGACCTTTCTTTTCCTATAAAACTATTTTCTCTTGTACTAAAATATAACTAACTTACTAGTTATTACTCGCGACTTTATCCGCGTGGGCTTAAAATATAATAAAATATATAGCCTATGTTAATCAGTGATATTGAAGCTTTTCAATGGTGTAAGAATGTTTGAATTCGGCCCCGAAGTTTTCGTATTTCGTAGTTATTTCAGTACATACAAAAATACAAATCTTTACTATTTATAATATTAGTATCGATCTGCAATTCATAGATTAACCGATTATTTTTGCTCTGTCTAGCATTCTTTTGTTTTTATTCAATTTCTAGTACTACGTGCCTTTTAATTTTTTAACACAAATTCGTCTTTTTATACCAAAGATAGCGCTTGGCAAATTTTAATAAAAAGATCTACGAAAGATGAGCCAAACTTTGCCGTCTTTGTAACTCTGTACATAAAGAAAAATCCCTTACCTAAGTTGGATACTTGTAACGTTTAAATAAATGCTTTGAATTTCATGCTTAGTGGAAGAGGAACGTAAAGGTCGACTATAAAAAAAGAATCTTAACTTGATTAAATTCAGGCATTTGAAAAGAGCTTTCAATAATATTAAGGATAAATAAATATAAACCCGAAAACATTTTTAATCTATAGCCACTAAATATACATTAAAATCTTGAAGGTATATAAAATAAGGTAAGGTAAGAAGCTTGAATAAATTGTACAATATTAAACAAAACAAGATAGCAATTGAATGTAAATGGATACACGGAAGACCGAAGAAGAATTTAAATATGTCAGCTGACAGAGTTTACGGAGACATACTAAACGAATCAACTAAGAGCGGGCTCACATCTTTGGGTAAACTATCCCACAATTGTTGTGCGATTGTCGATTGTTTCTCAGCCAATTCATCTGTTTAGTTAGACAACTAACGGAGTAGTGTGTGCACCTCCATATAAGCTTATAGGAATCAAAGCAAGACTAAACAGCTGTGCGATAGCTTAGTACAAGTATGCGTGCTCTAAGGAATTTAACATGTTACAGGTTATTTGCAACAATAAGTTAATACATTTTTTTTATTCAAAAACATGAGCAATCATCTCTATAAAATCGTTGTCTGTTCAATCTGTATTTGATATCGAGAATCCGTTCCACGATTTACATGCAAATAGAGGAATGTCCGGTTATTCGCTTTATTTCAATATCGCATCGAGTGCAGTTGCTAATATAGCCCCGGGCTGTCTACATGCCCCGTGTACCGCGGATTATGTTCTATTATTAATTTCAACTTTAATATTTGTTTTGTTATTTAAATTAGAAGAAAGGTTCCAATTGGATTTATAAATTTAATGCTAGAATTAAATCTTTATATGTGCCATCTATTTTCAATGACCACGGAAGATCAGCACATGTGCTGAGTGGCTTTAAATAAATAAATAAAATAAAAGATAAAAGTAAAATGATAACAGTACGTAACCCAAAGGGGTTGACTAAGATCGTTCGCACGCCTTTGACTAAACTATCGCACGATTCTTAGTTGTCTAACAAAACAGTTGAATTGACTGCGAAACAATCGACAATCGCACAACAGTTGTGCAATAGTTTAGTCAAAGTGCGCCCGCTCCAAAATTACCTTACCTGTTATGAGAGAATTCCAATACTGTTGTAGATGCTTTTTTGTTTTATTTCTCAAAGTAAAATGTAACATTTGAAATAACTTGACTATCTATTCAGATTAACGAGAAGCTTATTTGCAGTAGAGATCTTAAGACGTCCAAATGTATCCCGAATATCCCATTACGTTAAGCTAAATCGGGCGATATATTTCTGAAGCGAGCTCATTTGATCCCACGAACTATTGCTGGCAATGGAGGAAAGGTTTCGTATTTAATTTGCTTATACAACATTTTATATGCTCGTAGAATGTTTTGAATAATCGGATGAAATGGGATCCGTATTTTTTATACCTATTTTGACGATTTTGCATTAAACTTAAAACTATCAAGATTTTTGTGTTCATCTAAAATTTGCTATTGTAAATAACATAATCTTCTAGGTATTTTAAAAGTAAAAGTTGAGATGAATGATTGTTAGAGTTTGTAGCCTAAACTACTGAACGGATATCGATGAAATTTGGTATAGGTGTAGGGCAAAGTCTGAAAGAACACTTATTTTTGATTTTTAATTCCACATGGACAAAGTCGCGAGCGAAACCTAGTTTTTAACTATTAATCGATCATATTACCTCTTGTTCTCAGTGTGAAATAAATTTGTAAAAACCGTTGAATAATTTTCCAATTTATTATTTCGTCAAAAACAAAGTTTTTCTTTCATTCTCTAGAGACTGAGGCGTTCGAATATCCAAAATCAATGACATCGTTATCGGAAATCTCAAGTATTACCTCTGGGACCGGTCAGGGAGCTAATGGTGAGTCCGCCTTCGCTTACAAAGATTGACCCTTACAAAGTGATCCCTTACATCCACTGCCGGTAATTGAGGATCTCAAACAAAAATATTCCGCCCAATTTACTTCTAACCACTGTTACTTAGACGTTTTGTTAGTCTACTTCATACGACTACCCTAAAGGATTATTAAGATAGTATCTACTACTTATTTAAATACAAAAATAAATATTGTACTTTATTTTTTATTTTCAAGTCAAGAATTGCTACTATTACTAAGATTAAATATGTACAAATAACCTAGTAGGAAAAAACTTATGAGATGAATAAACTGACGCGTGTCCTATAATGACTACAGCGCCATCTTGTGTCGATCAATTGTAACACAATTTTGAGTTTAGACTCGAAAGTGTTCATGGCACCTAAAACCTATTTTAAGGACAATGTTAGAAACAAGAGGTAAAACTCACAGTATTAAAAATATAAAAAATGTACTAATGTTTATCTCGGTAGCTTTCCTGAATCCCAAACATTATAAATCCACAAAGGCGGATATTATTCAAAGCTCTCTTTTTGGGTTGCCCTAAACAACAGGTTTTACGACTGCGACCCATCACGAAAGCTTTCTTACCGGATTAAGAATATAATACAACTCCGACTTGTATTATCCGACTGAAATTATATTAAAATCTTGTTACAAAAACGTATAAAAACATAGAATACTAGCTTTCGTCCGACTCCGTCCGCGTGGAAATAAAAAAAAACCAAAGTGAGTAGCCTATGTGTTCTTCCAGACTATCCTCTACGTCTATGACAAATTTCATCGAAATCCGTTCAGCCGTTTAGGCTACAAACTCTAGCAAACATCCATCTAAACTTTCGCATCTATAATATTAGTATGATAATATTATTTTCAAGAAATAATTTAATTAAAGAAGTTCCAAGACTTTATTATTTTTTACAAAAAAAACTTCAAAGACGTAATTAAAATTTCGTAGCTTCATTTGTTTATTTCTTTCAAATAACAGATTCAGATCAAGTTTGCTAATTGGTAAAAAAGTTTTTAAACAATTAATAAACATTTTTTTATTTTTTAAGTAACGGTTTTCATGAATTATTTGTATATCTCATTAATTATCTCATAATTAAGAAATAACGAGAGATCTTATGATAATTCCTTTTAAATTACAATTAAAAATAATTAAGTATTATACTTTTTAATTAATATTAAAATCACAAAGTACCAATGATTTCAAACATTATTATATTAAAAAAGAATTAGAGCAAAATCAAAATGTTAGGAAATTTAAGAAAATAATACAAAATTAGGTTAAGTCCGTTTTATAAATAACTTTACCAGCTACGTTTACTTAAATATTTTTAATGCAGTAGAAATAAAACGTTTATTTTGAAATGTTAATATGAACACTACTTAAGACAGTCTAATTGGTACAAATTTAGCACAAGATCGAAGTAACATTCTTAGGGATAAGATTGTCTCTAATTAATTCTAATTGAATTCTCTTTTTAAAAAGAGCAGTGTCTAGACTTGACTAAAATAGATCAAGCATTAAAGAAGCAAGTGTTCTTAAAAAACAAATAAAAAACTCTAAGACGTTTTTCTTAAAGAGTATTTTAAACAAAAGAATATCGTAAAGACTTTTACCACTAAATATTATAATTGAAAAATACTTTGTATCCATACCAATATTATAAAGAGAAAATATTTGTATTTTTGTATGTATTGAAGTAACTCAAACTGGACCGATTTTATATATATTTATAGGTTAATTTTTAGTTTAACATGGACAAAGTTGAGAGCAACATCTAGCAAGTCAATGGAAATTTATTGAACTAAATAATTCAATGTTTTCATAATAAGATTAAAATAACCATCAAAGGACCTGTACATGTGTAAACACTCGAAACAGAACGCATTCGGACTCATCTCGACCACCGCTTTGTGGTTCATTAACTCTGCTAATCTACAAAGATATTTGTTATAACAAACCGCTTCGATTCGAACAGACAGATAAATAAAAAAAATAGCAGCGTTTACCGGTAGAAGATTTTATATCGGTAAAAGAATAATTAAATCGGTACATTACTCAGATAATCGGAAACAACCGGAAACCGGAACAACTGCACTGTTAACGTTTCATAATTTAAGAGTAAAGTTTCAGAACCAGGAATGTACAATGTCATTTGATATGACCAGTAACATCACAACTTAAGTTGAGAAGAAGAATAGATGAACTTCAGAAGTTGGGCAGAAGAAAGAGATAAACTTTAGAAGTTGTAGACATCTTAAGCTAAAGCAATGAACTACAAATATCAACCTGGAAGGTTATTGCAGTCTATTTTTTAAGTTACTGAATTGCAATTTATGTGTGCACAATTTCATACAAATCTATCATACAGTTAACATATTGTATTAAAAGAATAACAAGATTGTTCAACAGAGATTGCAATATTAATCCGTAGTTCATGTTCGCAAAGCTCTCAGACAATTAATTACAAAAGCATTTGGCGTAATCCCGGCGCATCCCGCGGGAACTGTTCTCTTGCATGTGATATGATATAGACGTCCCGGTCATGATTCGACGGAATCGATAATTTCCAATAAGGAACGTAAGCCTTTGGAATGAAACGTATTTTACATAACATTTTATAACGTAAATTGTAAGAGCTGTAAGATTTCAACAACAATTTAATTCATTTATATACTTTGTTATACGTATGGCATTGGTTATAAAGAAACAATGTTTTTAAAGCAGAATTCATGCTTCGTTTGATTAATTGAATATTAATTCCTTTACTTCAATATCACAATCTCGATATAATAGCCAAGCGGGATCGTTCAGCTTTAGAATATTCCGGCACATCAAGGCATTTTCGAAGTCCTTTGTCGCTCGGCAAAGTGTTAATTATTCAATTAGGTGCACTCCACTCGGCTATTCGCCAATTTACTATGTACGCACTGCGGTCCATAGGCATCAGAGAGTTTGGAATTGTTGCACGAAATTGGATACTCGACGTGGCTGATGCTTTCTCATAATTGGATCCTAGTTCTTGGGATTAAGATTACAAGAAGATGTTAATTGAAATTTGATAATCTAATAGTTAGGTTTGTTCTTCGCTATTGAATTTGTCTATATCATTCCGGAAGAGAGTACGAACTATACGACACCTCACAGTTCAAAGACAGTAGAAATTAAGGCTACAAAATATCACAAATTAACTGCATATTTTATACTTATTACATAACTAGCTGTTCCCGTGCGGCTTCATCCACATGAAATTGTGAACATTTTATTTTATTGTTTACATTTGTAAAATTATCAATAGCAAATGTCAAAATGATATGACATGACAAACCTTAGCGATCTTGTTTCCTTGACGTTGGCAGCAACTTATGGTCTCTTTCCCACATTAAGGTTTTTATCCAAAATATTTACCCTTAAGTTTAATGGCGTGAAAATATATAGCCTAAAGCGTGACGTAGGTGTAGGGCTTTTTATTAAAAAAATAATTATTCAAAAATATGCTGTAATTGCTGACATCTTAGTCAACAAAGAAGTACATATGTGTTTACGCTTTATTATAATAGTATAGATAGTATTACCGTCCTAACAACAGAGTCTTATCTATGAATAAGCCAAATATGTGAAAGGAATACAACACTTGTGACGTGGTTATTGTTATCTTTGTTAGTAAACAAGGACTTTCAAATAAGGATTAAAAGTAAATTACAAAACATGTTTTAGTATTATATGCAGGAAGAGGATTGCGTTTCAATCTGTTTTCAATATCAGAGCCCTAGCGGCGATCCGCGTGGATGTAAAGTCGTTTTTTATTTGCTTTATTCCAATATCCTGTGTAGTGAAGTCGACCATGGCTTTCGCGAGTCATAGCTGCTTCAAATCACGGCTGCATGTTTGCTAAATCCTCGTTTCATTGCTGGTACAAAGTATATTTGCAAAGGTACATCTAGCTGCTCAAATTATGAGAATAGCCGTTATTGTCAGCGCGGTGAAATAGTAATTCTTTTATTTATAATCTTACTATAATATAAATGCGGAAGTTTAGATGGATGTATAGATGTTTGTTAGAGTTTGAAGCCTATACTATTGAACGTATCTCGATGAAATTTTGCACAAATGTAAAGCATAGTCTGGAAGAATACATAGTCTACTTACTTACTTTTTAATTTCACACGTAAGAAATCGCAGGCATAATCTAGTCTAACATTAATTTCTAACTTGTTTGATGTGACCTATGTTTATAAAATCAAGGCAACTAAGCTTTTGTATATAAGTAGATTATTTTAGGAACTATCTGTACTTTGATCTGAAGTCTGCAGTTTAATTGAAAGTCAATAGTGTTGAGTCAAATTTCGAGCATCACCTTCGGGACCGGTCAAGGGGCTAATGTAGGATCCTGTTACACTAACAAAGATTGACCCTTACGGAATGAACCCTTATATCCATTTCAAGTAATCGAATCTTAGATCAACATATCTTGACGGGTTTAAATACAATTGGATTTCTTTTATAAAGATAAAAAATTAGACGACTTATGGCCGGTTTCCCAGCTGCGTTTAACCATTCGTTAGTGTTTTTGGTTCGAAAACTTTATAAAATGCATTGAAGTATGGGTCCATCTAAAACTAATCACCAGGTAATCATAAATGATCACTAATATTATAAATGCGAAAGTTTAGATGGATGGATGTATGGATGGATGAATGTCTTTTAGAGTTTGTAGCTTAAACGGCTGAACGGATTTCGATGAAATTTGGTATAGATGTAAAGGAAGACCACATAGGCTACTCACTTTTGTTTTTTTTTTAATTCCACGCGGACGGAGTCTCGCGCAAAAGCTAGTGATTAAATAAATGGAAACTTCAGAAACCCAGCATTAGACCGACCTTAAGGACTACCTATCACGTATTTATCTAAAGTTAAATATCCTTATGTGAGATTTGTGATGTTCTAAT
The DNA here is from genome assembly GCA_029286645.1 of Papilio protenor. Classification (NCBI taxonomy): domain Eukaryota; kingdom Metazoa; phylum Arthropoda; class Insecta; order Lepidoptera; family Papilionidae; genus Papilio; species Papilio protenor. Next base: position 4,255,467 of record JAGSMZ010000008.1, read on the forward strand.
TTTAATGATTTTTTTAAATAATGTATGCGATTGACGAATTGACAGTGGTAGAGCCTGCTTTAACATCTTCGCACGAATGGGCCGGCTCGCCCGGTGCAATACCACGACCACACAGAAAACAGGCGTGAAGTGGAAGCGGCTCCGCGTTTCGTCTGATGAGTGTGGTGCCGGAGGCCTAATTTTAATCCCTTTCTCTTTCCACCCTTTTCTTAAGAGGAAAGGATGGGAAGGAAAAGTGGATTTGACGGTGGAGGAGACGCATAGGAAGGGGAAATATCCTCTTTATGTGTGTCTCCTCCTCCGTCAATTAAGGGTAGGCAACGCATCTGCAATTGCGGATGTTTATGGGCAGCGGTCGCTTTCCATTTCGGTGGATTCAGGTGGCCACTTGCTCGTTTGCCACCTTATAATATTAGTATGATAGAAATACAAATGGCGTATTTAAATCATTCAAATAATTATATTAGTTATTATAAATTATAAATGAAGTGAGTTATTTGATACGAATAAATGTTAATGCGATATTTATTACAAATCAATTTACAATACGCGTACCCAAACAATAGCATTGCAAACAGATATTTTACTATGTGCTTTGGAAAGAGTGTTATAATCAATTATTGTTTTTTTTTTTTTATTTAAGTTAGGAATTCACGTAGTAGATTTAATTTCTTTTGGTTTACAGCGATTTGTAGGTCCTTGATCCACCAATACTCCATTTCGGTCTTCTTTACTATGCCAACTTTCTCCTCTAATTAAAATGAAATTTTCATATTTTTTTTGTTTTTTTTTTTTTATTTAAGTTAGGAATTCACATAGTAAATTTAATTTCTTTTGGTTTACAGCAATTTATAGGTCCTTGATCCACCAATACTCCATTTCGGTCTTCTTTACTATGCCAACTTTCTCCTCTAATTAAAATGAAATTTTCATATTTTTTTTCTCTAAAATATCGTCAGAGAAAACTTAATTCCGCACCTTAATGTACTCAATAAAGCTATCAACTAGCAAGCAAAATGAATTGCTCGGCTGTCGCGTTCTTTTCTGAAAATCAATCAGGACTGTACTGAATCTTTGAACTAAATGGCAACAAGTCTCACGAGAATCTCTGCGAAGTGGAAAATGTAATAAAAAACGTGCGCTGTTTTTGCTGCAACATTTAGATTGTTTTAATTCTACAGTAATCTTATTAATATTTAATACGAAAGTTTAATTGGATGGATGGATGTTTGTTCGAGTTTGTAGCGTAAACTGTTGAACGGATCTCGATTATTTGACATAGATGTAGAGGATAGTCTGAAAGAACACAGGTTGCTCACTTTGTTTTTTTTTTTTTTTTTTAAATCCACGCGGACGGAGTCGCCGGCGAATTCTAGTAAAAAATAAATTTAATTCAGTCGCATTAAAATGTTACTTCGCACACTTTACACGCTAAAATTTGGCGCAGGAAAAACAAAACAAAATCCTCATCCCTAGCGGCAAATGTTTACACTTAACCGCAACAAAATAAACTAAATAGATAGTAAAACGGAATCCACTTACCTTCGACCGAGTGACACAAATTTGTATACTTTGCCAGATATAGTCTGAATTCGTCCCTTCTCACATTGATACCTTAAATGCTATAAATCCAAAAAGGTAGATATTTTCACAAGCCTCGGTTTTTCGGGTTGCCTTAAACAACAGGTTTTATGAGCACGGCTTGTCTCTCTCAAAGCTCCTTACAGCGTTATATGTAAGAAAATATTAAAGGGTTCTACATTCCTTTTTTCGTTTAGTATTACAGAAGGTTCTTTTTGCATAAATTTATAACCACTTCTGTTCGAGGATCTTTATAAATTAAAAAGGTTATTGCAGGAATATACGAGTATTATAATTTTAAGGTTTTATAATCAGTGTACTGAATTACATGTTAACACATTTACATTTTTTTAAATTATACAGACCTTCGATTTTTATAAAAACGTATGCACACATTCGTTAATAGCATGAATAAGTTGTCAAAAGCATACGGATGTATGTGATCCTACATATTTTAAAAACCAAAGCCGTATAGATGTTTATTTTTATTTTGAAATTGGTCAAGAAAAAATATTATTAAATTTGAAGAAACACCAGTTATCTTGATTCTTGAAGGGCCATTTCGCAATAATCTTTTGAAACAACAATAGCTACAATTTTGCAATATTTCAAATTAAACTCCAACATTGAAATAACCGCTTGTTTTCTTGTTAAATTATGCATTCGTTTCGTAAGTGGCAACAAGAAGACTATGCAAGTTTCGTTTAATATGCAAACAAAAGTTAGTAATGATGGTAATTTCTCTCGGGAACAATGTTAAGAAGATGATAGCGTTTTATTCAAAGGAAAACAGGAATTAAAAAGAACGCTCTATTTAAAAACTAAATAACTCTAGGAAGACAATTTTATTTCTTAACAACATGAATTAAATCTTACTAATATTATAAATGCGAAAGTTTAGATGGATGTATGGATGTTTCTTAAAGTTTGTAGCGTAAACTGTTGAACGGATCTCGATTATTTGACATAGATGTAGAGGATAGTCTGAAAGAACACAGACTGCTCACTTTTGTTTTTTTGTAATTCCACGCCGACAGAATCGCAGGCGAAAGCTATTGAGGCATAAATAGATATTTATTGTCTCATTCACAGTTGTTTAATTGTCACTTTAGAAGTCGCTTTATGCATATTTTATACTAAAATTACATCAGGAATAATTTTAGTATAGATGTTTATTTTTATTTTAAAATTGGTCAAGAAAAAATATTATTAAATTTGAAGAAACACCAGTTATCTTGATTCTTGAAGGGCCATTTCGCAATAATCTTTTGAAACAACAATAGCTACAATTTTGCAATATTTCAAATTAAACTCCAACATTGAAATAACCGCTTGTTTTCTTGTTAAATTATGCATTCGTTTCGTAAGTGGCAACAAGAAGACTATGCAAGTTTCGTTTAATATGCAAACAAAAGTTAGTAATGATGGTAATTTCTCTCGGGAACAATGTTAAGAAGATGATAGCGTTTTATTCAAAGGAAAACAGGAATTAAAAGGAACGCTCTATTTAAAAACTAAATAACTCTAGGAAGACAATTTTATTTCTTAACAACATGAATTAAATCTTACTAATATTATAAATGCGAAAGTTTGGATGGATGGATGTTTGTTAGAGTTTGTCGTCTAAACGGCTGAACGGATCTCGATGAAATTTGGCATAGATGTAGATGATAGTCTGGAAGAACATATAGGCTACTCACTTTGTTTTTTTTTTAAATCCACGCGGACGGAGTCGCCGGCGAATTCTAGTAAAAAATAAATTCAATTTAGTCGCATTAAAATGTTACTTCGCACACTTGACACGCTAAAATTTGGCGCAGGAAAAACAAAACAAAAACCTTCTCATCCCTAGCGGCAGTTTACACTTAACCGCAACAAAATAAACTAAATAGATAGTAAAACGGAATCCACTTACCTTCGACCGAGTGACACAAATTTGTATACTTTGCCAGATATAGTCTGAATTCGTCCCTTCTCACATTGATACCTTAAATGCTATAAATCCAAAAAGGTAGATATTTTCACAAGCCTCGGTTTTTCGGGTTGCCTTAAACAACAGGTTTTATGAGCACGGCTTGTCTCTCTCAAAGCTCCTTACAGCGTTATATGTAAGAAAATATTAAAGGGTTCTACATTCCTTTTTTCGTTTAGTATTACAGAAGGTTCTTTTTGCATAAATTTATAACCACTTCTGTTCGAGGATCTTTATAAATTAAAAAGGTTATTGCAGGAATATACGAGTATTATAATTTTTAGGTTTTATAATCAGTGTACTGAATTACATGTTAACACATTTACATTTTTTTAAATTATACAGACCTTCGATTTTTATAAAAACGTATGCACACATTCGTTAATAGCATGAATAAGTTGTCAAAAGCATACGGATGTATGTGATCCTACATATTTTAAAAACCAAAGCCGTATAGATGTTTCTCAAGATTTTTAAACGTATACATATTTTTGCGGCTGACTGTACACAGAAAATTGCTTACAGAGTATTTAATAGAAACATTAACACATCTGCTTGACATGTCCTATGAGATTGTTAGGACCACACTTTGCACTCTTAAATCACATGCACAAAACATCATTTTACTTTAACAGAAATGATTTCATACAAATAAGGACATTTTAAAACTTTTTATCGACATAACATTTAAATAGTTTTCTCGATCTAGTTGTATGTGTCGCCTAAGGAGATGCTTCGATAATATTATGCATGAAATTCTATTCACTAAGCGACATATTTAGTATAAAGTGCTGACATCTAGTGTTTGGATCCACGTAACAAGTCAACTTCGCCTTTGATACCAGACGTCTCCCGCTCAACTCGGAGTTTCGATGTAATTAATTTTGAATATTTATATTTGAATAACAAGTTACTGCTCCACTGATTGTTTTAATAACACCTTGAGTTTCCATTGCTAAATTTCTTGCTAATAAACGTAATGCAATGTTTTTTTTTAATTATACAGCCCTTCGATTTTTATAAAAACGTATGCACACATTCGTTAATAGCATGAATAAGTTGTCAAAAGCATACGGATGTATGTGATCCTACATATTTTAAAAACCAAAGCCGTATAGAAGTTTCTCAAGATTTTTAAATGTATACATACTTTTGCGGCTGACTGTACACAGAAAGTAGCTTACAGAGTATTTAATAGAAACATTAACACATCTGCTTGACATGTCCTATGAGATTGTTAGGACCACACTTTGCACTCTTAAATCACATGCACCAAACATCATTTTACTTTAACAGAAATGATTTCATACAAATAAGTACATTTTAAAACTTTTTATAGAATACATTTAAATAGTTTTCTCGATATAGTTGTATGTGTCGCCTAAGGAGATGCTTCGATAATATTATGCATGAAATTCTATTCACTAAGCGACATATCCAGTATAAAGTGCTGACATCTAGTGTTTGGATCCACGTAACAAGTCAACTTCCCCTTTGATACCAGACGTCTCCCGCTCAACTCGGAGTTTCGATGTAATTAATTTTGAATATTTATATTTGAATAACAAGTTACTGCTCCACTGATTGTTTTAATAACACCTTGAGTTTCCATTGCTAAATTTCTTGCTAATAAACGTAATGCAATGTTTTTTTAACGCGTATGATAGAGAAGACAATGTTTTCTTGTAATAGTATTGTTTTTTTTTATATGTTACCTAAACTAGACTTGTAGATCTCTAACATGTTTGTGATAAATCGTCTTTTAATCTTACTACGGAATGTAAAATAAAGTCCATGGAACGTAAAAATCAATCCGCAACCGGATATTGAGAATTGACAGGATTTTCTAAAGGCGGAAATCAAACGTAGTGTAAGAATATTGATACTTGCAATAATTCAGAAACTCGAAGGTATGGGGCTTTAGGAAATGACTTCGGAAATCTTACTAATACGTACGTAGGCAGGTTTTTTAAAGTATTATATGTATAACGTAAATACTGTATTTCGTCGTAAATAATAATGATGTACGAGAACTGTTTTTTTTTTTAATTTCGGTATTTAATGATTATATTAGATGAAGTTTGAGAGTAGCCCCAGTGGTAGAGAAAGTAAGGAGTAAAAGGTTAGCATGCTATGGGCATGTTATGAGAGATGAATCGCATGTTACAAGGAGAACGTTAGTTATAAGTGTGGAAGGATACTCCGGTAGAGGTAGACCTAGAAAGAGATGGATGGATTGCGTGAAAGGTGATATGATCAAAAAGGGAGTGATGACGTATAATAGAGTTATGTAGAGGACAAAAACCTGTTGCGCCGACCCTACGGGAGTAGGATAAAGGAGATGATGATGATGATGAATGATTATTACTGTTTTATCTATGGAGTTGAATTTTAAAAAGGAATTCCAATGATCGTATGCAACTTTTGTGTAATTATATTTTAACTACTGAAAAAAATATTAATAAAAAAGGCTATGTCAAAGAATTCTATTAAATAGAAATCTACATTATTCAACCTTTTGGTTATAAGTTCTGTTCTTTATGAAATAAAGTCTGTCTCCAGTTAACGTGCTTTCAAAGGCCCTTACTGAATAAATGCATGAAAGGAAATAATGTGGCGTTGAATTTATAAGATGTTAAAATTGCTGAATCATTGAAATCTTAGAAATGGCAAAAATTAAACTGACTCAGCTGTAATTTGGGATAACCTTGATCTCTGGATAAGTTTATTATTATAGAAATGCTGGATGTTTAGTACAATACGATATTTAAAAAGTTAAAGTTGTACTAAGAGCCAAGATTAAATAATTTGAATTACAGAAACAATATTTAAAAAATGCGTATTTCGTTCAATACCGACAGGTATACGTCAGAATTTATCATACTTCATACTAATACTAATATTATATGGATGGATGTTTGTTTGTTAGAGTTTGTAGCCTAAACGGCGGAACGGATTTTGATAAAATTTGGGATAGATGTAGACGGTAGTCTGGAAGAACACATATTTTTATTTTTAATTCCACGCAAACGGAGTCGCGGGCGAAAGCTAGTAATAGACATAAATTTAATTTAAACCAATTTTTAAAATTCAAAAACGTTCCAATATTTTATATGAAATGTTCACTATATATGTTTTTGGGCTAAAAAAAATTCTTATACCAAGTGTTATTTCAAAACCACAGCATAAATAAATGAATAGAATACTACAGTGTTCACAATTTGAACCGCTTTAATATTTAAAATACTTTGTCTGAGAGGTGAAATGTCAAATGTAAAGACTGTATTCGCAGACAGTGGAGGTTAGTGATTATTTTTTATGAATATTATGAATTAATTTACAAGATTGGTTCAATGTTAGTTACTCATGTGTTTTCTATTATTTCTTAATGCCCAAAGCCTGTAATCAATCCTTTTTTAGTCTAATCAGACATTAAACTTTAGGGGTTAGTTGAAAAGCAATATGAATTCCGATTCCAATAGGCTAAATTCAAATTTGTTTATATTCAAATAAGTAGGCCAATAATGCTAAAAGAAAAGAAAATTACAAGACTGCCACATAACCGCGAACTACCCAGCTACATACATCCAATCATTTGATTTCGGAAACTCAATCTTAAAATAATACAAATAAAGACTAACTGCTTTCATAGTTTTGTAAGAATTTTTACAGAAGCGCCATGTTTTCGAGTTGCAAGTTGATTGAAATGCCAACATCTGGTAATTGTTTACAGTTTTCTTGTTAACGTTAGCAGCGAAGTTTGGACAGCTCTCCCCACACACGCTGTCAAAGTTGACAACTTATATTTGACCTATTTTTAACTTTGCTAATGGATATGTTATTGCAATTGCTAAGTTCCAGGTGCCATCTTACGTTAGAAATTGATTAGTTTATATTTGTTTTATTAAAACTTTATTAACTAAATAAGTAGTTATACGTTTTGTGTATAAAAAGTAGCCAAAACTGCGTCCCAACAAGTTTCAATTACGACCTAAACATATAATGGATTAAGGGAAAATATTATATTAAAAAAATAAATTAAAAGGAAATTACCAATCAATAGGGAGCGTCATTTACAAGTTTTGGGGAGTTTCAAAATATTTGTTTTAAGCATTTTTAATATATCTTTCTTGAAACAACTAAACTAACTTCTAATCTATGACTTCGAAGTGAATCTTTGGATGTTGTTGGAAATGACAACAAAAAAATCTTCAGCGAAGCTTTTAAAAGTTAAACCTGCTTCCATGAGTCGTAACGATGTTTGCGAAAGCTCCTCGTTTTCAAGTTTTAAATTGATTAAAACGCCAAAGTCTGATAATTGCTAATAGTTTTCTTGTTAACTCAGAAGTGGGAAGTTTGAAGGTAGGTCTCTAAGTTTTACTTTGTTATTAGTAGCTAATTGGTTGATTACTACGTTCTCGACAACTTCGCTAGTTCACTTCAAATGCCAAGTAATCCAAAAGCTTTTACTTAGATTATCAAGTGCTATTTATTAAATTACTCTCTGCTTTTAACCTAAATTTGAGTACCACTTTTAGTTTAACACTTTTTACCACTTAGAAAGTGAAAACTAATGAATCTTAGAACCGAAAAAAAACCATAAACTTTTTCATATCCGGAGCACTAGGAATAAAATATACAGCCACCAATAAATTGAATATAATTTAATAAATACGTTCACCTGTTGAATATTACGAAGTCAAAGGCGGAATCTTTAATACATATTTAAGTGGCCGAAACTTATTATATAAAAAATAATTAAAAAAAATATAAGAGAAAGGGGACAACCGGCAACGAACACGCCGAGGTGATAATTGACGCACATGTACATCCGCAATACCAGAGAAAGTACAGATGCGTTTCCGTTTGAGAACGTGATACGCTCTATTCTTGAAGGACCCTAAGTTACGGTTTGGAATTGCAAAAATCCCAGAGTTTTGCATTTTTATCTAGATTTTTTTTAATTCAATTCGACACTAAACTACTACGAACAACTTAGATCCGCAACACACGTTGCTCTATGCGAAATATTTCACAATCCAAAGCTTGTACGTTTAAACTTAAATACGTTTTTAGTTTTGCTTCCCGTAGTCCGCGCACCGTCGTGTTTCTGAGATGCAAATTCAGTTCCAACTCATTTGCATCTTATGTATCGCCTCAACTCTAACATACAACTTTACGATAACAAGTTGCTCACAGTTAAAAACTTACTGGCTCAAACGATAAGCTCTGCTTAACTCAAGCTTTCAACTTGGATATTTCTATTTCAAATTCTTTTATTATTGTCTCTTGATTTTTTACGACTTGTTACTGCAATTTAGCCGCTAAGTAGAGAAGTTACTTATAACTTCCGCAACTTTAATATTGATAGTTAAATTTTTAGACAATAAACTGGTAAATGTAAAAATGTGTCTAAGTCAATATATTTAGTGCAGTTAATATTTGTAAATTTTCGGAATATGTTAATGGAATATAATCAATATTAATATCGGAAGCAACAAGTAAACTTCGTTAGGAAACTCCATCGGTCACAAGAGACACCAGTCAGTGCCATTTCCGTAAACGCTAAGTAATCGATAACTTCTTCACTCGAACGAACTAAACGTTTGCAAAATCTATATATTTAGCTTAGCTAGTTGTTGATATATTAGAAAGTAGGTAAAGACTAAAATTACGAAAGATTGACTTGGAGTAAGAAAAGCTAGTACAAAGGACATAGAGTAGGATAAAAAAGACATGATTTTCAAAGTATAGCTAAGTATTAACTAAATAAAAATCGATAGTCATTCATTTTTATTATATTTTATTTTATTTTATGTTATTTTATTTTATTTATTTTATTTAATTCATTTAAAAGTAATAAAAGTATCATACTTATCTGATGTAATATATGTATGCGTCCCTCGTAAGTGATTACGAGTTATAAATTGATAGGAACGCCGAACTCTGATAATTGCTAATAGTTTTCTTGTTAGCTTAGAATCGGAAGTTTGCAGACAGGTCTTTCTAAGTTCCACTCTGTTTTCTCAGACTAATTGTTTGATCTTTGCGTTTCAAAGTAATTTCCGTTAGAGCTCCGTTTAATTGTACTTCACGTTCTGTAATATAACTTAAGCTAACTTGTGTAATAAAAATAATGAATCTTTAAACATCTGTAACTTTTTTTAATGATTAGAACTAACTAATGATTAGGTAATGTCAATATGAAGAGTATTAAACATTTCAAATAATTGAGATAGATTGAAAAGGCCTGAAAAGTTTTAGTGTGTATGCATGGATGGATGTTTGTTAGAGTTTGTAGCCTGAACTGCTGAACGGATGTCAATGAAATTTGATAGATAGTACGAGTAGAGGATAGTCTGGAAGAACACATAGGCTACATACTTTTGTTTTTTTTTAATTCCACGCGGATGGAAATTCGGGCTAAAGCTAATATTGTATAAATATTATTCTTTTCGCCAATATTTTAATAATCATTAAACAGAAATAAGCTTTACTTTAAGTAGAGTTTAAATCTCACAGACACGTACACACATCAAGTGCATTAAGCTCTATAGATCTCGCCCTATCTACCGCAACTGTACTGAACTCTGTATTTATAGCTCTCCGTAACAATCCGCCTGTCGTATACTTTTAAAGCTTCAAGACTAAGTTATGAATGAACTTAAGCGTGCTATGATACTTTACGGTCAGTACTGAAATATAGCGTTAAGTTCCTTATTTTATATCAATTGTTACTTTAAAGGTCAATAAACTCGCTGACCTACGAAAAGGTCTTTTTTCATTTTCCAACATATCCACAAGTACAACTAAATGCTATCAATATTTTTTATTAGAAAACCAATGTAAAGAATATAAAAATATATTGAAAAATACTTCCGACACAATTTAATCTGTCAATTGTAATTAATTACCATAATAATGAAGCTATTAGAATTAATAATGTATCGTTAATTAGTTGAAACAACATAATTAAGCGATTGCAGATTTAATCTGACAAAATACAATACTCTAATATGTTATGATGTTTGTTAAAATTTTATATTCAAATAAAATGTATAAAAATATTATTTAAATGTTTAATACAATAGCAAAATTTAATTAAAACGAATCACTTATACGTAAAACTTTAAATGATAACTAAGGGAGTCGCTTAGTTTAGATTCATTACACTAAATTACATTACGCTAATATTTAACTGACAATAAACAGCGATTAATTTTAATAGAACGAGTTGGGACATAAAATAAGCTTATGCTATAATAAGATAAGTATCCAATCAAATAGAGAAATGTAATTGGGTGGAGAGGTTGCATTATCCGTACCTTAACCTCATTTGCATGTTTTGTGTTTAAATTTAGCCCGGGCAGAGACAAGCCGCGAGTTACCCTGTCCTACTTAATTTACTTGACTGTTAGCAACATTAACAAAAGCAATAAATTGTTCCACATTTAGTTCGGCCAGCAATATATTTCAATTGAGCAAAGTCATCTTGACGTATTAAGTTTACAACTTAATATAACTTGGTTATGGCTTTCGCTAACGATCCATTTGTGGGTAGTTATTAATTGGAACTCTAAGTAACATGTTGATAGTACAAGATATAAATATTTTCATCGCGGAAAAGAATTTTACAAAAAAATATCATGGATTTTACAATATGTAAAAGTTTGATATAAAATAAGGATAAGTAAGTAATTAGGTAGTCTAATTTTGTTACCTATTTTATACTGAATTAAAGTATATTATAAGTTGATCGCCAGACCTTGGAAAAGATACCCCCAAAGAATGCACAAACATCCCTTAAAGTCCTGTAAAATTACGAACCTTTCATTATGCTAAATATTTAATTCACTTAGAAAATATTTACTATCAAGGAAAGTCTTAGAAAAAATAGAAATACAAAATCAAAGTTATTCATTTAATTTACGTTAAGCTTATTGAATATTTTATAAAATACAAAGTTTCCACGTTAATGATTAGCAATTAGCTTGTTGACGGGGAGTAAGAGAAACTTCCTTCGACGAGTCTTTTGTATCAATCCGACGGCCGAAGTAATGGAGATCCTTTTCTTTCAAATAACAAACTTAACTTTTCCCATTTAAAGTTAGCGGCTTTTTACTTTCCACGGCAGGTGGAAATAAAAATCATCCACTTTAATAGTCATTTGCGGATTTTTGCCCTAAGCTTTATTTACTTCTATTTAATTAGCCATATTAAATCAATATGGGCTTAGATAGGCAGAAAATCTTACTAAATAGGTTGTCTTAGATTCTGCACTATGCTTGCTGTAGCTTAGAAATTGCACTAAAAAAAAATAGCTAAAAGCTAAAAGTTATCTAATTTGCTATGTAATTTTTTCCAGATTTACAGTGACTAATAGATAGGCATAACTTACTAAATAGGTTGTCTTAGATTCTGCACTATGCTTGCTGTAGCTTAGAAATTGCACTAAAAAAAAATAGCTAAAAGCTAAAAGTTATCTAATTTGCTATGTAATTTTTTCCAGATTTACAGTGACTAATAGATAGGCATTAAGTACAGAAACATTTATGTCTGTCCCACCAAATTGTAAATTGTCTGATAGCAATCCAACGCGTAAAATATGTGATGGAAATATCGGATTTTATTACCTTATCTGACAGTGATGTCATTTTTAAGCTGATAGCTTCCATCACCTAGTGGTGGGACAGGCCCTTAGTAAAGGATAGTCAACATATTTTTCCTTCATCTATATCGATAAATTTTGTATCACATTGTTATCCTATATTCATATTTTATGTATCACAGCGTGTTTAAGTACTATATTCCACTCTAAACACCAACGTAATGGAGTTTGCTTGTAACATTCAATACTTTGAAACTTCCTTATATTGATTAAATTGTAGCTGACTTTGCGGTATAATGTTTACTAAGTAAACGTAAATTAATTAATTTCGAAAAAGGTTACCATCGTATCTTATTCGATTTATGTGCGATAAATTATATTTACTGAAATTATTCTGAAAACATTTTGTTACATGACAAAATTCTATAAATTCAATATTTATAACAGTATAAAAATTGTGCCATTTTTGCTGTCTGTAGAAATCGATTAAACTATCAACAAAATCACAAAGTATATAAAAAAGAGATAGAGAGTCAGTAATACTGTCTTAAAAGCCTAGTCCTGACCTAAGACATTATAACACAGATATAATTTTTGTGTCATGTCAGTTCCCAATGACTTTTATGACAAAGAATAAGTGAAATATATTGTAAACCAGACGGCACACAGTTGTGGAATAAATTATCGAACTTACAAAACATACATGCACCTGCTGAAAAGCGGGCTTGCCTCAAGATATAAGCGGTAGCGGATAATAATACAATTTTTTAAAGTGACATAATAGACCCCACCGCATTGTAGTATATAAGTTAGGACAGAGAGACAGAATATAGATTATAGATATTTATAATGCATGCAGATATTTATAATAGGTTAACGCAATATCTACTCGTATATTGAATGCAACGATCATTTAAGGCAGAACAAGAATAGGAATAAAAGTTTACTCAATATAAAAAAGAGCGAAAACCACAAATATATTCGTCTTGCGCCTATTAGACAAGGTGTTTATAGAAGACCTAGTATTGTATTAGGCCTATTTTGAGGCCTTAAAGTAATTTTCATACGTCTAACATGCTATTCTCGTTTTAAGGTCTTAGACACCTATGGATTGTACCAAACATAAAATTGCACACGTTGATTCCTACCTCAGGCAAAACTGTTCCGAACTTAATTAAACTTCTTGACTTTGAAATGAACCCAAAATTAGAATTAATAACAAAACAAACATTTCCTATGTCAAAGTTGGCACACAGTTGAAAACAAGGGCGATGTGCATTTATTTCAGAAAGACAAAATGTTTACAATTTATTGTAATGGTTACCTTGTACGCTTTTACTTAATAGATGTATAAGGAACAATAATAACTGGATTGTATATTATTATACGAGTATATATTACACCATCTATTATACTTACTAATATTATAAATGCGAAAGTTTAGATGGATGGATGTTTGTTAGAGTTTGTACCCTTAACTACGGAACGGGCCTCGATGAAATTTAGTATAGACGTAGAGGATAGTCTGGAAGAATACAAAGGCTACTTACTTTTCCATATTTTCAATTCCACGCGGACGGAGTCACGGGCGAAAGCTAGTCTTCTATAATGATAACATAAAAAGTTAAAGTCTTTTTCCATCGATTTGTAACTCAATTCCGATAAAGGATATTACAATCTTTAAAGGTATAAAGTTTATAATGTATTGAACTTCGAAATTTTCTCTCTTAGAATTCTTTAGGATGTTTTTAGGCTTGTAATGGACTTTACGTGTTACCATCGACTCTTACAAAGTTAAAACGTATTTTAACATCGTTTCGAATACTTGAAAGTTTTACAGAAATTTTTGTTGCATTATTAATTGACAATTCGTTAAAACTTCTACTCTTCTAAACAGATTATCAAAAGAAACCTAGACAGGTTCCATAACGTTATGTTTTCTTACGTCATCAAGCTATGGTTAAACTCAACGCTTATCATACTAATATTATAAATGCGAAAGTTTAGATGGATGGATGGATGCTTGTTAGAGTTTGTAGCCTAAACGGCTGAATGGATTTCGGTGAAATTTGACATAGATGTAGAGGATAGTCTGGAAGAACACATAGGCTATTGCATTTGTTTTTTTAATACCGCGCGGACGGAGTCTCGGACGAAAGCTAGTTAAGGTATAAAGTTTCAACACTTTACTCTCAACGGCCAGTTATAGGATCACCATAACTGGCCCAGCTGAAATCAACGCTAGCAAACAACGGAAACGTTAAATATTAATGTCAAAGTTAACTTCAGGGACTTTATCGTGCGCTCCTCAGCTCGCCGCCCGTATGCCTCATATACCCTTTATGAATGCATTTTCGATGCGAACTGGGTAGTGTTTGTGATATAAAATGAATGTTGCCAGAAACAAAACACCTATTCCTTTGTCCAAATATCTATGTAAAAAGCTGGAGCAAAATTGTTACATTTACTTAGTTTTTGCTCTACCTTATCTATGTTTATTTTTAAATGCAGGGAAGTGTCAAAATTACCCTGTATCATTCACATAAGATAATAAAGCCAGCTACATACGCATAGTTGTGGCAATTTTAACTGGAGAGCCGAACTCTTCAGTTAAGCTAACAGTTAAAACTTTGCGTATATAGCAGGCTTTATTCATTACAGTACAATCTTCGAATGGATTCGAATAGATTGATGAAGTAAAATGTATCTAACAAAATTGAAATTCACAGTAGATTCAGTCTAAAATCAATCTATAGTTAATTAAACATAACCACAGAACTATCATCCAGTCATACAGTAAATTGATTTAGATCTTCCTAAGTCAATATGGGTTTAATTGCTCTGCGCCCCGTGAACCTATCAAAGTGATCCAACATTGATACACGCTTTACAATAACATGCTTAATTTACAGAATTAATACTTTATTGCATCAAACAGTGGATAATGAATCACTGGATTTATTATTAGCTGTTGCTCGCGACTTCGTCCAACCAATATTAAGATAAAAAGTAGCCTATAACATGCCCGTCTATGTCAGCTACCATTCAGTGAAAGTCCGGTCGAAATCGGTCCAGCTGTTTCGGAGATTACCCGGAACAAACGCGACTTGTGGAGAGACAGATAGACAAAAAAAAATTAAACGCGATTTTCGTTATCAGCAACGCAGATATTGAAATACATCATCTTGCCGAAATCTGGAATTTTCTTTTGATATTTCAAACAGACACTCCAATTTTATTATATCTTATATGTACTGGCAAATATTTTAAAGTTAATCTCGCACTTATACCTCTCACTCAGAGTCCTTAAACGCTAAGGGACTTACTAAAAGTGTTTAAACTAAGTCTACAATCAGGCAGTCCACTAGGGTACTCAGTGCAGAGGAGTCATTCATATTCCATTATAAAATCCAATAGTTATTTTAACGACAGGATTAGTGACATAAAAATAAATAAAAAACATTCATATTACACTTTAATACATCCAACATAATTGTAATTAAAACCGTGTTTTAAAAACATTCATTTTAACGTATTATTTAATTTAATTACTCCGAGCTAAGAGCGAATGTTAGACTCATAGTTATATTTCTCTTGTTTGTTATAAATGCAGCGTATAATTGACATTGGAACAAAGCGCTTGTCGCGAACGCAATGAAAATAATTTAAACAGATAACTATACGAGCTTAGTGGTTTTAATATAACAAATTGTGAATATGCCACATGAAAAACTATTTTTAATTTAAGGTAAACTAATTGCTTGTATTCATACCAGTTAGAACGTGTTTATCAAAGAGTTTTATCAGTTACAGAGCGGACGATTATGTTTACGAAATTTATTCCCAACTAGCTGTTTCCCGCGACTTTCGTTTTCGCAATATTAGGATAAAAATGCCTATAATATGCCCGTCTATGTCAGCTACCCTCCAGTGAATATACGGTCGAAATCGGCCCAGTCGTTTCGGACAAACAGACAGACAGACAATACAATTTTAGTTATTAGCAACGCAAATATTAAATACATCATCTTTCCGAAATCTGGAATTTTTCTTTTGATATTACAAACAGACACTCCAATTTTTATTATATGTATAGATAGTTATCTTTTAAAGCAGATTTTAATTGTTATTTCGTAGTATAGCAAGAGACGACTATGATCTGTGAAATAAATCTATGCAGAGTATAGATTCAATATACATTCCACTTAGAAGTTTTTTAATATTGCGCTTGTTCTATAAATAAATGTATTGAACAGGTCATATATTTATTTGGACAGTTTTAAATAGATTAACCAACGTGACATCTGACCACACGGTTTCGATCCCCGGATCGTGTCTTGAGCACTTGCGAATGAATAAATTATGCCGTTTGTAAAGTCAATATGTCTGACGGTTAGTTGAATTTCGGCTAATGTACGAGTAGACTAGACTTGGGGTCCACCGCATTAGTGAGACAAACGCGATTTGTAAATGTCACATATAACAGGAATTAAAAAGAAAAGAACGTATTTTTTATTAAAATGAAGAAATTCTTTTATTGTGTAAAACATAACCTAATTTATATTTTACTAGTTGTTGCTCGCGACTTCGTCCGCTTCAAATTAAAAAATAATAAATAGTATAGCATATATTAGTCAGTGATAACGTAGTTTTTTAATGGTCAATGTTATTTAATCGGTCCCGTAGTTTTTGAGTTATTTCAATATATACGAAATATAAAAATACAAATCATTCCACTTTATAATATTAGTATAGATTTTAACACAATTGTTTAATTATATGTTTAGTATTCGGTTGCTTAAAGTCAAAAATGGCAACACATAATTTTGTCAGCTTAAAAATCTTTTACATTTAAGTCTTAAAATAGCTACAAACTAAAAAATAATTCGGCTTTGTCGAAAGGTGAAAAATAATAACAGACTGTTTACGGTGATGAGCGTAGGCTGTGGCTATTATCGGCAAATGAGTGATGTGGGCGGTGGTCTATTCCAAAGTGAGAATAAATACTTAACTGCTATTAATTGGATGTATTAAAGTATCATTTAAGTATACCTCAATTAAGAAAAGAACACTCCAAATATAAATATTAAATAAACATACAAGTTAAATTTTTAAGAAAGTATGGGAAGGAAAAGTGGGTTAGACAGTGAAGGAGACGCATAGGAAAGGGATATATCCACTTACTTGCGTCTCCACCGTCGATTAAGGCAACGGATCTGCAATTGTGGATGTCTGTGGCCAGTGGTAGCTTCGCCATTTTGGCGGATTCAGGTAGTCGCTTGCTCGTTTTTTACTTAATGATATTAAAATAAAAAAAAATATAACTGTAACACAGATATTATGAGAACGTATGACATTTAATATTCTGAATATATCGTTAAAATTGGTAAAGATTTTCTCTTTAACATTTTCGACGATCTCATTGATTGAAATATTCTAAATACGTATTTATTTTTTAAGAATACACCTTTTCATATTTTTCATTCACACTTCATTTACTAGCTGTTCGACGAACACTAACGCTACACCTTACGAAACACGTGCTGTCTATTAGTTTCGGGTTTGGCCCAAGTTAAAAAAGAATTCATGAGCGTAATGGAAAGTAAAATTTTGTTTTCTCCCAGTGAGGCTTGGTAGCCGTATTTGTAGACGGATTTTCGTAGCACACTACAAAACCGATCCGTATCGTGTGATATATGACAACTAACCAAAAATCTGAGTTCTTACTATTATTATAAATGCGACACTTTAGATGTATGGACGGATGGATGTTTGACAGAGTTTGTAGCTAGTGTTGTAGCTGAACGGATCCAGATGAAATTTGGCACATATGTTGCACATAGTCTGGAAGAACACAGGCTATTTATTAAGATTTTTTTCAATCCACACGGACGAAGTCGGGAGCTTAAACTAGTGTAATATAAGCCTAGATTATAATGGTATACATTAATTGGAAGGAATCAAACTTGGGTTCACCTTTCTTTTCTATTTAGTGGCTGTGTCCAAAAGGATTTAGCCTAAACAGAACTATTAGTTAGTGTAATCGCTTTACTCTTATAAATTAAAGCAGATTAATAGGCATACTGTATTAGCATGATTGCGTCCGTTATTAGCATTTATTTAGCCCCACCTCGTTAGCTCGCTCGGCGAAGTCAATGAATATTTTATTGCCGATATCAAATATTTTTTACAATAAACTTGTTCATTACATATTTTGTTTTAATACCTTCAGTTTTAACTAAACTATCGGACTGTACAATTAAAACTTACGCGTGTATGTAATTTTAACTGTCAGTTGAACTATACATTTCTTAGTTTTGTCTACACACGTACGTTTAAAATGACTGTTCAGTTAAAACTAAAGGTTGGCTTTAGAACTTTTTCTCGTTGTACAACGTACTATATTAATATTTTCAAAATAATGAAAGGGACGATATGTTTGTTTGAGCTGTGAAAACTTATAGAATTTTTACATATAGGGTTGTCGACTCAGTTAAGGCGAAGATTTGATACCTGTCCATTAATTAATAACGTAGTCGCCAAGTGAATACAAGGCTAATTGATTTGCCCTTTACAAGCTAACCTATAATAGTTAAATATCATTTCTGAGTAAAGATATTGTTAAAAGGTTCCCAAATTAGTTATATATTATGAGGTTATGTATAATTTAAACAGATGAACAGATTTAAACTGATGTCCTTTTTTGATTTTAAACGTTAAACTGTCTGTTCGATTCGCAACATTCGTCCGAATAATTGACACTGAAACAATGGGGTCTCTGACGTCACAAATAAAGCGTGGAATAAAAATTGCACCCGACAATCTGAATACGGACGTCAGTAGCGCTGTCGTGTAAAGGATTTGCGTTCGTGCTATTTTTTGCTGCGTGTCAACTTGTTAGTCTTACTATTGTTTCGAATTTTGCAACAATCGGTGCAGTTTAGACTTCGTTTTAATACAGCTTTGATATATCTACAGATAGTTGAATTTACTGATGTACTATCCGTGTACAAAAACATAACACTTGTATATATTGACGTAATAGGCGTACAGTTGCGGAATTCCGCGGTGTTCCAATTTCAAAATTCGTTTATGACTTGTAATGAGACAAATTCAGCTTCTTCTTTCATATAACCAACTAGCTGTTGCTCGCGACTTCGCCCGCGTGAAATTAAAAAAAAAAAATACAAAATATGGCCTACGTTACTCACAGATAAATTAGCTTTCCAATAGTAAACGAATTTTTAAAATCGGCCGAGTAGTTTTTGCGTGAATCAAATACATACAAAAATATAAATCTTTCCTCTTTTTTATATTAGTTAGATATAGATATAGATAAGGCAGCATTGAAAGGAGCAAACGATAGTATAATAATAAAAAGCAATTACCCGCACACCACTGACCAACCTTTTTAATTTATTTGTGCTATTATGCTGTTGTTATTGTTCAACGTTTTCGTCTCAATGCGTACAAAACGTTATATGACTATAATTTTTGATGTGGATCACCGCCAAATTACCTGATTGTACGTAAAAGTGTACGGCATAGACTAATTCATTTACCGTAGAACTTTATTGCTGTAATACTTGTATTAATTTAATAATGCTATCTGTCAGTGTTATAATATTAACGAAACCGAGAACAATATGCGTATTTAAAAGTATCCGCAGTTGAATTGGAAGGTGAGATGTAGAGAAAAAAATAAGATAAAGATTTTTTTTTATATAACTATATAGCATCTTTATATATCTATATATCTATACTTCTATACTATTATAATAAAGCGTAAATACACACTTCTTTGTTGCCTAAGATGTCAGCAATTACAGCATATTTTTGAATAATTATTTTTTTAATACAAAGCCCTACACTTACGTCAGGCTTTAGGCTATATATTTTCACGCCATGAAACTTAGGTGGTAAATATTTTGGATAAAAACCCTAATATGGGAAAGAGACCATAAGTTGCTGCCAACATCAAGGTAGCAAGATTGCCATGGTTTGTCATCATGTCATGTCATTTTGACATTAGCTATTGATAATTTGACAAATGTAAACAATAAAATGATTTTTTTATAATTTCATGCGGATGAAGTCGTATGGTAACAGCTAGTATGACAATATGTACGTCACAATTCATATAAGAAGCCTTCCTTATAAAACTTTTGTTGGCTTGTGGCCCATCCAATAAATCAGATAAGGACTTTGCAAGAAGGTAAAATATCCCAGGGGTATATTGAAAGAAACCTCTACGTGATTTAGTAGTTTTTCCCTTTTATTAAATTAAAAATAATAAGAATTTAATGTACAGGAAGTGTATTAAAATCCACGCAAATAAAAAAAAACATGATACGTAAATGTTGTGAAAAAATAATTTTAATTTAAAAGAAGGACAAGTTATGGGACCCGATATACATAAGTGTCCTTTTATGTCCATCCTTGCTGTCGCCCGTGACTCCGTCTGCGTTGAATTAAATAAAACAAAAGCAAGTAGCCTATATGATCGAGACAATACTCTACATCTATGCCAAATTTAACTGAGATCCAATCAGCAGTTTAGGCTACAAACTCTAACAAACATCCATCTAAACTTTCGCATTTATTATACTTCATATCATACTTCATACTAATATTATAAATGTGAAAGTTTAGATGGATGGATGGATGTTTGTTAGAGTTTGTAGCCTAAACGGCTGAACGGATCTCGATGAAATTTGGTATAGATGTAGAGAATAGTCTGGAAGAACACATAGGCTATTCACTTTTGTTTTTTTTTTAATTCCACGCGGACGGAGTCGCGGGCGACAGCTAGTTTTTCATATATTAGTGTCCATGTAATAGTGCCTCTCTAACAGGCCTAGACATTCTTGTTTGAATATACCTTACTGAGATAAATATAGGTTACCTATGCTATCCCTACATAACAAACATTACTAAAAAATTGTCAATCTGTAGGTAAATCAGTCAGTTATACCGAGAACTCAGTATCCAGGTCGATATCTGTACGAGGTTATAATTGTCATCATCATTGCTCCATCTGAATCAAAAATCTTCAATTTTCTTTGAAATTACAGAGAGACGGGAAAACCTATAGAACATTCGACTTGACCGCAATTGGATTGTGATAATGCGCATTCTGAATCAACAGAAATCTAGCAACCTGTCCTACATTTACATGGCTTAAAAATGCTAGGGAAGGAAATTTGAAATGAAGCCAGTAGTTATAAGTTTATCTGGAATAAATAATCAATTTCAGCACAGAGACGCCTACATCTTACTAATATTATAAATACGAAACTTTAGATGGATGCATATTGGAGTTTGTAGCCTGAACTGCCAAACGGATTTCAATGAAATTTGGCATAGATGTAGAGGATAGTCTGGAAGATTAATAGGTTACTTTCTTTTTAATTTCACGGACCGAGTCATGGGCAGAAGCTAGTAAATGATAAAAGATTTGAAAGTAAATGAAAATATGAAGATAAGACGCTTCCAGTGTTAAAGATGTCTATAAAATGGAAGTAGCAAACAACTTCACTGTACTAAGAAACATAGAGTCAGCTGAGAGTCGTAAATAGTGAGATCAGAGCACTTCCGGGAGATAAGCAACAATCTATGGGGCTTATAAAACACTAGACGAGTGTGATCTGTGGACCTTAATGTATGGCGCACCTGTGGAACTGAAACTTTGCTATTTCATATATTTTAACGCATCTAGATGCAATTTAGATCTATAATTTAGTTTTTAAGTAACTTTTTTTCCGAAATGTAAGCACATGGACAAAAAATAGTTACGATTATTGCATATACACGTCAAATCTTATCTATTTTAAATATTTAAAACCTGTTCTAAGAAATTAACGGAAGTTTGCTCTAGAAGTTTGTAACAATCACAGGAAACTTGAGAGCAATTATCGGATGTTGGAGTTAAGATCAATTTGCCAGCTGTAAGTAGGGCGCTTATGTAAACAACGTAATAGATTTCATGGAACGGATAATCCAGTTTTATGATTAAATAACACAATTTAACAAACTATATTCAAATATTATAATTAATGCTTATATATTTTAATAAAAATAATTCAATATGAATAAATAAAGGATTTGATTGAAACATTAAAGCGCCTGCGCTTAATGTCATAGCAAAGTAGAGTAACTAAAAATTGAATGTACTTTTATATAATCTGTGAAAACCTAGTAACCTAGTGAGTGAAAAGGCGAGTGTATGATAGGAATATGAGATCTCATACGAGGCGCGCCGTTGTTTGTTAATAAACAGCAACAGTCAATGAGGACTGCAAAACTTTTTAATTAAGCAAAGAGCGTTTTCAATTTGGAGTATAAATTTTATATTGGAAGAGCTCTATAAATAACTTTTTACACGAGTGCTCTTGGAGTCGACGGAGTGTTTTAATCAACGAATGAAATTGTTGCTATTTGGTAACACGCAAAAGATTTCGCGATTTTAATTTAAAATTCATTAAACCCTGTTAGTCTCGTTATTTAAATGTTTTAGCTTATTTGTCCTGTTAATATTAAAAAACAGAGTTTTAAATTTTCAATTGGAAATCGTTATTAGAAATGAATCAAACGTTGCAAGGTAAAAAAAGTAAATCTTCAAGTTATATCGAAGTTTAAGTTAAGGGTTCGATATAAAATTTTATTAGATTAAACTCGTAATAAACCGAATAATTTACTTTTAAAATTACATCTCAGCGATATAAAAAATATAGTTATAAAACGAACCGACGACGTTACGAACGACTTAAATATGTTAGGAAAGGGTATAATTAAAACTTCTCAGATACATATTTTAAAAGTAAACTAACCCTTTCATATTATTTTCGTTAAAACATAACAGCTTACCATCTTCAAAAAGGCGGGAGCGTACGTCAGTTGAAATATTGGCCCGTGCCCGTTACGTCAGCATGCAAATAATATAAGTGGTCAATCGGGCCTCATAAATCATCCAATATTTTTCCAACCAATATTGAAATCCGTTGCTAAAAGTTTTTAAACGTTCCATATTCTGATCGTTTTATCGTTATCCATGTAAACCTAATCTAATAATCTTACTAATATTATAAATGCGAAAGTTTAGATGGATGGATGTTTGTTAGAGTTTGTAGCCTAAACGGCTGAACCGATTTCGACGAAATTTGGTATAGATGTAGAGGATAGTCTGGAAGAACACATAGGCTACTCACTCTTGTTTTTTCAATCCCACGCGGACGGAGTCGCGGGCGAAAGCTAGTATCAATATAATGAAGTATCTTTCAAAGAAAGAGCTTCATCAAAACCGTTTCAGAAACGGAGTGTAAATAAATTCACATGAAAAAAGAAAGAAAATGCTAATAGTAACGTTAATAGATTTTAATAAACAATTTTGCTAGAGTTACTTTCATAAGCCATTGAAATATTTCAATACGCCTAATATTTTTGTTCATTGTTATTTTAATCATCTTGCTAATCACTTCAGTGTAGTACGAAGCATGCTTTCCTTTTGAACTAGCTCAAGTTTTCTCATTTAAACTTATCCTTTAGCCGCCAAGTTTTAAATAAAATTTAACGGCACACACTCAACCATTGTATTTGAGAAGCGTTTCTCTCACGATAATGGCAATTCCATGTAATGGCGCTGTGAAAGATTTCCCTTTTATCATTATTTTCGCTTAGCATTATTTTGTTGTTAGAATAAAATAGTAAATACTATGAAAATCTTTAAGGAGTAAAAGGTTAGCATGGTATGGGCATGTTATGAGGAGGGATGAATCGCATGTTACAAGGAGAACGTTAGTTATGAGTGTGGAAGGGTACATCGGTAGAGGTAGACCTAGAAAGAGATTGATGGATTGTGTAAAAGGTGACATGATCAAAAAGGGAGTGATGACTGAGATGACGTATGATAGAGTTATGTGGAGGACAAAAACCTGTTGCGCCGACCCTACGGGAGTAGGATAAGGAGATGATGATGATGACTATGAAAATCTTTGTAATTTATTATCAACGGCCTGCTCATTGGTCATAGACCATCCGTATTTTTTTCCGTCTAGAAACCTAATAAATTTTTGTTATTTTTTTAATAATTAATCACAAGATTATGTAATTAAATTCGATGTTAAATATGACCTAAAATATTGTTTTGTTATTACTTTTTACGAACAAACATATTTAGAAATAGTCAATGTCTTGAGTGAACCCGAAGGACTCAATCATCTATAGATACGAGTAGAGGGTCTATTACGAACATATTTGCGTGACAGTTGCGAGAATGTAACGTAATGCATGCTTTACAACAACTGGGGCAGGCGCTTCATTTAATACAAATGTCGTTTGCGTTTCAAATATTCGTGATAACCCCTTTGTACAGCACTCAGATTTGTAGTTGACCGACAAGGGTGCGGGTAAATTAAAACAACTGCAAGAGTTAAGAGCTTAGGATTTAATGGACACGAATTATTTTATGAGATCCCCACTCGCCGGGGCCACGATAAATTCATAATGATCCCTCAGGGTGTAACATATCGCACATAACAAACCGTAAAACCGACGCCGTTAGATAATTGAACAGTAATATTCTCCTACAAATGTATTTAATTGCTGGATTTAAGCTCTCATACTAATTGATATACAAAACATTATCATTAGACTAAACAAATACGTTATTAGTTTGAGCAAATCTTTTTATTTTATACTAATTGTTTCCCGCGACTTCGTCCACGCAATATTAAGATAAAAGTAGCCTATAATATGCCCGTCTATGTCAGCTACCCTTCAGTGAAAGTCCGGTCGAAATCGGCCCAGTCGTTTCGGAGATTACCCGGAACAAACGCGGCTTGCGGACAGACAGACAGACAGACAAAAAAACTTTAAATGCGATTTTCGTTATCACCAACGCAAATACATCATCTTCCCGAAATCTTGGAATTCTTCTTTTGATATTACAAACAGACACTCCAATTCTATTTTAGATATGTATAGATCATCAATACCTAAATGTATGAAAATAAATAAATCATACGCTTATCTTACATATACTAGAATATACATTGTTTCATACAACCAAAACACCCATAGCAAATGCAGTAACCGACAGAAAATCGCATATGTTTGTACGTTATCTAAACAACGCTCATAGCACCCCTGAGTATAATCTACCATTGTAAGTAACAAAGTAACTATTGTATGTTTAGTTAATGTGCAGATATCAACGTTAAGATAATAACTTGCTACATTTAGAGCGCCTGCACACCTTTGACTAAACTATCGCACAACTATTTAGTCGCGCTTTGATTCCTAAGAACTTATATGGTGCACACTACTCGATTTTTAGTTGAGCAATTAAACAGTTAAATTGGCTGCATAATCGACAACCGCACAACAGTTGTGAGATAGTTTAGTTAAATTGTGCGCTCGATCTTATTGTAGCAGGTTTGTAAAATCATTGTGTTAATAGATGTCGCTGTACCATATTAGTGGTTGCTTACATCGCGATATTGAGATTTTTTCTATCGAAAATTAAAAACAACTTCAACAGTAAGCACATAAGAATCAGATTAAAATACGTGAAAACGTTCAAAGAATTTTATTTGGGAGAAACTTTTATCAGCATTGACAAATTTCTAGTATTTTAGAATGGAAAGCAAATAATATATTAAATTCAGTAAGTGTCGCGAGCAGAGACAGCTAGCTGCAGGCCCCTCCCCTTTCCTGCAACGTATTTCTCTAAAGGCGATCGCAGAAATGTTTTTAAAGCAATTTCTACTATAATCTTATACATACTGCTTTCAGAAACAAAGAAACTTCAATGCCAACTTTCTGGTAAGATTAAGAGCCTGCGCATATTTGACTAAACTATCGCACAACTGTTTAATCCCGCTTAGCCTATAAGCTTATATGCGCACACTTACTCGATTTTTAGTTATGCAACTAAACAATTGAATTGTCTGCAAAACAATCGACAATCGCACAACGGTTGTGCGATAGTTTAGTCAAAGGTGTGCGCCCACTTACTGAGATATATGTTATAATTACAAAGTGCATATATTATTGTCTTAGGTCTTTGATATAATTGCTGACTCAAACATTTCAAGTTATGTGTTTGTTTCGTCGGAAATTTGATACGATTAAATCATACTTCATACTAATATTATAAATGCGAAAGTTTAGATGGATGGATGGATGGATGGATGGATGTTTGTTAGAGTTTGTAGCCTAAACGGCTGAACGGATTTCGATGAAATTTGGTATAGATGTAGAGGATAGTCTGGAAGAACACATAGGATACTCACTTTTGTTTTTTTTAATTCCGCGCGGCCGGAGTCGCGGGCGAAAGCTAGTATATTTATATATTCATCTG
The DNA here is from genome assembly GCA_029286645.1 of Papilio protenor. NCBI lineage: Eukaryota > Metazoa > Arthropoda > Insecta > Lepidoptera > Papilionidae > Papilio > Papilio protenor. Next base: position 4,281,987 of record JAGSMZ010000008.1, read on the forward strand.
GTATAGAGTTGCAAACACGCTTTGAATACAAATAGGGGTACTCCAGACATCGTAGCTAAAAAATGAAGGATGCTTTTAGAATCATACTTTCAGGAAGGAAGAATTTCAATATCACATCGTGAAATATTACTTGATTTACGAGCCACGGTCGGCTACTTGTGTATTTTTATATTTGCGCACAGACCTTTCTCTCTTATAGACAGGAACAATATTTTCCATATGAAATTTTATACAAAACACATTGTATTGTTACGATAAATAAAGTGTAACTATTTTAAATAAAATTGGTTTAGATTGTTTTTACACGATTTTTTTTTACAAAATTTTATGCGATTTTTGTTTTATGTTTTCCATTTATTCTAAGCCTTCCTCTTTTACACGGGATCTTATGATTTCCTACACATTAAAATCGTTAACAATGCAAATAATTAATCTTCATATAACAATTTATTTTAAAGGCGTGCAGTTACATAAAATTCATTTATTTTCGAATACAAATTCCATATATGAAGGGCTCTATAAATAATTGTAGAGTGAAGGGCTCTTGACGCCGGAGTATTATAATCGACGAACATATTGCACGTATTAAAAAGAAATTGTATTGTCGAAAACGATTATTATAAATAAAAACTTACAATTTATGATTTTTATAGTTGTAACTTTGATTTATGAACTTTCAAATAGTCGATTGATATAAGGTTCAATTCATGTTGCTTTGCGGATTGGGTTAAAGTCAATTTTTAAATTTACATATTGTTAACATAGAAAACTTTTATTTAAGTAATAGCTGTTCCCATGAGACTTCATCCGCATGAAATTAAAAAAATTCTCAATTGCAAATGTCAAAATGACACGACATGACATGACAAACCTTAGCAATCTTTCTTTCTTGATGTTGGCAGCAACTTATGGTCTCTTTCCCACATTAGGGTTTTTATCCAAAATATTTACCCCCTAAGTTTAATGGCGTGAAAATATATAGCCTAAAGCGTGACGTAAGTGTAGGGCTTTTTATTAAAAAAAGAATTATTCAAAAATATGCTGTAATTGCTGACATCTTAGGCAACAACGAAGTGTGTGTTTACGCTTTATTATAATAGTATAGATATAGATAGTATAGATAATAATAAAACCCACTTTATTATTTAATCATACTTAAAATAGAATTAATAGTAAAATAATTTTAATTTCTGCCGCTGACACTTGAGAAGTTAATTCTCAGGGTAACATTCTTACGTAAACCAAGGCAGTTAAGGTAGGATAAAGGTATTGCCTTTGAGTGGGTCACGTTGCCTGACTCGGCTTTTCACGTCACGTGCATCACGCTGCCCTAACAATGTTACCCCATTCTATATCTATTACAGTGACGTCATCAATTTGCGACGGTCACCAATCGAGAGACGAAAGACGGAGTTCGCAGAGCGATTTTGTTTTATTTCAGTACCAAATTTACTTCTGTATTTTAATATTCACTAGCGTTCGCCCGTGACTCCGTCCGTGTGGTAAAAAACAAAACTGAGTAGCCTATGTGTTCTTATATACTGTCCTCTACGTCTATGCCAAATTTCATAGAAATCCGTTCAGCCGTTTAGGCTACAAACTTTAACAAACGTCCATTCATCCATCCATCTAAACTTTCGCATTTATAATATTTATATGATTATATGCCAAAAACTAGTGACCTCATACTTTCATTAAATTATATTGTTTTGATGAATTAAGGAAACAATTGCTTTTCTGACGAATTTAATGCTTTTATCATCAAAAACTACTACTGCCATTTGATGCTTTGTCTTTTTTTAATTCCTTTCATTTCAATACTACATTTTGACTATTTAGTCCAAACAGGTAATATTTATTTAGTTACTAGCTGTTCCCGTGCGACTTCATCCGCATACAATTATGAAAATTGTATTGTTTACATGTGTCAAATTATCAATTGCAAATGTCAAAATGACATGACACGATGACAAACCAAGTCAACCTTGCTTCCTTGATGTCGGCAGCAATTTATAGTCTCTTTCCCACATTAGGGTTTTTATCCAAAATATTCACTCCTAAGTTTAATAGCGTGAAAATATATAGCGTAAAGCGTGACGTACATAAGTGTAGGGTAATTGCTGACATCTTAGGCAACAAAGAAGTGTGTGTTTACGCTTTATTATAATATAATAGAAGTATAGATAATTTCAATGTTCTTCTATAAATTAACTAACAATGTCTTAAAATTGTTTAAAAGGTTAGTGAGTAATGCCATTAGTAAACTTTTAATGATATTCCATCAGCAGCGTTTTCACAACTGAAATTAAATAACTTAAGCTCAACGTTTTAGGTTAATTGAATAACTTTTGAGACATTGTTTAAGAAACATAACCTAAAATACTTTGACGGTCGAAAACTTGACATTACATTCAGTCTCAAGTCTCAAGTTAATTGTGTTTTAAAATTATTTTTCTGCGTAGAAAGTTTTTTTATTCATAAAATAACTTAATAAGAGTTATAACTGAACACCAACTAACAAATCAATAACTAACTGGCACGAGCCAGTAACTGGCATGCAAGCTACTACTCCATCTTACTGATAAATCATACTAATATTATAAATGAAATTTGGTATAGATGTAGAGGATAGTCTGGTAGAACACATAGGCTATTGACTTTTGTTTTTTTTTTTTATTCCACGCGCACGGAGTCGCGGGCGAAAGCTAGTGTATTAATATAGCCCAAGTTGAAGTCCTATATTGTTTTTTTTTAATTCACAAAATGGCGAAACTACCGCTGCCCATAGACATTCGCAATAGCAGATGCGTTGCCTACCCTTAATCAACGGAGGAGGAGACGCACATGAAAAGGATATATCCCCTTCCTATGTGTCTCCTCCACCGTCAAATCCACGTTCCCTTTCCATCCTTCTCTTATAAGTAAACGGGTGGGAAGAAAAAGGGACTAAAGTTGGGTCACGGCACCACACTCAACAGACGAAACGCGAGATTGCTCCCACTTCACACCTGTCTGTGTGGTTGTGGTACACAGGGCGAGCCGACCCATTCGTGAGATGTTAAAGCGGGGTCTACCATTGTCTAACAATCACTTTGAAATATGAAACATTTTGGGCACCAGTATTTTGTACAGGAATTGTATCTGCAATACGTTGGGTATTTAATAATTGAAGTCGGAACAAAGCGTCAGTATGTTTGTACGAAGCATGAAGATAACTGGTATATTTCTGTGAGAGTTTGTTTTCGTGTTCCGTATAGCAACAGCTGCTAGTTATATTGCATTGAAGTTTCATATATTATTTTTACAAACAGAGATATAACGTATTTTTATTTTAGCAAAAAAGGTATCTTCAAAGAAGGTAACTGTTGTGCGATTGCCGATTGTTTCGCAGCCAATTCAACTGTTTAGTTGCATAACTAAAAATCGAGTGTGCACACCTCCATATAAGCTCATAGGAATCAAAGCGAGACTAAACAGTTGTGCGATAGTTTAGTCAAAGGTTTGCGCTCTCTTAAAGAGTTTCCGTTTAAGAGATTTTAAACAAGTTGACCTTAAATCTTTTAGAAGTTAATCATTTTTTTTAAATACTAGTAGATTTTTTATTAATTTACTAATATTTCCTTTAACCATTCCATCTAAGCTCTAGGCTTGTGCTAGGATATGGTTCACGACAATAGTCGAATGGCGGGATTCGAACCCTCGACCTCACGATCGGTAGTCCGTACCCCAAACCATTAGGCTATTGGCGCTTGATTGATGATGATTTGTCCCTATGTTTTGATTTCTCCTATTTAATTAAAGATAAGGGATTCTCTTAGTTGTTTATTTACAACAGTAAGTGTTGTATACTTTAAATAATTGATAATAGTTGAAATTAAAGCATAAACTACAGTTAATATAATGAATTGTTTACAAGAAGTTCATTAACCAGAGTCAGTCGCGTGTCGCCACGCCATTTTAAACAATCGAGGTAGTTGCACGTCATAGTGGACCGTTTTCATTTTAATAATTGGTTTGCGTACAAAGAACTCGGTAGTGGTCGTTAAAAATCGTCAATTGTAACTGGCTTTTTTTATAGTTTATTTATTCGATAAAAGAGAAAAAAAGATTTATTCAATATCAATGCTTAAACTATACATTGATATTTTAAAGTGCATATTTTCAGACAAACTTATTAAGAAATGCGATTGTCGCATTAAAATATTGTATTGACTCTACATTTACAAAGAAAATATGCGGGAATGTAAATTTTTATATGTTTTTGACAGCAGTGGAATTCCACCTTTAATGCTATATCTTACTAATATTATAAATGCGAAAGTTTAGATGGATGTAGGTTTATTATAGTTTGTAGCTTAAACGTCTGAATGGATCTTGATGAAATTTGGTAAAGACGTAAAAGGTAGTCTGGAAGAACGCATAGGCTTTTCACTTTTGTTTTTTTAATTCCACACGTACGGAGTCGCGGGTGATAGCTATACTAATACCTATGATAAAGAGGAATGATTTCTATTTTTGTATTTTTGTATGTATTCGATTCACATACTAACTACTGGACCGATTTCAAAAATTCTTTCACCATTATAAAGGAAATTTATCTTTGAGTAACATAGGCTATATGTTATAATTTCAAGCGGGCGAAGTCGCGAGCAACAGTTAGTATTACATATATTTAAGAGTTGATCAGTGATTAACATATAAATTCAAGTAAAGATTAAGTAAGGTTTACTTAGCGTCTCGTGAGCTGTAAACATAAACGAGATGTACATATGTTAACTGTTAAAGCGGAAACTTTAATTAAGTTCAGTTTAATTTACTGACTTACTTAAGTTGTTAAATCCAACGATCATTATGTTTACATCGCAGATAGATAACAGTTAAGTTTGAACTTAATTGACTAAACAGGGAACTTACCTACGCAATTATCTTATGCAATCTAAGATTTTATTGTTTAACTAGCTGTTCGCGTGCGGATTCATCCGCGTGAAATTATAATATAGGGTTTTTATCCAAAATATTTACCCCCTAAGTTTAATGGCGTGAAAATATATAGCCTAAAGCCTGACGTAAGTGTAGGGCTTTTTATTAAAAAAAAGAATTATTCAAAAATATGCTGTAATTGCTTTAAGATCTCGATCTTAGGCAACAAAGAAGTGTGTGTTTACGCTTTATTATAATAGTGTAGATTTAAAAACATGCTTCTACCTACATCTTGCTTTGGAGGTCATTGAACCTTCGGCAGCGTCTTCACTTAACTTAGGTGGAGTCGAGGTCAAGCGCTGGTTTATTTACGTTAAAAAAAAAAAAAAAAAAAAAAAGGTGTAGTAACATAAATGATTTTACACATCTTACTAATATTATAAATGCGAAAGTTTCGATGGATGGATGGATGTTTGTTATAGTTTGTAGTCTAAACGGCTGAACGGATTTCGATGGGATTTGGTATAGATGTAGAGGATAGTCTGGAAGAACACATAGGCTATTCACTTTTGTTTTTTTTAATTCCACGCGAACGGAGTCGCGGGCGAAAGCTAGTAAGTCATAAAAACAGCCCTGCAGTGTCTAAAGACTTAGGTATCTTCGCTGAGATCGCTACATGAGATCACCAGCAACAAAAAGGGATTGCTAGGAATCTTTAGCGAGCTGGGGTTAGATGGAGTAACTCATGACCTCCCTCCATGCAAAATACTCTGCTGCTCGGAGTAGCGGAAACCGTAGCGTACTAACTAAATGATTTTAATTGAAAGTATAAATTTTATAATAATATTAGATTAATATTTAATTCGTTATCTTACATTTGTACTGATTATTTTGTGTACTCAAAATAAACAGTTCAATTTGCTATTTATAGGCATGTTACGGTCTTCTTTAAGTGCTTTCTTTCGAAGGTCCTCTCCATGTATGACAATGTTTAACATGTTTCAACAGTGGTAGAGCCCGCTTTAACATCTTCGCACGAATGGGTCGGCTCGCCCGGTGAAATACCACGACCACACAGAAGACAGGCGTGAAGTGGAAGCAATTCCGCGTTTCGTCTGATGAGTATGGTGCCGGAGGCCTAATTTTAGTCCCTTTCACTTTCCACCCCCTTTTCTTAAGAGGAAAGGATGGGAAGGTAAAGTGGATTTGACGGTGGAGGAGATGTATAGGAAGGGGAAATGTCCACTTTATGTGCGTCTTCTCCTCCGTCAATTAAGGGTAGGCAACGCATCTGCAATTGCGGATGTTTATGGGCAGCGGTCGCTTTCCATTTCGGTGGATTCAGGCCGCTTGCTCGTTTGCCACCTTATATTATAAAAAAAAAAGTTATTCGAAATGAATTCGGGTTACAAACTCTAACAAACATCCATCTAAACATACGCATTTATAATATTAGTATGATATTATATTTCCAATCTCTTTATCATGCCTTGTAGCAGTAAATATTACCAAATTATCAATTCGTAAATTCAAGTATATTTCCAAATAAGCAATGGGTTTAAGCAGATAGTATAACCAATTAGTGACAACGATAAACAGCACGGAATATACTCTCAAGGGTGTATTTAGGGGAGTTAACATGACCCGTTTCGTTAATAGGCGTCCGGCATCCGATATCGTTACCGACCACCGAACTAATTAACGTATATGTACAGTAAATAACGCAAACAAGACTCAAAGGTCATATCAAGGACAAAGAAGTAAATAGTAATTACTATATAAGCAATAGATATTGATCCAAGTACCCACTTCTCTAAACGTTACGAAAGACTTGCATTGTTGTTTACAAAATAAGAAAATAAATCCTTATAAAAAACTAGCTGTTGCCCGCGACTTCGTCCACGCAATATTAAGATAAAAAGTAGCCTATAATATGCCCGTCTATGTCAGATTACCCGGAACAAACACGGCTTACGGACAGACAGACAAACAAAAAAAATTAAATGCGATTTTCCTTGTCAGCAACGCAAATACATCTTCCGAAATCTGGATTTTTCTTTCGATATTACAAACAGACACTCCAATTTTATTATATGTATAGATATAGATTAAAATTCACGTCATGTACGCATTAGTGATTAATATTCTCAGTGCGCTTTACTATCATAACTTGGAAACATTCGTGAAAGGAAAGTTGAGGGGAGAAAGGGGTAAGCCACAAATCTTAAACTTGAGGCTTGCAAATACCGCACTGATACAAATTTGCATCTCACGAGAAATTGCAAGAGAACCCTTACTTTTGCATCTAATTTTATAAAAATTATTGAACTTGGTAAATGGCAACAAAAACAGTATTATTACTTCTTTTTGACAGAATTTTGTAAGGTAATTTAGAAAAGAATAAAACGCACTTATGAATATAAAGCTAAGCGTCTGTTCAAACAAATCCGGGCGGTGAGCAGAGTATTTTGTTATCTACAAATATTATAAAGAGGAAAGATTTGTTATAAAATATTTATTTGAGCTAATTATTTTAAACGAAAAAGATTTTTGTATTTTAAAATGAAGAGACATTTAAAATAAAATAATTTCTAATTCATTTGTAATTTTAATTCCCAATGAATGAAAATTATTTATGAATTTGTATTTAAAAATAAAGAAACATTTAAAAAATAAAATCATTTTTAATTCTTTTGTAATTTTAATTCCCAATGAATGAAAATGATTTATGATTTTTGTATTTTAAAATAGAAAATGTTTTATTGATATTTAAAATGAATTGTCATTTTTTATTCATTCAAGAGCTAATTATGAACACCAAAAAATATTTTTGTATTTTTTAAATGCAGCAACATTTTATAAATAAAATCATTCATAATTCATAATTCATAATTCATAAAATATTATAAAGAGGAAAACTTTGTATTTTTGTATTTTTGTATTTTTTGTATGTATTGAAATAACTCAAAAACCACTGGGCCGATTTTAAAAATTCTTTCACCATCAGAAAGGTAATTTATCTGTGAGTAACATAGGCTATATTTTATTATTACTAATGTTTAGGAACTATTAATAAACAGCGTGTTTCTGGAGGCCGGCGTTAAAAAAATGCTAAACTTTAACTTTTCTCGGCTTACGCTGCCTAAACCGTTAGAGGTATATAAAAATGATGTATGAAAGAAATGTAGATCTCAAAAAGTTCTACAGAAAAGTCCGCGATAGCATATATCTATTTTTAACGGTTTTCTTACAATAACCACTTTTTTGTTTACAAAATGAATTAAATATCGCATGCTATTTGCGTCGTTGTTTTAATGGTTTCAGTTTTAATCCTTATCCAAATAAATGCCTTCGTTGCCAGGAGAATTTAATGTAGAACAAAATTGTCCTTTACAGTATTTAAATTGGACAAATAGTTTAGAAGATATCGCGAACACAAACAATAAGGGTAACCGAAAAATCAGCTCACAAACTACCGGGCTTAGAAATTTGGAATCTTTCAACAATAGATTTCTGTTATTACGTAGATTCATCATCATCATCATCACCAGCTCACTATACGTCCCCACTGAGGGGCTTCGAGCCTACCCTAAGTTAGGGTGACTAGGACATAGTCAACCACGCTGGACCACTGCGGCTTGGTTGACTTCACACATATGTATCTTTGAATTTCTTTTCCGATATGTGCAGGTTGCATCACGATGTTTTCCTTCACCGTAGTAGTCCATTACGTAGATTACTACTAAGATAATACTTTAGGTAATAGGATGAAAAAATGGCGAACGTAAGTTTTAAACTTTAAACTCCACGCGGACGAAAACGTGGGTCGTGGGCAATCAGAATTCATACTTAAATACTATGAATTTTAAACTTTTTTAAAAAGTTTAGATCTATGGATGGATGTTTGTTAGACTTTGTAGCCTAAACGGCTAAACGGATCACCATAAAATTCGGCACAGATGTAGAGCATAGTCACACATAGACTACTTTTTATCCTGGAAATAGTTGCGGTTCCCGTGGGATACATTAATTTTGTTTTTAATGTTTACTCGATAATTCTGCAACGGTTCAACTTATGTTATTGAAATTTGGCACATATATTTAACAATGTCTGGACCACAGTGGGATAATGTTCATCCCCGAAAAATGTCAGGTTCCCGAGGGATATGTAGATTTTTTGTTATTTACATATTTACACGATTAGTCCGTAGTGGATAAACAACTTATTGTGATTTTGTATAGATACAGACCATAGCATGGTATAACACGTGGAATCCTTTTCTACCCCGAAAATGTTAGGTTTCCGAGGATATGTGTTGTTTTCTTATTTACATGTTAACGCGTTAACCCCGCAGCGGCTAAAAATATTTTACTGAAATTTAGTACAGATATAGAACATAGTGTGTAATAACATGTGTGATTCTTTTCATCGGCGAAAAATGTCGGGTTCCGGAGGGATGTGTAGTTATTTGTTATTTACGTATTTACTCGATAATTCCGCAATGCCTTGACTTATCTAATTGAGATTTTGAATAATAATAAAATATAGTCTGGAGTAACACATGGACTATGTGGTTGCGAGGGGTTGCAGAAAAATAAGGTTACATGTCACTACAAGAGAATGCAGATGGTGTCAGTCCTTTGCAGTTAGATTCTGGTAGATTAAGGGAGTTGCAAATGTTAGTAGGTGCTTGAAGGTAGTAACAGGTGGTTCACCTAAGGTTCAGGAAGTTGTAGGTTAAGTACAGGTGGATATAAAGGATTGCAAGGAGATCCTATTCAATTAATGTGGTTTCTGGTAATCTGATTTGCAAATGAATGCAGGTATAAACAGAATATTTCCCCTTCCTATGCGTCTCCTCCTCCGTCAAATCCACTTTCCCTTCCATCCTTTTCTTATAAGAAAAAGGGTGAGAAGGAAAAGGGACTAAAGTTGGCCCTCCGGCACGACACTCATCTGACGAAACGCGAAATTGCTCCCACTTCACGCCTGTCTTTTGAGTGGTCGTGGTATTGCAAAGGGCGAGCCGGCCCATTCGTACGAAGTTGTTAAAGCGGGCTCTACCGCTGTTGCTCGCTTAAGTTAGTTTTTGGTGGTTTTGGATAATTTACAGCTGAAGACAGTTGGCAACCGGTGAAGCAGGCGGTTATCTCTTTTTTCAAATTTTGCCAATTTAATTATGTACTTCGTGTCTTTTTTTTATTTTAATGCTGCGCAGTGAAGTCGCCTGGAACAGCTATTATACATATAGCACGACCCACGCCATATGAAATTCTATTTGTACATATAATAAAATTGAGTGTCTGTTTGTAATATCAAAAGAAAAATTCCAGATTTCGGGAAGATGATGTATTTGCGTTGCTGATAACGAAAATCGCATTCAACATTTTTTTGTCTGTCTGTTTGTCTGTCTTCAAGCCGGGTTTGTTCCGGGTAATCTCTGAAACGGCTGGGTCGCTTCGACCGGACTTTCCCTGAAGGGTAGCTGACATAGACGGGTTACTTTTTTATCTTAATATTGCGTGGACGAAGTCGCGGGCAACATCTAGTCATTCTTAAATACCTATGTGTATTTTGAAGTCGGAATTAATTAAAATTGTTTAGTCATTTTTGTGACAATATTTTGTTCATTGAATGATTTAATATTATTTTTATATTTCTTGATTTATTATACTAATATTATAAATGCGAAAGTTTAGATGGATGAATGTATGGATGGATGTTTGTAGCTTAAACGGCTGAATGGATCGCAATAAAATATGGCACAGACGTAGAGGATAATCTGGAAGAAGGTTCATTCGATAAGTCATTTTTTTGTCATAGTCCATATGTTTTCTGATACTGCGCGAAGTCGCGGGCATCGGCTAGTTCAAATGTTTAATTTTATTTCGCACGTGTTTTCTTATCAAGAGCGTAATAAAGACGTGTAAAGTAAATTAAACCTTGTCTCAATGGTTTAAAGTTCAATTTTGTTTGTTACAAAAATCTCGACGCTCCGAAAGGTCCCTAAAGAAATGCCATGGCCCGTTTTCTTACAAAAATCACTCCTTGTTCAAACAATTAAAAATATTAATAAACGATTATTTATGTTTATTACTAGCTTTCGCCCCGCGACTCCGTCCGCGTGGGATAAAAAAAACAAAGTGAGTAGCCTAAGTGGTCTTCCAGACTATCCTATACATCTATACCAAATTTCATCGAAATCCGTTCAACTGTTTAGGCTACAAACTCTAACAAACATCCATCCATCTAAACTTTCTCATTTATAATATTAAGTATGACTTAACACACACAAGACCGGGGATACTCTGACATTTATTCAACAATTTGCAACGCAATATTATACCAACACGATAATGGATTGACAATACTGTAAAATGATACGGTTAGTGCCGGCGTTGCAGCTGTATTGATTTCAACATTGACTTGACTAACTGCATACCATTTGTACGTGTCTATAATTTCTATAGCCTGCTTTATACGTTTAAATAGAAGTCGATATCTACAAAATTGATTTACAACAAGTTTAATTATACTGCCGCTAGATGGCGCTAAATTGAAAATCTAAACCTTACAAATAAACACGGTAAAAAGTTAAACTTGTTTTTGTACTAATATTTGCTTATACTCAGTTTATTCTTAAGTTTAACTTTATAACCAACGATGATCTAGGACCGAAGTTACTGAAACACTGGTAGAAATCAATTATAAAAAGGATTTTATTGAATTTTCAACAATAGTAACTATTTCAACGTGAAAAATTCCATTTTCTGTTTGAATTTAACGAGGAATGTTCGATAAAAAAGCGGCTCTTAGTTGAAGCACAATCTCGACACGGGAAGAATGTAAAACATATAGAAAGGAGTGGAATTACACGTACTAACGCCGGTATGAGTTTGTTAAAGGACATTTATACCTCAAGATAATATTACATTTATTTTTTTATGAAACTCAAACGTTACCATACTAATATTATAAATGCGAAAGTTTAGATGGATGGATGGATGGATGTTTGTTCGAGTTTGTAGCCTAAACGGCTGAACGGATTTCGATGAAATTTTGTATAGATGTCGAGGACAGTCTGGAAGAACACATAGGGTACTCACTTTTGTTTTTTTTTAATCCACGCGGACGGAGTCGCGGGCAAAAGCTAGTGGGAAATAATTCAAAACATTAGTGTTACATCCATAGAAAATGTTAATTTAAAACAAAATTAAATAAAAATCCAAGCTATCGACTTCTATAAGAACAATCAATATTTTAACACATACCTTATTATAATTAGGGCCTATCCTACAAAATTGTAAATTGTCTGATAACAATTCAACGTCTAAGAGATGTGATGGAAACATCGGATTTTGTTACCTTATCTGACAGTGACATTTTTAAACTATCTGAGCCTCTATCAGCCAGTGGTGGGAAAGGTCATTTTTTTTAGTTAAAACACTGCTTAATTATATAGCAATCGTCTATTTTTAATTCTTATCAATGCACGTTGATCATCACGTCGACACAAGAAATAAAAATAAAAATAGGTCGTGTCGTTGTCGTATCGTGAGTAGTAAAACGGTCCAAAAGCGTAAAACACAGGGGTGTCAATAGAAGAAACCGATCCAGTGAGGGGAGCACGGAGCTGTAAAAATAGTGAGAAATCCTTTAATAATTGAATTCTTTCGATATAAAATTTAATTTTTATTTAATAAGAGTTAGTTCTGATAGAGTATCGAATAAAAGAATTTTTAATTTAGATATAAGAGAGAGAGAGAGAGAGAGAGAGTAATTTCTATTTGAGTTTTTTTAGACAAGGATATTTTTTTTATATCATTTAGAATGCTGTTATATTATCTTGATAAAATCAATTATGTTTAATAAATGTAGATTTGAAATACGGGTGTTTTCATAAAAATAAACAATTTGCAGAATAATGTAATTCCGTCCGTGACAAAAATGGTAAACAAAAATATTGTTAAATGTACCTTTCGTGCAAGAAACATTCGCTTTAAATGAACATATATGTGACCTATAGCTTTTATTAAAAGGGAACTCATGTGGGAATTACAAGCGATTTGCTCTCCCCTCTTCTATTCATATTGGTTTGCAAGAATAAATTTTATTTAGACTTTAACATATCAATCTGTGTAAAGATGGGTTTCCACTGCAATTAATTGCAGTTACATTGTAGTCCGTTCCATCTGTTTTTTGTATCTTAACGTAAATGATTAAAAATATGCATTTGAAATATGTATTTCTATCTTTTTAATACAATAATTAAAATAACGCGATCATGTGGATAAAAATGACGTCATTTACGGTTTTAAAATTATAGCTTTTATCTACAACAGGTTAGTGAGGCTTAACAATTTAATGAGATAATGCGGTCGAACATCCGTGTAACATATAACATATTGATTTATTCTGATATGAACTTTTTAAATTAGCATTATGCAATTACAATCTAAATAAAAATTTTATTTCATAAAAAAAAGAGAAAAAAAACGAGTTATGTCAAAAACAGTCTACAATTTAAAATCTTTTCAATGTTATTATGATAATAAATTTAATAAGGAAACGTAAATTCAATAAATGGTTAAGTTACGCAATGCTTATCACAATTTGAATAAACCCAACTTAACAAGTGACAGGTCTGAAAGTAATATTACGTAATATCTGTAGCAAGCTAAATACAGTACACCGAGTTGCACAAATCGTGGAACAGTAAAGGTTACCTGTTAATATGGTTTTTACTGATAAATGTTTATAAAACGTTTAGATCAAAACTATTTTAATTATAGTATCAAGTTAGTTCTATCAGAAAATATTTAAGGCAGACATAGGAAATGGTATAAACGAAAACATAATGATTTTGTGTTAATTTTTGACACCAGCAGGTCGCTAGTGATTATCATAATTTCATTTGACTTATACCCACCGGATCAAATTTTTTAATCTATAATCTTAGCTTTTTCGTGTTTTTTCAAATGTTTCGAGGACTTTAAAAACACAAGAATAAATATGTACAGTTTAGAAATAATATTACTAGATACAATTATTGAACTAAATCTAATCCAAATAAACATAGGAATTACATAAAATGTAATTGCATAGAGAACGTAAGATATATATAATTTCCAGGTCCTGTAGCAACAAGAACTAGTTAATCGAAGGCCTGTCTGTGACCAATTTCACAATGAACTGGTCTATCCAGTTGTGAGGTCTTTGACACTCAGTGCGTTATAAAGTTAACTGTGTCACGTTTGAATAAAGAAAAAAATCACGGTTATATGTCTGACTGGCAACTAGCAAATGTTATTTAATAACACCATTACTTTAATTAGTAAAAAAAAAAAAAATAATTCTTGGAGACAAGAAAAGACGGAACAATCTAGTCAAGGTAACGAAAGTTACAAATTAAAGAAAAATTGTATGAGGGCGATATCGGATCAACGTTGATAAAAATCAAGAATTATTGAAATTATCTGGCAGATAAACAAATTATAATCTTTGTTAAGTGAAGACGATAATCACTTGTCCACTTTTCACATCAAAATTGACAAATAGTTAAATTTTAAACACTAGTTTAGTATATTTAGTACATACTAGGATACTTTGTGAAATCCACGCCGGATGCTCATACAAATGGCGGATGTGCAGTGCGCCCGCAACCGGCGGCTAACAAGCCGTGAAAACAGAAAGCTACGTTAACTAACAGTAACAACGCGCCAACGTAATACGTGGCGTAACGTATTACCTAGTTAATGCAATTTTTACAATTACTTCATTGCGCTTAACGTAAAGAAAAACGCTATTATCTTCTACGATATAACATGATATTACGTGACTTACAATTAGCTGTTGCTCGCGATTTCGTCCCCGTGAAATTAAAACAATAATAAAAAAGATAGCTTATTTTACTCAGTGGTAACGTAGCTTGTTAATGGTGAAAGAATTATTAAAATCGGCCCGATAGTTTTTGAGTTATTTCAATACATACAAACATACAAATCTTTCCTCTTTATAATGTTAGTATAGATAAGGAAAAAAGAAGATTTTATAAGTGCACATATATACATCGAACAAGTAGTCAATAGAAAATGAAAGAACAATTCTTAAAGTTATGAGTTCTCTATACACGTGTATGTGCTAATCATTTAGATTTAATGAACCAAAAGAAGTCCTAATAGTTAGGGCTTTCTTTTTTGTTCTAAAATCCTTAGCTCGCATTCCATCACATCTTAGATTTCTATCACAACGCTACATGAAATTCTAGTCTTAGTTCATTGGCTTTGAACAACTATAAAAATACTAGCTTTCGCACGCGACTCGAAAAGTAGCCTATGTGTTCTTCCAGATTATCCTCTACATCTTTGCTAAATTTCATCGAGATCTGTTCAGCCGTTTAGGCTACAAACTATAACAAACATCCATCTATCTAAATTTTCGCATTTATAATAGTAAGATTTACATCAATTGGTTTTAATTCCAAGGAAGTTCTTGTTTTATTTTAAATAGATTTTGTAAACTGAAAATAAACGTGATAGTCGGTCGATTTTGAGTTCGCAATATGTCAACTTACCTCGGTAATAACATTACCCGTGTGACTTTAACTTACCTTTCCCTACCACCGAAATAAGTAATCCATATTAGTGGGGAGTCATTTATGGTAGGTGTGCACAGTACCTTTTGACCACTGGCGCAGTGTAGTGTTACATTCGGACAGTAAATACAGACTAATACCAACATGTGCGGGGAAATGGGCAAGGCGGTGCTGCGAGCTCTGACGGGTGCATTACTCTGTGGTTTGGTCTCCGATGCCGCGTATTTACAAGTAAGATTTTGCTTTCTATACGTATTTAATCACCTTTTTTACTACTTTTTGTACAAAAATTATCAATCAATGGCACTCCTATTTGATTATTTACTAGGGAACAGCGTATTACTATAGAACTAAAAAAAATCAAAGTATTTTTATATACGTCAAATGAGCAACAAAGAAAGCGATTCTTGTTTAACTCTCGAATTTTCTCATTCCGATAACGCAATGACCTTTTTTATCTTCTTTCGCTTACGCTGGGGAATGTATCGAAGGGGAAAGTGCAATTCCCGATATTTTATTTCTTTCCTTTCATAAGAAGTAAGAGTCAATTTAAGGGGAACCTGTATCAGGTATTATATTGAATAGAACCTTATGAATTACATCTTACAAGTTACTGTTTACCTTTTTTTATTTTTTTATTTAAACACATTAAATTAAAGTCATCGAAATGTGGCGTTTCGTTTTATAACTACAAAATATATCAAGGTAGACGTAATAAGAACTCCAGTTAAAAGATCAAACGACGCACTTTATAAAGGCATGAAAAACTCCTGGAAAAAGAAACATCCCGTCCAAGGTGCGAATTTGCGAGATTACAACAGAATACCAATTTGGCGGCGCTGTGGAGTTTTCAAACAATTTCCACTTTAAGGAGCGTTGATCAAAGAAATAAAACTAAAAAGCAGAACTCCTGCCGACGAGAATGAAAGTAAATTTAACCAACAGTAATTCGCCTTTGAAGGGCTCAAGGGAAACTGGAAGGAAGGAAAATTGCGAAAGTTAGTGTTCCCTTATGAGGCTGCGAGTTATTGCTACTAGATATTTTAAGGTTGCAAACGACTCTCGATTTTATTGCAATAACTTTCGCCTAAACGTCCAATTATGTCAAAACTTCACCCAACTCCGCTCATAATTTTTGGATCTCGAGTCCTTGTGCAGATCGCTTCCGGTCGTTGCTTATAACAACCAAAAAGTTTAAATGTTTTATTTTAAAAAATAATATACTACTAAAATAGCAGCCACTTTGTTACACTGTGTTACAAAATTGTTCTATATATTTCATAATTTATAGCGATAAAATTTGATTGTACGAATTGCGCAACTCTAGGATACTGGTTCGGAAACATTCTGCCATCTGATCCGTCGATTAAGAAACCCCTGGCTCATTACTTGGTGTGGAACTTTCTAGACTGCGCAAACGCCGGGCGGCCATGACAAGGCAGCCCCCTCTCACTCGGTCAAAAGTACTAAGGCAACGGCCTTTGGGTATCTAGCCCGTAAATCTAGGGTACGGGTAACATATCATCGAAATTACATCTTATCTTTGATGTAGTAAAGTCTAGAACATTTCTTAAACCTACAATCCACTTCAATCTAATATAGCATGTTAAGATTGAAAACTAGGTTGCAAAAATTACAAAAGATTTTTGGGACAGTGAGAAAAAGCAACTACAATCTTTAAAAAAATGCCTTATGACCAACAAATGCTATTTTGCCGACACGGGAAATAAACGTCCTCAGTCAATATTAGGTAAAATTATCAATTTACATGTTACTAGCTGTTGCTCGCGACTTCGTCAGTGTGAAATTTAAAAAAAATACAACAAGACAAATTATCTTTCTACCGGTGAAAGAATTTTTAAAATCGGTCCAGTAGTTTTTGAGTTATTTCAATACATACCAAAATACAAATCTTTACTCTTTATAATATTAGTATAGATAACGATATGTAATCTAGAATCAATGTTATTTTAAAATTGCTTTAAAAGTTATTCCAGACTTAACCCATGACATAAGTTGAGTCCGTTTAATATAAATGAACTTGAATTAACTTTTTTTCACTATTATCTTTTGTAATGAGGACATGTAGAGCGCACTCTCGCGGAGAAAGTGGAACTAAGTCAAGGTCGACCAGATTCTACTTTCCTTTTCCGTATCTTTTTTCCATAAACTAGTTATCCGAGGTAGATATGATAAATTGAAATAATGCATTATGAAATCATACTTCATACTAATGTTAATTCGAAAGTTTAGATGAATGTTTGTTAGAGTTTGTAGCCTAAACTGCTGAACAGATCTCGATGAAATTTTGCATAGATGTAGATAATAAACTGGAAAAACACATAGGCTACTTACTTTTTTTTATGGACGCGGTCGGAGTCGCGGGCGAAAGCTAGTTTTTTTAAACCGACAGTTATTCAAACACCTCTAATAAATCAAAACCGGGTATAATTTCCAGAACTACGACACATATCCGGTGCAATACGAGCAGGCGGTATACCGCAAGCCGCTGAGGGAGCACGAGAAGCCGCAGGACCTGCGCAACGTGCCCGGAGTGCCCGGCGTCGACTACCCCATTTACCACCAAGTGCCCGACACACGGTTCTCATGTGCCCACGTGCCTGTACACCCGGGGATGTACGCTAATGTGGAGACTGGTTGCCAGGTAATACAGAGCTAAATTTTTCAACTTTTTTATCGTGGAGAAATGCCTTATGCTAACACCTTTGAGGGGAGCTAACTTTTTGCCAACTAGCATATATGTATGTCTTCATCGAGGGGCTAGAGTCTAGCCTAGATAATGTGGATTACTTCTAGCTTTTGTCTGATTGTAATTTTAAAAAAATACCATTTTCTCTTTTTTAAAATTACCTAGTCTAAAGAACTATTAATTTTGTTTTAGCTTAGTTTTAGTTTTCTATTGTAATATTTGTGCAAAAAGAATTTAATAAATAAACAATAAACTACGGTTGTGTTTAGAAATAAATGTTTTAATGTAAAATACTTGAGTTCCCTTAATTTAAACGCCATGAATAAGTTTAAATTGAATAAGTTAAAGTAATTTCACTTGAGGCGTGACTTACCTACAGTTTATTACAGCTTCATAATCTTAAATTACGACTTGGAGGGCTTTATTTAAATACAATTTGTTAATTTTCAAACCAAACGTTTCTCGCAATGGATTCCCTTTCAGGTTTCCACTTACAAATAAATTGAATCAAATTACAAATTATTTAATTGAAATCCTTTAATTTACACGATTCATTTTATTTGTATGAAATAAAATTTTGATTTTCGATAAAATACTTGACATCAAACTAACTTCACTTAGACGGGGAACTATAGAAAAGAGAAATATCCTGTTTCTTTATGTCCCCTCCTCTGTCCATCATATCTGCAACCTTGTACCTGTAAATATTTCTTTCACTTCGCTATTTAAGCGAAATCAGCTATCAGTTTATTCAATTGCTATCTTCTACTAAAATGACATTTATGTTTCTAGGCCTACCACGTGTGCCATGATGGTCGTGAAGGTCACCAAGGGGCGGCTTTCCTCTGCACAAACGGCACTCTATTCGACCAGACCAAGTTTGCTTGCGATTGGTGGTACAATGTAGACTGCTCCCAAGCTATTGAACACTACAAGTAAGTACCTTCAAAGACATAAGTTAAAAAAGTCATATTTACGAGTGGATTCGGAAAGTATCTCACTAACTTTCGCCTGCGAATCCGTCCTTGTGGAATTTAAAAAAAAAACAAAAGCAAGTAAGTAGCCTATGTATTCTTCCAGACTATGCTCTAAGTCTATGTCAAATTTCATCCATCCAAACTTTCGCATTTATAATATGAAAAAATAATTCAGGCTAGTGAATTCTATGTTTTAAGTGAAATGCTATTAGGATATCAGTGATTTTTATCGTATTTTCTTGGATTAAAAAGAGTAATACATATTGAAATTCAAATTGTTTCAGATTAAACGCAGATCCGTTGAAGAACCCTTATGTGCCGAAACCCAAAGCAGTGGAGGTTCCAGAACACGGAGTTTACTATAAACATGACTAAATGTCACCAAATTGTCCCACCCAACGAAAAGAGTTACATCTCTTAGATTCCTTGAGAGATGTAACTCTTTTCTTCGGGTCATTCTACGTTAAAGAACCACCTACTGAATATGAAAATTATTCAAAAATATTTACTGTAAACATTAATAAGAGCACAGTTTGAAGACAAATTACTATATTTACAAAACATCATAACATTATTTATTTCAATCCAATTAACTGACATTTTAAACAATACAAAAGTACATACTATAAAATTTTATAATCTATTGAAGGTCAAAGCCATAAAGAAAATATTGGCATTGCCTAGTGTGGGCATCACCAGATTAATCGTATATTACCCACAATTTGTAATTATCTTTTAGTTGGTATAATTGTTATTGTAATTGTTAATCTCTTTTTCAATAAAATTATTTTCAATTTCAATAATAGTAATTTCGACTAAATTATAACAATAACAATTGATTGCTTTCACAATATCTTATTACAAAAACTGTGCTCTGATACCATTGTTTCATTATTTAAAATCATTCACTACCCATTTTATTTTTAAGCCATTTTTTACATTACTACAGCATCCATTTCTTATGTTGAAACGCAATCATGTCTCAATTGTAAATATTTATAAATTATTCAATTATATTCGTAATTCTTAATATCAATCTGTCAAAATGATAACTTTAACTTATGTGCAACTTTGTGCAAGTTTAAGTATAATGTGCAAGTTTGAATGTCAGAGTATCTAATGATGAAGAAAATGTATTTTATAGATAAAGGAAATCGTACAAAATACGTATTTAAAATAATAGAGAAGTTATTGTCAATTTTTCATCAACTTAATCTATCTTACGATATATTTATTTTTTTATATCATAATTGTTTTCAATATCATGATGTTCACATCAATTTTAATTCATATATTTTGTAACAAAAATCATTAGATACATAACCTATAAATTATTTTAGAAAAAATGTCCCTTAAATTGATAATTAAATCAAATTACATAAAACTAGAAACTAGTTACCTTTCATCAATCAAAAAAATAATGTATTAATCAAATAAAATTATTTTCAATTTTTAAAATCATTCACTACCCATTTTATTTTTAAGCCATTTTTTACATTACTACAGCATCCATTTCTTATGTTGAAACGCAATCATATCTCAATTGTAAATATTTATAAATTATTCAATTATATTCGTAATTCTTAATATCAATCTGTCAAAATGATAACTTTAACTTATGTGCAACTTTGTGCAAGTTTAAGTATAATGTGCAAGTTTGAATGTCAGAGTATCTAATGATGAAGAAAATGTATTTTATAGATAAAGGAAATCGTACAAAATACGTATTTAAAATAATAGAGAAGTTATTGTCAATTTTTCATCAACTTAATCTATCTTACGATATATTTATTTTTTTATATCATAATTGTTTTCAATATCATGATGTTCACATCAATTTTAATTCATATATTTTGTAACAAAAATCATTAGATATATAACCTATAATTTTTTTTAAAAAAATGTCCCTTAAATTGATAATTAAATCAAATTACATAAAACTAGAAACTAGTTACCTTTCATCAATCAAAAAAATAATGTATTAATCAAATAAAAAATTAAAAAATAACCTATGAAATTTTATTTCTCAAAAATCACATTTTTTAAACTAATGGTTCTATTACAAATAACAACATTTTCAATCACAAGCTTGAAACTTTGTAAAAAGCAATGCAAAATAAAACTTTGAATATTTGTAGAACAAAATAACAAATAACTTCCCGGATACGCGGGAACTTTAAAAAAGCCCGCAGTAAAACAGTCAAAAGTCTACAAAACCTGTACCAAAATAGCTTTTGACTTTCCAGTACAAAATTGGATAACAAAGTTGATATTCGGTTTGTTCCTTTCTTTTCCGAATGCAACTCAACGTGCATTTTAATAATTGACATCGAAGTGAAGCGCCAACTGACAATAAGGCTTAATACACACTATAAGTTATATTCACAGCCAGACGCGACAACGAATTGAATATCATACTAATATTATAAATGTGAAAGTTTAGATGGATGGATGGATGTTTGTTAGAGTTTGTAGCCTAAACTGCTGAACGGATCTCAATGAAATTTGGCATAGATATAGGGGATAGTCTGGAAGAACACATAGGCTTTTGTTTTTTTTAATCCCACGCGAACGGAGTCGCGGGCGAAAGCTAGTCTTAAATAAAAAAAATACAAAACAAAAAATTGTTTCCATTTTCACGATTCGGTTTGCACCCGCAACATTTCCGAAAATTGCAAAACTTGTTGAGATTGCGGGTGTTTGCAGCGCGCGTTCGTCTCAAATCAATCGACTTTCGAAGTTTCCAGACGACCAGAGCCACAGTACGGATGATGTTCCCGTGGGGTTTGAGAATAATTATAATGCGTGCGTTAAAAGTCGCATCGTGAAGACGGACCCTTAAGCCGATATTATTAAGTGAAAACGTAACAATGTCAGATCAACTTTTATCCACTGAAAGGTGCCTTTTGTGGTTTTAATTTAATTTTAAAACCAGTTTTTAATCAAATCCAATTCACAGAAACCAATAAAACGCAACTACAATTTGATACTTTTTAATAAATAAATGTCGATGTCTTTTTTATTGCAGATTTTATTTACTGATGATAAATTGTGAATGCCTTTATCCTATCCAGTTTAATAAAATTTCGTTAATAATTCTTAACATAAACTATCTTAGTTCTTCACTTTACATATATTAAAGATTTTACAAACATTATAAATTGCATGCACTGAATAAACTCAAGTTTGATTAGAGTTCCATTAATATTATTTTCTTATTCTAGCTCTAAAGTTCTTTGTGGACTGAATTGTCTAGCTAGATTGATTTTTAGTGGATGTAAATATTAAAGACTAGCTATCGCCCGCGACTCCATCCGCGCGAAATTTAATTAAAAAAAAAAGTAAGTAGCCTATGTGTTCTTCCAGACTATCCTCTAAATCTATACCAAATTTCATTGAAATCCGTTCAGCCGTTTAAGGTACAAACTCTAACAAACATCCATCCATCTAAACTTTCTCATTTGTAATATTAGTAATATATTTGAATAAATATTTTAACTGTGTCGTATATTTTACGTTTTATTACTGTTCTTACTGAATTTCAATGCAGCAATTCTCAAAAATGCTTCAAGGTAGAATACATTTGTGTGAGGGATGTTGTTTCAAATTTTATGCGCCCCTCGCGTACGTTTCTGCTGCGTGCAAGTTATTGTTGTACTAAATTTTATATCACATGTTTGCTGAGACAATAAATATGTTTAAGAAACAAAGATATTAATGGTAGAGTTTGTTTAGATGATATCGACAGTATCCATTCGCTGTATATACTACGACACTGGAGTGAAAAATTTATTCACACATCTATTTTTAATTATCACTGATTTTTGCTTTAGATTTAAGGTTAGATTTTTCACTAAAAATAAAATAATGTAAAATTTTCTTATTCTCATATGTTTAGTTACTAGCTTTTGTCCGCGACTCCGTCTGCGTGTAATTAAACCTAAAGAAAGTAGCCTATGTTCTTCTAGACTATGCTCTACATTTATGCCAAATGTCATCGATATCCGTTAAGCAGTGTATAATAAACTAACAAACATTCATCCAAACTTTCGCATTTATAATATTAGTAAGATTTAGATTTAGGTAAAAATAGTTAATTTTGTAATAAAAATAGTGAATCACCGGCTGCGGAAACCGATGACTCAATCAACCAATGGTGAGGGCTGCAGAGATCTCCTAACTAAGCGTGCGATATCTTGTTGTTTTCTTTTTTATTTCAAGCACACATAATCGTCAACTCTCATCGTTGAATATCTAGAGTAGGCGTAAAACGTTCGCAGCGCCGACACGTCCGCCCTTTTTTAATAAAACACGTCCCACTACGAGTCATATGTCTGAGCCTCAATATTGTGCGGGCGAATTTACAACGCGAATTGCGTGATCAGAATATTATGAATTCATTTGTCGAACTCGTTTTTTGTTGTCTTTGAATTGTTATACTATCATTCATACTAATATTATAAATGCGAAAGTTTAGATGGATGGATGGATGGATGTTTGTTAGAGTTTGTAGCCTAAACGGCTGAACCGATTTGGTATAGATGTAGAGAATAGTCTGGAAGAACACATAGACTACTCACTTTTGTTTTTTTTTAATTTCACGTGGACAGAGTCACGGGCGAAAGCTAGTTAGTTATAATTGTACTGAAAAACTGAACGGTTGCTTGTTCAATTAATGCACATATTGCTAATGGTTGAATTTCTTTTATGCATTTTATTGTACGTAACATTACAGACTTTTTGTACTTTAGAAAACTTTAGCTTAGATGATTTCATTGAAATCAAGATATCATATATAATTCTATCACAAGAAAGATAATAAACAATGTAGCTAAATTATAACAAACTAGCTGTTCCCATGCGACTTCATCTGCATAATATTATAAAAATTTCATTTTATTGTTTACATTTTTCAAATGATCAATTGCAAATGTCAAAATGACATGCCATGATGTCAAACCATGGCAACCTTGCTTCCTTGATGTCGGCAGCAACTTATGATCTCTTTCCCACATTAGGGTTTTTATCCAAAATATTAACCCCTAAGTTTAATGGCGTGAAAATATGTAGCCTAAAGCGTGACGTAAGTAAAAAATATGCTGTAATTGCTGACATCTTAGGCAACAAAGAAGTGTGTGTTTACGCTTTATTATAATAGTATAGAGTATAGATATAGATAAAAAATAATGTTACCACCGCTATCACCTATGTAAAATATTTAAATTACATTTTGTTTGTATATTGAACAGCTAATAGGCAATTTAATATAAATAACACAATTTTAAACATCAAACAACTCATATTAATTTTAGTATTCCAATTAATAATGCATTACTAAGCGTTCGATTAAATAAAACATACATGATAGGAGATTGGAATTAATTAATAATCGATTCAATTTTGATGACTTTATTTGTAAAACTTAAATACAAACAAATAATTAAAGAATTTGCCATTTTATGCAGAATAATTTAGATAATCTATCCTAATAATACAAAGAGGAAATATTTGTATTTTTGTATGTATTGAAATAACTCAAAAACTACTACGCCGATTTCAAAAAATCTTTCACCGTTAAAAAGCTACGTCATCAATGCGTAACATAGGCTATATTTTTTATTATTTTATAATTCCACGCGAACGAAATAGCGAGCAACAGCTAGTTATGAATAATCATGCATTATCTACAAAACGGAAATTAAAAACAAATCCGTTGTGAATGTTTAAATTTAATCTCGCAGATTTAATTTGGCTCGAGCTTTCCACCCACGTCAAGGTTGGGGCTTGACATTTTAATTTTGAGCTGCAGCGCACTGAAATAACTTCGAACAATGTACGAAACTGTTCTAAAAATATTAAAAATCATCATTATTCATCAACTCCTGACACTTTTAGTTTAACGCCATCTAGTGAGCAACTGTGACTTTTTTATTTATTAAACTGTCAAAATAATTATGAGTTAACAGTAAATTGCTTTTAACTAATATACATACCAGACAATTATAATTTTTAATTCAAATCAAAACTGAAAGACTTTTTAATACAAATGTTTACTAAAATCACAGTAAATCCATTTTCTGAGTTTAATTATAATGTCCAAGACAATTCTGTCATACTGGAATAACTTAAGAGCGCACATCTTTGACTAAACTATCGCACAACTGTTTATTTGCGCTTTGACTTCTATGAGTTTATATGGAGGCGCACACTACTCGATTTTTAGTTGTGCTAAACTGTTTAATTGGCTGCGAAACAATCGACAGTCGCACAATATCTGTGTTCAAAACATTCTATTTATTGCAATAAAGAAAATAGTAATTGATAATATTTTATGTAGTGTGCGGAAATTGAACGTATGAGGGCGAGCGTTAATGAAACAATGATCAGCACGCGCGAATACAAGACGAACATAACTACCATACTCCGGAAATTAGTTGCATGCTACGTACTGTGAATACTCCTGTTACAAAATAATCATTTAATTTCCATTGTTTTATACGTATTAATGTAGAATCTATGTGTTATGAGGGATGAATCGCATGTTACAAGGAGAACGTTAGTTATGAGTGTGGAGGTACACCGGAAGAGGTAGACCTAGAAAGAAATGGATGGATTGTGTAAAAGGTGACATGATCAAAAAGGGAGTGATGACTGAGATGACGTACGATAGAGTTATTTGGAGGACAACAACCTGTTGCGCCCTACGGGAGTAGGATAAGGAGGATGATGATTATGATGAATCTAGAATCTATATACAAATCAAAAAATGTTTTACCATTGTTTTGTTGCTTTAATTTTATAGTATTTATAGCGGGCGCACACTGTTGTCTAAACGCGATTGTCTATTATTTTGCAGCCAATTCAACTGTTTAGTTGCACAACTAAAAATCGAGTAGTGTACCTCCATATCAATCATAGCAATCCAAGTGAGACTAAACAGTTGTGCGATAGTTTAGTTTCAGGTGTGCACGCTCTTAAACGGATGATAGTCATGGGATACATGAAATTGCATTTATTTACGCAACCTATAGCCATTAATTGTCATTTAACTGTCGTTTAATGTAGACATCTTACAATAAATCATACTAAATATTATAAATGCGAAAGTTTAGATGGATGGATGTTAGAGTTTGTAGTCTAACGGCTGAACGGTTTTCGATGAAATTTGGTATGGATACAGAGGATAGTCTGGAAGAACACATAGGCTACTCACTTTTGTTTTTTTAATTCCACGCGGTCGGTGTCGCGGGCAAAAGCTAGTATAAACTAAGGGTCTTACTGTTCACTTAACAATTTTGAGGTACAGTTCGACTAATCAGATATAATTTACCTGTACCGCATACTATGGTGTTATAAAAACACGTAGCAATAAATCCCACAAACGTTTCGCAGTATTGTAATAAATCGGAAATGGGATAATACTGCATACGCTGCAATCAACTGTTTAAATTCACGGATCATTTATTCCTTTCATTCCATTGTGTTTGTTGCACTCTGCACTGGGACAAGTTCTGAGATACGTGTGTAATCTATACTATTATAATAAAGCGTAAACACACACTTCTTTGTTGCCTAAGATGTCAGCAATTACAACATATTTTTGAATAATTCTTTTTTTAATAAAAAGCCCTACACTTACGTCATGCTTTAGGCTATATATTTTCACGCCATTAAACTTAGGGGGTGAATATTTTGGATAAAAATCCTAATGTAGGAAAGAGACCATAAGTTGCTGCCAACATCAAGAAAGAAGGATTGCTAAGGTTTGTCATGTCATGTCATTTTGATATTTGCTATTGATAATTTGACAAATGTAAACAATAAAATCAAGTTTTTATAATTTCACGCGGATGAATCCGCACGCGAACAGCTAGTAAGTACATAAGTGTATATCGTTGGAATCATATACATACTTGAAACAATCTATGTTTCTTTCAATTCTGTACATTCAGTTGCATATGTACATACACAAACGATTCAGAAACTTGTACACCTTTAAAATATGCAATCACGTATGATTACCACCATAGTACGGTACGTACGCTTTTTTTTTAAAAAAGATCTACACGAGTTTCCAAGGTTTTTTAAATCCATACCAATATTATAAAGATAAAATGTTTGTATTTTTGTATGTAGTAAATAACTCAAAAACTATTGGACCGATTTCAAATTCTTTCACCGTTGAAAGCAACGTTATCAGTAAGTAACATAGGCTATTTTTTTTTAATTTACGCATACGAGTCTCGAGTAATAGCTAGTTTATCCATTTTTTTGCAGCTGACTGTACTTACATGGATATTTAATACTAGATTTCGCCCGCAACTCCGTCCGCGTGAAATAAAAAATAAATATAAAACATAGCATATGTTACTCACTGACAACGTAGCTTTTTAATAGTAATAGACTTTTTGAAATCGGCCCAGTAGTTTTTGAGTTATTTCATTACAATCAAACACATAAAGTTTTCCTCTTTTTAATATTAGTATAGATAGATAGTATTTAGTCCTTAAAAAGGTTACCATCTGTCACTGATATTTAATCATGTTTAATATTGAAAATTAATAATTTTGCAATAAATAAATTCCAGGAATACTCAGGTATTTTGTATAAAATATTTCATTTCACGATTACTTTGAAGCGAGTTAACAGGAAATAAATTACGAGTTATTTTCAACAGTAGGTGAAAATATTGCTCTTTGCTGACTTACTGATAAAACTCTTTCCAAGAATTTTCTTTAATAAAGCGGAAACACACTAAATATAGGGAAAATGGGATAATGACTTGGTCTGGAATTCTTACAATACTATTGATGAATAAGTATTGTTCAATTACATAACAATAAGTTTTAACAGTGGTAGAGCCCGCTTTAACATCTTCGCACGAATGGGTCGGCTCGCCCGGAGTATACCACGACCACACAGAAGACAGGCGTGAAGTAGAAGCAATTCCGCGTGCAATCTGATGAGTGTGGTGCCGGAGGCCTAATTTTAGTCCATTTCACTTTCCACCCTTTTTGTAAAGGAAGGATTGGATGGGAAAGTGGATTTGACGGTGGAGGAAGGGGAAATATCCTCTTTATGTGCGTCTCCTCGTCTGACGATTTAGGGTAGGCAACGCATCTGCAATTGCGGATGTCTATGAGCAGCGGTCGCTTTCCATTTAGGTGGATTCAGGTGGCCGCTTGCTCGTTTGCCTCCTTATATTATAAAAAAAAACATAACTTAAATTTGTTTTTTTTTGTCCTTAACATGATGATAATTTTAGATTTCTGTTTGATCAATTTCGAAGTGTGAGGTGTCGGTTTCTCCATTTTTACTTGCTGACGCATATGCCGGAGGCCCAATTTTAGTCCCTTTCCCGTTCCACCCTTTTTGTAAAGGAAGGATTGGATGGAAAAGTGGATTTGACGGTGGAGGAAGGGGAAATATCCTCTTTATGTGCGTCTCCTCGTCTGACGATTTAGGGTAGGCAACGCATCTGCAATTGCGGATGTCTATGAGCAGCGGTCGCTTCGCTTGCTTCGTCGCAGCGGTTTGCCACCTTATTGTATAAAAAAATGCAAAATTTTTAAATCGCTTTACATAAACCATATTATGGTTAAGTTTAAACCGTTGAACGTTATTTAGTACGCTTAAAGCTAAGATATTGAACCGCGCTATAGTATCTTAGGAGATTGCCTGTTAAAACTTTTATTCTCTATAAACACATAGTTTTATAGCATAAAGTTTAAAAAAGTTTACAACGGTGAAAGTTTAGAGCGCAGTGATTTTAAGTTTTCAAGTGGATAGCAATATCGTTTAAAGCTGTTGGGCTAAAAATTTGTTTTAATATTCGGTGCTCGCTTATGTCGACAAATTTTATTATAACGACAAAATGCATAAAAGCTTTTATAAACACAATATTTGTACAAAGATACTACAAGATTATTTGCGACTAGATTTTGACCGCGACTCCATTCGCGTGATATTAAAAAAAGCAAAAGTAAGTAGCCTGTGTTCTTCCAGACTATGCTCTACATCTATTCCAAATTACATCCAGATCCATTCAGCTGTTTAGGCTACAGACTCTAACAAACATCCATCCATTTAAACTTTCGCATTTATAGTATTAGTAAGATTCCAATGATTCTTAGATTACATTTACGAAAAATTACTTAGACCGTTCCTACATAAAGCTACATAAAGATATTTTAGTCTCTAAGCGACTTATCTAATAAAATGTCTTTGAGGTCCATATACAGCTTGTATTGCGTTTGTCGTCTAGTGACTAAAATTGATTTTACGTAGCCTTGTGTACGAAGGACCTAACTGAATAAAATATTTGTGATAGGATTATATTTACAAATATCCAATTTCCTTCCCTTAAAATTACACTATGTACTGCTAATATTAAGCTCGGACTATTCATTAATTACACCTAAATATTTTATGATTAAATTTAAATCGACGAAACTGATGGGTAGTTTAAAACATTTTGCACGTTTTATGTAA
Source organism: Papilio protenor (assembly GCA_029286645.1). NCBI lineage: Eukaryota > Metazoa > Arthropoda > Insecta > Lepidoptera > Papilionidae > Papilio > Papilio protenor. Next base: position 4,311,680 of record JAGSMZ010000008.1, read on the forward strand.
CATAGCGTTTATTAATTACGCGGCCCTAATAAATGACATGAGATTGAATTTTAATTAACTATTGTTCAGTTTCGTGTTCGTGTGATAAAACCGCAAGCGGGACAGTGTCCAATTACGATAACATAATGTATGAAATTTGAAAACAACCTAGGTTTTTAAATACATAAAGAGATGCCACACGGCCGGTGCGGTGGCGGTGCGGTGCGGCTTGTCGCTTCTGATAAACCAATCGCTCGGAATTTTAAAACTACGCAACAACTGTGTGGCATTTCCCATAACCTCGTATATAACCCTTGCTAGGGATAATATAGGTAGAAAGTTCTATTCAATTATAATCAATGAAATCCAAAGTAAGGCAGGTTGGTGATACATTTTTAACGAATTCTTTGGTTAATTAAATTAATACTAGCTGTAGCCCGCGACTTCGTCCGGGCAGAAATAAAAAAAACACTCGAAGTACATTATTAAATGAGAAGATGTTTTTTACTGCGTATTTTTTTTTAATTCTGCACGGATAAAATCGACAGTAATTTATATAATAATTCATTTATCGACACATTCTAATGTTTAATTATATAAAACTAGTTTATAAGTATTGATTGTATAACACAATGACCTACAACTGTATAACTCCAAAGTTGTGAAGCGATCCTTACGTCCCTTGTTCAAACTTCCAATAAGCTTTTCCTGACGTCCGTTGACACTAATAGGGATCATGTCTCAGTGTCCCCAATCCCCGGCATTCTCTGTTTATCTTTAAAACTATCAAATTGTGGGGCTATAATTCTATTTATAGAAAATACTAGCCGTTGCTCACGACTCTCCTTGCGTGGAATTAAAAACAATAAAAAACACAGCCTATGTTACTCGCTAATATCGGTTTTTAATGGTGAAAGAATTTTCGAAATTGGCCCTAATAGGCCGAGTCACCTTTTGAGTTATTTACATACAAAAATACAAAACTTTGCTCTTTATAAAATTAGCATAGATAAAGCGTTAATACGCTAGTTTAAAAAAAAGGCTGATCATATTAATTTCCTGTACCATATTCTGTCATTCAACTTGCTTCATAACTTTCAACATCTCTTCTCAGAATCCCTACAACGTTGAATATAATTATTATCAACCAAACAGTGCATTAGCGGAGTTCGTATTCTCAGTACGCACACCTATCATAACTTCCAAACTCCAGTATCCGCAGAGAGCGACTCAAATCTTAAGCTTGCCGCGTGTTGCCTTCCGCATTTGCATACTGCACGAACTTGCCTTACAAACACCAAAACTTGTATCAACCATTTCACTTAAATCATATATGTGTTATTTCATAAAACGACATTTTGATATTTTCAAAGAATTCTAACGACTGAATATTGTTGAGACTTCTATGAGAAGTAAATCTTCATTATCATAATATTTGTGTTTGTAAGAACGGGCCTGTTTATTCGCGCTTTGATTCCTATGAGCTTATATAGAGGTGCGCACACTACTCGATTATTAGTTGTGCAACTAAACAGTTAAATTGGCTGCGAAACAATCGACAATCGCACAACAATTGTGCAATAGTTTAGTCAAATGTGTGCACTGTAGATTACGGTCTTTTGAGCGCTACAAGCTGTAAAAGTTTATTTTTTAATATTACAAACAGAATTTCATCTCATCAACTATGTGATGTTTGTTCTATGATTGATATCTAATTTGAATGTCCATTTAAATATGATTATATCAAATACTAGCTGTTCGCGTGCGGATTCATCCGCGTGAAATTATAAAAACTTTTTTTTATTGTTTACATTTGTCAAATTATCAATAGCAAATGTCAAAATGACATGACATGACATGACAAACCTTAGAAATCTTTCTTGATGTTGGCAACAACTTATGGTCTCTTTCCCACATTAGGGTTTTTATCCAAAATATTTACCCCTAAGTTTAAAGGCGTGAAAATATATAGCCTAAAGCGTAAGTGTAGGGCTTTTTATTAAAAAAAGAGTTATTCGAAAATATGCTGTGATTGCTGACATCTTAGGCAACAAAGAAGTGTGTGTTTACGCTTTATTATATTAGTATATATAAGTTACGACAAGTTTAAGACTTGCGGGATATGAAAACAATCCGGCGAGACATTCCGTAACTTAATTCCATTAGACCCAACTCACATAGTTTCAAAGCTTAGTATTAATTGTGGAACGTTTGTGAGATGAGAGCCATTTAAAATATTCCTTTATCCATCGTTGTTGGCTCTCTTTACATCGCCGCTAGTCGTGCGACTGCGGTTGCGATTTTTGTATGGGTAATGTTGCGTCTCCTGGTTCCACTGGCGATACCATTATTGCGAAAAGTAAAGCTGCGAATGGCGTAGTCGAAAAAGACTCTATACCATTTGATCTTATAATATTAATACGTTTCAAGATTTTTTTATTATTATATACCTGTCAGAGATGCATATATTAAATATAATATCAAATACAATTCAAGTTTGAATCAAACAAGCTTCATAGCAATTAATTGCTACCAACTTAGCCGTTTGAAATTATTCAAACGTCGGTTAAGTTAGAATATCTTACGAAATAGTTTCGATACTTTGTGAAGTGAATACGTTGAGATTCTCATTAATAACTTTCTAAGGCAAGCTGTGTGCTTTACTAAACATTGATATGTTAAAACTTAAAGTTTAAATAAATACATTAGAATTATGTTATTTCTAAGACATTCCTGTATGTAATTTTAGATTCTAAAATACATCGTTATATACAAATTAACCAAAAAAATATCTTTAAATTCTACGTAAAACAATAAAACTTTAATCTTATAAATGTATATTTACATAAGCATAATAATAATAAACATTTCTATAACATTGAATCATTAAAATCTGCTATCGCGATGAAATTAACACGTTAATATTGCCAATTAAAATTATTCTCCTGCTATCCCGGAATTATCTATCCACGGCGAAAATTTCTCTTAATTAAAGCTTTGGACGTAGAAATTAAGCCGCAATAAATAATTATATTCTAGCAATGTGACGAGGGTCGGCTTCAAACGCGGTCACAAAATTTAAATCTATTCCGAAATCTTACAAAAGTATTTAACAAGTTTTTAACAATTACGCAGATCTCAGAAAATTTAGTATTATTTATATGTATTGCATTTTTATCATAATCATTTTTAGTTTATAAAATGTTACAGACATTTCAAACTGTTCCACGAAGCTTTTATGCAAAGAAATTCTTTGTTCCTTACTCCGCAAATACGCGGAGACTAGGACTGCTTTATTAAAATTTATCTAGCGCTAATGGTTTTCTAAATAACCTGTCACTACCACAACCGAGAAACTTAACATAACATAAAAGGTACTGCAAAAGAGTTCCAGACGCGTATAAAAGTATTACATACCAGCCGCATGCCACGGTTTAGAACATTTTGTATACTTAGAATAATAATAGAGTAATCTACAAAAATGTTTTTTTTTTATATAAAAAGGTGTACGAGCTAGCGTCTACTGGAATTCGCTAAAATAGCGAAGCGATTGCCTATATACATCCACATTTAAAGATGCATTGGCTAGCTTTAAACAATAGAAGAAGGAATGCACAGAAAATGGTTATTTTCCCTGCCGATCCGTCCCCCCTTTTATTCCTTTTCTTGTACCAAAAGAGTGGAAGACTTATAAAATTAGGCCTCCAGGACGCTCACTTCACATCTGCCTTCCTTGATTATTTATTGATAGATTAAAATAATAACAATATCAAAATATAACAGTGAAGTTTCGCTGCCAAAGTGCTCTCACAAAACCTTATTGTTATCCCACTTTGTCACTTTGACTAAATTGAGATGACGATATTTTCTTACATGGGTTTTCCAACAGTAAGAGGTAATGGTTACATAAAAAAAACTTAATAAGAAGCTTTATTTGCTGTCTGTACACTTTGGCACAATAACAAAAGACAAACGAAAAAACTTCTGAACCCAGAACCTTGAGATGTCAGTTTTGTGTTTATTAACGTCAGGCGTCGAGAGCTTATTGAAAGTCTACGAGTCGCACTTTCGGCTCATTGCTGAACTTAGATTTCTAACTTTACGCATGTAAGCTTATTCTGTTTTTCCGTTCCATTAGTAGATTAAGTTCTGATTTCCTATTTAATAGAATTAATATGAAAATCACGATTATCACAACTCACAAATTAGCAAATATTTACAATAGAAATCTTACTAATATTATAACTGCTAAAGTACGGATGGATGTATGGATGTTTGTAAGAGTTTGTACTGAACGGATCTCAATGAAATTTGGTATTAGAGTATAGTCTGGAATAAATAGGCTACTTTTGTTTTTTTGTTAAATTCCTAATAAAAACTATTAAATTCACGTAAAAATTATTGCACTAATATTACCATTGGAATGAATAATAAAATTATTATCCTTGTTTATTCAAAGTGAACATAGACTAAAATATGTTTTTGTATTACTAAGTATTGAAAATGTACAGCAAAGATATCTTGTAACACAAACAAATCTATAGTTTAATCAAGAACATAAAAATCTTAGAGGCGCTGTAATCGGTTTCTTTATACATTTTCTAATGTAGGTAAGACATTGGTTCTATATTTTCCCCTAACATGGCAATGATTTTAATATTCCTGGTCACTCTATAACAAATATTACATATATAATATGAGAAGTTGTTTTAAAAATATTTCCATAAGATATTGCACCGGCAGGGGAGAAGAGGGTCGCCTTTGTATTCGACACATACTAAATTCAATTTATTACTCACTTTAAGATCCATTTTGTGGCGAGAATATTCTTAAGAAAAGTGTGGAAGGAAACGATACTATGTGATCTTACTAGCGACACTCTGAAATAAAAAGTAGTAAGTAAAAAAAAAATCGATTGACAAACATATTGTATGTATTATTTAAATAATTATCTTGTACTTAAATTCTATTATTAGGTATAATAAACTAAAACATCAGAAAGATCAGACATTTTACGTTCTCAGAAGTTTTACCGATAGCCTTATGACGTCACGCGTTATTGACGCAATTGTGGAGTTGCGCTGGCCGGTGGTACTTTGAGGGGAAATCATAATAAAGGTCACGTCATAGGCATTGCCTAATTTAAGCATCAAAATAAACGTACTAATCATAGATTACAAATGTATTTCTTGATATATGGTTTACAATTAACTAAACTATTTGATTGTTTCGCAGCCAATTCAACTGTTTAGTTACTCAACTAAAAATTGAGTAGTGCACCTCCATATAAGCTCATAGGAATCAAAGCGCGACTAAACAGTTGTGCGATAGTTTAGTTTCAGGTGTGCGCACGCTCTAAAAGTACAAATTGCAATTGTAATCGTTCAATCTTTGTTGATTTCTATTTAAGATTTGACATGTTTAGTGATTTAATAGTCATAACAACTGTTCTCTAGTTTCGATATTGAAATAAACTATAGTTTCTTTTTTTTATAATATAAGGAGGCAAACGAGCAAGCGGCCTGAATCCACCGAAATGGAAAGCGACCGCTGCCCATAAACATCCGCAATTGCAGATGCGTTGCCTACCCTTAAAAGTTTAAAATGATTTCAAAGATAATATATAAATTGTTATAATCTAAAGATTTCTGTACAATCTCTTTGCCAATATCCTGTTAAGAAAATGGATGGCTCAGTAATAGGCGCCGGTGCCGCGGAGCAAGTAATTTCCGTTAAGCAGCAAAATGAATTCTGCTTATTCTTATTACGTTGGCTAGTTCCAGCTTTAAATAAGGAAATACATTTTAAAATAAATAGAAAATGGAATGAAACCCTTAATACAATATTAAATATTAATAAAAACCATAAAAGGCTACCGTTCTATAATCTGTGGACACTGTTTTATGTAACTCTAGTTGTCATCTGCGACTCTAGGCGAAATAAAAAAAACAAAAGTAAGTAGCCTATTGTTTCCTTCCAGACTATGCTTCACAACTATGCCGAATTTCATAAAGATGCATTCAGCAGGCTACAAACTCTACCTAAACTTTCGCATTCCTAATATTAGTAACATTAATTATTTGTTTATTTTTTTCTGTAATTTATATGGTTTCGATACTTCGTTTTTTTCTTTTTGTTGTTAAATGTAACTGAAAGGGAAGGCATTGGCTCCTTAAGCACAGGATTTCCTAGTTAAGGAGCCAAAGCGATATTGATCCTGTAATCAATGATTATACAATAAAGAATCTTTATTATTATTAATTTTCAAGACAAAAATAGATTGTTAGAAGAGTTGAAATTGCCAAGATGTTATAAAGTAATCGCTGCTTCAGTTGGCACGTCAGGTAAAGGAGAACTCATACTGTCGACGTGTCAAGTGAAGTACTATATAGAGATGTGTTTATTTAATCAGGTGTACGACGAAGTTGATCTACTTTCCGAATCTTGTAATTGAATTCATCGAACCGCTTAAACAATTTAGCTTCAAATCAATAGCCGAAAGAAAATGGGAATTTTAATATCTAATTTATTAGTAGAAGTGACCCTCGTCAACCTGTCGGCAGATAATTATTTTTCAAAGCTTGATTGAAGCGCCCACATCAATATTCGATTAAGGATTAAAAATGACTTTTGGAACTTTTAATATTTCAGATAAAAAGCTCGTATTACGATTTGTATTATATGCAAAACCAGCAATTGCCAGCGACTTCGTCCACGTGAAATTAAAAATAGTAAAAACCATAGCCTATGTTACTGACAGATAAATTACCTTTCTAATGGTGAAAGAATTTTTAAAATCAGCCAAGTAGTTTTTGCGTGAATCAAATGCGTACAAAAACACAAATCTTTTCTTTGCATAATGTTGGTATAGATTATCTGTTTTCAAATATTTTCAACTATTTTCCAACATAATTATTTTAATACAATTTTAATAAACATCAGTCGAGTATACAATTCTCTTTAGCTAAAAACTGTAAGCATTCTTAAGGTAACTCACCCCAAAATATATTATTTTGTTTGGAATTTTTTTGTCTCCAGTCAATATACATCTGTTAGGGAGTTGTCTCTGCTTATGACACTTTAGAATTGAATGCATTATTCTCCTTGTGATTTTTTTTTTTTTTTTTTTAAATTGAATGTAAAATGTCTGATTATTATTATTGCTAATAGAAAAATTAAATTCGAGTTATCAAAATACAGTTAATTCGGTCATTTAATGTTTAAACAATTTTAAATAATCAAATATATTCTGAATACTATTTTCTTATTATTTATTAATTAACAATATTAATTATATTCAAGTTCAATCAAACCTTTACGATGCTAACAAATTATTTTTTATGTTAACAATTCATTTCTTTCTGAATGTAAAGATAAGAACAACATAACGAAACTAATATCACATGTTTCGTGTTTTGTTTTTCGTAAACAAGTGAGAGAAGGTAAAGAGGTGATTTAAAAGATAATAAAAACCTATCGAATTGAGAGCTTCCTCCTTTTTTCAGTTGCAAGACTTTATTATAGACAACAATATTAGTAAAACAGCTACATTCTCATACAAAAGCGTCAAGGTAACAAGATTTTTTTTTTTGTGAAAAAGTCCCCAATATTAAATATCCATCCTTTGTGCCCGAAATAAGCGCACCGTCGACTCGGCCCCTACCTTATTTCATTAAGCCAGTCCCTAACATCTGTTGCTTTGAAACTTGATGCTTTTGTTTCAACTTTCTTCGACGGATAGAGTGGATACTATATAGAAAAACATTTTTTGTATTAGTTGGGGATTATACGCTGTGAAATTTAGGTATATCGTCCTATTAATTGATAATTCTATTATTTCAATGATTTAATTCTCTAAAATTAATAATATATAGCAACTAGCTTTTTCCCGCGACTCTGCGTGAAATAAAAATAAACACAACTAGCTCACGTGTTCTTCCAGATTATGCTCAACATTTATGCCAAATTTCATCGAGATCCGTTCAGCCGTTTAACTAACAAATATCCATCCATCCAAACATACATACATCCATATAAACTTTAACATTTATAATATTAGCAAGAAGTAATGGAATATCGCTTGAAAAATCTGTACCTTAATATATTTTTAATGCTGAATGGACATAGCTCTAATGGTTTTTCAAAATCTAACCGCAGAATTACTCTCAGCTGTAATTCGAAATTCCAAATGCAATTTAGTAAATGAAATTCACTTAACGTATTTAGGTAACAAAAGCGAGGCTAATTTTCCCTTGCGTTCTGTTTGATTAAAAGCTAAACGTGAATTAGAAAATTAGTGGAGCTATTTAATTCCTTATTTAACTGAAAGCCTAATTACTGCATTAATGGAATGTATGTTTTTAATAAAAGTACAACAAATTTTGAATTTTCCACAGAAGCGTTGCAAAGAGTCAAAAGCTTCTAAGCTTTACAGGATTTTTGGAGTCTTGTGTATTTTTTTTTGTCTCTCTGTTTAAAATTGTTTTGGTAAAGGAATTAAAAATATTGCCTTTATGTAAGAATTTCGTTTTAACTTATAAGATGAACATTGTAAGGTGAGCAATCGAAACTTCTTCCTTGAAGAGAAACTTTGACGGATACGTTGATACGTGGTTTCACAAAAATTTTAAGTTTCAACATTACGGCTTCACACAGACTTTTACAATAGATTTCCTTTGAGCTATTTCTTACAGTAAATGTTTGAAAACTTATTCATAGTATTCCAAAACAGTGTGAAATATGCTAGCAGTTACCTTATCGTTACAATGACGTCACAAATACATTGTTATTTATCTATCTAAATATGATTTGCCAAAAATCCGAGCCTGGCGTAAGTTACGGTATAAAATGGTTGAAGTATATTCAAGCTAAAATGTTTTGTGCTTACACGCTTATGTTCCTGAGTGCGGTAGTTAAAGCGTTAGATTAAAATTGTATTAATATGAAACTAATGGTTTCCCATACATTTAACCATTCGTTAGTGTTATTGGTTCGATAAATTCATGAAATGAGTTTCTGAATTTTGTAAGTGACGTCATTAAATTAATGAATGAATATGTAATCTATACTAATATTATAAAGAGGAAAGATTTGTGTTTTGTATTTTTGTATTTTTGTATGTATTAAAAAAACTACTAGGCCGATTTCAAAAATTCTTTCATCATTAGAAAGCTACCTAAAGAAGACGAAAGATTGTTAAGTTAGTTTTCTTTTTTCGCGTTTGTATTTTTTTTTGTTCAAGTGTATTATGTTGCAATGTGTTTTGGAACTGATTAAATGTGTATTATTATTATATTATTATTATTACTATTACCTTATCAGTGAGTAAAATAGGCTATATTTTTTATTTTCACGCAAGCGAAGTCGCGAGCAACAGCTAGTTATAAAATGAATGGCAACTTCAAAAACCCAGCATAAGTCATCATCATCATCTCCTTATCCTACTCCCGTAGGGTCGGCGCAGCAGGTTTTTGTCCTCCACATAACTCTATCATACTCATCTCAGTCATCACTCCCTTTTTGATCATGTCACCTTTAACGCAATCCATCCATCGCTTCCTAGGTCTACCTCTACCGATGTACCCTTCCACAATCATAACTAACATAAAAAACCCAGCATAAGTAATTTATTTAAGCGATTAGTTGAAAATGGACAACTCATATAACTCCACGGTTTTGCAACTAAGATCCGTAAATCATTATCTAGCGCTTGTGGCTCCGGTCTGCTGCGAGGACGTAAGTTTACTTGTGCTAATTAATTAATGGCTTGAGGTAACTTGATTACAGTTCGACTAATGTTCGGCTTTGTTCTGCTGTCGGTGTGAAACTTAAGCTACCACGTACCACTTAGAATTTGGAGGACATTTTAAGGTTTTTTAATTTGAATTAAGTTGAATGACGGGTAGTCGTTGGATGCGAAAAGCGGAGGACCGCATTTTGTGGGAGGTATTGACTATGTCTAGCAGTCAGTCTAGTGGGCAGATAAAAGCCGATGATGATGATGATGATGAAGTTGAATGAACTGCGATTTTATTTACTTATTTCTCTGGTTACTTTTATTTTTAATAATAATGAATTTGTTATTAAATAAACCTCGTACTTTTAATCGTAATAAAACGTAATAATTCGTTAACTCTAATATGAAGGGTAAAAGTTTTCTTAAAATGTACCTGACTTTTTCTCTTTAACGCTACAATATACTTATGAATGTAAGAACATAAATGTCAGTAAAAGTTCTTGAGCCGAGTCAAGTTGTAATTTCATGGCAGATTCCCTAGATAAAGTTGTCGTATTAATAAAACGTTGCAATTTTATTTTTATTGTATAACTTTTAAAATCCCTGCAGGAGACAAGCTAGAAGCGAGATAACTTTATATACGGAAGGGAGACGAAGGATTTATGATCGTGTTGTTGCTAAGTTTTTAGGAAAATTGCTACGTAAATGATAATACCAAAAATATTGAACATAATTTTATTATTAATTAAGTATTCTGTAATCCAGGAATGTCTCATCATCTCCCCTTTATTCTACTCCCGTAGAGTCGGCGTGTCACGTTTTCGTCCTCCAGGTAAGTCTGTCTTCCGTCATCTAAGTCACTCCCTTCTTTATCATGTCACCTTTAACGCAATCCATCCATCGCTTCCTAGGTGTACCTCTACCATAACATGCTACCACTACTTTCAGACTTCCTCTAAAATATTCATAGCAACATATTGTATTAATAATAAAAAAAGTATTTTGAACCTTACTTTTGAATATTTAAATGTGTAAACATTCACAGTCCCTTCACAAACAAGCGCAGGTGGGACCAACACCACATACGAAATCAATTATTCGCTAGTTGCCCATGAATTTGTTTGCAAATTCTGCACAAAATTACTCCGACGCGTTACATCTGCTTTTAGCGAAATTGTTTTTTAAAAGCTTAAATTTTGCGACAAAAGCCGATGATGATGATGATGATGATGATGATGATGATGATGATGATGATGATGATGATGATGATGATGATGATGATGATGATGATGATGATGATGATGATGATGATGATGATGATGATGATGATGATGATGATGATGATGATGATGATGATGATGATGATGATGATGATGATGATGATGATGATGATGATGATGATGATGATGATGATGATGATGATGATGATGATGATGATGATGATGATGATGATGATGATGATGATGATGATGATGATGATGATGATGATGATGATGATGATGATGATGATGATGATGATGATGATGATGATGATGATGATGATGATGATGATGATGATGATGATGATGATGATGATGATGATGATGATGATGATGATGATGATGATGATGATGATGATGATGATGATGATGATGATGATGATGATGATGATGATGATGATGATGATGATGATGATGATGATGATGATGATGATGATGATGATGATGATGATGATGATGATGATGATGATGATGATGATGATGATGATGATGATGATGATGATGATGATGATGATGATGATGATGATGATGATGATGATGATGATGATGATGATGATGATGATGATGATGATGATGATGATGATGATGATGATGATGATGATGATGATGATGATGATGATGATGATGATGATGATGATGATGATGATGATGATGATGATGATGATGATGATGATGATGATGATGATGATGATGATGATGATGATGATGATGATGATGATGATGATGATGATGATGATGATGATGATGATGATGATGATGATGATGATGATGATGATGATGATGATGATGATGATGATGATGATGATGATGATGATGATGATGATGATGATGATGATGATGATGATGATGATGATGATGATGATGATGATGATGATGATGATGATGATGATGATGATGATGATGATGATGATGATGATGATGATGATGATGATGATGATGATGATGATGATGATGATGATGATGATGATGATGATGATGATGATGATGATGATGATGATGATGATGATGATGATGATGATGATGATGATGATGATGATGATGATGATGATGATGATGATGATGATGATGATGATGATGATGATGATGATGATGATGATGATGATGATGATGATGATGATGATGATGATGATGATGATGATGATGATGATGATGATGATGATGATGATGATGATGATGATGATGATGATGATGATGATGATGATGATGATGATGATGATGATGATGATGATGATGATGATGATGATGATGATGATGATGATGATGATGATGATGATGATGATGATGATGATGATGATGATGATGATGATGATGATGATGATGATGATGATGATGATGATGATGATGATGATGATGATGATGATGATGATGATGATGATGATGATGATGATGATGATGATGATGATGATGATGATGATGATGATGATGATGATGATGATGATGATGATGATGATGATGATGATGATGATGATGATGATGATGATGATGATGATGATGATGATGATGATGATGATGATGATGATGATGATGATGATGATGATGATGATGATGATGATGATGATGATGATGATGATGATGATGATGATGATGATGATGATGATGATGATGATGATGATGATGATGATGATGATGATGATGATGATGATGATGATGATGATGATGATGATGATGATGATGATGATGATGATGATGATGATGATGATGATGATGATGATGATGATGATGATGATGATGATGATGATGATGATGATGATGATGATGATGATGATGATGATGATGATGATGATGATGATGATGATGATGATGATGATGATGATGATGATGATGATGATGATGATGATGATGATGATGATGATGATGATGATGATGATGATGATGATGATGATGATGATGATGATGATGATGATGATGATGATGATGATGATGATGATGATGATGATGATGATGATGATGATGATGATGATGATGATGATGATGATGATGATGATGATGATGATGATGATGATGATGATGATGATGATGATGATGATGATGATGATGATGATGATGATGATGATGATGATGATGATGATGATGATGATGATGATGATGATGATGATGATGATGATGATGATGATGATGATGATGATGATGATGATGATGATGATGATGATGATGATGATGATGATGATGATGATGATGATGATGATGATGATGATGATGATGATGATGATGATGATGATGATGATGATGATGATGATGATGATGATGATGATGATGATGATGATGATGATGATGATGATGATGATGATGATGATGATGATGATGATGATGATGATGATGATGATGATGATGATGATGATGATGATGATGAAGTTGCTTCATATATTTGTTTTACTGTGAGATTTTTTTTTTTACCTTTTTTTTTTAAATTTCGTCGCCCGATTCACCCGACTGAGTTTATCAATCAACACGTCAATAGACGGCGACTTTTAATTTATTCGACGCTGGATATATTTTATCAAAGGTTATTGAATAAAAGCGTAATCAATATTCCAAAAAGACTTGTCTAATTCTTATTAAACTTACTCTGTATTACGACAAAATAAATTTACCTAGACACTGTTTAGTTAAACACGTGTCTTAACTCTAACAGCCTTACAAATAAACGCGGTATAAAGTTAAACTTAGAAAAAACTGAGTATAAGAAAATATTAGTACAAAATTTGCTCATACCCAGTTTATTCCTAAGTTTAACTTTATATCGCATTTATTGGTAAAGCTGTTATAGTTTTTTCGAATCATTTTAAGTTAAGCTATAATACATCAAAATTGATCTACTATTTAAAAGCTTAAAGCTTAGCTTACAGTATCAGACCTAATTTTTCCATTTAACCTCTGTATATGAGCTTTTTAAAATCATACGGCGAGAGTTCATTAGCAACGTGAAAAGGAGCATTAGTGGTTTGCCTCCCGCTGAAAAGGATAATCTGGAAAAAGAGCAAGTCGCTGTGCTACGAGAATGTACTTCAATGATTCGTTGCCTTTTATTTGTAGGATTTATTAATGTTTCGAGTTCTTCGCACCTTGTAATTAGATCGCCATTTTTTATATTGAAAACATAATAGCGGTTTTGCATAGTCTAGAAAAAACATATTGTTATCTGTTTTAGGTTTTTTCTACAGATGTTTCGGTAATGAAAACTAACTTGTAATTCTAATTATTAGCTGTGCACACGACTCTGTCCGTACGGAAATAAAAGAAAGCTTATTTATGTGTTTTTCCAAACTACATTTTAAATGTCTACTGAATTTCATCAAGATTCATGCAGCCGTTTTATTGATTGGTAGTGACAAACATCCATCCACCCAAACTATCGAATTTATAATGTAAATTAAAATTATTCTATTTATAATTATCGATTTGTTGTATTTTTACTTTATAACCTATCACGTTTTAACTACGCAGGTTTGGTAAACTACAATCATTATAAAGTTCTAACGAGAACTTAACATAGCTTAAAGACACTTCCGGGAACCTCACTCGAAACAACAAGTCTGTCTATAACATAATTTCCTGTTATTATATAGTTACATTTTTAGTTTATAAATATTCCAATAATCACAAAATAATTTCTTTAGAGAATTACATCCTAATTTTTTATGACGTTTTAAAAACTGTTTAAAAATCACTAATAATATAAAAGTAGACGCACACCTTTGACTAAACTATCGCACAACTGATTGTCCATTGCTTCACACTTCGCACTCAATTCAACTGTTTAGTTGCACAACAAACAAGTAGTGTGCGCACGAGAATAAACAGTTGTGCGATAGTTTAGTTTCAGGTGTGCACGTAAAAGTACACGTAAAATAAACATCACTAAGACCAGCTTACAAAATACTTAAGATAAAAACATGAAATATAAACGCTATGATTTGCATCAACAAAGGAAATTAACTGTACAATTTCTGCTTTGGTCTGAGTAAATAGCAAACATTGCACAAACTTCAATTAATAAGCAAAGGCAACAAGTCTGCTAAACGGTTAGAGGTTAGGCCAATTAGTTGAACAATTCATCTCCAAGAAGCCGAAATCTCTGTTAAGTTTGAAGCTTTGTGAAAGCACTTTGTCTTCCCAATCTGCTCAAAATATTAGCACAAAAGTATTGAGAAAACTGTAAACTATTGTTTCACCGGTGAGGATGGCCTGTACAATGGGCTAACAGCTGGCGATGAGGGCTAAGAGTTCGTAAGGAATCCAACAATATACAATTATCTTTATATTTTTCTCTAGCCAGAATTGATACTGTCTGAATTAACAATCGATCCGTAACATGTACTTTTAGTAGTAAATCTTTAGTTTAGTTACTGGAGTAAGTTGTCTTGTTATGGATAAGGTTGTGATGCCGGAAGCATGTTGCGCTAGGAACTTTAATTGCTCTGTCGCTGAAACAGGCACGCGACTGTATATTATGAAGGAAATACAAAGATAGATGTTAGAAGACACTTAGGTTTTAATATGTTCAGATCTTAGAATTTTTAAGTCATACTTTCCTTTAGGCACCATTGAGTTTTAATAAAAAAAGATAATTTTGTTCCGAAATAAAATTTAAATCTTTCATGTTGCAAGATTCTTAAGAGACGTGATCGTGGTTTAACACCACGATCACGTCCATCACGATCCATTAATTCATGTTATTTTTTTAATTGAAATGTTGTCCTAAGCTATGAAACTATTTAGGTATTTATCTGGTAATTAAGAATGTTCATTTTATAAATGAACAAAATTATATTTAACCAATAATTTGCATGAAATTATTTGATGCGGTTCCGAGTCTCGCGCGGCCTAAATAGTTTCTATTTCAACAGTGGAATAATTGAAACAACCAAACTAAATGTGCGGTCGCAATACGATTAGAAGCTTTTATGCAAAGTATTTGATCGTTAACAGCTAAATAAAGCCGTTATGTAACTGAACTGATAAACAAATGAACATTTGTAATCTTTATTATGTATGTAGTTTTAACTAAATGAACTGTTCAATTTAAATTGACAAGTAGAACTGTGAGTATGAATAGGAGTTAATATCTCGAAACGATTGGAAACTAAGGGCGTGGGCACACCTTGGACTAGATTGCACAACAGTTTAGTCTCGCTTTGTTTCATTTGAGCTTATAAGGAGGTGTACACACTACTCGATTTTTAGTTGTGCTACTAAACAGTTGAATTGGCTGCGAAACAATCGACAATCGCAGAGTTGTAGTGGATAGTTTAGTCAAAGATGCCCGCTCTTAGTAAAGGAAATTGTTTATTAAGAAAAACGAGAAATTATCAAACGTGTAAAAATGAGCAATGATTAAGTTGTAATATTAGGCTTAATATGTGCTTTGATATTTGGCAAAATGAAATTCACTCCGCATAGTCGAGCTACAAACGCGAACTAATTTTGGTTATAATCAAGTCTTTATTAAAAGCGGAACACAAAGCTGCAAATTAGTAGATCGCTAACAATGTTTGATATTTTGTTTAGCGAATTAAAACATGTTTCATATAAAGTATGTAGATATTATGAAATAAATAGGCAACATTAAAAATTGAGAACACAGTCAAAGAATAAAAGTTTATGACCCACTTAAGTTCAGATATGTCAAATCATACTGACAGCATATCAAATCTAAAAATTATAATTTTAACAAACTAGGTCGTAAATAAGGTCTGTATTGTGTAGTAATTTTTAGTTTTTTTATGTATAATATTAAAAACATAATTCCAAATTATGTCATTTCAAAGCGAAACCAATATAGTAGGAAAAGCAATTATTTGTGGACTGCACAAATATTAGGCGAAGTATAGAATATTCGACCACAGACTATATAAACATCGGTCAGAGCAAACACATTTGTATAGTTCGTGTTTGTAGACAGTACTACCAACGCAACAAAGCAACATTAATATTAACATAGTAGAACAAACTCGATTTAAATTGATATTAGTAAATATTTGAATTAGTAAACGAAAATTTAATAATAAATGTGGCAAGTTAAATCAAGCAATTATACTAACTATAAGGATTAAATAAAAATAAACGTACAGCAGCGTGATATCTATATCTATACTAACATTATAAAGAGGAAAGATTTGTATTTTTGTATGTATTGAACTAACTCTGAAACTACTGGGCCGATTTCAAATATACTTTCACCATTCAAAAGCTACATTATTAGTAAATAACATAGGCTATGTTCTTTTACTATTTTTTAATTCCACGTGGACGAAATCGCGGGCAACACCTAGTTCAATATACATAAAGACAAGTAAATTGAATTATCTCGCACAGTAAATTAATCGGATTAGAATTAAGGTATATTTTTATTTCATTCTGTAGAAAAAGATGTACTAAGTTCCCAGATTCAATAAACGACTAAATTAGATACCTCTCCTTACAATACTATACTCCTTACTTACTAAACTTTATAGTAGAACTAGAACTAGCACTGTGGTAGAGCCCGCTTTAACATCTTCGCACGAATGGGTCGGCTCGCCCGGAGTAATACCACGACCACGCAGAAGACAGGCGTGAAGTGGAAGCAATTCCGCGTGCAATCTGATGAGTGAGGTGCCGGAGGCCTAATTTTAGCCCCTTTCCCTTTCCCTTTCCACCCTTTTCTTTAGAGAAAAGGATGGGAAGGAAAAGTGGATATGACGGTGGAGGAGACGCATAGGAAGGGGAAATATCCTCTTTATGTGCGTCTCCTCCTCCGTCAATTAAGGGTAGGCAACGCATCTGCAATTGCGGATGTTTATGGGCAGCGGTCGCTTTCCATTTCGGTGGATTCAGGTGCCTGCTTGCTAGTTTGCCGCCTTATGTAATAAAAATAAAAAGAAGACAATTTGAAAGAAGACTTATGTGTATAAATCAAAACTGAGAACAAGTCACGAGTCACGGTCACGACACCGACTCAAACAATGCCCGTAAATCTTATAGGTCGTAAACTGCTTACGTTTATATTTTAAGAGTTGAGGCAGCGGCCGGCGCGCCTTGGTACGATACTTTGAACAAACAAATGTGCTCGTACATGCAGAGCTATACGGAAAATGGCCGAGCACTTCATGTTGAATTGTAGTTAAAAACGCATTGGAGTTACTTGATTCGTTTCTGCTTTGATGTTATGTAACTTTAGTATTACAAAAATCTTTTAATTCTGTTACCGTGGTTTGTTTCTTATTATGTTTGTGTGTAGAGAAAATCGGTATTGCATGGTTTTTCTTAATATTCTTGACACATTTATGCAAACAAAGTAGTTGAATTCAAGTTATTTAAAAACCATATTGAATACCGATATATCATTGAAAAGAGAAGAATTAATACTAGAATAACAACTCTATAAAGGAAATATGAAACACTAACTTTCGCCCGCGATTCCGTCCGCGTGGAATTAAAAAAAACAAAAGTGAGTAGCCTATGTATTCTTCCAGACTATCCTCTACATCTATACCTAATTTCACCGAAATCCGTTCAGCCGTTTAGGCTACAAACATTCATCCATCCATCTAAACTTTCGCATTTATAATATTAGTATGATTAGTCATCATGCTTCAATAATATCCGATGATTCAATTATTTTTAGCCGCATTATTTCTTTCAAGCTAAATAAATACTGCGTTAATAAGAATTAATCGGATATAATCTTATTACAACGGATTATCTCGCACTGAGTATTAGAGGCGAGAAATTATTTATATTATAAATAGATACGATGAGTCTTAATACACCTTCAGTTTAATTATCAAAACTTATTTAAAAAAACGACAAAAAAATCACTCTATTTTAAAAACTTATTTAAAAAAACGACAAAAAATCACTCTATTTTAAAAACTTATTTAAAAAAACGACAAAAAATCACTCTATTTTTAAAAACTTATTTAAAAAAACGACAAAAAATCACTCTATTTTTAAAAACTTATTTAAAAAAACGACAAAAAATCACTCTATTTTTAAAAACTTATTTAAAAAAACGACAAAAAATCACTCTATTTTTAAAAACTTATTTAAAAAAACGACAAAAAATCACTCTATTTTTAAAAACTTATTTAAAAAAACGACAAAAAATCACTCTATTTTTAAAAACTTATTTAAAAAAACGACAAAAAATCACTCTATTTTTAAAAACTTATTTAAAAAAACGACAAAAAATCACTCTATTTTTAAAAACTTATTTAAAAAAACGACAAAAAATCACTCTATTTTTAAAAACTTATTTAAAAAAACGACAAAAAATCACTCTATTTTTAAAAACTTATTTAAAAAAACGACAAAAAATCACTCTATTTTTAAAAACTTATTTAAAAAAACGACAAAAAATCACTCTATTTTTAAAAACTTATTTAAAAAAACGACAAAAAATCACTCTATTTTTAAAAACTTATTTAAAAAAACGACAAAAAATCACTCTATTTTTAAAAACTTATTTAAAAAAACGACAAAAAATCACTCTATTTTTAAAAACTTATTTAAAAAAACGACAAAAAATCACTCTATTTTTAAAAACTTATTTAAAAAAACGACAAAAAATCACTCTATTTTTAAAAACTTATTTAAAAAAACGACAAAAAATCACTCTATTTTTAAAAACTTATTTAAAAAAACGACAAAAAATCACTCTATTTTTAAAAACTTATTTAAAAAAACGACAAAAAATCACTCTATTTTTAAAAACTTATTTAAAAAAACGACAAAAAATCACTCTATTTTTAAAAACTTATTTAAAAAAACGACAAAAAATCACTCTATTTTTAAAAACTTATTTAAAAAAACGACAAAAAATCACTCTATTTTTAAAAACTTATTTAAAAAAACGACAAAAAATCACTCTATTTTTAAAAACTTATTTAAAAAAACGACAAAAAATCACTCTATTTTTAAAAACTTATTTAAAAAAACGACAAAAAATCACTCTATTTTTAAAAACTTATTTAAAAAAACGACAAAAAATCACTCTATTTTTAAAAACTTATTTAAAAAAACGACAAAAAATCACTCTATTTTTAAAAACTTATTTAAAAAAACGACAAAAAATCACTCTATTTTTAAAAACTTATTTAAAAAAACGACAAAAAATCACTCTATTTTTAAAAACTTATTTAAAAAAACGACAAAAAATCACTCTATTTTTAAAAACTTATTTAAAAAAACGACAAAAAATCACTCTATTTTTAAAAACTTATTTAAAAAAACGACAAAAAATCACTCTATTTTTAAAAACTTATTTAAAAAAACGACAAAAAATCACTCTATTTTTAAAAACTTATTTAAAAAAACGACAAAAAATCACTCTATTTTTAAAAACTTATTTAAAAAAACGACAAAAAATCACTCTATTTTTAAAAACTTATTTAAAAAAACGACAAAAAATCACTCTATTTTTAAAAACTTATTTAAAAAAACGACAAAAAATCACTCTATTTTTAAAAACTTATTTAAAAAAACGACAAAAAATCACTCTATTTTTAAAAACTTATTTAAAAAAACGACAAAAAATCACTCTATTTTTAAAAACTTATTTAAAAAAACGACAAAAAATCACTCTATTTTTAAAAACTTATTTAAAAAAACGACAAAAAATCACTCTATTTTTAAAAACTTATTTAAAAAAACGACAAAAAATCACTCTATTTTTAAAAACTTATTTAAAAAAACGACAAAAAATCACTCTATTTTTAAAAACTTATTTAAAAAAACGACAAAAAATCACTCTATTTTTAAAAACTTATTTAAAAAAACGACAAAAAATCACTCTATTTTTAAAAACTTATTTAAAAAAACGACAAAAAATCACTCTATTTTTAAAAACTTATTTAAAAAAACGACAAAAAATCACTCTATTTTTAAAAACTTATTTAAAAAAACGACAAAAAATCACTCTATTTTTAAAAACTTATTTAAAAAAACGACAAAAAATCACTCTATTTTTAAAAACTTATTTAAAAAAACGACAAAAAATCACTCTATTTTTAAAAACTTATTTAAAAAAACGACAAAAAATCACTCTATTTTTAAAAACTTATTTAAAAAAACGACAAAAAATCACTCTATTTTTAAAAACTTATATTCTAGTAAAGCTAAGTATATGGTTATGTTTGTATACTTAGAGCGCGCGTACCTTTGATTAAACTATCGCAAAATTGTTTAGTCGCGCTTTGATTCCTAATTGTTTAGTCGCGCTTTGATTCCTATAAGTTTATATGGAGGTTCACTACTCGATTTTTAGTTGTGCAACTAAACAGATGAATTGGCTGCGAAACAATCGACAATCGCAAAGTTCTGCGATAGTTTGGTCAAAGATGTACGCCCGCTATTACGATTCTAAACGTTTATATCATAAGGTGGCCATTTCGAAATGGAAACGGAATCTACAGAGGAGGGGACGAACAGAATATGCTCCTGAGAAAGAGTGGGAAGAGAAAGGGATTTAATTAGTCTGAGTTATCTACACATAAGAGTAGTGTGAAGTGGAAGAAATTCCGAGTTTCAACCGGGCAATGTACGTGCTAATTAGTCCCTATACAATAAACATTTATATTTTAGATTTTTTATATCATTAGTATATTATTAACAATCTCACCAACAAATATATTTAGCTAAGTTTAAAATGTACAGGATGTTTACAAGGAGCTTGCGCTGCAGCAAGGAGTTGACTGTTTGCAGTTTTCAGGACGCCTTTAAACAAGCCCTTTGTGCTGAATTTCACTTCAGTTTCAATTTAACGCCAAATAGCTTGACATTCGTAATTTAAATTTCATTTGAAAAGTGAAGTTTCATTTTGTCAGGAAATAATTTGTTTTCGATTTTTTTTTTCTTGATACAGAACATTATTATAACTTTTTTTATGTCTCCTACTTTCGCCCGAAATTCCGTCCGTGTGGAATTAAAAAAAAATAAGTGTATGGGAAATAAAAAAGCCTATGTCTACACCAATTTTCATCGAGATACGTTCAGCAGTTTAGGCTACAAACTCTAACAAACATCCATCCATCTGAACTTTCGCATTTATAATATCAGTATGGTTTTTTCAGACTTCTTATGAAAGTTCATTTATGATTTCATTAAATCGGATTACGCTAACAAAATGTTATACTCAAACAATCATAGCTCCCGAAGTTTTTGCAATATTATTATTTTCATCATAAAAGCAATATGCAGAATACAATAGTTTCTAGTTCAGATTAATTTCGAGTGGAAAAAGTTTCAACAAAACATCTGCAGTTATAAATCACACTCGAAACATTCTAGTACGCGACACAGCACGAAATCTTTATTAGTAAAAGTTTTCATACGCCATTAATCCCACGGCACTCATTCACCTAATGAATTGTTTTGCTAGCAAATATTATTACACATAGAGTAGTTTAATTACAGAGAAAACACCGATATAAAGTGCAATATTTTTTTGTAATTCATCTCAAATTGGAAAGAGATTCAACTGTGAATAAATATTACCTTACTAATATTATAATTGCGAAAGTTTAGATGGATGGACGTTTGTTAGAATTTGTATTCTAAACGGCTGAACAGTTCTCTATGCAATTTGGCATAAATATAGAGAAAAGGAAGAACATATGGGTTGCTTACTTCAATTTTTTTTAATTCCACGTGGATAGAATCGCGAGTTAAATCTAGTATTTAAATATAAAATTAAATCAAATAAATTTAAAAAGGTACTATTCACATTAAACATGTAATTCAAACTGTTTGTATCGATATCAACTTTGGATTACTACAATATTAAGCCTTTGCAATAAACAACAAAATTATTTATTTAATTATTTCTTAAAAATAACTATCAATGTCTTTGTATATTGTTAAGATTTACGATACTTTAATTATGGCATATAAATTCCCGTTTATCGTATTACTAAAAGAACAGTCTACACGTTACATACTCTATGAGTCTAGCGTGGATGGCAGTGTATTTGCGCCAACGAACTCTGCTTCACGCGAACGATTACAATTTTACAAATTTCTCGTGTAATGTTTCCTTTTAATTAAGAACAGTAAGGTCGTTGCCCACCGCTTGTTGCGATTGTTTCAGATAGTTATAAAAATAACATGAAACTACTTCCATCTTTACTTTATCTATGCAATGTATTGATCCAGCTAATTTAAAGAAAGATTTTCCAGCATTTTTCTTAAAAACTAACTTAAGTTTGTGTTTAGATAATAAACTGTCCTATTTAAGATGTAATACAGTGCTAAGACAATAACAACATTGCCTCTATTCCATTCAAAGTTGTAATTTAATTGTTTAATTACCATTAAAACTGATTGCATAATTATTAAAAGTTGGACACGAAATTCGTTAATGGAATTTAAACCGCTATTTGTCCTGTATGATCAGCCCCCGAGGTAACAATTATGCTTTCATAGTTACGGGACATTGCATTTTTGTTGCAGCATAAACAGAATTTACGTTAATTGAATATTAAAAAATATCTGATTTATTTCAAACGTCATAATTAGCTGTTATAATTTTAATAACCTTTATTGTATTAGATATGTCTAAAGTAAACCTTATGATTGTTGCGGCGCAGTGGAATATCGACGTAGCCATAGTCGCCGAGCCGTACTACGTTCGCGACCGCGACGATTGGGCGGGCGATCGCGACGACTCGGTGGCTATCGTCGCCTGGAGGCGCACCGGCCCTGCACCTTTCGACAATGTAACGAAGGGCTGCGGTTGGGTCCTAACGTCGCTAGGCGACGTTGTAGTGATCGGGGTGTACTTCGCGCCGAGCAGGAGTTTTGCCGAATTCGAGCGGATGCTCGCCGAAGTCGGCGCTCTGGTCGCCGACGTGCACCCCACCCCTGTGGTGGTCGCCGGAGACTTCAACGCCAAATCTAGGACGTGGGGTTCACCGGTAACCGACCTCAGGGGGGAGACTTTAGCGGATTGGGCAGTGTCCACAGGCTCGTCCTCCTAAATAGGGGTACGGTCCAGACGTGCGTCCGGAGTCGGGGCGGGTCTATCGTAGATTTGTCGTTCGCGAGCCCCGCCCTGGCCCGCCGCACGAGGAGTTGGAGGGTGGAGGAGGGGGTAGAGACCCTGTCGGATCACCGTTATATCCGGTTCGACATGGTCTCTGCCCCCGTGGACGCTCCGGTCCTTGCGCTGGGCCGTCCCTTACCTGAGAGGGTCCACGGTGGAAGGTGTCCACCTTGGACCTGGGGCTGGCCAAGGAGGCGGCCATCGTGGAGAGGTGGGGGGCTAACGGCACCACGAGCCACCTGGATGCGGACGCGAGGTGTGAGCGCCTCGCAGGAGCGTTGACTCGCGTCTGTGATGCGGCGATGCGGCGCGCAGGTCCTGCACTCCCAAGGACGCGGGTGTACTGGTGGAGACCTCACCTGGCCGGGCTTCGTACGACTTGCCAGATGGCTCGCCGCAGGTACACCCGCAGCCGCAGAAGAAGCAACAGAAGGGACTTCGATCAGGAGGAGATCCTGCTCGCCGCGTACCGGGCTGCTCGTGCGGCACTCACTTCGGCCATAAAGGCGGCCAAAGAGGAGGCCTGGAAGGAGTGGCTCAACAGCCTAAATCAGGACCCGTGGGGACGCCCGTACAAGGTCGTGACCCAAAAGCTCCGACCATGGGCTCCCCGAAAAAAAAAAAAAAAAAAAAAAAAAAAAAAAAAAAAAAAAAAAAAAAAAAAAAAAAAAAAAAAAAAAAAAAAAAAAAAAAAAAAAAAAAAAAAAAAAAAAAAAAAAAAAAAAACTGACCAGGACCCTCGAGCCGCTCCTTACGGAGCGAGTGGTCTGCTCTCTCTTCCCGGCGAGGGAGGCGTGGATGCCGCCGAGAATGGCGACGCCGGACCCTGAGGGACCGGCCGCTGCGGGCGAGGAAGTCCCACCCGTGTCTGAGGCGGAGTTGGAGGCTGCGGTTCTGAAGTTAAGACTGAAGAATCGCGCCCCGGGCCCGGACGGTGTTCCTGGGCGGGTTCTCGCCCATGTCGTGCCGGTCCTCAAAGAGGAGACGCTAGCCCTGCTGTCGGAGTGTTTGGCATCCGGAAGGATCCCGCGGCGGTGGAAGACGGGCAAGCTCGTGCTCCTTAGGAAGCACGGGCGCCCGGCCGACTCTCCCTCGGCATACCGCCCCATCGTGTTGCTCGACGAGGCGAGCAAGCTGTTCGAGCGAGTACTCGCTGCGCGCCTCGTCGCGCACATGGAGGCGGTCGGCCCGACCTGAGCGGCGCCCAGTTCGGCTTCCGTCGCAGGCGGTCCACCGTCGATGCCATCACCCGACTCAGAGACATGGTCGAGGAGGTTGTCGGCCAGGGTGGAGTGTTGTTGGCTGTGTCGCTCGACATCGCGAACGCCTTCAATACGATCCCCTGGACGACAATAGCGGAGGCGCTGAGATACCACCGCGTCCCGGGGTATCTCAGGCGAGTCCTCGCGGACTACTTCGTCGACCGGGCCATCTTCTATCCGGCCCGGGACCAGGTAGTCCGCCGGGACATGACATGTGGTGTTCCACAGGGGTCGGTCCTCGGGCCGCTCCTGTGGAACATCGGATACGATTGGGTCCTGCGCGGTGCCAATCTCCGGGGCGTCGGCGTCATTTGTTATGCCGACGACACCCTGGTCACCGCGTCGGGACCAACGTTTCGCGACGCGGGCGTGCTCGCAACTGCGGGTACAGCCCACGTGGTGCGCCGCATCAGGGCCCTGGGTCTAAATGTGGCCCTCGAGAAGTCCGAGGCCATGTTCTTCCATAGGCCTCGGACTAAGCCCCCCCGCGGTTATTCCATCGTGGTGAGCGGCACCCCCGTTGCTGTCGGCGGAACCATGAAGTATCTTGGTCTCGTCCTCGACAGCCGATGGGGTTCGGTGAGCATTTCCGGGCGCTGGCACCGAAGCTGGTGACGTATGCGGGAATGCTCACCAGGCTGCTCCCCAACTGCGGAGGGGCGGGCGGAGTGTGCCGCCGCCTGTACAACAGTGTGGTGCGCTCTAAGGCGCTCTACGGAGCGCCCATATGGGCGTCGAGGCCCCTGAGCAGGGAGAACATGGTCCTGCTGCGACGGGCGCAGCGGACCATGGCTCAGAGGGCCTCCAGGGCGTACCGCACTGTGTCATACGAGGCGGCGTGCCTTATCTCCGGAAGCCTCCCCTGGGACCTCGAAGCCGGGGTACTGGCGGAGGTTTACCGGAGAAGAGCCCTGATGCGGCAGAGGGACGGAGAACCCCTCCCGGAAGAGATTGTACGCTGGAGGAGGGAAGGTCGCGACGATCTCTTCCGGCGATGGGAGCAGAGATTGGCGGGCGCCTCGGCGAGCAAGCGGCTTGTTGAGGCTGTCCGCCCCGTCCTGCGCCAGTGGGTGGAGGCGAGGCACCGGGAGCCGACTTACTTCCTGACGCAGCTACTCACAGGGCACGGCTGTTTCGGCCGTTACCTGTGCGTGGTTGTGGGAATTGAGTCGGATCCCGGGTGCCGCCATTGCGCGTCAGGCGACGTGGACACAGCCGAGCACACGCTCGCTGTGTGCACGGCTGGGACGCTCAACGCGCCACGCTCACTGGCGCAATCGGGCGGGATCTGTCGCTGCCGGCCGTCGTACAATCGATGGTCCGCAGCGAACAGAGCTGGGCCGCCGTCGCCTCGTTTGCACGCGAGGTGATGGTGGCTAAAAGAGAGGCCCTGCGGGAGCGCGAACGTGCCGGCGAAACGCTGCCGCCCCGCAGGGCTCCAGCGAGGGGCCGCCGGCGTGCGAGATATGCTGCGGCCCTTCAGCTGAACTGAGAGGGCCACGCGCGACGGGTCGGGGGACCTGTCGCGCCGATTGTGGCGGATGTGCCTCCCTCTTGTGTTCCGAGGGGGGCCATCATCATAGGGTGATGGGAGGGGTTTAACATCTGACCCCTCCCTACACGTGTCGAGCCCCTACCAAGGGGCTCCCCCTAGCCGGGTCGTGGATAAACTAACGTAGATGCCACGGCCCGGTTGGGCGAAGGAGAACACCGCGGGGTTTAGTGGGTAGTCCGGCCGAAATAAGGCCGGGAGTCCCACACGAAACCGTCCCTGCTGCCTCCGCAGCACGGACGGCCCAGTGCGTAAAGGCATTCCCCGCGACAACAAAAAAAAAAAAAAAAAAAACCTTATGATTGTTAATATTGGGTTTATTTTAACTTACCAGGTTTTCAATATTTATGTACAGAATCTAAATAGCTAATTATTTATATTCGATCTTTAGTGATACATTAATGTCTATGGTATCTCAAAGACAATGAGAGGAATATATTTTATGATGGTAACATAGAGTAACAACATTGTCAAGAGATGTCGCTGTATTCAGTTTAATTTGCACTCAAAGGTGCAATTTACTTACTAATTGCAATTCCTTGTTGTTGAGTGCCTGAGCAATAAAGTATTCTGTTTCGCATACATTATTCAAATAATTGTCACACTTTATCCTTCTATTATGAGTAAAATATTAAATATTCTTAGTGTTAATTTAATTCTATTACGTATTACTAGGGACTAGCCGTAGCTCGCGACTTCGTCCTCGTGTAATAAAAATAATGAATAGCCTATATTACGCACTGATAATGTAGCTTTTATTGTTAAAAGAAATTGTAAAAATCGGCCCAGTAGTTTTTGAGTTATTATTTTATAATATTAGTATAGATGAGTCATTAAAAAATGGTTATCAAAGTATCCAGTAAACAAAGTAAAGTAGTAAGTTCGTGAGAATAGTGCTTTGACTGTTGCTAATAAATCTCACAAGGCGCAGGTTGAAGTTTAAAAGCGAACAAAATACCCATAAAATGTTTTCCTGCATTTTAAGAATTGAACCGTCCGCACCCAGGGGCGCTGACGAGTGTTCACTGAACCATAGAGTAATAACTAACAGAGATTTATTTTATAACTTTCACCTATAATCTTTATGATAGAGTATGCAATTTGAGTAAACATGAAATGTAATTTGTTCTATAATATTTTGCGTTTGTATCTTTAAGCTTTGATGTATTTAATTAATATTTTCCTTGTATTTTTGTGTAAATAACAGCATATCAAAATAACACAATTGCATTTTATAAGTAGAGAATATAAATATTAATGAAAGTATATTCTACATTACATTGTTTACTCTATGAGACATTATATTTGGCGGCAAAACAATTCATTAGAGGAACGAGGGCCGCGGGGGTAATGGCGTGTGAAAAGTTTCGCTCAAGACTCGTTAAATGTCCCAAACTATGTTATAATAACGTATTGTTTGTTATTATTATATCATAAACTTTGAAATATACTAATGAATGGGTATTAAAAACTCATAAATGTAAAACGTAATAATAATAAAGATTCAATCCTGGAGAAGTTTTACCTTTAATACTGAAAATAGACTTGTAAGGGAATAATGTAGCTTAAAAGACGTTACAGGCTACGAGGTACGTAAAGATAAAATAAAGATAGCTTTATTTCCCTTATAACAAAATATAACTTACTAGCTGTTCGCGTGCGGATTCATCCGCGTGAAATTATAAAAACTTTATTTTATTGTTTACATTTGTCAAATTATCAATAGCAAATATCAAAATGACATGACATGACATGACAAATCTTAGCAATCTTTCTTTCTTGATGTTGGCAGCAACTTATGGTCTCTTTCCCACTTTAGGGTTTTTATCGATAATATTTACCACCTAAGTTTAATGGCGTGAATATATATAGCCTAAAGCGTGACGTAAGTGTAGGGCTTTTTATTGAAGAAAGAATTATTCAAAAATATACTGTAATTGCTGACATCTTAGGCAACAAAGAAGTGTGTGTTTACGCTTTATTATAATAGTATAGATAATATAGATTTACACGTATACAATACTAACAAAATTTGAAATAACTATTTTAACATGACTAAAAGATCGATAAATACACTACTCAAAAAAACTATTTTCATTGGACATCAATCGAATACCATGCTTATTTTTGGGCATCAATCTGAACAATGCTTAAACTGGCGGTAATAGGTGCGTTTATGTTAACAAGAAGTTTGTTTAAAAAAATCGATCAATATTTAAAATAGCTAATAAATCATGAAGGTCGAAGTGTAGGTTTTGCTACAACCTCGTAAAATGTTTACGCGTTCATTTGAGGAGTTAAGCGGTCGGTGCTTTATGGTACGGTTGCTTTGACGACTTATAAATGAGGGCAGAGAGAAGCGACGATGGAAATTTGAATTTATGGATGAAGTTCAGAGATACTTATACATTTTATATAGTAGTAAAAACTAAGAACTTTTACATTCATCCTTATCATGTTTATCCCTCAAAAATTGGGACAGTTTGTAAGTTTCTTGAGATTTTAAATCAATACCAAACGAAATGTAGAGGCTACTACTAGCTTTAAAAAATATCATTCTATCACTATTAGGTCAAAAATAGCAGGAAGTTAGATATGCCTAGTACCCGTAGAACGACCTCCAATTATCTCCTTCTTTTGCTACATTATGCTAATGTTCACAGGCCAATTAATGTAATCCAGTAAGCTTTTACGTTAAGAACTTGTTCATTCTAGAAAAATAAATTATACTAATATTATAAATGCGAAAATTTAGATGGATGTTTGTTAGAGTTTCTAGTTTAAAACTGAACGGATTTCGATATCTGGCATATATGTAGAGTATAGTCTGGAAGAACACAAGCTACTCACTTTTGTTTTTTTAATTCCACGCGGAGTCGCGTGTGAAAGCTAGTACAAATGTATTTCTTACGCGCATAAACGAAG
The DNA here is from genome assembly GCA_029286645.1 of Papilio protenor. Taxonomy (NCBI): domain Eukaryota; kingdom Metazoa; phylum Arthropoda; class Insecta; order Lepidoptera; family Papilionidae; genus Papilio; species Papilio protenor. The sequence goes on from JAGSMZ010000008.1 coordinate 4,341,414, forward strand.
AGAACGATACCATCAAGTCTTGAGTATGTAGCTCGCGGTAATCCGTATTTACTGTTGGGGACATCCACTTGTATAGCTCTTATCTCGGCAACACTAAGCCGCTATTATAGCTTTCCAGATTACATAGATTTGGAGGCTAATGGATAACTTATATAATTTATCTGCCTTCGTTATAGTTATTAATTAGAATGGTATAATGGTAAGGGCCTGTCACACCACTGGCTTATAGAGGCTCAGATAGCTTAAAAATGTCGTCACTGTTCGATAAGGTGACAAAATCCGATATTCTCATCTATTTTACACGTTGGATTATCAGACAATTTAAAATTTAGGACAGGCCCTAAATGTCATTGCTTTACATTAGTTTAATCGAAGAATTAAATTAGAGTTAGAAATTGAAAATATTATAACAACTAACTTTAAACATTAGTGATAGAAATCGTACGTTATTTTAGTTATTTACTAGTTGATTTTTAGGTTTTTAAGTTTTTTACGTAATAATTTAGCCAACAGATTAATAAGAAAAACAGTTCCAAAGACAGATGTAATACGGAAGTGGTAAATTTTAGTTCCGTTTTATGAGTTTCGTGTTGTATAAACAAGACGGGGACTTCATTTGTTCGAGACCGGAAGCGCTTTGATTTAAATTTATTGAGCTCAACCCTTCGTTATTTGTCTACATTTGGTATTCACGACTCGGGTTAAGTCACAATTTGATTGCCCTCTACGTAACTTAAGTGCGTAGAACTACTTGTATACGATTGTTCTCTTCTCTGTTCACATCTTGTGTTTGTATTAATAACAATAGTTGAATTAATAAAGCGACTTTGTTTTCTTGAACGGCTATTATCTAATAATTTTTTTTATCTCTAAACTAATAATATTATAAATGTGAAAGTTTAGATGGATGGATGGATGGATGTTTGTTATCGTTTGTAGTCTAAATTGATGAGGACAGTCTGGAAGAACACACAAGCTACTCACTTTTGTTTTTGTTTTTAATTCCACGCTGACGGAGTCGCGGGCGAAAGCTAATATAAACATAAATTGAGTAACTTAGCAGTATAAGATTAGTCGCATATTTTATATTATTACATAAGCTACAAGTGAAGTTACATATCTACAGTATAACAAAATTACATCAAAAATAAACTTTTTAAACTAAAAACCAGGCAAAAAAAAAACATGCAAAAATACGTTTATTCCGTTCTAGTTTTTTATGTAAAATATCAGGTTATAAAACCAGGGTAAGAAAACTTGGAAACCACATTATTTTGTTTTATTCGCTAAGGCAGTGCTATAACAAGACAATCGAACTTCGACTCCGCTCCGAGAGGTATTGTAAAAAATTATGTACCTTGTTTGTACTAAAAACAACTTCTTGTCATGCGATGACTTTTATTATAACAGTTGGTAATAAATGTAGTTATTATATCACGTTTTTTATACAAGCTTTCGCCCGCGACTCTGTTCGTGTGGTATTAAAAATAAGTAGCCTATGTGTTCTTCCAGGCTATGGTCTACATCTATGCCAAATTTCATCCAAATCAGTTTAGGCTACAAACTCTAACAACCATCCATCCATTTAAACTTTCGCATTTAAAATACTAGTAAGATTTGTTTACTATTCCGATGTCAATATTCAGATAATATACCAAAAAGTATTCACAAGTCTTATGAAAGTAATTTTAAAACCTTTTAAAACAATGACAACAACACTTTGTTAAATCTTAGAACCACAAATTCTTTAACAATCAAAATGAAAAAGTTCGTCGATATAGTTTCTTTCACAAGCCCTTTTCTCTGTTTCCAAAATGAATAAAACAATTCGATTGAGATATCTCATATTAACAATCGACAATCGAGTTTCATTTTAATTGATTAATGAGTTTCGATATTTGTTGGAGTTAATTCAATTATTATTTATTTAAACTGACACTTTTTATCTGAACAAATTAAAAGCCTACCTTTACTGGTAGAAAAAGCGTGCGTGAAAAAAAACAATCGCACAACTGTTTAGTCTCGCTTTGATTCCTATGAGCTTATATGGAGGTGTAACACTACTCGATTTTTAGTTGTGCAACTAAACTGAATTGGCTGCGAAACAATCGCCAATTGCAAAACGGTTGTGTGATTGTTTAGTCAAAGGTGTGCGCCCGCTCTAAATGTCTACGATAGTTCCGTTTGACTTAAACAATCCAATTCTAAAGTGATAACTTTAAAAGCTCTTGATTCCCCTCAGTTAATTTGAAATTGTCTGTAAGATTCAGATTGTTCAAGGCAATTGAGGTATTAAGGAGCGATTGTAGTTACCGCATTTCCTTGCACAAAGGATTAGATATTGCGTTTAAATCTATTAATAATACTATTAGAGAGTTCCGACAAAACTGACATAAAAATCGATTAAAATTTGACCACATTAATAGTAGCTGCTCCCTATACCACCAAGCCTCGGATTTTGACGCTCGTAAATATAACTGTGGTTTTTACTGAGGAATCACAAACAAAATCGGCAGATCTCATAATTAGTTTCCATTGCTGAAATGGTGTAGGTATTTTAGCAATGGAAACCCACCCTAATGTAAATTTATAACGTAATTTTAATCAAGCAAAGATGTTAAATAACATTTAAAATGAATCTATTTAGCTTTGTATGTAAAGTAGCTTTAGCCCCCGACTCCGTCCGCGTGGAATTACAAAAAACAAAAGAAAGTAGCCTATGAACACATAGAAATGAATGAACACTTTCATATGCTCTACATCTATGGCAAATTTCATCGAGATCCGTTAAGTAGTTTAGGCGACAAACTCTTGACATATTCATCCATCTAAATTCTTGTATTTTAATATTAGTAAGATTAGCATGTAGCCTAAATGTGTGAGTTTAGGTGTATAGGGCAGTTTCAGTAGCAGTGTTCGACCGCGGCAGTTGATTTATTGTTATCGCTTTTCTCGCCCACGAGATGAGTAAATGTGTATGATAAGCGGTGAAACATGCTTGTGCTTACGGAATATTCAATTTTCCTCTTAGATTTTGTTTGTTACGTAAATAGAAATATTACATTCATTAGTCACATCAAAATAATGAAAATTGTTGTAAAACGTTTGTGTTATTTTAATCGAATTTGTTAGTTTTCTAACCTATAAAAGTTATAACGTAGGAAAGAATAATTGTGTGTAAAACTAACCAATAAAGTGTGCCAAATCGAAGATCTCTGCGTAGCGGTTTTTGTTACGAATAAAATTGGTTGATCATTTAATTATCATACTAATATTATGAATGCGAAAGTTTAGATGGATGGATGGATGTTTGTTAGAGTTTGTAGCCCAAACGGCTGAATGGATTTCGATGAAATTTGGTATAAATGTAGAGGATAGTCTGGAAGAACACATAGGCTACTCACTTTTGTTTTTTTTTAATCCCACGCGGACGGAGTCGCGGGCGAAAGGTAGAAATAAAATAAAAGTAATAGGTTATTTCCTTTCATCTTATTATTTGCTGTCATAATTTATTTCCTGTTTTGTGCACATATTTATAGTGTAATTTGATTTGGTTGTAAGAAAGCTATCAGCCGAATGGTAACGAAGACAACATAATAGGAAATTATATTGGCGTCGCAGTCCCCGCACGTGCGGTGCCCGGACTGTCCAACTTGTCACCAGTGTCGCCACGCAAACTGTGGACTTGTGCATAATTTTATTTTAAAAAAAATTCTGTACCTACTTATTGAGAAAAAAGAAACGATTCTGCAATCATTTATTGCGGGCTCAATTTTTCTTTATATCTTAATGCATAGTTTTTAAATTTTTATCGTCCGAAATTATACGATAAAAACAAGTAAATACTCGTAGATAATATCGTGAATATAAAAGAAAAAATATTATGGACAAATTATAAATCGATTGTATTATGTGATTATGTGATTGTAGAAAATAAGACATTTAAGTGACTATAGTTAAGAAATACTTTAAGTCTTTTTTATTGTCGCCCCAATTTTGTACAAGTTCCATGTTTAGGTGGTATTTGTCCATGTTACAAGTAGCCTATTTGCGCGGCGCGAGGCGACCTGCACCTTAAGCAGCCTCTTTGTTCCGTCTTTGTCCAGATGGTAACAGGTCCCGGCTCACTTCTGCGACAAATCTCAAATTCGCAATTTGATTTGAGAAGTTACGTGAACGAAGAACACGAATTTAAAAATCCCAATGTGGAAACTATTGTCTTTTCACTGTAAATACAAGATGAGAATTAGATGAAACTAAAGAGTTTCTGAAGTTTCTATTTATTTTATCATTACCTAGTTGTTCATTATTGTTATGTTGATTTATGTTTCAACGGAGAAATTCAAGTCACGAAGTTCGGAAGCTTATTTTATGAATTCATCGAACCATAAGTACTATCGAATGGTTAAAAGTAATTCGGAAACCGACCATACGTTTGAGGTATTTAGAATGTTTCAGAACATATTAACAGATATAGATTGATATCTTTATAATTTTAATTCATTCATGATACCGAAGTAAAGTCCGATTTCCATTCATAAATTCCACTTTTCTTTCAGCTTAAAATTCGTTGCAAAGAATTTCTTTCACGGGTCGCGCTACAATGATGAAAATTTTATACAGACCAGAGAAGAATTCTTTATTACGAGACCAAGCAACGAGCAATCTGCTTAAAAGCCGAGTCCTCGAATTTTTCATGTAAAAAACTGCAACTGTATGGATTGCAAAATTATTTATCTACGAAGAAAGTTATTATTATTGCTGGCGCACACCTTTGACTCAAGTATCGCAAATGTCGATAGTTTCGCAGCCAATTCAACTGTTTAGTTGTACAACTAAAAATCGAGTATACCCACCTCCATATAAACTAATAATACTCAAAGTGTAAACAGTTGTGCGATTGTTTAGTCAAAGGTGTGCATGCTCTTAGTCAAGACTTCAACACATTTATTATGAAAGACACGCTAAATATTTCAGTTGTATGTTTTAGGAAAATTCTAACATATGAACACTGTGTCTAGGAATAATAGAAAAATAGTATTTACCAAATTCCAAACAATATTTGATAACCGTCCATCATTTTATACAAACAACTAGCTTTTGCCCGCGACTTCGTCCGCGTGAAATTAAAAAAAGAACAAAAGTGAGTAGCCTATATGTTGTTCCAAACTATCCTCTACATCTATACCAAATTTCATTGAAATCCGTACAGCCGTTTTGCATTTATAATATTAGTATGATATAAAACGGGATGGGGGGCATCTTTAATGACTCAGTAAGCAGTGGTAGAGGAACCTTGATTTACACTAGCTCTATTTAGAAGCAGGGGCCGACCGCGACGGCCTGATATACTGTTATTGGTGCTCTGGACCGTAAAGCAAATGAATGTGCCCCAGATAAACTATGAGCAACGACTACATTTACCAAATTAAATCTGCTGTCTGTCATAAAACTTTACCGTCGGGATATGACGCGTCGTTAATCAATTGCCAACATCAATTTCCTTGGAGCATGTTTCACAACCATAGAGATTAAAAACATAGAGTAGGCATAGTTGACACTTCTCTACAAAAAATATCACATAAACACACTAACGCTATCTATTAATTGACCCTCAACTACATGTCAATATTTTATTCTGTTTTAATTAATTGCCAATAGGTGTCATTAAATAACACTTAATTTTAGACGCGATTTAGTTTATTTTATAACAAAAGATGGAAAAGATGGAGCTAATCATAATTTTGTAAAAGTTTCATGATACTACAAAGATTCAATGTGGCACTAAACTTGACAATTGACATATTAGTACTTCAGAGAAAGTACCGATGATTAAATTTGGTTCACTATGCCCAGTCTATATGTTTCTTTAATGTCTTTATTCACAACTTAACCTTATAAATAGACTTTAGTACTGCTGTTTGGCAAATTAGAAGTTACTTCAAAAGCATATATGGAATTTGTCATTCATTTGTTTGTGAAATAAATGCCGATATTGACTACAATTTTAATGAGAGCGGGCGTACACCTTTGACTCAAATATTGCACAACTGTTGTGCGATTGTCGATTGTTTCGGAGCCCATTCAACTGTTTAATTTCACAACTAAAAATTGAGCAGTGCACCTCCATATAAGCTCATAGGAATCAAAGCGAGACTGAACAATTATGAAGATAACTTTCCCACACTATTGCATTCCTTAAGCCACATTACCCTTATTTAAAATATTAAAATTAGGTGGATAATTTTGTCTATTGTACTAATACTTCATATTTTTATATTGTTATACCTGATGGCAATTCTAAACATTAATTTCACTTGAATTCCCTTGAGTATTCCGCGTTCTGAAGCAGTACAGACGTAATCAAATGGGACATTGTGATTGAATTGCTAATGCACGACATTTGTGACGTCACCATGAATGAGATTTCTATCAACCGACAGTCATGACTTGTTAAAGCGTGCGCACACCTTTGACTAAACTATCGCACAACTGTTTAGTCTCACTTTGATTTATATGAGCTTATATGGAAGTGTGCACATTACTTGATTTTTAACTGTTGTGCGATAGTTTAGTCAAAGGAGCCCGCTCTAATAAACATTCACGATAAATTAAATATACCAAAAATGTTCTGTATCAGTGATATAAGAGACTAGCTGTTGCTCGCGACTTCGCCCGCGTGAAATTGGAAAATAATAAAAAATATAGCCTATGTTACTCACAGATAAATTACCTTTCTAACGGTGAAAGAATTTTTAAAATTGGCCCTGTAGTTTTTGAGTTATTTCAATACATACAAAAATACAAATCTTTTCTCTTTATAATATTAGTATATAAATAGATTATAACGTAATGAGTTTTTTGCAAAGAAACTAATCATTAACTTTTAAATATTTAAATAATCTTAACTTTGTGATATCTCATTTATCAACCTTACTCCGACAAGGTGTTTACGTTCACGGGGAAGTATATTAAAAAAGGGAGGTTTTTAAACAAATGAAAGTCTTTTAATCCGGGGCATAATGTAGGCTAGTAACAATTTGTTCTGGTAAACCGACCGCGTTAAAGTTAACCGTAACAAATATGGCGAGTAGGTTAACCGCAACAGCTATGTTCCTGGTTAAAATGTGGACGCGCAAATCCAGTGAATATCTCGTGTTTCTACACATATTTGGTGAATGTTTTAAATTTTCGTTCAATTCGAAAGTTATGTTTTTAACTTCTTTTACCATTTTAAGTTGAAAAGTAATAAAAAAAATGTTAACAAAAACCAGTTACATTTTTATGCACAAAATGTATATTTGTTATTGATTATTAAAAGAGTAAATACCTTATATTTATTACGCACATGTCCCATAAAGATTATTTTATAATTACACTAGTTTTCGCCCGCGACTCCGTCCGTGTGGAATTTATAAAAAACTAAAGTAAGTAGCCTATGTATTCTTCCAGACTATCCTCCACGTCTATGCCAAATTTTATCAAGATCAGTTCAGCTGTTTAGGCTACTAACTCTAACAAACATCCATCCATCTAAACTTTGTCATCTATTAGTAAATACTAAAAAAGGATTTGTATTTTTGTATGTATTGAAATAACTCTAAAACTAGTAGGCCAATTTCAAAAAATCTTTCACCATTAAAAAGTTACGTTATCACAGATTACCATAGGCTATACTTTTTTTAATTTTTAAAATCACGCGGGCGAAGTTGCGAGCAACAGCTAGTTTATAATATTAGTAAGATAAACCACATCCTGTATATGAAATGTATAATATGGTACAAAGTACAGCCTTCGATCTAATATTAAGAGCCCGTCCCATTGGTTAGATCCATGATACCTACTCGACTGCAATTAAGTTGCCTTCCGATGCCGGAGGCTACCGACAAATCACTTTTTACTCACCCTAACGGACATGCTTTACCAGCCACAGAGTAAAAACTTCTCCCAGTAAAGCCATTTAGATAGTCCAGTACGACAAAAAACAAGCTTGATATTTTTTTGTCTAGACAGTTAGGGCTGGGCTAAATTCGGGACATCAAACTCTATACAAGGTAATAGCCATAAAATTACGTATAAGGGGCTTCGGCCGGGCAGTTATTGAATCACTCCGGAATGCATAGGATATTTTGCGCTCCTATGAAAATGGTTCGGCTGAATCAATTTGCTGCCAATTGGTTAGGGTGAGGTAAAGTTGTTTTGGTAAGTTTGTTGTTTGTAACGCTTGATAATTGTAACTTTAGTTAAAGTTGTCGCTATAAAGTTTTAAATAAGTAGCTTTGAGTTTGGCTAGCCCGTTGTAATATCACAACCAGACAGAAGACAGACGTGAAGTGAAAGTAATTTCGAGTTTCGTCTAATAAGTGTGTGTCGAATGCCCAATTACAATTATCTTCTTCTTTCCATCTTTGACGTAAAAGGAAATGATGGGAATGAGAATTAAATATACCAGGGGATGGGACGCATAGGTATGGGGAAATATCCTATTCCAGTGCGTCCTTCCTCTAAATAGTAACGGAAGAAGACGCATCTGTAAATACGAGTATGGGCCTGGGACACGTCGCCATTTTGCCGAATTCATGTGGCTTTTGCTCGTTTGTCATCTTATACTATAAATAAGAAAGATACAAATACCTCTAAATTCGAGTGCATGTTTCTGACACCAGCTACTTAATCTTGTTCATAAAAGAATTGTACAGAAATCAATGTTTATCTTTGGCTTCAATAAAATCATAAGCTTTTATCATATTAACTGTGACAGAAGTTGTCAATGAGCTTAACGTAATTCGCCAGAGTGTGGTGTTGCGAGAGAATCGCTTAGAGCTTTTATCACTGCAATATTTCTAATAGCACTCGATCCAATCTCGTACGATGACCGCCTTGTTATACACGATCTCCTCTATAACACGGTACTTGAATAGATTACTTAAATATATTTTTTATACTCAAGATGACATATTAATATATTATTTAAATGGAGCTTTGACACAACACCTTTGAAATATCAAATTGTAAGTTAAACGTGTCGTATGAGATCAACTTATGTCATTTCATGAATTCCGATAACAGGTTTTAACCAGTTTTATTTAATTACACTAACAGTTATTATTGACGTTTTATATTAGTGTACAACCAATTGGCTAGGTGCTAGAAGACTAAAAATAACTCTATCTTCTAACGCCAATAGAATATGTTACAATAATTGCATTACGACTCCACAATTTAAGGCGCTTAATAAAATATTTTTAATTATCCCACGACTCGTGTACCGTGTAACCAGGATCAGCGGCTATCGGCGCCACTGTATTGGTCTATCGGAATGTTCCGGCGACGATTGCTATTTTGTTTGGGACATTGCGAGCAAACACCACTCCACTAAAGTCATACAACTTTCTTACTATTTATTGGTCTATATTACGTCTGCTCTATGCTTCGAGAAGTTAGTATATTTTAGTATGACATTTTAGTACCAAAAATTACTTTGTATTAACATAAAAATTTATTATACTATTAATTCCTCTAGTCAACTAAATTTGATCTTTAGTATGGATTTTTTTTTTAATAATATAAGGTGGCAAACGAGCAAGCGGCCACCTGAATCCGCCGAAATGGCGAAGCGACTGCTGCCCATAGACATCAGCAATTGCAGATGCGTTGCCTACCCTTAACCGACGGAGGAGGAGACGCACATAAAGAGGATATTTCCCCTTCCTATGCGTCTCCTCCACCGTCAAATCCACTTTTCCTTCTCTTCATTTCCTATCAAGAAAAGGAATAGAAAGGGACATTTCTCTTTCTACCATTTGTCCATTTCTACCATCTGTCCATTGACAACATTAGGCCTCCGGCCTGGAATATCTGGAAGCTGTGAATATTTTCCTCACGTAGTACACACATTTCTCTTACCATCTCCGCTTAGCTGTCAATGTTGATGAATATTCGCCATAAGAAACGCCAAAGAGCAACCTTATCTCATGTCAACGTATAAAAGGTGTACGAAAATGTACACGTCTCTCTGCGGAAAAACTCTTAAACACGACGCAGGCGGACGAGTGAAATATGTTGATACGCCGCGGCCTACTCTGAATGCAGCCAGCGATATTGTTACAATATTAAAACGATATTACGACTAAAGATGTGCGATGTAATTTTTATCAATGTATCAAAAGAATACAACCTTTTTACTTACTATTATTATGCTAATTGTTTTTATTTAATTTACATATTTAGTTAAGTGTAAATATGATTGTTGCACTCGGATTTACTTCGTGTCTCTAAGGACAGTAAAATAGGCATAGCAACTTTTGAGTATAACTTTCCAATGTCATCTATACTAATATTATAAAGAGGAAAGATTTTTGAAATTACTGAGCTGATTTTAAATTCAATTTCACAGTTATAAAGCTACGTTATCGCTGAGAAACATAGGCTACATTTTTAAATTTCACGTGGACGAAGTCGCGAGCATAAGCTAGTCAAAAATAAAATAAATTTGAACCATGAATATAGCTGCGTCGTTTCAATTGAAACTCGGTTCTAGCGCGAGTTCATCGATATTTCGCGTCACGCTCACAATTTGCGTCGTCCGGGCCGCACGCGGCGGCACGCGACCAGCTCTCCGGAGAGCAGGGAGACGGGAGTATCAGATGACGAGATGCGTCGATGTATTGCTTGAAGAATTCAATTTAAACTTATTGATGTAACCAGTACATGTGCGAGCATTTTTCTCCCTTTTACCGACCTAGAGAGAAAGTAGTTATTAAAAAAACTAAAGATCACTGAAACCGACGAAGAACGAGAAGGAGGAGCGAGCGTAGAAATAAGGAGAAATGTTTAAATTAAAATAACTATAAACTGGAAATTATATACATTTGATGTACAAAGTAAAATTATTAAGAAAACAACCTAGCAACCGTTATGATGGTTTATTTCAGACTAAATAAAAATGTTTACAAAAAGAATAAAATTAAAATAATAAAAATTCTAAATTTAAAAATATAAAAAGGCCAATTGCATCGCCAACATTCACCTTTGTGTGATTGAATTAAGCCAAGAGTTTACATTTAAGTAAATGTATTTATTGCTTTTTAGTGGAACCGATTATTGTCGTAATGGTTTAACTTAGTTCACATTGGACGTATAAACTGACTAGCTTTAAACCGAGACTCCGTCCGCGTGGAATTAAATAAACAAAAGTAACTGTTCTTCCAGACTATCCTACATCTGTGCCAAATTTTACTGAGATCCGATCAGAAGTTTAGGCTGCAAACTCTAACAAACATCCATCTAAACTTTCGCATTTATAATAGTAAAAAGTAAGACTATCTTTTGCATGCAACTTCTTTAGACTATGTTCCGTTATACACGTAGTAATAATCATAAGGCCATCTAACTTTTTTTTTATAATGTTAGTAAGTAAGCATGTTGTATATTAGAGGAAGTTTGAGAGTAGCCCCCGTAGTAGAGAAGGTAAGGAGTAAAAGGTTAGCATGGTATGGGCATGTTATGAGGAGGGATGAATCGCATGTTACAAGAACGTTAGTTATGAGTGTGGAAGGGTACACCGGTAGAGGTAGACCTAGAAAGAGATGGATGGATTGCGTGAAAGGTGACATGATCAAAAAGGGAGTGATGACTGAGATGACGTGTGATTGAGTTATGTGGAGGACAAAAACCTGTCGCGCCGACCCTACGGGAGTAGGATAAGGATAAGATGATGATGAAGTAAGCATGTATAGGAAGATCATTGATCTGAGTTATTTCGTTGGATATGACCGAGTTTGTCACATGAATTATTTCGTAGTAGAAATAAAAGGGAAAATCGTCAATCGACAGCGTTGGCCTCACCGTACGTGCGATGTTCTCTAGACGTATGTCGTAAGTCAATTCGAAGTTAATTCAGCTCACGTATCTAATATTGTAACCCGATAATACTTTTACCTGTCCGAGAATGTATCGTGTTTGCAATTAAATTAACGACAGTTGTACCTTTTGCCGTTTGGATGTTTGGCGTACGCGACACAAATATAAATGTACTTTGTACAAAGAAAGGGAGATAACTGGATATGAATTTGTACGAAATGTGGTCAAAATGTACAATTGGGCAGACCGACGTTGTCCCACCTTAAACGCTACGATCCTTTGAACATCTATACTAATATTATAAAGAGGAAAACTTTGTTTGCATGTAATGAAATAACTCAAAAACTGGGCCGATTTCAGAAATTAAAAAGCTACGTTGTCAGTGAGTAACATAGGCTATGTTTTATGTTAATTATTAATTTCACGTGGACGGAGTCGCGGGCGAAAGCTAGTTAATAAATACAACTTAGGTTATAAATGTGTCTGTACGGAAAAATGTTATTGATTTTTTTTTATATCATAAGGTGGCAAACGAGAAACCGGCCACCTGAATCCGCCAAAATAGCGAAGCGACCGCTGCCCTAGACATTCGCAATAGCAAATGCGTTGCTACCCTTGAGTGACGGAGGAGGTAACGCACATAAAGAGGGTATTTCCCCTTCCTATGCGTCTCTTGCACCGTCAAATTCACGTTACCTTCCCGTCCTTCTCGTTTGAGAAAAAGGGTGGGAAGGAAAAGGGACTAAAGTCGTGCCTCCGATTGGCTAGTTTCTTTTTATTATTAACCCTTTGTTTGCACTCACGGCTATCTAATTAGTTAGTAGAGGCGGATTTTGTCTTCTTGCAATGAATCATACTAATATTATAAATGCGAAAGTTTAGATGGATGGATGTTTGTTAGAGTTTGTAGCCTAAACGGCTGAACGGATTTCGATGAAATTTGGTACAGATGTAGAGAATAATCTGGAAGAACACATAGGCTATTCATTTTTGTTTTTTTTAATTCCACGCGGACGGAGTTGCGACAGCTAGTAAGGCAATATTTCCTAAAGTTAACTCGGCGATTTTCCGCCAGTGTACACTCAGGGAACCTCACGGTGTTACACTTTAAATGCTAATGATGTCATTAAAACGAGTTATCCATTATTATATCTATTAAAACGTCTTTACTTGATAATAAAATAAAGTATTTATCTAGATAGATAAGTATTCAAAATGGGATAGCCATTTTACTCTTGCGAAGTTTGTAACATCTTAACTCATTTTTACCGCACCATGAAGGTGTATTTATGGACGATGTAAAATTTGCAAGTGAAATTAGGTCCGGAAACCGAATAAAAAGGAACTCGACTCGTAAGAAGAAAAGAGATTTTCATGATTATTACATCCTCGAATAAATTTATTCTCAAACTCAAACAATGAGTCCCGCCAAATAATATAAGGAATAATATAACATTTTTTTTTAATTTTAAAATAATCATACTATTCATACTTTCATATTAATATTATAAATGCGAAAGTTTAGATGGATGAATGATTGTTTGTAGCCTAAACGGCTAAATCGATTTTAATGAAATTTGGTATAGATGTAGAGGATAGTCTGGAAGAACACATAGACTTTTGTTTTTATTTAATTCAACGCGGAAGGAGTCGCGGGCGAAAGCTAGTTAATAATATGTATGTATTACTACTTACTAGTTTTCATCCTTGACTCCGTCCGCGTGGAATTAAAAAAAAACAAAAGAGAGTAACCTATGTGTTCTTCCAGACTATCCTCTACATCTATACCAAATTTCATTAAAATCCATCCATCCGTATAAACTTTCGCATTTATAATATTAATAAGATTTGATTAAAATAAATATTGGCATTTAACTATGCAATGCAAAGGTTTTTGTTTTTTCGTAATGTAAAGATAATACGTAAAAATAGAGTAATCTATTGCAAGTTTTAGTTTTCCAATACTGAAGCAAGTTATATGTAGCCGTCAATAACGAGCCCGTAACAAATAGCCGTCTTTTAAACGCGACTTATCTCACGTTATTGATTTCAAACATATTACCGACGTCCGGGAACAAAATATAAATATAAACTGAAAAATGATCATGCCAAATATAATGCACATTCCTTGTCTATATATATTATATATACTAATATAATAAAGAGGAAAGATTTGTATTTTTAGATTTTTATATGTATTGAAATAGCTCAAAAACGAATCAACCCATTTCACTTTCACCATCAGAAAGGTAATTTATCTGTGAGTAACATGGGCTATATATTTTTTTAATAACTAGTGGACGAAGTCACGAGCAACAGCTAGTATCTAATATAATATTATAAAGAGAAAAGATTTGCATTTTTGTATTTATGTATTGAAATAACTCAAAAACTACTTGGCCGATTTCAATTTCTTTCACCATTAAAAAGCTACGTTATCAGGGAGTAACATTGGCTCTATTTTTTTAATTTCATGCGGGTGAAGTCGCGAGCAACAGCTAGTATCTAATATATCTGCCATTAACTATTTACGTAGTAGTCTTTACTAATAAGAATTAAAGTGGTCCCTGAAAAAGAAAAGGTTGGAAACACCTGCTTTAAATGTCGTAAAAAGTAGGATGAAACTTTGTATGATGTTAGTCCGGGTCCGCTATTACTTGAATTGACTTAAGCCGTCTTCAAAATAACTAAGTATTTACTAGGTGTTTACGGTTTCTTCGAATTGATTGAAAGGTTGAAATATGTAAGTTTTGAACTTTTAAACTCCACGGACGATGTCGCGGGCAACAGCTAGTGAATGAATATTTAATTTTTATTTAAGAAAATATTAACAAAAACATTTTGAAGTGAAAAAAGAAATAATTTTAAATTAAAATGATTTATTAATTTTTAAAATGAAACATCTTTATTTGAGCTAATTAATAATAGAAAAGATTTTTGTATTTAGAAATGAAGAAACATTTAAAAATGTAAAATCATTTTTTGTTAAATATTAATGAAAGATATTTGAAAATAAAATAATTTTTAATTCTTTTGTAATTTGCCGTCACAATGAATGAACATGATTTATTAATATTTATAATTTAAATGATGTCTTAATTTTTAAAATTAAATGCTTTTTTGAGCTAATTAATTGTAATAAAAAATGATTTTTGTATTTTGAAATAAAGGAACATTTTAAAAATAAAATCATTTTTGATAAATATTAATGGAAGATATTTAAAAATAAAATCATTTTTAATTCTTTTGCAATTTGATGTGATGAATGAAATGTATTTATAATTTTTGTTAATTTTTTTTTTTATTTTTAAATGAGAGAAATTAGAAATTGAAATAAAAATTAAAAAATTAAATGATTTATCAATTTTTAAGCATTTAAATTTTGACATTTGCAATTGAAAGATTTACGATTATTTTTATAGTTCGTATGTTTTCTAATATAATACTGCGCGGACGAAATCGCGGGTAACAGCTAGTGTGAAATAAACCAAGCGATCCCAATGGATTGAAGAAAAATATTATTATAGCACGAACTATTAATTTCTCACGGGCTTCGAGCACTTTGAACTTTGAACAAATCAGGCGTCGTAAAATGGATATTTGAAACTCAATGTTCATTATTTTTGCTCAGTTTTTGTTGAGTTCAAACGAAATTCGCATGCATTCGAATTTTAATATTGAAAATTTTCTAATGATTTTTTTTTCAATTTAATTCGATTTGTGCTTTTATTCTGTACATTTTTGTTGTTATTTCCAATCGATTAACTTATAAGGTAATTATCACAAAGTGTTTTTCAACGCTTTTTTGATTACCTTTATAACTCAGTTACATTACCTCTTCCTAGCTAATGTTCCATAGTGGTCACCTTATTAATCTAACTTTACTGATTTTTTTTTAATACGTTAGACTTTAGTATGTCAGTCGTTTGTCGATTGCATAGGTTTTCACAATAGAGTTCATGAACTATTTTCATTTTGTTCGAAACTCATATTGTGCCGGCTCAGAGCTGACAATTGTTTACGAGTGTCGAGTGAACGCGGTTCGAGTCCTCCCTATACATTGTCAATGATGCCTTGTTGTTTTATTGCCGAATTTGTTTTACATCCTGTTCGATTTCGCAAGTTTTATTGTTTTATTCATTAAATGTTGTTGCAAAATATCTACAATTTTAATTATCAACTATCAGTCACATAAAACTCTACCTGATATTATTGTCAAAAATAAAGTAATAATTATACACTAGCTTTTGTCCGCGATTACGTCTGCCCGGAATTTAAAAAAAAAACTAAGTAAATACTCTGCGTTATTTCAAACTATATTCTACATCTGTGTCAAATTTCATCGAGATCCTTTAAGCTGTTTTGAACATTAGTAACAAACATCCATCCATCCATCTACACGTTTGCATGTATATAATATACTAGCTGTTCCCGTACGGCTTCATCCGTATGTAATTATAAAAACTTTATTTTATTGTTTACGTTTGTCAAATTCTCAATTGCATACATATCAAGATTACTGTTACCATAATAAGCTTGCTTCCTCAATGTTGGCAACTTGTAGTTTGTAGTCCCTTTCCCACATGAAGATTTTTTTCCCAATTTCGTTACCTCTAAGTTTGAAAATATATAGCCTAAAGCGTGTCGTAAATGTAGGGCTTTTTATAAAAGAAAGAATTATCCAAAAATATGCTGTGATTGCTGACGTACGTCACGAAGTAATCTGTTTACGGATTATTCCCTACCGTCACCCCGCTGTCCCCACGTGAGAATAAAAAGTTTCATCCGTCCCATCTTTTATTCCCACTATCACCAACAAGGTGACAGATGGAACAGTTAAGAAATAAAATAAGTTCCAACTGTCCCCTCGTCGCAAAAGGTGGGACGGATGAAACTTATACTCATCTGTCTCCACGTGGGGACAGAGCGGGGTGACGGTTGGGAATAATCCGTGTTTACGCTTCATTTTAGTATAGATTAATTGGTTGTACTTACCTCTATTAATTACCTTTTATAACGACCTATTTTTTATTGTAATAATTGTTAACACAACAGAGATGTCAAAGAGCAGATACACAATGGATGTTCGCTGACATGGATACTAAGCTATTGTGTGCTCGCACTGGGATGCCTTTTATCAGAAGTATGCTGCGAATGCTGTGATGCATCTTGATTAATTAGGACAGTAAAGGATTTTCTCAATTACGGATACAAAGATGCATTCGATTTGGGGTTTTTGAATATCATACGAACACTCAAGACTAGTTATACAACCTTATTGAGATGAAGGAAACTTTGTAAGTAAAGAATTTGAAATATTATACGAAACTTTACATTAATAGCGTATTGGTTTAGAGCGCACACCTTTGACTAAACTAAAACTGTTGTGCGATTGTCGATTGTTTGCAGCCAATTCAACTGTTTAGTTGCACAACTAAAAATTGATTAGTATGTCCATATAAACTCGTAGGAATCAAAACGCGACAAAACGGTTATGCGATATTTTAGTCAGGTGCACGCTCTTAGTGATAATTGTTATTATATAATGTAAGCTAGTTGGTAGTTTTTAGTTCGCTTTAACTAGAAGTAATAAAGACCTATGTAACTACGTCTAGCGCCATCTATTTTTCAATAAGTTATACTGAATTTTATAAGACTATCCTAAGCTTCCAAATGCTAGCATTATTCAATTTAATATTTTATCTATGTATATAGACACGAATCGTTTGTTCCTGGCCACAGCACTCTACCTAAAAGTCTGCCTTCCGTTTGAAATAAAATGAACCGTTTCATCTTTATTGCACAGTTTAAACTGGTCTACTGTGAGTGCATTCAGATTCTCGCCGTACCGAGTTATTGTGCATTGCGTACTTTGGAAACTCACTATAGTCGAACATATTGAATATTTTATATTAAATGTCATATAGTTTAAATGGCAACATAACATATATAACATGTACATCCTTCGTCAAAAGATAAATCTTCCTTGCTGTGAATCTATCAACAAAAACTTTATTTAACATGTTCATACTACTTCTACAGGCGTACTCAGAGACCTTAAATGTTCATTTAGTTCCTTTTAGACCGACTTCCCAGAAGAAGGAGGTACTCAATTCGTCTGCATGTTTTCTTTTAATAATCGAGAGACTGCTTAACCCTGAATTCGACGAAGTTTTTCTGTACCAAAAAATATTACCGACACACTAAAATCAAAATTTCACGTATTTTTCTCTAAACTAGTTTAGTAGATTTTTTTAAATAGTTGTCACTCTGGACACTATCGAATTCCGGGTTAACTTAGAGTATTATAGCAGCTAGTTTAAACACTTTTATAAACAGTCGCTTTGACTCAAACCCGGACTAAAGGTTCTTATATCCGTTGTTTGCAGTAAAGCCTGCCGCTAGTTACAGTTCTGCCTGTGAATAATGTTCACAATTTAATACGTCAGCCGCTGGGGTTTTGATTAGAATTTGTGCGCTTAAAGCCGCGACGGGTGCGTCATGACTGAGCGAAATATGACCGGCTAGGAATATTGATCGATATTATATTATGACCTAAGAAGCGTAGGTGACTCAGTGGTTTAAGCACTTGACTTGTAATCTACAGGTCTTGGGTTCGAATCCCGCTGTACTATTGTGAGTTTTCGATTTTTCATATGTACATAATTTACCCGACGCTATAACGGTGAAGGAAAACATCGTGATGCAACCTGCACATATCGTCGAAGAAATTCAAAGTCAACCAACCCTCAATGGGCCAGCGTGGTTATAGCCTAGTCACCCTAACTTAGGGTAGGCTCCGAGTTCCTCGGTGGGGACATACAGTGACCTGGTGATGATGATGACCTGAGAAACTAAGGCATACAATGAAAGCGAAGTAAAAAGACACGCAACGCAAATATGAAAATCGATTGTAGATTCAGTAGTATATAAATAACCTGCTAAAAGAAATAGCATCTTTAGATAATTTAATTACTGCTAGAAGATTTTAGTATAGAGTACGTATAACAGTAATCAAAAGAGCATACGCACTTGAAACTAAATTATCGCATAATTGTTTAGTCTCGCTTTGATTTCTATGAGCATATATGAAGGCACACTACACAATTTTTAGTTGTGCAACTAAACAGTTGAATTGGCTGCGAAACAATCGACAATCGCACAACAGTTGTGCAATAGATTAGTCAAGTGCGTCCTCTCTTAGAAGTCATTTTCATGTGAATCTCATTGATTTGTGATTTATAAGTGTTTTTGTATTTGAATGCTATCATACTTAAAAAGGATCATTTTCAATACATAAACCTTTAAAAATTTATTAAAAGCTAGAAATCTGAATCATAGTTATTCAATGGACACATCGAAATCCGCAAGTCGATAACATTACGCCCGGCGGCGACTGAGCACGTTTTCAATTTACAGAAAACGGAAAAATTCACTTAAAAGGTCACGTCGCAGATATTCTAGTACATCTGAATATTATTATAATGTTATTCAATATGATTTTTAGAAAAATAATCCAAGCTCTTCATAGCTACGGTAAAAACTTAACCAACTAAAGCATTTTATCATAAGATTTAACTACCATTTTAAAAACTAATAAATGTAACTATAAAAAGTTTTTTAATCTGTAATATGAAAAAAAAATCATCATCATCATCATCCTCCTTATCCTACTCCCGTAGGGCGCAACAGGTTTTTGTCCTCCAAATAACTCTATCATACATCATCTCAGTCATCACTCCCTTTTTGATCATGTCACCTTTCACACAATCCATCCATGCCTTTCTAAGTCTACCTCTTCCGGTGTACCTTTCTAACCTTTTACTCCTTACCTTTTCTATCACTGGGGCTACTCTCAAACTTCCTTTAAAAAAATATTTATAATGCCATATTTTAATTATAACAAACGAATAGAGAATATTAAAGCATAATCGAAATTACAAAAGCAATCGCAAATACAAACACAAAGAGATGTCGAAAAAATATTTTAAGTTTTTTACTATTTGGATAGCTTTTGAGCTGACCAAACAAATGGAAAATTTTAATCAAAACATATTTTTATCTGTTAGCATTAAATTAATGAGAATGAAAACCTTATTCAGATTAAAATACATAATCCAAACAAAACAAACGTTTATAAAGTAGTCCCTTTTACATGATTCTAAAACTGACAAGGGACTATTTATAAAAAAGATAAAAGAAAGATTAGAGCATTAAATCCCTATAACCTTTTATATCATAAACTCGGTGTTACAGTCTACTGGTTTGCATTTTTAAAGCAGTTACTATAAAGGAAAAGACAGCGTTTTCAGATATTTTCTCCTTTGCCGATGCTAAAATTCAATTGCAAACAATACAAAATAGAAGAAATAAATGTAGAGTCAACAGTTCTACAAAAGCAAACGGTTTCGCAAAGGAAATTCTAAAATCTCATCGTGTTTTGTTAAACAAACGGCGGCTATTTATATCGACTAATAAACCCTTCGCTTCGATAAAACGCAAGCTGGAAATAATCAACAAGTTAAAAGCTTAAATAGCACTGCAAACGTAAGCTAATCTCATCCTTTAAAACAAACGGAGTCGACAGACATAACAACCTTAATGTCTCATTACTGCACAGGCAACGACAGACTTGAAACTTATACATCTATCGCCAAAACATACAAGAACATATTTATTACCTCACTAGCTTTCGCCCGTGACTCCGTCCGCGTGAAATTAAAAAAAAACAGTAAGTAGCCTATGTTCTTCCAGATTATCCTCTACTCGTACATCTATGACAAATTTCATCGAGATCCGTTCAGCAGTTTAGGATACAAACTCTAACAAACATCCATCCATCCATCTAAACTTTCGCATTTATAATATTAGTATTTGTAATAGTGCAACTATTTTCATCCAAATATAACGTTAATGCAAGTCAATTCTTTAAAGTAACATATAGAAAGGCTCAGGAGTAAAGAACGGCGAAGATTTCCCAGGCGTAATGTTCTCAGACTGTCTGCATGTCACTTACCCTGAACACGAAAATGTTACCGCGTGTTAACTGATAAAAGATAGGTACATAAACATATGACCATCTCTCTTACTCTTATTGGAAAAGAAGAGAACAGCTGTATGGTAACTGGCGGTCATATTTCAACAGCAAGAATATCGCTGACTTTTACACTTGGTAAGGTGTTACTGTTATATGCTTACAGTACTTTTTTAATAATTTAGGTACCTTAAATTTTTCGATATTACAAAAATAATAATAAAACCCTTATCAGTGTATCTTTTAACGAAAACGAATTTAACTTGCAAATGTTTCGTCCGTTGTGATGTTTACAGAATTGCGAGGTTCTTATTCCGATTTCGGTTGTTTTAAGCGGCGAATTGGTAAATTAAATTTATTCCGAGCTTGTTTTTTATTCATTACGAAAAATCTCTTTTTATACAACATTGTAATTTTAAGATCCTTTATACGACTGAGGGAATATTTTTACTTTTATGAAAATAATTAACTCACAAACATTACGGCGGTAATATTAAGTTATATTAATTTTTATTTAATGCTTAAAATAAAAGCTTTAATATAAATTACTAGCTTTCGCCCGCGACTCCTTCCGCGTGGAATTAAAAAAAACGAAACTGAGTAGCTTATGTGTTCTTTCAAACTATCCTCTACATCTATACCATATTTCATCGAAATCCATTCAGCCGTTTAGGCTACAAACTTTAACAAACATCCATCCATCTAAACTTTCGCATTTATAATATTATATAAAAAAATTTAAAAAAAATAAAGCGTAAACACACATTTCTTTGTTGCCTAAGATGTCAGCAATTACAGCATATTTTTGAATAATGTTTTTTTTAATAAAAAGCCCTACACTTACGTCACGCTTTAGGCTATATATTTTACACTATTAAACTTAGGAGTAATTATTTTGGATAAAACCCCTAATGTGGGAAAGAGACCATAAGTTGTTGCCAACATCAAGGAAGCAAGATTGCCAACGATTGTCATGTCATGTCATTTTGATATTTGTTATTGATAATTTGACAAATGTAAAATATTTTTTTATAATTTCATGCGGATGAAGCGGCACGGGAACAGCTAGTCTATTGATGAAACTGGGAATTCTAAGGACATGGTGATAAATTAAATAAAAAAGGGATATAATTTTTTGTAATTTATTCAGATGTTTCAGCAATACTTATAATCTAACTAATAATATAAATGCGAAAGTTTAGATGTATAGATGTTTGTTAGAGTTTGTAGCCTAAACGGCTGAACGGATTTCGATGAAATTTGGTACTGATGTAGAGGATAGTCTGGAAGAACACATAGGCTACTTAATTTTGTTTTTTTTTTAAACCACACGGACGGAGTCGCGGCTAAGCTAAAAGCTAAAGCTACAAAAGCTAGTTATTTTATATATTAAAGTTATTGTCTTCAGTAAAACTAATTGATCTATGTATTTACTTAAGTTAGATTTATGCAGGAATTACTATCACGTATTCGCAATGTGTTGGAAGGGATCAAAGGGTTTGGTCTTGACTTTCTAAACACGTCCGCTGATACGAGCAGTTTTATTTTCAATTCTTATTCAGTGCTGACTCTCGCTTACTGGCTTAACACTATTTTGATGACTTATGTTAAATTATTATATCATACGCAATATATGTTATTTTACTTGATTTTTCAGAAATATTATACACTAGCTTTCACCCGCGACTCTGTACGCGTAGAAGAAAAAAAACAAAAGTGAGTAGTCGATGTGTTCCTCCGGAGTATCTTCTACATCTATACCAAATTTTATTGAAATTCGTTTAGCAGTTTAGGCTACAAACTCTAACAAACACCCATTCATTTATCTAAACTTTCGCATTTATAACATTAAGGGCCTGTCCTACAATTCTTGTAAATTGTCAGATAACAATCCAACGTATAAAATATGTGATGGAAATATCGGATTTTGGTACTCTATCTGACAATGAGGTCACTTTTAAGCTATCTGAGCCTCTATCAGCCAGTGGTGGGTCAGGCCCTAAGTGTTTTTGGTATTATCAAGGAGAGTGTTGGTAGCTCAGGGGTAGCACTTGATTTGTAATCTACAGGTCCTGGGTTCGAAATCCGCCACGTAACTGTGATTTTTGATTTTTCGAATTTCAAATGTACATAATTTCGACGTTCTTACGATGAAGGAAAACATCGTTGATGCCTGCATATATTGGCGAATAAATTCAAATATATGAAGTCAATCAACCCTCATTGGGCCAGCGTGGTTGACTATGGTCACCCCTAACTTAGGGTAGACTCCGAGCCCCTCCGTGGGGACGTATAGTGAGCTGGTGATGTTAATGAATAATTTTAGGATGTTTATTAAATGAATAGATGAAGATATTAAAATGAGATTGAATTATTTTGTTATGAAGACAATTATTACAGAACTAAAATATTATTATTTACAAATTTTTCATTTATTGAACTTATGCGCTTGCATCATACTTTATTAACACGGCTTGTTATACAAAATTAAATATCAATGTAAAAAAGAATCATAAAAGCGAACAAAATACTTTATAACGCCTTTGTTCAAACAAACCTCATCAATGCGGATAAAGGCAGGATTATATCCGTTTTCTAACTCTTTTGTAGCTCAGTAACTTTTATCCATTGTAAAAAGTATTTATAAAGAAACAATATTCAAAGTAAATAACAATCTTATATATTCATATTAAACTCAGTTTCAATTTGCAAAAAGACAGTGTAACAGAAAATGTTACAGGCCTAGGAAGTACATAAAATCACTAACTACCACAAGCAGAATAATTCAAGCACTAAGAAATAAGCAGTCTTATTATATACTCACACATAACCTTTTTTTTAGTATGGGGAAATGCCTTACGCATCTTTATAGGGGTAAAGATGTGTGATGTTGGGCTTGCACCAACTAAAAACTCCACGGTGGTCTCCCACAGCGCTAACGATGGGTCACGGCATCTCCATTTTAACGCGACCGTGACCCCCCAACGCTTTGCT
The DNA here is from genome assembly GCA_029286645.1 of Papilio protenor. Lineage (NCBI taxonomy): Eukaryota > Metazoa > Arthropoda > Insecta > Lepidoptera > Papilionidae > Papilio > Papilio protenor. The sequence goes on from JAGSMZ010000008.1 coordinate 4,365,304, forward strand.
ACGAATGTAGCTCGTACTGCACTTCACACATAACCTACAATAGACACTCATAATGATCATTAAAGTACTCTGAGTGTGACAGTGAAACAATAAGCTATACATTCATTTGTTTCAAAACCAACGAAGTGAAAATAAAACATCTATCTAGCAATCGGATTCACACGCGTTCATATTCAAAGAGTTACTAACTAAAGGCTTTTGATGTATTGTTTACATTGCACAAGATTCAACAAAGAGCTGTCGTTTGATCACACAGGATGTAAAGCTGTGCAAATAACGCATCGAGTGCAAACCATACTACGTACAAGTTCAAAGATCGTCTGTTTCACTGATTGTACGGAATAAGAGCGCGCACATCTTTGACTAAACTATCGCACAACTGTTTAGTCACGCTTTTCCTATGAGCTTATATGGAGGCGCACACTATTCGATCTTTAGTTGGCTGCGAAACAATCGACAATCGATAATTGCACAACAGTTGTGCGATAGTTTAGTCAATGGTGTGCGTCCGCTCTAAGTATATTGTTAAGTATTTAATTGCTGCCTATTCTAATCAGAAAGATTCAACATAAAATTATTATAATTTTTCTTTAAATTCTTATCCTCATACCAATCAATGTGATGTGATTTACAGCAGAACAAATGCTAAACTTAGAGTCTAGACATTAAGTGTTATCTCTGAGTGTGATTCTAAATTGAAATGTACTTTAATAGCACATGCATAATGCATGTATTAGTAACATTTAGTAGAAAACATGATATTATTAGCGCTTTTTCTCGTGAAGTGAACATTTGAATACAAAACCCCGTGTATACTAATGATAGACAAGCGTCGTCAGCCGTTAATATGGTCATATTGGATGTAGTTTTTATATCAATTTTTCATTCACAGAAGGGCAGCTGTCACACGCTACACGCTCATGTGTATAGATTTAAGTTTAATTTGCATGATGCCACTAAAACTAATTTATCCACAGGCGTTCGGCGGCGGGCGGCGGGCGGCGGGCGGCGGGCGGCGGGCGACGTACACGAACCGGCGAAGGGTTTCGGCAACATGAATTTTAATCAACGCACTCTCAGCTACTGACAAACGAACTTATGAACCCAATTTGCATAGTGGACGGAAATAGCTTAAAGCCGTAATATAATAACGCGTGATAATGCTCACAACTGCTGCATCAAAATTAGGTTTAGACATCGCTCTCATCACAGCAAATGGTATTTAATACTTTCGGAGGACACTTCCCATATGTCTGAAGAGTTCTACAAAATGAAGATCATCAATATAATTAAGAGCGGACCTTTGACTAAACTATCGCACAACTGTTGTGCGATTGTCGATTGTTTCGCAGCCCATTCAATTGTTTAGTTGCACAACTAAAAATCGAGTAATGTGACCACCATATAAGCTTATAGGAATCAAAGTGAGACTAAACAGTTATGCGATAGTTTAGTTTCAGGTGTGCACGCTCTAAGTCATGTTTTTCAAATCGAAATGAACATATTGAAGTTCGCACGTAAATTCCGCTGCCGAGTTATACGGTAACGGAGCCTCACAGTTTGAGATACACTCCGCTTGGGAAATTTGTCTCGGCTTTTGTTGCCAAATGTTTGCCACACTATTACGTACACGGAAGTTATGTTATTGAAATGCTACTTGGAATATGAGGTATTTTTAAATTAAAATTTATATTTATACATTCATAAAAGTTTTTTTTATAACATTAAACCAAATAAACTAAACACTTTCATAATTTAAAGTCGAGGTCTAAACTCTATGTTTAAATTTAATGTTTTTTTTTACATTATTGATCTCAGTTGTTTATTTTTATTAGTTTGGTTTATTCGTGGTATTGTTATATGATTTAACGTTAAATTATATTAGTTCCGTTAACGTAATAAAATATCTAAAGCCTCTACAGATGTGCATCGGTTCGAAACATTAACACAATGGTATGCTTTGGCACATTAGAGCGTAGCAGCCTTTTGTTCAATTATATCAGAGCATTCTATCGCACTAGATGAGACTGCATACAATCTCCATACAAACAATGGGCATTTATTTGTATATTCTAAAAACAATGAAGATATAAATATATTGTATCTTCGCCTTCAAAGATATGGATTAAATAGTAATTAAAACATAGTACTGATAAATAATTTGGCATATCAGAAACGATAATTTCTATCCAATGTGACAACTCAAGGGGTACTATACTAAAATTCAATTTTTTTATTACCTTACTACCTTTTGTCCGCCACTCCGTCCGCGTCGAATTAAAAAAACAAAAGTAAGTTCCAGACTATCCTCTACATCTATACCAAATTTCATCGTGATTCATTCATCAGTTTAGGCTACAAACTCTAACAAACATCCATCCAACTAAACTTTGGCATAATATTAATAACAAAAGAAATAAGATTAGTAAGTTGTCTATTATTTATCCACAAATAAACTTCTTACTCAAAATTCTTAATGCTACAGATAACAAAATAGTCACAGTACTGCTGATTCAGGTTTATTCAAGTTTTCGTGAACAATGACGTCATTTCCCATTGATCTAGATCCGGCCGCTGAAAGAACAACAAGCGCAATCCAATCCATAGCGCCTACAAACAATGAATCGCATTTTCAACGCGTCGCCATTGTGTGACGCAATCATATCACATGTGGTGTTAGTGGTTTACGAAATAAAACACGAGCTTTAGGTTCGAGATGTATAATCCGACTAACTTAAGTTTCTACAATAATTATTATAACCCGACAAATTACAGTTACCTACATTACAGTTAGGAAAAAGCACACGAGTCAAGAGTGAATATCATCGATTCGTTTAGCCGTTTATGCTACAAATTCTAAAAAACATCCATCTAAACGTTCGCATTTATATTAGTAAGATTAAATACATAGTGTTAAGTATTGATTGTTTCTATATTCCTGCCATATCTCAGGTTTCTTTAACTAGTGTAATGCATTAATATCACGTATTCGCAATGTGTTGGAAGGGATCAAAGGGTTTGGTCTTGACTTTCTAAACACGTCCGTTGATACGAGCAGTTTTATTTTCTATTCTCTTTGTATTCACGTCTCATTATGATCATGTTTTTTAAGATTAAATTTCTTTATCAACAACACTTGATCGGTTTCACGAAATATAAAGTGAGTTTGTATGTTTTATTCTTATTAAAGATTGTCAAGAAATTAAGGATATAAAATCTAGTACACTCTTTTAATTGATTAAGTTAAAAACTAGTTAAATTTTAAGTAATTATATTTACTGTATACTTGTGAAAGCACCGACTTAAAGCTCTTAGAATGGTTTCATAATTTTATTAGTGACGGAAACTGTAACCAATTCGGAAACTTCACCGGTCGCAATTGCAACTTGTTGACCAGTTTGTTTGCGTTTAAAGCCGGTAGTTTATTACTGGTTATGAGTACTGCTTATTTGTTTTTTTAGAACTGAAACAAGTTTGAATATTACCCGAAAAGTTAAATAAGTACCTTGATCTGCTTTTCTGCAATTTAATTTGATTTTTGTATTTATTTTTAATCGTTTTATGCTGTTTGTCGGAATCTTATAAAAGATTGTTCTTTTTAAATTTAATATTATTGTAAGTATTTGTATTAAAAGAAATTTGTCTTTAATTAATCTAGAATCTGTCTATTGTCATGTAATGCATACTGTTTGTTGTTGCCTTTTAATCTACCTCTCTTTCTTTAACAAATAAATTAATGAAATAAAACATAAAATACACGAAATGCGAAAGTGGTATGTTTTGTATCGCGTTAGTTTCAGTACAAACGATAATCCGCAAGCTTTTGTTTGGGCGCACTCATTGCGGGTACATTAATGTAATACTGTTTGTAAAGCCGACGTCGAATTGTACAAACATCTGAGGGCTTATCACGAATATTCGTGAGAAAGTTTTCGTAACGTCATCGACAAAATTTGTATCAGATTTGTGTAGCGCCCCTACCGGGCGTAAAGTATTCCAACAATTCTCATACTTCTGATGTTACTAATACGTTCTCGCAAATGTTCATGATAAACCCTCTGTTACATTCAGACATTCAATATGTATTGATCATTCATATTTTCCGGCGAACATTCAACAAGTACTGTTAAGTTTTATGTCATACACAAGGTCTATTTTCGGTCTGTTTTGTAATCTCTTCGGTTAATTTTTAATCTATCTTGAACAGATAATACGATATTATTTAGTTTTCAATCCCCAACATTTTCTACGAAGAATAGGATGCGATAGAGGATGTTTGAGAAATGTAATGCTTATTTTTTCTGTATATCCTTTACTCTGCCCATTCAAGATTGTTGCATTTGGTTACAAATATCAGCAACTTTTATCAACATCTGCATAATGTTCATGTCATTTTATTAAATCAGGTAGTCCTTTTCGACAAAAATCTCTTTTTTGACCGACTTCCCAAAAGAAGGAGGTACTCAATTCGTCCGTATGTTTTTTTTTAATATATACTATACTAATATTATAAATTACTATTAATTTGTATATTTCTATGTATTGGTATAACTCAAAAAAAAATTGGTCGGATTTTAAATATTCTTTCACCATTAAAAAGCTGCGTTATCTTTGAGTAGCATAGGTTATTTCTTTATTGTTATTAATTGCACGCGGACAAAGTCGCGAGCAACGGCTTGTAATAGAATAGTCTGGAAGAACACATAGCACTTTTTTTTTTTAAATTTTAGACGCACGGAGTCGCGGGCGAAAGCTAGTTAAAGTTATACAACTACATACTCTCCGCCAATGTTAGTTAATATTAACTGCTTAAGTCAGGGTGGTATTCTGAATGACAAATAATTTCCCGCGCTAAGTCTACCGCCGGCATGACAGCGGAAGTGGCGTCACGACGACGAATTTCCCAAGCGGAGTGTAAATTACGAAGGCTGCGTGTCACTGAATAATGTATATCGAGGAAACAATATACTGTATTTGCAAACTAAACTTAAATATTACAATTAGGTTAACATTTGTATGCGTTACCGTTTTCATTGTTGACACTTGAACATGTAAACCATAATATATCTGTCCGTCCCACCACTGGCTGATAGAGGAAGAGCTTAAAAATGACGTCACTGTCAGATAAGGGAAAAAAATCCGATATTTCATCACATATTGTTATCAGACAATTTACAATTTGGTGGGACAACCCCTTAATCTTGTTCCTATTTTTTTAGAATGACTTCATTATGTAAAAACAAATCTTAAGGTTGGATTTTGACCGAAACATTGTCAAAATAACAGTGACAAGATTAAGTTACGTGCATTGAATTTTTATTTGAATATCCTTTTAATTTAATTTTTTAAATGTTTTTTGTCGCGAGCAGTATTTTCAAACCTAAATTACAACTGTTTAACACTTCTTTTAATTCTGAGATGTTCAATAAACAAATACATCGACAATAACTATGTTTATTATTTGTTAAATAACATTGAATAATTAAAACAAAGTCAACCAAAACAACCATTCACATATCGTAAACTAAAGTAATTCACTTGTGGCGTAGCTCTATTTCGGTAGTTAACTAATTTAACAGTGAATACGTTATAACTAGCGAGTTAGTTTCTGCGATATTAACCGTAGCTATTAAGTGAATAAACAAGACAAGATTGGGCCGAATCTCCCATGAGTTATATTCACTTACTATGTAAATAGGAACGTAACTCGGTTTGCTTGCGGAGGGCGCTGATTAAAATTTGTTTACTTCAACCCGCATCAAGGTTATTTTACACACACGTTTCTGTTGGAACTTCTGAAGAATATGAATTCCTAATCCTACTAATATTATAAATGCGAATGTTTAGATGGATGGATGGATGTTTGTTAGAGTTTGTAGCCTAAACAGCTCAATGGATTTCGATGAAATTTGTTGTAGATGTAGAGGATAGTCTGGAAGGACACATAGGCTACTCAATTTTGTTATCTATTAAAACCAAGCGGACGGAGTCGCGGGCGAAAGCTAGTTCTAATATAATATTTAAACAAAAATACTGAAATAAAATTAAAAAAGAGTACCATGATAGAGATATGCAAATAACAATGTTTTTGCTGGTGTTTTTTTAAGAAATAATAATGATATCACATTAGAAATATAACGATAAAGCCTTAAAATAACAAAAACTTTCTTTACTTTAAGACCTAAATCATAAGCCTAACAATACATCTATACTAATGTTATAAAGATAAAACATTTGTATTTTTGTATGTAATGAAATAACTCAAAAACAACTAGGTCGATTTAAAAATTCTTTCACTATTAAAAAGCTACATTATTGCTGAGTAACGTATGCTATATTTTTATATTTCACGTGGACGAAGTCGGAAGCAACAACTAGTCTTCAAATATAGATGAAACTGATAAAAAATATAATTTACTAAGCTAGAAATATTGCACTACAATCGCTGGTATTTCTCCAAATGCAATCGTATTTGCCAGATGTAAACTCGGAACGTAGGTGAATCCCAAAATTCGGACAAAGCGTAAGGGCCCTCGAGCGCTATTCGGGGCCGATATCGGTTATCGGACTTTGCTTTAGGATGCGTAATGGAATGACCGATGATGTTTGCCCACTCCTCACTCACACGTCAAATCAACGCTACCAAATACAACGTTAATTCTAACCATCTAATTAAAGTCAAACTACTTAGAATATCTAACATATTTGTCGTAAGTCACACTGGTTAAAGCACTATACATTTTAAGACTATGGTTTTCAGGGCCATCAATAACTAAGAGACGCACCTTTGACTAAACTATAACACAACTGTTATGCGATTGTCGATTGTTTCGCAGCCAATTCAACTTTTTAGTTCCACAACTAAAATTCGAGTAGTGTGCGCACCTCCATATAAGCTTATAGGAAGCAAAACAAGACTAAAAAGTTGTCCGATAGTTTAAATTTGAGAACAAAGTACTAATTTAATTTACAGCCGAATAGATTGTTAAAGTGGTATTACAAGTGCTTTTTGTGATAACATTAAATAGATAATGAAATGAAACGCTTGCAGCTGACGTATGCAAATACATTTGCGACGCACGACGCCGGCGCTCGGACATTAACTCGCATTAAACTATTATCGTCCTCCATTATCATATTTGTGAGAAACAGCAACGTAAAACTTTAGTTACCAAATTCGATATATTATTCATCAAGTACTTGCAAGTATTCGACATTACTTTAGGATTCTCGAAACAATAAGAAATTATTTTAGATTAAGAGCGGGCACACCTTTGACCAAACTATCGCACAACTGTTTAGTCGCGCTTTATTTCCTATGAGCTTTTATGAGGTGTGCACACTACTCCATTTTTACATTACATTTACATCGCACAACAGTTTGCGATTGTTTAGTCAATTGTGCGCCCGTTTTGTTATTATTTAAAAAGAAAACATCAGAATGCACTGCATATGAAATTCAAAGATGTGTGACGTCAACGAGTCGATTATGTCCTTGTCGCCATAAGCTAAGGCATAGTGTCGCTCCGATTATTTAAAATATTTGAGTGCGCTTTATTAAAACGTTAAGAAATGTTGCATACTAGTGATGTACACCTACTGATTGAACACGGTTATCGATACGCACAGCGGGAGTTCCTGCGGGCTGCGCAGTCTAGGTCCACACGCACCCATCATAAATTCCTGAACAACATGCGCCGCCCCGCCGCTGCGCAGTAATTGCGTCGCGGTCGCTGGGCGGGCGGATTTTATCGCCAAACCTCATTTGCACCAGTGTTAATATACCTACTATTGAAACTCGATTTTAAATTACAGTAAGAACTCGATCAATATTCATTTTTCGAGTGTTACATTACACTTGATTTTACCCAATTAGGGACCTTTGACAGGATCTTTAAAAATGATCTCGTATTTTTATTGCTCAAGCCGCTTTACTTGTTTATTCTAAGACATTACTATGTTTTTTTGTGCCCTTTAAATCTTCAGTTTTATTAATATCCATTAATTTATTCATTTGTCCAAAACATTGATAAGGTAAAACCAATATTAACATAGCAAAAACTAGGTAACTTTTACCAACACGAAATTTAAATTTACATATCATTTATGAAGTTAGGAATTTGGAATGTAGTTTCGAAGACCGAAAGTAAATACCGCAAGCCACCCACTGGCGGTACACTCCGCCAATTTATATCGCGAGAGGGCAATTACCGGCGCTTCCCGTCGTTTGATGTCTGAACGTCATTTGGGGAAATTATTTCGTCGAGCCGCTCGCCTCCGGCTAGTAATAAACACAATCAACACGTACGAAGTGACTATTTTTTGCGAGTTATATTGGTAGGGGACAGCGCTCTCGAAACCTATTGTGATGTTAATGAATCTCTTTGTTGTTGCGAAAACTAAGTTATTTCATGCGCCTAATAAAATTTTCCAAACGACTGCGTTTGATTGAAGTGTTATTATAATATAAAAAAAATTGTAACTGAAAACGCTTACATAAAGAAATAGACATGTTTAAATTTTTTTATTGATTTCAATGGAATTATAAAAGTAGATGCGAATATCATTTACCTAACTGGACTCTTACAATTAACACCTAATAATCATACTAAATGCGTAAAATAACATAAAAATATATATACATTCTAGCATTTACAAATATAATTGTTCGCTCATCGCTATAAAATCGTGCAAAAAGAGCAAAGAACTTGCACAATAACACTGCATTTAAATGCAAGCAAAATGATGAAAGTGAACACCCCAAAATGTAGAAACAAAATAAAAACATATATTTTTTAATATTATGAAGTTCGTTTATAAAACTACGAGGGACATATCTGAGCGTTTCAATTAAAATGCTAGCCTTTTGTGGAGTGAGGGTTGTCGACTGCGCGGTATTCACCGCGGCCGGTCATTGTTCTTTGACTGCGAACGAACAAAAAAACTTTTACTGAATGTAGGAAACCAAACAAGTGCGGAAGTTACAAAAACATGCCATGCAAAATTCATTTCACGGGAACCGAAACATTTTTTTACTTATCTTGTTATACATTTAAGTGTTTTTCTTTGTTTCAGAAATATGTTTAAATGATATGTTGTTTGAATGGTTTTGACAACCCTGCACGCAGTCGTATACATTATATTAAAATAGCCAGACTGGAAATGTACCCTGTTAAATGCCACCGCATGGATCGCTTTAATAAAGCTAGTGAAAACGTATTTTCTTTGTTACTTTATGGAAATATTTTTTGTTGGCAACATTTTTTGTATTGCATTATTTTCATTGCTTTTAGTGTGGGAATTATCAAGTTCATTTAAGCAAATTGCATCGTACAATAAAGTCGTAACAAAAGTTATTTCATTAAACGTATAAAGCGTACACACTACTTTTACCCGCGACTTCGTCTGCGCGTTTATTTCTCAAGTGTTTCGGTGAAAAGATAATATTTTTACTTATCACTATTGTCAACTAAGAACTGTCTGCTAGGCGTATTCTACCTCCTTCTGAAGGCTACCGCAAAGGTGAACTTAATCCTTAACTTATTGTTGCTTAATCTTGTACCAGTTCAGTGTCCAATTCTGCTTTATTTTTCTACTTTATAGAGAATATTATTATAAGTATTTGAATATTTGTATTACTTAATTATAATTTTCTATCAACCGCTAAGTTATTCACAGACGTTCGCATAAGCTTAATTATATTTCCATTTACGTTCGTGACATAAACAGGAGCGTACATAGAGGGCGCGACTAGCGAACGCAAGTAATTTAGTACAACGAGTTAATTTGCAGCGTCGCGTTATACCGATAAATTAACTTAACGCGGCTCTTAGGAACAACATTATATACATCTATCTCTAGAAAATGAATTACAACCTTATGTACTACTTGACCGAAATGAGACTTTCATTTCATCAGACATCCACTTAAATGTACAGTCAGCTGCATAAGTATGAAGACATTTACAAAACTTAAGAATCCGTTATACGCCTTTGTTTTAAAAAAATCTATGCACTTATCTGTTCGTATACTTCCGACCATAAATACTTTGGCATTTTAAGATCCAAATGACTATAAAAGTTTCTAAAGTTTTGAAAATGGATGTATATTTATGGAGCTGACTGTACTGAGCGTCTCTTTATTGAAAAAGCAAGGTAACTAAATTAGTGGTTTAATTTCAAAAGGTCCAATTCTTAAAAAAATATTATGTTTTTATAATCAGGTGCAATTACTCTCTAACAAGTCATTTTAAATAACATGATTAACTTGGATTCAATTACTTAATCCACACTTAATTCAACATATAGATCGAACTCGAAATCACTTCAGAACTCCTAATACGCGTACTAATATACGTAAGTACTTAAATGTTCTAATTAAACATTCCAGCGAGAATATTAATATCGAGGGAATCACTTTAAAATATCCGTAGCTACGTAGCAGCCTACGCAAACACCGCAAGCTTCAGTTGAGTTAGCGGTGCTACGCCTGTAGCACACAGCTACTAAAGCGAGCTGTGTGATACAGGCGTAACTTATCTATCATCATCAACTTGCCCTTATCCCTTATGGAGGGTCGGCACAGTATGTGCTGCTCTTCCATACATCTCTATCAGCCGTCATATCTGAATCCACTCCTTTCTTAAGCATATCCTCTTTCACACAATACATCCATATTTTCTTCGGTCTTCCTCTTCCTTTGTAGCCATCCACATTCAATCTTAACACTTTCTTTCTTTCACTTAGCTTATCTATACGAGTACTGATATCATAAAGTGGAAAAATTTGTATTTTTGTATGTATTAAAATATCTTAAAAAACTACTGGGCCGATTCCAAAAATTATTTTACTATTAAAAAGCTACGTTATTAAAGAGTAACACATGCTATATTTTTTAAATTTCAAGCGGACGAAGTCGCGAGCAACAACTAGTTTTGAATAAATTTGATTCGTTTTTGTAAGTCTTTCAGCAGATAAGCTTCCTAGTGAAATCACTTATGTCTGGACATAGTATATGGCACCGGTCGAGTAAGTTAAACGTGCTACTTTTGTTTCTTTATCTAGGTTTATGTTGCGCTATACTTTGTTTAGTTTCTGGTTCGCTTTAGCTGTGCTAGAGGTTTTACACCTCCCGCCTCACCCCGCAAGCCAGTTCGCGATACCCTCGCGAAACGCGTCGAGACTAATTGATCAGGTAATTTGTTGTGCCGCAGCTGCGGGCGCGGTCTTATGAATTACAAATTTGTTTCAACAATTAATACAAACCTAGATTTTGGAATGTGGAATACGTGACTCGTAACGCACCGCACAAACTTTACTTTACGTTCAGAATTTATAAATAGTTATATTAAAGCTGTTAATTGTTTAAATCGAACTAGTTTATATTTTAATTATTTCATTAGTTTCATTTTAGTTTATTTGGAATAGAATATAAACAAATGAAATGTTTTATTCCAAACAAGAACTTTTCTAAGTTTTAAATATATTTGTTTAGTTAATTGCATAATATTTTTAATGCAATAAATTATACAACTAGCATTGTAGTCCAGAGTAGCATAGCCGTTTAATAATCCATTAGCAGCGAAGTTACAGCGAAGAGAGATTAGTCGAACACTTCTACCTTAATTAGATAAGCGATATCGTTTCCACTAGATAGTCGTAAATAAATAGATATTCATTCACTTTAATAGTAATTTCTAGACATTACTCTTACTAGTTTTGGTATTTTAACCTTATTTTATGGCTATTAGTTTAATAATTAAGGTTATTTTAACAACTCAAGTTTAATACTTTTTGTTTTCTTTTGAATATCGGATATTAGGTTAAATATCATTTCATTAAATAAAACTATTTTCTTTTTGTTTTTTAAAGCAACTTCAAATTCTAAAGCTATAAAATTCTAAAGTCTTATTGAAATTAAATGAATAATTAATACTTTTAAATCGTGGAATTTTAAATAATAATTAATATTATATGCAAATTATTTAACTAGGTTAAGAGCTTATCACTTAATTTTATTCGCGGCGTATTTAAAAAGATTTGCGATAAAATAAAAATGTTCAACGTAAATTTATTTCAGAATTAAATTTAAAGTGCTTCCTTTAGCAGTTTGTGCTAATTAAAAATTCGTTGCAGATTCTGTGATCAGCTCTGAGCTTTCTAGAAATAGAAAAGTTCCTCTTTATAAAGTTGTCCGCTCCATTGGAGACGAACTTAACTTGTTGCTTAATTAAAATACTTTTGTTCCGAATAAAAATTCTAACATCGTGCTTATTTTAAAAATCCAACAATTAAAAACATCCATCGATTTTGTATAAAGATATTAAAAAAATAAACTGTCTGTTGTTGCAACTTTATTTAATTCAATTATTAACGTAAATACAAATAAGGATTTTTTTACTTTAGACTAGCTTTCACCCGCGACTCCATACGAGTGAAATTTAAAAATAATAATCAATAAATGAAAAAATATAGCCTATGTCACTCACAGATAAATTACCTTTCTAACGGTGAAAGAATTTTTAAAATCGGCTTAGCAGTTTTTGAGCTTATTCATTACAATCAAACAAATAGTTTTCCTTATACTATTAGTATAGAAATAGCAAGAACTTAATTTTTATTTTCGGTGAAAAGATCTTAAGCTATATATTTACAAAAACAAATAATATATATGATTCTTTTAATAACAACAATTTATATAAGTAGGACAAAACGTTGATTCAGTCCCGCCTACCTTTAATAAAAATTCCTATGCGTTCACAAATATCAGTGTCCTGTAAACAGCCGAGGCAGCAAAGCCCCATAATAGTGTACCATCTGCGAGCTAGGAGCACAGATATTTATGTCCCGCGCGTGTGTACAAAGCACTATACAGGTGTTTTACTTACAAAGCGATATGCCAGCGTTATTTTTATATTCCTTTTTATTAATATGCCTCTCTGAAAGTATCTTGTGCGGAATATTTTAAATTGATTGTTCAGGATACTTCGGAATATTGAACAGATGAGAAAAGAAACAAATAAATTATTTATGTAGGCGTTTAAAGTATAAGCGCCAATAGTCCAATGGTTTGGGGTATGGACTACCGATCTTGAGGTCGGGGGTTCGAATCCCGCCATTCGACTATTGTCGTAAACCATATCCTAGTACAAGCCCAGAGCTTAGTTGGAATGGTTAAAGGAAATATTAGTAAATTAACAAAAATCTACTAATATTTTAACAAAAAAAAAAAAAGTACTTAGATAATAACAATTATGAGCCTTTTATTAAGCACCATCTTCTTTGTAAAACAATATTTAAAATGTCCTCCATTTTTCTATTTATTTTGAATGTGATTTTAAGGAATTTGGCACTTTTGCATAAAGCCATTCAATAATTAACCAACTCCACGATGTAAATGACATTCCTATAAAACAGAGTGAGGGAACGTAAATTAGGTTCGTTACTAGATTACCTATCCAGCCCCCTAAACATGACATACAGGGTGTGTAAAATGGTAAAGGGGCTTGACGCAATTACAATAAACTTATTATAATATTTCGTGTATTGGAATAAGGAAATTGTTCCTTGCTAGAATTTATATGTAAAAATAATGAAAAATTGGTATAAAAAACATGACATATTAAAGGCAACTTTTTATCTTAATATTGCGCGGACGAAGTCGCGGGCAACAACTAGTATACACTAAATAAACATTCAAAACTCAAAGTCATTTAAAACAAAATAAGCCAACATAATTAACATATAAGTCTTAACATGTAAATAATAATTTAAGCAACTCCTCTAAGAATGAGTTATGTCATAAACAGTATACCGCATTATAACTTATGCATAAAGTTAGAAAGTACATTGTAAATGCAAATATACGAGTTTACCGTTTTAACTTATCGTAATCTATACTATTATAATAAAGCGTAAACACACACTTCTTTGTTGCCTAAGATGTCAGCAATTACAGCATATTTTTGAATAATTCTTTTTTTAATAAAAAGCCCTACACTTACGTCGCTTTAGGCTATATATTTTCACTCCGTTAAAATTAGGGGTAAATATTTTGGATAAAAACCCTAATGTGGGAAAGAGACCATAAGTTGTTGCCAACATTAAGGAAGCAAGGTTGCCATGGTTTGACATCATGTCATGTCATTTTAACATTTGCAATTGATAATTTGACAAGTGTGAACAATAAAATGAAAATTTTATAATTTTATGCGGATGAAGTCGCATGGGAACAGCTAGTTATCTTTAAATCCTTGAGGACTTGAATGACGCAAACATTTAAAAATAATCATTTTTTAATCTGTTTTAGTTGTATTGTTTAGTAAATTGTTTGTATGAATGCTTTATCTATTTCGCATATGAAAATGTCATTCCATTAGAGTTTGTTATGTAGATAAGTGTAACCCGACAGGTCCGCACTAGTAATTGAAAAGCATCGAGTTTGTTAAAGTAATGGACTTTCTGTGTACAGGTCACTATAGAGGAGTGTTTTGAAACTAGCGTTTTATTTTTTATTCCCATTTCTTTAAAAACAAAATAAAAAACAACCGACTTTCATCTTCCTTTATTAACTTTTGTCAATGTCTTTTTAAAATTCTTGTTAATATTAAAAATGCAAAAGTTTAGATTCACAAATTCACTATATACTCTAGTACATAACATAACGGATATAAATATAATTTGAAAAAGATAGATTCCACTCTGAAATACGAACCAAGCCACTTGCTCATATTTACAAATTCTAAACGAGCAAAATCGCGGAAGACAGTTAGTGTTTTATAAGAGAAAAGAGATTTTTCTTTTCTTCTAAACAAAGTGCATATGCGCGGAGGTTATACAAAAGCGGATAATAAAAACGAGGGATTGAATTTCACATTACATTGCTCTTGTAAAAGGGATCCGTTTAATCTAAATTCCGAGCCGGCCGCGCCTTTGTGCGATTACGATGTGTTGCCCACTGGCAGAGTCATCGAAAGAAATACTGCTTCAATATGAAAAATAATAAATAGGCATTTTATATTAATAGATAGCAGTGATAGGGAGCACATGAATTACGAGTAGTAAAATTATCACACAAACCTTTTTGCTGCCAGTCTGCGCCATCATAACAGCCACACAAATGAATATCATATTGTAATCTAAATATTCATATAGAAATATTAAATAAATAATACAATAGTCCTTCGAAAATATTAAGAATAAATTTATAACAGCCTTACAGATTGTCCATTGGCTTGAATGATTGCTTATCGAAGCATCGAAGGGACGCCGTTCGGTCATCGAATGTCCAAACAGAGGTCACGGAATAGAACTATTGTTTTGACGTGTTACGTTGGAGTTAGTTTGAATAGATCTAATTTTAGCATCAAAACCAGTTTAGGTAGTCCAGTATGATTAGTACAGACTAATCTGTACTATCGAGGACACAGAAAACTTTGTTTCGTTTATTGCCGAACTCGACGATATGAAAGTCGCTAAACGTAACATATTTTAAAGTGATATCTGCTAATTATTAGGTAGTATTTGTTGCCCGCAATCCGCGACTGCATCTAAGTGGAATTAAAAAAATAATTAATAGGCCTATATGTTCTTCCTGACTATGTTCTGCAACTGTGCCAAACAGTGAGATCTTGTGAGCCGTTCCGGTGATTTTAAATATCAAAGTTCCATTATCCATCTAAACTTTCGCATTTATAATATTAGTTAGAAGTATTTGTAATGTACGGAAAAAATAGTTAAAAGGCAAACATGTTATGAAAAGGAATATAACGTTTTTATCACACTATAATATATTCTAATCTGACAGCTACTGATGGAAATATATCACATCATCGTGTTTAATCCAGCGCATTAACTTGTTATAATTTATTAGTGAAGTTTACGAGATAAAAAAGTCAACCGCACTCATAATTCAGAATACTCCCTCTTATCTGGCTTAGCGAGTTTGTACTAGTTCCCAACTTCATATCCCAGCGCCTCATACTGCGCAAGCTTACAGCCGTATTACCTTAATCGTATCCGCACAGAGTGAAATAACTAACACAAAACTAAAATACAAGTCTGTATAAAAAGTAAGTGAATAAACTTTTTTTAGCAAACTTCGCAAAACTAACATTGAACTAATTATATTCGCAGATATCTTGTTTGACAAGTGTCTTGATTTCTATACTAATATTATAGAGAGGAACGATTTGTATTTTAGAATTTTTGTGTGTATTGAAATAACTCACAAACTACTGGGCCGATATCAAAAATTCTTTCACCAATAAAAAGCGACATTACCACTGAGTAACATAAGCTATGTTTTTTTTAATATATTTTATTCCACGTGGACGAAGTCGCAAGCAACACCTACTCTTGTAAAAGGAAACCTTAGTTAAATTAATGTAAAAGATATTCAAAACGCCTGCTGTATAACAGATCATTTTAATAACTTTATTACAACATACAAGTACATTCCTGAATTACTTAAAAGCTTAATCCGTGCAATCAGGAATTCGCGTGTTGTTACTAAAAGGATTATCAAAATGGCGACATAATGGCGGACTCAATATGCAAATACAACGTTTGTTAATTCCACGTTTACCGAATTCCCTAGTATTTAAATTAAGTTATTTATACTTTTAATTAAATAAAAACTAACAATCTTGATATTATCCTGCATAAATAATCATGCACTGCCTTCAAATAACAAAGTTTAAAGAAGTCATTCCCAAATAGAAATCATAACGTTAATGTATTATATAATAGTATTAGAAAAGCAACAAATACTTATCTAACTTTGCTACAAGACAGGGTAATAAGTAATGCCTCAAAGTCTAAGCAAAGCACTTGGCTTGCGCTACACTTACTTTTTACCGCCGCTAATTTCAAATTTCCACGTGACTGATTTTAAAAAAGAGAATAAGTTTAAATGAGAAAAGTTATCGAGATGACATTAACAGAGAAAAAGTTCTCTTTTTTTTCAGGCGAGCGCCCGCCGTGTAGTTTCATGAAACACGGCTTGCGGACAAAGTGGCTTTTTTAACTGAACCTTTAAACGTTATCAACTTATAAAGTTTAAAAAGCAAAAAACCATATATCAATGACATATACCATATAGTAGAACTTTTTACAAGTAAAATTAGTTTATTTAGTACTGTAATGTTTATAAAACTATACTTAAACTCTTTCCTTAATATAGATTTGTGTTAATCCATAGTGATCACTTTGCTTAACGTAGTAGTAAAGTGTTGATTAGTTTTAACGAACACAATGTCTAAACGTCAAACAGAATCGATTCAATTATCGATACGCGGTCAAATTCAGTACGAAATAATCGAATGACAAGTGTTCAGGACGCAATATGCTGATTCAATGTTTGCTAAATGTAGTGACTGACTTCGTACTGACTGGAACAATGTTCCACTAAATGTATGAGTTAGGGAATATTAACAATGAAGTAACGGACAAATGTATTCAATGAATATTTTATAAAGGGTGGCAAGATTCATGAATCATATGAATGACAAATATCATTCGTGTTCATTCATGAACGAACGCACAAAGACACGAGTTTCTCATCATTTACTTTACTTGGTATAGTTAGATACAATTAATATATTGCAACGTAAAGGTTGATGACGTCAACAAGCCGCCAAATGTTGAAGCACAAACTGCTAAGTGTCAAACGCATGGATACAATCAAGTATTGTAATTAGTGATATAATTGGAAGCCATTAAATTAAGAACAATAGTTATGTACAGATTATCTACATACTAAAAGGTGAAGCAAAGATGTTTTTTAAGGAAATTCCGCAAACAAATTTTGAATTTCGTAACAAAATTTCATTCAACTTCGTTGGTTGTTCTACATGTAACAGAGTTTATAACGCAAGGCCTTTCATAACGAGATTATCGAGCAAGATGTAGGGAAAACGATTCAATATGCAGATGTACTGAATGCAGAGCGGAACAGTTCCGTGCCACTGGACGTCAACAATTGACAGTGTATGTTTTGCCGTATGTCAATTGTCAATGCACACCACTACGTTTGACTAAATACTAACGCGTCAGAAGTTCGTCCAGAATTGATTGCAAGAGTTCGATTTACACTATTTTAATATTATTAACACCAGAATAACCACAAATATTAATACACGACGATGTAACTATAGACGTGTTTGATTGTGAAATGATTTAGATTACAGCTTAAAGTAATTTAAGGTTAAAGTCAAAGAAAGTTATACCTTCCAAAATCCAGAGAATTAACTAGAAATTCACTAGACTCTGATCGTTCAAAAATGTACACTGGAGCTAATCTAAGAAGATGTTAAAATCGTGATTAATTATAAATTTTAATCAAGTTTTCATGTGTAATTAATTTAAAGTAATACTTTGGTAAAATTAAAACGAGTCAATTTACAAGTTTAATTATAAGATAAATCTCGCGCAGTAGCCTTGCCTCTGCGTAAACAAGACCCGAAACTTCATTTAGTGTAAGGGTTGGGACTCCTTCATTAATATTTATTGGCCTTAATTCTCATCTGATATTCGCGTCCACCAATCGATCCGAATCGCATCGCTATGTATCGTTTATAATGTTTTCTACAACTCGGTGTAAAACTACAAACGCTATCTTTATACAATTTACTTTATGATATCTCCCCAACACAACTTTGTTTACTTTAGTCAAATTTTAACTACAACGTGATTATCGTGTGACGTATTAAGCCCAAAGTCTTTCGCTAAAATAAGGGTCCTTAGAGCGGAAATACACCTATACTAAACTATCGCACAACTGTTGCGCGATTGTCGATTTTTTCGCATTCAACTGTTTAGTTGCACAATTAAAAATCGAGTAGTGTGCGCGCCTCCACATAAGCATAGGAATCAAAGCGAGACTAAACAGTTGTGCGATTGTTTAGTTTCAGTTGTGCGCACGCTCTTAATTCTCGTACCATAATTCAATTTATAAATACAAATGCTGACAACTCATACCAAAGCTTTTGATACAAATTTCGCTAATGCTAGCAATTCCGTTGTAATCCGAAACAAGATTATCAAACGCACGCACAGCGAATGCAATACGTTGATTCAATATTTGCTCAATGTAGCGTCCCGTTCACTCGTGCCGAATAACGGGAACTACGTGCAAAGCGATAACAAACATATTTGTCAGACAACAACTTTTTAATGTTTTCATCCGGGTAGAGCTACATTATAGCTATAAACACTTTTATACGCACCATTTGCTAAGCCTCCTTAACAGAAAACCATAAGTTCTTAGCAATCCGATTTCTGCCTTCATCCAATGGACTCGCGCAACTATATCCAAATCGTCAAGCCTTCATTGCATAGATCTGATTGCGTTTGCAGTTCAAAGACCTTTCGCCTAGAATTGTCAACAGTTTTCCGACTAACTTATCCACCCAACTATCACTGATGGTGTGCTAATTTGTCAGGTATTGTATGTTATTCTTCTCTACATTTTTTAATAGTAATACTATTATAGGAGGTCCTGGTATAGATATTGAGACAATATATATTTTAATAATTGGTACTTTTCTATACTATATTACTATATCTATACTAACATTATAAAGAGGAAAACTTTGTATTTTTGTATATATTGAAATAACTCAAAAACTACTGTAATGATTTTAAAAATTCTTTTACCGTTAGAAAGGTAATTTATCTGCAAGTAACATAGGCTACATATTTTTATTATTTTTTAAGTTCACGTGGGCGAAGTGTGAGAAACAGCTAGTTATTAATAACACGATAATTCCGTAATTAATTCGATCACAATACGTCAATTCCGCGACCACAATATTACAATCCAGACCCAAAACTTGATTAATTAGTAAACTTGTGGGAGTCATTAATATTTATTGACCTTAAATTTACGTTCCCTATCTCATGTACGGATATTATTTTAATATCTCGATCATTTATTCAATAATTCATATTCAAAAAGTTCATAGGCGTAAAACAACAAGACTTAAGAATAAAATTTTCTTATAGGTTTTTAGATATCGTAACAATTGTTACATAATAGAATTTCTGTTGACAATTTTCTACTCATGTGAGCAGTTCACTAACTCTCAATAGACAGAATGACTCCTCAACGATCTTACACGAAACGTAGATAATTTGATTTGCACTGATTGAGGAAAACTTTGATTTCCACTAAGGTTTATTTTAAACGTTTAACAGAGTTAATGTGATTAATTGAATGCTTTTTTCTTAAGGTTGAGTCAACGAATTAAAGGAAGAAATTCTATTTTTTAATATCGATGCAATCTTTAATATTTGGATAAGTTGAAGTTTAAAATATGCAAACTTGATAGTCGCTCTATTAAGCATTTAGCTGATTCATCGAAGATGCAAATGCAGATATTTTCCATTTCAATTATTTAAAGCCGCTAAGCTGGTTTCTTTGGCATTGCGCCAAACGGTGTCCGTCTGTGATATTCTTGACAGGGATTTGTACATTTTAGTCTCACTTCTGAAACGACAGTCATTTTGGAATCATCTGCATTTAATAAAATTTTTGGATCACATATAGAAATGTTTGAGTTCGGATGATTTACTAAAAAAATATATTTTCTAACGTTCAAAACAAGAAGTCCCTTGATAATAAAAATGATAAAAAATGAGAAGTATTAAATAACGCTTACATTATCATACTAATATTATAAATGCGAAAGTTTAGATGGATGGATGTTTGTGAGTTTGTAGTCTGAACGGCTGAACGGATCTCGATGAAATTTGGCGTAGATCTAGATGATAGTCCGGAAGAACACATAAGCTACTTACTTTTGTTTTTTTAATTTCGCGCGGTCAGAGTCGGCGGCGAAAGCGAGTTATATATAATAGGAAACTCTAGTTCAAAATGTTAAATGAAAGTCTCACGTTATCGTTGACGCATAGTACAATTAACCTTAAAGTTCAACTACAAGTTACAAGCATTTCATCATGACTAAATATTTGACCTATTAACATAATGGAAGGACAGAAAGGTGTTCACGAACCTTTGTTCCAGCTTGTAAATGATGCAGTAATATCAATAAAAGACGTACTTAGTTCCTGAGCAAATTTAGGGTTGCCATCCCTTTTGTTACTTGCTGCCATTGTTATATTAAGAGCATTTCTGTACATAATGTTATAGTTTGAATAATAATTAAATGAAGTGGAAAAATACAGAAAATATGAGTTAAATATATTCTCTATATTCAGTTTCTTCATTATACATTTTCTTTAGATGTCACACAAACACTTAGTTTTTTCCTTAAATTTTTCTGATTCATTATCATCGTCACTATCATCGCTTTATTAATTATCATTAAAAATTCTGAATTTCCTTACAAACTCATTACAAACACCTGAAAAGTTTCGTCTGCAATCAATTATTTATCAAGTCTTAAAAGCAACTTGGAGCCCAACCTAAGTTTTAAACTTTATAATTTAATATACAAACAATTTAAAAGCAAATATTTCTACAAAACTTTCACACACCTTTGAGTATTTAATAATTCAGTACTAAAACGTCGTCAGCTAAGTTTTAAAAACTTTAATTAAATATTATAACAAAATTATTTATTCACAGCCACAAAGGATCAAAACTCCGTCTTCAGCGTCCCCTTACGTACACGAACGAACACGTAACCCTCGACGGAGAAAAATCAAACACAAGACAAATAAAAGACAGTAAACAATTAACAAGAGTGAAACCAATTTTGATACGTACTAATAATGATATTATAAGACTGTCAGGAATTAATTTCAAATTTGATCTTTTTAGTCTATATTCTCTAATCTATCGTCTCCTTATCGTATCGGTGCCTTATGTACTGCGTGATCGAACTGCTGCCCATCTTGGGCAAGACTGTACTTAGCGACATGCGACCACTGGACCTGATCCGGAATCCGGGAACGCTCCATACCCTCGCTACCCATATTCACCGGAATATCAGGGAGTTAGAGGGGTGGAGTAAAGCACCCCGGCTCTTCCTGGAGATGACTTATGATGGAGAACCTGAAGGACAAGCAAGAAAGGGCACAGTCCAGCGTTGGAACAAGGAGTACACTGATGATTCCACGGCGGCAGCTATTTGCAACCTCACCTACGACACACCACGAGCGCATAGAATCCCGAAAAACCTAGAAAAGATAACAACCTGGGCGCAAACACTGATGGGGCACGATGGCTATGTAGTGTACCTGTATAAAACTAAACTTAAACTAAAACTTAAACCTCAACTTAAAATTAAATTTAAAATCAGACCTAAATCAAGTAACTGTGCGGCATGTGTATGCGATCCGAAACTCTCTGAAATAAAACAACATCTGTTATTAGAATGTCCAAGACGAAACCGCGACAGATGCGACCTGGAAACAAGCACTAATACTAAATTAAATGAAATGACCATAGCCGAAACATTGGCAGATATAAACTCCAGGCCGCATCTAGAGCGGTGTTGCCTTGTGGAACTAGAAATTAGAATTAATAAAAGAAAATTTTACTTACAATCTCCCAACAGCGCCGCCGAAAATCAACCTGTAAAATAAAACAAAAAAATAATTATATGTAATGTAAGGTAACAAAATAGAAGTAGAGAAACAAATAGATATACGAAAATCAATATAATATGTAATGTAATGTAACAAAATAGAAAAATAGAAATAGAGAAACAGATAGATATACACAAAATGTAAAAGACAAATATAGGGAAATAGAATTGTATAAAGAATCAATGCCGCAGACTAAAATTGTAAAACCAGAACAAGTCGGCAAACTTAGCCCAATAAAATTTCTTGCCACGCAAGAAGACCAGAGACGGCGAAAACAAAAAAAAAAAAAATCTATCGTCTCTATTCTATAGTCTATAGTCTTCCAAATTCAAACACTTTACCAAACCCATGTTATAGGATTCAACTTTTTATCCATAAAACTGCCATATTCCATACGACGAAGGTTCGGCTCAATATGTCTACTCTTATATATATCTCTATCTGCCTTCATATTCACTCCCTTCTTACGCATATCCTCTTTCATAAAATCCATCTAGACTTTTTTAGGTCTTCCTCTACCATTGACCCACACACAATCTTATTTCTTAGAATATTTTTGCATGATTACAATTATTATCTTAAGAGTTTATTACAGATATAAACGCATTCTAATGAATGCGTTTATTTTATGTAAAGCAGGTTCATACAATATGAGGTTAATTATACTAATATTATAAATGCAAAAGTTTAGATGGATGGATAGATGTTTGTTAGAGTTTGTAGCCTAAAGGGCTGAACGGATATCGATGAAATTTGGTATAGAGGTAGAGGATAGTCTAGAAGGACACATAGGCTAGTCACTTTTGTTTTTTTAAATTCCACGCGGATGGAGTCGCGGGCGAAAGCTAGTACCTAGTATTGTATGAACCTGCTTTATACTGATTTAAAAATTCTTTTAGAAAGAAATCTCTTTGTAGATTGTATCCCCAGGCAATCAAGTAATTTCATTAATTATTTCATTAACCAGCTTGGAGCCTAGATTTGATATTCATTATGCATACCCGACCTCAAAAACAAACCTTTTCATCAGCTCTTATAATTCGATAAAATAATTTGAATTGTAACTTATTATGTGAATAGTATTTATGGATTTTATAACATACATACAGCCTACTAAGTATTAATTTACGTGTTCGATTGACACACGGGGCCAGTCGGGTACAGGTTGAAGTGCTTGCAATCTACTCAAACACAAAGGAACCCGTTTATTTGGAGTTGTAAAGGTGTTCTTTATAAGAAACGGCGACTTTGGCGTCTTTAAATTATTTTTTGGTTTCAACACTTCAATATATGATGAACCTTGGAATAAAATGTCCTATACTTATAATTGAAATCTACTACATGCCACAACCCATTTTTTCTTTAATAAAAGCTTACATTTGTTTAATAATTGTATTGAGCTTATAGCCTCATTTTGTCTTTGCGTTTTCAAACTATCACATCTTACAATGATCGCGTTGAAACAAGAAACTAAAAAAGCTGAGAAGGAATAAATCCGCTTTTTTCTTTATCCTTATTCCCTAAGGGATGGAGGTCTCACTTAAGTGTTTTTACCTCTTGTCCCCCGACGCTCCGGCTTTATAAATTGACGACATTCGCGCTCCGAACAAATAACACAATAGCTTTGAAGGTCGATTTGACGTTGTTAGACGGTTTGTCGTGCTTTTATTTGCGACAACTCTTTTCAACTTCTATTCGACAATAGAAGGGCGGGATTTATTGTCATTAAAAAAGATTTCGTTATTTCATTCAACTTTTGGCAACCCTATTTAGTAGCAACATATGAAAGTTACACGTGTTGATATTAACAGTAAGTTTCTACTGACATATCCTGTCAAAATATCTTAAAAACTATAAAACACACTATTATTAATTGTACTATTTTTCTGCTATTTCCTTCAGTACCTCACTTCTGTCCATGTTTTGCGTAGTTCCTTTGGTTAGAAGTCCGTTTGATCGCTAAATAAATAAGTCTTGTTTTTTAGGCCAAGAATTTATAAATAATTTAGTAGAGTTACCTATTTAGAATTCCAAACCAATAGACAGGGATCCTAAAGAAATTGACCTTAAACATGTAAATTTCAGTACCTCTATATATTTTACAAGATTAATCAATTCTGCTTGTAAATGTATCTTTACTGAACTTGAATTATTCGAATTTCAAATGTATAATTTAAATTGTGTAATTTAATAACGACATGGATTTTTTCCGAAACGTTTTTTGTTAAGTTTATGCCGTAATTTCGGATAAAACGTGCAAAAAACGTTTATGTAAGTAAGCTATGTTTTAACAGATTTTAAAATTATTTAGTCTGCTGCCATAAGAATTTGCTATGATTAAAGGCCCTAAAGACGTTTACTTCTGACAGTTTTAACGGAAGATTCGAACTAATCAATTAAAACTGTGCGTGTGTAGGACAAAATTACAACTATCATTTTAACTGTACAGTTAACACTGTAAGAACAGAGCGTGTAGCGGGCACTACGAGGTTGTAGGTTATGAGTATTAATGCTGGAAAGTAAATGGATTCTCGCTGTAGCTGAGTTAATAGGCTGTAAGGTTAATTATTAATAATGCTTACCTTAAGCATGTCTTATGAATCATAAATCGATTAACTTGAGAGTGATAAGACAAGATCTTGATTAATTTTCACGGAGTACATGCGAAAACATACACGTGATTTCTTCGGATAAGTTGAATGATTAAAACAAGAACTAAATTATTTTATTTTTGTACTAGCTTTCGCCCGCGACGCCGTCCGCGCGGAATTAAAAAAACTAATACAATGCCTATGTGTTCTTCCAGACTATCCTCTACATCTATGCCAAATTTCATCTAAATCCAGTCAGCTTAAGGTAGCCTTAAACTCTAACATCCATCCATCTAAACTTTCGCATTTATAATATTAGTATGATTAGTAGCACTGGTAGTAATGGTTGAAAAATAGTAATTAACAAATAGTAATGGTTGAAAACGTAAATAATATTTGTAGAGAACTAAAATGCTTTTGGACCACCTCTATTGATGTTCTTAGGTATACCCAAGAATATCTTAATTTAGTAATTACACTCATTTTCTAGTTAGGCTATAAGCAATATTATAAATACGCATGTTTTGTTTAGAACACATAGCATACTTACTAAGTTTTAGTTTGATTTCGCGCCAGAAGTCGCGGGCAAGAGCTAGTTAATATCGTAATACGTGCGACATTGTAAGCAACCAACGAGTATTTGTTATTCAATAAATTTGCATATACAATTGTCACAATGAACACGCTTTATACATTTAAATGGGCCCCTACATCCCTCAACATGAAACGTGTTTCATTATTAGCTGCATAACTAATTACTTATCAAGAATTCGATATTTCAAAGTTACGGCGGAATACTGAAACGACAGTTAAAAATGTTATAGCAAACAAAATTATGACGTCTGTAGATTGTAAGTGCTTACGAATTGCTTGAGATACGTTTCTTATTCGTCCGTAAACTAACTATATCGTTAAGTTATATTATTATCGAATTTAAATGTCTATTTTTCCTTTCATACAAATTATTAACAAAAAGGTTCACTCCGTAGCGATATCGGCCATTTCCATTATGTTTCCACAAAGTTATAGCAATTTAATCTATCCTAGTGCTTGTAGGTCTAGAAAGACCCGCCACGCATTAGTGGAAATAGCATTGGGGGCGCATTTTGGCCCGCCGCTGCACCAGATAAAGAATTATGATTTTACTTGCCGCAGTAAACGTGTTAATGTACCCTTAAAGTGTTTTTTTCAAGTCAATTAACATCAGATAAAATTCGTTTACTTCTTTCCATAATTAAACAGCGAACTAGTACAAATATTCTTGTCATTTTTGTACAGTCGTGTCAGGCAAAACGGATTAAATTCCTTTTTGAACAAGTAACACGGGATGTCGCTAAAAGAACCGCGCTTGTTCAAAAATTAAGAGCGAAGAGTGAACTCTAATTTAACTGGTTGGTGTAGTCGCGCTTTGAAAAAATTCAGTCGACGAAAAAACGTCAACTCGATTTGTAGAAATGAACTTGTGAGCGCGTCTCACTTAAGTAACCTAGAAAATGTTCCACTTTGCTTAAAATTTGTGCAATTTCACAGTCACTGGATAGGGCGTTCGAAAAAAAATATTGCAACTTTTCCGCAGTTAGTAAACCTTATTACCCAGTATCCTAATTTCAAAGATAAAATATCGTACAACTCGGAAACCTGTGATTTTTTTCATATTTTAAATTTATATTAGAATGTTGAAATTAAAAATGTATTATGTAAGTATTAGAATTTACGTCAATACAAATGAGTTCAAGGCGCTAATCAAACAAGCTAAAAAATTCGATTTAACTAACATGATCTTTTCTAACCCATATATTCTAGAATATTCCCTACCAACATTAAATTGTAGTTTTATTTGCTTTGTGTCTCCAATCAAATATAGTAACTATTGTATTTTTAATTTAAACCAGCACACCCTTAGCAGCTCTGTGCGATTTGTACAATAATTTAATACCGCGCTAACGACATAATAACAGACATTCCACACACGCTTCGGCAATTATTATTTCCCAAGTGTATTATTTAACCTTACTACAAATTACGATTAATTGTTAGCACCTTGAAACTTTGCTGACTCACTTCTACCGCGTAATTTACAACCTAAGTTATTAAGTAGCTAACAACGTCTGACAAAGGCTTAAAAAAGTCATGAAAGTACTGATTTATAGTTAGGTAAATAATTTGTCATAGTAAAAAAAAGTAGATCTAATTTCCTCAAAGGCCGGCAAAGTATCAGTAGTTCCTCTGGTGTTACGGATGTCTATGGACGTCGTTGATCACCTTGTATATATATAAAAAAGATCCTTTTCGACTTGATGCGGTATCTACTGTTTTTCGCTGAGACAGTTTTTTTTTGTAACATGAACCCTGAACGGCTTACTATAGGGCCGCGGAATGCTATAGTCATCCGGATTTATCAATTAAAATAAACTATAGTTTAAATCTATATATCTATACTTCTATCTATATCTATACTATTATTATAAAGCGTAAACACACACTTCTTTGTTGCCTAAGATGTCAGCAATTACAGCATATTTTTGAATCATTCTTTTTTTAATAAAAAGCCCTACACTTACGTTAGGCTTTAGGCTATATTTTTTACGCCATTAAACTTAGGGGGTTAATATTTTGGATAAAAACCCTAATGTGGGAAAGAGACCATAAGTAAGATTGCAAAGGTTTGTCATTATGTCATGTCATTTTGACAATTGCAATTGATAATTTGACAAATGTAAACAATAAAATAAAGTTTTTATAATTCCACGCGGATGAATCCGCACGCGAACAGCTAGTCTATACTCGTATATATAAAAGAAAGTCGTGTTAGTTACACTATTTATAACTCAAGAACGGCTTCACCGATATGGCTGAAAATTCGTGAGGAGGTAGCTTAGAGCCAGGAGACGGACATAGAAAACTATTTATTCCGTTTATGGCTGGATGTTTCTCTTTCTCGATGAAATTTGCCACAGATGTAGAGGATAGTCTGGAAGAATACACAGGCTATTTACTTTTGTTTTTTTTTAATTCCACGCGGACGGAGTCGCGGGCGAAAGCTAGTTTATAATAAACTTACGTCATCAGAGTGGATTAGCGGTGTGATATCCATACAGATTGAGATTAACAGCGAGCTTTACAATCACGCTGTTCGCTAAACAGCAGAGCTTATTCCGCGCACATATTTCACAATAAGCCCGGGTGATATATTAAGCCACCTACAGTGAGAATCAATTTACTCCATTAACCGCACCGACCTCTAATCTCCTAAATCATTATAAATTATCACACCCCATCGACCTTTATTATATTTTATTTTCAGTATCCCTTCAAATTAACTTCGTTTTTTTTTCTGACCCAGTTATATTCAAACATCTCTAAGTATTAATATAATGAAGATATATTAATATACACAAATAGCAATACACAGTACTTGATAAATTCGATTACTCACAATCAATCTACATTTCAAAATATTAACTGGTTTTAAATAAAAACACCCTTGCAAAATGACTTGTTAAAAGAGGCTCTACATCGGAATTATTTAAACTCAAAAGAAATATTACTATTAAAACTTAATAGGTATAGTTTTATAGTGATTGTTTGAACTTCAATTAGTACATTAGAGTGATCCTCGATCATCAGCAGACTGAACCAGTCCTCCAATTCACTTTTAGCTGAGCAAACTATAAAGTAACTTGTCAAGAGTTATCGAAATATCCGCAAAGCCGTCACGGGATTTTTAACATTCAAAAGCCGTAGAGTTAACATAACAAAGACATTAAAAAAAAATAGACGAGGCAGTGAACAATATTTTTTACCGGTACTTTCTCTGAAAGGTACTATATTAGTAGTCCAGTTTAGTGCGCCACCTTGTGTCCTTGACATTAAAACATTTTGCAGAATTATGATAAGCTCCATCTTTTTGACCGACTTCCCAAAAAAAGGAAGAACTCAATTCGTCTGTATGTTTTTTTTTTATCTTTTTTTTATGTGTTACGGCATAATGTTATAAAATAAAGAAAACATTTTTACAAAATAATGAAAATGAGAATGACACCTCTTGTAAATTAATTTATGGTTTTAAGACTTGATAATAGATGGCGATAGAGAGATTATGAAAAGCGTTTCAAGTGAAGTGTCACCTATGCCTGCTCTATATATTTTTTGAATCTCTTTGTAACATGAGTGCGTCAGCTGTTATAGAATTAACAGAAAACGTTCGATGGTACGCGATTCGTTGAGGCGTAGTCAAAGCTACGGGGCGTATCGCGAGCAAATTGAAACCAGCCTTTGATCTCTGCCTAACAGAGACTAGACGATTTAATTACTACTGCTGAATTAATTCCCTACTATTTCGTTCGTTGCTGTACGGCTTTCCGGATCTTAAAAACAATTAGATACTATTGAACTAATTGTGTTTGTAAATTAACACCCAAGTGTAAATTCAAGCGTGTATAATAGTTTTAATATATCTCGGTTGCTCTTAAGTTCACGCTAGTCACTATCCAGCACACATTGTTAGGTGTAACGGTAAGCGAGGGAAGGACACTGCGCGGCGTGCCGATGACCTTGGGCCGCAATGATATTTGAAAAGGGCTTCGAGTTTTCATTTATAAATAACAATCAATAAAATAATAGGTTGCGAATAAACTTCTAAACCTTAAAGGACTACATATCGAAAGATCAAATTTGATATTAATGTTAAGAAACTACAAGTTAAAAATCTGCAAAACTTTACAAAATCCAAAGTTTCATAATTAACTATAGATAAAGAATATACTCACAACTTTTAACTGTTAGTTTGTATTGTAAGTAATCCGAGATATAACGACTTACAATTCAAAATTACCATAACGTGAACGCCGCGGCATAAATTATGATAATATTTAGAAGTTTTAGAAAATTAGTAGTCGGGAGTGGTAAAGTTTGAGCAAATAACAGTAACAGAAAACGTTAGAGTGAAATTATCAAGAAATTTAATAACGCCGTCGATAAATCTATCCGGCGTTCCCTCGGCGCTCAGATAACAGAAAATAAGTTTAAACGAGAAAAGTTGCCGAGATAGAATCACAAGAGGCAAACAGACGGAGATGGCGACAACACTTTTAATTCGGTCGCCTTGCTTACTGCCACCGAATTATTACAACCGCTTTTAACATCTCTGAATAACCTTTGAAACTTTGCTAATGTTTACAAGTTAAGTACTAGCTTAGACAATACTTGGAAACGACATAGAATGATTATAAGCCTAAATTACCTTGAAATTTGAATTTAAATTTACAGATAAATTCTCCTTTTTAATTAAAGAAAAACGTTATCCCATGTCAATTTAATCCTTATTAGTAACTTGAGATAACAACGATTTTTAATTTTATGTCATGTATGAGTTTAAGTTATTGGCAAAAGTTATTTGTTTTTGTATAATCTTTATTGTGTTTGTCATATAAATATTATAAATGCGAAAGTTACGATGGATGGTTGGATGTTTGTTAACGTTTGTAGTCTAAACGGCTGAACGGATTTCGATGAAATTTGGCATAGATGTAGAGGATAGTCTGGAACGAACACATAGGCTACTCACTTTCGTTTTCTTTTAATTCTACGCGGACGGAATCGCGGGCGAAAGCTAGTAATAAATATTTTTCATTTTCATTTCAATACTTATTAAAAAAAAAAACTATAAAGCCCCGTAAAAAAAAGACGTGTAAAATCTCGCTCGTTTATTTACCAGTAGACAGTATTTACGTGTTAAATAAGAAAAAGTAAGAGGACTTCTTAGTATGTGATATTCCGTGTCAAGTGACGTCATCCAAGTATACAAGCACAACACTAAGTAAGCAACTTCAGTGTTTAATTTCACACCCACAGCTTAAGTTAAATAAACACGTGCATTTTCTGTTATATTAAATGAATATGTGACATTTTTTAATTCATATTTGAATTTAATTAAAATGTAAATTAGGGTTGTTCCTACGTATGTTGTTCTTTGTAAGGTAATTGATCTCATTTCCGTAAGTCACTAGAGTTCTCATGTGTTTTTGAGGCAACAGGGATGTTATTTCTCACTGATGATATACTACTAGTATGAACCTCTCTAAGGGAATCCGATGGTGACAGCTATCCCATCGCTAGAGAATCAAAAACTTTCAAATAAATAGGTAGATAGTTAAAGGACAAGACCTATCATCGGATAGCAACGCCCATGAATGTTTATTAAATTTTACTTTCATATCTTATGCAAAATTTAATGTTCTTAGATATTAATTGATAGCAATTCAGTTCGTTTATAACTCATTATCAGGGAGACCTTCGGTTTTTTGCCTATTCGCAGAAATTAGTCGAAAGATCCCGCAGTCAGCGGCTTCCATAATCGTTTTGGGATATTTTGCAATTAAGAAAGTCGTGGCCTGATCACCTAGAGATTCCAAACTCAATGTAATATCGACTAATTTGGTAACAGCACTCGGTTATTATAAATTGCTTACGTTTCAAGTTGATAATAAAAGTTTCATTTAGCTTTTTACATTGCTTCTACTCTCCCGTTATAACGCCTTACTTTATAACATGACTGTTTATATTGGATGTAGTTTATTGTTCAAATTTCCTATTTACATCACCACAATATGCTATTTATATTTGCAATTCATTTATTAGCTTACATTATTCAATACTGCATTTTATATTCATAATGCTAAATTTCAATTAAAGTTTATGGAATGCTAATATTTTGTTACGTTTTGGTTAGCAATCGCGTTTTATTCGACGTAAACAAAACCGCAGAGTTCATAATGGGCTACAGCAAATAAATAACAAATGAATATTGATAGAGGTTTATTAATTTATTTTGTTTTCTATTGGTTTATAAAAATGTATTTGTCCTTCTCATATTCTTTACAACTAAACGAGATAACAATATGTTTACAATAAGTTTTACGTCTGTAGAATTTCATCAGGAATTTTCTACTTACTTAAAGAAAGAAAGCAGATGATTTCAAACAAAAATCTGAAATAGTTACTGCCTGTCACCTCGTAGTATTTGATTCTTAGTTTAGTAAAAGTTAGTATTATAAATGTAAATTAAAAATAAAGTTGTCTAAACAGGATCGATAAGCCTTGTCAGTACACGACTGTAAGATAAGAGAAATAAGTTTGAACGCGAAAAGTTGCGAGATAACATTACCGAAGACTTGCGATAATTGTAAACCCTCCATTCCGTCCTCTAATTATTGCCTTAAAATTGTTATTGCAGCCTAAAGCGGACATTTTATTCTTGTTACTGGACTAATGGGTATATCTCGAATTAATTTCGATCATTACATGTGAAACCTTGAAGATGTTTTGTTTGAAAACCATAAAAAATGCCATACTGTTTTGCACCAATAAGATTAATGAAATTTTGAGTGCAAGTTTTTTAAGTTATTTCATCATCATCATCCTATGGTTGTCCACTGATGAGCATGGGCCTCAACAATTGCCATGATGCCCAATTCTATGCCGGCCATATCCAATGCGCCCACGCAACCTTGACTAGGTCATAGGTCCATCTTGCGGGAGGCTTACCCATGTTGCGTCGACCAGTCCGTGACCGTTTCGATTATTGTATGTAATAGAGATTACATTTTATTATAGTAGAAACATTTGTCATTTATGTCCCATTTTCTGTGCGAAGTTGTTTTGCTACCCTGTGAACCAAAACACAAAACGTTGTTAAGAATTTTAATCAAAACCGTTTGTATTGTATCATAAAGTAAATGTTTATGAATCGCGTTTAAAGCTTCCACGTTAATTATTCAAATAAATTTCTCATTTCTACAATTATTCAATTCGAATTAGAATCGTCGACAAGCAAAGCGTATTTTGTTTGCCGCGAACAAAATTAAATTTGTGCTCGGTTTGATGTAATTGAGTAGGAATCACAACAAAGATATAACTGTTATGTTTAATTTAGAATAATCAACAGAGTTAATTTAATTTTTCCAGTCTACACAGCCTTAATATAGTTACAGTGGTAGAGCCCGCTTTAACATCTTCGCACGAATGGGCCGGCTCGCCCGGTGTAATACCACGACCGCACAGAAAACAGGCGTGAAGTGAAAGCAATTCCGCGTTTCGTCTGATGAGTGTGATGCCGGAGGCCTAATTTTAGTCCCTTTCCCTTTCCACCCTTTTCTTAAGAGGGAAGGATGGGAAGGAAAAGTGGATTTGACGGTGGAGGAGACGCATAGGAAGGGGAAATGTCCTCTTTATGTGCATCTCCTCCTCCGTCAATTAAGGGTAGGCAACGCATCTGCAATTGCGGATGTTTATGGGCAGCGGTCGCTTTCCATTTCGGTGGATTCAGGTGGCCGCTTGCTCGTTTGCCACCTTATATTAAAAAAAAAAAAAATATTAAACTCTTATCCCTGACGATGAAAATTCAGTTTTTGCATTATCTCGGTTTAAATTGTTTCATAAAAATTCCATTCACAACCCTAACAGTTATTATAAATACTCGAACTTCGTTCATCCTTTCGTTCGCAATTTTCAATGCAAATCGAGGACATTTTACGCATCAGTACGTTTCTAATTTTCCGACATTGTTTTAGCGAAATCGGTATTTGATTGCTTCGGAAATGGAAACTCCATTTGACGAATAATAACCGTTCCGACAAATTTTATACGAATCTCGCACGACACGGGGGAAAAAATTAATACGCCTATTCAAATATTAATGGCACAATATACCAAGTGGAAGCGGTTTTTAATAAAACTGTAACAAAGCAATGAAGGGCTTAATATTAACATTTTAGAATAAAATATTACAAAAGTGCAATTTCTCAGTAAAGAAACACAGTTTCATAAAACTCAATAGGTACATTTGTGTTGCTAATATATTTTAGAAGAAACTAAAAACACCTCTAAAACTCAAAAACATGTTTCAAACGAGACTAAAATATTTGTTTAAAATAAAATGTATCTCCGATTTCCCTTTCCGGGTAATAAATAATTTCAGGTTCAATTAAAGCGTTGGTCATTGACTTGCCAACGGCTGATTTCACCCGCACGTCTCGGTTAAGCCTGACTGATATATGGATTAAGTCTCCGAGGAATCCATTATCTGTGTTAACAGACTTACCATATAATGTGCGCAAGGATTTTGTGTCCACAAATAACAAGCTTTTAAACATATTTGACATGTTTAATGCCATTAGTGTCTGACTAAAAATATGAAAACTCGATTCATCATCGTTGTGAGTGGAATTCTAACATCACTCTTTTCAACCTCCTCGGTGGCTGAATTGAATGCGACTTGGGCACACCTTTGACTAAACTATCGCACAACTGTTTAGTCGCGCTTTGATTCCTATGAGTTTATATGGAGGTGCTCACACTACTTGTGCAAAAAACAGTTGAAAGGGCTGCGAAATAATTGACAATCGCACAACAGTTTTGAGATAGTTTAGTCAAAGGGTGTCCAAAAGAACGGCCCGGGATTAAGAATTCTCTATCATCCTATTGTAGGCCGTTAGGTTTTAAATGACAAACCTAAGGTGTGTGAGAAAAATGTACATTTATATTTATTACAAAACTATGTCGGTTGCAAACCTTGGCCTATATCGATATTTACATGATTTTAAATTAAATAAATATTTTTCGAAAATTACTTAATTAATAAATGTTCATATTACTCGTATATAACAGAGATAACTTGTTAGTGAAATTAGCTTCAGGGCGTTTACAGTGAACGCCAAATTAACCATAAACATTGTTATTTAATTATATTGCTTAATGAATTTAACCGCTGAATAATAAATGTTTTCCAGTATTAGTACAGATTGCTAAATGTAAATAACTTCATAGATTTATTTAATGTATTAATTAAATAGACTTCATTCTCTAAACTAAAGAAGGTTTAAAAAACCCTTTTATACAGTACTAGCTGTTCGCGTACGGATTCATTCGCGTGAAATTATAAAAAACTTTATTTTATTGTTTACATTTCTGAAATTATCAATAGCAAATGTCAAAATGACATGACATGACAAACCTTAGCTTCTTTCTTGATGTTGGCAGCAACTTATGGTCTCTTTCCCACATTAGGGTTTTTATCCAAAATATTTACCCCCTAAGTTTAATAGCGTGAAAATATATAGCCTAAAGCATGACGTAAGTCTAGGGCTTTTTAGTAAAAAAAGAATTATTCAAAAATATGCTGTAATTGCTGACATCTTAGGCAACAAAGAAGTGTGTGTTTACGCTTTATTATAACAGTATAGATTTGATGGGCTCTCTTACATGCACGTACTTACATGTGCAATCTATACTAATTTTATAAAGGCTATACTTTTTATTATTTTTAATTTCACGCGGATGAAGTCGCGAGCAACTGCTAGTTTTAAAATAAAACAGTAATAAAAATTGTAGAGTAGAAAAAAATCATACCTAAAAATTCAAAGGAAACAATCATAATTTATTTGTAAGACTCCTTTAACATAAATATAAACAAACAATAGATTTTAATTAGTTGAATTATGAAAGAATAACTCTTGGATGAAGGTTAGAGCGGTCTTTTTGTGGTAATAATACAAAAGACAATAAGTTTAAACGAGAAAAGTTTCCGAGAGCGAGCAAACAAGCGGATAAAGCGCTTTAAATTTTGACTCTTCGTCAAAAATATTACAAAGCTATATTATTATTAAAACCGGTTTAATAGCGCAATCAGAGTCGGTTAATTGTCATTTAAGTAGTCGCTAATTGTAGATTATTGATCCTTAAACGTCTCTTAGTGCGACACTAAGATTTGTTTCAATTACAAGCAAACGTTGGTTTTTATGCACTTTATGGATTCAAACACTTCTAAACTCTTTAGAATCTTTAGTATAGCTAGTTTAAAAAATTCCTCCTATCATATCGAAAATCTGCTAACAATATGCATTTTACTAAAAAAAATATCAACAATATTAGTTAAAAAAGCTTCGAATGTTAGTGTGTTTTACTTTTTATCAATCTTGTGAGTTAAATCACATCATACGCGATTATATGAAACTAGCTTTCGCCCGCGACTCCATCCGCGTGGAATTAAAAAAAACAAAAGTGAGTAGCCTATGTGTTCTACCAGTCTATCCACTAAATCTATACTAAATTTTATCGAAATCCGTTCAGCCGTTTAGGCTACAAACTCTAACAAACATCCATCCATCAACCCATCCATATAAACTTTCGCATTTATAATATTAGTATGATTATATTCATTGTATATTTCGATTTATTATATTATATATTTCGATTGTGTCGGCAACGGGTGACTTCACCCGAATGTCCGCATGCTCTGTAAGTCTGAGTGATGTATGGATTAACTTGTCGGAAAATCCATTAACTACGTTAAAAGTCACTATGGGATTGCACGGTAAAGATATTATTATAATGATACCAAATTTCGTATAAACATAAAAAATATAATAAAAAAAACATACAACCAAATTGATAACCTCCTTCTTTTGGGAAGTCGGTCAAAAATAAAAATTATATAATAGAATCAAAAAATATTTACACTGTATCAATATAATTTTTAACGATTCTAAAAAACTAACATTATTATTAAACTTTATAATGTCTTGGTTCTCTAAAATTTTAAAGTATTGAATCTCTCGTGTAAATCGTTATAATTTTCTCTAAAATAAACCTCCTTTTTTCAACGGAAATACATTTTTAAAATTGGATATTTGAACTCCTTAAATACTTCATAAACAAAGATGAAAACTTGATCTGTAGGCGGCCCGTATCACGGCTCGCAATTATAAAAGACTTATTTGCTCCAAGTTTTAAATAAACATTGTAATGTGCGTATCTAACGATGTAAGTTTGAATATCATGCTCATGTTTAATTCTTGACAATTTCTCTATTTGCAATTCAACGTACAGACCAACATAAACAGTTCCATTATAAGCGACGATAATTTAGTCGGGCGTTTAACTCCGATTTTCGTTTTATATGATTTTATTAGCATCCCGACCCGATCAAACTATAGGTCGATACATTCTGTCTGTGGAGTCTCTTAAAAAACGATATCGAACCCCACTTAGGTGTTAAACAGTGGCCTAAATACATAATGAGTACGTATAGTAGTACATAATGACCTAAAAATGTTAACCTAAATAATAATTACACCAAGCCCTTTGGATATGAACTGAATTCCAGCATCTTATTTCAAAGGTAAGATGGCAACAGAGACTGCGTCTTGAGAAATTAATTAAATAGTAAAGTGCTAAGGGCCGGATGCGGTAAAGTAAAAGAAGTAAAAATTAATTACGTATAATTATACTTTGTCCGGTGAGCGCAAGAGGCTGTTGTAATAAAAAATGTCTCCCCCAAATGCTTCCGGCGCTCACGTTGATAGGGTCTTGTGTTTTTTCTCTTGTAATTAATTTGTCAAAGAAAAACTTAAACTTCCTTACTCCTTACTAGGGAACTGCTTTTGCTAATTAAAATCTATATTTTTCATAATAATTGGATTCTCTATACTTAGATTCAATTTTAACAACATGTAAAAGAATAAAATTACA
This sequence comes from Papilio protenor, assembly GCA_029286645.1. Lineage (NCBI taxonomy): Eukaryota > Metazoa > Arthropoda > Insecta > Lepidoptera > Papilionidae > Papilio > Papilio protenor. The sequence goes on from JAGSMZ010000008.1 coordinate 4,402,976, forward strand.
TTATATTTTTTTACATCAATGGATATATCATGGCTTAGTAAAAATAGAAAAAGGGTAAAAAATAACCCACCAACATAATATTCGGCCAAAGTTCATCAGTTTGTCGCGACATTAACATATGAAAAGTGTGACTAATATAAAAAGGCTCACAAAAAACTATCCATGTCCTATGAATCTCGCTAACTTTTTTCCCAGTTGACGTTTAAAATTTGTAATTTGATTACGTCCAATTTTTACTGTCTGCTGCTCACAGAGTATTCGGGCCGCTGTGCATTTATTGCATTAAAATGGTAGCAAATTGGAAAAAAATATTTCTATGCATCACTACTTTTTGGAATAGATGACCATTTTTTGTGTAAGAAGTATAGATGTGAAATTTGCATTTATTGTACAAATTGTTTCTTCCATTAAATCTATGTTAAAAAAATCACATTGGTTACATAAGATCAACCATACACGAGCCTTACTTATTTATAACTGAGCTAAAAACATCAGACGCTCAAAGTATGCCATACCTTAGAAAACTCTCGAGTTAAATTAAATAGAAAAATATGTTAGCACATTTGTAAAGGTTTAATATCATAGAAAATATGATGAGATTACATTTCACATTAGATCGCACATCTATTGGGATCTATTTTAATCTAAATTCCGCGGAGCCGCCTCTTTGAGTCGCAAAGCTCTCTCCGATCTACTGATTACGGGTCCCGTCATATATTTATGAAGGAACGGGACATATAATTGAAATCATTTCATATATGAGATCACATACTCCATATCTACATCTGATAAAATGAATATTAAATATTACTGAGATTTTATTTCTACATCTGAAATGATTTGAAGCTATGAAAGCAATTTAAGTTTATATTGCGATATTATAATACATTTTGTATTTCAGTCAAATTGAAAAATAAATCATAGAAAGAAGACGTTTTTTGTTATTTTTCCAAGATATCGCAGAATATTCTTCTTCGAATAGGTAACATGAAAGTTTGTGAAAAATGATATTTTAATTTAAAGAAAATTTTCCCCGAAATAAAAAAAATACAATTTTCTTTTTCAAAGAAGCAATCAATAGACGATCGAGACAAAGAATACCGTTCAGATTCAATTACGAGTTATAAAATGAGATAACCGAATTACTTTGAAACGTTTCGCAATCCTTTGTTCGCGGTAAATATTTAGAGTTCGCTGGTGAAATTCATTAAGCCGCTACTAATTGAACAACATCGCTTTAGGTTCAACTCGCGTGGAGTTCCATAAACGTGCCTCTAATAAATTTAATTGTTTGTCCGTTCTGTACCGTGACATATTCATTTTCATTTTGACAAGGGACACTGAATAAAAAACCAGTTCTTTGCTTTTTTCTTCTAATTTATTGTTTTGTTTAATTCATTTTTGTAACAATTAATCTGTGATAGGTGCTCTAGAAGGTTCTAAGACAAGATTTTCCTTTGGAAGCCATTTTGCCATAGATTTTTTTTAATTTGATAGAGAAGCGACCACAGACTAAAACTTTATCGTGAATTATGTCTAAATACCGTTTCTTTTCGTTCCATAAATTCCGTTTCTAATTCAAACAACAGCAATCTGAATCACATGTGTCACACATATTTAAATAGAAAAATATGTTAGCACATTTGTAAAGGTTTAATATCATAGAAAATATGATGAGATTACATTTCACATTAGATCGCACATCTATTGGGATCTATTTTAATCTAAATTCCGCGGAGCCGCCTCTTTGAGTCGCAAAGCTCTCTCCGATCTACTGATTACGGGTTCCGTCATATATTTATGAAGGAACGGGACATATAATTGAAATCATTTCATATATGAGATCACATACTCCATATCTACATCTGATAAAATGAATATTAAATATTACTGAGATTTTATTTCTACATCTGAAATGATTTGAAGCTATGAAAGCAATTTAAGTTTATATTGCAATGTTTTAATACATTTTGTATTTCAGTCAAATTGAAAAATAAGTCATAGAAAGAAGACGTTTTTTATTATTTTTCCAAGACATCGCAGAATATTCTTCTTCGAATAGGTAACATGAAAGTTTGTGAAAAATGATATTTTAATTTAAATAAAAATTTAATTAATACAAGTTTCATTTATTTACCTAACTTAATTAATTTTCTTTGTTGAACTGACGTTAAGAGGTTAGATTTATTACATTAAAGCAATTTTACTTCTTCGTTTTGTTTATTTAGGTATACCATTTAAGAAATGTACAATTGTATAGTATGCCGCCACACTGAATATAATTAAAGTAAACCCTTAGTGTAGATTTAATATGAGAAATCTATAACATTGCCTTTAATTTTACTTTTATTTGATGTAAATATTAATACCATTGTTTTGATAGATACTGTCAACATTTATGCATCTTTCCAACTATGTATAATATTATAAACTAACAGACAGAATTAAAAACAAAGTGGTAAACAGTAAACAAACGTTGCGGTCGCGTTGGGTCAACGGGAAGGGCAAAAGTAAAACATAGCGCTCGAAATGAAATTAAATTTAGGCGTTGAGGTGTTCCGCAAACATCCGCCGCTCTAATGAGTCCCCAACTTTGTTTTCTTTTAACATTAACTCAAAGATTGCAAGAAAAACTTTCTCTCGGCCCGCGGTCATTTTTTGTTGAACAGAAACACACTAAATACACGTCTAAAATCTTATTTCCTTTTTAATTAGAACACATAGTTATGTTATTTCCATACGTAAAATATGTGGAAAAAACTTCAATTCTACCGTTTTTTAAAAAAAGGATGACTTTTAATTAGGGCTGCCACATATTCGCTATTTACTGAAACTATTCGGGGTCCAAGTTTAGGCTTTAAGTGTCTGTTTATTGAAAGTTGACAACCTTACTATCTAGTATTTTTTTATATTCAACTAGCTGTCGCCCGCGACTCCGTCCGCGTGCAAATAAAAACAAAAGTGAATAGCCTATGTGTTCTTCCAGACTATTCTCTACATCTATGCCAAATTTCATCGAAATCCGTTCAGCCGTTTAGGCTACAAACTCTAACAAACATCCATCCATCCATCCATCCATCTAAACTTTCGCATTTATAATATTAGTATGATTAGTATGATGGAATTAAAATTAAAACAAAGTTATTATGTTCAAATGTACCTAACTTAATTTAATTTTTATTGTTGTTCCCTTGTTGATGTGAAAGTCAGTAAACACACGGCAGTTTTTTTCACAATTTTAGGCCTAATCTTAAAAAGAGGCAAAGTTTAAAACTCATTAGAGTGAGGGGAATGTTGGCGGAGTACGTACGGAGCGAATTTCAAATTTAAACCAAAGTTTTACTTTCAGACGTTGTCTTTATACTTTAGAACTCCGCCTTTGTTTACAATTTTTTAATTATTCACAATCTGTTTTATTCAAATAAATACAGCTAGACAATGTTTAGTTAAAAACATATTTTAACTATAAACTTCGCTGATTGCACATTTCGTAAGACGAGCATTTATCAAAAATCTGCAACGGACAATATAGCGATGGTACTAAAGGGTTGACGTATGTTTAAGGTAAAACAAAATACACTAAAAACAAAATCTTCTCAAAAAAACAGTACACTAAAAAGTAACGAAATAATTTCTTGAAAATAGTAAACCTCCCTTATTGTAGCTGTTATGTCTATATTGTACAATTATTATCACTTTGATGTCGGTGTCAGCCGAGGTATATGCAGTGATATTTCTACGTAAGGTTTTCTACATTTTTACCATAACAATTGACAATTGAAAGTTTAGATGGATGGATGTTTGTTAGAGTTTGTAGCCTAAACGGCTGAACGGATCTCGATGAAATTTGGCACAGATGTAGTGGACAGTCTGGAAGAACACATACTACTCATATTTGTTTTTTGTTAATTGCACGCGGACGGAGACGCGGGCGAACGCTAGTCCAATAATAATTGCACAAAATTATAATAAAAAACAAGTCTCAGTAACGGATTACAATAAATACATAAGCGGTTCACTTGCACAATCCACAAAATACCACGCTCCAATTGTATCGTGTATTATTATTATGTACAATTATTATCACTTTGATGTCGGTGTCAGCCGAGGTATATGCAGTGATATTTCTACGTAAGGTTTTCTACATTTTTACCATAACAATTGACAATTGAAAGTTTAGATGGATGGATGTTTGTTAGAGTTTGTAGCCTAAACGGCTGAACGGATCTCGATGAAATTTGGCACAGATGTAGTCGACAGTCTGGAAGAACACATACTACTCATATTTGTTTTTTGTTAATTGCACGCGGACGGAGTCGCGGGCGAACGCTAGTCCAATAATAATTGGACAAAATTATAATAATAAACAAGTCTCAGTAACGGATTACAATAAATACATAAGCGGTTCACTTGCACAATCCACAAAATACCACGCTCCAATTGTATCGTGTATTATTATTATGTACAATTATTATCACTTTGATGTCGGTGTCAGCCGAGGTATATGCAGTGATATTTCTACGTAAGGTTTTCTACATTTTTACCATAACAATTGACAATTGAAAGTTTAGATGGATGGATGTTTGTTAGAGTTTGTAGCCTAAACGGCTGAACGGATCTCGATGAAATTTGGCACAGATGTAGTCGACAGTCTGGAAGAACACATACTACTCATATTTGTTTTTTGTTAATTGCACGCGGACGGAGTCGCGGGCGAACGCTAGTCCAATAATAATTGGACAAAATTATAATAATAAACAAGTCTCAGTAACGGATTACAATAAATACATAAGCGGTTCACTTGCACAATCCACAAAATACCACGCTCCAATTGTATCGTGTATTATTATTATGTACAATTATTATCACTTTGATGTCGGTGTCAGCCGAGGTATATGCAGTGATATTTCTACGTAAGGTTTTCTACATTTTTACCATAACAATTGACAATTGAAAGTTTAGATGGATGGATGTTTGTTAGAGTTTGTAGCCTAAACGGCTGAACGGATCTCGATGAAATTTGGCACAGATGTAGTCGACAGTCTGGAAGAACACATACTACTCATATTTGTTTTTTGTTAATTGCACGCGGACGGAGTCGCGGGCGAACGCTAGTCCAATAATAATTGGACAAAATTATAATAATAAACAAGTCTCAGTAACGGATTACAATAAATACATAAGCGGTTCACTTGCACAATCCACAAAATACCACGCTCCAATTGTATCGTGTATTATTATTATGTACAATTATTATCACTTTGATGTCGGTGTCAGCCGAGGTATATGCAGTGATATTTCTACGTAAGGTTTTCTACATTTTTACCATAACAATTGACAATTGAAAGTTTAGATGGATGGATGTTTGTTAGAGTTTGTAGCCTAAACGGCTGAACGGATCTCGATGAAATTTGGCACAGATGTAGCGGACAGTCTGGAAGAACACATACTACTCATATTTGTTTTTTGTTAATTGCACGCGGACGGAGTCGCGGGCGAACGCTAGTCCAATAATAATTGCACAAAATGATAATAATAAATAAGTCTCAGTAACGGATTACAATAAATACATAAGCGGTTCACTTGCACAATCCACAAAATACCACGCTCCAATTATATCGTGTATTATTATTATGTACAATTATAATGAGATCAGTGGATTTTATTACAACGAACATTGTTCAGCTTTATTATAGTTAAGGCTATTTTAATCCGAGCATCAATTCGCTCATTCGTGGCTTCGTTTATACCACACAGCAAAGTAAAGGTAAATTGAAGGGAAGAATTCGGACAATTTTTTTTCTAATTTCGATTATCTAAAGTGTAATTTAAAACTTTACTGTACCATTTGATGTAATATTAAAGCCAGCAATTGTTCCGACAGTTTTAACTGAAGAGTTTAGTTAAAACAGTCAGAACTGAGCGTTTGTAGTGAGTACTATGGAAAACTATTGAACCAATTTTTTTTGATCTCAGTACTTGTTGTTGAAGCAGCAAGCTTATCGTTAACTTGAATCTATTTTTGCTGCGTTTGTACTTCACTTAACTGTCAAAAGAAGTCATAATAACGAATACAAAAAAAACTAAAACCTATTTTTAAATCTGCAAATAATAAAAATAGCTAATATTAGGCTAGAATAGCAATTTAAGAGTTTTGTTCTTACTCAGATCAATTAAAGAATTTCTAGGATAAGCGTAATGTGGGAACGAAAAGTCTACTCGGAAACTTTTACAATAGTAATGCTAACAATAGTTTTGACTTATGTTCATATTGAATAACAAGTACAATAACTTCTCTAATTTATAATAATCATTAAACTTAAGTACAACTTAGTAACAACTTAGCAAAACGAGAAGTTCAGAGTATGTATGGGTGCACTACACGGACCAACTTCAAACATGCTATTATATGAATAGCTCCTTGCCCTTCAGGCAATACCTAGCTTGTATACCTCGGAAACTAAGTCTATGGAATATGGTACTATACGAGATAAGTTATGTTACGAACAATTACATAGGAAATAACCATTCTTATGTCAAAGGGAATGGCAAAGAATGAACAGCTGTTTGATTCTACCGTCTATTGGTTGCAGTAAGATATAATCGTCAACAACATTATAAAAGTAACGAATATAATCTCTACTTAATATAGCAATTTAAAGACAAAATTTTTCACATCAATACTTTATGCAGATTAAGAAATTGCTCTACGAAAAACCTTAACTATGTTTTTTTTTATCTATCTTTTAACTGTACAAAATCAACTTAAAACTAGTTTTATATAATAAACGCTAAATAAACCTCAAATGTTTTTCACTAGCTTTAGTGGCTTGCGTATATAAATATTATTTCAGTTTGAGCGTAGTTTTTCTATATTATACAATTTATTAAATTTGTAAAGATCTATTACTTGTAACTTACAAGTTGAATAATATTGTCTTCACTTTCTAAAGTTGTAAACAGACTTCGCCGAGACCAAACTCCACCTGTGGTATCACTCACAAAGTTTTATAAATTAACAAACTCGGCCGCTGAAATGTGAGTGAGAAAGTCGGTGCAAATTACATTTTCTTAGTCACGAGACTCGTGACGGTGAAGTTTGAACTCGCCTAGAGTTTAAAACACATTTCCACTGCCGAAACACTTAAAGACATGTTATCACTGTCATTCTCTTTGAAAGAAATGAGATAGCAATACGTGTTTAAGCGAGTCTGTCTTTAGTTGAAACATTATAATTACTTGGTTTATACATACAGATGATTCGAAGTATGACAACTTTATCCTAAGTATAAGCTACCATAGCAAAGTAAAGTTTTACAAAGAATATTTAGAAACTAGCTGTTGCCGGCGACTTCGTCCACGCAATATGAAGATAAAAAAGTAGACTATAATATGCCCGTCTATGTCAGCTACCCTTCAGTGAAAGTCCGATCAAAATCAGCAAGCTGTTTCGGAGATTACTCGGAACAAACGCGGCTTGCGGACAGACAGACAGACATACTGACAGACAAAAAAAAATGCGATTTTCGTTATCAGCAACGCAAATACATCATCTTCCCGAAATCTTTTTTTTTTATATTACAAACAGACACTCAAATTTTATTATATGTATAGATATAGATTAAAATGAAAATGAAAATGATTTCCTTCCATTACAAGCACAACGTATAAATAGATTTCAATCAACCACGGTTAAAAATATTTAATCTACGCTACGTTAACTCGAAAGTGTTTTATAATTTATTTAATCTAAATCCCATGAAAGCACTCGATTGAGCCCAGGAGTACCTCTTGTAATATAAAATTGATTTCCCTCTTACATCGGAATGTTTTCAGGTGCTTGATCTCATATCAGCTACTTAGTAAATACTTAAACCAATCTCGGGGAAAAACCATATTAAATTCCTGTTTAAACTTTACACAACTAAAACATGCCATAATCTAAATTAGCAACCAACAGCCTAATGGTTTGGGGGTACGGACTACCGATCATACGGTCGAGGGTTCGAAGCCCGCCATTCGACTATCGTCGTGAACCATATCCTAGCACAAGCCTAGACCTTAGTTAGAATGGTTAAAGGAAATATTAGTAAATTAACAAAAATCTACTAATGTATTTACAAAAAAAAAAATTAGGTCTCGATAATCTATAACTTGAAAGAATCTGAATTAGGTACCTCTTTTTACCAACGTTTATTACTTAAATACTATGATTTAAGACTTTTACCACTTTTACACAACATTTAAAAGACAAACTTCTTGCTATTATAGTACGAAGTATTGTATTTCCCCCATAATCTAAGCCAAGAATAGGCAACAATACAAAATTACCATACAAATTCTCTTTCTTATAGGAAGCGGGCGTCACTGCTTCGTAAGTATCCTAAAATGTAGCACTGCTTCTTTGCTTTGCAAATGTTGACGCGAAATATGAAAATATAGCGGGGCTCGAATTTCGTGTAGTAAATTTGAAGCATACAATTGCCGTTTGTATCACGTGAAAGCAGCGACAGTCTTTTGTCCAATTTTAGTGTCAATGTATTTCCATTCCTTACATCAATATTCCCTTTAATTCACTTCGAAAAACAAAGATAAAATCTTTATGTTATGCAAATTATCACTTAATAAAATAAAACAATAAATAATTATTTACTCTAAGCTTTAGTTTAAATATAAGCAAATTATTTTTGTTATGGATGAATGTTTGTTAGAGTTTGTAGCCTTAGCTGCTGAATGGATCTTGATAAAATTTGGCACAGATGTACAACATAGCCTGGAAGAACACAGAGGCTACTTGCTTTTGTTTTTTTTTTAATTCTACACGGATGAAGTTTCGGACGAAAGCAAGTATAAATAAAATTAAGTAGAATATTTTTACAGCGACAACGATGGATTAATGGATAAAAAAACGCCCAAAGTAAGTCACGAGATACGGAATAAAATTAAATTTAAGTCAGGGAGATCCGCCCGGACTCACTCGCTCTAATGACTTGCCAACAACTTGTTTCTTTCTTAAGATTAAGTCAAAAATTGCTACTAAACTTTCCCTCTGTACATGACAGCGTTCTCCGAAGTGAAAAACTTATTCCTTAATATTTTTTATCTTTCTTTACCGTGTTAATTTTTTTTTCAGCGTATTAAAATAAAAAATTCCATCACTTTTATAGACAATAGTAGTTTTATTGTATTTTTCTTCATCAAATTCGCTCTTCAATTCAGAAAATTAATATAAGAAATTAATGTTTGATCGTTCCCACCATTTGTTCTCTAACAACGGGAGAGACCGCTCGGCATTAATAAAAGACGAATTACTCGATTGTCTTTTGTTCTGACACAGATAAAAGAATGACTTTTCGATATATTATCTGTATTTATAGATAGATAGCAAGCGATATTGCCAGATATCATTCTTCATGATATTCTAAAAATAAAAAGGAATATGAAATCGAATTCTTGTTTGCTACATTTTTTAGACTTTCAATAGAAAGATCTTGTTTAATTAATAACCAATAACCTATGGTTAAAAGATTCGAATCTCTCATTATTAATGATGCCTAGGATTTGATTTATTTTCCTTTTCATGTTATAAAAATCAAAACATATAAACAATGATCAAGTAATGCTGTGTAATAACCGTTGGGCGGCTGAAACGTCCATTGTCTTGCAGTTGCGCTCCCGCCTCATAGAGGGCGCTGACTGCTCAACACAATGGCGTTGGCGCCCAATCGATTTGTTTAACACAAAGGAACAATGAAAAAGTTGATTAATTATTGCTTAAATGTACATTATCATGTAATTGATTGAACAAGTCAGCTATATTTTACACTTTATTTGGTACATATAATCTTTAATTAACCTTTTGCTAAACCGAGAATAGTAAAGTAGTCCCTTAGTATAGAAATCTACATTAAAAGTCTCGCTTAGTGACTAGTAAACAATATCTTAATACCGAGAATTTAGTAATACAAATAATTTCAGCACAAACAAAATATAAATCTTCCCTAATATTTTTCAATCCGACTTTTTCATATCAAACGTGTAATTAACGGCACAAAAGTGACATCTCTCGTGAAATAAGTGACCTTTAGCTAATGGAAATAACGAATCAGCGCACATTTGACAAAAGCTTTGGAAATCGAAAACCCTAATACTGAGTACAACTGTGATTTTAACATCGTCGTTTGTAATGCCAAACGAGATAAGGGAAAAAAATAAAACCGACTTCCAAACAAAATACACTAAAAACAAAATCTTCTCAAAAAAACAGTACACTAAAAGTAACGAAATAATTACTTGAAAATAGTAAACCTCCCTTATTGTAGCTGTAATGTCTATATTGTACAATTATAATTACTTTGAAGTCGGTGTCAGTCATTACTAAAAACGTTACTATACTTTCAATTGTCAATTGTTATGGTAAAAATGTAGAAAACCTTACGTAGAAATATCACTGCATATACCTCGGCTGACACCGACATCAAAGTAATGATAATTGTACAATATAGACATAACAGCTACAATAAGGGAGGTTTACTATTTTCAAGTAATTATTTCGTTACTTTTTAGTGTACTGTTTTTTTGAGAAGATTTTGTTTTTAGTGTATTTTGTTTGGAAGTCGGTTTTGTTTTTTATTAAAAAGTTTATTTATTTCTCGATTTTTAGTGAATCTAGACATCGCAGTATGATAATCACTAGCTTTCAAACAAATAATGAGTTATCTAAATCGATTATCTAAGAAATTAAGTAAAGAACTAATACATCGTTGCGATCATTCACTCATAATTCGGTGCGGCCACGCGCCGCTGTTGCCCGTGAGTTTTAATATTTTGATAACTTCTAGAATCTTGCACAGAATTACGTACTGTAAAAGGCAATTATGATCTACATATAATACTCTATCGTGAAAACATATTTATTTGGATAAGGATTCATACCAAATAAGAATAAAAGCGTTTTAAATAAAGTCGATTGCACTTATTTGACGGTTTTCTCGAAACAAACGGTTATTGTGCGACAACCTTAAGAGATAGATATATGCTATCGCAGACTTTTATTTAGCAAATTTAAAGGGCTACAATTCTTCCATACATAATTTTTGTGTAAGTCTTATAGTTTAGGCTACGTAAGCCAAGAAAGCAAACTTTGTTACAAGTTGGTATTTTTTTCTGCGACTCATAATTTGCTATTTATGATATCTCCTAAACTATTGATCGGAATTACACAGTTCCAAGGGTATTTATAATCTACATTAAATTCTCTTGATGATGGACACATTTATTTTGATAAGGATTCATACCGAACACGAGTAATAGCGTTGAAAGTGGGGTATAGATTTTGATCGAAATTTTAATGAAAAAAGTGGTTATTGTGCGACAACCTTAAGAGATAGATATATGCTATCGCGGACTTTTATTTAGCAAATTTAAAGGGCTACAATTCTTCCATACATAATTTTTGTGTAAGTCTTATAGTTTAGGCTACGGAAGCATAGAAAGCAAAAAAGACACCAAATTTCGTCACGCAATTTTGAGCTAAACTATTTAACTACGCCGTAGTCTTTGACTCCAAAAATCAAACAAAAAAATGGGACCCACCTGCAAGCACTACCTCTCGGATAAAAAAAGAATTTTCAAAATCGGTCTACCAGGGGCGGAGTTATGCCGTAACACACATAAAAAAAAAAAATAAAAAAAAAAAATATATGGACGAATTGAGTACCTCCTTCTTTTGGGAAGTCGGTCAAAAACAAAAAACAAAAGTGAGTAGCCTATGTTCTTCCAGACTATCCTCTACGCTTATGCCAAAAATCACCGAGATCTGTTCAGCCGTTTAGGCTACAAACATCCAACCAAATCCAACATCCATCCAAACTTTCGCATTTATAATATTAGTAAGATGTAAGATAACCTGTATCATTTTGACATCATTTCAGTGATAACAGAAATCTGTAATATTTAATGATTCCCGGAATTTTGTATAAAATGTTGATTAACGCGATTTTAACAAAGAAAAGCTGTTTAACTTTTCTTAATAAAGATTCAGATATTTTTAAAATATTTTCCTGTTACAACATTCCTTAATAAAGTCTATGTAGCGCATTATTGAATACTTTACAAAACTCAAGTTTTGTCCTGTACCAGTATTGAAATATTAAATCTGTTCAACCATTGATCAAATTATATTATTTCTGCTACGGTAAATTGGAATCCATTCGCTCTGTAAATAATAATTTTGTCAAAAAAAATATCATCACATTAATTTTTATGGATTCTATTTCTTCGTCAAAATTGGCAAAAAGAAGACACATACTGTATTATTCATTCGCAGATAATAAACGTGATCAACAAGATACGACAACGTTATTTACGTGCATTACTCGCGTAATAAATGCAAATTACGCGCTCACGAAATTACGCCGCGTAAAAACCGGCGAAACAAATATTTTCTTACACGGCGTTAACATTTGAAAGGCAAAGGAGTCGTTCCATATTTTTGCATACTTACATTACGACATAACGCCAGTTCATATAGGAAAGAAAATTTGTATGATAATATTCATTTTGCATTCACTCAGTTATTCTTCTTCGCGGCTTGTTGTGGATTGCGCTCGAGGGAAATTCGTTCTCGTGTCGCGTATTGATGCCAAAGATGTACCTACAATGGAAGAGTTACTAGCACAAAGTACTGTTTTCTAAGCTTGTGTGACAGTTCCAATCTATTTAATTTATTTTTAGTTCCACTTACTATGTATTGTAGAAGACATGGTTTGGATTCCGCGTCACAACCATGTACCGGGGGACATAATATTGTAAATAAGAAGTGGCACTTACCAACTAGATGCCCCGTTCATGCAGGGGCCTGTTCTGCGTCGGTCGTCTTTACCTTTTACTACTATAGCGGATATTAAAATCTTTTGACTACGACCAAGCCATCGAAATTCCTCATTATAGTCACTTTCAGTATCTTTACATCCTTATCTTACGTGAAATATACGCGTCGCGTAATTGTCATTTCGACGGGGCCTGTATCAATATCAGTAAATAAGAGTGGCTTAACCGACGCGCGGAGAAATATGCCGGCGAGTGTTATATGATGGCTTCTATACCTCGCCTCCCTCGTGACTTTATTGACTGCCGATATATCCCCAGTCGGGCTCTTCGTTTATCGAATGTTAATAAAATACTTTATATTTCGTCTCAGTGGTCTTAAGTAAAGGAATGTTTACTTATCGTCTTTTATAGGTACTAAGATAGTTAATACAAAAATGTTAGATGTCGCCAGATGTGCAGGGTAAGTTATCCCCCCTGGATAATCGAAAAAATGTAAAAAATCCTCAGATTAGTCAAAAAAATAGTTGATCGGCGTTCCCTTTCTCTAAAAAACATCCCCTAGATCTAGACTTGGTCTAGGTTGTGTAATTTGACGTTTTGTAACACGCTGTATTACACAACCGTAGATTCCGTCTGGAAACACCTAGACAATTCATCCCGCTACATTGAATAGAAACATATTAATAGGTGTATTCCACTGAACTATATTAAATGGACAGGCTATAAGGCGACATATTGCGAATATTTGGTTTTCGCTATTTTGGCGCTGGCAGTCGCGTTTGTTAGCAGAGGTGAGTATTTGAACTGATAGAGGTAAGTTAAAATGTTAATATCAACAGACGCGATTAAGTCGGACCAAAGCAAAAGCAGTAATTTCTAAACAACCTACTCATTTAATATAGATCAGTGGTGTATTCATAGTTGAAAAAGCTCAGGTAAGCTATTTATTATTTAAATAAAACAACATTTGTATTAAGACCATTTATTATTCTAACTAGAACAAAAGCAGCTATGTACTTGTACTTGACGTTAAACAAATTAAAAGTTTAAAAATACAAAAATACAGATTAAACATGAAAATATTGTTGCCATCATAAAATATATTTTACCTTTACTTACTATGTTAGTAGTTATTCTATCAAATGCATAAAATAATACATTGTTTAAAAAACTTCAAAAAAATATTTAACACAATTAAAATGTTATTCAAATACAAAATTAGTCAAATAAATGGCTCAAAAAAATATCACAAAATTAAGTAATGCCATCAATTACGTAAAAACCATGGAATAATCCAATAAAGCAAAAAACAGAAAAATAGCAAAAAATGGTCAATTACGAAACTTATATATAAAAGAAAATGCTTTGGTATCATTAGAAACTACGTATATAAAAATGTTTAAAATAATATTTGCTTAGAGATTCTAGACTAATATGGCAGGTATATAATAAAAATATAAAATTTTACAATATTCGAAAATGAAGAGACTCAATCAAAACAATAAATATAACATTGAAAAAATTAAGATTTTAGTTTATCTTGAGTAAGTTTTGAATAAACGAATATAATATACATAGATTTGTTTAAACATTTTTTTTAACTTTTATTTGAGTAAATTTTGTCAGTTTTGTTACTATTAGTAATTGAACACATTTCATAAGATTAATGTTCAACATAAACGAATGTTTACGATAGAAATAAAATTTGAAGATATCCAACATGTTTTACATCTAAAAATGACAATAACTGGCAAAGTGAATACATAACCTTAGGACCGATTTTTCCATTATATTTGTAAAAACATAATCAACAATGTTGTGCAGAAAAACTATATTTTTAAAGAAAAAACATCTACGAAATTGCAATGCTAATTTCTATTGTACTATTATAAAAAAGGGATTATTTAACAATATATAAAGAATAAAAAGTTTAAAGAAACTAAGTAAAAACTTCATAATCTGGTCCTGTCTGGTTAAATTAAATCTCTATAAATCAGTTCATAAAAAAACTTAACTTGCCTCAGTGAGGCATCACCGAATCAGAGAATAAAAATCGTTCAACTACACAGAGGCATTACTGAATGTATATAAAACAGTTAAAAGGCAAGATGCCTCAACGAGGCATCGTCGAGTTTACGTATAAAATTATCAAAACTCTTTCATCTATGCTGAGGCATTGAGTTTACATAAAAAACAGTTAAAACTCAAGATGCCTCACCGAGGCATCACCACATAGATATATAACAATTTAAAACTTGTTCAACTACACTGAGGCATTATTGAGTTTACATATAAAACATTAAAAACTTGTTCAACTACACCAAGGCATTATTGAGTTTGTTACTAAGATATGGGTTTCTTGCAACTGTGTCGAAATCGGGAGCTAAAGCTCAACGTGTTAGAACATTATATTTGAAAAAACCACAGTTTAAACTTACATCACTGAGTTTACATAAAAAAGTAATGCTTCATCGAGGCAAGATCTGTCAGCTGTAGTACTAAAATTCGTCATGCCTGGCCAAGGCCTCGCCGAAGTCGGTGGCCTGGCTGCCGACGAAGAGGTCGTACTTGTCCAGCACCTCGGCGCGCGTCAGCTTCTCGTCCGCGTCCGCGTCCGCCTCGAACACGAGGTGGCGCGCCTCCGCCTCCGCGTGGTCGAACTCCGGCGGCGCGATCCAGTCCTTCACCTCCGCCTCGTCCATGAACCCGTCCTTGTTCGTGTCCCTGCACATTATCTTAACCTATATCTTCTACACATATAATAAACTAGCTTTCGCCCGCGACTCCGTCCGCGTGGAATTAAAAAAAACTAAAGTGCCTATGTGTTCTTTCAGATTATCCTCTACATCTATACCAAATTTCATCGAAATCCGTTCAGCCGTTTAGGCTACAAACTCTAACAAACATCCATCCATCCATCTAAACTTTCGCATTTATAATATTAGTATGATTGGAGTGACTGTTTGTAATAAAAACTCCAGATTACGGGATGTATTTGCGTTGCTGATAAGGAGAATCGACATTAAAAACATTTTGTCTCCGCAAGCCGCGTTTATTCCGGTTAATCTTCGGTTAATCCGTAATATTATGAATTCCAAAGTTTAGATGGATGGATAGATGTTTGTTAGAGTTTGTAGCCTAAGCGGCTGAACGGATCTCGATGACATTTGTCATAGATGTAGAAAGTCTAGAAGAACACATAGGCTATTTACTTTTGTTTTTTCAATTCCACGCGGAAGGAGTCGCGGGCGAAAGCAAATATTAATATTAATTACCTTTTTAAAAAATGACAATTGAGATACTGGATTTTGTAATTTTACTTTTTTTTTTTCAAAACGTTCACATATTGTTTTTAAATCAATTATAATTTTAAGAACAACTAAAATACATTTACATCAATTGAAATAATTTAATTTATCCCACCTATAGCCGGTGAACTGTTCACGTTCCTGCTTCACCCAGTCAGGTTCCTCTTCATCATCAGCATCCTCCGGCTTGTACATGTCTCCGATGTACTCCTCCAATGACACCTTGCCGTCCTGAAAGATAACACATTCAAAGAATAAGATAAACTCACAAAAACCATTTTTACACAAAACATTAATTTATTTTAGAGTTTAAAAGCAATTTTACTTTAAATCTTACAATTTCAACAAAATTATTTCTAATTTATAAAAAGGTGGCTTTCGCCCGCGACTCAGTCCGCGTTAAATTAAAAAAGTAAGTAGCCTATGTGTTCTCTACATCTAAGCCAAATTTCATCGAGATGTCAGTTTAGGCTACAAACTCTAACAAACGTCCATTCAAACTTTCGCATTTATAATATTAGTACAATAAAACTTACATTATCCTTGTCAATATCCTCCATAGTCTCCAGCACAACGACATCGCGCATTCCAGAATGATCTTCGGGATGCAGGAACAACGCGAACTCCGTCCTGTTCAGAGCATCATCCTGGTCACCATCTGCAAAATACTTTCATTACTAGAACAAACAAATATAGAATAACTTAGAAACTTGTGCTAGGGAATGTTACAATTATTGTAATAAAGCAGAAATTAAACCCACAACTGTTTGAAATACCAAAGACATTTAAAAAATATATAGACCAGACATAGTGAACAACATTTTTTGCTACTATGTTAGTTAAGTTTAGTGCCAACTCAAGTCCTTGTATTAACATATTCATAATTATAATAAGCTCCATATTTTGTTATAAAATAAACTAAACAGTATCACAAAATTAAATATGATTTGGACACCTATTGGCAATTCATTTAAATACAATAAATTACATTGTCATGTGGTTTTTAGGACCTATTAACAGATAGTGTTAGTGATCATGTGAAAAAATCTCAAGTGAAGTGTCAGCCATGCTTCCTCTATATGTATTTAATCTCTTCGATAGTAACTATATTAGGCTATTGACACTTCAAATTAAAAAATCATTGAAATTCTCTACTAGCTGCTACATCGTTTTACTGTATATTTCCGCTTTTATGCCCGGTTAACACTCAGTACAGTTGGACAGTTCGACAGCCAGTCATGCATTGTATGGACTCACTGGAGCCATTTAGCATTTACTATATCTGATGGCTAGTCCAGCTGAGCGCTACTGGGCAGTATGACTTTAAACTAAGAAAAATAATTTACCAGCATAATGCCACCTCCTGCGATCCCTCTTCAGCAGGTTAGCATAAGTAAATCCTTCACTGTTGGGCGTCTTCAGCTCTCTTTGGTCCATTTCGTCCATAAAACTATACACATTCTTTCTGTATGTCTGTAATTATTGAAACATTTGTTTTTCAAGTTTCACACCATATTAAAACATTAGAAAATTGCCGTAAAATAGTTCTAAATAATTAATACCTGTATCCTTTAAGAATTATTTACATAAACCATAACTGAATATATTTTGTCAAAATTCCAATTGTAAATAAATTGTAGTAAAAATACTATTGAGATGAGATTTTTTTTAGCAAAAAGCAGATTTTTTAGTAATGATATTTTTGGATATGAAATAAATATAGTTCAGTAGATCTTTTAACATTAGTTGTCTGTCACACTAGACACTATCATATTGAGGGTTAAAGAATATATTTGCACAGATTTATTCAACAAAAATAAAAAGAAAGTTGGCGCACCTCCCAAGGCAGGACATCATTGTTTTCAGGGTTATGTTGTTTCCAGTGTCTATCCACATCCTCTTCAATGTAGCGTTTCTGTGTGTATCGAATCCAATCCTTCAGTTCCACGAGCGTCACAAATCCATCATTGTCCGTATCTATCTTGTCAACGATTATTCTAGAATGTATGAACAAAACATGCTCATTTAAAAATGTGATAAGTAGGTCAGTGACCTTACAGCATTGTGAGTAATATAAGAGAAATTATGTTCCACGTAATCTGTTTATTTTATGTTTCATAATAAATGTTACTTTAATAATAAACTAATTTTTTTACTAGCTGTTGCTCAAGATTTGGGAAAATGAAAAATCTAGTAATTATATATATTATAAATATAGCCTATGTTACTTAGTGATAATATAGCTTTATAGTGAAGAAATTTTGCAAACATTTAGTAAACCAGTAGTTTTTTAGTTTATTTGTTGCATATAAAAATACAAATCTTTTCTCTATTAGAGTAAACTATAAAAGACCAGGATTATGTGAGTAATATTTGAATTCCATTATAAAATTTAATTTAATAATCACTCCATTCTATTAAAACTCCCATATTAGGTTAAAGATTAATAAAAACACCTTCGTATTACAATGCATAATATGCATTTAAATACTAAATTTGCAATATATAATTTGTATCATATTTCAGCATTATGACAGTAACGCTATACCTACACATAATTGTGTATAGTAGCTAACATGTCCCTTTCTTTTATATTTGGAAAGAAAGAGAGAATTGTATTCAAAAATGTGTTACAAGAGTGGAATTTCATGGTAAGAATGTGCAATGTCTATATTAGTAGTTTGCTTGTTTGTTTAACCCACATATTATGTGTACATGTGTGTCTTATCTTGATGTGCTTTATAATGAGTTAACTGGGCCCCATAAGATTCCATTAAGATTTGCCATTCCTATTTTTTTTTTATAATATAAGGTGGCAAACGAGCATGCGGCCATCTGAATCCACCAAAATGGGAAGCGACCACTGCTCATAGACATACGTAATGGCAGATGCGTTGCCTACCCTTAATTGACGGAGGAGGAGACGCACATAAAGAGGACATTTCCCCTTCCTATGCGTCTCCTCTACTTTTCCTTCTCATCCTTTCCTCTTAAGAAAAGGATGGAAAAGGAAAGGGACTAAAATTAGGCCTCCGGCACCACACTCATCAGACGAAACGCAGAATTACTCCCACTTCACGCCTGTCTTCTGTGTGGTCGTGGTATTTCACCGGGCGAGCCGACCCATTCATGCGAAGATGTTAAAGCGGGCTTTAACACTGTTTCTAATATGAAAATATGAGAAGTGGAATTATGAACAAAGTGAACAATGTTGGTAAAAGAAAATACTATTTAAAAAAAGTCATGGTGTGTTTCCGCCATGGCCTCATAGCTTACCAAGTTATAGGTGGCTAGGCCAGGCAACTATGCTGGCGCACTGCAAGTTGGTTGGCTTATATGCATGCAGTATTATGTTTAGGTGAATATACTGCTATCAATTTAATTTAGGTCAAACAAATGACTACTTAGATTGATAGATAACCGATTAATTTTTAAATAGAACTATGTATCTAAGGAGCAGGTATCAAATCAAACCTTACCCAAGTCTCCGCTTGCTTTCTTCAGGCGGAAGTTGATCGAAAGTTTTCGCCTGATCTTCACCCAGGAACGCGTCGTGATCGAACTGTTTATTGTGGTGCTCATTCCTAAAATGTTCTTGGTCCGAAAGGTGATCCATGAGTCGTTTAGTTTCCTCAGGACTAGGAACGCCAGCAAATACCGCTGATATAGCCAAAACCACAAATAATGTTATCTTCATTTTGCCTGGAAAGTTCAACTTGCTATTACATATATTCAGCTTAATAACCTAATTAAACGGTAACAAATTGCGCCTTTACATACCGGTCGTTTCCTACTAGTTAAATTCGTTCTGGAATAAAGAAATTAGTTCAATCACCGGCTATAAAACATTGACCGCCACGTCAATTTTCAACACGTAAACTTCCTGTCTCTGTCTCGATCACAGATTGAATATTGAATGGACAGTTCCCTACTCCTAAACAGGGATCTCGATCGAATCTCGAATCTCGAACTATCGACTTTATCTCGATTCCGATTCCACAAACTGGGATACCGGAAGTCTATTTTGCTGTTGCCATTACAAGAAATTAATTTCCATAGGTTTTTACCACATGACGAACTAGTAAAAATAAAGTCTTTAATGTAGGTATTTTGAGTATTTTGTTCTGCAATATGTTCAGTATCTTATTACAATTTTAGATATTCTATTTGTTGTAAATAATATGATATGAACGATAATTACCTAGATGTTGGTGAAATTGTTCTATTCTAACATAGAGGTTATTTACATATGGAAGCAAGAATTAAAGATTCGTGTACTTTTTGATTTGCGTAAATATAACCAATTACTATTTGTTTTAAACTATTTTTTCTGTTATTTTAGCGAATCTACAGATATAATCTGTGCTCTTCCTTCACGAGAACTGGAAACTGTCATAAAATTGATTGATTGTCAAGAATGATTGACTTTTCGTTTTCGTTTCTCAGGTTAATTTAATTTCATCAGAAATAATAATTATGTTTTCAGACACAACGGTGATAACATAAGTAATATTTTTGGCTCGCTGCATTGTGTGTTCCATACAAGAAGTCGCTAAAAACAGATTGCAAATGTCAATATGTCAGGATCTCGGCCTTAATTTCCAACAGAGAATGGTAAGAGTATACACGTCTAAATTATTGATAAAAAGCATGTTTACTTTTTTAAAATATTTTTATATACATCGCAGTATTAGATGAAAATGTGCTAAAGTTAAAATTTAATTATTTGTTTATATTTACGGTTAGACAAGCGTCGGCGTTATGTACAAATAATTATTTTCCAGGGCGCAAATATATCACAGTTAGAAAGAGATATCGGGTCAGAGCAGTTTCCACCTAACGAACATTATTTTGGTTTAGTTAATGTAAGTAATTTATGAAATATTTTCCCATGGCTAGACTAAGCATGTATTATTAGTCACAAAGATCCAATTTGTAGTTTATATAATGATGTTTCATACATGATATAGATCTATGATTTAAAATGGTATGAATAGTCATAAAAACACAATCTGATTGGAATATATATTGACTTTAATTAGAATGATTAATATTAATCTTCAAATTAACAAAATATGCATGATGTGAATAATGATTTTTAATTAATCATATGAAAAGAAACAACAATTCAATCTTTTATTTATGTATTTGTATTATGTTTAATAATATAATTTATTTATAGATGTCTGAAATTAGTGATGGTGTTAGGTAGTAATATTCAACATCTCATGTGTAATTAAAGCCTGTTGTATCTTTATAACTATAGCATACACATATTTTATAATAATAAAATTTTGTATGCTAGTTTTTTAAAATTTGTTGTTTCTTATCTATATGATGTTAAGATAAGTCAATGGTATATCATATGAT
Source organism: Papilio protenor (assembly GCA_029286645.1). Classification (NCBI taxonomy): domain Eukaryota; kingdom Metazoa; phylum Arthropoda; class Insecta; order Lepidoptera; family Papilionidae; genus Papilio; species Papilio protenor. The sequence goes on from JAGSMZ010000008.1 coordinate 4,424,485, forward strand.
AAAACTTTGCACAAAAATTAGAATATTCTGGGAGTGAGATAACTAAACAAACTCATTACATTACACATCTATAAATTACTTAATAAACCAGACTTCCAATGTAAATGTAATTATCATTAATTTTAATGAAATATAGAATTAAAATTCCGAACCACTTATGTCTTTCTCTTGGTAATTTATATTATGATACAAAATCAAATGTTATGTAAGACATTAATCTTGTTATTTGAGTACTTATAAGTGCTTTGATTGTCAATTGAACAAGTTGTATTTATTGACAATAACAACTTCCTAGTTAATTTAAATGAGATTAACTTTTATATAACAAGTTTGTAAATGTATTTTACTTTTTATATAATGACAAGCTTATTTTATCTATATTGACATATTAACTGTAATTAAATTGTAGTTTAACTTAAGAAAAAGTGCAAATAGAAGCAATTATATACCATGTCTAAATGGTGTAATATATACAAATAAATAATGTTTATTTGTTTTTATTTTTCAGTTTGGCAACACTTGCTATAGCAATTCAGTGTTGCAAGCATTATATTTCTGTCGGCCTTTTAGAGAGAAAGTACTTGAATATAAGGCAAAAAATAAAAGAACGAAAGAAACATTACTAACATGCCTAGCGGATTTATTTTATAGCATTGCTACACAGAAGAAAAAAGTGGGTTCTATAGCGCCCAAGAAGTTTATAGCTAGGTTAAGGAAAGAAAAAGGTAAGTATTTAAGAATATGGCAACTTAGCTTCCATCAGATTGTGCAAAAGTTACCATAATCTATAAATATAAAGTAAAGGTATTGTAAGGAATTTGCTTACTACATATTATTTCACCCAGCTAATTGTGGTAAGCATCCCATATCTTACAAACATGTCAGAAACTATAAAAGTTTAATGTTGTATGTAAAAACTTATTTTTTTGTTACAGAGGAATTTGATAATTATATGCAACAGGATGCGCATGAATTTCTAAACTTTTTAATCAATCACATTAATGAAATTATTTTAGGTAAGTCTCTAAATAATACTATGAACACATCATCTTTTTTATTAATAATTAATTTTAATAAAATCCCCTTCACTTAAGACACACTATAAGCTATACATTATTACGGTATTTAATTTCGGGGTAGAATATTATGAAAAATATGTCATGCGGGAAAAGAACAAAATCTAAGCCAATAGCAGCAAAGAAGCAAAACAGCTTACATATTGTAATCAATAAAATAAAGTGTTACAATATAATGCTGATGATTACAGACACACGTGAACAGATAGTATTTTATATTTGTTAAAGTAAAATTAACTTTAAACAAGAAATTTGTGTTGATTGCTTGTAGCTGAGCGCAACCAGAGTACATTAAAAGTACAGAAGGGAGGAGGCGAGGTGACGTGCAACGGCGCGGTGCCGCAGAGCGCGGAGCCCACCTGGGTGCACGAGATATTCCAGGGCACCCTCACCAGCGAGACCAGGTGTCTCAACTGTGAGACTGTCAGCAGTAAAGACGAGCATTTTTTCGATTTACAGGTGAACCATTCTGCTATAATAAGCATCAATGTTTCTGTAATGTATTACAAGGATAAGTAAATGTCTGAAGTTTTTGAATTAGAACATCAAAGATATATCATAAAGATAGATATTTCTAATTTTATCTATTACGAGCCGTTGCTCGCGACTTCGCCCGCGTGAAATAACCAATATAACCTATTACGTTCGCCCTTTTTTTCAACCTATTACCAAAAGTATTAACTTAGTAGTAATCTATGTACGTAATAACAGAAATCTACCGATGCAAGATTCCAAATTTCTAAGCCCGGTAGCTTGAAAGCTGATTTTTCGGTTACCCTTATTGTTTGTGTTCGCGATATCTTCTAAACTATTAGTCCAATTTAAATACTGCAAAGAACTATTTTATTCTACATTAAATTCTCCTGATAACAAACGCATTTATTTGGATAAGGATTAATATTGAAACCAATAAAAGAACGCTGCAAATAGCGTAAGTTTTTTAATTCATTTTTTAAACAAAAAAGTGGTTATTGTAAGAAAACCGTTAAAGATAGATATACGCTATCGCGGACTTTTCTGTAGAACTTTTTGAGATCTACAATTCTTTCATACATCATTTTTATATACCTCTAACGGTTTAGGCAGCGTAAGCCGAGAAAAGTTAAAGTTTAGTGAATTTTTAACGCCGACGTCCAGAAACACGCTGTTTATTAATAGTTCACAAACATTAGTAATAATAAAATATACCTATGTTACTCACAGATAAATTACCTTTCTGATGGGGAAAGAATTTTTTAAATCGGCCCAGTAGTTTTTGAGTTATTTCAATACATACAAAAATATAAAAATACAAAAATACAAAAATACAAAGTTTTCCTCTTTATAATATTAGTATAGATAATAAATTTTATTACCTTTAAAATCAATTTTTTTGCATTCTATATTTGGTGCAAAAATATACAGTTACTCAGTAGTCATCTATTAATCAAGCTATCAAAAGAGGAGATTGATTATGAAAAAATCACGTTACAACACAACCGAGAAAAGAGGTTAAAACAGGATATCGAACAAATTAATAATTTGTATATTTCGAAATGACTTTTTATGAAATTACATACTTTTAGCTATAGGGCAGAGGTTAGTATAAAACTTTATATATGACCACAGGCTTGTGGGTGGACGAACACATAGGAACTAGTTTGGTAATAACAGGGTGTTCCAGGTGGACGTCGGTCAGAACACGAGCATCACTCATTGTCTGAAGTGCTTCAGTGACACGGAGACTCTGTGCAATGACAACAAGTTCAAGTGCGACAACTGCAGCAGCTACCAGGAGGCGCAGAAGCGGATGAGGGTGAAGAAGCTGCCGCTCATCCTGGCGCTGCACCTCAAGCGGTTCAAGTACATGGAACAGTACAATAGGCACATCAAAGTGTCCCACAGAGTTGTCTTCCCGTTGGAATTGAGGCTATTTAATACTGTGAGTATCGCAATATTATTAATACTAGCTTTCGACTTCGTCCGCGAGTAATTAAAAAAAAAACAAAAGTAAGCCTATGTTTTCTTTCAGACTATCCTCTATATCTATGCCAAATTTCTTCAAGATCCATTCAGCCGTTTAGGATACAAACTCTAACAAACACCCATCCATCCATCTAAACTTTCGCATTTATAATATAAGTAAGATTGAATTTTAATTCTAACTTGCTTTTGCCTTCGTATATGCGGAATTAAAAAACTTAGCAAGCCTTCTCTGGACTATGTATTACATCTGTGACACATTTCGTTGAGATCTGTTAAGAGACATCCATCCATCCAAACTTATAATTGGAGGCCTAATTTTAGTCCCTTTCCACCCTTTTCTTACGAGGAAAGGATGGGAAGGAAAAGTGGATTTGACGGTGGAGGACACGCATGTCCTCTTTATGTGCGTCTCCTCCTCCGTCAATTAAGGGTAGGCAACGCATCTGCAATTGCGGATGTTTATGGGCAGCGGTCGCTTTCCATTTCGGTGGATTCAGGCCGCTCGCTCGTTTGGCACCTTATATTATAAAAAAAAAATGTTTTGCCATATCATAGGTCTAGTAAAAGAACTTTTGTTAATATAGTTTTGTTACTTCTAGTGCTATTACTTAATTTTCTTTACATCCATTCTATACATTGAATTCCTTGTGTACAAAGTGATTGGCAAAATCTAGTTTTTATATAAAGGTTCGTGTTGTGCCCCGCAGTCGGACGACGCGGTGAACCCCGACCGGCTGTACGACCTGGTGGCGGTGGTGGTGCACTGCGGCTCCGGCCCCAACCGCGGACACTACATCAGCATCGTCAAGAGCCACGGCTTCTGGCTGCTCTTCGACGACGACATGGTCGATGTTAGTATTCTTTTTAACATGCCAACATATAACCTTGCATTATGCAGGAGGTAAGCGACATTAAAAATAATAGACTTGTCACAACCACAACTAGGCGCTAGGTACGTCAAGATTAATATGACCTTATTCGTAATATTTATATTTTTCGATTCATTTGGGGGTTGGCAGCTGCTTTCACTTATCCTTGTATGTATTGTGTACTACAATAGTATGACTGTCTAATGTATTACATGCCACTATCATTTCGTATTAAACCGTGAAACACTACACAGAGCCCGGGCTGGCGGTTTTAATGTTTTTTGTGTGGCTTGAAGGATTAAAGTGAACTTACCATGAAAGTGATGGCAATGAATGTCTATCTAATTCAATAATTATAATAGACTTTCTTTTGCTATTATGTGTGTCAAGTCAGATTAAAGTAAAACTGTTCATGGGTTGGATTGTTACATTATTTCAATAAGTCTTATTACTTTTGATAAAGTTATAAATTTTTGCTTGTTCTACTTGTTACAGAAAATCGATGCGTCCGCTATAGAAGACTTCTACGGCCTAACTTCAGACTTACAGAAATCGTCCGAAACCGGATATATACTCTTTTATCAGTCCAGAGACGCTAGTTGTTAAGTTTCACTAGTTATAGTAATTTATACATAGTATATGTAAGTTAGTGGTGGACGGAGAGTTGGACTGAGCCTTGTTTGTTAACGTTGATACGGCACAAGTTACTGAGATTATTCTAATATTCCAATCATTGATTTAATTTTTAGATTACAAACCATTTTGTAAATATTTAATCGTTCGAAAATTAAAAATTGTGATTTTCTTGAATGTTTCGTTTTATTTTACCAACTGCACAAAGGGTTAAAATCATTTTTTCATCATCAAGTACTTTGTACTCATCCTTCAAACTCCGTTTGATCTTTTTATTTTAAATGAAACTTTGTATTTATTTAATAAATATGTATGGGCTGATTCAATATTTTTGACAGCTCAAGGTCAGCTGCATAATATACAGTAACATACAGGTCTTTATGCCCCCCCTACACTTAAAAATTGTGTTCTGCACAGTAACTTGTGCAAAGCTTCAAGCCTCCAAAATGTTTAAAAACATCTACTCCAATATCATAACAACATTTGAAAATAAAAGGACAATAATACTTAAAAATAGTTTATTCCAATTTAAGCGACAAACTCGTATGGAATAGGAGCCAGTAAGATTGGTTTTTCTGCACCGTTAACAATATGTGCTGCTTTCGGTGGCTCAGGCTGTCTCTTCAGCTTAACAATTTTGCCGGCAGACTTGGCTTCCTTCAGGAGCCTCTCGTTTTCCTTCACACGTTTCAAGAAGTCTTCTCTGCACTTAGAGTGCTTTACGTGCTCAACGCGGATGTTGATCCTCTTGGGTAGGATGCGGCCACGGACGCGCTTGTTGACAATTACACCGAGAGCGTGTGCTGTTACGTTGTAAACACGACCAGTCTTGCCGTGGTAGACTTTGTGTGGCATACCCTTTTGAACTGCGCCATTGCCCTGAAAATAAAGTAACCGTCAATTTCTCAATAACTTAATTATTACAAGTTACTAGAAATCAAAGCCGGAACTACAAAGAAATCATTAATCTCTTTAGACTTCACTTGGTATGGACACAGCAGACAGTAATCTTTACGATGTAAACAGAAAATAACAATCATACACTTCTTATTGTATTTCTAAGTGAATTTAACATAGTCTTTAGTTTTTTAACAAAGTGAATTTACGGTAACCTACAAATTTAGGTGGTAAGCTTACATACCCTTATGTCAACGATGTCACCGACTTTGTAAACTTTCATATAAGTTGAAAGCGGGATGGTTCCATGTGTTCGGAACTTGCGGGCGAACAAGTCCCTTGTGCCGCGACGATAACCCTTGGAATTCGTCATCTTGACGCCTGCAATCAAAGTTTTACGTTACTCGTACACACAATGCACGTGGCCTCACGATATTAAACTTTATAAAACCGGAATATTGTCTTGAATTAATATTTTGGAAAAAAAGATTTAAAGCAAATCGAAAAACAACTTTTAACATACTGTTTTAATTATTTATAATATTTTTTTAACGATTATTCTCAATATTCACCTTAACTTTACAAGGATTGGCTATAGAGAAAGAAAATAGGTTAGTTTGTCTATAATCGTCAAATTAAAAGATTGCCATGTGCATGTGACTTTGATCTTGGTTTAAAAATATTTATTAAATTAATTCTATAAAACAATACAAAATTAAATTCGCTGTTTTATCAATACTTTACTTATTATCATGAAAAAGTTATCATTAGATATTTTTTAAATATCCGGAAATATACGTTCAGTAACGTTCGACATCTATGCTGCGTGGGGGATAAATAAATTACAATTACCGAACCAAAAACGCAACGTCAAAAGAGCACTTCTGTTTTCCTTTTAATTATTCTTACTTATTACTATGAAGTAAATAGTAAATAGTAAATAACAATAATTTTGGTAAATACAGAACAATGAACTCATCGCCAGAGAATATTGTTATCAACTCATGTCAATATATGCCTGTTTACCTGATACAGAATCCCAACTTTAGTCAGGTACTTGAAGTGTGTATATCTTATTTGTTTTATTTATTTATAATGTTAACTCGATTTGAACTTTTATCAATTACAGGTTAAATCGTTTATCGTACCGCAAAGCAATGAAATCGTACAAAATCCCGCCAGTAACAACTTGAAGAGTTTTTATGAAAATAGCGGCAAAATAGCAACTAACCTCGATGAAAATGTGGAGCATAAGCCAAGAATACTGAAGAAAGTCGATAGCACCATATTCGGTAACAATTTAAAACTGGCTAGTTTTCTCGTACCTAAGAATGATAAAACTAAACAGTATGTCAGACCAGTGAATAACGTCGTGCTTAAACCCACTATTGTTCCTCAAAACGCAACAAGTATTATTAATACCGTTCCTAAATTTGATCCGAATAGGAAGATAGTGAAATTAAAAAACATCCCAAACAGTACAACAACCTCGCTACAAACAAAGAAGTTGCCAAAGATTAAACCAAAAGAAAAGTAAGTTAAAGTTGAATTTTATATTTCTGCCAAGATGTTTATGTTTTTCAAGTTATAGCCTGACCATACTAATTCCTTCACATACCTAAAAAGGTAATTTAATAATGCAGGCACTGAGAATCCATCATGTCAGGTTTTCTTTTAACATGGTCACACTATTAATTATGGTTTGTAGTTTATATTATTTTAACAGTATTTAAAATAAATTTTATTTTTCAGTGCTCAAAACTTAAACAAGCATACATCTGTGCAGTTAATAAAACTTGGAGATTCATACCATAGGTACTTACATAAAATATACATTTACTTCAATATTCTTCACATAACTAAATAAACACAACTTAGTATTTACGACTAGATTCCATATTTAATCTTCGTCATCATCAATTTGCTCTTACTTATTGCGGAGAGTCAGCACAGTATTTGCTGCTCTTCCATACATCTCTATCAGCCGTCATATCTGATTCCATATCTAGCAACATCAAAAAAGTATAAAAACGTATCTATAATGGTCATTAATCAGTGGAAAAACTTATTTAAGTCATATATTAAAAATGTATTTTCATTTACAACAATAATTTACCATCCGTTAATATAGTTTTTATTTTTAATACAGCGTTTCCTCTATATTTTTCAGTCTCAATGAATTAAGCGATGAACAGAAGAAAATAGTAAATCATGCTTTGAAGATATTTAACAAGCCCGAGAACACACCAAAGGAACCCGCTTATGATCCAGTAACTAATACACGATATATATACAAGTATGTTAATTTACGAAATATGATATTTATGGGCAGCGGTCGCTTCGCCATTTCGGCGGATCCGGATGGCCGCTTGCTCGTTTGCCACCTTTTCATATAAAAAAAAAAAATTAAAATTTTTATTAAAAAATTCAGTGTTGTTACCTCCATAGGTAATAAATATAGCAAACTAGCCTAACTGTTCTCCTACACTTGGTTTGAATGCCTGAGTTTTTGATTTTTCTCTTTTATGTGTAACATCCAGTATTTTTATGTCTTTAGTTTATTTATGAAAATAATAATCATAATTGTGGGTAGTTTTAATAATTACTGAAAACGATAATCATAATTGACGGTAGTTGTAAATGTTAAAGAGTGGAACGGTACATCTAAAAAAGTTTATTTTTAATCCAATCTTACTCAAAAAATAAATCTGGTTGGTAATTTATTTTGCTTACTTTCAATTTTTAAAAGTTTATGAGAAAACTGGTTGTAACACTAAGTTACGTTAATTTATTTTTCTTCCAGAGTGTTATCACCGAAAGACTTGACTCTAGTTGGTAAGAAAAACTTAATATATACACAGAACAAAATGGATACAAAAAAGGAAATTGAAGATGCATTGAAAAAGAAGGTAGAAAAGAAAGAGTTTAAACCAATTGTTACTCAGGAAATTCGAGATGGACCTTCTGTTATACAACCTGTCATTTTAGAGGTATAAATCTCTAAAGTTACTATTTAGTATACTAGCTGTCGCCCGCGACTTCTTTTGCGCGAAATTTAAAGTTTAAACTAAATTACTCATCTAAACATCTTACATCTATCCATCTAAACTTTCGCATTTATAATATAATAGTAAGATTTAAAATGAACGGTTATCAAATTCGATTCTTCTACATTACAGACAAAAGTCACAAGAAGTGGTAGAAAAGTCAAATTGCCAAAGCACCATTCACCCGAAGAAGAGACACCACAGAAGCCAAGGAAGAAGAATGGAACTATTGTTTCTTGCTTCCAATGCTCCTCCGTAAGTTTGCTTATTTTGTATAATTCTATAATATATTTAGTGAAAACAATAACCCACAAACTTTTGAGGGTAAAAAACTGCACTAAGGAATTGTTTAAGTGTTTCACTTAACTGAATCAAACATGAATCTTATCCAACACTTAGTTAAATATAATAAACATACATTCTTAACGAGATTTTTTTACAATGTTGCAAGCAAATGGCCATCTGAATTCGCGGAAGTGGCGAAGCGACTATTGCTCATAGACATCCGCATTTCGCGATGCGTTTTGGACCAAGGTGACGCCCAAAAAGAGGATATTCCCCTCCCTATGCATCTCATCTTCCATCTAATCCAATTCTTCTTGTCGTCATATCCTTATAAGAAAATAGGATGGGAAAGCGAAAGGCGGAATTACTTCCACTTCCCGCCTGTCTTCTGTGTGTTCCATACTGTGGGCTATTACTGTTAAATGTTACAAATCTCATAAAAATATTTTCAGTAATGTTGAATTTTCAGGAATTCAGTAGTTTGTACCGTCTGCAGAGACATTATGAGAACCATCCCACTCATATACCAGCTAAAGTCCACTCTAACCTGTTCCACTGTCTGCTGGCCATCATCAAGAGTGGTTCAGAAGAAGACCGAGCTAATATCTTCATACAACAGCTGGAGCAGTTAATAGCAAAGTTCAAATCTCTTCTGCCTTGCTTATTGAAGAAAGTGGATGGTAATGAAGGCAAATTGTGCAATATTAATGATGATATTGGCAGGTAAATATTAAAAAAATAGTATATTTGGATAATAGATAGGTTTTTAAGGGTTAAATTTCATAAATACGTTTTTAGATAACTAAATTATTTTGTATAGTATTGGTTCAGATTTATTTAATCTTGCTATAATGACATTTTCTAAATATTTTTTAATTACTTCTAGATTATTTGGTATGAACCCTGGGAAGTATAATCTAAATATGGACGCGTTGAGTTGTGTAAAGGACAAAGAGGGACATTGTAGACATAATCCCGCAAAAACCAATCACTTTAATTCGGATTTGGGCAAAACCTCACAGATTTGGTCCAGACAAAATGAAGAGCCTATTAATGAGAACAAAGTTGATGATTGTGCACGGATTAATTCAGTCGTGAAATGGCCTACAGTCTCTAAAAGAAATTGGAAGCAAAAATCACAAACTACAAATGCAAAGAAATTAAAAATAGAATCAGAATGTGACACTGGTATTGAATTAAAAATGGATGATCTTATAACATTTACAGAAAACGAAGATTTACAAGCAACAAATGTACCTCAAATACCAAATGAATTAAATAATGAACCGATAGTTAATAAGAATCTTAAAAATTTAAATGAACCAGTAAAAAAACCCAACCACGTTCAGTTTCACAGCGCACATTTCGACATACGATCATCTCCAATCAAACAATCATCGACTGTGTTTTGCAAATTCCAAATTGATCCAGAGAAAATACCAAAGTATGAAGTGCAAGTAATAAAACCCCGCGGAATAGAAACTAAACTGAATGATGCAGATTCAAGTGAAACATTAAATACAAATATAAGTACAATATTTAGTGATTGTATAGATTTACAGACAAAAGTTAGTGACAATAATATAGATTATGTTAACAAAGACTGGCCTATGAGTGTAACGGAACAAACTGAAAATGAAATTAAATCAAATACATTAATTGAACCGTCACTATTACATATGATTGATGACAATATAAATAAAAATGTTGCAAATGAAAATGATTGGGAAAATCATGAGAATCAAAACCAATCAGTATTAAATTTTTTGGAGTCTTTAGACAGCGAATGTCTATCATATCCAGAGACTGAAATTAGAAACAATGCAGTTGATTTTCAACTGGACTTGTATTAAATTAATAATTTAAGTTAAGTAAAGTATTTGTATTGCAATTAAAAATATTATTTTATGAATGTATATGTATTTAACTTGATAAATAAACATGAACAATGATAATTAAAACATAGTTATTTTTAACACCCTGATAAGTTTCTAAAATATAAACAGAAATAGAATTAACGTTTCTGTATGGGTAGTGGAGGAAGGTAACAATTACAAAGAAAGGAAATAAGAAAGATGTTAAATTAATTAAAATATGCTTTATTTACAATCAATAATTGAATTTAATAAAAAATGAGAAATTATAACCTATCTAAACAATTTTACTTTTATAATAATGTACTTATTAAATATGTTTGTAAATTAAACACTGAAACTTTTCAAAATAAATCCATAGACAAATCAATATAATTTTTCATTTCCATTAAATTCAATCATGTCTTAAAATCTAAGCACAAAAAATCCAGACTGCAAATATTTTGACATTCTAAACCTTAGTTATACCAAAGCTTAGTTACTATTAAGCTTGAAGAACCGGTCTTTCATTCTTCCCTTCAAGGTTTTGATTAGTAAGTGCATATCCTGTTCCACCTCTCTGCATGGGTATAATGTCTTTTTCTTTCAATTTATCACCAGTAAGTGGGTGTAACCAGTCTTTTTTTATTATCTTCTCTACACACTCCATTGTAACAACATGTCCTGTAGTCCTGTAAAAAATAGACAAAATAATTTTTTACACTAGCAATCCTACCATATAAGTTATAACCTACCCTTTGATAAATAAAATATAGCATATGTTTTTCAGTGATAATGTAGATTTCTAATGTCGAAAGAACTTTTGTAAAAGGTTCAGTAGTTCGGAGCTTATTTAATGCAAAGAAGTCTTTCCTCCATATATTAGTATAGAAAACTTGTAAATATGTCTATAAATATAAACATGCAAATTTACCGACATGTACATAGAAATAGACTACTATTATTCCAAAACTTATACTAGTAAATGTACTAATAGTGAAGAACTTCTACTGTAAGAAGCTCTCGCAAAACTGTTGGATAAAGGTCCCGATACAAAAGGCAGTTATTTCAGAGTCTACAGCTCTGACTATTGGTTTTTTAAGTAATTAAATTCCACAACTATTGGGTTTACTGTTTTTTTTTTAAATATATTGTGTAATCAATAGGGAGTAGGGTTATAAATGCATTCAATTAACCTGATGATAGCACAAGGCACAGCATTACTTAATATATCATGTGTTACAGGACACATGTATCTGTTCTCTTTAGCAATCAATGATTTCTTGTCATCCGGGTCTTTTACTAGAGTCCAATTCACTTCTATTAAATCTTTCATTTTAAGTGGTTTTCCACTAATAGGGCAGTATACAGTAGGGTCAGGTTTCTCTACTTTTGATAATTTCGCATCAGGTAACTGTGAAGGCACCCAGAAACTGGGCAACTCCTTATGTTTGCCATTCGCCAGATTAGAGACTGAACTTGATGTAGACGGTTGACTACTTGAACCAGAATTAGAAATGTTTTTCTCTCTACTCATAAATTTAATCAAATTTGCCTCTTTCTCAGCGTCTGCTAGCTCTTTTTCTCGGCTTCATCTTTTTTAAGTTGCTTCTCGTACTGTTTTAGTTTCCTTGTGTATTCTGTTTTCTTGGCAATTATGTATTCCAAGATAGCTTCTTTGTCAAATAAGTAACCTTCTTTCGTAACGACTGGGTTTCTGCAAGGCTGCAAAGTTAAGCTGCAACAATCGAAGCTCTTTACAGAATCCTTACCAACTCTTTCGCTTTGTGTACCATACCCTGAGGCCGCCGCGTCTTTCTTCTTTTCATGATATGTGTATACAGCTCCAGCTGTGCAATTTCTGGCGTGTCTGGTCATTATCAAAATATAATGATTGGCACTATTTCCACATTAATTTAAACTTATGAAAATAAACATGAACAATGATAATTAAAACATAGTTATTTTTAACACCCTGATAAGTTTCTAAAATATAAACAGAAATAGAATTAACGTTTCTGTATGGGTAGTGGAGGAAGGTAACAATTACAAAGAAAGGAAATAAGAAAGATCTTAAATTAATTAAAATATGCTTTATTTACAATCAATAATTGAATTTAATAAAAAATGAGAAATTATAAACTTTCAGTTATAGCAAAGCTTAGTTACTATTAAGCTTGAAGAACCGGTCTTTCATTCTTCCCTTCAAGGTTTTGATTAGTAAGTGCATATCCTGTTCCACCTCTCTGCATGGGTATAATGTCTTTTTCTTTCAATTTATCACCAGTAAGTGGGTGTAACCAGTCTTTTTTTATTATCTTCTCCACACACTCCATTGTAACAACATGTCCTGTAGTCCTGTAAAAAATAGACAAAATAATTTTTTACACTAGCAATCCTACCATATAAGTTATAACCTACCCTTTGATAAATAAAATATAGCATATGTTTTTCAGTGATAATGTAGATTTCTAATGTCGAAAGAACTTTTGTAAAAGGTTCAGTAGTTCCGAGTTTATCTAATGCAAAGAAGTCTTTCCTCCATATATTAGTATAGAAAACTTGTAAATATGTCTATAAATATAAACATGCAAGTTTACCGACATGTACATAGAAATAGACTACTATTATTCCAAAACTTATACTAGTAAATGTACTAATAGTGAAGAACTTCTACTGTAAGAAGCTCTCGCAAAACTGTTGGATAAAGGTCCCCATACAAAAGGCAGTTATTTCAGAGTCTCTACAGCTCTGACTATTGGTTTTTTAAGTAATTAAATTCCACAACTATTGGGTTTACTGTTTTTTTTTTAAATATATTGTGTAATCAATAGGGAGTAGGGTTATAAATGCATTCAATTAACCTGATGATAGCACAAGGCACAGCATTACTTAATATATCATGTGTTACAGGACACATGTATCTGTTCTCTTTAGCAATCAATGATTTCTTGTCATCCGGGTCTTTTACTAGAGTCCAATTCACTTCTATTAAATCTTTCATTTTAAGTGGTTTTCCACTAATAGGGCAGTATACAGTAGGGTCAGGTTTCTCTACTTTTGATAATTTCGCATCAGGTAACTGTGAAGGCACCCAGAAACTGGGCAACTCCTTATGTTTGCCATTCGCCAGATTAGAGACTGAACTTGATGTAGACGGTTGACTACTTGAACCAGAATTAGAAATGTTTTTCTCTCTACTCATAAATTTAATCAAATTCGCCTCTTTCTCAGCGTCTGCTAGTTCTTTTTTCTCGGCTTCATCTTTTTTAAGTTGCTTCTCGTACTGTTTTAGTTTTCTTGTGTATTCTGTTTTCTTGGCAATTATGTATTCCAAGATAGCTTCTTTGTCAAATAAGTAACCTTCTTTCGTAACGACTGGGTTTCTGCAAGGCTGCAAAGTTAAGCTGCAACAATCGAAGCTCTTTACAGAATCCTTACCAACTCTTTCGCTTTGTGTACCATACCCTGAGGCCGCCGCGTCTTTCTTCTTTTCATGATATGTGTATACAGCTCCAGCTGTGCAATTTCTGGCGTGTCTGGTCATTATCAAAATATAATGATTGGCACTATTTCCACATTAATTTAAACTTATGAAAATAGACTTAAATAAGCTTGCGAACTATTTATGTTTGCGCTGTCAGCTGTCAAACAAATGACTTATTTGCGCCATTTAGTGTTCTCACTATGCCAGTTAATTACTAGTCCACTTTTTGAGGGTTACTGACCAAGTGTAAACCGGGCATTAAAAAATTCAATAAATTGTCTATGATTTTCTACGCTATTGTCAATGTCATTCAACTGTCAAGTACCATCAAAAAATATTTTGTTTTTGTAATTTATAACCTCTCATAATTAATTCTGTGACTCAAAAACTCAACAGATTGGTATAAAATGAATTTATCCATAAGACCGAATTTCATTAGATGCAACCTGTTAGCATCGCTTCGTAAATATGCTACAACGTCTCCAGAAATTGAACAAAACGAGCAAGTTTTAATAGACGATGCGGATGATGTCCAAGCAAGAGAAGCTGAAATTGAGAAGAAACGGAATAAGTCGAAGCTTTCACCGGCACATTACAATCTTGTAAATGGCAGAGACCAACGTAACACCGAAATCTACGGCTCACCTTACCGTTAAATACAATCGCAAAAATGGTATGCATATATGGTGTTTCAAAGTGTGTTAATCCAAGTAAGTGTATTATTTATTATTAGCAAATTAGAACAAGACTAGAATTTTATTTTACTACTTTGGGTTTCCATTATCTGTTAATATCCTCTGAAGAATACAATTTAAAAAATTCAATAAATTGTCTATGATTTTCTACGCTATTGTCAATGTCATTCAACTGTCAAGTACCATCAAAAAATATTTTGTTTTTGTAATTTATAACCTCTCATAATTTAATCAAATTCGCCTCTTTCTCAGCGTCTGCTAGTTCTTTTTTCTCGGCTTCATCTTTTTTAAGTTGCTTCTCGTACTGTTTTAGTTTCCTTGTGTATTCTGTTTTCTTGGCAATTATGTATTCCAAGATAGCTTCTTTGTCAAATAAGTAACCTTCTTTCGTAACGACTGGGTTTCTGCAAGGCTGCAAAGTTAAGCTGCAACAATCGAAGCTCTTTACAGAATCCTTACCAACTCTTTCGCTTTGTGTACCATACCCTGAGGCCGCCGCGTCTTTCTTCTTTTCATGATATGTGTATACAGCTCCAGCTGTGCAATTTCTGGCGTGTCTGGTCATTATCAAAATATAATGATTGGCACTATTTCCACATTAATTTAAACTTATGAAAATAAACTTAAATAAGCCTACGAACTATTTTTGTTTGCGCTGTCAGCTGTCAAACAAATGACTTATTTGCGCCATTTAGTGTTCTCACTACGCCAGTTAATTACTAATCCACTTTTAAAGGGTTACTGACCAACTGTACTGGTCAAGTATAAACCGGGCATTAAAAAATTCAATAAATTGTCTATGATTTTCTACGCTATTGTCAATGTCATTCAACTGTCAAGTACCATCAAAAAATATTTTGTTTTTGTAATTCATAACCTCTCTTAATTAATTCTGTGCCTCAAAAACTCAACAGATTGGTATAAAATGAATTTATCCATAAGACCGAATTTCATTAGATGCAACCTGTTAGCATCGCTTCGTAAATATGCTACAACGTCTCCAGAAATTGAACAAAACGAGCAAGTTTTAATAGACGATGCGGATGATGTCCAAGCAAGAGAAGCTGAAATTGAGAAGAAACGGAATAAGTCGAAGCTTTCACCGGCACATTACAATCTTGTAAATGGCAGAAGACCATACGTAACACCGAAATCTACGGCTCACCTTACCGTTAAATACAATCGCAAAATGTATGGCATATATGGTGTTTCAAGTGGTGTTAATCCAAGTAAGTGTATTATTTATTATTAGCAAATTAGAACAAGACTAGAATTTTATATTACTGGGGTTTCCATTATCTGTTAATATCCATCTTGATAGAATACAATTTAAAAATATATCAATTATTCAACAATTTGTAATAACAACAAGTTACTTCTCAATATTAAAATGTACTCATTTCATCAGGTCTATGTTGGCCTACAAAGGCTGAAATTCAAGAGAAACAGGAATATGAAGCTGTAGCATATCCTTTTACAATCAGGGAAATGATTGATGCTGCGGCAGTTAGAAGGAAAGAAGAACAAGCTAGAATTGAAGAGAGGGATAAAGAAGTTGCTGCCAAATTTGATAAACTAGATCAATGGAAAAAGGAGCTCAATGCTAAGATTGCCAAGAAAACTGCAGAAGTACAAGCTGCTAAGGTAGGCAACTGTTTCTCACACTTAAATTTAAAGAATTTAATTATTTAGTGAATTAGCCTAATTTTGCCTAACAAATGTGCCATAATCAGATTTATTAAATGGTTACCTAAGCAAGATAGATTTCAGAGGGTATGTTAAGTTAACAACAAATGTTTATTTCAGCTCAAAAAGGAGCGCCTTGTTGAAGAAGTTAGAAGACACTTTGGCTTCACTCTGGACCCGAGAGATGAAAGGTTCCAAGAGATGTTGGCCAAGCGGGAGAAAGAACAGAAGAAGAAGGAGAAGCAAGCAAGAATGGAAGCCAAAGAGAAGTTAATGATTGCTAAACTTCAACAGAAAAATGTGGAACTAAATGAGAAAGCTTAAAACTGAAAATAGTTTTAAATTGTAGTATATGTTACATAAAATAGATAATATAAAATAAAATAGACATGTGGTATGAAATTTCAGTTTTTTTATATGGTACGGTAGAATGAAAACAAAGGTTTGTATGAAAAAGGCATTTTAATCTTGGTAAAAGTGTGGTACAAAAGTGTTTGTGTGGCGAGAGTCAGTCGCTGTCGGAGGAGGCGAGCGCGTCGCGCGGGTTGGGCGCGTGGCGGCCGCGCGGCGAGCACACCAGCGTGTCCGACGAGTCGCTCACCACGCTCACCACACTCACCACGCTGCTGCCTGCGCTGCGCTCCTGGGTACAGTCCAAAAATAACATCCTTCACATATTTAACTATTTAGCTTTAAGTAGCTGACTTGCTCTTAAGCTAAATGATTAATATTTAAGACCAGCAACACTTCAACAGTTCCTCTGATGTTTAGGATGTCCAAGATAGTTGATGAGTATTGCATTGTTTGCATTTTTTTTAATTAGTCCATCCATCCACTTACAAAATTAAGAACAGCTTGTCAACCTTGCTTACTGGAAAGCTGAACAGAATAGTAGTTAAAATTAGACATGGCATCCTGAGACTCGGTTTCCTGTTAATCAATTTTTACCTTCTTCCCCTTCTTCTGCGTCGCCACATTGTCATCTAGCGCGTCCTTGTCGTCTGAATAAACTTCTCGCGTGTCTCCCATCTGCCTCTCGAACATGTTCGGACAAACGGCCTGAAAACAAAAGATCAAATGTATTTCGTCCAACCTATTTGTTACCTAAACATTCAGCCTTCGTCAAATTTCTCGTGTACTGCAAGAAACCTACCGCATCCAGTCCTTCCCTGAGGAAGTGCGAGTCGCCCAGCAAGTGCGCAGACTTGGTCATCTTCTTGGCTCTGGCGCTCTCAGTGAGCTTGGCGTGCGAGCTCTGCGCCTTCTTGGGCGGCAGCGGCGGCCGCTCGCTCTCCGGCTCCGCCACCTCCACTAGAGATGTCTCGAGAACGCATTGCCTGCCACCAGAATAGCCCATTACATACCGAAATTACCTGCTCTTTTAAACATATCGAAATCACCAAACAAATATACACATGTACCTAACATTTTGTTTATAGCTTATTTGAACTTTAGTAGATTTTGTACACTAAGGGCCTGTCCCATAAAATTGAAAATTGTCTGATAAAAATCCAACGTTTAAAATATGTGATGGAAACATCGGAGTTTGTTCCCTTATCTGACGGTGACGTCATACTTAAGCTATCCGAGCCTCTATCAGCCAGTGGTGGGAAAGGTCCTAAATCTATACTAAAATAAGCTATTTTTGACCATATCACATCTTTGATGGCAATATCTCAGTTGTCAGTAGTCACCACGAAATCAGTTTGCAATTTGTTGACTTCACACAAGTATAATAGTAAAATTTGGGTATTCTATTTGGTGAAGGTGTTTGCTGGCTATGTACTGACCCATGGCACTGGTTGTTCTTGATGAAGGCGTATATATCCTTGAAGGCTTGCTGTATGTAGGCGAGCGTGCTCTGCTCGATGGGCACCGACAGCGACGAGCCCGAGCTGCTGGACAGCTCGCCCGACACCTCGCCCGACACCGAGCTCGGCGCCAGCGACTGCTCAGACCCTGAGTGCAGCCAACATTAGCTCGCCCTCTGTTCCATCCTCTCAACCCCTTAATACTTTCTCAAAATAGAAGGTTTGGACCGTAAAAGAATAATGTGAAACGGAACGTACGTACAAAGAGCGGAAGAGGAACGAGAATGACGTATTCAGTTAACAGATGGGAAAGAAAGACGAATGATGTGTGGGTGTGACCTTAACTTGCTTCAGTTTATTTTCAAATTATTAATAGTTTGCGATACAAAAATACAGCTATACCGTTTTTTATTTGAGATTTAGCCATAAAGAATCCCGCATAGATGTAACAAGAGGATGGCAATTTCATACAATATCAGATTCCGACGACACAAAACGGTGTGGAACTTATTTCTTTCAAGGTCTAGTACTTTTATCTTTAGAAAGGAGAAAAATTGTCATGATGTGCAAGTTACCTGAGGAGTTGGCTGCGTTGGCCCACAGGCGCACTTGGTGCTGCTTCAGCTGTTTCATCTGGCTGACGAGCTGCAGGTTCAGTTCTTCCAGCTGCTGCCGGTGAGAGATCTCCTCTTGTAACTGCTCTTCCAGAATTTCCGAGTATTCTCTAACATAAACACCACGCTTTAGTATTATTTCATAAATTAAATATGAGTTAGAAAGAGAACAACAACAACTTTACTTACTTCTCTTTCTTCACTGTATTTGTTTTGTTATTATATTTATTAGGAATATTCCGTACGTTGGACACCTCGGTCCTCGGACGGTCCTTCACCGTGCCATTCCTGTAATGAAGGGTTTACTCTACTTTGATTTACTCATTATATCGGAAACTTTACTAACACATCGTTTGGGCAACTGATGTTCACTGCAAAGTCGAATGATTGCTGCGAAATCCCGAACATGCTATAGATTGTATGTAAAGCTTTAAATTAATTGTCTATATAAGTAAATACTCACTTATTTGCTACTGATTTAATTGATCTTCCATCGCTGGAATTACTGGCTAACCACGAGTACTGTAAAGGAAAGCGAGAAGTAATTCAAATACGGTTGGAATGGGTGGACTAAGATATATGTCGCAGTCCAGATATTCTACAACCATAGATGGGTAGTTTATGGATTGCTACTTGAATAATTAGTTGATATAAGCCAATGATGAAGTAAGAAGGCTAGTGTTTATGTGCCAGCGCTCAACGAAGGCGGACGGTGTCCCCAGCCCCTATTCTTCTTCGTCCCGCCCATACGTCTTCTGATAATTCTAATGCGAAAATCCGAGCTATAATAAGTAGGCACAGTAATTAATGAGGGATTATTCCCAACCGTCACCCCGCTCTGTCCCCACGTGAGAATAAAAAGTTTCATCCGTCCCACCTTTTAGTCCCACTATCACCAATAAGGTGACAAATGGAACCGTTATAAAATAAAATAAGTTCCAACCGTGCCCTTGTCGCAGAAGATGGGACGAATGAAACTTTTTATTCTCATCTGTCTCCACGTGGGGACAGAGCGGGGAGACGGTTGGGAATAATCCTTAATGTGTTTGTTGCTACCTGTCCCCCGTCCCCCGCGTTGCGCTCGTTGTTGCGCAGCGCGGCGCGCAGCTTGGCGGCGCAGTCGGCGCCCAGCTGCTCGTTGTGGCGCACGTCCAGCACCACCAGCGTCGTGTTGGACTGCAGCATGCGCAGCGCAACTAACCCACTCTGCTCACTCAGACCACAGTTCTGGACGTCCAGCGCTACACAAGTACACGTAGAATATTGCACACCAGACACTAGAGAATGAACTGCAGAAAATCTAGTCTAGGTCTTCTATCATTATTTTGGTATTATTTATAGTTGTTTTATATCTATTTTGCATTAAATGATTATATAGGGACAGCTAGGCCTCCTACTCCTCCCCCTGGCGACGCCCATAAACATACAAAGGTATTCAATTGTTCTTCATTGGAAATCTCGCGGTCGAGGGTTCGAATCCATTCTTTTGTCGAGAAGCAATTCTTGGTGAACTCAGCGTTTAATTGAAATTTACCCAGAAAATATTTTAGAAGTACAATTTTGAATAAACTGGTAATAAACACATCAAGAACTATTTAATTTCTAAGAATTATAATATGAACGAATGTAACTTCAAAGTACCTTTGATCCACAAGTCATCGGCGAGCACGTCAGCGAGCGTGGCGAAGCCCCGGTCTGTGAGCTGCGTGTTGCCGCACAGCGTGAGGCGGCGCAGCCCCGCCATCGTGTCCAGCTGCGGCAGCCGGTACCGCAGCGTCTGCACCCAGTTCTCGCTGTACCGGTGGATCTTCTGATACTGAAACAATTATACCTTAGTACTTGTCCGTTACATCAACATCGACCAAACTAGTCGTACTGCTATTTAAGTGTCTTCTCAGTGCAATAATGTTGAACTAACTTTCAACAAATCGGCCAAGTAGCTGGCGCCTTGCGGCGTGATATCACATCCCGACAGGTCCAATGTGAGCATGTTGGGCAAACAGCGCACGGCCTTGCACACGGCCAGGCAGCCCGCGTCGCCGATCAGGCACCGCGGCAAGTACAGGTGTTGAAGGGAATTATTGGATAACACGGCCTGGACATCAAACAAATGTATTGTAACTTTATAGCTATTTAGACAGTGTGTTCATGTACAAATCGTGTTCTAACAACCAATATTTCCTTATTAACAATATATAAGTATAATATATTATAAGAAATACGATAATATTAATATAGTTTAAACGGTACGTCACTGCGGTTTTCAAATGCCTGACGTCGTTTGGGGTTTCCTTAAACAGTATTAGATTCATCTTAAAACAGCATTTAGGGAATTGAAAGCCAAGTGTTGGCATATACGATCAATTCTTGGTTTATACGTTATTCATTTGTATCTGACTACATTGCTTTACCTCGCAAAATGGATTTAAATAGGGTATTTTGAGTGGCAGGCCCTCGAGGTGCAGCGTAGAAAGAAGCGTGGTGTCTGCCAACATCTGGTTGATCGCCTCCATAAGGTTGGTCAGCATGAAGTTGGTCAAAATGACCGCACGTTTCGTGACTGTTTTTGCCAGCCGCTCGCAGTCTATGTGCTCTAGTACTGAACATAGTTAAAAAAATTCCAAATCACAGTTTCAAAGGAATTACAAAACAGAAATTGGTAATTTCTAATGTAATAGAATACAGTGAAATTATAGTGGTCATAAATTCACGACCTATCACATTTTCAAGCGTGCGAAGGGAGTGTAGGTAGAAAATATGTAAAATTCATTTAATTCTTTGTCAAAGTACAATTTCAGTGTTGTTTTTCCCTACTGTGTAAGAAAAAAAGCCTTTGTGTTACACTTTACTACTGTACTGTACATAAAAATCATTGCTAGATTTAAAAAATTCTGATGTAAAATATTACGTATTTGAAATATCAAGAAAGGCCAATTATTCAGTCATGTCGTTTATTTAATTTACCTGTTTTAACCTGTTGCCGGCATCGTATTGAAATGGAATGAAGACTCAAATCGCAACTGAGAGCGTTCAGAATTGGCGCCCATTCTGAATATTTGATCCTGTCAACACAGAAGTCCAATACTTTTCCGTTGTTTGTCGGCACGACGTTGTTCAGCGGCGTCAGATTCTGAAGTTTGCAGCACTTCAAATAGCATTGATGGAATATTCTACTGCTCTTCGAATCTACACCTTTTCCCACCATCACGTTAAACAATAAAAAAATCAACCATCAAAAACACCACCAGTCCGATATCAGTAGATATTTTAATTAATAATTATTATTTAATAAATAATGATAATTGTAGTATAAAATCTCTAAAAATTAATGTGACAGCTTGATTTGAAATTCGAATTAGTGACATTGACAGATTGTTTTTTCCGTAATTGTGTAAAATTACAACCAGTAAATATTAAATAATTTTCCCATATATATAAAACTAGCTGTTGCTCGCGGCTTCGTCGCAAAATATTGGCCTATGTTACTCGCAGATAAATTACCTTTCGAACAGTAAAAGATTTTTTTAAAATCGGCCCAGTGGTTTTTGAGTTTTTTCAATACATACAAAAATACAAATCTTTCCTCTTTATAATATTAGTATAGAAGAAATCTCGTGAATAATTAGCTCAGCCACCAGGGTTTGCCCAAAGGGTAAATTTTTGAAAATAGTTGTAATAGTGTCATTGGGATTTCCAAAGCCTTGTTGTTCTCATAATAAGGTGGTGTTCAAGCAATTAATTATATCGCTTCCTTAAATGCCTAATAAATTACTATTTAATTCGATCTCCATCAGGATAATCATCAACGATAAAATAAAACACATTAATTTTTATATAACTTATTTATTAAAAATATGTGACATTCGTCTAATATATAAATCTGTAATGTGGCAACATTACGAATAATACAAAAATAACATCTTCACTTTGGTTCCTGTAAATAAATATCAAAAACGCAGTGTTGCCATTACACACTTCAATTGCACAGTCATTATAAAAAACCTCTAAGAGACCATATAAAAACAATACTATATAACCTTGTTATAAAACCCATTAAAACTATAAACAACATAATATTGCAAAATTGATATATTTTGGTAACAAGCAACATTGGTATTGTTTTACAAAACTGTAACAGCTTTTTTGTGCATTTTTAATCCTTTTAAGGGATCCTGTAAAGGTACGTTTCCACTGACACCAGCTTCTGATACTTTTAGTAGCTTATTAGTCATAAGCTCAGGATTTACAACTTCACTGGATAACATATAATACATAAAAAACAAACTCATGGAAAATGTATAAAATTCTACCGTCTTTTATAACTGTACAAAAATTAGTATAAGATTACAGAAAAATTCTGTTTTTTTTGGTTAATGAGTAAATGGAGTTCATTGCGTCAGTGGAAGCGCACTTTAACATTTGGTTTAAATTGTTCATGTTATAAACGTACATGGCAATGTTATACATTAAAAAACTTAGTTTACATTGCATTAAAACTAAATTACCGAAAAGTCCGACTTTAATATTTAAAAAAAGGAATACAGATAACACATTTTTTTAATCTGTAATTTTTTTATGTCCAAACAATTTTACAATAACATATCCCTCTTATTTTTCAATATGTATTAACAGCAAAATTTGTATGTTATTGTGGAAATGGAAACTTAAGCTTTTACAAGTACACATACTAATAGAAATATATTAATGGAATACATAAAAATACTGCACATATATATATTTTTATTGCCTTACTTCACCTTTGTTCGTATAGACAATATTTTCATCTTAAAGGGCTTAAAAACTTTGTTTATTTTTTTTTATTTTTCACTATATTCACTACTTTTTTTTGTAAAAAAAATGTTACAAAACATGTGAATAATTTACTAAAATAGCTTCAATTCTTTTCATCGCCTTATTTAAAACGTCTTTAGTAAAATTGGCCCTAAACCATCGCTATTAAAATTTTAAATTACAATAAAATACAAAACAAGCAGGCACAAGTTGGTTACAATCCGTTTATAAACACCTTAAAGATCTTATTTAAATCAAATTTAACGGCCAGATATAATACGTCAAAGTACAGTACCACATTTGTCATAAACATTTTCTGTTAAAGGCGAAAAAAATACAACTCTTAGAGTATCGTAACAGGACCGCCCCCCTAAACTCTTATCCCCTCTCCTATAAATAATAGACTACACTGTCTTGCTAGCCAGAAAGAGTAAAACTCAGAGTAAATACTCAGGTACTCTAAGAAAGTGTTAATTCAATAATCCTACGCCTACTTCTCAATCAACACACGTCAGTTATCTTCAAATGCTGTGAAGTTCTCGATCCTTCTATCAGACTCCGGCTGGTCGCCGTCGGAGCTGGAGTACGACCTCTGTGCGGTCCACTCGCTCTCAGGGTCAGAGAAGATGTTCCGATCAAGAAGATCGTCATCCAAGTTATCCAGATCGAGTTCGTCTGCAATTGTTAACTCTCTTTTAGACTATCTATACTCAGAGTTAGTCACTAAGAGCGCTTAGGGTGATGCCATTGCAATCTTACGTCTATAGCAGGAAAGTTTTCACTGATAAAATTGCATACTCTTACAAAGATAAGATTATTACTTATATCAAATTGCTTTCTGATAATATTATATGTTAACAGTAAAATATACAATTTAATGTTTTGAATATAATCATTAACAATTTAGTCCTTGTTTTTATAAATCACAATTAATAATTAACTGGCAGTATACAATTTTTCTACATTCATCCCTTTTATTATTATAAAAAAAAATAGACATCATGAAATGTCTATCAATACAGTTTAGTACAGCAGTGAAATTCTGCGGTAGGTTCTGGAGATATTGACATTTTTGGCGTCGAATTTGAATGAAACACTCAATTTGGCGACTACAAGGTCATTTAGGACGAATGAGAAAGAAAGGGAGACAGATTGAGATATATAATAGAATATACAGTAGGATAGAAAGAGACAGAACATATATTCACCTTCGTTAGCGATGAGATCCGAGGACCAGTCGTTGTCGAACTCCAGCTGCTTGTTGAGGTCGCGCTCCGTCGGCGACTGCACCGCCTCCGTGTCCGCGTCCGTCACGTCGTAGATCTCCGTCATCTTCATCTGAAACAACATTACTGGTACTTTACACTGATTACTTAAACTTTAAACTATTATCCATAGTAGGTTATTAATGTTAGGTTAAAAGATTCTTGGATATCGCCAACTGATGTAGAAGGGGGGCAGTTACTATTTATTTGGTCTTTTTGGAAATTGTCATATCTATTTTACATTTTCGATTTCCTGGGATACCCCCTCTCCCAACCCTTCTGGCGACGGTCATGGATTCTTATGAGATTACAATCTATGACATCAACGATTCCGCCTAGAAACATTGCTGGAATACGCAATATCAATAATAGAAAGGAATTCTGTAAATCTACGGATTAGCTCTTTAATCGATCTATTATTTCGATAATTATAATAAAATTATTATAACATAATGTCCTCTACGAATGCAAAAAGACAAATGACTCAACAATGATTAGTAATGCAATATGAACATTAGCTGCATGATCTAGAAGTAAACTTTGTACTACAATAACACGCTCTGTTGGTAACAATAACCAATTAAATGCGGTCTTGAAACGTTTCAAAACATCAATACGTGTGATAGCTACTATAACAAAAAAATACAAATTTAATGTCGCAACATCAAATATGTTTTGATTTCTAATATTTGTGATTATTCTTCAATTTAATATAAGTGATCTATTAAAATTAGGTGACAGAACAATGATAATTGTGTCAATATTTGTTTAAAATGTAACTGTAAATCAATATAAACATTACAATCACAAATTCAAATAAACAAAGCAACAAGTTGCGCATTAATTAGGGTTGTCAAGTTCAAGAGAAACATGCAAAAGTCATCATCGAAATTAATCATGAAACTGACGGAAATAAAATTAATATTGATTGCTGCAAACCAGAAGTGCGTACCACTTGCAGTTATTTATATGCATCAGGCAAGACAAAAATATTTTGCAAATTTTCCTACAAGTGACAACCCTAATGTTAATATATTTGCAGCACGTTAGATAGTGTAGATGTGTGTCGCACAGCTGCAGCAGTTAAGGCGCAGTTACTTCCTATGCTTATTAACCTTCGGATAGATGACCCAGTGATTGATTAAACAATGCTCTTTGTACACATTTGTTAGATGCTTAAAGCAAGGAAAGGATAAATAAATTAAGTATAAAATTATTTACAATAAAAGCGCCTGCTGTCACCTATCGCAAGCAATTTATAGAAAACTCTATATTAGCAATAATAGACAATTTCATACGACGTTTTGTCATGCCAGTCAACAATCTGTGTTTTTGTCGATTGGTAACATAAAAAAACAAATTCCGTATTCTAGGCCTAACCGTCAACATAAAGAGCGTGGGAATTCTAAAACTATAAAAAGGAAGTATCCGCCACATGTTCCTAGTCGTACGAGTGTTACGGAAATAAAAAAAAAAAAACAAATAACAATGTCAACATGTGTGATAACCCGCGCCGAGTGCGAATATCGGACGATGCCGCGTCACGGCCGCCATTGGGCACAGATAATGCATTACGTATGTGTTGCCATCCTATAGGATTTGCTAATATCCCGGATAATATAACTCACTAGCTGTTCCTCGTGACTTCACCCGCATGAAATTAAAAAATTATAAATGGCCATGTTACTGATAACGCAGCTTTTAAAGGTGAAAGAATTTTTGAAATCGGCCCAGTAGTTTTTGAGTCAATACATACAAAAATACAAATCTTTCCTTTTTATAATATCAGTATAGATAAAAATATGAGGAACATAACTGGACAGATAATTGTGAATATTTTATGAATGTCAACCTTATTTTAGATCGTCTCAGCGAAAATAAACATTTAATTAAAGTTCTGATTCACGTAACTAGTGATAAATATTTTTTTATTAATTTCCGCAACCTATCCTCCTATAACCTATAACCTATCTCATTTATGTCTTCTGGTATTAAAACACATCAATAGTGATTCAATCATTTTGATCATATAATGATTTTTTTGTACTGTTATTGCAATATCAACAGTGATTCAATCATTTAGATCCTATCATAATTTATTTTGTACTGTTAATGCTATTCTTACCTTGTTATCGCTATCCAGATAGTAGTAAGCAAGCAGTGCGTCATTGTGTGCAGTCACGTTGAGGATGTGCTCGAAAGTATCGGAATCTGCCACCACGTCCCCGTAACTCACCCTCACTTCACTGGCACGTCTGCCGACAAAATACAGATTTAAAAAATATTCAGGTTGTTTGATTAACTCGAGGAAGGTCAAATTCAACAACCATGGGTTAAACCTCACATTTTCAACTAATTGATTATGATTAATGCGTGTAACTACCGGTTTCAAGTCTAAATCATCATAACATGGATAAAGGGCCTGCTTTGATATTTTGTTTTTTAACGCATGCATTTCACATGGTTTTAGTTCTGATTTTAAATTGTGCCCTAAAATAATATTTTATATTAATTGCAGTTAATTTTAACGAAAATTATTAGTAATTCATTTTAAAATCAAGCTTCCAGTACTGGTTCCCGCAAGGATCCCATCTCAGCCCCATGTTATTAAATCATTATTTAGACTGCTGTGAATTACTCGAACGACTACATTCTTATCATTGCATTACATGTCGTACTTAATTATGTAGTTATCTTATAAGTTCAATCAACTACGATATCTAAATATAATTAAATACGTAGTCAAGGTCGTAACCGGACGCAAAACTTATGTAGATTGTATAAAAAACTTTGTTGATTAAATGCAGTCATATATGTATGTAATCCACTTAAGTACAAATTGATGAATTCTTTTTGTTGATATAAACATAAGTAACTTGTACACATTTATCGCGATGACGTGAATTGCGCAATTTATAACGCTAACATATTCAGAGTACATACTTTTTTTGTAATTTTTTATCAACCACTTGTTAAATATTGATTATTTAAAAAATAGTATAAAAAAGTAAAGTGTGCTATTTTCGCTGTCTCGTAAAAGGTAAATATTTATAATAATTAGCATATAATAAAATGTTCGATTTTGAATTCCTTTTGATATAATTCAGTTTGATTTGAATACACAAGCCGGCAATGTTTACTGTTCAATACTTGTTGATAGGACCCCTAACAAAGAGCAAAGCTGTGACGTCACGCAGAGATAGCGCCAATTACTACAACTGACATATGACCTCGCCCAGTAATGAATGTTACTTTATCTGTGTAAATTCGCATACAATTATTCCTTTACAGCGGAAACTTGATGTGTAGATACGATTCTATTTTAATCTATTTGACTGCCTTTGATTGCATAAAAGGAGCAATTTCTAAAACCCAGTGTAATAGACATATTTGTGTTAAAATAGAAGATCTAAGAATAAACAAATGGATTGCAATTAAGTGACTTTATTGAGAAGGGACTGACAACTGAGATTACGGACAAAAATCTATCGTCGAATCTGGAGGACGAAATCGTGATGCATCGGCACAAGATGAGTGGGATAAGGCCAAGGAGGTATCCACCACAACGCAAAATTAACATAATGTTTCACTATTAAGAAATACGCCCTGTTTGTATTAGAATATTTGAACATTTATCAATTTCTAAACATTACCTAACACAATTACGTTCTAATTTGACGCAAATAAGATAATGTTAAAACTTTCTAAATCCCTTCAAGGCTAAATATTAAATAATCTCTTTGATAATAGTAACCCAGTGACACGAATTATCAGTTTTGCAAAAACAATTTTCAACGCAAAAATGACGTGCGCTAGTTCATACGCAGTTCAAATTCTACGTAATATGGTATTGTAAATATTAAACAATGTTTCAATATAAACAAGGTTTTTTTATTGTGTTTTACAAACAATTCTAGATATGCATAAACATCCGCGATTTGCATAGGAATGAAGCAAATTACAGAAGCCTAAAAGAACGTAGCAGAAAGTAGCGGTGAATCTTATTCATGTAATAATAGTAATTAAATTAAATTAAACTTATACGAGTAATTATTGCGGGAGTAAATTACAAATAGAATAAAAAATCTACTCATTTTAAGATAGGCACTTCGATTGCCAAAACACCTGGCGCAAAAAGTATTGAATATAAGAGGTATGATTTTTTTTTGTACTCGTATGTCGAACACCAAAGTCAACACACAGAATGCGTAGTAGATAAATCAATAATAGAAGTAATATAGATGGGATCTTTCTAGATTTCCTTTGTTATTATCTTATACATTGTTATACTACATGTCTAGCACTAAGTAAGTGCACTAAACAAAGAAGTTATTAACTCTGTCTAAAGTTCATTCTGACAAAGTTAGAAATCAAATCTGCCTAGTAGATAGCAGATAAATGTGACTTTGAATAGATACGCTTTATAACCAGGCATTTATTTAATATTATTAATAACTTTTAAAATACTAGTAGATTTGATAACGTCAGATAGTATTCTGATAGGATATTAACAGGAAGATATGAATAATTCAAATGAGTACTCCATAAAAAACTATTAATTCTGATTTCACATTTATAAATATAGGATGAGTCCTGAACATCAGCACCCCAGGCGAAATATCCACCCTGCTAGTAACGAGAGTACAAGAACTGACGACAAATTCAAAAGATCCTTACCTTCTGTCCAGTCGGTAATCTTCTGTGTCCTTCTTAGCTTCTAGAGCGAGCTTGTAGTATATCCTCGCGGCTGCATCAGAGCGGTCATGTGCGGAGTAGACGAACGCGTGAAGCTGACGCAGCAAGCTCCAGCTCAATCTCCACAAGGATTTGCTCATCTTCGGCGTACTGGTTACGAATCTGTCGCAACAAAGGAGTACCCACATATAGCTAGCAATCAATACGATGAAGTTCTAATTGATGGAATAAAAAATTTAATATTTATGAATGTAGAATTTTAGTCTCTTTCCCACATTCGTCTTGTGAAATGACACGTGACCAACGATTTTTCAAATCAATCAATAAACCTAGTAGTTATTTAAGGAAAGAGCCTATTTCTTTATCAAAGTTCAAAAGGACCTTGAAGATTGTGACTATAATATTAAAATACTCTTGAAGAAACACTTCTTGGTCATTGTCATTAAAAGTGGCACTAAATTCGTTAAATGAACATAATTTTTAAATATTTTTTTCTAATTAAATCCTAATCTTATGTATTAATCTAATTAATTATTAAAAAGATAACATGTTGGCCACTAGGATATCGAAGCAAGGTCAAAGTGTCGCATTGAATCGTACGTCACCAAGATAGTATGGTAACGCGGAACGGTGACCACTTGTGGTCATTGATAACGAAAGCATTTAGAGACAGTTTTACCAAAATTGCTACTGCTTGTCATAGACCCTTTCCTTCTACGTATAATGGATGTAGTTAATATTAGATGGAACCATAACAAGAATACTGTTGAGGCTAAAGAGAGCCAGAAGAATCTTTTAGAGCCGACTTTGAAAATGTCAATGAATATTTCTTTCTTAGTTTATGACGAAAAGCCAGTGATTTGCGATAATGAACAATCAAGGGGACGATACACATGTGACAGTATGACAAAATGTGCGACTACCCTTTTCTATAGAACTGGTGCTTTATTTAGGTTTCATTTTCTACACAACAAAAGTTGATAAGTTTTAAAAACAAATTACTGAAATCTAACGTATATAAAACGGGAAGTGTTCGCAATTTGGAAAAGGATATGATATCGTGCGTCGGTTATACTTTTCGATAACATTCGAAGGTCGAACGGAAAACGTCGGTGGGCAAACAATGAAGCTTCTAGAAGCCTTACGTAAAATCATATCGGAACGTCTAAACGTCAACATTAGGAAAATGATAAAAAAAGTTTCATTTGTGATAAATTTTAACGACATAAAATAGTTTATGTTTTCTCTGGGAAGATTCGTTATATGTATAATCTCAGTTTACGTAAAACTATTTTACTGTTTTTACAATGTACATAATGGCTTTTTAAAGTGTTTTATTGTACACCATTTAACAAGCATACTGCAATTAAACTTATATGCAATTAGCAATAATCACTGGATTAAAATTTACAATGACCAAATGCATGCCCATGCAAATTCTTGCATAATTTGGTAACTATTATTTATTTAATTAAATCATTGGTAGTTTTTCGACATATCTGAAAAAATAAAGACAAACAGGACATTTTACAAACAACAATGCAATTCCTCCAATACAAATATTATTCTAACCTATCAGAAACCACCACCAATGGTAACAAAACATTTAAACACTGGCAACACAGACAATACAAATTAAAATGTTAAACGTCAAAATCCTAACCTAGAAATACAAAATTGGCAGAACAAGCCTCGAAGCAACGTGTACCTTCACCGGTTGACCCAATTAAGAAAAAAGCAATCACTGACCTAGTCATAACGTTGTTGTGTCGCAGACAGCGGCGCCTACGCACGCGGACATTGCCCATTACCGCGTACTGCAGAGCGTGCGTCTCTACTTTATCACCGATATAACTAAAAAAGCGATTATATTTTCATATTTATGTACACAGTGCGAAGACAAGCCGTGAGACAGGGCCGTTTTAATCCCGGGTTAAAGTTTGAGAGGCGCCGGGGCACGAAGTCATAGCGGTCGGACGCTGGGGCACCTGATAACTACTTACACCCGGTCGCCTAATATGGTTAAGACGGCCCTGGAGTGATCAATTTCTGAAACCCTTGATGGAAACCCACAAGGCGCCTGACACCAAAGCGCCAATAGCCTATGTATACTAATATTATAAAGAGGAAAGATTTGTACTTTTGTATGTATAATACGATTCAGGTAAAAACTACTGGGCCGATTTTAAAAATTCCTTCACCATTAGAAAGGTAATTTATCTGCGAGTAATCATTAAACAGGTTGTCAAAAGTTAGTGGTTGAATGCAATTTAAATAAAATTATATCTGTAGGTTTAGCGACATAAATGTGTGTTTATTCATTAAAAAATCTTTTACTGTGGTAAAATTAATTTGGTTCATTAATGTAAATAAGAAATTATCTACAAACGACACAATGTTCTAGACTTGCTTTAGCGACATAAGTAAAGTATATCAATAGAAAAACTAAGCTTCAGAGATTACCATGATATACTAAATTCCCAATGAAAAAGATAAAATGATAGTTGTGTAAGCCATGAAAATTTTGATGCATTTTAGAAAACCCATACACTACTCAACAAATATTGACCATTATCTAAAGAAACTTCGATGTATTACATCTCTCATAATACTTTTAGCATACAACCAAATTGTTATATGTAAAAATGTATCGTATAAATAGGACACAAGATAACCTGAATTAAAATTCAACAGCAACCAGTAAACCCATGACATAGTTGCATTTAGTAACAGTTCTAGTTAGCCGAAAAAAATTACAATAAAATAAAGAGAACAATTCCGATATGCCGTTGACGTCACAACTTATCTGCCTTCGAAAATGTTATAAAAGTTACAAAAACGATAACAGACGAGGTCATATAACTCTGTTGAAATATCGTTAAAAACAATACACAACGTTTGGTCATATGTAAACATACAATGCGCAAAAGCGATTGCTTTATCCGTCGATCAATTCATAAAAAACATCCTGACTATTTCCTATATTCGAAAATTTCAATTATATTGTGAGCTACAAAGTTCAAATAATGTTTGCATACATTGTTTTCCGTGTTAACCGCAATATGTTATCTGACTCGAAGGACCAAATCTTAAGATAATAAATATTGTGTAATATAAATTTTGAAAAATCGCAATATCAACCTTAGCAAAGAAACTAAACCAACAAGTTTTTATTGAGCTTAGTAGGACCTTAAGACATCTTAGTCTAGAAAGAAGAAAATTTTACATCTGACCAGACTTAAAACCTAACAATCAAATATTGCATAGAAAGCATAGCTCTGATAAGTAGAATTACGAAATGCTTAAATCAAATACTGTCTAAAATTAAATCATTATTTAGTAGGAAATATTTGCAAGATCACAAAAGACCCTTTAGGAGGCTATGAAGTGATTGGCAGTAATTATGTCTCGAATAAGGAAAGATAAACATTTATAAACTGTAAGACATCAAACAAGCTTGTTTTATCACAAATAAATTTTATAACCAATGCCTACATTACTTGATTTCTGTATCAAGTGAAAGATAAAATGTACACAACATGACGTTACACAACAAATGATATATCAATGTTTATTTCCTATTTATTGGAAGAGCTAATACACGATAGAAGTCATTTAATAAACGATAAAAGTTATATTTGTTTTAATTATTGTATTTGTTCAAAACATTAGACGGATTAAGAGATTAATACATCACTCTCAAGATCCTAATGTGTTTTAAAGTATTATAACTTTCGGAATATATCCTAATATAGGTGAGAAAAAATAGGTGAATATTAAACATAAGAAATTAATACAAAGTGCAAATAAAACAGAATTACCCACTACATAAACAGCTTGTACTGTTAGCTTGTGTTATGATATAGAGGATGTTAGGGGTCAGCACTCACTTGGTGAAGGTGGCGTAGAGGATGTCGACGGGCACCCTGTAGGGCAGCGTGATGAGCGAGATGCAGCGCATGCCGCGCCGGCGCAGCAGCCAGCTCGCCAGCCCGCTGTTCGCGGACTCGATCGCGTTCTGGAAGATCGTCATCACCGTGTCCGGCAGGTTGTCCACCAGCGCGTCCTAACAAGATAATCAATAACTTAGCCCTTTAACCTTCAATAACCACGTATATTCAACGACCTGATAGTTAAGGTTAATATGTTATGATCGATTGTCTATGCCTTTACATCTTCAGTACCAATTAATGTACAGTCGGGAAATCTGATGGTGTTCTACCATAATAGCTACAATCGCTTTAACGCAGCATTTAAATACTTGTGCGAAAAAAATATGGGTCAGTGGTACGCGACTTATAGCTTTTTTTATATTTTTGCGCAACTTACTGCTACTTAATTGGTCATTTTTAAGAGGCAGAGTTCGTTGCAAAAACAAGACAATTTTTCTGAAAGTGGAACACTGCGGGTTTCCACAACTGTACATATAGAATTTTAATTTTAAGATGCATGATTTTTGAAGAACAATATTTTGTTTTTTGTTACGTCTGTCCTTTTCTGTTGTGACTGGCCTATTGTTGTATGTCAAATATTTGTATTTATATTTGTATGTGTCTGTGAGAATAAAAAAAAGAAGTTTTAATACAACTAACCTGTCTATGCGTTTTACATTCTTCACACTCGGGGTCGTATTCTAGGCTATCATCGAGTACATCTTGCAATTGAAACGTGGTCTGTACAGCGAGGCAACGTGTACAAGAGATCAAGTTATTCCGATGCAGGAAGCGAAGTGCGTCATCGAAGCCCTGCTTACACATGTTGCTCAACACCTCCGGCTTAGGCGGGAATAGGATACGCGCGAATCGATTAATGTTCTGCTTCGATAGCTCGATACTGGTGTTTGCCAGGTTAACCTAAAAACACGCCTTTTATAAGTTTCGCGCCCTGATAGAATCTCTTAACATTTGATATTCGCATCGAAAACCTTCTTTGTTAATGTACCAAGGCCATCCAATAATAAAGATAGCTCATAAAAGAATTAAAAGTCATTTGGTAACAAAATAAAATCCAGTTAAACGAAATCACTAAAGTAAAAACATTACAACCATAGAGTCTGAAATGATTTTCTGATCATTATAAATACTGACGTGGAACAGCTGCGAGCTGAGATCTCGTGGGCAGATATCGCTCTCGCCACAGAAGGGGCTGACGGTGACGGTATTCTCGTCGAGCACGGGCAGGTTGTCGCTGAAGCCGCCGTCCATGTAGCGGACGCCGTGGAACCTCGGCGGTAGCATCCCACTGAACACTGGCACGAAACACGATGCCAGCAACGCCTGGCAAAACATGTTTTTTTTTCTTGTTTGTTACCAGCTATGTCACAAAGATATGACATAAGGTTTCCCACCAGTTGTTTTTGTATTAAATCATACATCAAATTAAAATTAGACATTAAATGATGTTTGGCTTTTTTTTTCAAACATAGTTTCAAGCATTAGAGCGAACGCACACCTTTGACTAAACTATCGCACAACTGTTGTGCGATTGTCGATTGTTTCGCAGCCCATTCAACTGTTTAGTTGCACAACTAAAAATCGAGTAGTGTGCTCACCTCCATATAAGCTCATAGGAATCAAAGCGATAAACATTTGTGCGATAGTTAAGTCGAAAGTGTGCGCGCTCTTACACTAAAATGTGTAGGAAATACATCTCCTTGAATATAATATTTCAAATAAACTTGTCATCGTCGTAATTTTCATTTACTTACTTGCAAGAGGTCCTCCCTAGTAGGGTATTCTGATACAATGACATTCTTGCCATCATAGACCCTGGTGAGTGAGATGTGAAGCCTGCCACTAACTAGCTTGTGCACATCCGGAGGCAAATGCCTCTGCATGCTCGCCAGGAGCACATTCTGGATGTTGAAGGAGGGACTGAAGGGACCAAGAGACCCAGCCCTCGCTTCACCCACTATCCTTAGCACATCACTAGTTATTTCACCTGTAGAAATGATGAAATGTGTCATAAATGAATATTGATAAGATAATAGGCAAATTTACTTTTAATAATACTAATCTGATATCAATTCTTTCAAATATCTTGTATGAGTTGCTACACAGAACATAATTTTGAATGTAGCAGGCTTGAGGGTTTTGGGGGAGGGCATTTGATCCATCAAAGACTGAATAGGCCATCATAGAAACTTTATCGTCTTTTTCAAGTATCCCATATATTTATTGCACAATTATATTAATGATTTTTGGATGGTGATGCTAAGATTATATTAAGGTTTAACCACCTTCAAATTTGAATTTCCATATTCATTAAACATGCATTTTGCTAATGTCATTATGCTAATGCCAAGTGCCATTACAAAGAGATGACGTAGATGCTAATTTTGAAGACAAAAAAATAATACAAAAAACAACATAATACCTCCAGTGTAAATACATTATCAAACCTATAATCTTTACATATTTATAAACCTACTAAATCTTGAATCTATATTCACAGATATGATTTGAGAAACATCCTCTTATCTTAATATACTGCAACAGTACTATTATGAGTGTTTCCCATTGCACTGATCATACATATAAATCTGACAATCAAATCCCCAATGGATTTGATGGGTTGGTAGGCAGAACAGTCCAAACTTATTAAGAATGGCTTAACTCAGGATCATGCAGAGTCAACATCAACAGGACATTTCAACATTTAACAGGTCCTCATAACATGTGAGTTAAGCCATTCTTAATTAATTTCCCATTATGTCTCATGAAATTTTAAACAATTTAATTGAAAATAATCTCTTATCTATAAAATGTTCTCCCTTTGCAATTAACAGAAGTTGTCATATGAACTTGAATAACAAAAGATTTCATTATTTGTGCTTCCCATTATCAGGGTGTGTAACTAAAATACATTTTTACATAACACTTGAGATTTGACACCTAGAGGCAATGTCCTCTTCACTATAAACAATCTTTATTTACTATGATTATCAGTTTTAGACAGTTCTTATCATAATACCACTAAATAATATTAGTTACTATCCAAATAATACTTTATATAAAATAGTTATATGATGAAATTACCAGATCATCATCTTCTCCCCATTATCTTACACCTGTAGGGTCGATGCACCAGGTTTTTGTCCTCAAAATAACTATCATCTGTCATCTGTCATCACCCCTTTCTTGATCATGTCACCTTTCACACAATCCATCCATCTATTTCTAGGTCTACCTCTACTAGTGTACCCCTCCACACTCATAACTAAGATTCTTCTTGTTACATGTGATTCATTCCTTCTCATAACCTTTTACTCCTTAATTTCTCTATCACTGGGTCTACTCTCAAACTTCCTCTAGAAATTACCAAACATTAAAATAATAATAAAAAAACTTTTCGATTTATAATAAAAGTTTAAGTCTAAGAGGTTTTATTTTATTAATTTAACTTATGATGCTCTCATGTACATTTCCCTGTGATTTATGTAAATTTATTAAAACCAGATACAAGAAAAACATTTTTTTTTATTTAAGAGCCAATGGTTTATTTAAAAACTTTTTTCTTTTCAAGCTGTAGTTTTTGAAAGACTTTTTAAATAACCGGAAATAATATTCTTGTCTATACATACCTATAGGAATATCACAAAGAAGTGCACAGGCGGATATAGCACCAAACGAGGCACCGGATATTTTTCCTAACAATAAATGTGGGGCATATTTTTTAAAACACACTGCAACACCAACATGGTATATACCAAGAAAACCACAACCCGCGAACGACAAGTTCATTATTCACGCATACAAAATGTATCGCCGAATACTATCAATGCACAAAACGAAATAGGTCGCCAATCAAATAATTTATCGGCAAGCAATCAAGATAAGATATTATTAATCACAAGAATATCGCTATAATCTTCTTATTGCGATTCCTAATAAATAAAACGAACACGACTGTCGTCGATAAAGCTCAAATATATATAAACAATATATTAAATCGTTGGGAATTGCGAATGAGAAATATTTACACGAAACTTCAGAGAAAAACGTCAGTAATGTCAAAGTCAAAATGACAGTGACACATGATCAAGACCCATAGACAATTTTAACAAAGACTATGCCCTTGTTAGAAGTGACGATTCTGCCTTCGGGAAATTGATGATTCATTGATTTGTCATTTTTAATGTCATTGTCAGATGTCTATGGTTTTATTTATTCCATCGATATTTGCTTGACGTCGACGTTTCTCTTTGTGATAGATTTTAATTTCCAATTTATTGTTCGAAATGGATGACTTCGGCGATAATTTCGTTCAGCCAGAGGTAGACCCGGCAGCGGAGTTCCTCGCACGAGAACAGAATCAACTGGCCGGCCTCGAAGACGAATTGGAAACTAGCGCTCCTCCCCCAATCATTGCTCCGGCTTCAAACGGCTTTGAGGATTTTGTCGGTAAACTATAATTTCTATTCTTATAAAACATTAGTTCGATTTAATTTTGCTATTAATTGCAATTTTTACATCAACTATTTATACAGTTTTTGCGTTTTTAGTTTACAATAAAAGGTTTTTAACTTATACATACTTCAGTCTTTTTTATTTTCCATAATGTTTTGTATTTAAAATATTCATATGAACCTTTTCTACTGATCATATAAATCATTGGTAATAATGAACGGTGCTGGATTTAGTTTCTTTTATAGGTTGTCCCTGCAAAAAATATGCTAAACACAATACATTTTCCTAATTTTTTAATGCAGGCCTGTATTTCTTTTGTATATTAATTCGCCGAGTTTCCTTCAATATAAATGGATAGTATTACATGAGTATTGATTCAAATAATCTTAACATTCACTGACTTCACTATATAATAAGATTGAATTAAAAAATACATTTTAAAACATCTACTTATTTTAAAATGAGGGTAAAAATATTTTATTCATATCAATATATAGTAGAGATTATATATTACATAATGAAATAAACCCATACTAAAGACTAGCTTTTGCCATAAAATTAAATTTTTAAAAGATTTGAAAAATTAACAGATATAATCATCATTAAATTTAAAAATAAATACTACCTTCATTATATAAAAACCACACATGCAAAATATCGATTGAAAGACATTTATATTGGCTTACAGAAATTCCAAGTTCAGCAGTTTATGAAACTGAAGGCCTGATGGATGACCCGACCCCAACTACTGTTTTCAGACAGGAGAGAGAGGAACCGGAAAAAATCAAAATATGGCGTGAGGAACAAAAAAAGAGACTAACTGAAAAAGGTTATAAAATTTCTAACTATCAAGTATATGTGACTGACTAGATATTTAAAATTTATCTTCCCCATAATTTTCGTTTAAAACAGAGGTAAAATGTTTTGTACTTATATTTTAGCTGGATAATTTATAAATATTTTTAAAATTGGTACTACAGATATAGAGAAACAATACCTAGAAATAATAGATGCCTTTTGAATTACAAGATAATCTTACATTTGTTATTAAAACAAGAATTTCAATTATTTTACTTCACTATCTTATTCATTGTTTAATCAATTATTTTTATTACTAAATCCTTAACCCTTGAATGACTCATTCATTATTGTTGTCACCAATGAGTCATTTGATTGGACCAATATTTTATAATAATTCTTACATTATCTAGATGAAGAGGAAGAAAGGAAAAAGGAGGAAATGTTGAAGGTAGCAAAGAAGGAACTAGAAGACTGGTACAAGACCCACGAGGAGCAAATTGCTAAAACCAAAGCTGCTAACAGGTAAAAGTTCTTGCATGTCCATCATTATTTGAAACACAGTTTTAGTTTACTTATGTAATTTGTATTTTCATATGTAAAGAGAAATTATATTTAATTAAATATTAAATATAGTAATTACTGGGTTTTGGGGATCTTTTTAATATGTATAATGTAGAAATATGTAAGTTATTTTATTTCTTTGCTATAATATTATATTTATGTTTATTTTTATTTAAATTGAGTATGTTAAGTATCTTCAAATTTCAATTGCATAAATGCATGGAGCTTTTAGTATATGTAAGGAACATAAAAAGACCCTGATCAAAGAAATTTATAAGTAAACATAAATTATATAGAATTTATATACTTTTCTTTTTATTTATTATTCTGGTTTTGTTCTAATAAATACTATTTTCTTTCCAATGCTGTCAGGGAGTCTGCTAAGTGAGTATTCTAAATTAGTTTCAATGTCTACTAATATTGGTGATTGTAACATTTTGGTAATTCTTCAATTTCCTTGGCAATTAAAAAAATCATGGGGTAATTTGGAAATAACTTGTCTAATCATCTCTATGTGATGATGACATTTTTTATGTAACAATGGGTTTATTTGTTATTGTCTATGGTTTGACATAATCTGATGGTGTCATTTACATGAATATCATATTCTTTGTTAAATTCTTCAGCAATGGGTACAGTTAGCTGCACAAATATGTAAACTTAATAAACTTTAGAAACTTGTATAGGTTTTAAAACAGAAGACATACAAGTTTCTAGCATTCTAACTATATATTTATACAGCTGATTGTACAAAATAGTGGGAAAAATCTTAATATTATTTGTATACTTTATTTCCTTTTAATTCAATTGTTTCATTATCAATTTTAAAACTTTATTACAACAATCTTGCACTTAAATTGTCGAGATATTTTTGTAGTCTAGTATAAGGGACCTCTATGACATACCTTAAAGCACCAAGATAGGTGCATGAAACATATTTAAAATTTTTTTTTAGATGTAAAACCAATAGTACT
This sequence comes from Papilio protenor, assembly GCA_029286645.1. Taxonomy (NCBI): domain Eukaryota; kingdom Metazoa; phylum Arthropoda; class Insecta; order Lepidoptera; family Papilionidae; genus Papilio; species Papilio protenor. The sequence goes on from JAGSMZ010000008.1 coordinate 4,464,898, forward strand.
ACAAATAGATCTAAGATATGCCATTTACATTTATTACAAAGATATCTTTGTATTGTAGGCACAAGTAATATAGTTTGATGGAGTTTGTAGAGTTTTTTTTAATGTAATGCAACTGGTCGGTATAGAAACGCGGAGCGTGCTCTGGCGCGGGGTTCCGAGGGTGGGTCAACGGAGGGCGGGGAGTGGGCGCGTGTTGCGGAGCTGTGCGACTTCGGTCCACGGCGCGGGCGCGACGTCGCTCGCCTGCGCTCCATAGTACTTCAACTGAAGCAGGCTGGCGTCAGGCCTAACTACCCGCCTCGCACCACTAAAGTGTAAGTAAAGTCCCTTATTATAATATCGTATTCCAATTTTACTACTGGTTAAAGACTCAGATACGACGGTTGCTAGATGTATGGAAGAGCAACAGATACTGTCCGGACTTTCTGTAAGGATAAGGGCAAATCCTGAATGTGTTGTAATTATTTTTATTAGTTAAAAATCTACTAAAAGCCTTCTTGCTTGCAGTTTTACGGATACCAATGAGGAGGTAACAATTAAAATGCGTTTGATTAACAAAAAAACAAAATTATCTCTATTATAAAGCTAAGCTAGGTTTATTAACATATTATGCCCGGAAAAGGCATGTATTTGGGATATACCTCTTGTAGACACATAATTGTATTATTTTATTTCCTATCATCCATTTATTGTGCCTTTTATAATGCTACATCCAAACTTACGTACAGTCCAAGATACATTTTCCTTATAAACCATTACTATCATTAATGCTAGATGGGTTGTAAAAGTATTTAGTCTAAAATTGTATAACAGATTTTTATAAATGTGTCGTAATTTATTTGTTCCACAGGGCTTAAATTGTTGGAGTACCATGGATGGAACACTATTAGAAGCCTGAATATTTGCCTATAAAAATATATCAGTCTCATTATTTGAAATTATTTAAATTTAAAATATGTTTAATAATGTTACTAGATATGCTATTGGTTAACAAGTGTTTAAGCTGAATTGTTATTTAGTAATGGAAAAACATTTGTAATAATGTATCACTTGATCATAGCATCGAAATTAATATAAATCATTCCAAACCGAATTGTTTTTTATTTATTTGGTTTAATTTTTACTATACTGCAATTTGAAAAACTAAAGAATTCATATTTGCATATTTTAGGCCTAGTTAGTATGGAGATCTTGATAGAAAATTATTCATCATGTTATTGCAGTAAGTAAAAGAATATAGTCACCCAATACATAATATTATGTATTTATTAAAAAAATATTGTTGATAATGATAAATTACCCGGTTAAGACTACACAGGAATAAAAAAAAAAAAAAAAAAAAAAAAAAAAAAAAAAAAAAAAAAAAAAAAAAAAAAAAAAAAAAAAACTAAAACACACTTGTACACAAAACCAGTCTTATGTTAATATCTTCAATGTGAATTAAATCAATTTCATTTATAATTTTAAATCTTTGGCTATATCAATATGTTTCCTTTTGTATATTCTCTCGGCTAATAGCAGTAATAAATACATTAAACTTATAACTAGTAAGAACGGCCAGACACCACTGGTTAAATAACTTCTTAACTGTTGACCCAACGGTTTGTTTTTATTCAATAAAATTTTATTATAAACTATTTCTGTTCTTCTTGCGATATCCATCCAATTGTACATTTTTCTAATCATTCTGTTACATTCATATGGACATAGAATATATCCTTTTTTTAAATCATTAATAGCTAACTCAATACCATTTACAATACTGTAAACATTTGGTTCTGTTAAGTAAATCATATTTTCAGGTAGAACTTCAGGAATGCCCCCTACTTTAGTAGATACAACTTTCAGTCCACATGATGCAGCTTCAACTATTGCCATACAATAAGCTTCAGTTAATGATGTATTAAGAAATATATCACCTTTAACTAATGTATCTCGTACTTCAGAATGTTTCAAACTACCCAACAAGGTAACACAATGCTGAAAACCTTTTCTCTCTCTCACTTCTTGGAGTAGCCACATCTTTGGACCGTCACCACCAATTATAAACCTAAGTTTAGGATAACGAGGACACATATCAGCTATCACTGCAGCCATTAAATCTACCCCCTTTCTATACACTAATCTAGATACAATAACTATAGTTATCACATTAGGATCCCTTTTACTAGGATCTGGGGTAAAGTTGTAAGCATCAACTGCGTTAGGAATTACAGAAACTTTGTGTGCTTTTACTTTTGCTCTTAAAACTGTATTCTCTTTTCCAGTATGTGACACACATATGCAATGATCACACTCACATAGACACATTTGTAAATATTTATTAGTTAGAACTGCGGAAGTGTCTGCAAAGCCAAATAAACTGTGATCAGTGAATACTGTTTTCAAACCAAGCAACTTGCCTATGATTGAAATTTCATGTGCTAGAACACTAAAGGCTGAGTGGCCATGAACTATTTCAATACATTCACGGATTAAAATGTAACGTACTAAGGCTATGTTACAAATCATGGTAGGCAAAACACATTGTGCGTAAAATACTTTTATAGGTAAATAATACACTTTTAAGCCACCTGTTAGATATCTTACTCCCACTCTGTCGCCGTAGCAATGGGTTATGACGACAACTTTGTGCCCGCGTTTGATTAAACATTGCGATAAATTGTAAATATGCTCTTCAACTCCTCCTGTATTGGGGTAAAAGAAATCTGAAGCCATACAGATCACATGCCGCTTCTTATGATTTGCGATTTCCTATTGGAAGAAAAAGATGTTTAACGTTAATTATTTGTAAACAAAAATGATATACACATATACACAATCATACGTAACAATTTGATACCTTATTCATGTTAAAGAATTAATTAGTGTCTTAAATTATAAAATCGTAACACTGTTTACACAAAAACATGCAAAATATTTGATTTTGACTTGACATTGACTTTTGACGTGTCAAAATTTCCAAAGAGTAGTTGTACCTTATTTCTTTAAACTCCTATAAAAACCCAACAGAATAAATTCTAGAAATTATCGAACCATTTATCATCATCAAAGTTACAGAAAAAATCAGTTTATTATTTCATTTCTTTCTGTCCTTTTCATTTCCGAATTATGTCCATATATATTTATAATTTTGACAATTTACTCTTTGCTTAGGATCCAAGTGAAAACGTCAAAATCATATGTTTTGCTAATGTCAAAAGGCTCTCAAAACATCGTAACATGCTACTGATAGTGATAATGCATGGTTGATTTAAAATTAAATTCCATTCCCGTATGGTTTGTATTACGTTTTTAATACGTCGATGTAACTAAAACGCCAAAATCTTTAAAAATGAACGAAAGTAAAAAAGTGGATAAAAAATGTAAAAGATATGCCGCAAGATTACAATCTTCAAAAGGGGTTACTTGTACTGAGAAGCCTAGAATTGTAAGTTTTTATTTCTATAAGAACTATTGTATGTTATAGATTCTAGCATCGTTCAAAACCCGATTTATGGGCTGTACTTATTATTACTTGCAAAGTACATACATATTTTGTTGTTAACCTATACTTTATATTATTATTTTTCAGAATATAATACTTTGCAATGTCGGTCAAGCTACAGGACTATTAAAAGAAGACATAGTAAATCTATTGAATACATTACCTTCAGTGAAACTAAAAAAGTTTGTTGCTCAAAAGGGGGAGTCTCACTCGTATTTAGTATTTGAAAGTGAATCTTGTTCTTCAACTTTTTATCATAAATATAATGGTAAAAAGTGCTTCAACAATGACACATATTTGTATATGTGTTTTGTAGATAAAGGTAATAATTTTTTTTATTATTACACTTGTAAAAAATGGTATGTTTTAATTTGAGCAACATTTATCTATTTGCATAAATTTTTTAACCATTGAAACCAAAATAATTCAAACATAGTTTTTTTTAGTACCGAATACAGAAATTATATGTCCATGCAAAGATCCAGAAGGTCTATGCATTATAGAAGATTTTATAAGTATAGAAGAAGAAGAAAGATTGATAAAACTCTTTGACTGGGAGGATGACATACCAAACCTAAAAAATCGGCAAGTAAGACATTTTGGTTATGAATTTCGTTATGGAAGTAATGACGTAGATTTAGATGAACTATTACCGAACAAGATACCTAAGGAATGTGATATTTTTTGGACAAGATTAAAAAAATATGTAAACCTGGAACCACCTGATCAGCTAACTGTTAATAAATATATCCCAGGGCAAGGTAACCTAAAATCTTAATTTTTTAAAACTTTATACTGTCATTTGATCTACATCTAGTCACATTTATCAAAAATAATTAAGTGTGGTTTTGGCACAGGGGGACAGGACTTAGGGGAAAGATCCTCTTGTTGTATTCTCCTCTTTTGTCAATTAAAAGTAGACAACACATCTGCAAATGCCGATATCTATGGACAGCAAGCCCTATTTTGGTAGATTTCCATGGCCACTTGCTTGTTTGGCACTTTATACTATAAAAAAACATTCAAACTCTCCTTAAAACATATATTTTTTATTAATAAAAAAAACCTTTCATTACATATGTATTTTGCTTTTTAAGGTATTCCACTGCATGTAGACAGGCACAGTCCATTTGGCCCCACAATACTGTCCGTCTCACTGGGATCCTCAGTAGTTATGGATTGGAGACATCATAGTGGTCTGAACATACCCATTGTTATTCCACCAAGGTCAATGTTGATTATGCAAGATGAAGCAAGGTAGGAAATAAATAAATAAAATAAATTGTCTTGATTAACAATTAGATTAAAAAAAACTGTATCTAACTGATAATGTAACAAAAATTCATGAAATCCAACCAAATCTTCATTAGGTAGTTCAATTAATATTTCATATTATAGATATGACTGGCAACACGGAATACAGCCACGTACCTGGGACCCTGTCATTGAACACCAAACTCAGAATGGTCAACATGTTAAAGTGGTTACAAACGAGACTAGTAACAGGGAGATGAGGATATCATTGACTTTCCGTTGGACGAGACGTGGTAGTTGTGGCTGCTCGTACAAGACCCTTTGTGATACCGCGGATCCGAAATCTACTTGTGATTTGGATGATACCATTGCTTCTAATCTGGAGGAATTACATGTACATCAGGTAAGCTACTTTTATTTAAGAAGTCAGTGACCTTATTTATACCTATTTTCTGAAATTATAAAAAATTGACTATAGCTACTTTTCTTAATATTTTCATACTCTATGACATTTTTTACCAAAGAGTATAAATGTTTAAATGTGTGAAAAAGATGGTGCTAGAACCACAGACCTCTATAAATGGACTGGCTATGTAAGCCGTGGTAGATTGTGTCTATTTTTCTCCGTTTTAACGCTGGAGGTTGTGTATGGTAATGGTGGTGAGAATTCGAATTAACAGGCACATTCAAGCAGGATCGAAGCAGAAACAATCTTTTAAGCAGTGGCCGATCTATTGAGATTAGTGGTTAAAACCAAGAGAAGCAGTATTAGAAGCGACTTTAGAAGTGTGGTGTGCAGGTGTACGAGCAGATATCGCGTCACTTCAGCAGCACGCGGCACCAGGCGTGGCCGCAGGTGGTGCGCTTCGTGCGCGACTCGTCGCCCGGCGCCGTGCTGCTCGACCTCGGCGCCGGCAACGGGAAGAACATCCTCAAGCGAACAGATATACTGCAGGTACAGTGATCTAACAGGAGGGGTTTTTGCAATATTTTAGTAATCAAAGGCTATAATATAATAAAACGTAAAGACACTTTGTTTTGTAGCATATTTCTTTATTTTATTAAAAAACTCTACACTTTCCAGACGAAAAGAATTGGAAAACATTGTTATGCGAGGGAAGGACAAAACTGTAAGCCAACAGTATTTGTTAGCCAATTGTAAAGGCCTTCATTGTCATTTAAGCATTATAATGTCATGCAGCACGAGAACAGCTTTTAGAGACAAACGTCCAACATTTTAGTGAAAGATCGGTAGAAACTTACAATTTATCGAGTAAATTATTCATGTTCAAATTATTGAGAATAAACTGCAAAAATGTATTATTTCAATTTAGATAGCAGGCGAACGTAGTAGTGGGTTGTTGAGTGAGTGCAAGAACTATATCAGCGAGGTGCCGGCGGCCGACTGCGTCAGGCTGGACCTGCTCTATGCGGGCATAAGGGACGGCTGCGCTGACGTCATCATTTGTATTGCGGTCATACATCACTTCAGTACTCAGGTTAGTATATAAAAGCGAAGATAGACATTATGATGTTTTAAAAACTGCACACATGCATTAAATAGTTAAACGCAACACAACTTAGTGATATTTTAAACATCCGGCTCAAAGGCCCAAATATTTGATTTTTACAAATTGTAAAAAAAAAATCATGTGACTGTTTTTTCTTTCTTTTTTCTAGTCGAGACGAGTTCAAGCTTTAGCAACAATAGCTCGACTACTCCGTTCAGGAGGTCGCGCTCTTATCACCGTATGGGCTAAAGATCAGACCAAATCGAACTATCTGTGCAAAAAGAAAGGAAATGTTATACAAAATAATAGCACTGTCGAAGTGGCCGGTATCAATCTCCCGGTGCACGAAAATAGAACTCAGTTCCAACACAAAGATTTGCTTGTCCCATGGAAATTAAGAGGCGTAAAAGAAAGTAAATTATCAGATCAACCGGAAAGCACTCTGTTAAGGTTTTATCATGTGTTTGAAGAAGGTGAATTGGAACAATTATGTGTCTCGTCTGACTTAATTGTGGAAAAAAGTTTTTATGATGAAGGAAATTGGTGTGTTGTTTGTAATAAACCATAAATTATTCACCATGTTCCGTCTTTTATTTATTAACAATAGTTTCTTCGATTAATAAAAATAACATAAAAGATATAAATATAACGATTTTATTTTAAAACCAACATAAATATAATAACTTTTGATCAGATATTCTAAGGTTTCATCAGCGCCAGTTGTAATAAAGGTACAATGGATATTGTTGACAAATCTGCCAACACGGCATCCACATTTTGAATCGTGTTTACTTGAAATATATTCTCTTTTCTGAAACTTAAAATGGCGACCGCGAGCAGTGGCAGAATGTCTAAAGAGTCGTAGCCCAAGATGGCGTCCCATAAAAACAGCAGCTGATCCGGGGGAAGATGTCCACTGAACGCTCGCATTAACCATTTGAAAACAACTCTCACTCTAAAAAATAACATAATGAATTACACATAGTTTACTATTAATTATTTCACAATTAGTTTCAATTTACTTACGGATGGATGTTAATGTTTTTGAAGTGTATCCAGAGTAAAGGTTCATTCGCTTCTAATAATCTTTCATATAATAAGCAAAGTGATACGATACCCTGAAATTAATATAATACTGAGTTTACAACGGTTTCAGTCAACATAGATAACTAAATTTAACCCATTAAAAAAAGGATTATAGCATTTCGTGAAAACAATTATACATTTATAAATCATCATCTCTTTGTTAGTCAAATATTTTTTTTTTTAAAACGGGCATCGCGCAAATGCTAGAGTAGAATAAAGTAATTTAGATTATGTGACCTGCGGGTGTGTGGAGATGTAGTGCAGGCGGTGCCAGTAGCGGATGTAGAAGGCGCGGAAGGTGTAGTAGAGCTGCACCGGCTCGTCGTATAGGTAGCAGAAAGGCGTCGCTGCACACCATACATTTAAATGTCGCGACTTTTATATACGAACATTACCTCGTTTTTTTTTAAAAATCCATGCATATAGATTTGTTCATATTTTGCCCTTTCCTCTGTCCAATTGTGTAAAGAACGAGATTACTTTAAGGTCAAAGAAACTCACCATACATAGAGAAGCCATGGAACGGTATAATTCCACTGGGCGGGAAGACGGTGGTGTTGTCGGGCGAAGTCTGCTTGCCTTTGATGGTAACGGTGAGGGCGCTGCCCACGCAGCCCGTCAGCTGCTTCAAGATCTCGCCATCGCGCGAAAAGCAAAGCATCACCTGGTAATATGAGGTTTTATTAAAAAGGAGCTAAAACAGTTTACCTTGTATTGGCTATCAATTACTTTTTAGAACGGAAAATTAACAAGTGACAAAAACAAACCTGGTATAGCAGATCTTCGAACACAAAATACTGGTCATCGTTAGATGCTGTCAGTTGCACGTCTTTGAATATTAGCTTGTCTATCATGAGATCCACCTCCAATACGCTCTTCTTTAGTTGATTGAAATTCGCCGCTTGCTAAAGTAAATAGGTAATCTGTTAAATTAGAAATAATTTACGTACGATTCCTCACTTCTTATCCGATGAAATTATAGCTTAGTAAAAAGGTTTTTTAAAACGTTTATTACGTGTGGAGTGATCTCGACGCCCAGCACTTGTGCCCAGAGTCCGGCGCGTAGGCAGTGCGGGCTGCCGCGCTTCAGGAACTCCTGTGCAACGGGCGCGTAGCGCAGCGCGGAGACACGAGCGCCCAGCGCCGCGCGTTCCGCCGCCAACGCGCCGCCGCCCAGCGCACACCGCGACTCTGGGTTAGCGCCCAGCAGCGGCTCCCCGCTCGCCCACTCAGGATACTCCTTGCGCTATACGATCATTACACACTAATATTATCTTACAACTGAAGCTCTAAACAGTAATTAAAATCCCCTGAACAAGGGTTACAAGAGGCAGAATGAAGAATAACTATCTATCACGTGGGTTTTGTGAAAATCAAATAACGTTTCTCTTGCAACTTTAACGTTTATTTTTGCTATTACCAATTGATCCAAAGTTTTCACTTGCAGTGGTAGATGTGCAAACTCCCATTTCGGCTCATCCCTGTAATCATTACAAAAACTGAGTACCAGAAGTGCTGTGCTGTACGTTACATAGTTTGTTCTTTTTTTAACTTACTCTCTTGTAAATGGTACGTAACCGGACAGAGTTAATAGAACTTCTAAAAAATCCTTTGGTGCGTACACGGGTCGGTATTTGGAAAGATCTGTCAAAAGTTATTATTTTTTTAATTGCAAACAGTTCATTTAATGCAAAATGAGATTGACAGTGCTATAAAAGCCCTTGTTAGGTTCTAAATATTGATTTAAGACGTTTGTAGTGATTTTTAAATGTTCTTACCCAAACTATAAGTGCTAAGTTCGTTCCATTTTTCAGCGATGTCGTCTTGTTCGCTCTGCGGCCTCAACTTAGCTAACGAAGTTTCTAAGTCCGAACACATAGAATTCAATGATTTATGTATCCTTTTCTCCCATTGAGAACTCGCTTTAGACAAACATGTGAGGGGATCTAATTTCTAAAAAACATTGTAAAGTTTCATCCCTTCGTTATAAAGTGTAACGAATTATTTTATGATAAGAACTCACATTATTTTTACTTTGTGTTCGTACCCAATGGTATACGGTATTTCTTAACTTTGTGTCTAAACCTTTTTCTTTCATGGCCTCTTGAAGGCTTTGTTTGAAATCTTCCTTTTTAACGTTTGGAGACGAAACTAATTTCTGTAGGTTGATAGAAAATATACTAAAGCAGTTATTTCAAAATAATGCAGTGGGACTTTGAAACGCAATATTGTATTACCGAAAGAACTGGATACAAAACGAAGTGGTATTTTGCGAGTGCCAATAGTAGTAGCAGGTTTAAGAAGTTAAGATGCTATTTGAGATTTCATTTACCTGTATGTCGCTATAAAATGATTTATAAATGGAAAGATTTTTTATTTCTTCTGCTAATTTAAGAGCTGTGTTATGAATAGCATCTTCTTTGATGCCGTCCATTTCTATGAATTCACCGATTTAATTTTAATTTTACTTAAACTAAACCAAATCAAACAATAAATAAAACACAGTTCAATAAAGTATTGACATTGTCGCTTAGTAACTGAATAATTGAAAAATAAAAAAAAATCCGGAAAGCTACCGTATCATAGGTGATATATTATTGATAACTTAAAATAACATTTTATATGACTATTCTGAAGTAGAGAAGGTGGGAAAAAGTAAAAATGGACGGAATATCAAGGAATATCAAAATATACGTGTAAGCGATGGAACTTTGTGATTTTCAACGCAAATATGTTTTTTACAAAGGCAGCACTCGAAATTAAACAGACGTGTTCTGTCACTGTCATTATCAAACTCCGTCGCTGTGATTGATTTTGCATTATCAGTTGTCATTCTGTGTTTTGAAAACAAAGAAAAATGGGAAAAATATTCCTACACCATATTGGTGGGACTCGTTTATTTTCATGTGCCACTTGTGATGTGAATCTCACTAATCGTGCGGAGTTAATCAGCACGAGATTTACCGGAGCAACAGGTTTGTTCATGTTTTATTCGATATTTGTGATGAAATTGATGACGAATAACTAATTGTAAGGGATGTCATTTAATGTACTCTGTGATAAATTATAATATATAACGATATTTACTAATATCGTTTAATACTTTGTAAGAAAAAAAAAACAAAAACCCGAGATGAATGTATAGTGTAGTCTTACTATCTTACTATTAATATAAATGTGAAGGTGTAGATGGATGGATGTTTGTTAGAAGGTATCTCCGAATCGGCTCAACTCAAATCAATCAATTTAGCACAGATGTAGAGCATATACTGGATGACCACATAAGCTTTTTTTTTAATTCCGTGCAAACGGAGTTGCTTCCAACAGCTAGTAATATAAAAAAATTGTTACAGGGAGGGCATTTCTGTTTCACAAGGTTGTGAACCTTGTGTACTCCGAGGTGCAGGACCGAGTGATGCTGACCGGGCGGCACATGGTCCGTGATGTCTCTTGCAAGAACTGCACCAATAAGCTAGGCTGGGTCTATGAATTTGCCACTGAAGAGAACCAACGGTATATTTATTCTTTTCTATTTGATTTAGTCAGATCAATTTCACTAGTAATTTTGTTGTTTACATAACTGAAATGTATATGATATTTTTATTAACTGTTCCCCATTCACTATTTAGTGTAAATTTACCTCACTGACGAAAGGAGTAAAGTTTTTATGCATATTTTGATATGTATGTAAGTTCCTTTGACTACTTAGAGCCTTAACTGGTCCAATTTTAACAACTGAGGTGTTATTTGATGCATCTTCTGCCCTTCAGTGTCATAGGGTTATAGTCAGTCACTCTTTACTTTTTAAATAAGCTTGTAATCAGAGGACATAGCATGAAATTTTACAAGCATTATGTGATTGACAGATTTGGTATTATACTTGTTTGTTTACACCTGATAAATGCTCCACAAATGTCATATAAATTTTGTTGATAATACAAATACTTCCTAATTTTCATGCTATTCCGATTCTTGTGAGTTGTTTTTAATATAGTAACAGTTGTAACCTGTTTTACAGTGGTCTTTAATAGTTAACACCACAAAAGGAATTGTAGTCAAGTGAGTGTTTTCTTGCTACAGATATAAGGAGGGCCGCGTTATATTGGAGCGGGCGCTGGTTACGGAAAGTGATGGCATTGAGGAAATTCAAGTGAACAATGATGATTGATACTGTAGCAATTGTACTGCAGAATATATTATTTTTCACTAGTAATTCTAACTTTATCAATGAAAATTGGCAATATTTAATTTTTTATATATTTGCAAGATAATTAGAATTCAGATCGTTGATAATTTTTTAATATAAACTCATTAATCTGTCAATAAAAATGATAAAACACACATTTGGAATTTCACCTTTGCTTTGCAATATTATAAATTCATTCAATTCAAAACAATGAGAGCAATAATTAATTATTTTCTCAATGATAATAGTTAAACTAGGTTGCATGGAAGGTAACAATGTAGTTTGAAAAGGGATTTTTATCATTACAAGGATTTAACACAAAGTTAATATGGAAAATGCATAAAGCTATTTTTAATCAAAAACAAAATTAAAAATATTTCTTTAATTATAAAAACAGGTCGAATTTCGAGCAATGGGACTGCTAGTAAAATTAAATACACATTTGCAATATCACATTTTATTCAATATTATAACACAACATATATCTTTAGCAGATAACATAATTTTTATTTGTGTTTCTATGCCGCTAAACAGCAGTTTTGATTTACAAATTGAAAGAATAATATAAATAAAATGCCAACATATAAACAAAATAGTACAGGACGAATCGAGTAGTGGAATTTTGAATATAATCCAATAAATAATATAATATTGAAAATTTAGCACCAATATTTATAACAGAAGCTGTACTATGTTGTATTTTATATTACTATTGTAAGGGATCATTTAAATTTATGCCAATGAATGAATAAATATATAATTATTGTCAGATAAAACTAAATCTAATTTATTTGCAGGTTATGTTTAGATTTTGACCAATCAATTACCCTACATTTAAAATTAACTAATAAAAAATTGCACTTGAATTATTTTTAACAACATACAAAATATTCTAGTACATAGATCAGAGACTTCGTAATCTGTGGATTTCAACTGCAGTGTAATTTCATTGACACACTGATGGCTCGTATGTAAATTATTATATGTTTAAAACGAAACTTTTCTGAGATAAAACTTTACAAAAGGGTGCCTTTAATTACGATGCATCAAATATGAACATTGATAGACAACAGATGTTTATCTATCTAATGTTACTTTATTTACAGTTATTAGTATTTATCGAGTTAATTTAAAGATAATAATAATTGTAAATTGTATCCTACTATAGTATACCTAGGAGACATACTCGTATTGCTATCCCTTATATTATTTGAAAAAGAGCAGGTGTGTCACTGCAGTTGATACCCACTAGAAATTCCACTACTTGATGCCATCCCATCTCCCGCCATTTTTATCGTATCTCTATACTCTGTAACTGAAAATATACTTCATAAAAATATCGCACCAACCTCCGGCGGGCCGTGGGCCTATTTATTTACAAAAAAAGCACCTCATTACATATCATACTTTAAATTAAAATATACAAAAAAACCTCAAAAACTGAAATAGTTGCATCAATATCAAAGTCAATACATTAAAAAAAATAAGAATAAGAGCTTGTGTAAAATATGTGATGTTTGTATTAATATGAATGCACGTAAAAATCAAGACCACTAAGTAGTAAACAATGGGATTTTTTTCACTTTCTCGTTTTATCATATCTCAATTACAATTCAATAAGTTTGTAAAATAAAAAATATACTCTTTCTAATTCAAAATCGAATTCGAGATCACATTGAAGCCAATCTCCTGACTTCATATAGTACACATTAAAGCAATTATTTGAAACATTATCAGGTCTCAGGTTTGTAATCATTTTAGTGTAACAGTTAAACAAATTTAATATAGTATCTTTTTAAACATAGTTAAACCTACTAGTGATGTGTATTAAGATCTTTTAAATTGATTTTCTGAAGTTAAAAGCGACTTATGTAACTAAATTGCAGTAAGAAATATAATATTATATATCTTTCTCGGTTTTAATTACTTAATAAAGATATGTCCAAAGTTATCTATAAATAAATAAATCAGAAACATGTTCTGTTTTGTAATAAATATGTACATAACAATTTAACTGTACGTTTTCACTGCGGAAACACGTGAACAAAACAATTTATTCCCCCTCATTCAGTTACAAAGATATTTTCTACAGGTGATGCTGCAATCGAAACCCACAGTCTAGGATAGTTTATTTCAAATAAAAGAATCCCGTCCAATAATATGTGTAAAGCAAGCTGAAGAATTAAAATGAAAACTTTTTTTGCATTGTTTTACCAATATTAATTAGTCCGGAGAGCGTATGGTGCACCGCGTATCAATTTGGTTTGTGAATTTCGTATTGTGTACATTTATCCGATGTTCTTACAGTGAAGGAAAACATCGTGATGTAACCTGCAAATATTGTCGAAGAAATTCAAAGATATGTGTGAAGAGAACCAACCTGCAGCTGGCCAGCGTATTTGACTAAAGCCTAGTCATCCTAACTTGGGTATGCACCGAATCCCTCGGAGGGGACATACATGTGCTGAAGACGAATTACTATGGCCATGTGTATATAGCAGGGAAGTTGCGATTTAACTTGAATATTATGTAACGATGTTGAATCCTTCTTAAGGCGCAATAAAAAGTAAAATGCTATAGCTAAGAGTACTTTTATACAAAGACGGAAATTGATCGCTTAAGGAATATGTATTAGAAATTAGTCGTGAATGTATACGTGAACGGACTATAACTTTAGAATCTAGGAATTCCTACGTTTCCGACAGACAAAGCTTTCGATAAGAACGACTTCGCCTTTCTTACACGATTCATAAAAAAGGTACGGGGTGTGATCGCAACCTAGGCGAGTCTTTCGCGGTTTCGGAGTGCGGGTAGAGCCGTTGCGTTTCCGTCTCTATGAACTCCAGGACCGCCATATATATAAATTTGTATTGGGCCTCATTTTGAACCATACCGGAGCGTTGGTCTCTCACCATTTGCACCGTGCGGTGTATGTCTATTTCGCAGTCGTAGCCCTCTTTCCTAACCTGGTCTAAGATCATGTCGATGACAATGAAGGTGCCGGTGCGGCCGATGCCGGCGGAGCAGTGCACGCATACCGCGGCCTGCAGCGGCGCGTCCGGTCCCGTCATTATCTGCTGCAGCCGGTGATTTACGTCCAAGAGGATGTTCAGTACCCGCCCGGGCTCCGAAGGAACGCCGTGGTCCGGCCAAGCCGTGAAATGGAAATGGTAGATCGTTCGTTTTTTTTCGCATTCGTCTTTTCTCGTCACGATGAAACGCCTCAGAGTGTAGTCCTGAGTCGAAGATTCCGATTCATTAAAAATGGTATATTTCTTATAGACTTCCGTCTTATTTAGATACGGCCAGTATCGTTCGCATTTAACTTTGCCGCGTTCGATCTCTTTTGTCGTCATTATTATGATGCGGACGTCCTCCTGCCATATCATAGACCAGAACTGATATGTTGTGGTAGTCAGGCAGCCTTGTGTAGCGATATAAAGTTTGTTGTACACGAGCTCGACAACTCCATTCTTCGTTGGGATTCCAGTTTTGGGAATGGTCGTGTTAACATAGTTAGGATTTGGCCGAAGGACGAACGATGGAATTATCTTACGAATACCGTTTTCCTGTTTTATTATTTCTTTCGGCTTTTCTGATGTGATGATGACGCTGGCATGAATTGGCGATGACTTGTCCTTATGTCTGGAGGAAGCATCGCGCGAGGAATACGTTTCGAAGCTTCCGTTGGAGTCGGAATCGGTGCTTTCGCATCGGATGTAGTTGGCATTGATGTAATCTGCGCCGGGCGAAGCGTCGGGTGGTATATCGCGTAAAATGACTCGCGTGTGATCGAACGGTATAATGTTTTTATATCTGTTTTTTCTTATGTTTTCTGGTTTTGAACCTTCCATTCTATCAAACAATTGCAAGTTTTCCATCATCTGTAACGTTTCGAATTCCTCCCAGAAACCCTGTTTGTATGCCATGCTCTCGATAGGACCCTCATTTTCTTTTTGAAGTTGTTTGACACGGGTATGAAGGTGTCTCACTTGTATTCGAGTAGCATTAAAAGGTTGAATAAGTCGTAATACTTCGCCTGTGGTTTCGACCATTGGATAGTTGCGGTAGTGCTCTATTAAACTTACGAGATCATCGAACTGTTCACCTCCGCCGACGTCATATTTATTGTCCTTTCTCCTTATGATAACGTGCGTGACGCGATCTCGCGTTCGTACGGACAACACGAAGTCCCCGGGCTGTCTCTGTGACTCTCTAACGAGGAAGGATCCATTTTTGCCGTTCTCTAACATCATCCTCTCGGCTTCTTTTGCCGTCAATTGGCCGTGGTACCAGCGCTCAGTGGTAGGATCTGCGCAATTGAGTGGAATTTTTAACCTGATGATGTTACCGTTTTTTTCACGTAACTGTCCTTGATTGTCCATGTAATGCTGGACGAGTTCCGACAAAGTGGCGAATTTCTCTCCACCGTAAAGATCTAGAAACTCACCATTATTCTGAATTTTTATGTGCGTTACCTCGTTACCCCTTCGCACAGAGAGTGTAAAGTCTCCCTTATTACTCATGCTAGGCCTCGCAAGGAAGTAGCCGTCACGCCCGATATCCATCAGCAGTTTCTCTGCATCTACCCCGTTCAGTGACGGGTGGAACCATCGTCTTGTGATCATCTTATAATTATAAAAAGCACCAAATGTACACTTACATACACTACAAATTTAAAATTAACATCTGTATTCCTTGTTGCTTCAATGCATTGTCTCCTATCATCTGAAAATTAGAATAACATAAAATCAATTGTTTCATTTTCCTAGTTGAACAAATATGAATTTGTTAAATAAAAATAACTTATGTATTAGTTATCAGTTTAAGTAGAACAAAAAAAACTTTTGCTAACAAAAATTTAATGCTCAACTTTGTATAATACATGAAGAGAAAACTGATGTTAAAGATCTGAAATAATGAGCATGTTTCGTATTGAATTAGCTTAGCTTATAAAACATCTAAAAAAAAGTTGGTCTTCATGATCATTGCAAGTAATATAACATGGCGAGATGGTACCAGTTGAACGAGGAGGCAATGTACTATATTCATCAGGCCCTAAATTGTAACCTTATGGTAAGTTGGGTATTACTTCATATATGTAATAATATTACCTTTGTTTGATTCAACCAAAAACTGCAGGCTTAAACTCCAAATTTCATTAAAATTTTAACATATGGTAGATCATAAGTAACACTTAACAAGCAAAGTGTTCAAAATTCATTCCAGAATTCGGCCTTGAGACTTATTATTTTCTTATTTTAATTTAAAATAGCAATCTGATGTTTTAAATTATTACTTTTTTTAAAATCCATTGATTTAAAAAGAAATCTTAACTAAACCACTAACTATGTCTGACAGACACAATGTTAATATTTTTTTCTATATTCATAACATTTTAGCCTGTTAAAATGGCTTGAATGTTTTATCCATTCAAGTTTTTTCTACAGTGTAATTCACTTGTATGACAGTTCGATTTTAATACCATCTCTCTAATATTGGTATATTATTAATATTGATATAAGTTGATCTTGGACTTGACTATACCTAAACAATTTCTGTTAAAAAGCATAGTTTTATTTCCCTTATCACTCTGCCTAAACTTACAAACTTCTCCACATTAATGTGTTTTATTTATATGTTTTGTTAAATGTGCAATAAATATTTATGTAATTTATTTCATTAGCTTACTAGCGCACCAAACAACTATGGGCTGTCAAATTCTCGTGATATTTTTTTTCCAAAGCTCAACGCATTAATGGTGCAATTGTGAAATGTTTCATTTATGATTGGTTTAATTATGTTTGAAATATGTCTTACTATAAATTTATATTACATCAATATATGGATACTATTGTATGTGAAATAAACACTTAAAATTAAATGAAATTTAATGAAAAAGATGTACAAAATATAAAGATGTTTCAACTGGTTACTCTTTGTTTGTCTCATAACATTAAGGGGTCGAAAATTATCTTGAATAATAGTAATAATATTATAATAGTATTATGACAAATGTACAAACGCTCGTCAACTATAGACACACTTATGCATAAGGCGCTACACAAAGGTATAACTTAAATTCATTATTTAGCAATTACAAAGATCTATGTTTACTTTTATGAATATTCTCTTACCTCCTAAAGGCACTCGAGCTGTGTGCAAATCGCTAAATTCCTTAAAATAGGAATTATTGCAATCGAACTGTTGTTGCTAAGCTGACTTTAGACTTTTTGTTATACTGTTGTATTCAAGGGCGTATACACTAGTGTAGCGATGCACAATTACTTCAATTGAACAATAACTTGCAGTAACATTTAGGGATAACCATATAATGTTACTAAGGCAATAAATAAAATGTTAAAAAACTTATGAATAAAAGCCAAAAAAATATTTCGTTCCCTCGGTTGCCTAAAGTAATGACACAACTTTTTCCGTTTTTTTTTTGTCTCCAATCTCCTCAACTTTGTCAGAATTGACATTGACAGATGTTGACATTTCCACAGAAGATAAATATTTAGAAATAAGGAAAACCTGTTGCCATTACAAGAAATAAATTCCATCAATTTCCACTGCTGAGGGTTAATATTCCCCTATTCATGCTATAGTACACTCAGCGTGAATTATTCACGTTGAATATATTTACAGAAATAGTAAAGAAAAAAATATTTTTAAATCATAAACCATAGTTTTTTAATAGTTTTCTATAGCGATCAATAAAGATGCTGAAAAGATCTTTTACCATGCTTAGTGTATTTATGATATATGTTTATAAAAGACAAGTAACTGGAAAACTAATTTATATTGCGATAAAATAAAATTACAAGTTAAAAATGCTTTTAATTACAAATCAAAACACTATTTTTCATTTGACGCCGACTGGTTCTTTTGGGTTCTACCAAAATAGCTCGATATAACTTTCCTAACAGCAAGCCGTCTGTTCTGGGAAGAGGTTTCGCCTTCATTATGCGATGTTTTAGTCCAATGCTCTGCAAAACTTTGTCGCCTAAACACTTTACCTAAAGATTGCCATTTTTGTTCAGGACTAATTTGTTTATCTTCGAACGTTTCCTTGCTGCCTGATGGTCGGTCACCCTATTAGAAAGATATATTTTAACGTTACAAGGTTGCAAGAACAATTTGACTGTTGAAACATTTATAAGATGTTTATGTGAAAATTGTTACTAGAATAACTTCTACCAGTCCTCAATTTTTCAATGCCCTTATTATATCTCTATATCTACAACTTCTTCAACTGTGTGAACTTTTCAACGTTTGTTGTTGTCCCGATAAAAAAAACCTTTAAACACTCTGAACCTAACAAAATTAGACAAAATCTGATATCGTTATTGCGAAAGATAATTTATTGTCATCTTACTTACATCATTAGATTTGGTAGAGCGAAGCTGACCTCGAAAAAAACTTGATATGGATTTTTTCCAATTTTTATGATGTTTAAAAGAATTCAAATCTAAAGTACCGGGACCATCTGCCGGCACTTTATTTTTTTTATAAGTTTCTTCTTCCTTTTTTACAGAATCCTTTTGATACTGAGTACCCTCAGGGCACAACATTTTAGTTATATTAGTGCTGTTTAATTATTTTGTTTATAACTATGGTATGTGTTTAAAAACGTTTAAAAATATTTTCAAGTGTCATAATAATAAGGGCATTTGTTTGAGTTAAAAATGTCAAAATCAAAAATGGAAGATAAACGTTTTATAATGTTATAAATAGGTCAAGTAAACAAACGAGTTATTTTTCATTTTTATGTTAAAAACTTTATGCTCCTGAAAAATTTAACTACTATATCGAAGGTGGCGCGTTCGATACAGCCCAATGTGTGGCGCCCCAAACGCTTTAAAGATAAACCCGTTTTTATTGGCTTTACAGAGCTGATACTTTTGCCTTTTTATACACAAAACACAAAGAATGTTAAAAGAGCGGGAAATCGAATTTAGTTCCTATACGATTACAATTTGTAAAATTTTTATCAATAGCAATTGAATTAAAAATAATAAAACCTGTTTATGACATAAATTATACGTTTAATCGAAATTAACGATGCAGGCGTTGGCTTCGCCAGAAGTAAGTATTTTTTTTTATAATTTGTTGGAAAATTAGGTTATTTTGAATGTTTATTGTGATTTTTTGTTACTGCAGGATTTTTTAAATCTCTTAACAAACGCCGCCACAAAAAATTATCTAGGTTCGGTAACTCTAATGAAACAATTGACGGTTGCTACTGTGAGTATGATAGCGTATTTGAAGGATGCCTTTCCGGAGGACAGTTATAATATAGAGAAGTTTAAAGAACTTAAATTACCAATATTGAAGAAGAATTGTCGAGATGAATCTGCTCAATTCCTGAGCACGGCTTTAATAAATGCCTTTGACGCATTTGATAAGAAATATGTAAGTTATTGTTTTAAAGTTAAATAAAAGTAACCATAAGATTATTTGACAATTAATGAGTTAATTACAAGTTTTTTCATGGCTAAAATAAAAAATCTAAACTACCCGTATTTTAGCTAGACCGTCTAGCATTATGTTTCTACGTGGACGAATGTAAGCCGGAAAATTTGGTGGATTACCATATTTTCGAGTACAAGTACCACGCGGCGGGCGCGGGCGTACGAGTGCATTCCGGCCGCGAACTCGAAGACGACGCCTACCATCTGCTGCAGTACTGCACCGTCGTTAACAACGGCTATCAGACTAAGACACCTGCCTCTTTGGACTTCAGCTTGAAACTTTGTTACAACGAAGGTATAAAAAATAATTGTACTAAGTTTTCCTTCGCCTTCGAATATAAGGAAAAATGCTGTGATAAGTCAATTGACCGACTAGATGAGCGTCTTTTTTTTTAATGAAAAAGGCATGGAAATACACTAAGCTTGAAGCCTTGTTGCTGGCACTTAAAAATTGCTACTTAGCTCCATCTTACTAATATTATAAATGCGAAAGTTTAGATGGATGGATGTTTGTTAGAGTTTGTTGCCTAAACGGATCTCGATGAAATTTGGCATAGACGTAAGGGATATTCTGGATGAACACATAGGCTCACTTTTGTTGTTTTTTTTTATTTCCCCGCGGATGGAGTCGCGGGCAAAAGCTTATCCTATGAAAACATATAGCGGCGCCGATAGACTACCAGGCGCCAGGTTTCAGCAGCTCTTCAGAGTTTGAGCAGCAGTTATCGCAGCAGCTGTCGCCAGTGGACATGTCCACCTTCTCCCTCGGTGACGTCACCACGCCATACCACGGCCTGCGCGTCACCTCCCGCTTCAACGATCACCTCGGCTTCAGCAATGAGGCTATCGTAAGAATTACAACTATTTCGTAACCGACTTCAAAAAGGAAGATCACAATTCGGTTGTTATTTTGTATGTATAGTCGCGGAAATTCGCGGTGCTCCATTAAAAAAAAAATGCCTTGTTCATTGCAACGAGACAATCTTCGCCTCGTCCTACGAATAAGTAATTAGATAGCAGTAAGTGGTATCAAGCAACCCGCACATCGCCAGCGTGGTTCACATTGGCCTAGTCACCCTTTACTTAGGGTAGACTCCGAGCCCCACAGTGGGGACGTATAGTGAGCTGGTGATGGTGATGAGTGTAAATAATAGTAAAAAGGAACTAGCCGTGTATCACTAACCCCTAATTTAATTTAACAGTGGTAGAGCCCGCTTTAACATCTTCGCACGAATGGGTCGGCTCGCCCGGTGTAATACCACGACCACACAGAAGACACGCGTGAAGTAGGAGAAATTCCGCGTTTCGTCTGAAGAGTGTGGTGCCGGAGGCCCAATTTTAGTCCCTTTACCTTCCCACCCTTTTTCTCAAGAATAGGATGGAAAGGGAACGCGGCTTTGACGGTGGAGGAAACGCACAGGGACGGGAAATATCCTCTTTATGTGCGTCTCCTCCTCCGTCGATTAAGAGTAGGCAACGCATCCGCTATTACGAATGTCTATGGACAGCGGTCGCTTCGCCATTTTGGCGGATTCAGGTGGCCGCTTGCTCGTTTGCCACCTTATTTATAAAAAAAAACCGACTTTTTTTCGTACAGACACATTTATAAGCAGCGTTGTATTGGTTTTTATTTTTGTCTCGTTTCAAAATGTTCAAACGATTGAAGCTTTTAAGGTTAAACACGCCATTTTCCTCGACTGTATATCGATTACTCTGAGACTTATACGGTTTACTTTTTATTTAATTTTTTTGGTATTACATTTTTCAAAATCAAAAACTATCCAGTAGTTTTTCTTAAAATGTGCTTTCAGTACTCGAACCGTTTTTCATTTTACAAATGTAATTCCTAGGCCTCGCAGAACACGCCCTTGATGACTCAAACTCAAGATGTTGCTGGTAAGTTCATTTATAACAATCCCATTACTTTATTTGATATGGATATTAAAACAATATTATTTTATTCAAACATGTTTTTTGTAATCAATAATGTTGCGGCACAGCGTTTTCAGTGGGGTGCAAGGGGGCGCTGCGCTGCCCTTGCGGCCTCGACAGGACAGAACTGCGTGACGTCACCTCCCTCGTCACCTGCAAGTTAGTTATAACTATATAACTAGCTCTCTACTACTAGTACTAGTAGTATTCATAAAATACCCTAATTAGTAGCGTTTTTCTTCTTCCAATTCTCCATTTATGCCAAATTTCAACAAGATCCGTTGAGACGTTCTGGAGATACATACGTAGTCACAAACATTTATACATCTTTGTCACATTTATAATATTACTAAGAAGTGAGAATTTGATGGGACAATTTTAATAGTGAAAAAGAACTTAGCACGGAGTGCAGAATTGGTTTCATATCACGACTTGCGTTAATTTCAATTCCATATCGACGATGCAAATTTTTGTCAGCTTTAGTGTTAATTGTAGTATACTATTAGTACATAAGACGAAGTTAGTGCCGCACTCACAGTCGTTAATTAGTCACTGCAAGAACCTTTTTCATAAGTGCACTCCTCATATCAAACATGGTCATTATATAACTAAAGGCGGTAGATAATAGTGTGGTTTACTATCTGCGTCTATATGAGTGAATTACTTAGCTACTGCAAGACGCAGCAGCATGCGGTATGTTTCGGTGTACTGCGGGGCGCGGGGGAGGGGCATTGCTGTGCGGGGTGCGCGGCAGAAGACCCCGCGCGACGCCCCACCTGCCTGCGTCTCACCACACTCGACCACAAGAAGAGAGAGGTTCACCACACCACGCCATCTTTTACACATTCAGAACAATTACACTAACGAAGTACTTTTTGGTCACTGGTCACTAATTAGGTGATCAGTCATCATCACCAGCTCCATATGTCCACATTGAGGGGCTCGGAGCCTACCCAAAGGTTGATTAGGCCATAGTCAACCACGTTTCACACATATCTTTGAATTTCTTCGCCTATATGTATCACGATGTTTTCCTTCACCGTAAGAACGTTGGGTAAATGTACATATAAAATTCGAAAATTGAAAATCACATTGGTACATGCCGGGATTCGAACCCCAGAACCAGTTAAGTCAAATGCTTAAACCTCTGAATCACTGACGTTCTATAGATCAGACCTAGATCAGAGGTGATCAGTACTAACTAATAATGTATGTATTATAATATTCAAAGTTTATATTGGCTCGGTGTTAGCTTCGAGCATGTGCGCAGGGACGGACATTGTGTCTAGAGCACCGTCTCCTACTGTAATTTTTTCCGTTATAAAGTTTGAATGTCATTAAATTGGCCTTACACATTTTCTCCTCACAGTTTTCACCTTTCACTTTAGACTGCATTTCAATACAGACGAATATAACGTTTGTGATAAAACAATAAAATTCTAAGGAAGAAATTCCCTTTCGTTATGGCAATATGTCAGTACTTGTGCGCGGCGCGGCTGGCGCTGGCGTGGTGCGAGGCGCGCGGCGCGGCCAGCGAGCCGCCGCTCGCCGCGCTGGGCCTGCAGCCGCGCTACGTCACACATCTGCTGGAATACTTGCACAACAAGCAAGTGCTCGCACACGACGAGTACGTACACAGACAGAACACACACTAAGTTAATATTACTAAGATTACGTGAATAAATAGTAGTCAGAAAGTAGATAACGTCCATAAATCCATGATTTTATAGCATCACAAACTAACGCATAGAACAATCTCGAACGTTTAGCTGGCAGGTACCACAAAAAGTGAAGGAGGGTCCTATGCGGAAGGTGATGGCGGCGTTCTTTCCCGAGCCGAGGGCGGGCGTGGTGGAGCGCCTGCTGCAGGAGACTCGCGACTCGCAGGACAGCCCGGACCCCGCGGCCAGCGCGCTCAGCCCCGCGCACCTGGTATACACCGCCTTTAGTGCTACACTATGCTGGGGGAGCCACTGCTCAGTGCCTCCCTCAAACTGCGCAGTGTGTCACCTGTACTGCGCAGTGTGTCACCTGTACTGCGCAGTGTGTCACCTGTACTGCGCAATGTGTCACCCTGTACTGCGCAGTGTGTCACCCTGTACTGCGCAGTGTGTCACCTGTACTGCGCAGTGTGTCACCTGTACTGCGCAGTGTGTCACCTGTACTGCGCAGTGTGTCACCCTGTACTGCGCAGTGTGTCACCTGTACTGCGCAGTGTGTCACCTGTACTGCGCAGTGTGTCACCTGTACTGCGCAGTGTGTCACCTGTACTGCGCAGTGTGTCACCTTGTACTGCGCAGTGTGTCACCTTGTACTGCGCAGTGTGTCACCTGTACTGCGCAGTGTGTCACCTGTACTGCGCAGTGTGTCACCTGCACTGCGCAGTGTGTCACCTGTACTGCGCAGTGTGTCACCTGTACTGCGCAGTGTGTCACCTGTACTGCGCAGTGTGTCACCTGCACTGCGCAGTGTGTCACCTGTACTGCGCAGTGTGTCACCTGTACTGCGCAGTGTGTCACCTGTACTGCGCAGTGTGTCACCTGTACTGCGCAGTGTGTCACCTTGTACTGCGCAGTGTGTCACCTGTACTGCGCAGTGTGTCACCTGTACTGCGCAGTGTGTCACCTGTACTGCGCAGTGTGTCACCTGTACTGCGCAGTGTGTCACCTGTACTGCGCAGTGTGTCACCTGTACTGCGCAGTGTGTCACCTGTACTGCGCAGTGTGTCACCTGTACTGCGCAGTGTGTCACCTGTACTGCGCAGTGTGTCACCTGTACTGCGCAGTGTGTCACCTGTACTGCGCAGTGTGTCACCTGTACTGCGCAGTGTGTCACCTGTACTGCGCAGTGTGTCACCTTGTACTGCGCAGTGTGTCACCTGTACTGCGCAGTGTGTCACCTGTACTGCGCAGTGTGTCACCTGTACTGCGCAGTGTGTCACCTGTACTGCGCAGTGTGTCACCTGTACTGCGCAGTGTGTCACCTGTACTGCGCAGTGTGTCACCTGTACTGCGCAGTGTGTCACCTGTACTGCGCAGTGTGTCACCTGTACTGCGCAGTGTGTCACCTGTACTGCGCAGTGTGTCACCTTGTACTGCGCAGTGTGTCACCTTGTACTGCGCAGTGTGTCACCTTGTACTGCGCAGTGTGTCACCTTGTACTGCGCAGTGTGTCACCTGTACTGCGCAGTGTGTCACCTGTACTGCGCAGTGTGTCACCTGTACTGCGCAGTGTGTCACCTGTACTGCGCAGTGTGTCACCTGCACTGCGCAGTGTGTCACCTGTACTGCGCAGTGTGTCACCTGTACTGCGCAGTGTGTCACCTGTACTGCGCAGTGTGTCACCTTGTACTGCGCAGTGTGTCACCTGCACTGCGCAGTGTGTCACCTGTACTGCGCAGTGTGTCACCTGCACTGCGCAGTGTGTCACCTGCACTGCGCAGTGTGTCACCTTGTACTGCGCAGTGTGTCACCTTGTACTGCGCAGTGTGTCACCTGTACTGCGCAGTGTGTCACCTGTACTGCGCAGTGTGTCACCTGTACTGCGCAGTGTGTCACCTGTACTGCGCAGTGTGTCACCTGTACTGCGCAGTGTGTCACCTGTACTGCGCAGTGTGTCACCTGTACTGCGCAGTGTGTCACCTGTACTGCGCAGTGTGTCACCTGTACTGCGCAGTGTGTCACCTGTACTGCGCAGTGTGTCACCTGTACTGCGCAGTGTGTCACCTGTACTGCGCAGTGTGTCACCTGTACTGCGCAGTGTGTCACCTGTAAACATTTTCTTCTAAATTATAATTTTGAATCTATTCTTGCATTTTTACCGAATGATCATTTGACGAGTGTGTTATACTGTATTGCAACGTGCAACCTAATTTAATTTTTAGATAAAAAACAAAACCGACTTCCAAACAAAATACACTAAAAACAAAATATACTAAAAACAAAATCTTCTCAAAAAAACAGTACACTAAAAAGTAACGAAATAATTTCTTGAAAATAGTAAACCTCCCTTATTGTAGCTGTTATGTCTATATTGTACAATTATTATTACTTTGAAGTCGGTGTCAGTCATTACTAAAAACGTTACTATACTTTCAATTGTCAATTGTTATGGTAAAAATGTAGAAAACCTTACGTAGAAATATCACTGCATATACCTCGGCTGACACCGACATCAAAGTGATAATAATTGTACAATATAGACATAACAGCTACAATAAGGGAGGTTTACTATTTTCAAGAAATTATTTCGTTACTTTTTAGTGTACTGTTTTTTTGAGAAGATTTTGTTTTTAGTATATTTTGTTTTTAGTGTATTTTGTTTGGAAGTCGGTTTTGTTTTTTATTAAAAAGTTTATTTATTTCTCGATTTTTAGTGAATCTAGACATCGCAGTATGATAATCACTAGCTTTCAAACAAATAATGAGTTATCTAAATCGATTATCTAAGAAATTAAGTAAACAACTAATACATCGTTGCGATCATTCACTCATAATTCGGTGCGGCCGCGCGCCGTTGTTGCCCGTGAGTTTTAATATTTTGATAACTTCTAGAATCTTGCACAGAATTACATACTGTAAAAGGCAATTACGATCTACATATAATACTCTATCGTGAAAACATATTTATTTGGATAAGGATTCATACCAAATAAGAATAAAAGCGTTTTAAATAAAGTCGATTGCACTTATTTGACGGTTTTCTCGAAACAAACGGTTATTGTGCGACAACCTTAATAGATAGATATATGCTATCGCAGACTTTAATTCAGCTAATTGAATGACCTACAATTCTTTCATACATCATTTTTATGTAGGTCTTATAGTTTAGGCTACGTAAGCCAAGAAAGCAAACTTTGTTATAAGTTGGTATTTTTTTCTGCGACTCGTAATTTGCTATTTATGATATCTCCTAAACTATTTATCGGAATTACACAGTTCCAAGGGTATTTATAATCTACATTAAATTCTCTTGATGATGGACACATTTATTTTGATAAGGATTCATATCGAACACGAGTAATAGCGTTGAAAGTGGGGTATAGATTTTGATCGAAATTTTAATGAAAAAAGTGGTTATTGTGCGACAACCTTAATAGATAGATATATGCTATCGCTGACTTTTATTTAGCAAATTTAAAGGGCTACAATTCTTCCATACATAATTTTTGTGTAAGTCTTATAGTTTAGGCTACGTAAGCCAAGAAAGCAAACTTTGTTATAAGTTGGTATTTTTTTCTGCGACTCGTAATTTGCTATTTATGATATCTCCTAAACTATTTATCGGAATTACACAGTTCCAAGGGTATTTATAATCTACATTAAATTCTCTTGATGATGGACACATTTATTTTGATAAGGATTCATATCGAACACGAGTAATAGCGTTGAAAGTGGGGTATAGATTTTGATCGAAATTTTAATGAAAAAAGTGGTTATTGTGCGACAACCTTAATAGATAGATATATGCTATCGCTGACTTTTATTTAGCAAATTTAAAGGGCTACAATTCTTCCATACATAATTTTTGTGTAAGTCTTATAGTTTAGGCTACGTAAGCCAAGAAAGCAAACTTTGTTATAAGTTGGTATTTTTTTCTGCGACTCGTAATTTGCTATTTATGATATCTCCTAAACTATTTATCGGAATTACACAGTTCCAAGGGTATTTATAATCTACATTAAATTCTCTTGATGATGGACACATTTATTTTGATAAGGATTCATATCGAACACGAGTAATAGCGTTGAAAGTGGGGTATAGATTTTGATCGAAATTTTAATGAAAAAAGTGGTTATTGTGCGACAACCTTAATAGATAGATATATGCTATCGCTGACTTTTATTTAGCAAATTTAAAGGGCTACAATTCTTCCATACATAATTTTTGTGTAAGTCTTATAGTTTAGGCTACGTAAGCCAAGAAAGCAAACTTTGTTATAAGTTGGTATTTTTTTCTGCGACTCGTAATTTGCTATTTATGATATCTCCTAAACTATTTATCGGAATTACACAGTTCCAAGGGTATTTATAATCTACATTAAATTCTCTTGATGATGGACACATTTATTTTGATAAGGATTCATATCGAACACGAGTAATAGCGTTGAAAGTGGGGTATAGATTTTGATCGAAATTTTAATGAAAAAAGTGGTTATTGTGCGACAACCTTAATAGATAGATATATGCTATCGCTGACTTTTATTTAGCAAATTTAAAGGGCTACAATTCTTCCATACATAATTTTTGTGTAAGTCTTATAGTTTAGGCTACGTAAGCCAAGAAAGCAAACTTTGTTATAAGTTGGTATTTTTTTCTGCGACTCGTAATTTGCTATTTATGATATCTCCTAAACTATTTATCGGAATTACACAGTTCCAAGGGTATTTATAATCTACATTAAATTCTCTTGATGATGGACACATTTATTTTGATAAGGATTCATATCGAACACGAGTAATAGCGTTGAAAGTGGGGTATAGATTTTGATCGAAATTTTAATGAAAAAAGTGGTTATTATGAGATTTAGTAAACCTTAAAACAATAAAATAAATGCAATATTCTGTTAAAAACCTTACAAATAACAGCGCAGCTTCCATTTCTTCCTATTCTTTATCCATGTCTTAAAATATGAATTCATACAACACATACAATTATTATATTATTGTCTTCTTATAAGTAGAAATCAATGTTTTTATATTTAACTGATGTAAATACAAGAGAGCGCTGAAGCACATTTTTCACACTTTAACTACGTATAACCTAAATAGAAATATAAAAAATCGTCAAAGTGCGAAAAAATACGTTACTAATTACTTTGCGCAAAATAGTGATGTAATAATGTAGCCGATTGAAGCGCTTCATAGGATTTTTATTCTTGGTTAAGCACTTTTTTGATACATTTAGAGAAAAAAAAAACATTTTGCTTACATACAGCTATCACAGTTTTAGTAAATTTTATTTATAGGTCTCATATCCGTCAAATCCTCTTTCACTTCCCATCCTTGTATAAAAAGGGTGGAAAGGGAAGAGAATAACCTTCCAACACGCACATTCATCAAATTGCACGCGGAATTACTTCCACTTCACGCCAGATATTCGTGCGATGTTACCCTTGTTAAATTCCTTGCAAGAGAAGAGTGAGAGGTAAGTATTTAGTCGTAGTTAAGGGGTAGATAGTCTCCGAAGTTGGTGTAGAGTCTGCCCCACAGGCGCGGGTCGGCGCGGGGCTCGCGCGCGCGCAGCTGCGGCGCCCGCGCCGTGCGGTTCTGCAGCTCCAGCTCCACCAGCATGCGCCGCAGCGTCACTGGCTCGCTGGAATGTCAATCAGTGTTAATTATAAACAAAACGGCCTAAGTTACTACCTACAAGACAGCTATATGTACAGCTGTGTTCCAGTAAAAGTTCCGTCTAAATCTCGAACTTGACGGTAATGTTTAAATTGATTTTTCGTTATATGCAAAGCAAATACAACACGTTCTCGAAATAATATTTGATACACAACAAAAACTGTACAATAAAAGAAAGGGGAAACTAAATGAAACAATAAAGAGAGGTCAATACAAAATAATAATAGAAAAAAAAAATAAGTGCAAACTTTTGAAGTATTTTTTCTTAAGGGCAAGTGTCACAGTCGTATGAAGATGTAATAATGTTAGGTTTGTGATAAGATATTTACAGGTCGGCCAGGTTCCTCCTCTCGCAGGGGTCCTGCTCGATGTTGAAGAGGCAGGGCGCGGCGAGCGGCCGGCACGCGATGGCGGCCGCGCTGGCGTTGCAGCGCAGCGTCGCCTGCTCTCTGAGTCACACACATACACACGTTGCTGAATACCGATAAGTACAATTACAGAAAAGAAACATTTCATATAAGCGGTAAATTCCAAATATTACATATTGTTAAACTGTATCGGTGTTGGCTAGGGCGCAGTTGGGTAACCGCCGAGGCAGCGAATATTATTAGCAAATTACACAATATTACATAAACTACCAAAATGTCGTAAAAAGAGAGAGTAGTATTTCGCCCTGGGAGTTAGTAGTGCTAAATCCGGTACTGTTGCTAAGCATTTTAATGATTGTAAGGTAACCGTACCAATTATGGATCTAAATATTTGAATTTTTTTTAAATTTTTCGAATATAAATATTAAATGACAGTACGTGTTTATTACCTGAGAGCCAGCATGGTGTTGTCAGCGGGCAGCAGGCCGAGCTGGCGCAGCGCGCGGCCGGCCCCGCTGGCGCGCACCCGCGCCGCCGAGTACTGCCCGCCCTCGCCCGCGCCGCTCGGCCCGTACCACTCGTCCCACGCACCGTTGTAATTCGTACCTTCAAAACAAACGATTGTAAATTCGCTGTGTGTGATCGGTGTACTACTTGTATTGACATGTTTACCCTTGTGCAGTTTCCATTGGTCGACAGTGATGGCGGCGCTGCCGTAGATGTCGTCGATGTTGTGCAGCACGGCGGCGCGCGGCGCGGGCAGGTCGCCCGACAGCGCCGCCCACTGACTCACGCCGTCGATAGACTCGCAGCTGCACGGACAAATTAAAACACATATTTAAACAGGTCATCTAATACTATGTAGCTGTGATAATACAAACATAATATGGGTATAGACGTGGAGCATCGATTCCTTTATTTACACTCTGAATAGGTTGCTGCTTGGAAATGCCAAAGTTTTCATCGTTCCGATTTAAAAGCGGGCATCCAAAAATTCAAATGACTGTCAGGTAATTTCGACTCAACATACTAATAGACTATATTTATAATACGTCCGAGTTTCTAATATAACCAGAGGTTAGTATTGCAAGGTGAATGCACCTGTAGTTGGCCCCGGCGGCGGCCAGCAGCGTGGGCAGCCAGTCCACGAGGTGCAGGCGCTGGCGAGCCACGCGCGGCGCCGCGCGCAGCCGCGGGCTCCACAGCACGCCCGCGCCGCGCACGCCGCCCTCCCACAGCGTGTTCTTCACCTGACACATCGCAATTGAAATTAAATGACGAATGATGGATCGATTTGGACAACCTAACGTTAACCTCAACAACAATCACAACACTCAAACATACACACAACATCCTAAATAGAGATATTTTTTGGGATTCAATGAAGAATTAAGTTTCTGGCACTTACGCCTCTCAAAGGATAGTTGGAGGCGGCGTTGTCATTGAAACCCGCGGCAGCGCCCCCGTTGTCCGTGGTGAACAGGATGATGGAGTTGTCCAGCATGTTGCGCTGCTGCAGCGCCTGCACCACCTCGCCCACGGACTCGTCAAGCTTCGACACCATGGCTGCAAAATCGTGGAAGTTATTCAGACGGTGCCAGCCTTATCACTTAGCTTCCATCACATTCTGAGGCCTATAAATATATTTGGACTGTTTCAAGCTAGATGTGAAATAATTACGACGTACCGGCGAACTTCTGCCGCTGGAAGGGGCGGATGTGTGCGAAGCTGTCGACGACGGCGTCGGGCGCGCGCAGGAACTCGCTGGGGTTGCCGCTGTGCACCGCGGAGTGCGACACCATCAGGAACAGCGGCGCACTCGCGTTGTGCGAGTTGATCAGCTACCAACAACATAAGTAGGTCGAAAACTTGTCATAATTTAACGAAAATATGATAAGCTCCGAAAGTGATCATGATTATTGAATAATAACGCAAGTTATTTACCCTGACTGCTTCGTTCGTGTAGACGTCTGTCGCGTACTGCCCGAACAAGTCGTGAGCAACTTCAAACCCTGAGGACATGTAGCTGAAAATTTATTATTGCCCGAGCTGAACGTAAATTCCCTATTTTTTACACATTGATTATATTGAGTTTACTATTAAATTAATGCATTTTCGTTTTATTAAAATTTATTTTATCAAACCGCGTCAACAGTAGGTTAACCATAAGAAATGAACCAACCAAGTTTTGTAGACGAGGAGAGGGGTTACAATGCACAAAGTTATTTACTCACCGCGTCTGAAATCGAAACCCCAGGAGCCGAATTCAAAAGATGTGTGGTCGTACATGTCTATCCTGCCTGTCCAGAAACCAAGGTGAGTGTCGAACCTGGCGACAATAGCATTTGTATTTTAAATTCAATCAAAACCGCAGCGAAATGAAACTTGTTATGTAGTATATCAAAAGTTATAGTCAGATCCATTATCGATACAGTACTTTACTTTATCAAATGAGTGATGTTACCCTCTGTTAAGCGGCAGGTATTCGCGCTTGTAGCTGCCGAGGTGCCACTTGCCGACGAGGTGTGTGCGGTATCCCAGCTCACGCAAGTACTCCGGCAGTAACTTCTCTGTCAACGGCAACCCACGAGGTTCCGTGCCATAGATTACGCCGTGCTGCATTCCTGGCAATACAAAAAAAACCGACTGAGTACCTATCTCAATGACACAAAGGACCTTATAATGATCGTATAACAGTCTCATTTGCAAAATAGTTAGTCGGGTTTGTCAGCTATATATTCATTTGGACCCGACATATAGTAAGATAAGGTCAAGAAGTTAATTCAGCTATAACAAGATCAACTTTTGCACTCATCCCATCGTAAACCGGTTCATTACTTCAATTGGCATGGAATAGTTGATGTTGGTGAGTTGCACATTTAGGTTAAATACTTGCACAATATAGACGCATCTAATTATTTGTTTGAGCTGGAGATCTTTTAATTTAGACATGAATTTCATCTTTACGCGTAATATGGTCATTTCCATATTCATTGTCATGTATTCCAGTTAGTATTTAACTACTCCGTTACCGAATAGCTTACGTGATTTACGCTTAATTAACATAATCGCGGAACATTTTTATGGTAATTCAAGTTGTTTCAAGCTGTTATTTTATCATAGATGTTGAGGTCATTAACCCGAAATCCGCTAAACCCCTTCAGTTTTAACTGCATTATTTAATTGTGTAGCGGGTTTCAGTCGTATGTTACATTAAATTAAGACAGAAATTTCCTTGTGATGAGTGTCAGAGGCCTTATTTTAGAACTCTAATTTTTCAATCTTTTCTTATAACAAATGAATGGTAAAGCGCATAGAATATCTTGAAGGACGGGGTACAAAGAACCAAGTAATGTACCGAATCTGCAACTAATTTGCTTGTATCAACTACCTATTGGTCACGTGAAGTCACAAAAGCCGCTTTACGTTTCTAAATTTACTTATTAGCACTATCGGCATAAAACACATAAAAACAAGTTATTCCAACTGGATTTACGTATATTCAATGAACTATCTTCGTACGTGGTTAAGGTTTTTCAACTAAGAATGGCCTAGTACCGTTAACTTAACCTGCTACTTAAAACGTATACCGTATTTAACTTGTAATAGTTATTTATCATTAATTTATATTAAGCGAGAATACTAATTTTAAAATGTAACAAAAGAGAAGAGAACTTTAATACACCCAGGCGTCTTAGCTCTCAAAATCATCATAATTTTGAAACCATAATTCTATTGCCGTGTGTATTTAAACTTGAAAATTATAATCCTCAATCCGCATCTGGCAAATGACGCTATTATTTTTTATCTATAAATACAGAACAACAATATGTAACCTATGTGACACTTTCATTAGCTGATAAAGCTGAGAGGGATTAATAGCCTCGTAATCGATGTAAGCAACAATGTACTGCATGCAAATGTAGAGTCACAATATTGTCTAAAGTTTAAATAATCTTACTTCATCATAAATGCGAAAGTTTAGATATTTTGTTAGTAAATATCTCCTAAATAGCTGAACGAATCTCTATAAAATTTGGAACAGGTGTAGAGTATAGTCTGGAAGAACACATAGGCTACTTATTTTTTTTTTGTCTTCATAATGAAAACAAAAGAATTATATTTTAAATTTTAGATTTTTTTGAGTATTTTCTCGTATCGGTTTATTTTGACCGATGACCTCAAACCAATCTTTATTTATGATTATTTTTCGGACGACCTCATGTTAACTTTTAAGGAAAAACAAAAAACATTTACAAGTTAAGGTCTTTTGATATAAATTCCTTTACGATTTTAAACCATGTACAGTATTGTTTGTGTTTCATAAAGGGAATAAGGTAATTGAGCATTGTTTTAGCAATGATACGATACAATAGCGTTCAAAAGGGTTACCACCCATATAACTATTGTGTTACATTTTTTATATTACCGATGACTGTATTTATGCTATAAGTACAGTCACAAACAATTATTTTTTAAATCTTAATAGCTTCAATTGTTTTTTCAATGTTGATTGATTTGTAAGCAATTGTTTTTTGTTTAGCATCGACTGATACAAAACCATTTATATTAGGGCGCAGTTACATTAGTCTTTTACGCCCGCATGCGTGGTGCGAGAGATTTCTTGTTCACGCATTCAATAGTGCTTGAATGTGAGAACTGTTTACATTAGTCGATAGTGTCCGCAGATGTTGGGCGTTGATCACTTCGATTAGTCGTTAGTATGCAAGGATTCCTCGCATGCGATATAATGATCGTGTTATCGGATAATGAAACTGCGCTCTTAGATGTAAATCGCGATGGAAGTCGCGCATTAGAGGAGTGTCCAGTATTAAGTAGCGAGTCCTTCGTTACCACCCTTTCTAGAGTAGCATATCATATTTCAACTGTCGCGAATGTCACACAAATTGAAGGTCGCGTGTAGCTTATGGCTTAGTGGAAAATGGTTGTTACATACTTGTGTGGACTTACCAGTATGTATGGGGTATTTTCCGGTCATGAGGGCGGCGCGGGAGGGAGTACAGATGGGCGTGACGTAGTAGTTGTTAAGCACGAGGCCTGACCACGCCAGCGCGTCGAGGTTCGGCGTCGGAATTTGATTGGAGCCGTGGAAAGACACATCGTTCCAACCCTGAAATACCAATGTATAGAAATGAAATACTATAATATGGCGAAAGCACCAAAATATTACATATCTTAGAAGCACTATTGATTATTGTTCAAAGTATTGGATAAACGCCAAGTGATTTTACCTATCTCTCAGAGTCGTATTTAACCAGTGGTGCTAGGGATGCGGGTCGCCTGGCCGACGCCGGGTCTTTAAGCGCCCGGGCACAAGGCCTTGTAAGGCGCCAGTCAATAACGCGTATTACTTTTAGAGGCACTACACTTTTCGCACCCGGGAGCCTAAAATGTTTAAGTTGGCCCTGGCCTTTTGTAGTGAGCTTTTGATTTAAATTATGGTAACTTGATAGCATTAGAAAGCACATGTTCTGATTATGTTTAAATTAGCTATGGCTTTAAGCTTTTGCATACATACGAGATCGACGGGTCGAACCTAAATGAGGTCAAACACC
Source organism: Papilio protenor (assembly GCA_029286645.1). NCBI lineage: Eukaryota > Metazoa > Arthropoda > Insecta > Lepidoptera > Papilionidae > Papilio > Papilio protenor. The sequence continues at coordinate 4,500,119 of JAGSMZ010000008.1, forward strand.
AAACCATGGCTTGTTTACCGTCGCCTCAATTGAAGTGTGTGATAACACCGTTACATTGCTAGTATTTGGGAAGTCAACGTTTTCAACACATCTTTATTCACCGTGCATAGCTATACTGTTTTTTTAACATTTGCACTAAAATTACAAATATATTTTTGTCCTGCATGTTATTTTATAAAGAAATTGAGAAATAAAAAATCTTGGCTTTTATTCATGTATAAAAATAAAAATCTATGCATAATGTCTGTGCTATATGTAATCCTAAACCGATAAATAAGTTTCAATAAAATTTTAGCAGGGAATACATAGGACGTCTGAGGTTTGTACCCTAAAAAACTAAAAATTAAAATGTCAATCAGGTTGAACTTTTTTTTTAACACTTATGGCATTGATTTGTTTTGATTTAGCAATGCATACTAATATCTACAACTTTTGCACTGATTATAAATGACAATTATTGCTAGGTTTATAGTTTTAAAATACTTTAATAGTTTTTATTTTATTATCAAAAAGGAATCATAGGAACTAAGCTTGTACTAGTAAATTACCAGTTATGGTGTTATTGTGATAAAATTAATATAATAACTTACCAAATCATCAGCAATAATGAGTATGATGTGAGGCCGGTCTGTCGCATGACAGAGCATCGCCAGAGCTAGGATACACAAAACACGCGTCATGCTGTCGCCGAGAACGCGCAACGACTGACGAGACGACTGCAAAATGCAAACTAGCAAATGCAAAGCTGCAACCCAATGCCAGCTGATGACAGCAAGGTAGTGTGACCATGTGCTCATCTCAAAAATGACTTTACCAGATGAAGTTCCCCACAAGTGTGGTTATTTAATTGTGGATTTCGTTAACATGTATGGACACATTGTCTCATTGTAAAAAAGGAACGATATTTATCAACACAATTGTTTATGCAAGTCTCACAGTAAACGAAATTTATTTAACAAGGTGTGTTAGAAGGAAGTACCTTGACCCTACAAGTAAACCGACCTCGTTTTACAGGAAAATTTATATTTGACAGTTGTATTTAAATATTTAAACGACACTGCACAAACATGTGCATTATTTGATAACACTTCCCACTGCTGAAGGTTTTTTTACTAAGGACAGTAGAAATAATGTGTAAATTGTTGACAGTATAAACTAATGTTTGGAAGTACATTTTACGCGACACTTTGCAGTAATAGTCAACATTATCAAATCCTACTATAAGGGTTATCACACAGTCATCAACTGTAAGCTAGGATAAGTGTGTATTAACCCTAATTTGTATTGTGCGAATTTCTAGTGAGATTTATGTTATTTTAAAATATAGCTACCGCCCCTGTTTAAACTTGTACTGTTATATTTGTGACAATACAATTTTTTTATACGTATTTAGTGCGTTTTATTTACAGTCCTTGGTAGTGTAACAGCCCGTAAAGGCCGTCCAAACTTAAACTAGGTTAAATTTTAATTGACGCGTCAGTGGACAAGTGTGTGAATTTAAATCGATGGGACAAAGTTCGAATTTAAAAAAAATATATTATTTCTAATTTACATAGTTTATGCATTTTTCAGATGTTTCATTATTTGAAGTAGAGCACCAATTTTACATAGCTGTATCCCCTAGTTTTCCCTTCCTGTTCCCCTATTATTTTCCTTTTTATCCATAGATAGTCTAGTCTTATCGAGGTAAAAGGTGTAATAAAAAACAATTTGGATAGAAATATTTTATTTAATTAAACATAAATGCCAGTCCACTGACTCCTACCGCACAAAAAACCTCGCACACGCACACAAAATACTTCGATTCACTACCTACAGATATAATACTATGTCATATAAGGTTTAGGGCCTGTCCCACAACTGGCTGATAGAGGCTCAGATAGCCTAAAAATGACGTCACTGTCAGATAAGGTAACAAAATCCGATATTTCCATCACATAATTTATATGTTGGATTGTTATCAGACAATTTATAATTTGGTGGGACAGGCTCTTAATGGATCCAAATCACTGATATCTATACAATCCGCCGGATAGCTCGTTACTTAACCCCTTTAAGTATTAACTGAACAATCCAATTCATAAGATAACTGTTCTTGTGTAGACACAGATTTAACTAAACCATAGTTAAAATTAATTCTAAACACGCACAGATTTGACTGAATGGTGGGACTGTATAGTTAGAAGTGAGCGTCTTGAGGGCTTCAGAGATGATCGTTTTTGGCTCACACTTGTTGATAAATGACAGTTCAAGATGGTGCTAAGATGGCGAAATTCCAATACGAATATTTATAGCCTATCTAGTGGGTTATAGAGATCAGTGATCCAAAGTAACAACTGAACGGAACGTCAAATAAAAAACAAATTTATATATTGTTTAAAATAAATATTTGTATATAACTATTTCTCCAATATTTACCATGTTTACATCAATTTACTACAAGAACGATACATTTTTTAATAAACCTTATACATTTTTAGCAAATATATTTTTGAAACTACATATAAATTAGCTATGTATATTCCTATACATGAAATAGACAAACAATATAGAAATGAGATAAATACATTTGCGAAAAAACATATTTGTGATATTAAATAAAATCTAAACACAACTATAATTAGGACGAATAATATCTTACATCCAATACACAGTATTCATATTCTAATATTATATAAAACATTCGTTTCAACTTTTGTTCACAACTGAAAAGGGTTACATTTCACTTCTTTGGTAGACAAGAAAGGAAAACAAAATAGTATAGATAAAAATATGCGAGAAACCAATAAAAAAATCATACCTGTATAGAAAAATCAAGAGACAATACTTTTTAAATTTAATCCATTTTAAAATCATACATTTAACTTTAAAGCGGTATTATCGTTAAAGTATAAAGGTTCAGTCACCGAAGAAAATAAAATTAACTAACAAAATAAATAGACAAATAAAATGCAAATCTCTAATTTCTTAATAAGCCATCAATATAATTATTCTTTGCACTTTAAATAAAATTCATCGATAAACAACACTAGACCGTATAAGCCGCCAATAGGTGCGAGTGAGACGTCCGAATACATCCGTCTCCCTCGCACTTGTTAATCCAACAATTATAGTGATGTATAAAGTTCATTCGAAATATCGATATTATGACGTTTGACTATAAATTATATTGCGAATTTATGTTTTCTTATAAATAGTGTCTATTTAGACGTAGTAATATAAAATAGTCCTAATTTATTGAGTTATTAATTATAATAGAGAAATATATTAAAATACTTTTATAAATTTATTCCTATTAGGGACAGATCTACTTAAGTATTCTATCGTAATAGTTAAATGTAATAATAATATGCCTGAAATCGATAGTAAGAATTTGAAATTTTAGCTAGAATATAAATGATAAATGAGTGCAAATAAAGCATATTTGTACCTAAGCGGTTGGTACTCAATAAATTAGGATATATATTAGGATTACTCCTTGCGCGGTTTGCGCTTCCTGTGGCCGTCGCCCGCGCCCTCCGTGTCCACCTTCCTGGCAACGTAATTGTAACGTCATTACACAATCAATTTAACTAAACACAAGAACACGGAAGAATGGTACACAAATAAACCTTAATTTAAAAATAAAACCAATTCACCTAACTGAAGTTTTAGAAATGAAATGAAACAATACGACTCCAGGAAAAAAGACAAATTAAATGACACTTCTTTCGTCAAAATTGGTCTGGTTGTTTTAGGCTTTAGATTGTTACAATTGAAATTACATACATACAAACCCAAATACATAAAATTAAACATATACACGCGTAAAAAATATATACCTTTTTGTCAGTCGGGTAAATATTAAAGTTGGCTTCAATAACATTAGAATACTTACTCTGGTTGGTCAGTCTCGTGGTCGGAGTGCGGGGGCGTGGCGGGGGGCGTTGCCGGGGGTGTGGCAGGGGGCGTGGCGGGGCCCTCAAGGTCAGCCTTGCCACGGGGCGCGGCCGCTGCCTCCCCCTCGCCCTCCACCTCGCCTTCTCCCTCGCCCTCCCCCTCGTGCGGGTCGTCCTCCGTCATTGCGTCAGTTTTCTTGTACTCTACATCAGGCTCCTGCATATTTTTTTTTTAGTAAAAACACTGGTAATATAAACAATGAAAAAAAATGCTTTCTTTCCGTTTTACGTGACAAAGTTAAAACAGGCGCCAACAAATGCTGAATGAACCTTTTTTTTGTGAATGAACTTGCTGTTGCTCGCGACTTCGTCCGCGAAATTATCAAATAATAAATAATAAGCCTATGTTACTCACTGCTAACGTAGCTTTTTAATGGTGAAATTTTTTTTGAAATCGGCCCAGTAGTTTTTGAGTTATTTCAATACATACAAAAATCCCAAAATACAAATCTTAGTATAGATAAATGAATTTTTTACTTACAATTTTATGTTTACTGTAAAATTACATGAAATTTCATATTTAAAAAACATATTACTATTTCGATTAAAAATCATTAAAAGTGAAAATTTTCTTCATCACCATTACCTTTTTATAATAGTAATATTTGCTGAATACATCTCTTGTAACATCTACACGCAAGTCAATATACTCACGGGCGTGGCGGAGGGTCCGCAGCAGAGGTAGCAGAAAGCAGCGAGCATCGAAAATGCGACAAGCGCCGCGGCCGCCGCCAGCCACGGCTGCTCGCCCGCCCAGCGCAGCGCGCGCTCCGCCACGCTCTCCTACAACACTGCGCACTCGCACTCCGCACGCTAGCGCACTGGCCTGCTGGCCTACTGGCTTACTAGCGTACTACTACCACCTCCATCAAGGGTGGCGAATTATGCATCAAAGTATTTGATGCGGTCTTAGACGTGCCATTGAATATTTTTTTAAATAAATATTAGTAGTTTTTTTAAATTTACTAATATTTCCTTTAACCATCCCAACTAAGCTCTAAGCTTGTGCTAGGATATGGGTCACGACAATAGTCGAATGGCGGGATTCGAACCCTCGACCTCAAGATCGGTAGTCCGTACCCCAAACCATTAGGCTATTGACGGCAATTATTACGTTTCTATCTATGGTGCACTTACTTTATAACTTTTTCGTAGTGTTTTTATTATAGACGTGTCCAAAATATGTCGTGTGGCATTTATGCCTCGTGTCAGTGATTCGCCACCTCTGACCTAGGAAGGGACTACACAAGAGTGATAGAAATAATAGATCAAGAAGATGAGTCGAAATTAGCCAAACTGCCCCTCCCACAATACCCCTACAAGGGGTGGGGCCATGAGTGGTATGGGCGGGAATAGCATAACTTTATTTTTAAATAACGGTAATGTCTAACTACTCTGTATCAAGACTGAGCGGTTATTAAAGAGTATTCCGTAAACGTTGAACTACTATCTCACCTTTCATTATTCCTGGATCACAGTACTTCAAAATTGATTGACCGTTGAGACAACTGAGATCCCTCAGTTAAAGTAAATACGCTTTAGTACTAATTTTTCATATATTAAATTAGGCTCAAACTGTAATATTTAGTTTAAAATGTACTTAATAAGTGTATTTACTTTTGTACCTAAAGTATAGGTCATTTTTACGTCTAGATTTAGTAATCTGATAGCTGTAACTAATTATCCTAGCTCATAAGTCACACCTAGCATATATGAAAGGTTTCGCTCTTCTAGCGGTAGTTATTGGTAGATATTGATAGTTAGCGGTAGTTATTGGTAGTTTGGTAGTTGGACCTCTCTGGCCCTGCGCACGAGGTAGGCGATGTATATGGAGACGGGGATGGCGCAGTAGACGGCGTACACAGCCCACAGCCCGGGCTTGTAGTTGGTAGCGCGGAGGAGGCGGCCCCATACAGATTGCTGACACAACACTCATATAACTAACACCATTTTACGTTTTTTTATTACAGTAATTGGGATGCAAAAAAAGCAACAACTTTAAAATCATAGAAAATCGCGGAACATATTGGACCTAAGCTATACCTATTAAAGTCCTTTACCTCCATAATCACCCTGTATATCTATTTCGCATATAAATGTGAAATTCCTATGAAAATAGTGATATACTGACCGAGTCGCTGGAGATCTTGGCGCGCTTGAGGGCGTACGTCTGCCGCGTCCAGTGCGCCACCGCCTCCGCGTCGTCGCTGACGATGAGGTTGTCGAACAGCAGCTGCGGCGACATCGACCACAGCTCGAACCCCACCGCGTGCTGCACATTCACCACGCTTACTTTATGTGTAGGCAGAGACGTCCTATAGGCGTGTCTTTGACTAAACAATTGTACTATTAGTCGCGCTTTGATTCCTATGAGCATATAAATACAATAATGTTTAGTTGGGCAACTAAACAATTCGGCTGCGGAACAATCGACAATCGCACAACAGTTGTGCGATAGTTTAGTCAAAGGTGTGCACGCTCATATAACAGTTTAGCATTTGTAATCCTTTCAATCATTGCAATTAGTTCAAGTTTAATGGCGTGAAAATATAGCCTAAAGCGTGACGTAAGTGTAGGGCTTTTAATTAAAGAAAGAATTATTCAAAAATATGCTGTAATTGCTGACATCTTAGGCAACAAAGAAGTGTGTGTTTACGCTTTATTATAATAGTATAGAAGTATAGATAAAATATTTGTCTTTGAAAAGAGGTAAATGTAATGATTTTCTTTGTAATACTCACGATGGGCGTCATGGCGAAGGGGTGTTCGTCGCGGAAGTAGTGGGGGTTGGGGATGCGGCGCGGCGCCCACTTGCCGCGGTAGTTGGGGTTGGGGATGAGCGGCGCGCGCCACACGCCCTAAGTAACACACACTTTTATACTACAACACTGGTAAAACACATTTTAAAAACCAAATTACACTTTTTGTGAAAATAAATCTATACATTTTATAAACTTTATAAAGGAATAAAAAAAAATGGTAAACAACCTATTTTACTCAATTAACATAGCATTTTAACGGTGAAAGAAGTTTTAAAATCGACCTAGTAGTTTCAGAGTTCAATACATACAAAATCATTTTACAATTAAAAACTAGTTTTAAATAATAATAAACATTTTTGGTTAAAGTCAAAAACTTACTTTACATAGTTTTAAGTAGCAAAAGCAAGTCTGTATTTTATAACATACTAGCTGTTACTCGGGACTTTCGCGGGAAATTAAAAAAAACCTATGTTACAGATAAATTACCTTTATAATGGTGAAAGAATTTTTCAAATCGGCTTAGTAATTTTTGAGTTAGTTCCATACATACAAAAATTCAAATCTTTCCGCGTTATAATATTAGTATAGAAGAGAGAATATTGTGAAAAGAAGAAATGTGACTGTATATAGAAGTGGTGTACCTTGTAGAGCGGGTTGGGCAGCAGCGGCGGGCTCCAGGGCCCGCAGCCGGGCGCGGCGGCGCAGGCGGGGTTGTCCACCAGCGGCGCCTCCCACTCGCCGTCCATCTCCTCCTCCCAGTCCGCCGGCTTCTTGGCCTCGGGGTCTGCAGCACGCGTATACACAAATACAAATAACTAACATTTTAAAATCTGATTCTAAAACAACAGAAGATAGGTCAAATTAATCAATTCCGGAGGCCTGCTTTTAACCCATTTTCCCACTCCATCCTTTTCTTAGATGACTTTCTGAATGAGAGCTAGTTATAAAATAAAAATCGTAATTTAAAAGTAGATTTGAAAAGCCAAAATTTTGTAGTAGTTTTACTTACAATCATGGATCGAAACTAGCCAATTTTTATCTTAACTTCCTTTAAACATAAAAGAGACAATAATTTAATATATTTCCAGTGTGTATTTACCGGGTATCATCTCGGGCGCGTCATCCAGCCAGCCGTCAGGTTTAACAGCGTTGGGGTCCACGATCTGCGCAGGCGCCTCCTCATCCCAATCCTCAGGTTTAGTCGCACTCGGGTCCACGATCTGGTAGTAAACACACCAAATAAACTATAACACTTAAAAAAATAGCACAATCTTTATCCATCTATCTATCATACTAGTTTCATACTAATACTATAAATGCTAAAGTTTAGATGGATGGATGTTTGTTAGAGTTTGTAGCCTAAGCGGCTGAACGGATGTCGATGAAATTTGGCACACATGTAGAGCATAGTCTGGAAGAATACATAGGCTACTTACTTTTTTTTTTTTACTTCCACGCGGACGGAGTCGCGTGCAAACCTAGTACTTTATAATTACAAATGTAAACAATATAAGTATCTATAATAACTTAGATGTGTGGCTGCAGGTTACCTTCTCCCTCTCGTCCCAGTCCTGAGGCTTGGTGTCATCCGGGTCATCGATCTCCTCCGGGGGGTTGACCGGCGGGGAGAAGTCCTCCAGCAGCGAGCCCGCGTTCACCTCCTTCTCATCAACGAGCACGCTGTACGTGTTGTCGGGCCGCACTATCAGCGTGTACAGGTGCGGCTCCTTGTCCTTGTAGATATCTTCCAGACGTTGACTGAATAAAACATTTAGACTATTAGCTCTTGACTTTTTCTATTTAAAACACTAGCTTTCGCCCGCGACTCTGACCGCGTGAAATTAAGAAAAATAAAATTGAGTAGCCTATGTGTTCTTCTAGACGATCCTCTACATCTATACCAAATTTAATCGAAATCCGTTTAGCCGTTTAGGCGACAAACTCTAACAAACATCCATCCATCCATCTAAACTTTCGCATTTATAATATTAGTATGAAGTATGATTAACTGTGACCTATTTTATATTGTTAATCTAGTAGCTAGCTGCAATACCTGACGCTTGTCTGCTACAAGCGAAGACTTTTTATTGGCTCTCAGTTATCTAGTTTAAAGTTACTTAGACTAATTTAACCTGTAAGTCTTCCATGTGTTAAATAAATAAAGAATTCTCGGCAAAAAGTCATAAATTAAATGTAAATCATCCTGCAGCACAAGGTGCAGGAGCCAAGGCTCTCATGAAATGTAATTTAATTAGTGTGAAATAATAAAGCATTTATTTAATTATAGAAAATTTAGCATTATATTTATTGATAACAGTGTTTTTAAAGTATAAGTTGAATAAACGAGCGGAAATTTGCTGAAATAGTGAAACCACTGTCCATTGACATCCGCGAAAGCATATGCTTTATCTACTTTTAATTGACGGAGGGGATACACAGAAAAGAAGACATTTCCTATTCTTATGCATCCCTACCTAATCCAATCCACTTCCCCTTCCCGTCCACTCTTATTGTAAAAGAGAATATCTTTGATTTAAAACTCCAGCAGCCAAACTCAGAATAGTTAAATAGTTATAAAATGCTCACTTACTGCCAGTTTTTCAAACTAAATCTACACTAAAGGGCTTAGAATGGCGTAGTAATTAACATACCTAGGTTTCTTGCTGTGTTTCTCCTCGAAGGTTCCATTCTTGGGGTTCTGATGCCTGAAGATAAAGTGCAGCTTGTTGTCATTACCACACTTGTCGGGACCGAACATGATGGTGTAGGGCGTCTGGTCGTGGAACTTGCGCAGGTCAGCTTTTGTGTTGGTGCCGCGGGACAACAGCTTTATGTACGCGCCGCCGCAATTCTGACCCTCCTATAAAAAAGTAGCCATTTTTAACGAATTCTGAAACGAATCTTGAACATTTCGTTTCGTAAGGGCCGCTTACAAACGGACAGACGATACAATTAGAAGATTGAACAAGGCCTTGTCCTTTAAAAATCTGGAACATACTTAAATATTGTTTCAATATTCAGCCGTAAGGAAAACTATTGATCAAGTAAGGTCGTTGGTTATCAAGGGAGCCCCTTAATATAGAATTCTCTAATTAAATCCACACTATAGGTGACCACTTTATAACTAACTGTGATAGAATAGAAAAAAAATTAAAAGATTGCCAAATACCCGAATTATTTTTTTTAAACCAAAACACTAGCCTAGCTAATAAATAATGAACGAATTTAAATAGGTTAATAACCTTGGCAATGAATATTGAATATATTATGATCCCTAATTGACAGCATTATAACAAAGAAAGCAAGTTTTGGCATTAGGCCCAGTGCCTTCAAAATAGCTACATCACTGTGAACATACGTCATTATAGTTTATTGCCTTTATGAAAAAGAAATACACTGCATATAATGTAAAATGTAAATACTCTCGCCTTTTAAACTCAAAACTTTTATTTAGTACTACTAAGATAGAACCTTATTCATCAATAAAAAAAGAAATATAACAAACATAAGTATTATAGTACATTGTAACCATTACATTTAATATTATTGACAAACAAGTTAAAGTGGATGTTAAAATTCCTTAAGTAAACCATACAAAAGTGTCAGTTATAATCTGTTGGTTGTAGATATGAAGACTTGTATATAGACTGAGTAGGGCATAGATTATAAAGGCAAAGAACGTCCTAGTACAAATTAATCCAATAAACGCTTACGTCGTTCAAGCTATGAAGTAGTCTATTATAAGTTGATTAGTAAACACTAGAGAATGATGAAATTATACACTGAATTGTAATAATTGCTTTTTTTTTTAATGTGTATGTCTGTCTTTATACTGCGTCTGCTCGGAATGAACATAAACTAAGTAAATAGCTTATGTATTCTACACTATGTTCTACATCTATGACAAACATTTACAAGATCATACTTTTGATTTATAAAAAGATCCGTAAAGCAGTTTTGGAGATATGTAGTAACATATATCCATCTATCCATACAAACTTTCGCATTTATAATAGTATGAAGTATGATTATTAGAGTAATTAACAAAGTGCATTAACACTTCCAATGCTAGTATTTTTTATGTATTGAAATGAAGTCACAGGCAACCTATAATCAAGGATTTTCAGCCCCAAAGTATGAAAATTGGCTTGAATAATATTTTTATAGAGAACAATAATATTACCTGCATAGTAACTTCATACTGCACAATCAGAGGTTTATCTTTGAACTCAAATGGCTTGTCCAATAGAGCGGAGATGGCGGCGTGCTTCGCTTCCGTAGTCAGAACTAATCCTAGATCTTCCTTCAGGATACGACGAGAGGGCGCTTGGATCTACAATAGTACACACACAACAGAAATAAATTTTACCATACAAATGATATTGACAGCAACATACATATCTATACTTGAAGGTGGTGTTTTGTAAGATTTTTCTCTTCCTATAATTTTGTACAATAAAACAATTTTGTTAAACAAGCTAAAGGACAATCATCTATACTAATTTTATAAATAGGAATGATTTGTATTTATGTAGGTATTGAAATATCTCCAAAACTACTGGGCCGATTTCAAAAATTCTTTTACTATTTAAAAGCTATGTTATAAGTGAGTAACACAGGTTTTTATTTTTTTATTATTTCTTAATTCATGTGGGCGAAGTCGCGAGCAACAGCTAGTTTTCTATATTTTTATTAACTTAGTATTCTTACCTCCCATTTTCCATCGTACTTGGCAATATTCTCGTCAACACCTTGTTTCTTAGCTTCCGACTTGATCCACTTTTTCTTGAATGCCACTTCATCATCAAAATGCTCTGATAAATATACATTCTTCGAGTTTATACTTGGGCTGTGGTATTGTTCCGTTTCTTCTACAGTCTGAGAAAAAAATCAATGTTTAAAAACACTCATACTAAAGCTAAGAAATGTTATATGCTTTTTATGGGAACATAAAACACAGTAAGTGAAATATCAAACTATGCATAAATTACATAATATAGTAATATAACTTATATTTAGTTTAATTTTTAATTAAGATGCAAAGCAGAGGTCAAGCATTGTTGAATACAGCATACAAAAAGTATTAAAAAATAATACTGTGATTAAATTATGTTTTGATTATAAATAAGATACAAAAATATATTACTGAATTATATGCACAACTATTATATTATATTCTTGTGTATTTCGACATCAAAATTATACATATTTGATGCATGCTGCAGGAATGTGTAAACCATATTTGGCATGCAGTTAGCTAGCATGATATATAATTCTGAGGCAGATCCTCGATTTGCATAGCTACAGTAAATTGAGGAAGGCAACTAGGGGGCTGTTAAGCTTGACATTATGTTTTGTGAACTAGCAAGTTACTGTTCCAGTTTACTGCCATGCATATAGGCATTGTGCCAGTAACTGGATGAAATCTACAGCTCTATATTAGTTTTGTATTCCGACCCTAAGGCTTGTACAAAAACTAGAAACCAATGTTAAGGGAAAGAGTATTTTTATTGAAGAATATTATAAAGCAGTCAAATTTAAAAGTAGCATAGTAACATGCAAGGAATGGGAGATATAGATAACTGTAAAGATAAAGCATTAGAAACAGTGAAATATTACTCTTATCTGATTGCCATAGTTAGATAGCTAAATAGGAACAAGACATAATATCAATTGTAATGTTTACACATGTTACATGTACATTAACAAAATTAAAAAATTGTAAACATATAACATTGCTATCTTCTATAGCTTTAACATATTTAATGCCTCTATGCTTTTTAATATCAAATTGAACTTGTGGAGAAGATAATAGTTCCCAATATGCTAATATCATTGAAAAAACATTACAAAGTATTGTTTAACATTTTTAAAAATTTCTAGGTCAACAACATTGAAAGAGCCAAAAGTCTTACATTGGCAATTGACCCGGTATTAAGTTATTTTTCATATATAACTAAATGTTACGACTGACTGATTGTATGTTCGTTTAATCATTTTATATTATTTTTTACTACATAATAATTAAAATCAAATTATGTATTTATTGTAAAGAATAATCAATTCCAACGAATTTGTAAAAGCAATTATTTGATTGTATTTTTCTTGAAATGGTCCTCATATTTAAATTTACTCCATAAGCCACCGAGACATTTGTAGAAAAAACTCTAACGTAATTTAATTTTTGTGATACAAATAGGATTCATTTAACTATGTCACATTTGTACATGTTACAATCAAATTAGGTCATTCCAATACTAACCTCAACGGTTACTCCTTCATCACTGTCAGCCTCGGACTTCACAATCACGCTACTAAATAATACCAGCAATCCACATATACACACTTTACTATTAAATAGAGCCATCTGAAAATTAACACCTCATTTACTATCAGAAACCTTTGAATAGAAGTAGATCAGTCAATCGACAATCTACACGTTTTAATTTAATTAAAGGTATTGTCGACGGCTTCAATTATTGTGAGAATGAAATAGAATTCGAAATGCGGGCATGAATTACCGGATCTCGGATATCCTCAATAATCAATAACAAAACTTAACCCCATAACATTTACTGTATTTGCGATTTAGTTCCTTACCGTGCTCTATAATTATTTGTAAGATTGCAATTAATTCATAAATATATTTGTTGTGTCTGAAATGAAAAGCCGAAGAGAATGACAAGCGAAAACTGACTGAAAACTGAAATTGAAAAGCGAAATGTGTTTTATTGCGGTCCTTTCACCAAATATTTTCGTTTAATCTGTGGTTGATTCCAATTGGTTATCACTTGTTTTAAATTATGGATTGACCAATAGGAAACAAACAGTTGTCAGTTCATGTCAGGTTATCATTTAAAATCTTACAATAAAAATGCCATTGTTTGAAAAGTTCAATTGAAACTATTTAAAAAACCCAATAACCAATATCACTATAAGTGCGTATCCTGGCTTAAATTGTAAATAGGTTTTACTTTTTTTTTGTTCATGAGGTGCGGTCTCTTAAGACAACATTTTTATTAATCTTTCGAGTTGTTGTCTGTGGAAACTATCAATGTCAATTTTTGTCAATGTCAGTTGTCAGACAACATTGTCATGTTGTGCTGTCATCTGTCATTGTCATAGTGTAATTGGATTGGTTTGGTATTGAAAGAAATAAACAAATTCGACTTTGATCATGATTTAAAATAAAATTGAAATGTAAATTTTACTTGTACGTCCTGAAACTTAGTGCTGTTAATTGGATTTAAAATTTTCTGATTTGGTTATGAAATTTGGGTGTTTGTACCGGTATGTTTTGATTCTAAATTTTATTAATACTTATAGAAACAAATAAGTTAAGGGCCTGTAAAAGTTGTTTAAAGTTTACTATTATAACAAGACAAAAATTGAAACACCTTGGATTAAAATAATTTACTTAGTTAAACCTTAATTGATTTGGCTTATCAGAAAGTAGATAGCTTGCGGCATTTATATCAAAATATTAATCTTTCTGTTATCAATAACCGTCACACTAATTTCCTTTTAAAGTTTTAATCGGTTATTTTACAGAAAATCTAGATTGCGGCAAACTTTGTATTGTGTTGATATTGATAAATGAAATGCATTGAAAATAAAAAACTGTACCTACTAAAATGTATTAAGGAAGTGTCTACTAAAAATAATTTATGCTTAATTCTAGTAATGTACTTTCACTACAATTGAATTTTCTATTCAATTGTCTTGTTAAAGGCCTTCTTTTACCTCTAATCCAACTTGAATATTAAAATAACCAAGTTTTTAAAATAAATTATTATTTCAGTTCCATGTTTGTGATGCGTCGACAATTCGTAAGGTTGTTTAGACTACGAAACCTCCTTACTATAACCTTTTTAGTCATCTTGCTGTATATAGTAAAGACTTTTAATGATATAAGCAAAACTAACATTGGAACAAGTGTCAATGATTATTTTATTCCAAAGAGTTTGAAGGTAATAAAACATGCATTAACTAACTTTTAACCTTTTATTACACTAAAACAATTTTCTACAAAATCAGTTGGGCTCTGTCTCCTGAACATGTGGATAGAGTCATGTGCGAAAGCTAGTATTATTACTGGTCTGTCCACATGGAATTAAAAAAAAAGTAAGTAGCCTATGTCTTCTTCCAGACAATTCCCTACATCTATGCCAAATTACGTAGAGATCAGTTCAGCAGTTTAGGCTATGAACTTGTAAACATCATAATCCATCTAAACCTTCTCATTTATATTTTTTTTAATGATTAGTAAGATAATATTAATTTATTATAAATTAATAAAAGCACATAGTATTATATTTTAAAATGTTACTGTTTTAGAAAATTGACTGGCACAATTATACACAAATTGAATATGAAAGAAAACGCCAAGGTGAGTTACTTTGTTCTAATCATGGAGTTTAATAGTTTTTAGTTTGATTTCAGTAATAGATTCAATTCTATCATATCATATGTTTGGTGTAAAACATTAGCTAAAAAGCAAAACAGTAATTTAGTGGATTAAGGGTCTTTGGACTGAATGCATAAAAAAATTATTAACATGAAGCAAGAGGCTGCTGACAATTGAAGACTAGCTAGAAGTAAAAATTATTTTTTATTCCAAAGGAAATACTTATCAATTAGATCACATTTTTAATGCCAAGTAGTTTTTGACTTATTAGATTGTAAGCTTATTGTTTAGGTTCTATATATTTGTATATTGTTCAGGGATTGGTGAGCAGGGTTTACCAGCACAGCTGCCCAAATCCTTGGCATCTCTTGAGGAACAATTATACTCCGTTAATGGGTTCAATGGAGCATTGAGTGATAAAATAGCTTTAAACCGATCTTTACCAGACATAAGACACCCAGGTTGCAAGGTTCGCAAGTATATAGAGTCATTACCGACCGTGAGTGTGGTGGTTCCCTTCCACAATGAACACTGGAGTACATTGCTCAGGACGGCATATAGTGTTCTTATCAGGTCCCCAGAGTTTCTCATAAAAGAGGTGTTTTTAGTTGACGATGCAAGCACAAAGGGTGAGTTTTATAAATTAGTAAAACTTTGACACAAAATAACTAAAAACTCATCTGTATACAATTAGAATAGCTTTTGCAGTGACGTTGTCAGCTTGGATTAAACAAACTTTAATTAGTAAGTAGCCTGTGTAATAAAATCCCATTAACTCTCGCCCTGAAGAAGTACCCCCGCAGGGTCTGAAACTGTCGGTGCCGTCACCGGTAAAAAAGTATACGTGAGTAAAAGCCGTAAAATAATTGGAATTTTGTTTAAATCTATATATTTATGTGGACATTCTTGTGTTAGTTAAACATAGCAGTGAATCATGTTTATCTGTATTCTGTAATTACTCTTATTAATATTTAAAGGTACACATGTTTAATGTTTGTTCAATACAATAACATATAAGCTAGCGTTTCTATGCTAATACTAGTAAAGGTCGAATAACAATTAAATGGGTCTATGTCACCTTTGTAATAAAAATTCAATATTATTTGTTCCTACAAATAAGAAAATTTGTTAAGGCTTTCTTTGAGGCAGTGAGGAATTTACAAGATGTCAACTATGAATAAAATATCCAATATTGTCCACAAACTGTTATCGGTTTTTAGTTATGCAGACTTATTAAGTGTAAATAATTATTTAGTCATGTTTATAATCGTCTGTACGTGTCAAATTAGTTTAAATATGTTAAATAGTTTTAAAATCTATTTTTAACGCAAAACGGAAGTTCTCTATCTTTTCGTTTATCGACATTGGCTTACATACTAAAAATTAAATTTACATGTAAAGTAATTTTATAACCTCATAATATGTTATAACTACAGAAATCATATTAATATTATAAATGTGAAAGTTTGGATGGATGGATGGATGTTTGTTAGAGTTTGTAGCCTAAACTGCCTAATGGATCTCAATGAAATTTGGCATAGATGCCTGGCTACACATAGGCTACCTACTTTTGTTTGTTTTATTCCACGCGGACGCAGTAGCGGGTGAAAGCTAGTAACGTTTTAACCAATATGAAAATCCATAGTGTCATTTAGTTCTATAGTCCATTACAGTGTGTGGGAGGGAGATAGCATTATTTTTAAACGTTTCTATTTCTAATTTCAATCGTAGATTTCCTAAAGCAGAAGTTAGAAGACTATCTATCTAAGCATTTACCGAAGGTGAAGGTGGTGCGATTAGCGCAGCGTAGTGGTCTGATAGCGGCGCGGCTGGCGGGCGCCGCGCGGGCCACCGCCGACGTATTACTGTTCTTAGACTCCCATACTGAGGCCACTGTCAACTGGCTACCGCCGCTACTAGGTTCGTATTTGCACGAAAAGATTGTAAGAAATAAGCTATTTCCGTGTCATGAGACAATGCCACGTTAAATGGTCACAAACTGCGCTTAGTGCGAATTTAGTAAGAGTAAACTACCCTACCAGATTCCTTAAGGAACTTAAGCTTGATGGAAAAATTAGACCATTTTAGTCCTCTTTCCATAATACCAAGGGGAAGTGGATTTGACAGAGGTGGAAGCGCAGGGAAAATGTCTTATTTCTGTGCGTCCCTCTATCAATAAAATACATCGCATCTGCTTTTGCGTACATCTATGGGCAACGATCATTTCGCCATTTCGTAAGTGACTCTAAATGTTAAGATGCGAGTATTCTAGCTGTTTAGAAATAAATATAGTGATTTAATAACCACTAACATTTTGATACAATTTCGATATCATTTGCTCCAATAGCATATAATATTGTATGTTTGTGATGTGTAGAGCCGATAGCGCTAAGCTACCGCACGGTGGTGTGTCCGTACATCGACGTGATCGCGTACGACACGTTCGAGTACCGCGCGCAGGACGAGGGCGCGCGCGGCGCCTTCGACTGGGAGCTCTTCTACAAGCGGCTGCCAGTGCTGCCCCGGGACCAGGACAACATGCCAGAGCCATTCCAGTCAGTGCCATACACATCTATACTATCTATACTTCTATACTTCTGTACTTATTATAATAAAGCGTAAACACACACTTCTTTGTTGCCTAAGATCACAACAATTACAGCATATTTTTTAATAATTCTTTTTTTTAATAAAAAGCCCTACACTTAAGTCACGCTTTAGGCTATACATTTTCACGCCATTAAACTTAGGTGGTAAATATTTTGGATAAAAACCCTAATGTGGGAAAGAGACCATAAGTTGCTGCCAACATCCAGAAAGAAAGATTGCTAAGGTTTGTCATGTCATGTAATGTCATTTTGAAATTTGCTATTGATAATTTGACAAATGTAAACAATAAAATAAAGTTTTTATAATTTCACGCGGATGAATCCGCACGCGAACAGCTAGTTACATAATACACTTATTTCACAGTGGTCGTGGGACGAATTGCATGTAACAAGGAGAACTTTAGTTATGAGTGTGGAAGGGTACACCGGTAAATCTAGAAAGATGTATTGCGCGAAAGGTGACATGATCAAGAAGGGAATGATGACTGAGATGATGGATGATAGAGTTATGTGGAGGACAAAAATCTGCTGAGCTGACCCTACGGGAGTAGGATAAGGAGGATGATGACCCAGTGGTCGTATAAAGCATATTATATGCACCTTTCATAAGACAGAGTATTTCTTTTAACACAAATGTGAAAGATATTCCCCGATATGTTCTGTCTCTTTAATATTCAGTTTTGGAAAGACGAATTGCATTAAAATTGTCAGTTTTACATTGATTGAATGTTGAATTATAAATATAGGTTATGTTTTTATATGAGCATGTTTGTCGTTTCGTCTGCCAGGAGCCCGGTGATGGCGGGCGGGCTGTTCGCGATGTCGCGCAAGTTCTTCTGGGAGCTGGGCGGGTACGACCCCGGCCTCGACATCTGGGGCGGCGAGCAGTACGAGCTCAGCTTCAAGGTAACACAGACATACACTCAGCTCAATCAACAAAGATTTGATACGCTTCGGTTTTAAAATCATTAATTAATACTTTTAACGAATACGTGCATAAAACCTTCAGTTTCAAAAATACTTATCTTTAGAGTTTTGTAAATTTACACAAGGCATCTAGTAGCGCTAGTGAAAACCCACAGCGGTGTACTTGGCGTTGTTTTGTATGAATATTATATATATACATATATGTATATTTATGCTCCATATTTATGCATATTTATGCTGCTAACTGTACACCTATACGTATGTACACGTGCACGCACGATGACATATTTGCATGAACTCATCGAATTCACACGTATTCTAAGGGAGGAATATTATTGGTTTCTTCTTCTTAAAGTGCCATCTTCTTTCGAAGTTCGGCGATCATTAGGGCGACTTTAGTTCTTGACACCGCGGCTCTGAAAAGTGTACGGGTGCTCTTTCCATACCACTGGCGTAGGTTTTTGAGCCAGGACGTTCTTCTTCGACCTACACTTCGCTTTCCGTGGATCTTGCCTTGTGCGATGAGCTGCAGTAGTTCGTATTTGGCATTTCGCATTATGTGGCCTAGGTACTGCAGCTTTCTTTTCTTAACTGTATATATCACTTCTGTCTTTTTCTTCATGCGCTCTAACACGGTTACATTTTTAATTATTTTGATTCTCCAGGATATCCTTAACATTCTCCTGTATACCCACATTTCGAAGGCTTCGACTTTTTGCAATTATTGGTTTAAAGCGGTAAAATTTGAGAAACTCCTTCAGTCGCTTATTTAAATCTTTGTGTACATTAAATATGAATGTGTCAGTATGGTGCAGATCTGGCAGTGCGGCGGGCGCATGCTGGACGCGCCGTGCTCGCGCGTGGGACACATCTACAGGAAGTTCGCGCCCTTCCCCAACCCGGGCCACGGGGACTTCGTCGGCAGGGTAGGGGAAATTATCTATCTCTTACTGCTTACTAATATTATACATGCGAAAGTTTAGATGGATGTTTGTTTCAGTTTGTAGCCTAAACGGCTGAACGGATTTCGATGAAATTTGGCACAGATGTAGAGCATAGTCTGGAGGAACACATAGGCTACTTAATAATATTTTTTTAATTCCACGCGGACTGAGTCGCGGGCGAAAGCTAGTGTAAAATATTATTAAAATTATAGACTGTTTACTTGCACTTATAATATCAGTTTTCTAATTAGCTACAAATCAAAACTCCTACATTTTTATTGATGTTTATAAATAAAATAGATTTGTATTCTTTTAATTAACTCTTCATTAATTTATTAAACAAAAATCTAGACACAGGGCATTACTATAGAAAATAAGATAGTGTTTTAAATATTATATATATTAGGTTAAATATATTCTCGAGGGTTCTACCAAAACAGGCAAAATATGATCTTGACGCATAAATAATAAAGTACTTATACCAAAAGCATGAAGATATTTATGTTAAAACCACGTTGAGAAATATAACAATAGCGGTAGTCAAAATTTAAAACACGTCTAACTGTCTAACTATATTTTTAGAGTATTATTTCAGCTATAAGGGTGAATATAATTGTGTTATAATATAATACGTCCAGAATTACAGGCGCGTGGCGGAGGTCTGGATGGACGAGTACGCACAGTATCTGTACAAGCGGCGGCCGCACTACCTGCACATCGACACGGGGGACATCTCACAGCAGAAGCGGTTGCGGGAGAAGCTGCAGTGTAAATCCTTTAGGTGGTTCATGACACAGGTGAGAGAAAACTTCAGTATTTCCATAGGAAACTTCCTTATTTTTAGGTATTAATATGTAGGGACACGCCCCTAAAGGAGTTAGCCCCGCCCACTGCAGAATTGCACGATAAATTATGAATATTTTAATATCTAAGGTTGTACCTCATGTGCGATATGTACAGCATTTCTTTTTCAACACTTTTTACATATATAAGGCTATGTGATTCAGAGATCTGTGACGCCCCTTTTCGTTCAGCGCCCTGGGCGGTCGCCCTCCCTAACGCCCTTTCAGATGTCAGAACCGCGATGTTTTTTATAACTTTTGTATGTTATCGATATAGACATTTCATTGTATTACAATGTAACTATTTTTTACTTTCAGATAGCGTTCGATTTAACAGCAAAATATCCGCCAGTTGAACCGGAACCTTTCGCAGAAGGGAGGGTAAGAATAATTTCGTAAAAAAACTGGCTAAAAAAGTGTAAAATAATCACTATTTTATAGTAAAATGAGCTGTTCCCGTGCGGCTTCATCCGCAAGAAATTATAAAAATTTCACTTTATTGTTTACATTTGTGAATTCAATTGCAAATGTCAAAATTCAAATGCACAACTGACAACGAAGGCCTTTGACATTAGATAACAATTGCTGTTACCATGGAAACCTTGTAATTTATGGTCCCTTTCCGCATGAAGGTTTATTCCAATTTATTTACCCTCTAAATTTGATAGCGTGAAAATATATAACCTGTAGCGTGTCGTAAGTGTATAGTTTTTTATTAAAGAAATAATTATTAAAAAATATGCAGTGATTGCTGAAATCTTACGTCACGAAGTAGTGTGTTTAGGCTATATTATATTAGTATAGTATATATATAGATAATGTGTGCACAGATAAGGCCGGCCACACACGGGCAGCTGTGCTGCGACCTGCGGCGCGGCGAGCAGGGCGCGGCGCTGGCGCTGGCCGCCTGCGAGCGCGCCGCCGCCGCCGAGCAGAACTTCCTGCTCTCCTGGCACAAGGACATCAGGCACGTCCTGCCCTGTACCCTGCCCTCCCCTGCCCTCCCCTGCCCTACTGACACACACCCGACACTTAAACACCCCCTTAATAGTTTTCTCTCACTACATACAACAGAGAGAATAGAGTTGATTGTGGAAAAAGTTGAAAAATTTAATTTGTTGCAATTTACACTTTACAAACAATTTACACTAAATCATACTAATATTATAAATCCGAAAGTTTGGATGGATGGATGTTTGTTAGAGTTTGTAGCCTAAACGGCTGAACTGATTTCAATGAAATTTGGTATAGATGTAGAGGATAGTCTGAAAGAACACATAGACACTTTTGTTTTTTTTTTTTTAAATTTTTAATGGAGTCGCGGGCAAAAGCTAGTTACTTATATAAATTTTCGCATAATATGATATAGCATTGTGAAAAGTCTTATATTGGTTAACATACTGCAATCACATTATTTATTATTTAATTTCAATATTTGCAGGTCTAAGGACAGGAATATGTGCTGGGATGTCCCGGACTCCAGACCTGAGCAGCCCATCATCCTCTACTCCTGCCACCTCGGCGGAGGAAACCAGCTCTGGAGGTATCATCCGGTGAGTACATCATTCGTTCACATTCAATCATTCATTCATTCAGACATTCAATCATTCAGTCATTCACACATTCAATCATTCATTCATTCACACATTCAATCATTCATTCATTCACACATTCAATCATTCATTCATTCACACATTCAATCATTCATTCATTCACACATTCAATCATTCATTCATTCACACATTCAATCATTCATTCATTCACACATTCAATCATTCATTCATTCACACATTCAATCATTCATTCATTCACACATTCAATCATTCATTCATTCACACATTCAATCATTCATTCATTCACACATTCAATCATTCATTCATTCACACATTCAATCATTCATTCATTCACACATTCAATCATTCATTCATTCACACATTCAATCATTCATTCATTCACACATTCAATCATTCATTCATTCACACATTCAATCATTCATTCATTCACACATTCAATCATTCATTCATTCACACATTCAATCATTCATTCATTCACACATTCAATCATTCATTCATTCACACATTCAATCATTCATTCATTCACACATTCAATCATTCATTCATTCACACATTCAATCATTCATTCATTCACACATTCAATCATTCATTCATTCACACATTCAATCATTCATTCATTCACACATTCAATCATTCATTCATTCACACATTCAATCATTCATTCATTCACACATTCAATCATTCATTCATTCACACATTCAATCATTCATTCATTCACACATTCAATCATTCATTCATTCACACATTCAATCATTCATTCATTCACACATTCAATCATTCATTCATTCACACATTCAATCATTCATTCATTCACACATTCAATCATTCATTCATTCACACATTCAATCATTCATTCATTCACACATTCAATCATTCATTCATTCACACATTCAATCATTCATTCATTCACACATTCAATCATTCATTCATTCACACATTCAATCATTCATTCATTCACACATTCAATCATTCATTCATTCACACATTCAATCATTCATTCATTCACACATTCAATCATTCATTCATTCACACATTCAATCATTCATTCATTCACACATTCAATCATTCATTCATTCACACATTCAATCATTCATTCATTCACACATTCAATCATTCATTCATTCACACATTCAATCATTCATTCATTCACACATTCAATCATTCATTCATTCACACATTCAATCATTCATTCATTCACACATTCAATCATTCATTCATTCACACATTCAATCATTCATTCATTCACACATTCAATCATTCATTCATTCACACATTCAATCATTCATTCATTCACACATTCAATCATTCATTCATTCACACATTCAATCATTCATTCATTCACACATTCAATCATTCATTCATTCACACATTCAATCATTCATTCATTCACACATTCAATCATTCATTCATTCACACATTCAATCATTCATTCATTCACACATTCAATCATTCATTCATTCACACATTCAATCATTCATTCATTCACACATTCAATCATTCATTCATTCACACATTCAATCATTCATTCATTCACACATTCAATCATTCATTCATTCACACATTCAATCATTCATTCATTCATTCACATTCAATCATTCATTCATTCATTCACATTCAATCATTCATTCATTCATTCACATTCAATCATTCATTCATTCATTCACATTCAATCATTCATTCATTCATTCACATTCAATCATTCATTCATTCATTCACATTCAATCATTCATTCATTCATTCACATTCAATCATTCATTCATTCATTCACATTCAATCATTCATTCATTCATTCACATTCAATCATTCATTCATTCATTCACATTCAATCATTCATTCATTCATTCACATTCAATCATTCATTCATTCATTCACATTCAATCATTCATTCATTCATTCACATTCAATCATTCATTCATTCATTCACATTCAATCATTCATTCATTCATTCACATTCAATCATTCATTCATTCATTCACATTCAATCATTCATTCATTCATTCACATTCAATCATTCATTCATTCATTCACATTCAATCATTCATTCATTCATTCACATTCAATCATTCATTCATTCATTCACATTCAATCATTCATTCATTCATTCACATTCAATCATTCATTCATTCATTCACATTCAATCATTCATTCATTCATTCACATTCAATCATTCATTCATTCATTCACATTCAATCATTCATTCATTCATTCACATTCAATCATTCATTCATTCATTCACATTCAATCATTCATTCATTCATTCACATTCAATCATTCATTCATTCATTCACATTCAATCATTCATTCATTCATTCACATTCAATCATTCATTCATTCATTCACATTCAATCATTCATTCATTCATTCACATTCAATCATTCATTCATTCATTCACATTCAATCATTCATTCATTCATTCACATTCAATCATTCATTCATTCATTCACATTCAATCATTCATTCATTCATTCACATTCAATCATTCATTCATTCACATTCAATCATTCATTCATTCACATTCAATCATTCATTCATTCACATTCAATCATTCATTCATTCACATTCAATCATTCATTCATTCACATTCAATCATTCATTCATTCACATTCAATCATTCATTCATTCACATTCAATCATTCATTCATTCACATTCAATCATTCATTCATTCACATTCAATCATTCATTCATTCACATTCAATCATTCATTCATTCACATTCAATCATTCATTCATTCACATTCAATCATTCATTCATTCACATTCAATCATTCATTCATTCACATTCAATCATTCATTCATTCACATTCAATCATTCATTCATTCACATTCAATCATAGCCTAGTTGTTTTTGCGTGAATCAAATACATACGAAATTCAAAAATCCAAATCTTTCCTCTAAATAATATAGATGGCAATCTAGTTCTTTGCTGCTATTGGCTGAGAATTTAAGTAATCATGAAAACTTTGATTCTTTGTTGCTATTGGCGTGAATTTTTTTCCTCTTTCTCGCATTTATTTTCAATTTATTCACCTCCTAAGTTTAATAGCGTGAAAATAGCTCTTAAAGCGTATTGTACATGTAGGGCTATTTATTAAAACAATAATTATTTAAAAATATGCTGTGATTGCTGACATTCTATGTAATAAAGAAGTGTGTTTATTTCTGACAAAATCTCCTTGTGTGCGGTTTTGACTTGACTTAACTTCTACGAGGCTATTGCGAGACAAATATAATATGAAATTAAGTTATGCCATTTTCAACTTATTATTTTATACTTAATGTTATATAAAAAATCGTGATCTATATTTTTTAAATTTTTATTTGTAAAGTTCCTCTTTAATATTTTTTATTTGTTTTTTAAATATGACTGTATTGAGATTAAATTATTTTATATCAATTTACAATCGGTTATTTTTTATCTGTATTTTATTTAAAGAAGCTATTTGATGTTGAGAAGAAAGATTATAACTTTATGATGAGATGTTGAAATAATTTAAAAGTATTTAGTGGAAACATTTAATTATTTGTAGACTGTGTTCGTTTTTGACTGAAATATGTACAAAATGGTAGATATTTCAGTCAGTGTAGTTTCATTTTGTTTAAAAAGTATGTCTAAACATGCGTGGTCGTCGCCAGCCGACGATCTACGGGGGTAGGGTATAATCAAAGTAGAAACTCTGGTAGTCAATGCTCGTAACTAGTATATTTACACGTGCAATTTCCAACACGGTAGCATAATCGATAGGGCACTATTAAAACTAGATCATTTTCTTATAAAAGACATGTTATATTAGATAATTGTAGTCTTTAAATAAAAACTGTTAAATGTATATGCATATTTGCACAGATAACATATTTTTTTATATTTCAAACTTGATGCTTGTTGATAGATTGTGTGTTGACTCTAGTGAATTTTAACATTGTGTGTACAATATAATTATAAGCTGTTTGGTGTGTTTATATTCGATGTGAGATATTTGTATATTTGGTAAACATATCACTAGTTGTATGCGAGCACTTTGAAAATAAATTATTTTTATAAATCGTAACTGTCTTTTCATTATTTTATGAAGTATCTTTTTGTACCAACTACGTACAGTTTACATTAATTTAATGTATGTGATGACCACAGATCACAGATAATACAATTCTATACAAGTACCGTGCTAAATAAAACTTTCGTAATCTCAGCTGTATTTTAGGTTATAAATATTTCAAGAAATGATTAAGATATTAAAGATAATGGATAGGTTAAAAAGAGAAATGAAAGAGTTTTCAAGTTTTAATGTTTTATTACATATTCCATTAGAATACATTCTATGTTTATTATTGTACATGCTTCCATCGCCTTTCACATGACTCGCTGAGCTCACGCTCGAATTTGTCGCCGGCGTGGCGACATACTGAATAACCTGGGACCTACGCGTCGTCTACAATACAAATCAAAATGTTCATATAGACTCGGCACGACAGATCTACGTAATCGACGACTCGTACCGCGCCTCTGAAGCCCTCTAAAAAAACTAGAAGCTTTGTCTATGGTAAGTTTGTTGAAGAACTATCGAAACCCCCCGCAATTTGACAGATTATACACCTAATGAAATAAATCCATGCAATATGTGAAAGTTACTGATGGTAGTTAAGCGAAAGTTTATTTTTTATTCCAAATTTAATGTTACTAGGAAAGTATCGGGGACACGGTGGCCACTGAACTGTCATACGACTGCGTGCAGCCCCTAGCGGCCGTGGCTCGCCCACTTTATTACAATACAATTCATAATCTAAAATCTTACCGACGATACTTTATAAATAATCCAAGCGTACAGATATGTACAATATTTTTTACACAATACAATTTTAAGTACCTATTTACAAATTAGAATTCTTTATACACCATAAAAAAGATACGCTCTACTAAATATCACCGCGAAATGAATAACTACATTCACAATAGATATATTATATAATTGTATTATTTAAATAAAAATACACCTTACAGTTATTAAAAAAACGATAAAACGTATTACATTACAATGTATTGCTTTGTTTAGTCACATTTTGCAAAAATATCACCACCGCGCGGGTCATTTACTGCCGACCTCTGCTGACCTCTGCCTCTGCGGACCGAAGTACACACAGAGTTCTCCCGAGGTTATAATATCTTTTTGTAAAAAATATCATCGACTCCCTATCACCACCTCAGTCAACTTGCAATTAAATTAGTACCTCTAACATGAAATAGACACCACAATTTAAACGAGACACATTTATGGACATAAACTATAAATCTACATTTAATTTAATTACATTATTTTTAGCTTCTTACTGACTTACGATTAACACGTACACAGGATACAATCTTATAATTATTAACTGAGGTCAATGCGCGCCTTAACTAGATGACTAACAGAGCGAATGAAGTAGAAATGGTCTAGTAGAGTTAGGAAGGACTATTGCATAACTGCATTACATTTACAAGGTAGCATCTAAAATTCGAGACGATATTTTATAACCTACAAAAGTAACCTGTCAGACACTACGGTGACAGGTTGAAGAGGAAAAATCACTGACCTCTATTTATCCTCTGGAGAGGTTGCTGCTTGAATAACAGTTTTTTGTACAGAATTAAAAGCATCAGTTGAAATATCTACCTCTATTATTAATTCCAGATTCCAAAACTCCCACCGTCAGTGTTAAAATGGCGAAAATGAAATAGGCACAAATTACTACGTCGTATAGCCCGTCCAATGGAATATAGAGGTCAGTGGGAAATGTAACGCAATGACCACAGCTAAACAAGAAAACAAAACAATTTATGATCAGTCTCTAAGAAATTATGCAGTCTAGATAAGTCAGCAAGAAGTATGACCCTAAAGTTTTACTGTAAAATCTACTCTTCGATTATTGCACAACACATGCAGAGTGTACGTATCAACGTTTCCAATTATATTTATTTATAACAAATTTTCTATTAGGTTTAGAAGGATCTGAGGAGATAGATAATAAAGATATTCAAAACTCCAGGAAGATTCTATGTTAAGGAATTAATATTAAACACCTAAAACAGTACATAAATATTGATTCAATAAAAAAAATAATAAAAATAAAATTGATTTATAAATTGCAGGCTGATTAAAGAATTATATTCTTAGGCCATAGGTTTGTGATATTTGGTGTAACGAGGTACCTACTACAATGAGAAGTTTTGATAAATATATCAAGCTTATTAAATAGTAAATAAATAATTCAAATATAAAATAATCATTCATTAATAAGTAATAGGCCCTCAGATATTGCAAATGTATGTAATTTACACTGTAACATTTTTGTATATCATGTACGTTTAAATAACAAGCTCATACAATAAGCGAATATGTTTGATTTCTATTTGATTGACTTGCGAAATGCCTTCTGTAGTAACAAGGTTACATTATATACTATATAAGAGGCTTTTTTAACAGTAACATGTATCTATTTTAGTTAAAAAGTATATCAATTATACAAGGG
Source organism: Papilio protenor (assembly GCA_029286645.1). Taxonomy (NCBI): domain Eukaryota; kingdom Metazoa; phylum Arthropoda; class Insecta; order Lepidoptera; family Papilionidae; genus Papilio; species Papilio protenor. The sequence goes on from JAGSMZ010000008.1 coordinate 4,528,627, forward strand.
TCATTTCGAAGACAAGCATTCATATTAAAGTATAAAATTATTGCTTATTTAGTTACAGTATTGCGAAGTAATAAAGGACTTAGGTTTAATTTCACTAAATGAATAATTACAAGAATTAAATGCTATTTACAAATACTTATATTTATGGATAAAACGAAATATTTGGCTAGGATACATGATTTCCAAATAAATTTTAAGCGTTAGTGGGTATAGGATTAAAATTATATAAAAAATTGGTAAAATCATATCAAAAACATTATTAATAAATTGTGATCGCATTTGAGTATTTTGGTTTCATTATTATGCTCAGTTACAATTACTTTAGTTTCGTGTATGACTCGTTACCCTGTGAGTTATTTAGTGAGATTCCTCGAAATTATTTCCAAGACAGGAAAAAAAAAACATAAATAAAGTTCATAGCCTAAGTACGTAAAGCGAAAAAACTTCTGGTTCAGTTCCTAATTTCTACTTAACGAATAACTCACAAAGCATAAGTTTCCCACTTCCAGGACTATCCGAATATATCGATTTCACGTACGAAAAACTGTCCAAAAATACATCTACACGATAATCACAAGAACTCACTTTCTATAGAAAAACTCACTTAGAGACCGAGCCGAAAACACTTCAGCCCTGATGACAACTAAAGAATTAGAAGTTTCCGAACGTCCGCTGTGAAGTTTTGTGGGACGCGAAAGAACTCAACATGTATTATGGCACGTAAAGGGAAGTCACGAGCGATGACGCGCGCGGCCACTCTTTCTCCTTTTCCGTCTACTGTCGCGGACAAACACGATATTGGCGGGGTCGTCGGCTAGCTGCGGGAACTTGGATACGGAGTGGACGTCTTTAGCAGCCCATCCGTCCACGATGCCGTGTGAGATGAGTTCCTCCTTCTCCTCCTCGGTCCAGGAGCCTCTGCCCTCCCAGCCGGCGGCCACCAGCGCTTTCTCGCGCTCCCAGGCACGCGCGGCGGCGCGCTTGTGTGCGTGCTTCAGTAACTTGATCCTCTCCTGAGCAGGATCCACACCGTAACGTAGGACTATAACCGCCTGCGCTGAACCTTTGCCCACCGCGTGAACTCGAACCTGGAAATAATGACATCTTGTGTTAACTTCCGAAGAAAGAATAGTCGTTAAAAAAAGCTATATAAATGGAACAAACCTCTGATCCTTGGTCGTTGGTTTCGTCTTGCGATACATTAAACTTTCCGGAGAGCCTCCTCAGCTCCTCCATATCGTCTCGTATCTTGAGCGAGTTGTCTTTAACGAAGTAGAAAACGTCCTGGTCATGGATGCTGAAGTGGACATCGAGGAAGTAGGAGTTGTTGAAGACGGTGGTGATGACGTCCTCAACGACGCTGTTGGCGCCGTCCGCCACGCTGATAAACGCCTTGCCATCCACGCGTGATATCAGTACGCCCTCGCCAAACACACCGCGTTTGTACGACACACGCGGCAGAAGATTCCGCGTTATTGGCTCCATTTTTAGAAGAGGAGTCGGCACGAAGTCTATGTCTGATAGCTTGTCGTTTACCTGGAATACAAAATATAGACATAACAACGGAACACAGCATATGTATAAAAAAAGTGATGATCAATATTAACACATACCTTTTCAATAATGCACTGAAGTCCAGACATGACGCCGAAGTCGGGCGCCAGTTGCGGTGCCGTCACTGACGTCATCGGCTGGAACACCATGTCGGTGATGTACTTAGCTCCCATCATCTTCCTCATATCGTACCCGAACAGTTGCAGCCAGCTGCCCAAATTCGTCATGTACGGTACGTTCTGGTTCTTATTTATAGGATCGTTGTTTTTGAATCGATAAATAAATATATCCGTAGGCAAGCTCAACTTGGTCGCGAGGTGTTCCCAGCTCGGCGTCATCCACTGCCCAACTACCGGGTCGTACAATCGGTTCTCTAAATACACTAAATTCGTGTTGTAATCGAGGATACCACCATGAAAATCAACAGGCACGTAGAAACCGGGATTGGTGTCTTTTACGATTTTACCGAAAGGACTACGTTTAAGCTCTTTTACTATGTCTCCGTTTACGTCGAATACGACAAGGGGCGATCCGTTGTGATCGGTGGCAACGTAGAACCTTTGGTCTTCGGTTTCAATGCAGGTGAGGAAATCTCTCTGATCGTAGAGGAATCTAACGGTCTTCTCGGCTTTAGGATAGTGCATGTGCGTGATCAAATTGGGCGTTTGCGGATTCGTGTAGAAGAACTGAGTAATATTATTCTTGTCGTCCTTCCAGGCCACCAGTCTATTCCTGTCATCATAGTAGTACCACATCTGGAACTTGTCCCTTTCGAAGGCATGCACGAACTGGCCTCGTGAGTTGTACCTGTACTTCTGCTCGCCGCGCCTGATGACGAAGCCGCGCCCGTCGTAGCTGCTGAACTCGAGATCACCGTATTGTACCACTCTGTCGCCGATGTCGTAGCCGAGGTAGCGCTTGTCACCGCGCTCGATGACACCGATAACATTGCCGTTCTCATCATACACGTACTTCCAGTCGTCTTCGGACCCCACCACCTCCATCAGGTGACCGTCGTAGTTGTATGTGATTCGTTCGTTCGATGATGTGTCGCCGATCATCAACTTCTTCGTTTTGATCCGGTTTCTTACGTCATATTCCAATTCTAAACGGAAGACGTCGAAAGATTTGATGTTCATTAGGACTGTTTTGATTCTGCCGTGGTCGTCGTAGTCTGTGATGGTGAAATACTGTTTGCTGGTGTCCTGCATGACGGAGCGGTTGAATGTGTTCCTGTATATCCTGAGGTCGCTAACGGCCTCCAGCATGCCAAGGTTTTGGCTGTACTTCAGTTTCAGCTGCGGCATTTCCTTGCTATTGATATTGGCGTCGATCATAGAAAGTCTCGCGTTTCCGTCGTATTGATATTTGAAGTGTGCGTTGTTCAAGCCGCTCTTTGAGTTGAATTTCATCTTTTCGTCCTTGAGTATGCCGGCATGATATTTATAGTCCTGTTTGAGTTCGTAATCGGGGTCGGTGATCTCGACGTTCTTTACGAGGTGAGTATTTTCGTGGTATACGTAACGGATAGCGGACGCTCCGGCTAGGATTGTTTCAAGTTTGCCGGTGGTGTCGTATACGTACAGGATCTTGCCGGACTGGTGCGGGAAGATCTTAGCTAGGATGTGACCATCGTCATTGTACAGGATTTCATAAGGATGACGATTCATCGGTGAGAAGTACTGATATTTAAAGTATCCCAGAGATGTCATCAAAGCAAATGTGTGAATGTGACCTCTCGGTGTTGTTAAATTCTGTAGAGCCCCAGAGTCATCGTAGTCTAGGAGGTAATCACTGCCCCGCGGCGTTGTCACCTTAAGCGGCAGGCTAGTGAACATGTCTCGGAACGAGTACGCTAGCGATGAACTATCCCCGTAACGTATCTCGTGCAACCTGCCAGCTCGGTCGTATCCGTATGTCTCATTGAGGTCTCCCCAGCGCCAGCTGGTGAGTCTGTTAAACCTATCGTATTCGAGTTCAACCTCGGCGAATATTCCACTCCTAGGACCCCACTTAACTGGACGTGCTGTTCTGTCGTATGTAACATTCAGAAGTTCTACTTTGTCATCCATGAATACAGCGACCGTCGAACTATCTCTATCGTATTCGAGTGTAAGGAGGTTTTCGCCGTTGACGCGTAACTTTCGACCTATCTGAGCAACAGCTTTGTTACCCTTCCCTTTGTTGGACTGCAGTCTTCTTAAAAAGTAGCGCCATTCAAACCGATTTGCTAAGTCTCCACCAACTTCGGTTCTTTGCTTAGCTGGCACCGGATAACTCTCGCCCAATATTGGATCGATTTCTGATAGAATAGTATACGGCACAGTATCTGTAGAAATTATGTGTCCCCAGGGTAGGCTAGAAGAAATACTTCCATCTGTTGATATAATAGTCCTCTTCTCTGCCTCCCCGAGTTTAGTATTTACAGACGAACCCTTTATTAGAATCGACATTGGTTTCCTATTATTTTCGCTGACATGGACAGTGGCACCTTTAATACTTAGATCAAACGTCAGGTTTATAATTCTGCCAGTCGGAGTGACTGCCGAGGTCAGTCTTCCGAATTCGTCATACTTGTAAATGTAGCTTCTCCCAGTGCTGTCGTATTTGGCCTTTAGCAGACCACTCGTGCCGTGGTAGTCGAAGGTCATGTTAAAGTTGTCAGGCGTGCGCAACTCCTGTAACATCTTCATTCTGGACATTTTGAGCCGACATTTCTGTCCCTTCGTATTTTCTATGGAGTTTACAAGGCTGGAGTAATCACGTAAAAGGAACACTTTATTGCCGGCTGCATCTGTGACGGTGCTGAGTTTCCCGTTGCTCGTGTTGACCGTGTACGTGAATACGTAGTTATTTTCCCCGGTCAGTATATTTTTGGTCATAACGTGTTGACCAAATCGATTGAAAATATACATTTCTTGCGTATCGGGGGAGTAAATTTCGTACTCTCTTGCACCACTCGCGTCCGGTATGCTCGCCATCACTGAACGAATTCTGTAATTTGCTTGATCTGCGATGTGAACTATGCCATCCGGGCTAACGATAACTGCTGAGATTGTATTGAATTTGGAATTGGAAGCAAGGAAGTGGTCCGCTTCGAAACAGTCACAGCCTCGCTCAAGGCAGTTGCATTTAGACTCGGCCCCAGCGTACAGGGCAATCTTACCATCGGTAGTGATAAGGCGAACGCGATTAATTCTCTGGGAGTCACTCTCCGCCACGTACAAATCACCGGCTGCACCAAATGCTATGCTTTGTGGCATAACAAGGGTAGCATACGTGGCTAGCTCCATATCGTACCCAGTCAGGGGCGAGGGGCAATGGAGAGGTCTTCCGGCTATAACTTTGACCCGACCATCGGGAGCCATTTGGAGTATCATGTGGTCGTCGATAATGTGGAGGCTGTTGTCGAGTGGGTTGATAGCGAGCTCCGTGGGCCAACGCAGGTGAACTTCTTCGACGCTTAATGTTCCTTCACAGGGTATCGGCTTCCAGTGTGCTCTATGCATATGATTTCCGATAACCGTTGTAATGATGCCATCTCTGTCGACCATGCGGATATTGGTACCGTCGGCGAAGTACAACACGTTGTCAGTGGAAACGGCGACTCCCTTGGGGTAGGCGAGTTTGGCGTCCCTGGCCAGGGCGCCGTCGCCGCAATGAGCCTCATCTCCTGGCAGGCAGCGCTCGCCGGACCCCACTACAGTCTCCCAGTTGTGTTGCGGATCGCTGTAGTCGCTAGTGTCGCGCACCTTGATGATCTGGTGGGACTCGGGGTCGGAGATGTAGAGTGTGCCGTCCAAAGGCGACAGCGCCATGTGATAGCGGTAGGAAACTCGGGTAGCACTGGAAGAAAACAAAAAAAATAGTAAAATGTATTAAATTGCTAAGGAAAGTCTAGGGGCTGTCATAACTCAAAATCAAGTCAAGGTAATAGGGTAACATACTTAAGCTTGACGATAGTCCTGACGGTGCCGTCGGTGTCGATTTTGCGCACGAGGTTGAAGTCGCCAACGTAGAGGGCGCCATCGGGCGCGGCGGCGAGTGCGACGGGCGCCAGCAGGCGCTGCCGGGAGGCGGGCCCACCGCACGCCGCGCACTCGAGCGCGCGCTGTCGCCCGTCACCCAGCGTTGTGATGATCACACGTGGGCGCTGCTTCAAGTAGATGTTCGCGCCATCGCCCTTCTGCAGTATACCTGGAAAATTACAATGAGAATTGTAGTAAACGCTTGTTACCTTAACAATTTAGATAGGTATTTGATTCGTTTTTTGTTTCACCATAAAAGTGATCAATTGTGAACAGTGTTTACCTTCATGGAAGTTGTATCTGTGATGTATATCCAAGTTCCATCCACCGACATCCGAGATACTCATATCGTGTCCGCTCAGCTTGGTGGTCTGCACGTTCCAGATGATATCCTTGCAGTCGCTGTACTGGTAGCCCACTTTGACCAGCGCCGTGGTGACCCCGTACACTCGCTGCCTGTATACGTTCAGTCTGTTCCAAGGATAAGTGAACTTGATCACGGGATCCGCTTCGAACGTCTTCTCGAATAGTATTCCTTCAATAGTAATTCTCAAATGGATCAACGCTAATGTAGGTGGGACTTTCTCTGGCGTCAGTTGTAATTGTATGGTGGATAGGTAACCAGCGGCTCTTGAGCTGTGGTACACAAGGTTTAGGCCAGTGCCTGGTATCTGGAGGCTTTCTTGTACGACCTGTAATTAAAACAGTTTAGATAAAAAAGAAACAGCAATAAATTTTGTTAGCGTCAAATCAAATGCTTTTTTTTTAAACTATTTTTGCCATGGCTTATAAGGACCCTTACCTGTGATTCAGCGAGTATAGCGCTCTTGTCGGGGCAGGCGCCTTGGAAGCCGTGTTTCCAGGTGGCCAGCACGACTGGCTTCATGGCGTCGTAATCGTGCGCCAAGCAGGCCTGCGGTGGACCTGCACCGCCCTTTTCGTCCGATGTCGTCATCGCCACCTCGTCTATTATCACCACCTGGAATATATAATGTCATATACACTACATAACTACACTTACAGTCTTTGAATGCACTCGATTTTAGAAATTACCAATTGGATATAGAAAGAACCTTTTTTGACACATTGAATAACGTAAACATAAAGATATTTAAAGTAGAGGAAACAAGACAAAGTTGTGGACAGGTCAGTAGTTTAGTCATAACGTTTTTGTGCAACCAACTTACGAAACCTCGCGACAACTTTATAAACTTTCAAGTTAAATTAAGAGTTGAAAAATTCTAATGCCTCTTTGATAGCCGCCTCGCATGTTTTGGCAGCGGAAAAAAATATTAAATTGCTTCATAGGAACTCCGGTAAAGTTGGCGGAGTTATTAACGTCAGCGGTCTTTGGAGATTGGATAAGCAACTGTTCAAGTGCTTTATTAATTTTATATTCTTTAAGCTTACAGTAATCCCTAATGAAAATGACGGACACAGGAAATTAATATTAATAGCTATTATAAGGCAATTTTATTCTATCATATAATTTCAATGAATATGAAAAATGAATTCAACTTTTAATCTAAACAATCTAAAAGTGAAGACAAATCTTTTGAAATTCTTTTCAATTCATTAACTGTTTTTTACTTTCAGAAAAATAGATGAACTTGCCATCACCAGTATTTAGATGCGAGAATCAAGTAGATGTGGAAGGCATAGTACTTAGATGATTCCCTGCATAATATTTTAAGAAATAGTATCGTACAAACCTCGTTCCAGGGCACGAACACAACTTGAGTAGATCTCTTGAAAGGCGCTCGTCCGAAATGCAACGTCACTGCGCCACCTCCGTTCACCAACAAATCAAACCAACCATCTTCTCTCGTCAATGTGAACCCTTCTAAAGGAGTAGATGTCGACACTCTGACGCCGACCAATCCAGAGCCCAGTGACGTCACTACTCTACCTCTGATCACAGCTGACCGACTGGAAAATTATTAATTTAATGTAGTAATTCGAGATATTACTCTTAGATGATGTATGTAGTAAATCTGTGCCCAAATTTCAAGTAATATGATGTAAATAGGATTTCTGTTAACTAAATATTACTTAAGGACTTTAAGGGATTTCTATAAAAGTTAAAAGTTAATTTTAAGTCAACTATTGAAGGTGAGAGGATTCTATCAACTTTATATTTTTATGTTTACTAAAAATTTACTACTGCTTTGAATTATAGATATGTATTAATTTTAATCTATTCTCAATAAGGTGATTTAAATTAAGTATCTAGCAATGTAATTACTCGAATTAACGTATTCAACCTACATACTATTAGTATTATAGTGGAAATATTATAAATATTAAATATTATTAAATAAAAAGCATAACACAAAACTCACAGGACACGGTTTTAGGTATCTATACATATAAACAAATCATGCACACACTAAACAAATAAATTAGATGGCAATTAGAGTAGATCGTACGAAGTACTTGTTAGTATTATATTATAGGTGATTTTATAATATCATAGAACACACACAATCCTACCTAAGTCTCGCTAGATCTTACCTCGTGTTGAAGTGGTTCCAAAACATACTGCGCAGCAGAAAGACGAGAAATGACAAAGAATGAGTACCATTAGATACATTGTTAATCAGGAAGAAGGAAATTACAAATACGTTAGTAGCAGCGATGTGCTTAGCTTAGTTTCTGATAGACAAATCCTTGTTCATGCAAGTGCCAATTTAGTAACCTTCGAAGAAAACGTTAAATTTTACATTAAACTTCGATAAACATAAAATTAGTCGCCTTTATTACAATGTGTAAGGAAAAGAAACGAAACGGTGATACATTATCAATAAATAAAACATTAGGATTGACTGGGGCACAACATTGCGTATTATAATAGATATTTCTTTTCATATTTGTATTTAAGCACCTGAATGAAGAATCGTTTGGCATTGTATCGTTAGTAGTGTAAAATTGTTAATATTGAGATGTCAAATGATTCTTCTTTAGCCAATTAATATCACAGATAACATCGAACATCTAATCTCACCTTTCGTTGAAGGTCTCCTGCTTAGCGTAGTTTTGGAGGCTACCTTCATCGATGAGGAACTTCATTCTTTCAAAGAAGGAAGCTGTGATGGCCGGCGGTTGCTTCCTCAGTAAGATGTCTGTGGGCTTGGGCGAGGATACGCAGAGCTGGCTGCCTTTGCAGGCAGTACTTTGGCAGCATTCAGGATCTTCGCAATCTATTAGGCCGTCTGCACAGAAAATAAATAAAAATACATGGTTTATAGATGATTCTGAAACTGAGACATACAATATGCTGTAGTTAAAATACCACAACAACTCCAACTGGAATTCTTCATGATTATGGTTTTATGATTTCAGTTCAAGATTTGTCTCAAAACGAATTCAGAAAATTTTACCTTTATCATTGTCCTTGGAGTCATCACACACTTGTTCTTTAAGCGTCGTGCAGTCTGGTCCATCCCAACCGTCGAAGCATTTGCACTCCCAGTGGCCGTCATTGGCGACCCTGCATTGACCGTGGCCAGCGCAACCGCGGGGGCAGCCTTCCAATGTACAATGCCTACCATTCCAACCAGATACACAAAGACAAGTTCCGTTCTTGCATTGACCGTGATCGCTGCATCGAGAATCACACAGTTTCGAGGTGCAGTACTCGCCGGTCCATCCTTGGTCGCAGATACAAGACTCTCCAACGCATCGTCCATGAGGCCCACAGTCTAGGTCGCACACCTCTGTAACGTTAAAAGTGGCATAGTTAGTATACTCTATTTCATTCTCCATTCACAGTTCTCCACTAAGTATGTATATCTGAATGCTATCATTGTTTCTTATTTTACCTTTAGAGCAATCATCCCCAGACCAGCGTGCATGACAAGTACAAGTCTGCGTGTCCACATCAAATGTTCCGTGGCCGGAACAATCCGGCAGACATTGCAGAGCATCCTTGTCCATTGTCGCACAATCCATACCCTTCCATCCTTTCTTACACACACATGCGCCGTCGATACAAAAGCCGTGACTGGAACATGTGGGGTGTGGACAATCGACATCTTCACAAAATTTGCCTTTGTACCCGCGGACACAGGAGCATTTGCCATTCACGCAGTGGCCGTGACCATTGCAGTCGGGTACTTCACATTCATCGTGTCGCAGGGAACACTCTTTGCCCTTCCAGCCAGGATTGCATTGACATTCTCCATTAATGTATTCACCTCGTTGACTGCACAGTACTGGACAAACACCTAAAATAATACCACATTTATATTTCCGTACAACAGATTTAGATTGCAATTAACTTCTTTAGTTGACTTACTTTCGTTACAATCATCCCCTCCAAAGCCAGGTTGACATTGACAATGCCCCATAAGACACTCCCCTTTACCAGAACATCCATTAGGACAGTTATGAGTCATATCTTCGGCAACTGCGGCAATGAAGGAAATTTCTTGTGGATCGCCGTCATCGTTGTATAGCGATAGGAACCAATGACCTTGCTCCATGTAATGTGTTACTTCTTTCTTAACTGATGGCTGTAAGAAATAACACTCAATATTGATTTTTAGAGTAAGAAATACATTTTTTTATGAAGTGATATTTGTATGTCACTTACATGGGATGAACGGGTAGTTCTTGCTTTAAATCCACTTAAGACTTCCAAGAAATGATATTGAGTGTGAGTGGGTAAAGCGTTCCTCCTTGCATACACTCCTATGGAAGCTCCGCGGGGAATCAGGTAATCGAATTTAACATAAGAAGCTTCCGATTGATAGAACTGCATGTTCCAATAACTATATGGAGGGATTTGTTTTGATAATTTTTCACCTAAAGTAATTTGTTTGAATGTCGTCCCGTCGGGGGGAAATGACTGAGCTGGAAATGTTCGCGCACCTATAAAATATTGAGATATATTAATGAAGCAGAGTATTATTAAAATTTAAATAAATTTATTAAATTATTCATGCGAAAGTATTGATGGAAATGATGATTAAGAAATAAATGCTCAAGAGAAAAGTTGTCTACATTTTTAGAATAAGGCTACACAGCGCATGCATGTTGTAATTAAAGCACTAATGTGTATAATACTAATACCCCATCCCTATTCACGTTTCCCTTTATAATCATGCGAATTAGTTTGTTACGTTCAAAATTATGTTTAAAAGTTTTTGTGACTTCAATTTTAATGAATTTAGATGGTCGTTAGTAAGTTATCGTTTCAGGTTTGATGACCTCACCTTCCAATATAAGGATGGGTGGAGGTTTAATTTTCGGACATATACACTTCGGAACTTCAGTCGTAGATATTATCTCAGACTCAGTTGTTAAATTATCTGTAACATCTTTAGACTCCGTTTTTTCATTTAAAGTTGTAGTAATTTCATCGAAATCTGTTGTGGAGCTCATTTCAGTCACAGTTGACGATTGAACTGTATCTGATTCTGAAGTTGTTTCCATAGTAACATAGGAACTTTGACTTTCAGTAGAATCTGCAGTTGTTGTTGAAAATTCATTATCTCCGGAAACTGGACTTGGAATAGTACTAATATCTGTATTTTCTAATAGCATGGTAGTACTTTTTTCTGAATCAGAATCTTCATAGAAATCATCTCTAGAGTTGTCTTCACATACTGGACATGAGCATTCACAACTACCTCCCCAGTCAGTATTTATGCTCGAATCTTTGTTAGTTTTAGTCGTACTTTGAACAGCAACCGGCTTATTGAAATTCGTCGGCATCGTTGGTTCCAAGTCTATTGGTGTAATTTTTACTGTAGGTATTTCGTTTGTATCACCCATTGTAGGAACAGTGACTGCTAATGAGTATAAAGGTTTATAAGATGAACTTTCAGCATCATCAGCGGAAATAGTCAGGTTAATCAAAACATGTTTTTTATTAGACATCATATCTGGGGTTTTCGAATCGACAGCAATATTAACAGTGGATGGTTCATTAGGCACGGTTGTTGGTTCAGTCACAGTTGTGTTTGAAACAGTATTAGTATTAGGCATTCCTGGTGTGGTCACAACATGCTCAGTTTGTGTGGTGGTTACATTTGGAGTAAAGGGGGCAACAGTTTCAACAATTATAGGTTTTGTGGTTATGGGTGCATTCGTAGTTATTGGCTCTTCTGTTATTATCTTTGGCATAATCGTCGTTGGTATATTTACTGTAGGATTAGTTTCACTGTCGTAATGGAACTTTTCAAGTTTATCGTCCCCTTCGGCAGTGTCATTTGAAAATATGTGTAACTCTTCTCCTATTGCATTTAGTTGAGTTAATAGTTTTAAGTATTGAAGTTTTTGTACACCGTACGAATATAAAGATGGAAATGAATCACTTTGCATTGACTCTGGGTCATATGCGATATCAGTTTTAATATTATTACTTTTATCGATTATTTTAGCTTCTGGTGGTTGTTCGACTATTATGTTATTTTTATCTATTACAGTTTTGAATTCCATATCTGAACTTGAATTGTCTTTCGATTTTAACGTCGGTTTTAAAGTTGAATTATTGTTATACAAAGAATCAAGCGTAGTGTTATTATTTGTTAGATCACCATTGTTAAAAGACAAACCAACATTGCTAGACCCCGAAGCTTTAGCACCTTCCTTGTGATCTTCTTGAGAGGCACCAGTCGTATCGTTTGCGAGCACTGGCACGCCATGCTCTACGCTAACAGAACTTAAAGAAGGCGTAGTGATTAGCTCATGCACATCTACAGTAGTGGAAGAATCCGTAGCGGAAACAGAAGACAAAGAAGCATGCCCATCTACACTTCTACGAGGGCGCACAAGAGGATTCTCTTTACCTGAGCTGGCCGATGAAGAGCTCTGTTGCGGTTTAGACAGAGATTTGTTATTGGATTCTAGCGTCGTCGCTTTAGACGCCGGAAAGATCTCTGTTGACTCGCCAACTATTACTGTACATGCTTTAGAGTTCTGGTAAGACCAGTTGACGAAATAGGAAGCTAAAAAAAAGAAATAAATATTAACCTCTCTTACATTAGACTGCTAATAAATAAATTCGTAAAGGAAATGTAAAATACATAGAAAGTAATTAAGAAATACTATCGCTTACCTGACATATAAGAAGCAATTGCTAAGAGTAAAACGAACAACACTATGAATACAATAGCAGTACATTTCCAAGAACATCTAGATGAGAGACCCTTCCTGAAATGGAAACGTGAAGCAGCGGGTGTAAAGTGCGAGGCCCGCAAGTTGTTCCTCACGGGGAGGACTGGCACGGGCACCCCGAAGGCGGGATGACGGTCGCTTCTTTCCATTCTTTCTAACGTACTCTTCTCTTGCTTGCCTGGACTACTGCACGATGAGTTCGATTTATAGTCCATAGACGGATTCTTTTGGATATCTCCTGTAAACGAAAACGTTTTTGCGCCATTTCTAAAGGTATTATTGAGTACTATAGTGATAATATTGGTTGATGAGTAAGATTCTGACCCGAGGGCACGTAGAAGTTCCCGGAAGGCGTTCGCACGAGGCAGGAGGGCTCGAAGTCGGTAAGGTCGGCGGGGTTCCCGGTGATGCGGCCGTTCAGACGCGGCATGGTGGGGTTGCGCGGCGGCACATCGGGCGGCGGCCGCGATCCTTCCAGCAGACAACCTGCGCACAAAACAAACACACGTCTTTTAAAAATTGAATTTCCAGAACAAATGACATAAGATAGCTTACTTCTAAAAAAACCTAGGTTGAGTTATTAACATGTAAAAGTTAAGCGCTAATTATACACTAACTCAACTTACATAAGTCTAAGTGGTACTTCTTTGATAAACGTATAAAGTAAGCGAACTTCAAGTGCTCAAGACGATTTGTCTTTGAAATTTTAAAAGACGTTAAGATACTTGGCTTTTAATTTTCAAATTTTATGAACAAACTTCGGCGAAGTTAAATTTTAAAATTGGTTTTAAAAACGCTTCAGCGGTAATTATTACTTAGTTAAATGTTCCTTGAAAGTTAAATGTTGTGTAAATGAGTTTAACTAAATTATTTTATATTTTGCAATAGACGGAGCTTAGCTAACTTTATCTTAGGTGGGTAGAATTAAAACTCTGTTAGATTTTTTTTCAATTTGGATAGATAAACTGCTTGAAAAATGACGTGTTCAAGAAGGTAGTGACGACTGAAATGATGGAAGATAGATCGATATGGAGGACAAAAACCTGGTACGACGACCCTAAGTAAGGATAAGTAGAGGGAGATAATGTTAATTGTTATTTGAAGGACAGGATATTGACTAAATCTCTATAATGGAATTCTGACTCGAACTAAATTAATACCCGATCTCGGTACCGCGGACTTCCAAACAAATAGCGTCCTGTGAAAATAGATCAAAGATCGCGTGTTTCGGGTACTTAGTTAATAAAGGAAATATCAGGAGCTATTGCTGCCAGGGCGAGGCCTCTCCCATCGCTAATATAAGCTAATGGAAAATCGAAGTATTACCCCCAACTGTGTTACCCCCGTACTCCCTAGCCAACTTTTGATCCCCGACAAATTTTAAGGATTCCTTCGAGCGTTAATTAATTTATTGTAGCTGGCGATGTAACCGCAAGAAAACTCAATTAATTGTAAAAGGGTTTTTGTGTTGTTTTTTTTACTCACCGAAAAGAAAGCGATATGAGGGGGGGGGGATAATAACGCTCGGCTTTTGTATAGCCTTTGAAGCGACCCGTTCTAGTAATTAGAGATTAATGATTTTGCTTTAACGTTGCCCGGGAAAAAATAGAAAAGCGTCGAGCGTTAATGTTTTTAGGTTAGTACTCCGACAAAAACAGTAGAAGAACCTAAATAAGTTATATCTTCACTGTTAGTTAGGTAGGACTAAAGTGTATGTGGCAATAATTCTAATAAAATACGTATTGTATGCCATCAAACTACTTGAAGGTAGAATTCTAACTGTTTTATAAGTGAGACTTAAATACGACAATTTGTAAGGTGGAACAAAACAGCGTTGGTAGCGCAACAACGCCTATCAATCTCCTAAGCTCGTCGCCAATGAAAAACTAAATCGTCTCTCCCGCCTAATTTAATAGGACAAGCGTAGTCATTAATACACACGTCAGTTCTCTGCCTCCGACAAAACGCGCCTCGTTTATATCTCGTCTACGGGAATGGGAATTATGGTAATCGTTTGAATCGTGTCCTTTGTCTGTAATGGCCGGTAATTACCGGAGCCACCTCCAGGGGGCGATACGTCTGCGGGGGCCCCGGGCCAGAGAATTCGACACTCGTTAACCGAGTCGTCTCAACTTTAAAAAGGGCACACGATTTGAAACTTCGTCTTGGGATTTGTCGAGTTTCCGAAACCTCGTTCTGCCAGTCAATATGCTTAGTTTTCAATTGAGATAATTTTTAATACGTTTCTCTATTGATGTATCGTTTTATGTAAAGACCAGCTTTCCTATTAGGTAATAGGAGTTCCGCTACATTTGTTTTTATATGCTTGCAGCCATGTGGCAGCTGACGTAAGGCTATTCCCAAGGAACCGAAGCTCGCTTACTTATTGGCAGATAAAGGAATGTACTTCGGGTCATTTGCGGCCGAGCTCGATCGGATCTAACGTGATTTCTTACTACGAGCACACGGGGAGTTGCAATAGAACTATGCTTCACTGAAGTCGGACAGTGTAAATCAAGTAAGAAAGTACCTAAGTGGACTTCTAATAGAATCAATGCAAAATCATCGGTAAACTTTAAATAATTTGAAAGAATTTTAATTTTAATTGATGCTTTACTTTGCAATATTCACTACATAAACAAAACGTTTTAAGTTACTTATTTTTGTTTGATATGTAAATTTCATTTGTTTTCATAATAGCGTTCAGTATTTGTTTTCCAATATGGCGGCGCTTAACTAAACGTGCACATGACAGCGTGCGATTTACAGTCAAACTGTCAAACATATATCTCTTTTCCGTTTGTTTCATAACTTGAGACGTTGATGTACGAGGCTCGTCTGTGGATGATTCTAACTGCTACATCTGCGGCGCCGTCACCGACCATCTTAAACTCGTTACCCGCCTTCCAAGGCCAATTTCGGCAATTCAAAATCTACCCTATTTTTAATGGCGCTACAAACATTAATTTATCTTCATCAGGTGTGCATAACTCTGCTGTTGGGAATTTCGTTGCGTGGTGAATTGTAAAAATGTTTAGAAGGAAAATGTTTCAGTGATTAATGTTGGCTGTATCGACACACGAAGAACTTTAAGGCTGAGAGACTTTTTACTGATAGATTGAAGTTTTCGAGAAAATAAGTACATTACAATATTAAAGGTAGATAAAATGCTATAGAGAACATGAACTGAAGTAGTCAATTTATAAAATAAACATGGAGTCATGCAAACAGCAAGAGTCTGTAGTATAAATAAGGTTTAACATTTATAGGTCAAACAAATATATTACAATATTCATAAGTCATTCGAATTGAATTAATTATAAGCGTAGAGCAACGTGCGAACACATTAAACTCACATCTCTAGAACCGATTCACGAAATTTCGATTTTAAATTTAGCACCGAAGTTGGTCCGTGAAATTCGAGCAATATTTATATGAGAGAGGAGCGCGACGATTTATAGTTAGAGAACAATCCAGAACTTGGTCGTTCCTTGTGACTCCATTTTAATTAGTGGCCATTCATCGAGGAACAATCGAGTCGCGGATGAATCCATTATGGAAACTTTTCGATGATCGAAAATGGCGCGTCTCGCATCGCATCGGGAACGTTTGGGGACGAAGAATCTCTTTGTCTTTTTCGCTTCGTTTGAAGTACCGTTCGTACGTTTTTTATAAGATAATGATTGCGATAGAATGTATTTCTTTATGAACACCGAGGAGCTAGAAAATGAGTGGGAATATAAAATGGAAGATACATTAAAGAACATTATAGTAAAGATCGGAACTTTCCTATAATGTTAGTCATACTTTAATATGCAACGAACTGCTTTTAATATTTTTTTTATAATCGACTATTTAAACGCAATTATTGTATAAACATATATTATGACGAAGTCAATATAATGATTGATTTTAATATTCAAATGATTCAATTTGTATTTTTTACACTTTATTTTAATAAAATTAAAATAGTGAGCAATTTATACGCTTCAGATTTCTAAAATTAAAATTTCCCCTTTGAGTTCCCTCGCATACAAACGAGCTATACAGCGTCCATTGACGGCAGCTTAGTGCTGATCCAATTTACTTCCGTACAAAGAATCAAAAGCATTTCATTCGCACCTCAATGAGCGTGTATTTAAATACAGAGCTCATCAATCACCGCTAGACATTAGCAGATAAGGTATCCGGCTCGAAGGACCTTCGATTAAAATTCGTAGTATCATTATCATTATGCAGACCCGTTTGACTCGCGTCTATAGATAAGACGCGCCGCAAGGAATCCCTTTAATGTCCTCCCAATTCTTCGATAATGCTCTACGTATTCCTAAACTAGCAGGAAATTACCACCGGCCTTCGCTACGGTTGGGGTAACTTGAGGAATATAGAAATTCTGTTGCTTTTATAACTTTATAATATATAAATATTTCGTTTTTTAAAACATAGTTTTAATAAAAAGAAACAAACATTTATCAACGTCGTAAGGCTGTTGTGAATTAAACCGCTAATTACTAGTTTGAACCGTTGCTATTAAGGAAGGCAGCAATATTCGACGCTATCAACTAGAACGGTGTACAATGAATAAACATACAATTAGCGGTGAGTATAAATCTATGGAGGCCGCAATGTATCATGTCACGTAGCAACCGCTTGCCACGCCGATAAGATTACCAGACAAAGGAAGTCCACCCATATCACTACCACCAAGACCGCTAAATGCGAGCCTTCATTTACCACCCGCCGAACACAAAGGGCGAAATTCAATTTAAATTCCTTTAGAATAGAGTCCACTTTGCCCCCAAAGTTACACATTAGCGTCGTAACGTCAACGTCTAGTTCGTTAAAGGACACTCAGCTTTATTTATGTCGACATACTGGCAACGTTACCGTATTTGTTGTTGCGATTTCTCTTGCTACAGAAGCGATTTCGACTCTCCGATTTAGGTAATAGAGTTTAAATTAGTTCGTAGCTTAGGTTCTTTGATTTGATGCGACAAAGGAATTAAAACGTTGTGCAGTTTGTTTGAGAGTATATTTTTAAATTAAGGTGAAGAGCAATCTACTGGGCGGTTTCCGGGCACGATAAGGAGTCGATGTGGTCTAAGTCGGTGGGACACGCGACTTGGACTAATTTATGTTGTGGCGATCCGAGATATAGCTAGTGGTCGGCACGAGGTAGTCTCACTTTTATGGGCAGTTATGTTAATCAACTGTCTGGGGAAGCATGAACTGTCAAATATTAGCATAACCTTCGCATACAACTCCCCCTGCACATGAATTTATATTTCGTATTTTAAATCGCTTCGTCTAAAGATACATATGTACTCGTATGTATGAGATTACTTTACAATACCAGAACAAAAAAAAAAATTATTTATCTATATACGAGAACTATGATTGTTTCAATTTGTTTGGTATATTGATTCAACACAATAGATACGTTCCTAGGCGTTATATAAGACATGCATAGACAGAATATCGGTAGGTATTTATTGCAAATGGAAATCTTTACTCCATTCGATTGATATCAAATGAACTTTTAAGTATGAATGCATTAATACTTGTAGAAGCTTTACTCTTACAAAATACATAAATTTCCCTGCGAATTGTGTCGTAGTTATGATGAGGTCGTTAGCGGGCGCTTTGTGATGCATTCACCAAGTTTATCGATTTGCTCCACATTTCAATTCCGCCTGTTTCCGCTATGAGCTCTGCATCACTACCACATTTATATCGAATATGTTACAAGGTGAGGCAACACTACAGTGTAATTATTTGACTATATTTATATTCTTTAATGATTTTAAAATTCGAATATAATTGCTACTTTTAATCTCTACTAATCTGGTCGACAATTTAGTTAGTTATAAAAAATAAAATCAATGACCAGTACCTTTTACAAGAAGTAATTTTAAAACCGCAGTTATACGGAACAAGAATACAAAATATAAGTCACATTGACGAGTGGATACTCTAATTTAGTCTCTATTGAAATTTGATGATGAAATAAAAATGATTTAATCACTGGCACACATTTACAGTGCCCTTTGGATGTTGTCTAGTTGTCAAGTTTAGTGTATGTGCACCTTAACGGTAGGCTCATGAATACACGGAAGTATTATGCGGGCAATAATAGTGGCTGAATTCATCGTCACTGCTGTGTTGTGTGCATTGCTAATTGAATTGTTACATCCCTTGAATTCAGTTCACGCGAAATACAAAGTTGTGTAGAGGTATTTAATTACTTGTCAATGATATAATTATAAGTTAATTATAAATCATACTAATATTATATTATAAAACTAATATTATAAATATGAAAGTTTAGATGGACGAATGGATGGATGGATGTTTGTTAGAGTTTGTAGCCTAAACGGCTGAACGGATATCGATGAAATTTGGCATAGATATAGAGGATAGTCTGGAAGAACACATAGGCTACTCACTTTTGTTTTTTTTTAATTCCACGCGGACGGAGTCGCGGGCGAAAGCTAGTGTTCTTTGTAAATCATATTATAATTTAAATAAATAATTTTGTTCAATGTTTATCATAATATTTAATGTTTTATGTTTTTTTAAGCTAACTCTTTAGTAATCCGATCCAAATAAATGAACAAAGATTAAAGAACCGATGATAAGTGTAAAGTGCAAGCCAGCTCGTTAGAAAGGCCGTCGGTCTCGCTTCATTAGTGTTTGCCGGTGAAAAAAGTACGCAACCTACTCGAGTTACTCAAGCGAAAGCCTTTGTACACGTGGCTGAATGAAAGCTATTTCCTCGGCCCAATTTTTAAATCTCTTTTTTAAAATATTAGAACATTAAAAATAAACCTCGCGATGATTAAACTTTTCAAACTAAGACTGTAAGTAATCACTTTTAAGCGCGTAACGAACGTCTTGCCCCAAAACAATACTAAGACTTAATTAATCTCACTATCTCACTCCAACATATTTCTTTGTCCAAATCCATTAAATTAATTACGGGCGATTCGGGGCGCGGGTCTGTATTTATTAGTGTCGTTATCATTCATTGAATCTTCCGATAGTAGCGGTGGAGGCCGCTTGATGGATGCCCGACTTACACGTAAAATGGCCGTCGAAATTAGCTGTCGGAGGAGAATGCAGTTACGGCTCTGACTGATTCCTGCATGAATCCTGAGCGGGATGTGTCAGGGCTGTCCAAAATGTACTTTTTATTTATCAAATAAATTACGTGAAGCAAACAATATTATTTTTCACATTGATATAAAAATATTGAAGGAAATTTAATTTATTAGTGTTTATTTTGGTTGTATGTACAAATAATAATTACAATAAACTTTTATACTCGTCCATTATTAAAATTATAATACATCACTAAATAACTTTGTAATTAATCAAACAAAACGCTCGATGTTAACTAAAATTAAATTATAAATGAGATTATCCACAAAAAATAATAAATCAAATCATATTTAGTGTTTTATCGCGAAGCCACAAACAGTAATTAATTATGTACGATATTTACATTATTGATTAAAATAAAGCTTGTTCCGAAAAGTTTATTTTGGACCGCAAATGTTATTATTAGTAATTCATGTAACGTGGTCCTCTCATAGTTAAACTATGAAATGATAAAAAATCTAATACAAACTTTGAACAGAGATTTCATGTTTATCTGAAATTAAATTTAATTTATTAAAAAAATAAGAATGTTATTTATTTTCTTGCAGTTGACAACCCTATCAGCAGGAGACAAGGACGCATAGGTGTCGTGGGGTCGCCGATAGGGCGTGGAAATTGGCAAATTCTTTTCGATATTAAGGTGCAAATCGGGCGCTGTAAGAAATGAGCGCATAAGCGCCCTCTTTATTTAAAGAATTCCATCAAAGTGGGGCGCGATGGAATACTGTACGTGTGGCTTGTGAATATTTAAAGAGATATTTTATTCAAAAATGCATTTAAACCCTACTATTTTAAAAATTGAGTAAAAACCCCAAGTACAATTTAGTTTTTAATGTATTTAACGTAAATGATGTCAATGTTTACTATTAGATGAACTTTTGTGATAAATCAAAGTACGAATATTTGTAAATAAACGGAGCAAAGTCACCGCGACCTTTCGATTGAGGTTCCCTTCGACCTGCGCCAAGATGTCTGATAACGACTTCGCCTCAATTAACCTTATCTTACATTCATTAAGAACTGGAACAAACAAAACTCTTACTAAGTTAATCTTTGGATATTCAACTGTGAGATTTGATACATACATACAAAAAGGTCGTCGACGTTCGTTTTAGTTTTAAAGTTCAAACGTCGAAAGTTTAGAAAATCCTCGTAACTTTCCTTTATGTAGTTGTAATGCATTTTCTTTCTCTGGCAATATACTATATTCTGAAATAAACTATATTAATAGAAGGTTTCAATAACTTGGATCGTAATTACTCATGCACGGTATTTATAGAGAGCGTACGAAAAGTTGGTCCTTAAGTAACCGCGTACTCTCGAACATCATTCAAAATGTTTACATTATTTGGTTAACGAAATATATTGAGTTAATTTGATGGCATATGATTATTATCACTCGATAGCAAACTCCTGACAGCCGCTTATGTATTTGATATTCCGGTTAGCGTGCGATTTGCATGCGACGCCGACGCTTTCAAATTAATTCATTGAATCGTCACGTATCCGTCACGTTGAGTTGTAAATCGCTCTGAATACGAGATTTGCTTGCTGTTGGTTGTAAGGGCCTCTACACACTGTTGGCGGTGTCACGAACAGCTTCATGTAAAGTTGTAGTGCCTTTATAACGGGACGAATTACGGTTATATGAGTTTAGGCTCGCATTTACTTTGTATGCAGATTTAAAAGCGAAAATATCTGTAAGAATCGACTCTTGGTATCCACAGTTTTTATATTTTTACTTTCTTAATAGTTGTCCTGTCAATGGTCAAAAATAGGATTTTTGCTGAATTGCGACGTTTACAGGATTTAATTTGTCGAGTGATCACAATTCTAGAAGGTGTATAGACGCCTTTATTTGTAACTTTTGTCAAAGTCTTCGTTACAAATCCCTTCTTCCGTTAATGAACAATTCAAGATTTGGGAGTTTCGCAAATGTTCTGTATAATTTTCTTTGTTATAATTGTTGCTCGTCGCTAACAATAAGCGAGGCTCTACTATCACGGTGTCACGGATCGCTTCATACAATCGGTAGAGTGACTACAGACAAAGGACGGCCTATATAAATTTCAAAACGTTTTTAATCTGTTATTTTAATTGGCTGTCAAATGTTTTCGCTGTTAGAGATTCGGGATAGTTTTTGTTTTTCCAATACTGTCCTCTGAATGTTTTTATATTTCCATCCAAATAAAATGAATAATGATTTATTTTAGAAATTGATTATATAAGCAACAGCTATTGTTAAATAAAAAATGTCTTTACATAACCCTTTAGAATTTATATTTTCATTATTTTTTATTTTGATACTGCAGGGTTGATAGCTTACTGTGTGTCCAAAATTCTCAGTAGTAGGGCTAAAAGGCGAAGGGTGAAGGGCGAGGGGCGTCCGCTCGGAAACGGTCATATTTCCATAGGTTTTTTGCGGACGCAGGACGCCTGATGGAGATTGATGATCACGCCCCTGGCCCGGCCTCACGGGTTACTGGGCTTACGCGATTATACACACGTTGACCATCATTTTTAAATTAAGCAGACTTTTTTTTATTACGTAATATGGTATTGTGTTCTTAACATATTCGTAAATTAGATTTGTCTGAGGCATTAGATTTCTCATCGTAATTTCTGCAGTCTTCAATGTTTTTGAAATTATTGCAAACAGATTTCTTTAACGATCGAGGATTTCTTTAGAAAAAAATATTAAGTACAAGATAAATTATGAATATTTTAAGTATCTTAAGTTCGAAGTATAAGATTCTTTTGGCACTAAACAGAAAAAATAATGTCCCGAAATCTCAAAACACATGGCGACCCTAAAATAGCTGTGGGATTTCGCATATATCCAAATTACGGTCTTGACGGACGTTTCTTAGGCGGACAAGTATCCGTTATGCCCCCAGCGGATTGGAAGTAAACGGTTTGGATAATCGACGCGGGAACTAACCAGCGTGTTAATGATGTGCTCCTATTCCAGTGTTGCCAATATCGACTGTATTGCACATTGATGACCGATTTGCTAATGTCGAATACAATAAAAAAGCGTTATAAATATTTAGAATGAACACAATGTTTTATTATAAACTAAAAAAGAAAGGGAGAAAACGAAGGTTGGAACACTGAGGTAATCAACGATGGACATATTTTTTATGTATTCTAACAGAAATATAAAGTTCACAATGTAATTGTAACTTGACGTTTAAACTCGTGTTTAACATTAAAAATATGAGAACATAAATCAGTAACAAATGTGTTAAAACATTTTACGATTATTATAAAGTACTGTGCAATGTGCCAGATCCTTTTATTGGCCGTAATTTATCTCCTAAAAGTCAATTTGTCGGTTCGCGCAATTTTTACCGGTTTTTTACGATGTTTGCTCTATGGAATGAACTGTCAAAATGTAACAATTTGTACATCGCTTCAAATTGGACGCTCGCCGTATAAATTATGTTTTTTTTTGTATTCTATATTTTTAATTAATGGTGGCAAAAGTCCCCCATTTATCCGCCATCTTGAATAACCAGAGGAATATTTCTAATTTTGAAGTCTACAATTTAAAATTGTTTAATTGAAAATATCTTTTATGTGTTAATCGCACTATTGAAGATTGTTCAAAATAGATGTTTTGAAGTTAGAAATAACCCCGGAAGTGCTGAAACACATCAGAGGTCGAGTATGCTCAAGTCCTTTGTACCAAAACAGATAAAGTCGTATATTAACGGGACCTTGAGTGTTTTTCCTTAAGATATATTTCTTACAGTGTTATGAATGATCTTCAACGATTCTTTAGCCTCAACAAATATTGTATTTTTATAAATTAGAGTATACTAATTGTTTCAAGCCCGATACAGACGCTCACTTCTAACTGACAAAGAGAGACATAGAGTCGGATTGTTCAGTTAGAACTGAGCGTCTGTAGCGAGCTTAATCATATAATCGAGTATGAAGACAAGACTTTATGATTGAATGCTGTTATTCTAGTAATTCTATATAATGTTAGCATAACAAAGGTAGCCGAGTTGTGTAGAATCAAGCTTCGTACAAACGAATCCTGGGTCATCGACATAACAAGGTTGCAATTCGTCGTAAGAAAAAAAAACAAATGTGATCCATTTGTGGGTGGTGTCAGATCGTACATCAGCATTACAGGCTCCCCGCGACCTCGCCGGAGATCTCAGATTAAACGCGACATTTTGATTTATTTACACTATTATTACACATCACGACCCTCTCTCTGTTACTTTGCTTCTGTTAGATACAAAGATAGCAAAGGTAACTTGTAATGGAAGGCTTATCTTGATGGTTGTGAAGGAAAGCTGTAGTTTAAATTCGCAATTTGCTCGAAAAGTTTAATAATATCTTCTGGTGACGATAGAAAATCTTACTAATATTATAACACTTATTATAATAATAATATTATAAATGCGAAAGATTAGATGGATAGATGGATGTTTGTTAGAGTTTGTAGCCGTTTACGGCTGAACGGATCTTGATGAAATTTGGCATGGATGTAAAGGATAGTCTGGAAGAACACATAAGCTACTTGATATTGTTTTTTATTTAAATTCCGCGCGGACGGAGACGCGGGTGAAAGCTAGTCCAATATAAATGAAATCTTTTTGTAGTATTACCAGCACTATGAGCAATATATTTAGGCATAGAGCGTTACAAGATATGTTGATTGATTAAAATTCCTTTTTTAATACCAGAATAAGTAATGAAAACACATGTGTTTAAATATAACTGGGCCCAGATGTTACATTTATTGTATGAAGCGTTTTTATGAGTTAATACAAGGGTTTGTAACCGCAAGGAAAGGGCGGGATATTAATTACAATAATTGTACTGTAAGTCGTACGCTGTATTTATTTAAATAATACTTTAGTCATAATTATACAAATCGTTTTAATAGGAAGTCATTTGACTAGTATTGTCTAGTCTAGTGTATACTAATATTATAAAAATTGAATATACTCAAAAACTACTCAGCCGATTTCAATTTCAATTCCTGAACCATTAAAAAGCTATGTTATCACTGAGTAACATAGGCAATGTTTTTCCAATTTTTTTAATTCCACGTGGACGAAGTCGCGAGCGATCGCTAGTCTATGATTATTACGTACGAGGGCGTAAATTTTATTATGTTCTGAAAATCCTATTAATAATGTTAAATGTATAGACTTGAAATTAGACTCTTTTGTACCCTAAATCAGTGTTAATCGGCCATTTTAACGTGATTGAATCTATTGACCTCAGATGGATAGTTCAATGTTGGAGGTCAGACTTCATATGTCAGTTAAACTGTCGACGAAACCTTTCGATATCTGAGATGACACCGTGATGACCTTATACATTTATTCCGTCAAAAATATATTATTCTTTAACTCTGAATACTTCATAAATATATGCTAAATGTACATAAGGATAAGTGTAATAAATACTAAACTATACAAATACAATTTAAATAGTTCTTTGGAATTATTTTTGGGATTTTAAAGTAATAATATTTAAAAAAATCTACTAGATTTTATAGGCTATCAGCATTAAAATTAACTTTATATTTAGCTTAGTCCGGAATGAATCAACATAAGCATTAAAACATATTTGTTTTCCATTATTTCATATGTGTGCAGGATGCACATCTATCGCTGATGGCGTGTAAAATAAAAGACTTGCTGAGATCACTTGGCTGTAGGAGGTAGGGCTTCTTCTGGTTCCACACTTCTGATACGATGAATATTCCCCTGTTGAAAGCCGCCCGAGCGTCTGTCTATATTCGCTACGGGGGCGTACTAAGCGTGTGGGGGGCTTAAGCCGCTCTACCTGCCTACTATTGCCTTTTATTTATTTTTAAGCAACCTGTACATTAAACTATTTCTATTTTCTATTATTTACTATACAAATTAATCGCTATATAACTATTGTCTTGCACATCTCTCCCGTCGTGCGTCGTCCTCCGTGGTCGGCGCATCCTTTTCACTGGCTCGATGAGATGTCAGCACCACCAGCTTTTTCGTAGGTCTTCGTAGGGTCCCAGCTTTCGTACGTACGTCGACGGCGCGTACAATGCCGTCGGGTCCGGGGAAAGTTGCAGTTACTAATCCCCGGGGCCAGCTGTTGCGTGGAAGGGTTCCGTCAGCTATTAGTACTATATCTCCGACGTCTATTAGAGGGCCCTTCCCGCGCGGCTCCCGCCGGTATTGTAGCTCAGGTAAGTACTCGCGTACCCATCTAGCCCAAAACATGTCAGCTAGACGCTGCGAAGCTCTCCAGTGTGCTCGTCCGATGAGGTCGGCGTCGGTGAAGGTGCCGACCGTCGGTGTTCGCGCTGGCCCGCCGAGGAGAAAGTGGTTTGGTGTAAGCGCCTCGGCGTCCTCTGGTTCTGTTGATACGTGGGTGAGGGGGCGGCTGTTTACTGTGAACTCTATCTCCGCTAATAATGTTGCTAATACTTCTTCCGTCGGGAAGCGTTCGTGTAAAACGGTGTTCAATGACGTCTTTACACTACGAACTAGGCGTTCCCAAGCGCCGCCCATGAACGGGGCGCTTGGAGGAATGAATCGCCACGCTATCATTCTTTTATTTGCTTCTTCTTGAGTCGCTTCGTCTATGGTTTGGCGTATTTCTCTGGCGGCTCCTTGCAAATTTGTCCCGTTGTCTGACCATATCTCAGTTGGGCAGCCCCGTCTGGCTATCATGCGCCGTAGAGCCATGACTGCTGCGTTCGTGCTCAAGGAGCCCGCTATTTCCAAATGAATCGCTCTTGTTGTTAGACAAGTAAAGAGTGCCACGTATCTCTTTTGTCTCGTTCTCCGACCGTGACATTTAGTGGTCCGAAATAGTCCACACCGGCGTATGTGAAGGCCCGCGTGTGGTGCGCGAGTCGGGTATGCGGGTGATTACCGGTCGGAGGCACTGGCGGTTTCTCTTTTCTGATGCGACATAATAGACATCTGTGTATGACGCTTCTTACCGTCGTCCTTAGACGCAGTATCCAATATTTTTGGCGACACTCGTTTATTGTGGCCTCTACGCCGGCGTGATGTAGTTGGCGGTGTACATGTTCTACATAGAGGCGTGCTATTCGGTGGTCGCCGTCTATAACGGGAGGTCGTTTGAATTCTTCATCAATCCCTGTGGCTGCGTCGATGCGCGTTGATATGATTATTACGCCGTTGAGTGTCTGTGTCGCGAGGCGTCGTAATCGACTGTTTTTCGATATTGTTTTCCCGTTGTTAATGTCGCGTAACTCTGCATCGAAGGATTCTTCTTGTGCGAGTCTTACTAGTAATTCTTCGGCACGTCGCAAGCACTCCGTGTCTATTGGTATGTGCCGCGGAGGCTGTGCTGATTGCGTTCGCTGTTTAACTGTATTCGAGGTACGACTATTTTGCTCCCACGACGAGTCCTTCTCTGCTTTTTTCTTGTTTCTTTTGTAATGAACGGTCTCACGTCGACGTCGTTTACAAAGCTGTACAAATTGTAGAACGCGTGCGGTTGATCTGTGTAGACGCTCCCATTTCGAGAAGCGTGTATAATCGGGTACACATTGTTGTACGGCACTTAACGATTTCTTTACTGTGGCGACTGCGACGATCTCTGCTTTCTCTTCACCCGTGGCTATGTAGGGCTCGTCGGTCGTCGTTTCGGGCCATTCTTTTGGGTCGGCGAGTAGGAAGTCCGGTCCATGAAACCAGCGATGTTTCATGTCGAATCCAGCGGGCACGTCTCTTGTGGCGTCGTCGGCAACGTTGTGCTTGGTTGGCACCCATCTCCATTCATCGACCTTACTGTTTTCTTCTATGTCGGCGATGCGGTGCGCGACATATGGTCGATACGAGCGGGCGCCGTTTTGTATCCAAGCGAGAACGGTGCGGCTGTCTGTCCAATAGGTCCTCTCCTTTACCCTTTGGTCATGCTCTTCTATCACGGCTGCTGCCATGCGACATCCCATTAAGGCAGCTTGTAGTTCTAGTCGCGGTATCGATGTTAATTTCAGCGGGGCGACTCGTGCCTTAGCGAGTACTAACGATGTGTGCACGCTCCCGTCTTCGGTTGTTATACGCCAGTATAATGCGGCGGCGTATGCGGTTTCACTGGCGTCGACGAATGTGTGTAGCTGTATGTTTACCGCGTTGCTATAGAGACGGTAACATCTCGGATCTTGATGTTCTCGAGAGCTTGAAGGTGTGTCATCCACTCACGCCACTGTTCCGCTAGACTGTTTTCCAGATGGTCGTCCCAATTGATACCTTGACGCCATGTTTCTTGAAGGATTTGTTTCGCGCGTACTGTTACTGGCGCGGCGAAACCAAGCGGGTCAAAGAGAGACATAACCACTCTCAGTATGTCTCTTTTGGAAGGCTCCTTTCCTTCCACTATGTTCTCGGGCAGTCTCTCTAGCCCCAAGTTGAATGACAAGTAGTCAGCTTGGGGGTTCCATTTCAGTCCCAAGACTCTCTCGAACTTTTCTTCCAGCAGCGTGTTCGGTTTCTGTTCGGCGGCACCCACAGCTACGGCTACGCTGTGACTATTCGAGGCCCATTGCCTCAGCTCGTAGTGCGCTTCTTTGTGGATGTCTCGCACGTCGCATGCTGTTCGAATCGCTTCTTCTACAGTTTTGAAACTTTGTAGATAGTCATCGACGTAGTGGCATTTTACTATTGCTTCGTAAGCTGCCGGGTTCGTTTCCTGGTATCTTTTGGCATTCGTGTCCTTCACGTAGATAGCTGTCGCGGGGGAGGACGTCGCTCCGAAGATGAGTGACGTCATTCTATACTCTCGCGGCGGTTGGTTTCCCCTCGCGGAGCCTCTCCATAAATACCGTTGAGCGTCGCGATCTTCTTTTCTGACTTCACTTGCATGAACATCTCTGCTATATCCGCGGTCACGGCGACTGGATGTTGACGAAACCGCATCAAGACCCCGGGTAGCGATTGTAATAAGTCGGGGCCCGTCAGCAAGTGATCGTTGAGAGACACTCCATTAGTCTTGGCGGCGGCGTCGTGGACTATGCGGATCTTCCCCGGCTTCATTACGTTGATCACGGGAAAGTGAGGGAGATACCAAGTGTTGCTGTTCTTTCTTCGGGAGCAAGTTCGGCGTAGCCCTTTTCTATTAGAGAGTTCATTTGCGCTTCATATTTTTCGCGTAACTCCGGATTCTTATCTATTTTCTTCTCTGTTGACAATAACCGTTTGAAGGCGTTGTCGTAATTGTTTGGGAGTTTGACATCATTTTCTTTCCATAACAACGCAGTTTGGTAGCGACCGGTATCGTTTAGTCTGGTGTGCTCTTTTAAGAGTGAGAGAGCACGCTCTTCTGGGTCGCTTCGTGGTCGCTTCGGTTCTATTGTAAGCGAATCTATTGCGAAGTGACGGCGCAGTTGTTCGTTGAGATCTTCGAAAGCCAAATGATGTACTCGATGTGTGCCTTTTCCCAAACTTCGAGTTGTAGATCCATGCAGGACCCATCCTAACGGGGTGTGGGACGCGACCGGTTGATGTCGCTGTCCCTTTCTGACCTCCGTCGCTATCAGAAGGTGCCAGTTATCTTGGCCGATAAGTATTCTTGGTTGAGCATTTCTGTAGGTAACTTGCTCACTAATCTCTTTGAGATGGCTGCAGTTTGCTATTGTTCCGCTATTAATTTGCTGCGATGCTATCTTCAGGTTGGCGAACGTTCTTGCATTTATCTGTTGGCGAATTCCGTTCGTCCCTTTTAATGCGAGATTCACACGTTGAGATCGGTTAGCTGCTGTCTTATGGTCGCCGATCCCTTCAACTCGTAGCGGCTCGACGGGTCCCGATATGCCGGCTTTTCGCGCCAGTGTTTCGTCGATTAGCGTAACTGTTGATCCGTCGTCGAGGAGTGCGAACGTATCTATCTTTCCTTTTCTTCCTATTATTGTGACAGGAACTATCTTGAGATATGAACACGTGTTGCTGTGCTCCCAAGTTGAGGTGACGACTTCCTTTTCTTCTTGCTGTTTTGTAGATTTTTCGAAGTGCAGCAGTTTATGGTGGAATCTTCCGCAGTCGTTGATGTCGCATCGTTTGACGCGGCATGTGTGTTTTCTTGTTCGCTGTTTGAGACAGCGGAAACATAACGAATGTTTTTTCGCAATGTCCCATCTGTCGTTTACGTTGGCTTCGGCTATCTGTGGACATGCCGGTGGTATGTGGCCCTGTGTGGCGCACACGTTGCATTCCGTTGAAGCTTCTGTTACGGCGTAAGCCTTGGCGGCAGGCCGTCTGTTTGTTGCTGCGCTTGACCCTTCGGTGATGGCTTCCGGTTGGGCGTATGGGCTGCATCGGTCGGCTTCGCGTTGGAGGAAGCGCGACAGTTTTGTTAAGTCGGCTTCACCTTCCTTCTGTTCAGCTGCGAAGTCAAACCAGCGGTACCGTAGCGCCGGAGTCAATTTTTCTATAATCGCCTTTGTCACCTCAGGATTGTACATGTAGTGTTCTTTGCGCAATGCAGCGATTGTCGCTACGCTATTAGCGACTTTGTTCGCAAAGATGCAGAGCTCTCTCGGTGAATCAGATGGACGCGTAAGTGCGCGTAAGTGCTCTAGTTCTGTAAGTGCGATGGCATCAGGGCGGCCGAATCGGGTTTTCAATGACGCTATTATTTCGTCCGGTTCGGCGCACAAGATCAGCAGGTTGTCGACAGCTTCTCTTGCCCGTCCTCGTAGTGCGTGTCGCAATCTTGCCATGTTTTCTTGCTTCGAAAATGCTGTTGATGATTCATTGTAGGCTGCACTGAACGCGAGCCATTGTGAGTGCGATCCATGGTAGATCGGTAGTTCGAAGTGATGGCGAGTTGCTGGCTGGGCTGTTTTCGCAGCGAGGGTGATTGCTGCGGCAACCTGTGGTAGTCTCCCGCCCGGTGTAGATAACGCTTTCGAAGGTTTCTCTGTGTCTTCTATCCAATCGGTGACACGGCGCTCCTTTTCCTTTTGGCGGGAAATGGCTTCTTCGATGTCGCTATCTTCCTCCTCATCACTGTCTTCCGCTTCTATGACAGCGATGCGAGCACTGGCGAGTTTGACTTGCAATCTAGCTAACTCTGCCCTGGCTTGGGCGAGGCGTGTAGCCTTTCGAGAAGCTTGGCTGTGTGTGGACCGTGCCGGTTTTGAGGGTTGAACCGGTCGGCTATGCTCTGCCTCCTTTAAAGTGGTCGTCGATGGTGGCGTCGCATCCGTCGCGCTGTCGGTCTCCGTAGAGCTTGTCCGAGTTTTATCTGTCCACTCGGTGTCGGAATCTGTAGCTTCTGCGGAGGACTGTGGCGCGTCTCGCAACGGATCCGCTCGAGGCAGGGGCTCCGATTGTGGTGAGGCCCTGCTGCGGTTATTCCGTTCGACGGAGCGAGTAATCGGCATCTTCTATTTAACACGGAGAAATCCGGCTCGAAGGACCAATATGTGCAGGATGCACATCTATCGCTGATGGCGTGTAAAATAAAAGACTTGCTGAGATCACTTGGCTGTAGGAGGTAGGGCTTCTTCTGGTTCCACACTTCTGATACGATGAAATATTCCCCTGTTGAAAGCCGCCCGAGCGTCTGTCTATATTCGCTACGGGGGCGTACTAAGCGTGTGGGGGGCTTAAGCCGCTCTACCTGCCTACTATTGCCTTTATTTATTTTTAAGCAACCTGTACATTAAACTATTTCTATTTTCTATTATTTACTATACAAATTAATCGCTATATAACTATTGTCTTGCACAATATGTAAAATGTATATTTTAAAACTCGTACGAAAAATTCGCTGATATATTTCGTGCAATATGAAAGGTTTCCATTTGGTTGCCTTTCTATGTCATTGTGGATTTGCTTTACAATAAACTACGAATAGGTCGGACGCCGGCCTTGTGAGGTTTTATAAGTTAAATTTTGAATTTCGACTATATGATATTTATTTTTTAAGTTTGGCAAATTATGACTATGAGATCTTTCATCTATACTAATATAATAAACACATACTTTGTGGCGTATGATGTCAGCACAGCATATTTTTGAATAATTCTTTCTTTATTAAAAAGCCCTACACCTATGACACGTTTTAAGCTATATATTTTAAAGCCAAGCCATAAAAAAGCCATAAACTAGAAGATACCAACATTAAGGAAACAAGGTTATTATGGTAACGGTAATTTTGATATTTGGAATGGAGCATTTGACTTACATTTGTCAAAATAAAATAAAGTTTTTATAATTTCATGCGGATGAAGCCGCATGGGAACAGCTAGTGTTTATAATATTTGTATACATTTATATGTGTTACTAATACTGTGTTTAGTATTAATATGATTTTGTTCGTGTCAGAATGAACTCGCACTTTGGGAAAGGATATAAAAGTGTAGGTCGAGGTTGTCCAACCCTATCCGCTCTCCATATTTTACCGGACGGCCGGTTTTTTATGAGCGTTACATCGGTAACGGGTTTGCTAAAGCTGGTGATACACCACGAGAAAATTTTTACAAAGTTATGCTGTAAATATTGCAAACATTTTTCATTATCAAAAAATAATATAGGTTCGTACTATAGTCATTACTTTCTTGATTTCAAGTTAATAAATAATACGCAATATGTTTACAATTTGAAAATATACTTACTTAATATTACTTTATGTTTAAATTACGATATTTCTAATTCTTACTAGTTTGTTTACATTTTTGTTTTTGTATTGATTTTTGAAAGTTTTTGTAATATCTAAAATAAAAAATAGAAAATTAGAATAAGTTTGGTGTGTCACATACTTAAGGCGCGGGTCCGCGGTCCGGCGTGTACATATTTGATGCGCGCGTTAAGGATTGATGGAGTTCGTCCCAATTTTTTTGTTCGGGTTCGACTCCCAAATCCATTTATTATCGAGCTCACAGCGAAGCGCATTGAAATCCTTGTCACCGATACGTTTCCGACACGCTACATTTATTAATAGTAATAATATGATAGCGGAGAAAGGGTGTTAGATATAAACGATGGTACAAAGTTACTTGTATCTAATATTTCTATATGACATAAAAAAAAACTTTACAATTAGGAGAAACATTTAAAAGTAACATTTACTACATTACATAAAATATATTAACATTTCCATTAAAACTTTTAATAAAATGTGTAAGCTTTTAGCTGAATATTTTAAAACATTTAAATGGACGTATATCTCATAGGAGCGATTTCCTGAAAACGTATACAAAATCGGCTGCAGCGCGTCAACTTGTCTTGATGAATGACGTCATTAATTCGATGACGTAATCGCCGCAAAATGGCCGACATCGATAGCGTTGCCACATAAACTATTTAAACTGAATATTAAGTAAACTCGTTTGAGAATTTCACGATACTACATTACTATTTGCAAACTTTATAAGTAAGTAGAAATTAAGGAAATGAGATAGTATTTGAAATATCTAAATATAGAGCTTTTTATAAAATAGATACTGAAGCTAGCTTTTAGACAAGACTTCTAAATTTAGTTAACGCTGTTCAGCCTAATGTTTCCCTCACTAATCTTGCTGTCTGACAGTGTTTCAGGACTGAAATGTTATACAATTTCCTTCATCTCACTATACTACTGTCTACTGGCTAACTCAAGTCTATTTTAGTGACTGATTCCTAAATTCGTAGACATTAGACACTCAAGCCGTAGCACTCATATCTACGATGTAGTCCTTCGTAGCACTAGAGCTACGATACAACTTAGTGGGTCAGATAATAATTTACAATCGCCACGATTAAGATTACAAAGGTTTTTTTTTAATAAAACCGAGCGGAAATTTCGCGCGGTACTCCAGGGACACCCGCGTGGTAATTTAATTGCAAATTTTTCTCTAAGCGTTCCGACTTTACGAATTTACATCGGCTATTCGTATCGTTTATGACAATCATTTTATGTTGTTTTAATTATTTTAAACATTGATTAAAATATGACTGAATTATTAGAAATGTTGGTTTGTATCCAATGTAACCTAACTAAATAATTGGAAATGTTGCATTCATATCAACCTTTCAGTATAATTAATGAAACATTGATTCGGAGAAAAAGGCGAAAAAAACATAGCGAAGTAACTGCAATATTCGGTAACATTTATTTTCCTGGTAGAAATATTGAAAGAACTGTGGGAATCAATACGTGTAGGTCGTGGGTCGGCAGATAGCCCGCGCCCTCGCATTGTCCGCACAAAAAATGACCCACAACCCGCTGGTAATCCTATTTACTCCGCCAAATAAATTATATCCCGCGTCGACTGATAATGCGCTTCGACAACTATCGAGAATTTGTCATTCGTGAGGCGATATATAATTTATTGTATCTGGCAAATGATGCTGCGTAAATTTTTATTTGACATAAATTTTGGAATTAAATAACATAAATTAAAATAATTTGTTGATTCTAGCATCGATATCACACTTTGATTAGATATCAATGAAACAAAAAAGTAACCAACATAAAAAAATCACAGACGAAATGAAAATGTCCTCCTTTTTGAAGTTTGTTTTAAAAAAATTAAAAGCTTCCGCACTGCGAGTTGCTCAACAGTCACTTAGTACACTGAGGGACTTTCTTAGTGACCACTTAACACTAAGGTGGCAGTTAAAGTGTAAAGATTAGTGTTTAGTGATATCACATATTCAGATAGACACTTAATAAAGACTTTATTAAGATAAATAATATCAAGATAACATGAAACTAAAAATAAGTAACGCCAAAAGTAGGCAATAACTTAGACGAGATACAGATCGAAGCAAGTAGAACTCGAGAGGGCTACAACCGAATAAATAAAGAGAAAGGGGAGGATCGCGAAGTTGCGAAAAAGCCCCATTCGGTTCCATTCGGCCCGCGGCGGCGAATATAAAATATTGATCTCAGAGGAAATTTATGAAAACATAAAAATTCACGCAAAAGGTGTGAACAGTTCTGATGGAATACCCATGTAGGCGTTCTATCTTGTTGCTGCCTTTTGGCTTTCTTACAAGCGTAGATTCGACATGGAAGACCCTCGTAGCAGTTTTTTACGAAGAAATTTTAATGGACGACTCTGTTTCACATAATTTTACGTATTGCATATAGGTGTATATTAAGACTTTGAAAAGTGGTTAAAAATATAACACATCCCTCTAGTAAGCTTAATTCTGTAATCCACCATAAAAGGCGTGTTGAAAGTTAGTAGTACAACTGCAAATCGTCTGAAATTGATTTTTCTAGTCACTTGATATTTGTAATGTTGTGTATTAGAATAACATACATATAATCTCGCGATTTAAGATTAAAAGTAGCATTAACAGTGTTCAGATCAGTAACAAACATAAAACTCGATAAAGCTCTCAAATAAACAGTTTTCACGTAAGCGGAGCACGCGTGAAGTCGGAACACAAAAACACACAGGACGTGACAGGTAGCCGGGTACACAGCGTGCCCGGCGCACACAGATTGCGTTAGTTTTGTAAGTAACCCGTCCATCGATCGCCGGATACAAACAAAAATATTTATCACGAGTAAACTTTGAACTTGAGTGGTAATGAACCGGTTTTATAAGTGTCTAGTTGCTGATAAGAAGTGTAGATGCCTCAAGTTAGGTTCTTACAACGTACAAAAATATAGGTTAAGCCAATATATAATATATATTGTAAGACAACCTATATTATATTACCCAACCTTTTACTGATAAATGTGAGAAAAAGGAAAGTATGAAAAGTAGAGTAAAAATATCCTGAACTGTATTTTCCTGAATTATATTTTATCAATAGTTTGTTAAGAATTTAAAAAAAAGTTAAAAATATTCGAACCCTGGACTCGCAATCACAAAAAATGTCAACTGTCGTAATCGTACAATTTTTTAGAAGTATCTTTTCAAATATATTGTTTTTAAAAAAAATTAAAAATACTCGAATTCTGGACTCGCAATCACAAAAAGTGTCAACTGTCAATAATCGTACAATTTTTTAGAAGTATCTTTTCAAATATATTGTTTTTAAAAAAAAGTTAAAAATACTCGAACCCTGGACTCGCAATCACAAAAAGTGTCAACTGTCAATAATCGTACAATTTTTTAGAAGTATCTTTTCAAATATATTGTTTTAAAATATCAACAAAGTCTCGGTTTCGTGACACTGGTATGGCTGAAGTAATAAAGTGTCGTCGGCAATCAGTGTCCGTCGCCGGCACTCTGATTGGATTTAAGATGGCCCCGGGGCGGGGTCGGGGGCACAACTGTACCCCTCACGCGCTCTCTGACTGTCGTTTAAAAATTGTCATTCACAAGTTTGGTTATAAAAATCTTTAAATTTAAAGATGAAAGTTACACATTACAATTTACAGGTTCAAGTCTATCGGTTATACTCGACTATATTTTACCCACGACACCGTCCGCGCAAAATTAAAAGAAAAGACAGAAGTTAAGTAGCCTATCTGTTCTTCAAGTCGTTATACGATACCTTCTAACAAACTAAACTTAAACGTACACTTTTATAATGTTATATGTTGTTAGATAATATTTACAACTGAGACCAACAAATTATTGCTATGTAAATATTAAAATTCTCTGTCAATAGACATGTTGAACATACATCAATATTTCAAAACATGTAAAACAGAAATGTTCCCATGAATATAAAAAACAGTGGTGCTCTCGAGGAAGTACTCGGTCAGCGTAACGCGAAGCGACGGTGGGACAGCCACTCGCCGCTGTTTACACCGTCTCGTATTGCCCTCATCGATCAATATTTGTGCGTTACTGACCTTAGGATGTGTGCTCCAAGCTGCCATTGTTTAAACAACTAAGCACTTCAAAGGTCACGGAAAGGCTATACGGTATTTTTGATACTTCCAGCCCGAAAGTGATAAATTGTTGGTTTTAACACGCGGAATTAATTTGTAGTTCTTAGAATATTATTGTTGTATAATGCTATGTAAGGACAATGTTTTATTATACCATTCTATTTTATATAAACTTCTGGGAAATTGTAAGCGGTGTTTATGCGAAATGTTTAAATTGATTTCAATATTCGGTCTTAAGTAAATTAAATTAGACTTTTGATATCACAATCTGTTAATTAGCAATAATTTAAATAAGCAAGATTTTAATTATACCTGCGTCTTAATTAATACAATTAATGCGATGTAAACTTTTTAAAAAGGTCAACCTACGGTAATCCAATATAATCCGAGCCTTGATCCCTCTATGGACTGTAAATTAGTCTGGATGAGAACGCAAGACGCACTCACAAGCTTTTTTAATTAAGACCCTTCATTAGTTGGCGCGAAATAACATATTCACTGTTCGGATTTTGAATTTAATTAAGTTGACATTTTATTTATAGAGAAACGTCAATGTTTTATGATTTTATCATATTTACGCTTAAAATGTTGTATTCAATATGAAATTACTTTTAAATCTTACTAATATTATAAATGCGAAAGTTTAGATGGATGGATGGATGGATGGATGGATGTTTGTTAGAGTTTGTAGCCTAAACGGCTGAACGGATCTCGATGAAATTTGGCATAGACGTAGATGATAGTCTGGAAGAACACATAGGCAACTCACTTTTGTTTTTTTTAATTCTACGCGGACGTATTCGCGGGCGAAAGCTATAATAAATAATGAAAACCAATAATCCACCAAAATATAGTTCAAATCATCTTTCGTTTTAACGTTGGACAAATACTCAGTGACATTTTCACTCGAGAAAAATGATGTTTACTTGTCGAAGCGAAATCGTAGGCAGTTTGGGATTAAGTGACTGCCTTTAGTAGAAAAATGCAGCGTTACTCTAAAACATTTCAATGAGTATCGTTTAAGAACTCAATAGAGACGGGACGAGCGTTTCCCGGTTCATATATTACGTGAACGTAACTAAAATTGACTTTTCGCATAAGCATCGTACATTACGTGCTCTGAACAGAGTTTGCTGAGATGAAGTCGGTGAAGGAGCGGTGTACGTCGAAATTGATTTTTTTTAGTTACAGTCGGCGTTTTATAGTGTACAAGCGTTCCCCTTTCTTCTTTTGTGGACCCCGCGTGCGGGAGGTGCGCGATAACCGCATTTTATACGCGTAATGCCCGGGGATATCGCGCTAAGCTGATAGAATTGTGGCGGAATCAGCAGCCCTTTTGAAGTTCTATTAAATTGTAACACTCACGGGTTCGCGCCAACGCGCCCGTGAAATTGTGGCTTTGTCGAAATTGTCTCGAATTATTTTTTTAAAACCCCTCCCCTATTGGGTATAAAAGGAATTTTAGGTGATTAAATCTATCATTCTAAATTTTAGCAATAGAAATTACGATATTCGACACCTCTTTACAGCGATCTTACCTTTTTAAAAAATAATTTAAATTCGAGATCGAGGTGCCGTTTAAAGTGGAGTAATGTATTCACCAATTAGTTTATTTTTTATACTTCTACAACTTCTACAACCTATTATTTGAGAACCTTACTGTATTGATAAAACCTGTCAATTCGTAAATACTATGGACTAAAATGCAAACAATAACGCTCCGAGCTGTATTTTTCGACGGCCTCTATAGAAGCTTCGCGTAAAAATCGAGTAAAATACACGCAGGTTACGAAGTGAATTGCGAAGCATTCGTACAGCGTTAAAAAACATTGCAAAATATAAAACAATGCTACATCCGAATATCCTTTCTAATTGTATAAAAAAATATTTAAAGTGGATTCTGCCAATTTTAGGTACGAAATTCTGAAAAATTTATTTTTCAGCTTAAATGTCGAGTTTAGATATTATTATGTATTTAATATGTAAAATGTCTGTTCAAATGATATTAAATCCATTTTGAATGTAGTGGCTCACAGTAATGAATTCGTCATTCGCAGCGGCAGCTCGTTTGCGAACATCGTTCGCTAAAGCAGTTTAATGCGACCACTTTAAGAGAAGCTTTATTTACTTTTAATGCTTTATTTACGATTTAATTTGTGCAATTGACGAAAGATTAGATATTAAACTTTCATTTAAACGTTTAGTTTTTTTCTTCACTTTAATGAGTTTTTTGTAGATGGCAAGTAATAATTATTGGGAAACTCCGTTATGGTCTTTCATTTTTTTACAATTGAATTTGTTCTCTACTTGTTGGTTTCTACTTTATTTTTTTACTTTAAAAGTGACTTGTTGTTATGCTTTTTATTTAAATAATCACATAACTGTATTGTTCTCGTCTGAATCTCCCACTTGATCACGGACGACATCGTTAAAGAAACAATAATACGTATCCATTATACTGAGTGCTCGGTAGTCTATTAAAAAATTAAGCCCGCTGCAAACGCTACGTCGGCGCAATTAAAATGGAGCGGAGTAAGCGCTCGCAGGCGCTTTAACTGCTACTATTTAGGCACAATTACGTCGCGTCATCGGCCATTGTCCGGTGGCGATTACGACCCGACTACAATAGGCCCCAATCTGACCCCTAACGAAGCGACTTCGGCCATTTCCGTTGCTGCTTCGGACGCGGTCAAAGATGTACAATTTGCGGCGGCGAAATTGTTGCCAGAGAATATTTCGAATCGAAATTACAGACGTTTGGTAGTCACTTAAGTGCGCGGTTACTTTATTGCGACTTGGTAGAGAAGTTTGTAATTTTAATGGACAATTAAGTCGAATTTTAAAGCTGTAAATATTTTTCTTACAATTTTTTTTAAGATGTTCTACATTTTGGTGATAAATCTGGTGCATTAAATTGTTTAATTGTAAGATAGAATGTATAGTGGACAAGCCCAATAATATTTAACCTTAAAACCTAATTGTCATTATTTAATATTTAATTTATCACAAAATATCGCTGCTTTTGCTACGAAAGTGCTACGCCGCTACGAACTTTATCGCTCCCGAAAACATTCAAGTAACCGATTCATTCATGATAACAATTTTAGGCTTTGAAAGGGAGGCGCAGACAATCGAGGTGGCAATATTTATCTGTAGCCGCGGCGGGTAATTGCTCGTCGACAAAGACTTGCCCTTTGTTAGCCCGCGCCGATAATGATGCCTTAAACTTTACTCATTTCGCCGCCAACCGCGCGACGCTCGCGCTACTTTGCTGGCTTCTTTGAAAGCTATTTGCGTTTTGTGTTAATTGGTGCAAGCTAGTGATGTTAGCTATGTAAGCTAACTTTATGATTAACATGAATAGTTAATTTTCGTTAACACATTTTACATAATATATTTAATTATGAACTATCTTTCCCCCGCGTCTCCGTCCGCATGAATTAAATAATACAAATAGTCTATGTGTGCTTCCCGACTATCCTCTACATCTATGCCAAATATCATAGAGATTTGTTAAGTCGTTTAGGTTACAAACTTTAGCAAACATCCATCCATCGAAAATTTCGCATTTGTAATATTAAGTATGAAGTACGATAGTATATGATTCGTAATAGTATAAACAGACGAGTATGATTTATTTCCTGGCTTTCTTACTTTTATTTACATTGTGGAAGTACGAAAATGACACAAGACATTTACATGACAGCTTTTTGCTGTGCAAACTTGAAGCGTGCGGTGTTATTTTACCCTGGCCTCCCCTCGCTAATTCCCTCCAAGCTTCGATTAAGCTTCGCGGTTAATATTGCACCGGCGATATGTTTGCACAGCCTCCGACGCTACTTAGTGGGGTAATCACGGCAAAAATGGTATATTGCTAATATCTCGTAATCTGTAAACAAATATTACGTTTTATAGGTGCCGTTTTTAATATTAAAAAAAAGATTAACTCGACTTATTCTGATTAAAATACGAAGTTATTTATTAAATAGCTCCTAGCTTTTTAGTTATAGTAGGTATGTATATATAGTAGGCTTAGTACCCATACAAATTGAATTCTTAAGAATTACTTCGAGAAAATGACATTGGAATAAATATCAAAGAACAAAAATATAAAAGCAAATAATTAACTATCTTTAGAATGTCTAGGTGCAATTACAAAACGGAGAAAATGAATTAGTGCTATACAGTAGAGCGGGTGTCACTAAAGGTCGATGTCGCTTGCAATTGCCGAGCCAACTCTCTACGGACTTGAGCCAGCTCAAACAATAATTGAAACGGGAATTTAAGTCTTATTGTCGACTATTACTTCCAGTTAGATGTAGTGTCGCTGCGTTTCAATTTCTTTATTATTTCAACTCTGTATTTGTAGTGGACAGATAAATTAAATAAATTTACATTTAGTTGCAATAGTGACATAAGTCGTTTTTTCTGCAACCTAAAGGGTAGTACAAATAAGTTTGTATAATAATAACAATGTACAATTTTCAAGTTATAATTCTTATAGTTATTGTTTTAATGTAGAATTTAATTTAATGTTCTATGTGATGTGTTTCATTAAGGAAGCCGCGGAGGGGGCGCGGGGGACGGCAGGAGACGGCCGACCGGATAAAGTGACCGCTTAAATGCTGCTGCCTTTGAGTCGTCCAACGTCTACAAACCGGCAAGTCTGGCTAATGTTTGGTGAAATGTCTGATTCGTGGATTGGACGAAACTCATTTAAATTGTGTAATAATGTTATTATTACATTTATAAATCGAGTAATAAATATCTGGCATTGCATAAGTTTATAAAATAATCAAACATTTGAACAATAACATTATCGTTCGTTAGACTAACTGTAACCAGAAGAACAAAAATGTCTTTTATTCGACGTTGACTTGCAAAACCATTACATTTATTTGACTTCTATTAACGACAAATTAATTCATCCAACATTGTTCAACACCCAACGTTGGATCCACGTTTGTCCAACAGGGCAAAGCTTGGTCGCTGTAGTGTAACACTAAATAATTAATAACGGATCCTGCGGCTTTGAAAAGTGGAGCCGGCAAACGTTTCCGATGTTATTATTAAGAGAATAAAGAAATAGTTTCGAGGAAATTGTTGTGAAATGAAAACGGGCTCTTGAATTATCTAAGCACTTTTGTTTGTTATTCTGATACTTTTGTGCGAGTTCATGGGAAATAAGCCTTTGTTGACATTACGCTTGTTTCTGCGTTTATGTGAGTTTTGTGCGAAGTTGTTATGGCAGTGTTTTGTTAATTATAAATTGAAACAGGCTACTATTTTACATTCAAAATGAACTTAAGCGTAACAAGTTTGTAGATAATACTCAATATTATAATTCAGTAAACCAAAATATGTTTAAAAAACACGAATAAAGTATAGTTTGTGTATACGATAGGGGCTAGTGCATTAACCGTGACACGTCAGACATCCGTTGCTGAAGGAAACAGGCGGCCTACTGCGGGTTCAACGCCTCCATCCCCCCTCCTCTAGTCCGGACGTCGGCTACTTCCCCCCCTTTCAGTCTGCAAGCCTCCCAGCAATGTATATCTGATTTCTTTAAACTTAAGCTTATCCTTTTCATTATTAAAACGATACACCAAGCGTACCATTTTATTACAATTTATACTTTTAGAAGTACAATAAGTAAATAAATATTACCAGTTATTAAGGCACAAGTTCTTGGCCATGAAATTGTTCTTCCTAAAACTACATCGACTAACACATCTTAATACGTTTAATTTTGAATAATTCTCTCATCTACATTGTCACAAAACTTTGTTCGTTTAATCTGATGCTTGAATGTTGACTTAAAAGAGTCAATGTGCATAACATTAACATATCTTCTAAACGAATGTAAACCAATGTGCAATAGTATTATTTTAAGCGGGAACTGGCTGCATATTGTATGCAATACGAAACGGTATTTAAAATATTGTACACATTCAAAAAAGCCGGCTAACGGTTCAGCGTACCAGTATGTGGACGTTTATTTCCATTTTAAATGTTCTAGTAACTTGCCGCCATTTTGTACACGTAGGGTTGTCACACATTTTGTTTTAGAATAATAATAATTTTTACAATTGAGAATCATTTCTGAATGTTATTCTTCAAATAGAAGACTAGTATTTAAGCTTCTAGAGATATTATTTTAGTCATGTAACATATCATTGTCAATATGGGTGATCAGTGAAGCAAACGGTCATGTCTTGAACGTTGTCGTGAAGGGCGAAAGGAAACATGAGTGGGGACTCAATTTGCATAACCTTTAGAAACGTTGTTATTGTGCTCTCGACGAACGATGTTGAGTAGGAACTTGTGAATGCTTAGAGAAATATATTTTACAGTTAATTGAGATAGTTTTTTTAAAATCGTAAGTAAACGATCCACAAAACGAATGTTTTTCTAATCGAACTTTAAAGTATTTTTTGGGTTGTTTGCTACAAGTTGTCCTTGTATATTAATCGCAGTATTATTTACAAAAGAGATTATCTAAGTTAAAAAGTAGGCGACTTTTAAATCAAGTATGTTTTTAATTAGTTTTGTAATTTGTTTGAGGTAGCCCTATGTCTGCAGCTATGGCGGCCACAATGAAGGCATCAATCAGTTCGCGTGGCGCGAGGAAAGCCGCCGCTTATCAGCCGCCCTATTTGCTCGCCTACTTAAAACTAATTTCCGTACAATCGATTCTTTTCTTTACTAGACTAGAGCAACTTTGCAGGTCACGAGTTCTATCTTAGTTGTCAACGTTTAGTTAAATTAAAATGTTCCAATAATACAGTACAATATACTTAAATATATGTAGGAATAACGAACTCACAGAACACAATAAACATAAAGTTAAGTATAACCATAAACTTGAAATAAAGCTTAAAGTGCTCATAAAGTTTTCTAACATGAGAAATAAGGTAAACTTTGATTTAAGAATTCGTTATAGTTCTAAAGATAAAACCACATACATAGTAATAAAAACGTATGTAAAGAATATTACATTTTTCTACCTCGTTTACATAATTTATTAGTTCATATAAACATTATTAATGTGCAAATAACTTTGCGTCTTAGTGTTTGGGTCTTGTGTTGTGTCCGAAGCCGCGTTGTAATCGATACTGTTGTCGGCTTCTCTAACACTATACAACTGCACAAGGCATCCTCAAAGTTCTACAGGTTGCAATATTACACGTTAAGTTATGCCATTTAAGTTAACACAGCTT
The DNA here is from genome assembly GCA_029286645.1 of Papilio protenor. Classification (NCBI taxonomy): domain Eukaryota; kingdom Metazoa; phylum Arthropoda; class Insecta; order Lepidoptera; family Papilionidae; genus Papilio; species Papilio protenor. The sequence goes on from JAGSMZ010000008.1 coordinate 4,572,494, forward strand.
GTTGGTACTTTGATATCAAACAAACATCTGTTTATGTGGTTTTATATTAATATTTTGTGAATACATAGTATTTAAAATTACGTACATATAATTTATGTTTAGACTATCTTTTGCCCGCGACTCCGTCTGCGTGGAATTAAAAAAAAAACAAAAGTATGTAGCCTATGTGTCCTTCCAGACTATGTTCTACACCTATGTCAAATTACATCCAGATCTGTTCAACCGTTTAAGCTACAAACTCTAACAAACATCCATCCATCCATCTAAACTTTTACATTTATAATATTAAGTAAGATAGTATGATTTAGATTATCCAAATAATTTAAATTGTTATGTCGAGACGGAACTAGTCAAGTATTCAATTGTAATTTTTAATTAAATGTAAGTACACACTCATGTAAAACTGCAATGAACTATGCAAATAACGCACTTAAAACTTTCCCCGTTTAATATGTACGAAAGGGCTACAAATGAAATCCTTATTTATTAAACTTTTCAACGGTTAATGAAAATCTTATTGAAGGCCGGCGCTGGGAGTGCATCTGGGGGCCGGTCAGCCCCCGCCGGGGGGCCGGGGGTTTGAAATGGCCCAGCTAAGTGTATTACAGACGGATCGCTGCCTTTGATTCGTCACATCAAAGAAGATCCAGTTCACCCGTCGCTAAATCGAATAAGAACCGCTTTGTTTCTGCCTTCGGTAGGTAAATTTGTAAAGGAGCGTCTTCCATCTGGAAACCGTCTCAGAAATAGATGTGCCTCTCAATAGGTTTCTGGAGCACGCCAGCTGTTTCCTCTCTGCCAAGAAGATTGCAATTTTGAACGATTTTACGATACAATGGCTTTTATAATTTTCATCGAGACATACATGCATGCAAGATATTTATAGAGAGATCACAAGGTCTGCGAAAGTTTTTCAATGTGATATTTGACCGTTGTAAATTATTGTAACTTTTTAAATATTTTGGTTCATAATCTATAATTTTCGTTAAAAAAGAGCCATAAATTTAAATTAGACCAATATAAATTTATGAGACTTTTATTAAACGCAAAGTAAATTTATAAATTGATTTGATAAGTTTACAACCTGCATGTCGAATAATACTTGCTTTTTATATGCAAATTTTATTCGATAAGCTTTAACTATTTCGAACGAAAAACAAGTCATTACTCCACTATAATATGAGGAGAAATACGTTACTTTACTATAAAACTTTAAAACGAATCTTTTATGTATTTCGACGGTAACGAAACGTTGAAAGCTTAACTTAAAATATTTATCGAAGCGACCGCATCGAATCACCGGCAATAAAACAAGCGGGGGGTTAATTCCACAGTTCTGGCAACATCGACCGGATAATAACTAAACCAATATAGTTCTTAAAATTACCGGCGGCGCGGCAGTGGCCGGTTATGCAAGCGGACGTGACCCGGAGAAGTTTTGGCAACCGGCCGACGCTAAGACGCGGCTCCGACGATACGAGTCTCGACTTGCATTTCTGTATTTTTAACCGGGTTAACCGGATGAGAATTCGGAGTGTGAGCTAGCCGGATAATCCTATGAAACAGTTAGAGGTTAATTGGATTTTTAAAAGGTTCTATTTGAAACCAGATAAGTACTATATACGCTATTTTATATCTACAACTGGAAATTAAAATATAAAAACTACCTACTATCATCACAGCTAACTTAGTTGATAGTATGTCAGTCAGTAATGATCCAGTAATAAATTGAAAATCTATGTTTAAAATTTTTACAAATGTATAATACAACCTCATAAACACCTGACAGTCTTTAAACGTATAAAGAGCAATCAATTCTTTATCTAGTTAAGGTAAATAGAAATCCATTTCAGAATTTGGTAGTCGTCCAAACGACGTGTCCGAGGCGAGGGGTGTAGGGGGTGAGCGTAGGGTACAGGGGTGTCACTCAGTACGCGCGCCACGTACCCAGCGAGGCACCGATTGAGGAAACAATTGCAGAGTTTACAGTCGAGATGGACGTGGCCGCTTAAGTCATGCCAATCGGGATTTCAGCATGTCTATTCGTTACACTGTTTATATTTATCTTAGAACATCTGAGACCAGACGTGCTAGTGTCAAATCCTATATCCACTCTCGATCATTTCCTCAACTTAGATGCCCGTAACTGTAATAAAATCAAATATAATTAGTGTTTGCATATGCTTGTAGCTGGCATGTGCTATTAGCTTCCATGCAAGTATGCCAGTTACCTACTAAAGAGAAGTTTGATAGAGTAATGTTCTTAGTATGAACTTGTTTACATCTCCATTGTTGTAACACAGCTGATGCATATGATAAGCACCTGTTTAGTCCTTTATGCTAATAATGATGTCGATTGGTTAATGTTCGATACTGCTGACGTCACAAGTGCGCCGCTCGCAAATTATGCGCTCACTCCACTCACACTATCAAGATCGTTCTAGAATGACACGTTGCTAGACCTTAATTCCAACGTATAAAGCTTATATTAGCATGGCTTTCAGAATGTTAATTTCAAACTTTATAGTTTGAATTTAGCATACTTTTCCATAAGCAATATAATTATTTATTTAAGAAGATAATGTAAATATATGGCTTTTTGATTTCTTACTAAAAAGACTGTCAGGTAATTTGGTTCGTTTCACTGAAATTTAACATAAACAGTGCTACATTTTGGAGTAGCTAGATTTTCATGAATGCAGTGCTTTTGAAGGAGTCGCTTCTTGCATCTGCATTTGAAGAGCTGCCTGCGAGGGGCTGAATGATTTATGTGTTTGCAGTTTTGTGTCACTACTTTCCTTTTATTTTAATAATTAAAAAGATATTTTTAAATTAGTGTATTACCTGTCTTTATAGTTTCTATGGAGACAATTATACATTAAAGAAATATTCATGTTATCAATATTTATTTTAGAAGTACTAAAATAGCAAATATACGCGACTGACTCGCTAGGCTAGTAGTCTATAGCTAGAGTCAAAGTGTACATTGATCGAGCTACGACTTTGCTACGTATCATCTACGATAACGCTACGCCGTAGGTACTACGGAAAAGGTGTAGCAGTAAAAATTAATTGGGCGGAACGCAATCTTTGCTATAGATAACAAAATACTGTTATTAAATGCTATTTTATATCGCCAAAACATGACTCATTCTGTCCTAATGCAAGTCCACTCTATGTAACATTTTAGAATTTGTTAAGCTATTTTTTTCTTTTATTTTTGACTATCAATTTAATTAAAAAGTAATTTAAAGTAGTAATTTTACATACATAAAACTTGCAAGATGTTTAAGTTCTAAGTAAGACTTGAAGATTTAACTGTGTTATTGATTAATTATTTCGGATTGGTTAATTGCAAACCAGAGCCACTGTAAAGCGGTTCCCTACTATAGTTCATTGACCCGAGCTATAGAGTTCAATGACCTTTTAATTGAATAACCTAATCTTACACTTTTAATAAACATATTGCGTAAATATCACCACCACGGAATATCCATTTTTCATTCTAAGCCCGAATATGTTGATAACCTTCTTTTAAAAATTATACGATGAAATCTTATCTTACTATCTTATTAATCTTACTTCTTACTAATATTATAAATGCGAAAGTTTAGATGGATGGATGGATGTTTGTTAGACTTTGTAGCCTAAATGGCTGAACGGATCTCGATGAAATTTGACATAGACGTAGAGAATAGTCTGGAAGAACACATAGGCTACTCACTTTCGTTTTTTTTAATTCCACGCGGACGGAGTCGCGGGCAAAAGCTATAATTATATAAAGAATGATGTATAAAATACGATAGTTGTATCAAAAAATATAAAAACATTTTCTGCAGACGTAAGATTGCGCTGTATTTTTATATAAAAATTATGATATCGTCGATGCGGTCTCCTGGTTCGTTGCCAAGCGATACTGCGGCCATTATCGTCGGGCTATGTACCGTGTTAATTATTCTGAAGCCACATATGTATGCATATATATGTAACGCTGTTGATCACAGACTTAATGGAATGTTTGTCGAAATTAAACATGATCTGTGTCTCACACTGAGAAACATAAATTTAGTACTGTAACTGTAATGATGATAAGTATGTGACTTCACAAAAATATCTTAGACTTACATTTATTATTGTAGTAAGAAAAGAGATATCTTTGATAGTTATTAAGTCTGTTTTCATTGTAAAATGTAATAATTAATTTAATCTTTAAAAAGTAAAAAAATCTAAAGTTCGCTACAGTGTAGTTTGTCCTTTATAATGTTTTAAAACTTACGTAAAACAACGTACTAATATTTATACAAGCGAAAGGAACACCAATTAAAATAAAAGCATTTCAATAGAATTTGGGGTCGTCAGTTGTAATGAAATATGACGCAGCCGCGTACACAACTGACCGCAGAACTCTCCTCAAGGACCTTGTTAGTGGACGCACCCAGCGCATACTGTATAAGCGTTAGCGGATTACAACCAGTAAATATTTTACTAGTTTATCACTGAACTTTATATTTTACTTTTTATTTAAATGCATTGTTTCAAAAAAAGCTTCAAAGTTTAAACTTATTTGAATTTTTAGAACGAAACAGAAAAATTAAATCGCTAATTTATTGATAATAAGGACTCGCCTTTACATTACGTGTACCATTTAAAGACGATTGCGCTGACGTCAGTAATACGACTTGTACACTGTTCACTTCTCATTGTTATTGATGTTTTGTACGAAATCTTTTATGGACCTAAGTTATCGAAAACCTTAAAAAAAACCAACGAAGTTCTAGACGATCTTATTAGTTAATCTGATAAGTATTTTTTTTACTTTTCTTTTCTGTAACGCGTTTTATTTTGGGTCGTATACGCGTAAGAATTATTCCCACATCTCGAGATCTTAAGTTGACTATTATGAACGCGTGCGTTATTTCACGGCACTCGATTCCACGGGATCGCAATAGTAAATTTCCCACGCGCCATTACACCCCCGGGGCGTTCGAAAATTCCTTTTTTAAATTTAGTTAATATTTCACGTGGCGCCATCTGTGAGCCAGTTTCTTTTGTACAATGTTATTTCATTTTCACCAGTGTACGAGGTGTTTCATGGAATTTCACATGTTTCGTTTCTTGTTATGTGTAATAAAACTCGTAGAAAATATCAGGTAAATTTTTGGTTGACAATTTGAATTTTTGATAGCGATTCTTACCCAAAAAATTGAGTGAATTAAATTAAAATTGTGAAAATTTGTTCTCGACGCTAAAGCCTGGGAAGATTGTTAATGACGTCACACCTTTAGTCCGCTATAAGTGCACTTTGCATCGTACGACGTGTTTATTATGTAGTTATAGTGCTTCGTAGCTTATTATTACTGTAGTAAGTTTATGAGACATTTTACTAGGTACTTTGTTTAACCAACGTAGATCACAAAATCGTTACAACATAGGTATAGTATCTTTTTAATTCAATAATTGATTTCGATTTAAAACAGATCGTCACGTCACCGTATCGTGTCGTGTAAATAGCTGCAACAACGTCGCGCACCTAGGCCACAATTAACGCTAGCGTCAAGTTTTCTTGCGAGCGGAAAATAATTGCGATTGAGTTGCGAATTTCGCTATCTGACGCCCGACGAGCCTTTAATTGGTGCTTAAATGGCGAATTCGTTTCACGCGAAACATTTTCAACGGGAACGGAGCGACGGATCCGTTCTATGAAACAATAATTGACGCTTTTTGCGTTCAATAAAGATTTGTTAAAGAATTGAACTTCTAATTGATTTTAGTATTTATAATTTTGTTTTTAAGATTTAAATTATTTTAACCGTTCATGTATTAAATAAAGATGTTCGATAATACTATTAGTACTTTGGGAACTGTTTTATTTTACCCGATGGTTGTCTGGGAGATGTTCAAAGCGTTTATTGAATCAAAAGAAAAAAGTAAGTTATTAAATCGGTGTAAGCTTGATTTATACCAAAGTAGAAAATATTTAGTGTAAGAGATTATCCAATTTAATTAAGTTCCATTTACTTCCGATTCTCTTCAGTCAATACGGGGTCTTACATAAAGTAGTATTATTAGACGGAGCGTTGCCAGCGTTTGTTAGCATTGGACGCTTTACCGTCACTTAATTAGTAGAAAAGTTTGTAGTCATCAACTTGAGAGGCTTCAGGGAATAGGGGGGTGGGAGGCTGTGGCAGGAGGGGGATTCCTCTCGATTATTGATCCCGATTCGTCACTCGTGCTGAAGGACAAGAAAGAAGTTTCGTTAATATACCCATATAGATGTTTTAATAAATCATGTCATACAAACTGTATAGATAAGTTGTTACTTATTTACTACATTGAAGGAATATACGTTTTACTATAACTTTTTACGTATATATTTTCCAAATATTCAACGTTTCGCGAAGTACTCGTAAAATGTTCCACAATGCCAATATATTCGTGGCTTTGTAAATTCTGCTTTTTGTATCGCCAAGGTTTTTACAAAACAAACACCTCTTTTAGCTGTCTAGACGCATAAATAAGTACATTTGCTTGAAACCAGAGTTCCCTTGAGAAAGAACGCGTTATATTAATCTACGAGTACTTTGTTGACTACTAAACGTCAGGCGAGTTGCGTATTTTGTTGTGTAAGTGGGACAAATTGCACATTACTTTTTAAATTTTCCTATACAATTGCGATATTAATATTTGCAAATCATCTTTACCTAGTCTCAGCTAAGCATGGCTCTTCAATACATCTCTATCAGCCGTCATAATACTTTCTTGTATGAACTTACTGAAATATTTTTCAGAATTAAAATTGCTACAAATTTTAAACTTCGCTACTGACATAAACATTTAAAGTTATAATAAGATTTTAGTATTACGTGAGTTAATTCGAATAGCGTTGAAGAATTTTTAAAACGACACAAACCATATAAGCGTCCAGTAAAAATAACCGGGAGAGAGCGGCGCATAGCAAAAAGTTTTACTGCCTTACTTAGTTAATTGAAACAATTAACTGGGGCTCACGTAATAAAGGAAACTGCGACGCGTAAAAAGCTTCCGGCTTTTAGTTCCTACAAAAATGTTGGCCTTCGTTTTTGGAGATCCGTGGTCGATATCATTAAACGTCTAAGAACCGTCTTTACTATACTCTGTATTCAACTGTTTTCATATCTTTTGACTTACTTATCTTTTATATTAAATTCAAACAGCATGATCCATATTTTGTTCGTCTTTGCTGTTACTTGATTAGAAATAGTGGCACCAATGTTTAATTAAAAAGCCCTTGTAGTTAATGATAGGATAGTTTATTAAATAACTGTCATTTTCAAATGATCTTGAATATCTTATCTCAGTATTAATTTACAATATATTAATGTTTATGCACATAAGTTACAAAAGAAGTATTTTATTTATTATACAGAACCCAAGTCCATGCCGCGATCAAACTTTACTAGTTTTTCAGTAACAATAAAAACTTTGTGCAATATTCTTACATTCAGTGTCGAGACGGAAATATATTCGGACGGGAGGGAGACGGAGTTAAATTAACCTCGTGTCTGAGCGGGACGGATAGTGGAGATGTTGAACTATAAAATGTAATGGTGCACAGTTAAAATTAGCAAGGCGTACAAAGTTAAGTTGTTACGTTTGTGAGAGTCGCCGTTTCAATTTTATTACAATTTTTATTTTATATGTTTGAAGTTTTCAGAGTGTTACATGTATGAATGGTAAAGGCGAAAGAGGTGTCTAAACACCGCATTTAACAGTCCTTAGGGACCGTGTAAAATGACTTTTTTTCTGCCTACTCCTCTGGGGCACGGGCATGATATATCTCGTTGTAATCTAGCTCTGTACCAAGGTTAAAGATTCCTGTTACGTTTGAGTATTGGGTCATAATTAATATTGACTAAAAAATGACTGACAACTCCTCTGTATGTAAAAATAAAAATAATATAAATATTACATTCCACATAACATACGATAGTAATATGAGAGAGAATGTTAAAAATAGGTTTACAATTTAATATATGAACACGATAAGGGTACATTTTTTTCTTGATATTATAGAAAATATGAGGGGCAGTGGTCGGAGCACTATTATTATTTTGTTCCATTGTCCAAAAACCTTCATTTAGTTAATGGCTTTGACCGCGAGTGTGTATTTCATAGCGCATACAATATCCGATAGTAAAATGTATCGCTGAATATTACTAAATGACTGGCCAAATATACATTTACTGTTAAAAGCTAAAATATGTATTACATTTCTTTTACGTTTTAATAAAAATTTTACTACTCAAATAACACAAACTTATTTGCTCTAAGAGTGGAGAAAGTAACTTTGATGTAATATTTTCTTTAAAATTGGTATTGATTTTAAGGTTTAAGGTTTAAAGGCTTTGTTCTCAAATTTTACGTACAAGAACCATTTAAAAACTAATCTTTTTTATTTTTATATCAAAAACTTCGTCACGATAACACAAAAAGGAATCTCGTATCGCAAACTCATCAATAAATTCAAACGTAGACAGCATTTTGAAATATTTCCCTTAAAAAAAAGAACACTCAGCAAGTTGATTGTATCAGTGCGGGAGTTGGCAGTTTGTTTTGCGTCTCATGCCCGAGGTCGCCGGATAACTTCGTTCCGAAACTTGGATGAAATAATATTATCATTTCGAGTTCCGCTCGCCGTAAATACATACAATTAAAAACAAAACTCCGTCGAGTTTTCGGAGCTTTTTAGCTCAATTTTGGGGCATCTTAATAAATGAAATTAGTAGCAGTTAAATGTTTTGTTACACGATTAGAGTAACTTAGAATTTTCTTTATTCTATTCCAAAATGGTAAAGGAAACTAGAAAGAGTTGGGTGAATAAGATTTTAGCATATAAAGGGAATAGTGCTCGAAGTTTTCCATTCGTATCGACGAGTTATCAGGATGTAGGATTAAGACCGCGGCACACCGCCCCTCGGCGGCGGCGGGAAGCGCATCGAACGCCAATAACCGCGCCATAGTCGATTAGGAAGCTCCCTAGCAAATATCGAATACAGAACGTCGAAATGTACGATGCAGAGAAAATGGCCCCTTAGACGATCGTTGTAATATCTAAAAGCTAAAAGCGCTGAAATACGCCGCATTCGAGCTGCGGGCAGGCAACTGAAAAATGCTAAGTGACATTACAATGGAGAATGCGTTGGTATACAGCGAAATGCTGCTACATTTCGACTGCCCCTTTTGGAAACGTACGCCGCTGTTCAAAGCCCTCCACTTTTATATATCTCGTTTTATTTTTGTAAATTCAAATACGAACTGTAGTTAGTTGAACGTTCGTTTGTGAATGGAAATACAATGACGATTTAAACGACATCTGCTGATAATAATTTGAAAATAATAAATAAGATAAATAAAGTTATTAATGATTAAGAAAGAGCAATAACCGATACTTGATTAACATAAACTTATAAGAGAAGAAATAACGAAAAGAGGGTTCAAAAATATTTTCAGATTGCGAAAATATTATATCCTTGTGCCTTTGTTTAGTGTTCAATGGCCGATGACGATGATAAATTCTATTAAACTTCGAAAAAGAGATTACCCTGTCTACGTTGCATATTTTTAAACAACCCTTATAAAATCTTTTATTATCATCCGAGAATCACAAGGTATTGTGTAAAGGCGGATCATGCAACGCAACGAGAATAACAAAGATGATTTTTCTTAAACGCCGTAGCTAATAGAAAATATTCCTTAAGACCGTTTAGTTAGACGCCGGCTCGTCCATTGTAACTACAAAGACGGGAACATCAAGTGTCACCGGTTCGAACGATAAAAAATAATGCAAATTCACTTCAAGGCCCCGGCCCGTGAAATAATGCTCGATCGTTATATAGATAAGACAGTTTTTCCGTTAAATCGAGCCTCTTTCCTTCTTAACGACATTGTCCTTCGTTAAACGACAAAGTGATTCAGGTAGTCGTTTACGTTGAGTGTCTTTTTTCATTTGTTGGAGCGCAGCGCTGTAACAGGCTATATTGATATTGTTTTCAGTTAAAGTGCTACTAGTTGTGAAGTCTTTGTAAAACTCCCATCGTATATAGAGTTAATAAATATGCAGAAGAAATAAATACTGGTGTTTAAATATTTTATGATCAAATCAGATAGAAATATATGTTATATTTTTGCTTAATCAAAATTGGGTTGATGCTTTTTTAGTGATATGAACAATATTAGTGTAAAGCCGAGGACAAACATGGGCGCGGTATGACAACACTTGTTGTGCTAGTCTGCGGGGAGCCTAAACAAATATGCGATAATGTACTCTCTATTTGGCTTCCTAATATCGAACATAATCAAGGGCTTTGGTCTTAGATGTGAATGTTATTAGAGAAAGTGACGAACTACGCAATTCTGACACTTATTGATAACCTCTAATTACAGAGTATACATGATCAAGAATTATGTTGCATTTGTTAAATTATAATGAAATCGTTTAGTCTGTACTAAAATAGACTTAGCAGAAAGTTAAGATATTCTTCGTCTTATTAAGTTTGTTGGTAATTCTAAAAATATTTTAACACAGAAACCAGTATAAAGCCTTGGTGGTTGAGAAAATAAGAAGTAAAAGGTTAGCATGGTATGGGCATGTTATGAGAAGGGAAGAATCGCATGTAACAAGAACGACGTTAGTTATGAATGTGGAGGGGTACACCGGTAGAGGTAGACCTAGAAAGAGATGGATGAATTGCGTAAAAGGAGACATGATCAAGCAGGGAGTGATGACTGATATGACGGATGATAGAGTTATTTGGAGGATGAAAACGAGGTGCGCCGACCCTACGGGAGTAGGATAAGGCAGGGAGATGATGAAACCAGTATAAAGCTTTCTTACATTTTTAGTTTGAACTACACAATGTAAGCTGTACATCTCAATTGAAAAACACAGTTGCAGAATTACAGCATCTTTATAGAATTTAAATTTATTGAAAATAGTTTCAAAAAATCGATAAGCTTACTGCTTATGTTACTCATAACGTATTTACTCTGTGGTATGAAAATATTAAATATTCCACATCAAGACGTGTTATGAATTAATTTGGCCAGTACCTGAGAGATTTAACGGGTGAACGCGTCGCCGAACTTTGTGCGGGCACGTGTCTATGTACATGTCTTTTTGCCATTCTACACAGAAAATACTAAAGAACACGTTACATGCGGCTGGTTTTATAATTTACATTACAAATGCAAATTGTTTGTTTTAACGAATTCATTTAGTTCTGATTGCTGTGTCTATAAATTTTCGTTAGTGTGTAATTTTTTTAATGTTACGAACTTCTAAATAAATGTCTAACCATAAAATAATTAGACGGTGTTTTAATTACGTTTAAGCTAAAATATACGTATACGCTTTTCTACCGCGATTTTTGCGCCCAATTTTATGACAAATAATAATTATCGTTGGCTTGCGAAATGCGACCTTCACTCGTAAACAATAAAGCACTATACCGAAAGCAGTGATACATAGTGGTGGAACATGTAACCATGGCGACGTTCATAATATCAATCTACGGTAAAGAGTTAAAACACGTGTTAAATTAAACATTGTCTAACAATATTTTGGGGTAACACAACAATAGTTTAATAAATGCTGCCATTTTGTAGTTGATTTTTGTCGGCGCTGTTCGTCGGTACATCGGCATTCGCTTGATTTATTTGACAAATAACTGTACGCCATTTGAAAGGAAACTGGCGTATTGTGAAACATGAATCGTAGTGATGTTTAGTCAGTAAATCATATTCAGAAAAAAGACCGTATAACAAATTAAGGTAACTTTTCATTCGCTGTAACCATCAATATCGGAGCGCTTGTACAATTGTTAAAATGAATCTTTTAGTAAGTTAATGTTGATAAGATTTCTAATATTTTAATAACATTAATATCAAGTAAATAATACAAACAAGTTTAAAACTCACTAATGTACTCACGTTCGTGATCCGGCCGGTCGAATGTAGATCTCAGCATGCCTGAAAACAGAGAAATAATTGTTAATTATATGTAATATGATTAACTAATATAAAAAAGCGGTTCTTTTAGAAACCGCATTCTTAGTGAGGAGGTTATCTCTGCCCTGACCACTGGTTGCTTGAGTCATCGGATTCCGCAGCCGGTGGTGCTCTATTTTTTATATATATTAATATGTTAAAATATTATAATATACCAAATATAGACATATGAATATAAAAAAATAATAGCTTATCGTCAGTGTAATCTAAATAATATAAATTTTTGATCAAACCTTGTCGCTTCCACCGATAGCAATCATGTTTAGTGTTACAATAAAAGTTCTTTATTTGCAGCGAGGTAGCGTACTAAAGTTGATCGTTAATAATGCTGTATAAACTGCAAGTTACAAGTCTAGACGGTGACCTTTTGAGGAAATAAAATTTTAAAGTTCATTGACTATCGTAGCGTTGCAGTTTCCCTCGTAAAATACCAGGTTATAGTCCGGATTTATTTGTTTACAGTCGCAATTGTTAGAAACAACAACAGCTTTAATACTAAAATATAGTCGTTTAAATATTCACTAAATGTGTATCCAAGTGTATATTAAGTATTAACCACACTTAACTTCTTAAGTTAACATTAACTTACACTTATTGTAGCCCTGAGTATGTTCTATGATTTACTTTAAATTTCTAAATAAACCAATTGATTCAACTCTATAGATGTGTTTTTGTATAAGGCAAGAACTCTTAAAAGTCACAAAAAGTAACCATAAATTTGTTGTCCCTTACACTTAGAATGCAGATACATATGTCCATTCATAAAAACATTGAACAATTAGTTTGTTTAACATGGCGAGCGGTGAGCGGCGAGATAGTACAAGTTGCCTGCAGCGGTAACCGTGTAGTTAAACGTTAACCATGATTTTACAGAAAGTAGGGACAGTCCGGATTAGAAATGAATTGGAAGGAGATGATGAAACTTTTACATTGGGATTATATTATATCGTGTAAAATTATCGCTGTTTAGATGCATATGAAATATATTTTTTTGATTTAATTAGAAAACAAAAACCCAGACTTACTTCTTTCAAGGACCTAAAGTACAAAGAGTGATTTAATACGAGATTGTTAAGTACTTTGTGACAGTTGGGCTGTGACGTTTATGTCAATCGGTGACAAATATTCAATCTATATTCTCCACAGAAAAACAACTGCCTACACTAGTTGACGGCGTGACCCGGTGCCCCTTACCGGCATGTAAATTGGTCGGTCCGTCCGTACGAGTGGACATTCTGGACCGTTTAGCACCTCGTAGCCTCAGTTCCACTGACGGAGCGCTGTCGAGTCACGTCGGGAATTTGATTGAAATTCGAGTTTTGGAATCGTTAGTGCTGTCACTCGAAAGGCCAAGTGAATAGACCAACTCCAGTTGGTATATTTGAAGCTTTATTTCTAATACAACAAGTTATTATTTTGATTGACGTTTATATAAACTAAAGTAAAAAAAAAACGACTTTGTTAAGAAAAACGTATTTAAAGAAACATTAAGTTGAAGTAAAAATTCGTAAATTGGAATTTGTAACTATTAAATAAGAAAGATTCGTAACCTTTAAGAAAGTTATACATTGTTTTAATTATAAAGAAACAATTTGCAAATCGTTTTGATGAGATTTAATATAAATAGAATCGTTACGAATGAATCTCGAAGTTTCAAAGTCGTTGTAATTATAAAGTTGTATTGTCTCAAAGAAACAAAGCTAATAAGGGAATAATTATAATTAAGTCGTAATTATGTTCGTTAGTAATTATTTTGTTACATTCATTGAGATTTAGATTGTTGTCCAGTTTTACTTTAGTTAGATTAATTTTTGAACTGATTGGAGTTCAAAAATTGTTAACATGTATATTGAAAGATACAAAAAAAACACACACACACTAAGAAAGGATAAAATACAAAGGTTGATAAAAACCGGATTTAATAATTGTGGTCAATAAGCACCACTTTGTATTTTTGACCGACTTCCCAAAAGAAGGAGGTACTCAATTCGTCTGTAAGTTTTTTTTTATTTTTTTTTGTAAACTCATTTTGCGTACCAACAATTTCCGAAGCTTCATTTCTTATTTTAAGAATTTAATCTATGTAGTTATGGATAATCGTTCCATTGCTGTAACTTTTATTTCAATTAAATTTATAAATTCCATAACTCGCTGTGAAAAATCTCAACGTTCATGCAAATTATATTTTATCATAATTAAATTGGCGAGTACAGCCACTGTACAAAGGAATTACAACGTTTTTTGCTGACAGAGAAAACACGCCAATTAGGGATTTCCATTTGAATTATATAATTGTTTTGTCTGCGGCGTACACGGCTGGGATCAAGGAAGTAATGTGAAGTGCTCTAATTAAATGAAATTACGCATTTTGCAATGAATTTGGCGTGTTTATGTGTAGCTTTGTGCAACTGTCTAGGTCGATAAATGTATAGCATAGAGGTATAAGATAAGAACTAATGCACCTTCCTTAACATTGTTGGTACTGATTTACTTAATTTGACGGTTTGGTTTCTAGTTTTTGTATGTGAAGCGAGAGAGAGGTGTATGAGGACCACGATAAATAGAGGTCCGTGGTCTCTACTTACCCCATTGGGTTATGGCGTGAGTTATGTTATTGTTGCTGTTTTAAAAAGGATGTGATTACGCTTTTAAAAATTTATTGTTTATTCATGATATGCCTAATGTGCCGTCCTTAACAATTTGTTTTATTTAAAAGTTTTTTTATGTCTTATTAATCTAATAAATAAAGGTTGTAATTTGTAAATGTAATCCCGAATTTCTTCATAAAAAGGTAAAAATATATAATCCCATTATAAAAGGTTCTATTGATGCCGAGTTCGAAGACTTGAATATAATAAAAATACAATTCGACAAAAAATGTTTTTCTGCCGACGCTCCTGCCCTCGGATATTGAAGGAAGCGTCCATCGAGCGTGCACAATGAAATAATAAACGGTCGTCCTCCAGCCGGCCCGCATTGGTATGCTATATTTTCCTTTATTATTTGCAAAGTAAATTTTCCGCATGCCCGCGCGAATATGCCCTTAGGGTTTTGTGTCACTACAAGTTCGTTATTTTCGTATTTGCTTACTCTAGTGCGCTTGCGGCTTAATGCTTTTTTTATTTGTGTAAATTGGCGAATGGAAAAAGGCGTCGCTCGGATATTTTGACGTCGATCCCACAGTTTTTATTCTGTCGTATCAGATGTTTATTTTGTTTATTGGTGTATTATAGAAGGGTCTTCTTGATAGGTTTATAACGAGATTACACCATTTTTAACGTATTATATATTTTTATATTTGGTAATTAGAAATTCAAACTGAATCTCCTCATAATTGTTACCACTGAATTAAGAAACTATTCAAGTTAAAGTTGTACAAATATCGATCGAACGTGCAATAAATTAGACCGTCAATATTGTCAGGTGGGACATGAAAGGGCCGTCAAGTTGTGCATGTTAACTGCAAGGCGCGTGACTGAGGCTCGGATCCGGCCAGTAGGAGACGTCCCGTCGATGACAATGGGATCGTGATCGCCCAACCTGCCCCTACGTGCCCCGACGTGCTCCGACGTGCCCCAACGCACGTGCCTCGGAAGCCGACTATCACGACGGCGGCTTTGTCATCTCCTCGATGACTATTGTTTCGATCATGTCGCAGCTAAAGGGCTAGGTTGTTTTGCTACTGCAAGCTAACCGTATTAGTAAGATAAACTAAGTGGCTTTGAAATTAAGATAATAATTAGACTGAGTTTGAGTTTGAGAATTCTGTCATATTATGAGGTAGGTTAGTAACAGGAAAAGAATATTTACGACACAAGTCAATGTAAAAACATCACTAAAAACTCTCGAAATAAAACTGAAAGTATGAATCGACTTTTAAAGATTAACGTACAAAATACAAAGAGATTTTATAAATGTTAGCCTCAATCGAAATATATTTAAAAAATAAATGTTCTCGATTATTGAATACAACATTAAATTACTCGATTCGATTAAGCATAAATTTTATAAATATAATCAACACGTAACATCATGTATCATGTTGATGAAGGCGTAGTTTCGCAAGCTAGTTATTGAAGATACGTCTTTCGTAAGAAACAAAAACTTGTGTGAGTCATAGCAATTATATTGCAACTGCAACGTTTAAAAGGAGATTTCAAGTTAAATTGACGGGCGATACATCTGATACTGTCTCAATAATCTGTTGCCTTAAACTGCGGTGTATTTTACGCAAGATTAAAGGCTGCATTTAATAACATAAGCCTGTATAATTATCAATATCTTATCGTATGTGCAACTCAGGCGAGATATTAATTACTAACTGAATTTGCGAGATAATCTAAGAAAATTTGATTAAGATATCCGTAAATGTAATTTTCCTTATAACCGAACATTTTCAATTGCTAACGTCTTCCATTAGGTCAGGAATTTAAAAAAAAAACTAGTCATCTAGTTTTTTTTATTAGAAGAAAGTTATAACACAAAATTTTTCAAGCGAAACTAAATTGCATATTTTCGGACAGTTTCATTTGGCCTATTTTTATGGTACGTCGCTCTGACATCGTTCTAGTTAAACTTGGATCACAAGCTAGATAGTAACTTAACGTGCTGTCGTCAAGTGATGTACGACCTCGTACGAGTCTATTTTTGCATCACTAAGCCTTTATTCGAAAAAGGCAACTTGCATGACCAAATAGGATATTGCTTCTAGAGATTGCGATCACTGTGATTTAGGAAGGGAAAAAAAAGAAAATAGAACGTTATTCCTAGTTATATCGAGTTTAATAACTTTTGCCAAAGGTTTTGTAATTTAACTGCTTCAGTATTAATAAATTATGTTTAATCTTTGTAAAATAAAGTAGATAAATATGAATATGAGAGGTTACAAGTTTTAGGTAAATCGTTTAGCAACTTTTAGTCAAGCAATGAATGTTCCTTGAATATTGAATTCTAAACTAGGTGTAGGTGGTAGGTAGATACATATTATAACTAATGATTCCTTAGTTATTAAGAAACAAAAGTTACAGTATAGTTATAGTATATAGTAAGTTACAGTTAGGTACTCGTACAATCTTTTTTATCTCTGAGATGAATAATATATCTTTTAGTGCAAATATAATGTATCATGAACAGTCTACAAATAATTTACTATCAACATCATAATGGCATGTTACCTTTTGCCGTACTAATGGGCTATTGTAGCGCTGGTCCTTCGAGCCGGACAGCGCCTACATGTTGTACAATTCAATTTTAATGTGAAACCCTGACAATTGTGGCACACACAGTGGTGGAATGGTCAGAGCGCGCCTTTTAAGGGCCCAAACAGGCTTCCTTAGATAGACTTTCCGAGCAACAGATACCAAATAAGCCGCAGGGAGCGGTCCAACTGACGTACGCGCATTTCGCAATATTGTGGCGGATTTCGTTGTTTATTTCGCTTTATTGTTGGTCAAAGCGGCTGCCGCTTGATTTGTAGAGAAATGTTTTTGTATGCAGTACCTATGAATGTTTACATTTGTTAAACAAACTTGATTCAATGGACACAATGCTAATTGGCATTTTATTCCATATAAAAAAAAGTGGAAACATCTGTCATTAATTATTTCAAACTTATGATTTTTGGATAATTACACACAAAAAGCTCGGCCAAGTCATGTCCCGTAAAGGAAATCAAAGCTCCCGACAGTTATTTGCGGCACTTAAAGAGATGGCCAGCAAATTATATTAAATACAATTCCGAAACAGGAAACAAGGATGTTAAACGATTACTTCATATAACATCTTAAAAGCTTGACATATTTAAATTACTTTTGTCTTTACTTTTCTACACAATGACGGAAATATTTCATATTTTAGTAATGATATGAATATTTTGCGAACCCCCTTGATTTTTTTATTTTTACCCTGACCTCTTTATAGATGGACAGGGGTTTTAGGATTATCCATTAATTACGGGACACCCTGAATCTATACTATTCTATACTAATATTATTAAGAGGAAAGATTTTTTTAATGATTATTGTATGTATTGAAATAACTCAAAAACTATTGGACCGATTTCAAAAATTCTTGCTCCATTAAAAACGAAGTTATCAGTGAGTAACATAGGCTATATTTTTACTACTTTTTTTAAATTTCTCGCGGGTTAAGTCGTGTAGAATAAAACCGAATCTTGGACTTACGTGAAAGACGCTACTGTGCAAGAGAGCTATCAACGTACCTTACATTAAATTATTCAAATTCATTCTAAACTCTGTTGTACGATAAATAAGTACCACAAGAACGCTTTACCGCACATTTCACAAGCTCGCGGCGGTGTTGCTAGAGCGTTGTGTAGGTGTTCGACTGCAGCCATTTGTCTCTGTCGGCGGTGTGGCCCGGCCTTACATTAGGGGCTGATAACGCGAGGTTAAGTGAGACTTCCACCCGGCACGGAGCGATTCCTTCAACCTCTAACGTTTAGGTGTATTTCATTTTAAAATCGAAATTGAAATTTAAAATATGGGTTTATCAAAATCATTCTGTTGCATTGATAACCATCGTATTATGTCTGCGCATCAACACAATTTCCATTGAATGTAAAATGGATGGCTTGAAACAAGACTGAACTTATGATAATAACGAAATAATTACTACGTCAGTTTGGTTGCTATGTGCCTATAGCCGGTAAACCGATTAAAAACAAAACTAGTCTTCTGAACGAAATATTTGATTAAAAATTATTCGTGAACTTCCCGTGAAAATGAACGATTCAACAAATTCTCAAAATGAAAAGATTCAATGGGACGGAATTCAATTCGGCTTTTCTTTTGAATTTGCCGCCCGGTCGGGGGTGGGATTTTTATGAAAGCGCTGACGGTAGTTAATTTTAATGTTGCCTGTAATTAACAAATCTTAAGGCCCTCGAATATGAGCGCGGAGGTTCCGGGCGCCTTAATCACACTGAAGCGCGGGTGGAGTAAGCCATAAGCGACAGCGGATAATGAAACGATAGAAGCTTTAAATCGACTACTTAGTACTTATGAATATCGAAATCTGTACAGCGCGCATGTGTCGTTGACCTGATCCATGATAGCGACAAAATTATTTAAGAACATTTAAAAATTAGAAAATTTTAAATGTTTATTATAATTTAAATATTTTTAGAAGCAACGCTTATGGCTTGTGTTTTAAAACTAATTTGAAAGTACAACACGACGGTAAGCAGTTTCTTGGATTTTTCATAGCATCCGAGGAGAGGTGGGTTAAATTAGATATTTGCCGGGTAATGAGGACTTATACAACCTCCTCGGAGGGAGTCAAGTGAACCTTACTCGATATTAAGCCGTTAGTTCTTATGATGCGGAGCATTGGAAAATTTCACTGCGATAACACTAAAGAAATCATTAAAGAGAAATATGTACGGCAGTGTAATTATACTAAAATATAGACTTAAATTCGAAACTAAGATTAATTTTTAAGTAATTTTTAATTCGTTCCAGAGATTCTTCGTAATTTATTTTATAAGCGACAGAAGAAACCAGCGGCAGGAAGTAGAATTCCTAGTTTTTATGAGTATTTTAGATATAATTTGTATTTTACAAAAAATATTTGATCCTTCAAAAAATATTACTGGATTTGAGACCGTGAGAAAACAAGTAAATTACGGATAACGCTATATTCTACAATTTAGTGGCGAACTTTTATGACGCGGCAAATAAACATATACCTATTTCATTTTCGACGACAGGCACGTGCGCGACAAGACACCTTCCTGTCGCGTATCCCGTTTGAGTCCGCAGCAGACCCCTCGTGGGCTACAATTTAAATTTAATCTAGCAGACGCTTACCCTGTTCGCAATATTAAAATATGACTCGAATAGCGGAGGGGCGCGCAATCACCATCTGATCACGTGTTCCTTTTGAAATCCGCTTATCCTCTCCTAAGCTTTATCTAACCGCGATTCGTTACAATCTAAATTATACTCAAATACCAAAGCATTGGATACTTTTTTGAATATAACTTTGTAATGGTTTTCTTCACAGGGTGCGTCTTCTGTGCCTTTGAAGGTGTAATTATTGCTGAATTTCATTGGAATTAATAGCGAGATGAGCCGATGTACCGCCATCTTTAATTTCGTGTTAGCATAAAAATTCTTTTACCATTTACTGCTTAGTATCGGTTAGATAATTTATAAATTGAAAAGGGCATCTTTAAAGCGCTTAAGACAATTTATTTAATAAAATTCAATGAAAACTGTTATTAAAGGAGGTATAGAAAAGATAAGAGTGTTTTAAAATCCGGCCGCATACTGGAATGCTCTTTTTACATTCTAAAGACGTCGATATTCGCGATGTTTCTTTGCCCCCAGTACGTGCTAAATCAAGAATCGCAAATACATTTGACGAGAAGTGAAGCAAGCGCGTAAACCGCAGAAGTCACGTTGTCGAGGTAACCATATACCTGGGCTTTTCTTTCTTAATTCATTTGTTTTCCTCTATCGCATAGTAAGTTTTTATCTTTAAACGATTGTAAACTGCATACTCATAGTGATGTATATGATACCTTAATAAACATTATCGATACTCAATCAGTGGCAGACAACTATGCATTGTTAAAAATTCACAAGCGCTCCCTGGCGGCGGCTAGCAGCGTGGCGCGTTTGACATGCTAATGCGAGCCCACGCGTTGCACTCTGCTCGTGAATTCGCACAGAACCTACCCCATTCGCGCTCACTAGTGATGTACCATCAATATTATACTCGATTAAATTCGATACCGATGTGACGGTGATAGAATGACTCGACTTAATGTTTATTTCATTAGAGTTAAATTTATCGCGACATGTTAAATATTTATTGGATTTAAAGATACAATGACGAAAGGCGATTGAGTTCGTCCGAGTTGTTAAGTTTATCTCGAGATTTAGATGTCACAGATTAAATTCAATGAATAAGTATTGACATGTTTCCTACTCTAGCTTACCTAGTAAGCATTACAAACAGAATTAATTTGTGTTTAAACTTATGTAAGCATTCAGTTAGAATTGGTATGTATTGTCATTATTGGTTTAAACGGCGAGACATTACATTATGTGTTACGAAAAATAACGTCCATTTATTTACTACGTTTATAATGTTACGCACATAAAAATAAAAATGCTCCTTTTATCGTAAAATGTTACTTTACATTCCTACGATACGCTGAACCAATGCTTGTACGTGAGTTTAGTTTACGGCTATTGCTAAACGGCATATGGTAGCTTACGAGCTCGAATATCGTAGACCGTGTTCTAAACCATTATCCTGTAGGCAATGTATCGATATGTATCGATGTTTTACGACACAACCCTATACGGTACATCTGCACCCGCATTGACTGGCTCATTCGATCGCCGTGTATCCAACATTCTTCGAGCGACTGTTTCGGCATTAACTTGTCAGAGCCCTTCAAAGTACTGACTTGCTCTTCTATGGGGCAAAGTTAAATTAAGGGCGTGGAAAAGATAAATGGAAAAATCTGTCAATATGTATCATTAGGTGAATGGAAGAGGCATCTGTTTGGAAACATTTTTAATACAAAACAACCATGATGAACAAAATACTGGTTGGTATACATTTTCTATTCATTGGAGGCAAAAGCCAGTCTTACAATGATATAAATTGTTTAGAATAGAGCGGTTTAATGTATGAATGTGTCTCTACCTAAATATTTTAAAATACTACTGAGATATACAGGTTCGCTGTCAAGCCGTCCATTTATTACGAGTAGTTCAACTTGTAATTAACTATTTCATCGGCCGACGGACATCAAACTTAGGTTCTAAATACGTTATGAAACAGTCGAGTCTATTCCTACAAATAAGTGATGATTTTACCAATCGATAGGTTGATTATGGTCGTCGTGAAAGGATCGAAACAATGTTGTCTATCTCACATATCCCAGTTTTTATTTATATTATATGGTTTAAAGAATAACTATGGTTACCAATACTTCCGCGTTCCAAAAGCAATATGGCGGCCGGTTTAATAGCACACATTGTAGGGAGTGATGCGCCAACACTAAATGATAGAGCATTTTCGCCGACTCATTGCCACATGGGGCCGTCTGCAATTTACACATTTAAAAGGGCCTATTGTCATTGTTATTTACATTGATCATTCGATTCATTAAATCGAACAGAATTCCGACACGCCCCAGTAGCGATGTACAATCAATGAGCGATCGCTTTTGAAGCTCTACAAAGATTGATAGATTGAAAGGTTTTTTAAACACAGCCAATTGAAACCTACAAAGATGTTTAAAAATAGAACGCGCTGTAAATATACCTCTTATAAGTATCTAAATGATATTTTCTTTTTTTTAATATCTCGAAATTTTATAAAAAAAAACCTATGTCATTAGTGAAACGTTTAAGGCGACGTTGCAACTAACAATTTCACGTGGAAAATGTACGAGCCATTGTGCTGGGGTCTAACAATAAAGTTGTAAAATTATAAAATGAGGTTTTTAAGTTTTTGTTACATTATTTTGGTCGTGGAAATTTCAGCGAGAAAGTACGTTAACAATTTGCAACCCTTTGTATACGGGACGTAACATTTTTTAATTTAAAATATACGTAACTGTGCAGAAATGGTGGCAAACATTTTTAATGGATCATATTCATTATCTTACTATGTAATACTAGCTTTCGCTCGCTTATCCGTCCGCATGGAATTTAAAAAAAAAAACAAAAACACGTAGCCTATGTACATATCCAGACTATGTTGTACATCTATGACAAATTTCATTGAAATCCGTTCAGCAGTTTAGGCTCTAAGAAACATCCATCCATACTATCGCATTTATAATATTAGTAAGATTTCAATATAATTTTGTGGTTTGACTGGTTTAATCTGTGGTCATTAAAGTGAACATTATAAATATCAATTATCAAATATTTAATCAAACTACAAATAATGCAACAAAGTAATCTGAAGTTAATAAATGAAGAATCAACTTGAAATCAGGTGAAGCAAAGCCGCGTTGGCGTGAAAGGTAAACGTGGCAATTACAGTTCGACCGCTTGATATCATACCTTGATGCCTCTTAATTCCTCGTTTTAAATAACAAAAGCTTATTACTCGGTTTTTCAGTGCCTGGCACCGACCGTCCCTCCCTCAAGCGCCCTCCAACAATCTAATAACTCAGTTCGATTGATATGAAAACCTGTAGAGGTTTTAAGCGATTTGAAACATCGGCGGTCGAGTCAGATAAGAAATCCAATTTTACGTATCGATCGGAAGCAGGTATGTTTTCGTGGCAAGTCGCTTTAGAATTTAAACGATGGGGTGTTACTAGGAGCTTTGATAGGGAAATGTTCGGTTTGATGGAATCAAAAAATCTATTAAATTGGTATTTCAGTCTATACTCTGTACTAATATTATAAAGTGGAAGGATTTGTATTTTTGGATTTTTGTATATATTGAAATAACTCAAAAACTACTAGGCCGATTTCAAAAATTCTAATACCATTAAAAAGCTACGTTATCAGTGAGTAACATAGGCTATGTTTTTGTCTTTTTAATTTCCCGCGAGCGAAGTCGCGAGCAACAACTAGTATTTAATATTTAGGAAATGCAATATTTACTTTACTATTTGGACTGTATTAATTATTAACAACATACACTCAGAAAGCAAATAAATTAAAAAATCCGTTGTTTCTTATAAAAAATATGCGAAGCAGATTTTGTGGTATTCTCTACAAACGAACAATGCACACAATAGACAAAAAATAGTTTACGGTGTAACGCAAAAAACCAATAAACAGTTTAAACTTGGAAAAAAAAGAAATAAAAGCAACAGTGAAAAGAATACAGTGAATATTGAATGCGTATTTAAAAATGGACGGGGGAGAAAAAACGATCGAGGCTTTTTTACCCCAACTGGGAACAGAACGGCAGTACCGTTATTTTTATAATGAGAGATGTGAGCGGCGACCAGCGCGTGTTGACAAACACACCGCGTATGGGAGTGGACAGAGGCATACAATTCTTTAAATTTAAAAACATTTGCATGTTGTGGGCATAGTAGGTATAGCCAAATTTTTTAAAACCTCTACTACACCATTCCGAACATAACAACACGGCAGTGCAGAAGGTTTGTCGATGCCGCCAGATAACGCGTGAGGCCATCGGCAAAATTTTAGAGGTAGATACATTTTACCTATCATCATATCAAATCGTTGTCCGTTTTATTAACATACTCACCATCCATTTTATACTTAAACTGGACTTAATTCTCAAGTGAAAATTAAATGGATAATGACGTATTTATCATACTAACATTATAAATGCGATGGATGGATGTTTGTTATTAGTTTATAGCCTAAACTGCTGAACGGATTTCGATGATATTTTGCATAGATGTAGAGGATAGTCTGGAACATACAGGCTACTTACTTTTGTTTTTAATTCCAGGCGGACGGAGTCGCGGGCGAAAGGCAATATAAAAATAGAATGCATTTCTGAATACACAGTACCATAGAGGGCGACATTGACCACACAATGTCCAAATCCCTTTCAGGTAAACTAGCATTGTTCTAAAAGCATGATTCGATTATGGGGAGAGATTACAAGCCTCTCCGAGGTCCGGTGCAGCCTCCAATAATTCCAATTACGATGCATTCGCCGCGCGGCTAATAAGTCAAATTGAACAATGGACAATCCACTAATTGTCTACTGGGATCGCTTCGGCACTCCCACATAATTAGATCTGTTTTTGTCGTTAATGTACACTTCATTACCGTTTAGTTGATCTTATTGGATGACTTTTTATTGTTTTTATTCCTTACTTAGTTGCTTTAATTGCTATTACTAACAAAAATGGTGGAAATACTTACTCTTTGCCACAATTCGGATTAAACGAAGATAATAAAAAACGACATACATATTAAGAAGCTTACACCAAAACATTAGTTTATTTACATTAATATATCTTATTATCATTACAAATGCGAAAGTTTAGATGGATGGATGTTTGTTAATGTTTGTAGCCTAAACTGCTGAACGGTTCTCGATGAAAGTTGGCAAAGATGTGGAGGATAGTCTGAAAGAACACTTACTTTTGTTTTTGTTATTCCTCGCGGACGGAATCGCGGGCAAAAACAAGTGTAAAATAAAGAAACACTCTGTATTTTATACATGGTGTAGTATTTCTTAAGCGTATCTTAAAAGAGTAATAAACAAATAGATGACTTATCGGAACTTTACCATACCCTAAATGGAATATATTATTAAAAAACCTTAATTCAAGTCTGACATGAGTTGTTTACGAAATATTCCTTTTATAGTTTATTCGACCTACTGACCCTTTGAATGTAATTGCAAATAATAATATAGGATGCGTCTACCTGTAATGAATGAGTAAAAATGTTTGTTACTGTAATATAAGACCATAGCGATGGTAAGAAATCTATACTAATATTATTAAGAGGAAAGATTTGTATTTTTGTATGTATTGAAATAACTCAAAAACTACTGGGCCGATTTCAAAACTTTTTACACTATTAAAAAGCTACGTTAGCAGTGAGTAACATAGGCTTTTTTCATTGTTTTTTTTTTAATTTCACGGGGACGAAGTCGCGAGCAACATTTAGTAGAAATGATATTTTTAATATAATTAATCACAATTTTGTTAGATCGACAACAGAAAAACTGCAAATGGAAAGTTTAAAAGCTTTTATTTTCAAAAAGACGAATTACAAAGTCATAATAAGTACATGAGAATATTGCACATAACATCGCTAGTTAGATATTTGATGATTTATACTCAATTTTCTAGTTAATGTAACATAAATGAGCTCAAATTTCAAAAATAGAAGACGGTAACTAGTTTGAAAATTCAGTAAAAAAACACTAACGAATGCAGAGCTTTAATTTTTAGTATATCTTACAACTTCTTTGGTTACAAAGTGGATATTGGTTACAGTCAGTGTTATCGATCAGTCGTTGCATTATTGAGTGGACAAGCTGCGCCGACTTATGATACAACGACCAACTCCGTCTATTTACCTGCGACTACCGCCGTGCTATTTCTGAACTACATTGTTTGTGGAATCTTTAATGCTAGGTTAGGCTAGCTATACACTTGTCTCTTATGTATTCCTATTCTTAGATATTTCAGTGTTAAATGGAATTCAAGTCGATTGATCTCCAAAATGTTATTTGAAATATTTAGTTGCAATAATTAATTATTTTTGTAAATAAAATGTCACGATACTGTTGAATTATTATTGTACTAAAGTAGTAAATAACTGAAATGTACATTTTTATTTTATTAAAAGCACGTGACTAGTGTGTCACAGCCTAACACGTGTGACATTTCGCGTCGGACAATTGCCTTGTTATAAAATTTATTAAAGCTAGTCAAATAATAGCTCGATTCTATTTGCGAAACGATTGCCCATTACTAAGTTTTGCATGTTAAGTAATTTTAGTTTTGTGCTATTTATTTTAAGGTTTATATTTGATTGGATAATGTGTAATAAAAAATTCAAAATACTTCGTTTCTTAGGAAAGAATATTATCAAATGAGTTGCTAGGTTTCAACATAATCTAACACTTGTAATTAGGAAATTCTGGAATAAACAGTTGTTGATTTTATCTTACTTAAAATATCAGATAGTGTATAAAATTGTTTGGTCGGGCAATATGTAGAGACTAGTTTATGAATATACTAGCTTTCGCTCGCGACTCCGTCCGCGTGGAATTAAAAAAACAAAAGTGAGTAGCCTATGTGTTCTTCCAGACTGTCCTCTACATCTATGCCAAATTTCATCGAAATCCGTTCAGCCGTTTAGGCTACAAACTCTAACAAACATCCATCCATCCATCCATCTAAACTTTCGCACTTATAATATTAGTATGAAGTATGATTTGTACATAATGATGGTTAACAAAGGCTGGCAACAAAAGTGACGTCTCCAATACAGTCATAGTACAGTTATTACATTCTTGAATAATGGAGCATAACAATGCAGCGGACCAAATTTAATCAACAACTAAGTCTCGTAGCGACTTATTAATACAACGGGGTTAAATTGCTTTTTGTTTTATTTATGTGCAAGAAAAGCTGGTTACTTGAGAGAATTTTATATTCTCCGTTGGATGACAATCTTAGTGAAATATACTCCCTTAGATACGTAAATTAATCTATGCATTTCAGTTCTGGCTTTATATTCTAGAAAGGGATAAGTGTTGGAAATTATAAAGATAGTCTTTACGTTATTACTTGAACCTTATTTCTCACTTTACCATACGTGTATAGAATTTATTGATTCTTTGCTGTTTGTCGAATATTTTAGGAGACAATTTATCTGTAATTTTAACTAGATATAATTAAACTTATTGGCTTTCTCGGTAGATGGCGTTAGCATTTTCTAGGGTCAACCCAATTTGAGTGACTTTCCTCACGAATTATTATTCCTTATCCACTTTACATCTGTGGAACTATAGTAATACCAGCTTTCTCCTGACTCCGTCCGCGTGAAGTTAAAAAAAAAGCAAATGGCCTACGTGTTCTTCCAGACTGTGTGCTACATCTGTGCGAAATTTCATCGAGATCAGTTCAGCCGTTTAGGCTACAAACTCTAACAAACATCTAGCCATCCATCCATCCAAACTTTCGCAATAATATTAGTAAGATAAATATAATTTAATGTAGTAAATGTTCACCTGAAAGGTCTCTATATCTTTAGTAGCTATCGAAGTAGGTTTTGTAGTCTGGCCCGCAGCCCGGGTCATTTCTAATTTAGCGATATTCTGAGTGTTTCGTTGAATAGAATCAAAGTATGATAAGGAAAAGATTGGATTAGGTTTTTAGAATATTGATATGTTATACATAATAGAGATATCATTGAAATTATGTTGGAATTTTGAAAATTCATTGGAAAAAGGCACGTAAATCTGTAATTTATTTACGTCAATTGGAACAAGTTAATTTATTTCATCTACAAATTGGTAAACCAACAAAACATTTTAATCTTATTTAGACAGCATGCACACTTTTGACTAAACTATCGCAAAACTGTTTAGTCTCGCTCTGATTCCTATGAGTTTATATGGAGGTGCACACTACTCGATTTTTAGTTGTGCAAGTAAACAGTTGAATTGGCTGCGAAACAATCGACAATCGCACAACAGTGCGATAGTTTAGTCAAAGTGGTGCGCCCGCTCTTAATGTTACTAATACAATAAATGCGAAAGTTTAGACGGATGGCTGTTCGTTAGAAGGTATCTCCAGAACGGCTTACTGGATATAGAACATAGTTCTAATTACAAGATATACTAGAATACTTACTAAAAATTATTTTTAATTCCGCGCGGACGAAGTCGTGGGCAAAATCTAGTTCTACACAAAGACATACTTTTAGCATTACATAGAACATACTGTATATCAAAGTTGTTACAAGAGATGCGGCATGGCATTGCATATGCACAAGTAAGTGGGTAACTGCACCGCAATCCGTCCGCATCACGAATTTACAATTGAATTTCCAAGTTGCAACGTGCATGCATGAAAAACTTTCCAACGCTTGACCGCTCGCACCGACTTCGAGTTACCATAACGTTATATGCAATGCTACAAACATACCTATATACCGTAATACACAAGTTTTTATTACTTTCTGTTAAATTTTAGGTAATAGAATTTAACAAGACTATAATTGTGAAATTGTAATAAATTTGTATATCCATGTTCTAGATGTAAAAACGTATTTAAGTGATCGTTTCTTTATTGCGAACTAGCTGTTCCACGCGAGTTTGTCAGCGTAATAAAAAATAATAGAAAATATAGCCTAAGCTAAGTGATAATGTAGTCTTTAATGGTGAAAGAATTGAAATCGGCCAAGTAGTTTTTGAGTCATTTCAAAACTTTCATTTCATACATGCAGAAATCTAAATGTTTTCTCTTTATAATCTTACTAATATTATAAATGCGAAAGTTTAGATGGATGGATGGATGTTTGTTAGAGTTTGTAGCCTAAACGGCTGAACGGATCTCGATGAAATTTGGCATAGATGTAGAGCATAGTCTGGAAGAACACATAGGCTACTCACTTTTGTTTTTTTAATCCCAAGCGGACGGAGTCGCGGGCGAAAGCTAGTATTAATATAGATAGTATAAATTTAAACTTTGGAGTGTCTAATGATATCAAATCTCATTACACAAAGAGGCTATTTATTAATGAAAAAACAATTGAAGATAAAGGATAAATGCGCTGATGTTAATCGACATAACTAACCAGTGATGTAACTATGGTAAAATTCGAGAACGTATGTCTTGTGCGATTGCTGGTCGCAATTACTGACAACTCGACAGTGAATTGTGCGGCGACTCTATTCTTTATGCATCTGCTTTGGACCGCTTCCTGTATTATACGCCCGAGATATGCTTTTGACTTTTAAGGATCTATGTTTTATTTTTAAGCCGGAAAAATGTGGTTTTATTTTGCATGGCATTTAAGTTCTCGTTTACATTTAATACCACTTTATGATACATCACGCAAGAATAGCATCATTCAATTCCAACCAAGAAAATTGAATTCCATCTAAATAAAGTACATAAAAAGTTATACAATAAAAACCGATAAAAAGACGAATTTTTCCCCTCTCACCGTATAACTTACAATGCACATAATCAGGGGCAATCGCGTTGAATCCTAGACTATTTACCTTCGGAACGCAAGCAGATCGACAAAGGTGGCTAACGAGCCCTCGACGAAATGCGATGGCATCGAATTATAAAAGTTCCTCTGTGAAAATAAAGCGATGTTCTGTGAAGGGGGACAGAGAGGAGCAAGACGGAGACTTGACATTACGTTTAAAAAAAATTAGTTTAACATGACGTGTTTCAAAGATTATAAAATATTTAGAAAAGATGGTCCTAAAACTTTCTTAGGATAAATTAGCAGTTGTAAGAAAACTTTAAAGATTTGATATAATAAGGTTATGTTCTTGTTAAAATGATTGTTCAATTTTCTGTATTCTATGTTAGTACTTGCTTAAACATGAGCTGATAAGCAAAGACTTATTGACTTTCAAAACATTGCTAACAGACGTTGTGTAGATCTTAAAATAGATCGAATTATTGTGCAATCAGAGTTGTAATAATAGTTAATTGATAAAATAATACTTATAATTGATATAAATTAATCAAATAGTTCTAAATTTTATGATTTCCAGTGAACATTACCATTAAAGTGAATTCAAAACTTCTAGAAACACATGTCGACTTGTTCGTGTTCGAATCACGTACGAACTATTTGCAAGGTTTCTAATCTAAGTTTAAGAAAATTCGTAGAAGCTAGCGGCTTTCGGGACTGGGGCTGCGGCTGAAAGAAAAATAACGAAGAAAACTGATTGTGGTTACAATGTCAAGAGATAGCGGACGCGGAAGCGACAGCGGCAAATGTACCATCGTATTTAAATAAAAAGAAAAACGACTTTTACAAAACAAACACACAAGTACAAATATATACGAGTATTTAGCAGTATATTATATTATACATTAAGATTGTATTTTATACATAAATTATGTTTATAAATAAATTATCTCAGTGGAGAGTTCGGTGACCGCGCGCAAACTGATTACAGCGCTTGTTTTCTTACTACGGCATGTTGCTCGAAGTTTACAAATATGGCGTTAGTTCATAGGCGTCCTTAACTAGCTTATAAATAGTCAACTGCTGCTGGAACTTCCCAACATATTGAATTCTATTACGATTACGACGATACACGATTAACGCTGTATTTTATTTTTCCCGCTTACGGCTGTTAATATAAACATGTTCTTATACGAAACTTTCTGTATTAAAAAGAAACAGATTTGCTCTGTCTGCAGCGGAAGGGCTATCCAGTTGCTTAATGGTGTATTTAAAGTTTGGGATTGCGTAACAAATGGAGGAGTTTTCAATGTTTATTCTTGACTTAACCTATATAGCCAGAAAACGACAGATTAAAATAAAAAATTGACAGTTTCATTGGCGATATTTATTTAGATGATTTCACATAGTGATTACCATAGTCCAAAACCATCTACAATACCACAGGTAGTGTAGACTCGTAGTTGACATTTCTAAAAGAATATCCTTTCTAGTCTATCTGGCCTAGTCACCCTATCTTAGGGTAGGCTCCGAGCCCCTCGGTGGGGACGTATAGTGAGCTGGTGATGATGATGATGATGATCCTTTCTAGATCTTGTCTAAACATATGCAAGCTACTTATAGAAGCTAGATTAATACCCGGCGTCGTGGCTTAAGAAGCCTCAATGCATTTCACCTGGTAGTTAGCGCGACTGAATGACTAAACAGGGTGTCCATATTTAATGCACGCTACCAGTGTAATGCGGGGTACATGCATTATTCAATGCTGATCTTGGCGCATACTGCGCTCTGCGGGACATCGTCAGGACTCCACAAATGACACTGACAGCTTGATGACAGCTGTCATGATGTTTGAAATATTTCCTTATCAAAGATTCATACTTTTACTATAAAGGAACTTTGTAACGGTATAAATGTTTGTAATACAAACATAGTAAAATCATACTAATATTATTATATATATGCGAAAGTTTGGATGAATAGATGGATAGATGTTTGTTAGAGTTTGTAGCCTAAACGGCTGAACGGATCTCGAATAGACGTAGAGGATAGTCTGGAAGAACACATAGGCTACTCACTTTTTTTATTTCCCTCGCAGACATAGTCGCGGGCGAAAGCTAGTCATTACATATATATGTAGAACACAAAATACCTAATCCAAATGTTTTATCGAAGGTTTTTATCTGATGTAATTACATTAATAAGTCTAAAATTGAAGTATTAAAGAATACAGCATGTATTTGGAAAATAAAGCTAATATCTGAAATAGATAATTTTTGCACAAGATAAGATAGAATTGGGAATATTTCTCAGTATCCACCCCAGTACCGATCGCTGTCCCCCGGGGGCTCTATAAATTATGGACAAGCGGATCCGCGCCGTTTTTTAGCGTCCAATTCGGCTGCAATCCACGTATTTAATTTAGCTATTTAATAAATTTACTATCTGTATGGTCTCTCCCCTGAGCTCGGCCCGTCGTTTGTAGCACGTACCGTAAAGAGGGGGGAATTTATTGTGATTGTTATAGTAAAACGCATTTTCTTTTCAGCAGAATTAAAAGTCATAGGTAAAAAACAATTACAAAATATTACTGCAAGAAACTCTTTGTAGTCCTATGTTGTATCTTTAAATCAAAACTTTTGTATTTATAATATAAACATTATAATTTCGAATGTTTAATGTTAAAACATCATCCACTCTATCTCATGCTTAATCTTTGACTGACATAAATCTTTCCACGAATACGATGTAAACAAACCTCATTCTCAACTCGCAATATTAAAACCTCGTAAAATTGCAAAAACATCGTGATATGAAAGCTTGGGAAGCCAGTATGCGAGTTACAAAACTGCGCACAGTAGTTTCACACTGGGGCAGAAAAAAACAGGGTAGTAGAACAGTGAGTACTGCTATTGTTTGATCACATACTTGCTGTTTTAACAGTATTATGTCTCGTCGTGTTCGTTCAAACAATGGTAGTACTGCACTGTCCTACTGATCTACCTTATTGTTCCGTCCTCGTGAATAACTCGCATCACGGAAGTAAGTTCATTTGTCAAACGAGTGTGTTGCGTTGTGCAACAATGACTGCTAAGTGCCTCAGTGGGACAAATTAATGCCCCTCATTTAAGTAAATGTGTTGAATACTATGAATTTAAAGTTATGCTTAAATTTTGGTTATGAAAACTTATGTTTCTCTCGAGTGTAAAAAATTAAATGTCACCTATACATAATTGAGTGTCTGTTTGTAATATCAAAAATAAAATTCCATATTTCGAGGAGCATCGCCATTAGAAATAGCTGGCAGATTGCCAGATTATGTTTTCTATTTAAAAATAATGGATATGGTTTTTATCTGTACTAATATATTTTGTAGTTATTGTACCACCATCTTCAACACATTGTACAAAATGGTTGTTTAACGAACAAAAAGTCATACAACTTGAAGTAAAAGTTAAAATTATGTTATGGATAGATTTTGGTTTCAAGGGCGTTGACATTATTTTATGAGTTGACATAAGGTAGGTATGTTTTAATCTTTCTTACGTATACACTTCTAAACTGTAAAATTAAAAAGCTAAGGCTATAAAACAAATTTTTATAATACATGTAATGTGAACAAATAGTGCAAAATGTTTGTTTACAAACATTGGGTAGGTCCATATTGTGATAACGGCTAATAATCCGACAAACTTAAATGTTTATTTTGTGTTCTATTTTCAAATGAATGAATAATGCTTTAATTTTTATTTAAGACAAAAATTAACAAAAACATTTTGAAAAAATAAATCTTATTTTTAAATTAAGACGTTTTTATTAACATTTAAAAATGATTTGTCATTTTTTCAATGACAAAGATTTTTGTGTTTTAAAATGAAGCAACATTTAAAAAATAAAATCCATTTTTGTTAAATATTAATGCCATATATTATATTTTAAAATTAAATCATTTTTAATTCTTTTGTAAATTGCTGTCGGACTAAATGAAAATGATTTAGTAATTTTGTTAAAATATTTATTCGTTGAATAAATAAGAACTGTTCCTTTATTTCATTATTAACCTTAATAATGTCTTCTAACCTATATTATAAATGCGTTCATAGATGGATGTGTTAGAGTTTGTAGCCTAAACGGCCGAATGGATTTGGATTAAATTTGGTACAGACGTAGAGTATAGACTTGAAGAACTCCTATGAGTTAATAAGCTAATACAGAAAGTAGCCTATGCTACTTTTAATCCCGATAATAGTTACGATTCGCGTGGGATACGTCGATTTCGTTTTTTCATTTTTACTTGATAATTCTGCAACGTTTCAACATATGTTATTGAAATTTGACAAAGATATAAAACAAAGTCTGGATTATCACATGGGGTACGGTTCATTCCGAAATATGCCAGGTTTCCGATGGATACGTAGTTTTTGTTTTACGTACTTTGTATGTTTACTTACCGCGCGAACGAAGTTACGGGCAATAGCTAGTATTAAAATATTGTGTAAATGTCTTATACTACACTTAGTATAAGTGTAGTATAAGTATAATATCACTATATTGCGATAGAGCTTCATTATTTACCCTGACAAAATCACAATTCCCTTACATTTATGAATTTAAAGCGAGCGCCGGCAACTGCCGCTGCCAGCGATATTTGTATTTAATTCTGTACACATTAGACAAATGAACATCGTCGCTTTTACAGCACTAACTCAATTTATTTAATGCACGCCATACATTACGTCGTCTCAGTTAACAATTCACTACAATCCGCAAAGTTTGCACGGAATTCCGCAATGTACACAGTGGAAACGTGTAAGACCCATCGCCGGGAAACGGAGCAGGCGACTGATATTTATTTTATTAATAAATATGTTAATGTGTTAGGTAAGTGGCATGAAGTATGCATTATTCATCGGGCTACCTCGCGCCGTTGACACAGCCACGGATACCGGCCATGCAAATTCAATCCGCGCCGCAAGCCGCCGCGCCGCAAGCCGCAAGCCATGCGGCCCGAATTATCATAATTATAAAGTGTGGTTTTTGTTTCTACACCTGCGGTGAAGTTTAATACGAAGTTTGGGAGACACTTTTAGTTTTATATAAACTCGTCATCACGTCGATTTGCAATTCAGATGGCAAAAGGCGGAGCTTCGCAACTTCCCGAAGTGCTGTTTGAAAAATACACGACACCGACACTTCTTTTTGGTTTCGCTTTTTTAATGTTACACGAATTGAGTAATCTTTTGAAGGCGCTGCGGCCGGCGACGGGGGAAGTTTCGCGACTATTAATCACGTCAAAATGTTCGATATATTTTGCGCTGTAAATTTTGTGGTTGTGTGTTTAATGGATTTTGGAGTTTGCTGTTTTGCAGGATTTAAAATGAAAATTTACTTTACTACTTTACACACTAATTATACATCTATTTAGTACTAAAAGGGCATACATTTAAATTCGATAAAACATTTCTTTGCGGCAGCGATCAGGTTTCGCCAACACCACTAAAACGACGGTTTAAGCGTTTGACGACGTTATGTGACTTTTATGGTACCATCACTGGTAAATACTAGGCCTTAAAGTGGGCCCTCGTAAATACGGCCCTTGGATTGTCTAAAGCCCACCGATCCGATTTTATGACGTACAAAATTGTCATTTACGATTTATTGCCTGATGTGAGGATGTAGAGTTGGACGTAAAAGTTTTAAGGCACCTATTTGTTTATTGCTTGTTATTTGATCCGCACTCAAAAATATAAGCAACTAAATGTTATGTTTTGTGATTTTTTTTGGCAGACATCATTTAATAAAAAGGTCTTTTCTAATTTTAAGTGCAATTACATCATAAAATATTACCTTATTTTAACAAGTAATGATCTAAAAGTTTGATGTAAAAATGATAATATATGTCACGCCGATGATAGTTTCAACCCCAAAAGCCTTATTCCATTTTACGACAGCGCAAATATCACGGAATATATCAGTGTAGCCCCGGTTTATGATAGGGAAATAAATATAGGATCCTGTAAACGTAACGAAAGAAATTCTATAGCGTATGCGTGAGACGTACTATTTCCAGGCTGCGATTTCAGTTCCAACTGCCAATGGCGATGTAAGGCGCTATTTCCGGTGCTCCGAGGAGTTCGCGATTTCTTTTTGTACCCGCGTCTTGACATGGACAAACTTGGTGCATTCATCACTTCGGATATATAGACCTATGAATGTTCAGAAATGGACATTTCTAATTTATAGTGTTGTCATTTGTTACGTTATTAACCTTTTTATTTTATGCCACAAACCGACTATGTCTTGGAAACAAATTCACGACAATTTAAAACTCTAGTTAGAGAAAACAAAATAACTAAATTAAGCTAAAAATAAGGTAAGATTGATATTCTGAATGTTTTTAAAAATGCATCAATAATGTTTAGTTTCTATTTAGAAATATTCGAACTCATTTTTCTAATTCAGCGCCGTGTCTATATCGTTGAAAATCTATGTTACAGGCCTATGCAAGGGGATGTTTTAGCAAATGAACGCCGGCTCGAAGTCGACGCGGCACTGAAAAGTGAAGGCAGCTTTTCATGAAACGTCTCAGTGTGGGTGTGAAAGATTTACCGTTTGTTTTATTTTTTCTTTCAGAGTTACTGAAGGATTTGCATGTTTAAAGCGTATCGATCCATCGGTTTCCCTTTGACGAAGATTACGTTTTATTTTTATATCGACAAAATTGGAAATGGACTTACTTATGTTTACTAAAAGATTTATAATTTCGGATTCATGTTATATTTATTTTAATAGCTTTGCCGATTCTTCAGCGATTGTAAAATTCGACCTAGTTTAGTATGTGAAAAACAAAAACAGCTATTTACATATTGTTAATAAATGCGGCATTCGAATTGAGAGAGTTATGTTAAACTGAAGGTAAACCCTTCGAATCGTAAAGATTCCTACCCTCATATGTAAATCCCTAATAAGTTGTTTGGAAACGTTTTTGCATAGAGAAAGTTTTAATTGGCGGATTAATATAAAGCCTGTTAATAACCCACGGTTAAGAACAAGCAACGTGTGCGGGGTAGCGTTTATGTATTTTATATAATATTTGTATATTACTTCTGTATTTGAACAAATCAAACTGGTTTCAAATAATTGTTTTCTATTAATTTATAACGCCATTTTGATGAAACATTTGGAATGAAGATTTCAGCACAGACCTAGCTTTTTGCACTATGAGTGTACATCATTTTTTTAGCAATTATATCTACTACCATCTGTAGCGATTTCAAATTTAAGTCCCAATTAGCTTGCAACGAAAGCCATTTCATGAAATTATCGTCGTTTTGTACAAATATTAGAGGTGAACTGAAAGTTGAAAACTTTGGGTGTACCGGTGGCTTGATTGGTACACTTGATGTCATAGAATTAGACCATCGACTAATTGCTAACTTTAACGCTACTTCGGTGTTAATGTAAAAGGTTATTAGTTTGGAATTTCGAAAGCTTTCTAAATGTATCATATTTTTGCAGCTGACTGTACAATTTTAATAGTGAAACAAGCTATACTAGGCTAGTGAATATGTCGTATTTTAGATTAAAGGGAGTGACTGAGATGACGGATGATAGTTATTTGGAGGACGAAAAAGCGGTGCGCAGATTACGGGAGTAGGATAAGGTAAGGGAGATGATGATGATGAGATTAAAGTTTTTAAAAATTTCAGTATCGCATTATATTGGTGATTTACTTTCCATAATTTAATACAATAAATTTGAATTGTTAATTTAACTTAGGCTGTAAGGTTCTAGAGTATCTATTAGTTTTAATATTTACAAAACATACACATAGTTAATAGTTAATTAATATAAAAACCAATCAAGTTAATCAAGTGACCCTAACATTTTAATGTATATGAAATTATTAATTTGGACCCGAGACTTAACCTTGTGCTATTAAGGCTGTAAGGCGAACCCGACCCTTAAATATCGGTTTAAATAATACCCCATGTCGTGTTCCTTCGAAAATTACATCGTATATATGTGCTTATGTAGCAGGATGTAACATGGCTCATTAGATTCATTAGTCTCGAACGGAGAAGCGAGATGTTTTTCATAGAGGATTTATTTATCGTTATTCATACATGAAAATCTTTATTATACATCAAGGAAACACAAGTCGATGCTGCCTCTTAAGTAGAATTGTATTTAAGGTGCCAGAGCCTCATCCCCCCGTAGTGCAGTCCCGAGAAGTGGCCACTGACTATGGTAGGAGACCAATTATTTAATTTCAAAGCGTCTTTAGGGGCGGCGGTGGTGTTCCATTTGGAGATCCCGCGGCTTCTTATTATCGCAGTTGGAAGCGACCGTGGGGTTTTAGTCGGCGCAAACCCAACATAACCACACATGTCCCTGCAAGCGTGGTATGCGTAAGGTATTTTACCACGATAAAAAAGCCAGAGCCTTCCTTAATTCAAAACAATTTACCTTTTTAAAATGAAGCGGGAGTGAATCAAAGATTTACCTGGAATAGAAGAAAAATAGGTTAATTTCGACTAAAAACACATAATGTAAGCATCAATTAGTCTAAGTAAATATCCTGATGTAGGTAAATTTTCTCAAGCATGTGCTCAACTAGGGCGAATGTAAATTTGTTCCCGATGAGACGATACCACGGCAAGTTCAAATATTTGATGCCTCAACTCGGTGGCTCGTTGGACGAGTAACAACTTGTTTTTTAAAGCCTTTAAGGCGCCGACAAACGCCTTTAAAGGTCCTGCTTCCGATGTTATTTTAAGGCGCAACGTACACTATACTGTTTACATTCGATCTGTCGGCGTATGGTAATTTTATTGAGAGAATGTGTTTTTAAGACGAAGCATTTGTACAGTATGTTTGATATTTGGAATGAAATTGAAAGAAAATATATACAGGGAAATATTAGACAGTTATAGTAGTATAGAATGGGCAAAGAAAAGCAAAAATCATTACGAAAAATCAACAAAATCGAGTTTTGCTTTTTAGTGTTGTAAAATTCAGTTGGTGTACATTTGTCCTTTTATTTAATGAGATTAAAAATTAACACTAAAAGTGTTTGACAACTGTTTTAAAATACATTAACCTGATAAGGTATCTCCCATTCCGATCAGGTTGAACATCGCATGCCCGAAATACCGACACAACGAATGCAAATTAATTCAGCTCCCAATGACTACTAATTGAGTTTTAATTAAGCAATAAATCAATTTATTAAAAATTCATTCACAAAAATACGGATCGGGCCAATAAAGTGCAACGCAACGACTAAAAACAGTACAATTTGATTATTATATCCCCGTTATAAATGCGAAATCTTGTTATTTTATAATTGGTTAGCGCATTCCTTTAAATATGACGTAATGGGCAAGCGGCTGTTTATAATTAAATTCATATAAAAGCTCCGCAGATGCGAAGACAAATAATGTACAATGCTTTACAAGTATACCATAAATAAAGTCTATAAGAGTGTGTAAGGGATTAACTAACATTAAGACTGCGCACACCTGAAACTAAACTATCGCACAACTGTTTAGTCTCAGTTTGATTTCTTTGAGCTTATATGGAGGTGCGGACACTACTCAATTTTAGTCGTGAATTTGCCGCAAAACAATCGACAATCGCACAACAGTTGTGCGATAGTTCAGTCAAAGGTGGCTCTAGAATGTTCGGACTTAAGTTTAGTGTACAGTAGTACCAGTATAGTTTAGTGTATTTTGTATATAGTTTTTACTAAAACATGCATATCATTTTCAAGTAAATGTTGAAAGTTATACATTTTAATTGAAATAAAGATACAACATCTGCGGTAGTACGTAAAACCATTTCCTAAATGATGGAAACAAACAAAAAAAACTACAGAGACCCTATAAAGGAGGTTAGACTAAAAAGGATAACATATAAAGTGTACCGTCGACTGTTGGCAATCCACAAAGAAAGCACTTATAAAAGTACGCAGGAGTAAGGGAACAGTCAATCGAAATTCGCAAGCAATTTCTACTCTTGAGGAATAATGTTTTGCTCTACAAGCAAAGAACTCGTAAAGAGCGTATTGCGTTTAGTGTATTTATACAAGTAAGAACTATAAAACGACTAGCTTTCGCCCGCGACTCCGTCCGCGTGGAATTAAAAAAAAAGTAAGTAGCCTATGTGTTCTTCCAGACTATGCTCTACATCTATGCCAAATTTCATCAAGATCCGTTCAGCAGTTTAGCCTACAAACTCTAACAAACATCCATCCATCCATCTAAACTTTCGCATTTATAATATTAGTAACATTAGTTTTGTTAAACTATAACTATAAATATAAACGTCAAAACACACTAGAAGAAGCCCAATGTATTTTTGATTAAAGATACGCTTATTTGACCTACAAATAAATATTCGAAAGCTAACTTTAGTTTAAAATAGTAATGATATATACATTACGTTATTCGAAATCTAATAATTTTAAGGCGTAATTATCATGCTTTGGTTAGACAACGTAAATTAGATCAATTTGAAAACATCTTTCATCAAACAATGATTAGGAAACTTTAACGATTACCTCTTAACGGTCCATCAAACACTTTAATTGCAGTATTAACAGTCAGGTGATAGGAGCCATTAAGATTCGAGTCATCCAAATGTCCTTAAAACGTATTGAAGAGAAAGATCGCGTTTAAATATTTGAGAAGAGTTAAGAGAAATAACTAAAAGTTTACTTTTCCTTTACGTGATATTTTTGTGTACATAATAACGTTGAACGGAGGTGTAATAATTCTAGTTGTAATTGTTAACAAGGAAAAACCGGCACACATCGCGCCTACAGCCCGCTTAATCCGCGAACGCCCCGGGCGCGCACGTGCTCTGCGGTGTGGGGCTGGGTTTCACTGCAAGCGGATGTATGAATTATTAAATAAGGAATTTTTATATTTCTGATGGCAATAATGTATAACCTACAATATAGCAAATACTTGTAGATTTTTTCTTAACAGTTACTGTTACGTACCCTGACCTCCAGAATACTTTTTTTGTAGCCGTTATCTGTTACCTAATGTTAGTCCATAAGCTTGTTGATGTACTTTCTCGCTTTGAACCATACAATTTACTATCACATTCATATTATATTCATTTAAATATATTAATTTCTGTTAACTTAATTCTATGTTTTTTTCTGTTTTTATGTGTAGAAGGCGTGGAATCGCTCCGCTTATGTGCCCGCTATCATTCGCGCCCCGTCGTCCACCGCCCGACCACGTAGAGAGCATGTATTCGCCGCGCTAACAAGCAGCAATTCCATTACAAAATTAGTAGACGTCTTCGCTCCACCATGTTTCATATTTTCATGTCTCAAACTTGTTTTATTTAACGTAGCTTTTAAGGTTACTTCATGAAACGGTTTAAACGCAAGAGACGTAGTTGTTTGTGAAAAGAATTTTAAAAACCAGAAACGAGTAGAATTTTTATTTCTAACGATTTTTATAACTTGTGTGTTTGATATGGAGTTACTTTTAAAAGGAAATACTTTGCCGTTCTGTACATAAATATTTTAAAACGACAATTCTAACGAAACTCGGCATCGATTATGGTAACAAATGACATATTGATATATTAAGGAATTTAAATTTATTTCATTAAAATTACGAAAAACCTAAGCTCGAATTTTTAAAACAGGCCATTACCACAATGTCGACCTAATTCTAAATTTCCGTTAATAAAACAATTAAAATATACAAAAACGGAGCAAGCGATAAAGAGTGCTTATATAGTAAAAAGGCTTAACAAAGGTACCTAATTTATATTTAAAAACCCAAGAAATAAATCAAGGCCGCCATAAATTACTTTTATTTGCCCAAAGGCGACCAGAATTCACGCAGTTTGGTAATTTCGTAAATCACGATTTAAGACATGAGGCTAGACCTAGTTAAGTCCATTCCGGTCGTATCATTCAGGTCGTTATCACGAACGGTCACGACAGTGTTGCCGAACGTTCACGAATTTTGTCAGTTAACAAACATACTAGGTATTTTATAAAATTCGAGAAAATAGTGACGTGAATCAATATCACTTTGAATTATTATTGCAAACGTTTTAAATATTTTTATTTATTAATGATCTCCTAGGATGAATGCGAGGTACAGAGCAGGTTGGAAGAATGGCGAGTTAAATTGGAGGGAGCTGGTCTTAAAATCAGCAGGACCAAAACAGAACATTTATTTTGCGATTTTGGCGGTCCGACCAGCTTCTCTCCAATCGCCTTAAATGGCGTGCCTCTACCAACCTGCTCCGATTTTAAGTACCTCGGTTCTCTAGTCCAGTCCGACGGTGGCGTTGACCGGGACGTGAAAAGCCGAATAAATGCAGGTTGGATGAAATGGCGACAGGTTACTGGTGTGACTTGTGATCCAAGAATGCCTCTTAAGCTTAAGGGACAGATCTACAAGTCCATCATTAGACCTGTCGTATTGTATGGATCTGAATGTTGGGCCACCAAAGTTGCGGATGAAAGGAGATTGCATGTGGCTGAGATGCGTATGTTAAGATGGATGTGTGGTGTGACAAGAATGGATAAAGTTAAGAATGTGTATATTAGAGGAAGTTTGAAAGTAGCGCCAGTGGTGGAGAAATTGAGAAGTAAAAGGTTAGCGTGGTATGGACATGTTATGCGACGAGACGATGGGGACATAAACCAGAAAGTGTTAAGAATGAATGTGGATGGCTACAAAGGAAGAGGAAGACCGAAGAAAGTATGGATGGATTGTGTGAAAGAGGATATGCTTAAGAAAGGAGTGGATTCAGATATGACGGCTGATAGAGATGTATGGAAGAGCAGCACATACTGTGCCGACCCTCCATAAGGGATAAGGGCAAGTTGATGATGATGATGATGATTTATCAATAAACCCTTGAATTTATTCGTCTCTCCCTACCATGGTTATTTATTTAAATATTATTAACTTAATTCCAGCATGGTCGTTATATAAATTCACGTATTTCACACTTGGGATATAATATACACGAGGTAAATTTTATAATTACGTCCACTGGAAACTTTATTGAGGAAATAAAGCCATTAAAGTGTTCTCGTTAAAAAATATCAGCATATTTATATCAGAACGGGCCACCCCACTGACAAACAATGCATAATTTTAACGCACGTGCATGTTACCTACGAGTTGTTGTATATGGTCGTGTTAAAGATAACCGATAACAAGGATTTTTAATTAATAACACCGCCTCTGAATTTCTCTAACTTAGGTAATATAAGAGAAACATTACAATGAAATACAACAAAAATCTTTCCCGATTACCTAATTGTTAAGAGTGATGGATCCTAAAACATTTTGTGCTAAATCAGCATAAACACACACATAGTTACTGAAAGTGTTATTAATCATTTAATATTAAAACAAAAAAAAACAATTAAAAGTAAATAATGAACTTTGACTTGCAATGACTTGTAATCAAAACATACACTGAAGTTTAAATGTCGAAACTAGGTGAAACTTACTACGAATAAACATAAGATGTACGTAAAAATATGTGAATTCACAAGAGTTTACAACCACAGAAAATATATGGAACAAAGCGTTGCTTCGCTTTGGATCCATTCACAAAGGTGCAACGATCATTAAACATTCATAGACGACTGACTGCGAAAGATTCCTTCGGCCTCCGCATTTCTCGGATAATTCTCAAAAGTGTTAGCTTTACAAGTGTACCGCAGCGTAATAATATAATGGTCTACATCTTTAGCAGTTCCCAACCACGAAGACTCTATAAGAGATAGGAATTTTTCAACGTACTCATGAACTTTGTAAGCGATCGCTTTGTTGCTTAATGCACAGTAAAAGATATACTGGGTTTGAATTTTGGCAAGCCACGTTTTATTCATAAGTCTTTCATACTGAAATTTATTACAATTTCAATTTTAATTTACTATTATAATAAGTCTTGTACTAGTAGTAAATGATACAGTATTTATGCAAATGCTAAATGTTTTGATAATTTGCAAACGCAATGTATACAATAGAAAATAATGTGTCTAAGTTAAATTTTCTTATTACTATATCTTAGCTTGTACAAATCATGAAGACTTATGCAAATTTCAAATTTATTCCAGCAAGATCTCATTTAAGAAAATGCGGAGTGTTAAAAAGCAAATTAGAATTCGGCGCGTATTTATAAAGACGATAACTTAGCATTACTGAACCTTGGCTGAACACGCTAATAATACACGAAAATATCATCCCCCATCCCCCATTACCGAGCGTTTTACTCAGCGCGGATGAATTACAACGTTATGAATAAATTTCACATAAAAGTGCACCTTTGCAAGGCGAGCGAGATAGACTTACGCGGCGGTTACCACGTCGGACAGAGAGGGGCAACGACAAGTCGTAATCC
The DNA here is from genome assembly GCA_029286645.1 of Papilio protenor. NCBI lineage: Eukaryota > Metazoa > Arthropoda > Insecta > Lepidoptera > Papilionidae > Papilio > Papilio protenor. The sequence goes on from JAGSMZ010000008.1 coordinate 4,616,569, forward strand.
GAAAATTTCATTAAGAATTCTGGCGATTCGAACAGTTCGCTGATATCCAGAATATTCGGGCGTACTTATTAAGATGAGACGCGAAATTTCTTCAATTCCGCAGGATCATTTTAATATAGTCCAACTCTGATGCAATTATGCGAGATATCAGAGCTTCCGAGAGCTTCGGAGGCGTTTCATTCGTCGGTAAGTCGTTAGTGCTTGATTAGTACTTCTTTCAAATGCGAATTTACTTTAATTATTTGTTCAACGTTAGAATCTTCAATTCGATTTCTTGAGCAAGCAGAATTTGAAATTGCATGGTCGCTTTACGGAACCAATGGACCTTGACTAGATTATGCCGTCTTCGTTAGTCTTTGGGAATAAAATTAAGATAAGATTTGGAAAAGAAACGTTTGCTATTTTTAGAATCCTTTCTTTGCTGACTTAATAATAGAATATGGTTTTTACAATAACTATCACGCTATATATATAAAGAAATAGAACGGTACAAAAGCTTACAATATAACTACCATTCTAAAACTATCGCTAGTAGAGTATAAATTGAGGTACCTATTTGTACATCATTTTGCATCGTAAATGAATTGAACTATTTTGGTTAAATGGATATTCATGAACAGTAAATAATTTTGGAATTCGCCAACCATCCCTGTGGAATCATAAATTGTATAAACGATAATGAACAACTGGAGAATGTATATTTATAAACATTGTAAAAAAGGTATTTTCAAAGCCTTTTAAAGTAAGTAAACCTTAAAAATATAGCCCGTCCCTGACCTAAATCCTAATCCACCAACCTCATTATTCTAAGTTGACGTCTTGATCAAATTGCTCCGCACAGAAACAAGCGAGTCATACTTTTTCAACGAAAACAAAAAGCAACGTAACACACCTTCATTAATTACATTCATATTTTTTTTTTCAGTTAATCAAAATCCTGGCTGACTTTTGAGGGTTCGCAACCTCGCCTCGACCCCGCATCATTAGCGGCTGCCAAAATTGCGCCAACAGAAGTTGATTCCAGTCGAATTTAATTCAATTTACAATTAAAACGTTCTCTCTCTGTTTATTTTTTAGGGTCGCCTCCTAATTTGCCCAATGAGTTCCGACGATTGTTTTTCTTATTTATTTTTTTGAGTCGTTTTATTTGTCGAGGACGTATGACTTGAATTTTTATGAGCTGTTTTATTTCATTGTTTGTTTAGTTTGTTAATTTGTTTATTTGCTTTACGATTGCTACACGGCTTAATAACCATTCGTTATTCTTATATTAAGTTTTAAGAATTATTTAAAGATGTTTTAAAGAAATTATTAATAACAAGTGTTTCGTAATTAAATGTTTATGTTATTAAAACTTTTTATACGAAATGTGCTTTTACAACTACAATCAAAGTTTGTACTCAATTATAATCACGCAAATGTTAGTATAAAGTTTTTCAAAGTAGTTACTTAATTGTAGTGTTTTTTTTTATTATTGTATCTATCAAGCTACACAATTTTTATAGTATTTGGACTTTATAAAAGTTAAAGAACACGAAGTTGTTTATTGAAGTTAATTATGTATTATAACAGTAATAATCAATTATTAGGCTATCTTTATTCACTTTATAAGTTGGAATATTGAGTGACCATTAAAAATGTACTCTAGAAACTTAAATTTAATAACACATAATCAAGAATATTTACATCAAATACACGAGAACATAACGAAAGCGAAACTTTGAAACAAATCTGTCTTCTTTGATGTCTAATGGATACTGATTTAAATCGGGCAGCAGCCAGACACTAACGGGGTTAGAGTTTTTGGCTGAACCAACATAAAGTATTCAAAATCTAAATGCGTACTCACGACCACACACTTGTAATGCTCTCATCCTATTAAAGGAATTATCATATCAAACGTGTTCGAGGCATCCGCCGTTAAAAAAGAAACAATCATTCAAAACCTTTCATCCTCTTTATTACAGAAGGGGTTAAATGCAAATGACCACAAGTAACTTGTCACGCCAATTTAAACTTTGCCATTAAGATATTAAGAGATTTGTCGACTGCAGATTTAAGCGGTGCTTACGCGAGCTCGTCGCAATCAAAGGTCCACCCATTTAAATAAATCTAGATTTGAATGCACAACGGGAGTTTAAAAGGTTGGCCACATGGTCGTTACGATGTCAGCGATTTGCCAAGAACGCATCATTATCTTTTATAACCCATGGGTTTTAGTTTAATTTGAAAAACTGCGGTTATAGTCGACAAATGTATGAGCTTTAAAAATTTTATTTTTGAAGAATTATAAAAGTGTTTATAAAAGTTATAAACACTGGAGTTTAACTTATTTAAATTTTTTTTCATAGCAATCAAATAAAAAAATATTTCTATGCTTTCATAATCTTAGAAATGAATGAATAGACAAGTCAATACATGAAAATCTTAAAGCAAAGAAAAACATACCAAAGACCGAGCGAATTAATTATTTTTCATTGCAACCAATAATGATAGACTGCAGCATATAAAAACATATGGTAAATTAACCCTTCCTTATAGAAAAACAATATAAAATCTCAATATGAATACATCTTATAAGAGAAATAAAGCAATTAACTGTAATAACATTTCTAAAATATTATAAAACGATTCCGCTGGTCAAATGGTCATACATTAAAACTTCTCCGGCAAAAATTATGAGCTTTTGCCGACAAAATTGGGTTACCGATAGCTCTGTAATGAAGTGCTGAACTTTCAGGTCATGTGTAGGAAGCCTTAGTCCGGGGGTAATTGTGCTTGATATACTGAGCCTCCGAATTCAAACGGCGGGGGTAATGTGGCACCCTCTATAGTTTTAATCTTCTTTATTGCCGACCTTTTGCCTCCCGGCCCAGGTATATGTTCCACATTGGAAGTGAAAATTTCACTTTTATGGTATACGTGAAAATGTTTTGTAATTTAATAATTCAAAGTAGCACAAGAATTATATTAAGAAGCTTTGAGATTTCTATAAAAACTTACAGCTCAAGCAGATAGAAATGTCTCTTAATATATGTTTGAAGGCGTGCAAGTGGAAAGAAAAGTGATGTCTTCGACAACCGGCGCGGCGTCAGCGTGATATTGAAACTTGGAGTCGATTCATGCGCCAGTCTGTTGGCTATAAATCTCTGAGCTCTTGTACAATGAGAGATGATTTTTCAAAGCAAAACCGTGGGGTGTGCGCGTGACATAAACGCAACAATTAATTTCGCAAACGTCTTTTACTTTGTTTGGTCCAAGTGTAAAGAACAAGCGTTTTTAAATATGTGTAATAAAACTCCGTGAAAAGCTGGAAATTACAGCTGTTTCTGTTTAATAGGAATTCTCTTCTAAACATGAAACGGGATATCCAGCACTATTTATATTAGGCATTAGTGTTTATTTAGCACAAACCGGTTTAGTTCAACAAAATGTATTGTAAATTAGATTTTATTTATATTAGAGTACAAATTAAATACACACCAATTGAGGTATACATGCTTTAAATGGACGAGAATCTTGTACAAAATACAAGTAGATTTTAGCTTATAACTTGTATATACTCAACAAACAAACTGGGGCAAAATGGTGAGACATTAATCTTTGGCTCACGCGAAAAGTATTGTATAGATTAGGTCGGGGGAGGGGACTAAGATGTTTGCCCGGCTCCTCTCGCTTGCTAATCAGAAGAGGGATAACACGGCCGAGTAATGTTAGCTAGCACTTAGGGCGGTGATACACAACGTCGGTTGGGGTTGCTTTTATAAATTAATGTTCAAATACAGGCATGTCACAATTTTGCTTCGATAATTTTTATGTAATTTTTAATATCGAAGAAACCTACATTGCGTAACTAGAGACAATAATAGCCGAATTTAAAAAGACGTAGTAGGGAAACACATCTGACACAATTATTTAAGAGCTCAACCAAACTAATTTCCATATTACATACAAACAATAAACTACTTCAGCAATTCATGCATACTGTAGCCGTTGTTTAAATATCTCTTAAATAAAGTGCGTTCTGTCACTGGGTATACGTAACCGCACCAACTCGTGGAGATTAATTAGTCCGCGGTGTGGATCCACATTAAAGTAAATTCTAAACAACACGTGTATAAATTGTCTTAATGGCCCACTGGGGCTGGCTTTACGATACATATCAAGCTAAGTTTTGTCGATTATTCGACTTCGGTGTACCTACATCACAGATTACATTTTAGTGTATGATTTACACGAGTTTCAAGTTAAATGTACTCACGGACGGAAAGTTTTCAAGTCGTGTTTATATCTATGGTCTCGTAATTTATTATTAAAATCGTCTTTAATGGAATTCCAAATATTTGTATTTGGGTTCAGTTAAGCCTTGCAGGTTTAACATTTTCCATTACATATTGTTTGTATTACATAAATATGAAACCAACAACATACAGCGTTGCAGTTTAACAATAAAAGAAGCTTCATTATGTCGAGCGATATGAACCATTCACTCGTTCGTCTGTCGTCTGATAAAACGCGTGCGCAAACCGCTGCGCCGCGTCGGAAGCGTTGAATGCGACAATTTTACGAATACGGGTGTCGAGAGCAGTCAAAAGCAAAAAGGCGTCCGCTGCTGTTATTCTACTATTTCTCATTTAGCTTTCGACTAAACACGGATGCCTGTGACGTTGCGGCTTCGTAATATCCTGTCCGACCTTCTCCGGCGCGCGGACGCTGTGTCGCTCTGTGTCGTTCTGCGCCGCTCTGTGCCGCGCTGTGCCGCGTCGTGTCGCCGCCGCAATAACCAACTGATTAAAGCCCCCGTTGTTGGAAAACGCGGCTTGTAACGACACTTAGGTCTTTATTACGAAAGCAATAAAGGCGATAGGCAAAGATTCCGCTAGAATTAAACCGTCGAAATGAAACTTTGGACCCTTTCGGGTCTCTGTTTGTTTCGTCGACTCGGTGTCTACTTAATAAAAGGTTGCGGATCGCAAGCCGAAGCGAAATTACGGCCTCGCCTTTTGTGAGGGCTCAATTCTGACGAGTCAAAGATTTACCGTTGAAATTTGAGGTCTGACAAAATTATTAGTTATTTACTGAAAACATGTTACAATGTCAAGATGGTTGTAATATTTTATTAAAATAAATTTGTCATTTTAAAATACCTGCATTGAATGGCTTTACACTATCACTATACAGTACTTATATCTATTGCTTCTGTTATATGCGAAGAAAGAAAAAATAATCATAGATATGAATGAAAATAAAAGTTAAATCAAATCAATCCAATCTAGGGAAGAGATCACCCAAAAAGTTTTATAGTTTGGAACAAACCCTCTGATTCTTAGCAAAATGTATTCCCTCGTATATTGTGCTGATATTTCCGTACGCAAACTAACAGAAATCGGCAGCGTCCATAAAAGGGACATAAAATAAATGTTGTTATCAGTGTGACCTACATAGGCCGTATTAACCCGAAACAATGGGGGCGCGGGTGACGGGCGGCGGCGGGCCCGGACGATCGTTTAGTTCCACTTGATTTCATTAGGACGCCAGTTTTTGCATTTATATAATGCTTATTACGCTCTGACCTATCGACTTTATGTTTCGGAAGGGATTAACACGACTCCCTGTTCATTGAACTGTGAAGTTAAATAGATTAGTTTGGGAATATCAATAAGTTTGACAATGTATTTTAGATTATTGAGACAAAAGTATCTGATTGTTTTACTTCCTATCGATTGAAGAATTCGATAAGAAGGCTAATTTATTAAAATAATATAAAACAAAACACTATCAAGTGAAGCTCTTGAACGCCTTAAGTCCCTTGTAGATTTATATTCGTTCGACATGCCAAATACAAAAGAATCGGTTGAAGTAAATGACGTAATCAGGTGCGTACACTCGTCGCGTGACCGCGCCGCATTACCTGATGAATGGAATTGAATCCACGACTCGAGGAAACGCTTGCCGCTCATATAATAAATAACCAACTAACTAGCCAAATAGGTCAGCAACCTTGGATCCGATATCATAGTTATTTAATCGATAGTGTTAATTTTCTTTGACAAGGTATTTTTTACATGTTTTCTTATGAATTGTGGTACTTTGTCTTGTCCAAATTAAACTAAGAGATTTACTAAATCATGTCGAAAAAGTGTTAAATATATGTAACACGTGTTATAAATATTCATAGGGTTTTATGTACTTTTATTCTACGCCAATATCACCCCGCACGAATATTAAGCCACGGTAGTAACAGTTATTTCACACAAAGCGACAATAATCGGGTAGAGTCGTACCAAATATTAACAGCACTCGATTGCCCGCAATAAAACTAAGCTCGAGCGTACCACAATAATTCCTTTACAGCGTGGACACAATAAAGTAGACCGTACCAACGCATAAGCGGTGCGAGTGCGGTTACAGCGGCCCCTAGCGGACTGTCCCGACTTCAAACTCCGTCGGAGAGAATTAATCGGGTTATTGTGGCAATAAATACAGAGGCGTCTAGTTTGCGGCCTTCTACGGTCAGATAAATCAAGAGCCCCCTGCCACAAGATGTCCCGCGGAACTCCCTACTTTCTGCTCCCGATTGGTGCGAGACAAGGGATTCCCGAATTTTAAAACTATATGGAACCTTGAATTCCTTAACAAGATATGACTATAGAGAAAAATTAAGAACAAAAACATGCACTGCATTTCAAAAGAGTAACAAAATCGAAGAATTCAAATCCGAGAACAAGTATTGAAACGCAAAAATAAATTATTTTCTAACATCGAAATAAACCACATTTATTATTTTGCTGGAAGGAAATTTTAACAATTTTTTTTATTTAATTTTTCATTATAATCAAAAACCGCTAAAGTGTATCGCTTGTACCGCACGTTACTAGGTGTAACACTCCAAGTTGGACGTCGGTCGCAAAGGGAACGGCGTGCGATATATGGCCGAGCGGAGCCCCCGGATATACTTTGACAAGCGCATTCGTGATAGAGGTGCGAGTTTAATGGCGGTTCATTCCTTAATTGCGGCCTGTGATTTGCTGCGCTACGGAGCCCGCTCTCTACTGACCCAATTAATAACACGCTAAATACACGGATGCGACGCCAAATAGACAAATGGTACGCTATTAAAGCGTTTAGTGCGATGTTTTGCGTTCGGTATATCACTCATTAAAGCTAATTAGGTGCATGTAAAGTAGTTGAAAGTATTAAAAATATTCATGCTCAAAGTGAATGACAACACGTGCAAGATAACATAAAACTCACGTTCTCACTTGGAATAGCGTCCGTCATTTGTTTTAGAGTAAATTCATACTTCTTTTTAGTAATTCATTTGTTTCATATGCTTCCATTTCATAATCAAAACACAACAAATGATTCGTTTTAGACTTTATTTTATGTTTGCTATAAACTCATATCATCCGATTTTTGGGCCCGTAATAAACTTGTTACATTTAAAACATTGTTACGGACAAAAATCCCAATTACAATATTTATTTCATGAAATATCACAAACATATGTGAGCTCTCCAGTTTCGATGGAATTAATTAAACATTGGAACAACAAAACGTTGTGATAACAGTGTACTAATTTTACAGGCAATGTTACAGTATTCAGTGTACGACCAATTAAATTTGACGACCTCTTTTCCCAGGCCTTGACAATTGTTTGAATGGTTTCCATACAATTAGCGACCCTACACTAAAACTTCCTAGTTTCTTATCAGGCTGTTTCATTAACAATTGAAATGGATATGAGGATGTTGGGGTCCAACCTTAGGGTCGCTTTCCTTCGGATATCGTACCAAGCGGGAGATTATGTTTTAATAGGCTACATAAAAATGAATAGTAATCATGCGTGTTTAGTTTTCTTTTTGTTTCGTCTGAAAATTATGGTTGTCCAATATTCAATACTAGCTTTTGCCCGCGACTCCGTCCGCGTGAAATATAAAAATAATAAAAAAATGGAAAAATATATCCTATGTTACTCACAGATAAATTACCGTTCTAACGGTGAAATAATTTTTAAAATCGGCTCTGTAGTTTTTGAGCCTATTCATTACAATCAAACAAACAAGTTGACCTCTTTATAATATTAGTATAGATTTTATAGATGATAATGTTATCATTTAAAATCTAAAATTTATGTAGTGTACTTTAAGACTAGAGAAAGCAACTACAAGCCTATTTATTCAAAAGCTTGTAAATAGTTGAATGCATAATAATTATAATAAATAGTCAATTAACCCTATTTCATGTTTTTAAATAAAGAATTAAGTAACTATATTTTGTTGCAACAAAGTGTAGTTCACTTAGTAAACTAAATAAGTTACTATCAGCATACATTATGCATTAGGGTGTATCCAAGTCAAGGTGTTAAAGTTTTCGGTTTATAAATCTTCAAGCGTGAACATAACAACAGCACTTTGTTACTTTTAAAAGTACTTTCGGCGCGATCTCACAAGCGATTATGTATGCTGAAGGATTTACAAGATGTCTTAAGGCGAAGTTTGTGTGGGAATTTAAACTGAATTTGTTTATAGTTATTATTTAAAGCAAAATGTCGAATTATACGAGTATATTCAATTATTTTATTGAGTTTAGTTTTGTTTAGTCGCGCTTTGATTCCTATGAGCTTATATGGAGGTGCGCACACTACTCTATTTTTAGTTGTGCAAATAAACAATTGAATTGGCTGTGAAACAATCGACAATCGCACAGCAGTTGTGCGATAGTTTAGTCAAAGGTGTGCGTTCGCTCTAAATCGCTATAAACAGTGCGAAAAACAAATTGCAATTTAATGAAAATTCTTTTTTTAACTTCCTCATTACTCACTCCCAAGTTGGTAATTTACAAGGGGTTAATACCGGCAATGTTACTGCCCCTTTGGGTCTGTAAAGAATTGTAGTACGATTTGCATGTCCAGTGTAACCAGCCCTTAGGGATCGAGCTTGAGTCTTGGCGATTTAACTAATGACGTTATCCACTTTAACTGTACAGTTTAAACGTATTAATTAATGTTAGAATTTCACACTGCAGTGTTAATCACGTAAGTCGATCTATATTTAGTTCAATTTGGACCAATGGAATATATTTTGTACTAGCTGTTGGCCGCAACTTCGTCCACGCAATATTAAGATAAAAAAGTAGTCTATAATATGCCCGTCTATGTCAGCTACCCTTCAGTTAAAGTCCGGTCGAAATCGGCCCAGCCGTTTCGGAGATTACCCGGAACAAACGCGGATTGCTGACAGACAAAAAATTTAAATGCGATTTTCGTTATCGGTAACGCAAATTCATCATCTTCCCGGAATCTGAAATTTTTCTTCTGATATTACAAACAGACATTACAATTTTACTATATGTATTTATTATTATTTATTTAAAATTTAAAATCAGCTCGCTAACTGTTCTTTGATCACCTCTTTTTCTATGTATTATGATTTAAATTACTAAATTGTATAACCACTTTAGAGTTTGTTTGACAAATACATTTAATATCATCATTATCGCTTTAAACTCGCTCTCTAACAGTGTAGCAATTAGATTCTGTTCACGATTTAATAACTGAAATAATAACTTTTGTTATTTACCCGCCAATGAAGCAGCCTTTTCCATTATTTTCCTTTCGGATTATCCCTTAAAGTCATTAAGCATTCGGATAAACAAAATTACAACGGCTGGTAAACATCAAACATTTGTACAAATGTTTGAGCCAAGTTTGTACAAAGTTTGATGGAAAATGAAAATAATAATGCTCAGTGTTTATGTTAAATCTCCAAGCGGCGTTGGTTTGTTGTAATTTAACAGAAACTATTACAAATTTACGCCACTAATTAGAATCTCGAAGGTTGCGTTTGAATTAATTAATAATTGGATATCAAGAAAAAAATATTGATCAACTAACTTTTGCCGGCGTTTCAGTCCGCGTGGAATTAAAAAAAAAGACAACAAAATTAATTAGTCTATGGGTAATTCCAGACTATCCTCTACGTCTATGCCAAATTTCATCGAGTTCCGTTCAGCTCTTTAGGCTACAAACACTAACAAACATACATCCATCCATCCAACTAAGGATTATTCACGATATAATTTCGTAAAATATTAACCCATACAAAATATCAATTCATTTAGTTGGTGGAAACGGTAAATTGGTTTTGTCAACTATAGTGTTAAAATATAAGTTAGTTTTAGTTAACATAAAAGCTCGTTGTTAAGCAAAGCCACACCGTCAGGTCAACCCGAAACGAGTTCGGTCATTTTTGCCTCGGGACCTTTCTAAACGCTGTCAAACCTTAAATTATCTCGGCACAAAATTGGACACTCGTTAATTTTAACTTCACGTTAGCGTCGGCAAAGCACGCTTCAATTAAAAGACTTCAGTTTTAGAGTCAAAGTTACATGAAAATATCGTATATCGCTTTGTTAAAGGTATTGATGCAAAATTACAGACACATCAAGTAACTACGTACAGGATACATTTTTGAGATTTCATTTGTCACTTTATGCAGACTAAAAAGTACAAAAAGATTCAATCCTTTAAAGTTGAAATGAAATACAAGAGTAATATCCAAGAAAAATCCTTCAATTTTAGTTCCTGAAAGAATTCGATACAACTCGACAAAATCAATAAAACACTAAAACGAAAGAATTGTTTACAAAACGCAATTTGATCCGTTGTCCTTTTTTGTTGATAGAAAATTCCTTTTCCTCGACGCGGTATTGAAGGAACTTGGACCCGTGCAAACAGAGGTACAGAATAAAACAAATGAAAAGTATATACAATAGAACTCAATGAAGAAAAAGTAATACAGAAATTACGTAATTGTTTTCATGCAAATTTTTAATATAAAATTTGATAAAGCCCGCTACTGACGGTCAGTTCTCTCAGAGTTAACTGAACAGTTCGACTTTGTGTGTATGCAAAACTTGTTGATTGATTTTCTCATTTTCCTTTGAAAAACAATAAGAACATGTTTTTTTAATACAGGGTGTTTGAAAACCGGGGTTTTATCAGTGTTAACTTTCTGTAATTCAAATTACACAAGCAAAGTACTAGGCAAACATAACATAGACTGAGTTATAGAACTCAACGATCGCAGTATTTGCGTTTATCCGCATGATTGTTGCTAATGGAAATTAACTTTCAACCAAAGTATTACGGTGAAGTTAGTAACGTAAGTTAAATAAATTCTTAGTTTTAAAGCTAGTACTAAAAAGTCGTAAGTATTCAGAAAAAAGACATCTCTAATCCACCGTAACGTTTATAAGATGTCCCGTCTCCTTTAAAGGGAAGAGGGAAACTTTCTCCAACTCCTTTAATCCTGGCAATGTGTTTTGTCGCGGAGACCGGCCATTGTTGCCGAAAGAACTTTTTTCTTTTCTGTAACTTTTTTCTGTTTAATTTTATTTCGGCCTCCGAGGATTATCAGACGTCCTCACAGTCCACGGGACGACGGCCTTTTATGTTCGAAGATTTGAAATCTTTTATATTTCAGATGAACCGTTATGTTGGTAACTTAGACTTTTAATTTTCTTCTTTAGGTTTTTAAAATTTCTGTAGTTATGTTGAATATATACTAAGAAAATAAGTCTATTTAAGATTATGCGATCTGAGATGTATTGTGAAATTGTATAGTTATATTCAAATCAACATTGTAATACAAAAAGATGTCATAGAAAGCAGTCAGAACTTGAAGTAAAATTTTGAACTATCAGTTCAAAAGAATCATCGAGAACATTCAACCTAACGATGTCGTCACGACAATATTTCGATAGGAAAAGTCGTGAGGTTTAAAGAAATCTCCCAGTTATGGTTACTTTTGAAAACGAATTAAGCTCCGTGATTTCGTTATTTTTATTCAGTGGCAAAGTTTGTATTGTTTTTCTTTTTCAGTCACAGCGTGGAACTGCTTTTGTTTTTAAAATTAACCTTGGATAGAATTTGTAGGCGCTTTCTTTCGTTATAAGATTTTTATCAAAATGACTTATTCCAACAGTTTTATACATTTCTTTATCTCAAAGAGTATTGTTTTTTAACTTTGTAAGTAATGGTTTAATTTTTATTCTAAAATACTAACTTTTCGAAGTTCTTGCGTTTACTTGGTATAATTTAAAATAAGCTTTCATTTCAATGTAAGATACATCGTTATTTCACTGTACATGTTTTATTAAAGCTTTAAAAATATATTCGAAATGTTTTAAGAAAGTCACAAATCAAGCTTTGGAAATTTTACAGGGGGTTTTCACGGAAGCGAATGTCTCGTTAGACGAGCGGCCGTGCGTCGGACGCGGCTGCAGCCCCGCGCATCCCCCAGTCTCGGGGGATCTCCAGCCCCCCGCTGACCCGGCCTGTCGAACGCAGGCGATGCCTTCGTTAAAATCGCGATAAGGAACTATCCTATTTACAGTTGATCCAGCGATATAACTCGGAGTAGTTTTGATTTTTTCGACTTTCCTTTTTTCGAGGCGACATCATCTTGCGGAATTAAAACAACTTAGTAAGTAGCCTATGTAATTTTCTAGATTATTCTACATCTATGATTAATTTCATCGAGATCCGATGGGCCGTTCTAAGTAACATCCATCCTTACATCTAAACTTTCGCATTTAAAATATTAGTTAGAAGTAAGATTGTCTGGTTAAAGAAGTAAATAATGAAAAGAATTGAAGTAATAAGAAGTTTGTTTGTGCTGTATCCAAACAGAGGTCCTCTGGCAGCATACGATGTTTACGTAGCGAGATGCGACAGCCCTCGGCTCTAATCGGAGATATTGTATTTGTTCCCCTCCGCGGAGACCAAATGGAAATTCCTAATGAAATACATTTTATCAGTTCTGACAAATTTCTGACAAAATCACTCAAATATTCCTGTATCTATGAACTCATTACTCTCTTGCAATCTCAGAGGGTTCTGTATCAAGTAATTTGGAGATAAAATGTTTTGATACAGTTAATGAATATGGAAGTTATTTGCTTATTTGTTCTGATTAGGATGCAAATTATATTACTGTGGCGGGCGATAGCGTTAACTAAAACAAACGTAATTTGGTACTTGAACCAATAAAATATGTCTATTTGAGTTTAAATTACTGTTGTAAAAATATTTATTATTATGAGTTTTTTTGCTTTTATTTATCTTTAAATTTATCTAAAAACATTCTGGATTTAAAACAGAAAATTTAAAATACCATTGTTGCTGATATCAAACTTATCCAGTAGGAAATAAAACTCAAAGTTTCCGAACAAATTGGATCATTCATTTACGAAACGTTTTAAATTGTTGCGAAATTCGAATCGTTTTAACGATACATGCCAATATTTCTGTTGCGTTTGCAGACAAAGGTAATGGTCATATTACACTATAAATAAAGCACGTAAAATAATATCCTTTTATTTTATTTTGTAATACAGAAATTAATTTCCACAAAGAGATATTACGAAATATATTACGTGTAAGTTTAAGATGTTAGCGTACAAGTTAAATTCTTTCCTTTGTAGTATTGGTATATGAAATGAAAATGGAGTTACAGTGCAAAAGATATTGGATTCCTCATGAAATCGACGATTGAACCGGGTACAGGTCTAGGGGTTGGGGAGGGGGTGGAGGGGGGAGGGTAGTGCAAACAGAGGTATGTCGCAGGTAAACACGATCTGTCAAAGATCGCGGCGCCCTCTTCTGTTAGCTTTAACAGGATATTTATTTCCTTTATAATATTTTGCTTTGATTAATAAATAAACTGAGAAACTGAAATGAGGATGTTTTATCAATGGCAGACATGATTCAGTCATCACCTGACAAAAAACTCCCACTAATTTATTACTTTAGCTAACAAAAAGTCACTAATAATAGAAACGAGATCTTACTAAGTTTGGGGACGAACGATTAGTTAAATTTGTCACAAATTTTGAATGAAGTGTAACTTTTAACTGTTTAGCTGAAATTAGATACCTTTGAAGGATTACTCTCTCGAACTAAGTTCGTTACTTGTATTAATTCAAAGTTGATAGTTCTCTTAGATGTTGGTTTTGGGTATCAGGTTTCAAACGTTAAATATTAGTTTAGTTGACCTATTGGAAACAAATTGAGGCTTGCAGTCTACACTATAACATCTTCATTAAAATTATGACACAATCTTCGTTAGGATAGTATAGATTATGCGTTACAAATAAAATATTCAAAAACTAACATTATATTTTATCTACTATTATTTAAAATGTACAATTAAATGAAATTATACATTTATGTTTTTATTTAATTGTACTAAAACAAGTTGTACAATAAAATGATATTTAATTCGCTAAATTCAACCGTCTAGGCTACTGTAGGTTAAGAAGGGATTGACAAATAGGTTAGCTTGTTAATCGAGTAATTAGGTAGATTTAAAAATCTCAATAATATCAACATCTTCATCACTCGTCAGCACACTTCACTCAATCGTCTCGTCTCAATCTAAAACGGAATGTTTAATTCCGACAAGTATTCCCACTTGAAGATTGTAATAAACAGCCTTCCCTCATCTTCTACATTAACATATAAATTCGAAAGACAATTTCGCCGCGACTCCGGAATCGAATGGCCTCCCTCAAGGCATTAATTCCGAGAAACTCCGCGAGCTTGCCTTGTTAGAGATTAATTAAAAACTAAGCAGCGCCAGCATTTGCTAGTTATTTTTCGCGAATAAGGGATGGTAGAAAATGTGAAATGTACGAGAGCATATTGTCAAGCGATAGCGATTTACAATCATTACACAATTTGAACAAAATATTAACGAAACATAGCGTGAGTTTTACAGACGAATGTGTAAAGTTCTTACTCCATCTAATCCAGTAATAAATCAAGTAAGTAAGTTCGCTATATACAACCAACAAACACATGAAAGTGTTTCTCAAGTCTACTTTTTTCTCAGATAATTCACTATTACAGTTACCCGCTACCTCTTATCACTAAAATCGCAGCTCACATTCTAAAGTGTAAACAATTTCAAGCAAAGTTTATCTCGCTATTGACAGCTGTCTCCGTAACAGGATTTCTGCGAGCGATCAGCTTTCCATATATAGGTTACGGCTTCAAGGAGTTTTATAAAAAGCGACGTAAAATGAGAAACCCGTTACTCCGCTCAATACGTCTTACGATCCCGTTACAGAATTACTGTGCTATAGCTTCCATGTATAGATAATTAATTGAGATCGATTTCACCTAAAGGCCATCAGAGAAAATAACAACAGTTTTGTCCGATCGTCTCTTTTTTTGCTTAAAATCTGGCACAACTGTGACTTACGATAGCCACTAAGGAGCAAATTACATAGTAAATGGTGTGCCGCGTTTTACCTTTATCGTCTTCTAAAATAATAAAAAATTGTTGCCAAAAGGTTACTTGTGTCAAGCATGACTCGACAAGATTGTATACATGGTCGCATGTTTTGACTGGGAGCTGTACGGTGCCCGGAGCCGACGCACAAAGCACTTCCGGTCGCCCTCTAGCGGGAACAATGCGACGCTCCCTCTGTCTGCTCTGTCGGGGATTTTTTTATCACTATAACCTATCGCTTACATAAGATAACTAATACATTGAACAGTATGTTTTAAAATACCAGGTTATGTAAAAAGTAAAATCAGAGTTATTACTCTAGTACTTCTAGTAGTCTTCTAGTAGTCTCTAGTAGTAGTAGTTTATTAACTACTCATTCTTTACTACTTAGCGATTCATGATTGGATATAGTTATGTTCATCGTCATATGGAACAAACGCAAAAACAAATGACGGTGTTAAAAGACAGAAATATCAAACATTTTTCAGATCCCTCTTCCAACCCTACCCAATACCGTAACGGTTATCTATGACGACTCAAAACACTTATGTCCCTTTATCACGATCCATTAGTCGTGCCGTAATTAAAATGAACGTACATGATTTAACAAGTCCAGTGTAATTCACCTGGCACTAGCGGGTAGCAGCCCCTTCTTGCATTTACCAATTTACACCCCCGATTTTCGACCCCGCCGCGGGTTATAAATTTCACGTAACCGGCCCGCCGCTTCCGCTTTACCTCTGCTTTTAAAACGAGGGGGTTGTGCTTCGAGTTCTTATGGAAAATATTGCTTCGTCATAAATGGTCTTAATACACCGTGAAGGTTTACATTGAAAATAATATCAACTTCACTAAGTAATTGTACCGTCGATTTAGTTTACTCTGCATTAAAGGTTCTTGTAGACGAGAAAAAGTTGTTAATAGTTAACAGGTACGAACCATATTGGGATGTTCCAAACTTTATCGAACCTTACCTGTAACAAACAAAATAAAACAAATTATTAAAAAACCAATTTTAATTATTAAAACTTAGAAACAACTGCTATTCTAGTGACATTTTAATCGTCGGTTGGGTTTTGTACAAATGTAAACGTAATTTGTGAATGTACAACAACCGGTTAAAGCGTAATTGTAGAGGAGTGTCAATACGCCAAACAAAATTCAATGAAACGTAATTATCTTGACAACACCCGCACCTCGCCGGTCGTAGTGAAATCCGTTCCAATCGAGACACGCAAACATTCGAACAGAGTTTGATGCGCAAACGGCAAGGGTCTCATGCAATTATCTAATTACCGCGCATCGCGCTCAACATGGCGTCCAAATATGGCGGACAAACATGGCGCCGGCGTTCGTCACGTGGATTACGTTGTTTGCCTAATTTGTTGGAGTTCAACTAAGATTCCGTAGCTTGCTTACACAAGAGTACGCGCAACAACGGAGTTATGATGCAAATTTCTCTTGACATCTCACTGAGGGTGCCAACTTCTTCAATTTAATGTTGGTTACATTCAACACATCTTTATACCATCTATCGACGGAAACTTAGAGATGGATTGAAGGAAGCGAGTCCATGAGAACAGCTAGTAAAGGTGCAAGACGCAATTTTTGAAATAAAATCTTTCTTAACTAGTTTTTGTACTTTCGTTCTCGGCTCGTAATGGCATTTGTCAACAGTTAAGATATTCATCTCATTCAATTCAGAATTTGTTTATTTAACTTTGTTACCATTTCATGAATATTTCAGATTGCTTTTTTAGATTGTTGTTTCATAAAACTTTTTATTATCATAAGAAACTTTTGCTTCAACTTTTTCGAGAGATGTTTCAATTTTTATTAAGTGAAGAATTAGAATTAATTTACCATCTGGATCTGAATTGTAATTACTAATGAATTGACTTTAAATTCTTAAGATAAGTCGATGCAAAAATTTATTTTATTGCAATTGATAGATTCAAAGTCTATCTATTTGTAACTATAGTTAATTTCTATAGTAATTTCGTGAGTAACACTCAATCTATCACAATACATCACAGAAACATCTGAACATTTTCTTCATTGTTAGTGTTTGTTAATTACAATGGATGAGGCTCGGAGTTTGCGCGATGCACGAACACTTTTAGATCGCAGAAATGTAATTTAAAATCGTCGACGTAAATTGCATGAAGGTACAAAAATAATAGAGAAAAATGTTTACGGAAATGTCTATGCCTTTCATCTAAACAATTCTTAGTAATAATATAAGTATGGAAAGATAAAAAGCGAGCATTACCCACTTTGAACATTAGCTACAAGGCAAAGGGTTGAAAGGGCCCCGCGTAAGAAAACAAGATGAAATTTTATTTCTTCACCATCACCTTTGTAAAGGCTTTATTGTTATATCCAAGAATTTCTCTGCAAATTCGCAGGTGGGAGCCATTTGTTATTCGCTGCGAGTGTGGAAAAAGGGAAGCGCAAATATACATCGCGTTTGCGTCTATAGGGAGAGAGGAGTTTGGGGCTAATTGCACACTCTTTATATGGAAATTCGGTTTATAAATAACCCTGAAACCCTCCATGAAGAAGTAATTTTCGAGAGCAAGGGGCCACGCAGACGCGATGATGAGGTGATACAATTGCTTTTATCATACTTGAAGAAAAATTATTATAATAAAATAGAAATATAAAATTTTACCTTACATTGTAGACACATTATATAAATGTTTTTTGTATGTTTATTAACTGTTTGTATATCATTGCGTCTCTGTTCTGGATGTTCTCGAACTATGCTTTTATTTCTTTCTAACAGTTTTTGAACAGATTTGTTTAGTATTGCGTAAAAATCTTAATAAGATAGAAACTATTACAAGAATACGAAAGAGTTGTAATTAATATCGTAGTAATTATAAGAGAGAATGAAGTAATGATTTCTATCGACAGAGGACGCGCTTGGCCGAGCAGGACATCGCCGATTACACTAATGCGATCCCTGTTTACGAACGATTCGTTCATTTAATGCCTTGTTGGAGATAGCTTTGCTTATAACTGATAACTCCTCGTTATATTTAATTGCTCAGTTATCTTTGTAAAACAAGTATTGTTTGTATTTACTTGTTACTCTACGATGTATATTTGAATATTTTCTTTATTAGAAATGCAACTTTGGATGGATGTTTACTACATGAGTGAACAGATTAGATTACACTATTGACTTTTCTTACAGTTTTTTTTTAACTTTGACGGAGACGAAGGCAAGGGCGACAGCTTCAACATAGTCTTTTTAAGATAATCAAATTAAATTCTACAATGTCCTAATTGCGTATAGTTACAGAGTTTATTAGAGTAACGGAACGAGAGTGGTGTAAAAATGCAAATGATTGCGTTAACAGCACACTTTCCGAAGTGCATTAGCGTGGCGTCTATCAGAGGCCGGGCGACGTTGGCACAGTAATGCACCTCAAATTGCTGGTAACATCACGATGTCTTGTCACGACCCACGGCCATGGTGTTTCGGAATCACCACGATATTGTGGACTTAGTAAAAATATTGCATTTCAAATATTCTTTTATTGAGTCTTAGAAGTCCCTGTTGTATAGTGGTCAAAAATTTGCTTTGAAAGAATATTGGAAGCAAATTATCGGGTCAGTAAAAAAATGATAATTAATGACAGACACAAGCTGTGATCATCCATAATCAGGTTTAGAGCTAGAGCACGGATTG
This sequence comes from Papilio protenor, assembly GCA_029286645.1. Lineage (NCBI taxonomy): Eukaryota > Metazoa > Arthropoda > Insecta > Lepidoptera > Papilionidae > Papilio > Papilio protenor. The sequence continues at coordinate 4,635,568 of JAGSMZ010000008.1, forward strand.
ACTAAACGATCGCACAACTGTTGTGCGATTGTCGATTTTTTCGCAGACTATTCAACTGTTTAGTTGCACAACTAAAAATCGAGTAGTATACGCACCTCCATATAACCTCATAGGAATCAAAGCGAGACTAAACAATTGTGCGATAGTTTAGTTTCAGATGTGCGCAGTTTTAATAACAGAAGTAATAAATAACAACGCAAAAAACAATGATGAATCTGTTGTGAATAATTTAAAAAATCCTCGTCAGAGTTTACTGCAATTTACAATCGGTTGTATTACTAAAGTCCGTAGTCATCGTGATATTACTAAGGTCACTTTCGTAGAAGATTCAAAGCAAGCGATCAGTGTATCGATAGTACGGGGTCAAGTTCACTCCTCATTGTCTGAGGTAATGCACAAGCATTGCCCGCTTGCTTAGCTTCGCGATTGTATCAAGAACATTTCCTTCTAGTTCTTTTGTTGTACAATTTGTTAAAGCTGTATATTTAAATCAGATACATTAAAGCTTAATGATGCACGTGGGAGATACCATTAGTTTCGGTAGATTAGAAAAAGTTAAGTCTAAAGACAAATGTTTATCGGATTAATTCTATTCGAGACCTAGAACAAAAGCTAATTGTAATAAGAGAAAAACAAAGTATCTTATCGACTACACAATGCAACAACTACAAGTAAATAAAACTACATAACTGCCGTAGATACCATACGTATAAGAAATAAGAAAGCTCCTCATCACGAGGGAGTAATAAGAATTTCTAATCCTACTATTTTTAATTGGTAAGGGTACGGAGCACAGACCGAAACCTATTTCAGACGTAGAACCCTGTCGCTCTAATGGAATCGGACTCGAACGGACAGAGGCCTGAGTGAATTATGGTAAAGCTTACTTCGACAGAGTTGTAAAAGCGGCTAAACAGTAGAATTCCCAACGGGAGCGCCCTCTGTTATCTTTACGAGTGTTTGAGTTAGATTAGTTTTTGCCGGTTTCGTTTATTATTGGAAGTATTGGAAGGCAGTTCTGAGAACATTGCCTGGAATACTTTATTAAAGTGATAAAGTGAGACGTAAGAAAAAAGTTTGCTAAAATTCGCAATGTTCTGCCCTTTAATTATTAATTTTCTTTAACGACGTCTATACGTATAGAAAAGTTTCTGTGCCGCTTTATTTCACCAGAATTTGTATGTTACTATAAAAGAAAAATATCTTTTTAACGTTTTAAGATTTCATTTCTCCCTAAATTAAAAGTACAAGATCTGATCTTATTTAATTTTTATTCGTAAATGTACTTGTGGTTGATAAATACGAGTCATACCACTCATAAGACTTCAAACAGTAAAAAGTAAACACATTCTCTTCCCCCCGCAAACCAACAATAGTCTCCCCTATTCGATTTACGGGAAGGAAATAAAAAAATACAGCTTCCTCCCCATCTCTATTTCATAATTTGCATCGCAAAAGCAAATAAATTTAAAATATTGCAGTGAAACCTTAATTTTCCCCTTCAAATTGTGGAATCAATCTTAGGGAACGTTACCACAGAATGTTGGCGCCGAAATTGAAGATTCTCTTTACTTTATCAAGAAAATGTAATAATATTTCTATATGACAGGAACTAACCTCATGCTTAAGATATTTACTAAATTAAAGTTGCTGTAGATCCCAAGACCTTAAAATATTAAACTCTAAATATTACTGTTATCAGAAAAAAACTATGCTAATATTCACCTCCATAGGCAAGTAAATTTAATTATCTATAGAAGAATTACGATATCGTAAACCAAATAATTACACTTAATGTTAGATTGCAACAGCAAAATTTTAATCTATACTATCTATACTACTATAATAAAGCGTAAACACACACTTCTTTGTTGCCTAAGATGTCAGCAATTACAGCATATTTTTGAATAATTCTTTTTTTAATAAAAAGCCCTACACCTACGTCAGGCTTTAGGCTATATATTTTCACGCCATTAAATGTAGGGGGTAAATATTTTGATAAAAACCCTAATGTGGGATAGAGACCATACGATACGAGCTGCCAACATCAAGAAGCAAGATTGCCATAGAAAGGTAATTGGTATTTTGACATTTGCAATTGAGAATTTGACAAATGTAAACAATAAAATAAAGTTTTTATAATTTCACGCGGATGAATCCACACGCGAACAGCTAGTATCTAAATAAGAACAGAGATAACAAAACTTAATTCATTTAAGTAAAACAAAACAAGCTGTCACAAAACATTAAAGAAAAGTAACAGATAAAACAAAGCGGAAGGCGAAGAAACTAACGAAACCAAAAGGAAATTACTTATTCTAAACACGTTAGCTGACAGCAAGGGCGCCGAGCACCGCAAGCTACGTTGCATAATACCACGACATTCCTGAATGACAAATAACTTTCAATCTTTTTATTACACAAGGGGCTACCTATTTACTTTTCACGGTTATCTAAACCGGGGATATGAAATCATAGATTTATTTCTTATTAGGGGAATTGTACTTTGGATGACAAATCTTACAAATTTGTTGTAGGTAATAGAAACAATTGTAGAAAACATTGCGTCAATTTAAATGTATTAGGAACTTCGGAAATCTTTGTCGAATCTGTTTTTCTAGATGATCTATGAAACGAACTAGTAAAAACAATTTCTCAACCTAAATCAATATCCATCTTAACGTTATTTTATTTTTCAGTATCGTAAAATGAAAATTTTAAACGTCTTTAAATTTCAAATTCATCTTTGGGAATCCTTATTCCCAAGGCGATTGGTTGTAGCAAAATATTTAGAGACGGTATTCTAGAGAAGCTTGTTAAGGTGGACTGGACAACTTGCCAGTTTTATGTGGCAGATAGGACGAGGCGTTTCATAAAAATCTATTGAGCGGAAATTAACGACGCGTTTAAATTACACTTTCTGATTCTGTTGTCTGCTCGGGCGTTGCTTTCGAGATATTTTTTCTTGCTTGTTGTTTTAATTAGACGAGCTATTGTTGCTTGTAATTAAAGCGACTTGGAGATTGTTTTATATTGAGCTTACTAACTACTTTTGCAGTGTTTATTTTATAGTAGTCTTTTATAATCATTACCGTACTTATAATCGCTTAAAACCTACTGTATGTAAATACAAAATCTATATTTCTTAAGTATTATTTGAAGTCGGAGATAATCCAGATAAACTATTTTCGTTCACTACCTGCTGCCATTTTATTCTACTACTTATTCGTACTATTGCACCATTTACATTTATTTTATAACCTGTAATCCAAGCAAAATTTCAATAAGCAAATAGCAACGTACACTTGAATAATTTAACACCAGCGCTAACTTTAACATAACAATTACATGCATCATTCAATTCCGCAGAGAAAATAACCGAGCTCGTATTATAATAAGCAGGCAGCGTTCGCATAGTCGTGATAACATCGCCTATTATAGACGGCTACTGGACGCAACGCCCACTGTTTTACTGAGAACTTACACCCTTGTTCCTCTAGTACTAGCCACGCGACTAGCTGCTTGATTCTAGGGACTATTTCGTATCAATTTCAATAGTGCTGCTGCGACTACAGATTTAGCAGTCATATGATGTATGTCGCGTAGTGAAAAAGGGGATTTAATCAGGTACACAGCGTGTTCTGCTCGCATTTCATTACACTAAGATAATTGTTAAAACGTGTTTAAAACTGTTGGATGTGCATCGTGCAAGAAATTACGCACGATTATCCTTTTCAGTGCAAAAAATTAAGAAATATTTGCGTACATTATTATATTACCGACTATTGATAATGATACTAGCAGAATATTGTTGTTATTTGATTTAAATGCAATAACAAATATAAATACAAAACATTAGGTGACGTTGAATGAGAGTATAAACAAAAATGTTTCGTTAGTAACAATTTGTTCTTCCAGTAGCTTGGAAAAGTGGCAAGCCGCAGTCAGGAGCCGTACAGCAGTGGCGGCCAATCAATATAGTGCCTGCAATTATGTTAATGCATCGCCCCCGGACCCAACCCGTGGTGCGAGCCGAGATGCAATTGCAAATGTAAACGAACCACACCGACCTCTTTCAGCTCATGATAGCCTGGTAATGGCCGTTGATGTTGTTTAGTTTTAACCGAGTGCGCCGGAGAACAAATTATACAGTAGCGGGTCGAGCGCCATTCCTTGAGGAACGTCGTTATTCTAACATTAATTTGTGGATGCATTTAAACACGATAGTGCAGTTTCTTGTACGCTGTCAGTTTGTCCACCTTCAGCGGTTAGAATTAAGTATAATCTAATATTCATGTATTTAATTCAATGAGTCTGTAGTGATGCAAATAATGTTACTATGATAATTTTAAATAACAGAGAGAGTCCTCCTAGGGAGGAGAATTATTTTCAATATAGAATAGGGAATGATCGTCGCTTATTAAAAAGAAAAAGGACATAATAAAATGAGAATTGGAGATTGCTCTATCCCAAAAAGTACTCTAAAACACACTTATAGTCTAAGTTGTAATTATAAATGTGTGAATAATAGAATAAGTAAAAGCGAATGCTTATTTTATCACTGCAGAAGTAAAGCTATTAAACGTGTCAAGGAGCCATTGCGAACCGTTTATTGACACCTCGTGGGCTTCGGACGTTTTCTAGAAAAATCTAATTACGGCGTAAAATTAAAAAGCCGCGTCCAGTGGTCCCGGCGAGCCTGTCCGGCGGCGCTGTAATTAAAACTAGAATGGATTTTTTTTAGCGGACCCTTGTTAAGGAAAATTCCCGAGCGCTAGACGGCATGACGCCATTCGACGTAATTTTGACTCGTTCTTGTGAATTTATGTATATCTACGATTTAATTTGATATTTTTCTAGATTTCATAGCGATAGAATAAAATGTGTGTATGTTAGAAGCAAAAAATCCATTTGCTTCATAATACAGTTGGGCTAATAAAAGTAATTGCTAGTGGACTGTAGTTTAGTAGTATTCGAATTCCAATGGAAATTAAAAGTAGCAGATTTTTTATTTACAAGTCACTTAAGTTAGGAATAAATTTTATAGTAAATTTTAAATGAAAATGTAATTTTTCCGTCATCAATAATGTTATCTGGGCGCGTCTCTGAGGCGAGCTAATCACTTTCAGACGATGTCGGCCTCGCTGCTAACTGCGTCTCAATATTTCAAAGTTTTACTCATTAACGAGGAATAACGGCGAATTCCTTGTTGCTTTATTTGCGTTTTGTTGTGTTTATGTGGCAATTAAAAACTTTAGACCCTGTACCTTTTGAAATTACGAATTTACAAAGTATTTAGCTAACTTTTGAACAGCAAAACTGTTGTGAGAAGAAGAATTAATGTCAATTTTTTTTTGATGATGTTATGACTATTTTGTCATAAATATTCGTGATAAGTCTCCTGATGTCACTTATGTCGAAACATTACGGTCTATGACTTGTCATTACAATCATCATTCCTAATTATGTCACTTTAAACGCAATTTAAAATATTAATTTTAGAGTTATTGGTTGAACCATTTTGTTGAAATTTTCCAATCACATTTCTCTTTTATGAGAGTGTTCTTGTTCATCAAGATTCAACAACAAAAGATTGAAATTGAACGAATTACATCTGTCAGTACTTATGGAACGCTTTCACGCAAATGAATTTTGATATTAGAGATCGAATTCGTATTTTAATCAGCAAGCGAGTCCTTAGAACCTAATTTGGGGAACGTACGCGATTACGTTAACCTCGCTTTGAGAACGGGTTTTCATTTTCTCAACTTTCCTTTAAAGATTTCGCCCCAATAAAGCTATGCTACTCTTTTTTATTCTACTAAATGCCATTATTAAAATTTATTGGCGATAAAAAAGTCAATTTTAGGAATAAATATCTTAATTTTTACTGTTAACTAGAAAAACTTTAAATTACTTGAGTATCGACATCGTAAGATAAATCCTGAAGTTATTTTAAACCACTTTAAAAACGAAAACGACTTAACACTTTCGGTTTTCAAAGCCTAATTTAGTACATATATCCAGACCTATTATATCAATAGCGTACTGAGATCATTTCTAAGTTATTAATTAAAATATATTTATAGCTCCGCTTCCAGTACTTTGCAAGCCTAACACGGATGAGATCGCGAATGGATTCGGTTGGAACGTAAACGTGCAAAATTACGTTCGGTCGGTATTCGATTCTCTGTAATTGAGCGTGTACCGCTCCGCAGTACGGACGCTTTAATTTTTGCCATCTAAAAGATTGCTTCGATCGAAAAAGCTGACATGAATTTTTAGTAAGAAAAATCAACAAAACGAAATTGTTGCGGAAGTCATAGATTTATTGAAAACATGTACTATATTAAAAATGAAGCGCATAACTTATCATACTATGATTTGTTGGATGTAAATCAATAAGAAAAACACATACCTGTAACAATGACATAAAATATTTAAAAAAAAATCCATTGACTAATACAGTTCATTCAGTCAATCGATTATAACTCTACCTATAAAGTATCACGAATATTTGCGGGAAGGTTGTGAGAACGTATTTGGAAAATTGGCATAAAACATGTACTACACGCCTGATAGGGTCGCTGCACAAATCTACTACACATTTTGTCGATAAAGTTACGAAAACATTCTCACAAATATTCGCGATAAGCCCTCTGAACAAAAAGTTAATTACAAACGTGGACAAGCTTCATCATACTTCAACTGGCATGTTAAAGACTTTATTTGCTTTTGAAATCAGAATATCCACGTGAGGATTAAACTATGGCTTTCCTTGTAATGACGTCACTGCCATAAATGCTATCTTAGTGCAGACTTTATATGAAAACTGTTTCGTAGCACGCGAATAGAAACACGCAAGCGTGAAATAGGTTATAAGTTTGGTAATTAAAGTTAACAAAAATACAATTAATTACGGTTAAACCGAGAGAACTCACTCAAGGAACGTTATCCTTGGATGACGCACATAAACCTTTTCTTAGAAGAAGGGAGCAATTGATAGCGGATCGTTTAAAATTACGAGACCCGAGGCCCATGGTCATACATTTTTTTATATGATAAGGGATCAAAAGACCTGCGGGAACACCGATGGTCATCGATGCCCATGGACATCCACAACACTAAAGGAATTGTAAGCGTTGCCGGTCTTTAACGTACGTAACGGCAAATAACCCGCAGACGTTTCTGGTTTTAAAAGTCTTTGTTTTTTAAAGTTAGCTTCAATCTAACTACAACGTTTGAGGACGTTGTATTACTGCGTAATGACAAGCAATAGCACTGCATCATTTGAAACAGTAGCCTGCATGAGAGCATGGCGGGCGGAGTGTCGGGCAGCGTAGCGGGGCCGCGTTGTTTGCACGTCCAAACGGGCTCGCTAGCTTCTCATTTATTCACACCGGGCCCTGCCCTACTTACATTAGGCTTCCAGTTTAGAAAATAAACATGTGCTTTTCAGCGGACTATAAACCGGAAATTAATGAGTTTTTTTAATTGATGGATTTTATGAAACTTACTTTAAAAGACGTTCTTATTTTGCTTTCAGGTATGTATTAAAGTAGTAATAAAGCTTTAAACGGCTTATATTAATAGGTCTTACATATGTAATTTTATGTACAATGAAATTAAATTATGCATATTTCAGCTATTATATACTGATACGTATATTTACTCGTAAATGCCTTTTTATTTATAACACAAGTACATTATGTTTACAAAATAGCTAAATAATAAACCATTTTGAATAATTAAAGCTATAAATATTAAAACGAACTCGAGTTAATCAATCGCATTATCACACATTCACTGTTTGTTTTTCCGTTAACAATTTTAACTCGTACAAATAAAGCGCAGGGTGTTAAATTTTATCATCACATTTTAATGAACTAAATAACTCTGCAATTAGTAATAGATGCCAGAGAACATAATCCTAATATAGATACAATATTAGGTCGAATATTTATGTTTGCTTTTTCATATTTTATAAGACCTGATTGTATTGGTTACCCATACTGTAACCATCACACAACAGAAAAAAGACTGCTACTAAGAGCACACCTTTGACTAAAATATCGCATAACTGTTTAGCCGCGCTTTGATTGCTATGAGCTTCTGGAGGTGCACGCGCTACTCGATATTTAGTTGTGCAACTAAACAGTTGAATTGCCTGCGAAAAAATTGACAATCGCAAAACAGTTGTTTGACAGTTTGCACAAAGGTGTGGGCCGCTCTAAAAGCAACCTAAACTATATCAAAATGTCACGTTCCGAGGAATGAAGAGACATCAAATGAAAGGAGATTTAGAATCCTAGTTACGTTTAAAATGTTGAAGTGAATACGATATATCAAAACGTTTACCGTACCCTCGGATATTAATGCGAAGAAGTGTAGATGGCGCTACCTCTCAGCGGCGCACTGCATTATTTATTGGGAAAACTTTATATTTCCACAACATGAGCCGAAAGATGCCCCCGCTCACCTGCTAACGGGCTATTACCAAACCCTACGAACATAAAATGAACTTTATTTTGAATTTTTGAAGGAAGAATTTAGAATGGAGGTCGTTTTTCGTTGGCGTTGAGTTTTTATAGGCTCGTGTAATCGCCTCTTATAGTGCTTTTGGCGCAATTTTCATGCCGCCTATATTGTCTATTGAAAGAGTTTATTCAAGTACTTATAGTATAAAATATAGACTGATACAATACAACAGTAACAAAACAGTATATAAAAGGTATTTTGGTAAACATTTGAGAAGGTATTAAACCCTAAAATTGGGTATAAAGCAAGATGATTTTACTCCTAATTCAATCGGTGATTTTTTGTCCAGTGTCATTTAATATAACCTCATATACTTTGTCTAATAGAACTATAAGAATCCTAAATATCTAAGCAAATAATCTTGTAAAATTATACCTAAATTAGATTCTGCATTCACTTAGTGAAGCACTAAATAAACTTATGCGAGTTGCATCGTGATCGTACATTTTAATCAGGCATATTCTGATGTCTCGGTGACACAGCACTTTACTTAAAGAGAAAAAGAGAAAATGAAATGTGCTTAGAAATTTAGGTCAACTTTTTATGCGTTGTTTTTCTTTCTCCGTGTTGGGGATTAGGAAGGTTACAAGAGTCGCTCAAGGAACGGTGTATTTACGACTCTTATTGCGATATTTACAAATCCAGAGTCACAAAGGCGACACGGTCTTTTAATATTTGACATTTCAAAGAAATGTACTACACGTTTATGAAGCGAGATTAAATTCAAATAAACATGAGTAACGAAAATGGGATAACGCTAAAAGCTTGGTAATTTTAGAGAAATCTATATTTAAAATCATATAGCAAATATTTCAAGGATTCGGTAAAGAATATTTATAATTTAACTAAATAATCTGTAACCTCCTTCAAGCCTTCGTTGTAATATTACCAATAATGTCCCCCAAATGAGAACACCGAGGTGATCAACGACGCCCATTCACAATATTAGAGGAACTACAGATGCGTTGCCGGCCTTTAAGGAAACAGTACGTTAACTTCTTAAAGGACCCTAAGTTATACTGGTTTGAAAATACCGCCGATCTCAGACCATAACACGTGCTAAGCAGAAAGTCTCGCTAATATCGAGATGGTATGAACGCTACCTAAAGTTCTCTATTTGCTTCTTCGAGTATTGTGTCATAAACTTTTAAACTGCGGATCCAAACCAATCCAGCAAATACTTGTCGATTTAAATCCATCTGAACGTAATAAAAGATTGAACGTTGCGATACAGAGTTAGGTATCTTCAACAAGTTTACGATCACAAGGAAAATGTATTCAATTTATTTACCTCTCTTAGGCAGACATCGTCAGGGACTTAAATCGGACCCTGTGTTATAGCCTACGTGAGCAAATTCGATTCAAAGTTAAGCAGTGTTTACACTGGCGTGTTTTAAAGTATTTTTTTTAATAAAATGATACAAATAATATTTGAAAAATGAAATCATTCTTCTCTTTAAACGAACACGTTAAAATGCCATTTAACAGAAAAGTCAATAGTGTGTAAAGGAAGTGCATTCCGATATGAATGTGATACGTTGGCAAACTATACAAGTATTTCATGATGACCTATTTGAAATAATGCGTTGGTGCTACAGATAAAATAAGATATTTTTGAAACTGTAACAATTATTGTTAATGTTTATCGCATACTTTTATCGTCGTGTGTTCCTTGTTCATGAATTAATAATACTGCATTGACAAGCTGTTTTCAATTCATAATATCCATACAAGAACAGACTATTAAAATCCTTGTCCTCACTTTTTATTCATACAAACAGTTCCTTACAATGTTCATTGTATTCTGATCTAAAGTAGCACCAGTGCGTGTGAAAGTGGCCTTAAAATACACAAAGTTTACGACCTCGGCTCAGCAGATTTTTGTTATGAAAGAAGCGTTTATTGCGACTTCTGTAAAATGGCCTCTCCAATTTTATTTTATTGCTTGCTTTATTAACGTTTTGTCAAACGGTTGTTCTTTGTTTGGAGATGTAAAGCTTTTAACTGCACGAATATATCTTTAGGTATATCTTTAATATGTGAGAAAACAATAGCATTTTTATAACTACAGTATAGTATTTTTAGATTAAAAGTGATTATAAATTGAATAGAATTCAATTTCGATATTGGAATTTCCTAGATTTAATATTTCTATTGTTGTGAAAAATGATACATTTCTACCAGCATAAAATGTTCGTCAAAAAGATAATCTCTTTCGTATATTTCGATGTTTCACAAATGAAATTGGTTTTTTCCGCGGCGTAGGGAACCCCATTACTAGTACTCGTTACCTCGCATCTAATTTGTTCTGATTCCTTCATTTTTCAAATGGATATTTTCGACGTGTTTGACGTTAGACGATTATCGAGCAAGAATTTTTTGGATCAAAGTAAAATAAAATCGGAAGTAACTACATTACAAATAATATAAAATATTTGAGAAACTATCTGATATTTGAAAATTATTAGAACATATTTCTGTAGATTAACACACTCAAGTAAAATATTTATACAACTTGTACACCTGGACAGAGCATTATAGAACTCAGACAGTTCACTATTTCAGATTCACCAATTTGTTAAATCTAATTAGTTGTCATCTCTTTCTGTCACCCACGAGATCATTAGTCTATCTCATAAACAGGCACCTAACACTTCGATATACCATAAGTTCTCCTATCGAAGTATTAAAGGATTTTTCGTGACGTCACTGACGTAGTGAGGTGCGCACTACTCGGCCTGAAGGTGTGTTTACACAGGGTAGGTAAAGATTTGTATGGGATAACGACGGGATCAAGACGCATTGACGGCGGCACAATAGCGTTATTACTGCCAAAAGGATTTCTGAACCCCTTCGCACCTTATACGTTAGTCCTTTCAGCCTTAATGCTGTCAATGAAATGACAAATTTGAATATTATTGGGATTCCTGTCTATTTTTGGAATGAAAGTTTTCGCTTTAAGTATTTTTCATACTAGATTACACCTTTTCGTATTCACCTTTTCCTCATTAACATTTTGTATATCATGTATTAATAATAATTAATTGAAATTGTATAAAATCCTAAGTGTCTTTTTATCAAAGACTTGTTGTTGCTCGCGACTTCGCCCGCGTAAAATTAAAAAAACAGAATACAAAAAGCCTACGTTACACGTTGATAACGTAGCTTTTTAATGGTGTAAGAATTTTTGAAATCGGCCCAGTAGTTTTTGAGTTATTTCAATACATACAAAAATACAAATTTTTCCTAGATATAGATATAGATATATATAGATATAAGAAAACATTTCATTATTGATTGTCTAACAGAATTTCGCACCGCGTCTGCTCGCTAATGTTTTGTCACGCGCAGTCTGCTCGTGACATGAGGGCGCATTGTTTGTGACACCTCTAGTGATGCCACTGTCATCGATAGAATATACGTGTCGTTAAATATCGACATTTAAAATTACAATAATAAAGTAAAGACATAATATGTTTTAAATGTTATTAAAACGTTTTCAATAGAATTCTTTTACAAATAAATCTCCCAAAACTGTGAACTATAGGACAGTGCTATGTATTATTAAATAAAATTGAATAATATTATAACATATGTTGTGTTGATTAAATTACAAGGTTATAAATTTGCATGATTTTTTAAATTAAGATTAGTAATTTAATGAGTAGCTTATTGTGTTTAATATTATTAAATAAGTTATTATCAGTGGCACATCACTAGTTAATGATGCATTTACGATGCAGTGCCGTTAGGGAGGGAGGGACAAGCAAACTATGGCGGAGGTGTCGGTTTACTAAGTCTTGTCGACACTTATATCCTGCCAAAAAAATCCTGGCACATCGCATTTACAACAAATGTAAGTAAAATTAATCTAAGTTTAATGGATTACATTACGGTTATAATTTGCCGATTATATCTTGTGTGAATATTATCCGGTTTTCCAGCTTCGTTTAACCATTAGTTAGTGTTTATGATTCGATAACATAATGTTATGTTTCCGAAGTACGTAACTCGAGTTTAACTTATGATACTTAGGTCAACTTAATACTAATATATCACTAAGTATTGACAAAATAAATAGAAACTTTAGCAATCTAACACAAAACGCTCTTTGTACATTTGATTTTCGAGACGTTCTCAAGATGACTTTAATAACATAATATTCAAATGCAAAACGGACACTGGCGATTTTTTCTCAACGCAAGATAATATTTAATATTATGCTGAGTTTGGAGAGTACGACATACTAAGGGATCGAGTGGATCGTAATAAAAGTCACAAACAGGATTCGTTTACCATTTTCGGGTTGTCCAAAAACAAACCGCACTCGAACTGAGAATCTGAAAATGTTTTATAAAATTAACGCTCCGTTTATGGTAAAGGGTCGTTGAAACTGGAATATTTCTATAATATACGAGTAGTACCTTTCATTTCCACTTAGTAAATACCAACTTGTAACTTAAATTCGAAGTCATCAACGAAATTATGAAAGAAGATAAGAATTTCCTTGTTGAAAAGAAAAATATAGAAGGTTAAATAGAACATTTCTACGAAGGACAATTTATCAATGCTAGTTCTAATATAAATTTTAATTAAAAAATGTTTATATCAATTAGTCGCATTAAAAAATGGAAAGTAACTTAGAGAATATATTTAGTTAACATAAAATTATTATGATTATTCACAAAGACTGGAATACATTTAAAGTTTCACGTAACTTAAAAAGAAACATAATAAGCGGCAAGTAATTGAAATTTCCGTGACGCGAGCTTTACTAACAAGTTCCCGACGAAGTGGGGAGCGGCGTATTCGCCGGGACTAACAAAATACGAGGTTTAATTAAACTCATCAATACACGTTTTCTTTGAAACGCCGCCGCCCGACTTACCAATCTTTAGGAATTCCGCTCACCGGTTGCAAATACTTATATACGTATGGCCCAAGTCACAAGCTGTAGCAACTAAGGCTATACTACATTCATGTTGTTTTTCATCTTTATAACTTTATAGAACTTATTCAAAGCATTTTTTTTTACTTAAGAGACTATCGTTTAGTTGGAAAATGATTAAGTAAAGAGTAAATGATCGTTCTAATTTGACAAAGTACTCACCTAGTGCCGCCTTTTGTGTTGAAACACTTTGGGCCGCTTTAAACTATATGTTATGTATTTATTCATGTAAGTATTATTTATGTTTGTATAATTTTGTGATAATACCAAGTCGGTAAATCGAAATAAAATTTAACAACACGAAATATTGTAACATTAAATTGTTATGATTCGTTGCTCTATTCCGCTATTCTGTTATCACTTATTGATGTTACTATGAGCAGTTGCTCGACGGGTGTTTACAGCAGATCCTACGCCTTATCTCGCGCCCGCAGGCGGCTGTGGCGTATTTTTGTTAACAACTTCTTTTCAGAGAATTTTCAGCGGCGGTACTTACTGCTGTACGGCCTGAATTTAATTTAATTTTTGCACCGCCTACATTTAAGGTTGTAAGTTACTACTAGTTTAAGATAGTAGAAAAGTAAAAGAAAATTAATTCAAATAAGTTACTTAAATGAAAAGACGTCGTTTGTACTTGACTCATAAGTTATATAACTTAAGACCTTACTAGTTTTTAATAATACACGCAACAATGAAATTATTCAAAGCTACAACATTAAAAGACAATTAATGTAAACATTAAGGCGAGAATAAAAGTGACATGTAATTCATTCTCATCTTCCCAAGTTGGTTGCGATCTCGAGCGATATATAACACTCTAAAACTTTTCCTTGCCTCCTTGTGGGAAGAAAACGGGACCCTACCATTTGCTCTGACAATACCAACTTACATCTGCGGCCCGCGTTTAAGCCAGCCAGCCTTAATAACGTCGCAATAATGATCATTGAAGCGACAAATATAACTTTACGGGTGACAAGGAAATTTCTTACATCGCAAAGAATTGCGCATTTTCCTAAAATCTTACTTTCCTTTTGTTGCGAGTACAGAGCGGCTTAAATCTGCTACATTATGTTGTCGTAACTTATTACAGAGTTTTGACCTCGAGGAAAAAATACGAGAGTTTCCTAAAAAGACGTTATGAATGAATTTCGTTTACCGAACAACTGACGTGCGTTTCATTCATCTAATCTGAACGAATTTATTTAATGTTTTTGTTACGTAGCGAGTATGACATTTACTGCCATACTCAGAATTGTTAACGTGTCACTAAGAGAGCCTACTTAGTATGGATTTCTACATGATATAAGATATGTATTCCTTTTTTACAGGATTATAGTTTTAGATACCATCTGGTATGGGAGAGTAGTCTACGATACGACTGGTGTTGACCAAAACTAGCAGTTTATGCAGAAAACATGAACGGTATCCCATAGGAAATGTCCTACATCCGCTAATCTACTATTACATACAAGACTTGGTTAGTCTACATAATTTAGACTTAATAATGTTTGTTATATCTAAATATTGACTTAGGTTAATTTAAATGCGGCATTTTAGTACAAAATATCAAATAAGTTAATAATAGTAAAGAAATTAGTTGCTCACTTAACCTACAAGGCACTAAATCGTATTATATTAAATGTCACAAAGGACGACCCTTAGTTATGTTAGGCAAATCTACACTAAGCGGTTAAGAAACAACACGTCGAAGGCAAAATATTATTTCACTGAACAAAATTATTTCGTTACAACGTTCAGTGGCCAATAATTTACAATATACCCGTTAGCCCAAATAAAGGGCATTGTCTTTTATTAAAATATATACCAGTTAGCGAATGGGCGGCGATGCGTTCGGTCACAATGGCCGCTCGATAGCTTTAAGGCGAAAATGGAAAACCGATGACGGCAATATTGGTTTATTGATGCTCAAAATGTCATAAACAGTCATTATTATGCACATCGACCTGACCAATATTAATAACACAAACAAAAATTAAGTAACTTTTGTACGTTCCGATCAAAAAAACTTTCGTAAGCGTTCGCTTTTAATAATAACATACTCATCAAGAACATGAGTTAGCTACATATAAATAAAAAAAAACATTTTCTATTATTAATTTTAAAGTAATCGTCATGCATTATTAATTATGTACAATTGTTAAATCGACCTTTAACATTTTTGGTATTGTAAAAAATGTTTGATATCCCGTCGTTTGCTCTACATTTTTTGAACGACTCATTTCAATCATAAAGCCGAACAAAGGCATTTTTCAGGGATTACGAAATTAATATTTCGTAACGTATTTATTCAACGATTTGGTTTATTTGGATTTAGATTGAAGCCGAAGCTGGAGCTTTGTTATACATCTGATTATTCAATTTCAATAATACGAGAATAGAGGGAAATATAAAAATTTAAAGGGAAACAAAACGTGTTTTATAAGACGAATTGCTTGCAAGTGACGTCTCAGTACAAACTACAGTACAAAACTCAGTACAAACAGAATGCAAAGATGCAAATATTAATAACGATAATTTAATTTACTATACGTAAAGAAAAACAATTACTATGCGATAAATGCAAATATTAATTTAACTGTAGGACTAATTACCACAAAGGGAAGTATTAAATGTGAAATCATTTTAAAAATCATGAAAGATTGGTTAATTTTATTGTAAATTCGTTTATTTCTTGTCTTAAAGTTACATTTATTTATCAAACATAATGAGATTTTATCCAAAGAAATGGCTTATTTTAATATTTTCGCAACTTCACCGAACAATTGCTGACTTTGTTCAAATGAAATAAAGGGACTAGACGATGAGTCCTAAAGATAAAGAAAACAATATCTAAATGTTGAATTTTACAACAAATACTGTTTATTGTATTTTTCAAAAGCTGTTAAAACATTGTTACTTGAAGTTGTGGACTTTGTAGACAAAAGTCAAACTATAAAACGAGTATGTGCCGTTAAAAGTGATATAATTTTTACGAACAAGGCGCACTTCACTAACACTGTCGCCGTTATTTTCATTTAAGTTTGAAAATTGCTCGCGCTCGGCGCAAATTGTACTGGAATAGGGATCGATAATGGGATTGTAGGTGCGATTTTCTTGCGAGACGTACCCCACTGTATAAATCTATGAGATAGAAAAATTTTCGGAAATTGTCTTCGAGATTTATCACCCGCGCCGCCTGGGCTCTCAAATTGTTTTTTGATTTCACCGTCAGTCTAGCGCAGTATCTAAATATTTACTTAAACTAACTCGCAACTATACTAATATCTACTAATGTTAAAACATTTAAAATACTTTACATCATAAACTAGAAAAAAGTCTCTACATTATATCCCCTCTGTAAATAAAAGCAAGAAAACCCATTACAAATCTATATAATTCGGAAAATTGCTACAAAAAAGGAACTCCTATTGGTATAAAAGGAAATAAAACGTAATAGATTTTAATCCCGATTACACAAGACTCCTTCGTCCGACTTTCAACGCTCAAGATTATTCATGCTCCTATTTCTCGAAGCTTTGAGTTTTCGCGGACCGAGATTTACATAAAAAGAAACTCCCGCATTCGGAATTATGATTCAATTAGTATTAAAGGATTGCTCTCAAAAGGCTTGTATATTTTCTGGTCTATCAAACACGACTGATACGAACCTCTTTGTGTGTTGGAGCAAGCCGAGCGGGATCCGAGCGGCTTTGCCTTTGCTGACTTGCTCCGTGAGCAACGAACTTCAAACTGTCGATATACGGAAATATAAGGGAAACGTATGCACAAAATTAGATCAGTTATTGAAATAAAAAACAGTAAAAAACATTATGTTTAACAGAAATTATTCGGCCTTGTAACATTACAGAAAGGGTTCATTTGAAAGATTTAAACTACTCTTCCAAGTGTAATGTAGATAAGGTAACAGAAAGTCTACAAATACATGCTCATCGTCGATATGTGAAAATTGTTCTTCCTAATCCTGGCGTAAATCCATGAAAAACATATAAAAAAAACCATAAAAGTTTAATAGCAGGTGAGTACGGACTTCATATACTTTCCCATGAACGTAAAACTTTGCTCTTTCTACGTCAAAATCCGCGGTACTAAAACATGGCACTTGCATCAGTCACTGGTAATGTAGGGTATTTGTTACTACCGGGCCCCCAACACGGCGTCTCGGATTAAGTGACGAATTATACTTTTTTTTTCTAGTGTTCACAACCTCGATTATTCCGCTCCGTCCGCAACTTTGAGATATTCGTCTTCAGGATTAGGGGGCGCTTTGAGTGAACGAATTTTTACGGTTTTCTCTTGACGGGTGAATAAGGAAACCTTAATTCCACAATTTGAGGGTGCACGACAGTAATCGAGATGAGAAAGTGTGAGCACCCTCGCTAATGACATGTTTATTTAGTTATCTGTGCGACCCGGCAAATGTGCTTCGAAACGAAAAAAAAAACAAAATAAGAGAATACATTTCAATTATGGTATCCTAACTAATGAACACCGGAGAGACCGTTATACTAAATGTTTATTTTAATCAATGACAGACATTTTAATCGCTAACTTCCAGTAGTAATCTTTACAACCCAGTTGAAATAAAAACAATCTCGTTTTCAAAACAGACTAACTCACAGATTCTACACAAGCAGTCCTAAACATACAAAGAACATATGGAAATTTAAAGGCATTCATTCATTAGACAAACATGCGTAAAAAATTAACGAAGCGTCGCTACAGTCCTTAACGAATTTCCGGAACGTATTGTCGCTCGACATTACAATCGCTTCTCTCTTTCTATCTCACATTGCTGATAGGGACAGCTAATGAAGAGTTTATTTGGTAAAAAGGAACGCATTCAAATCCATCTATCGTTCGACGGTGCGTCACAAACATTCCTTTAATGGAGGCAATTAAAGACGACACTTGTATGCCTACCGAAATATCGCGATATAAAAACGTCGCTTTTACCGCATATCAAATTGTTTAACACATTCGCCGCCGGCAGCCATTTTACGAGTTGTCGCTCGTTTACGACGGGAATCCGGACGATCTGTGATATGGGAGTTTTGTTTATAAAATTAGAATCCATTTGAGTATAGTCGCCATTAAAGTGTGAAGTATTTGAGGTCATTCCGATTTATGATAGTGGTTTCGATATCAATTAGGCGCGAAGACGGTCCTCGGAGAGTTCTCTCGAACTAGATTCGGTTACTAATAAATAAGACAGTGAATCTAAATATAGTAAACATATGAAAGTTAAAGGAAAACATAATAAGAAAAATAGATTAGGTCTTCTGGACACTTCTGAAACAGCAGTAACACAATTCTGTTTAGATCTAGACATTAAAGTTAAAGATGTCCGTACCAATGTCGCAAATAAACATATATACTACACGAGAAACAAGGGTCTAAGGATTAAAGCACTTACTTTAATGAAGGTGCCGCATAAAATGAAGTAAACTAACGTCACTCGACCCTAAATTAAAGATTAAACACCACTTTAATTATACCCTGACAAATTATCCCGAAATATTCGAGAGAACCAAAACAAATTTGGTAAACAAAAGGTCAGATGGTACAAGCCGCACGGCGCTCGTCAGATGTTCCGCTAAACGACATATAAAAGCAACGATAGTTTAAATTGTGACCCAAAAACTAAACGTAAACAAACACGGGTCCCCGAAAACCGTTGGAAAAGTTACCGGAGAACATTGAAAACATGCGGTGAGATCGGTAATGTTTCCCCAACATTTGTATAACAACTTACGATTAGCGTTTTATTTCTGGCATGTTAAACAAATAGTTACTACCGCATGATTATTTACGATTCAAACTTTTTTTCTTAATACGTTATGTCTTTTTGGATCTTAAAAATATTATTATTGGTAATATCCAGTTCTATTATTGATCTATCTAAATAAGTAAAGGATGTACGATATTCAACACACGCTTTCCCTCTGTACTTCATATGCGGAATATCTTAGGCAAATGCGTCAATCCCAATACTCTCGATCAGCGTACCGCATCGAGGAATTCAATTTAATTACATTCAAGGAAATCTCGAGTGATTATAGATTCCATCGTTGGGTAAATTAAAAGCTGGTCTCCGTGGGTTTTATTCAATTTACATTCACTATAAAAAATCATTACGAAACTACTGTCTTGTAGAAACTTCGACACTGAATGTTTGCGATTTCAATTCAGATTAACAGATGTGTTCTGGTAAAAATTTAGATAGTAGTCGAAAGTAGATAGTATTAACAGGTTTGTGCATTTATATTGACTGAGCCTCCCATAGTTTTTATGGACAACGTAACTACGGAATTATAGAATTATAATCTTATCTTCCAACAAAGGAAATAAACCCGTAAACCGAATCAGTAAGGAGTTAGATAGGACTTCGATATAAACAAAGTTCGTACTTTCGTAGGTGTTCCAAAACGTACAACAAAATATGGAAGTTCCCAACTAAGTATCGTCGTCGCGTCTCATATGTCCGCGTGTTTCTGTGCCTTTGTAGAATATAAAAGAGTTTCTTGAAACACGGGCGTCACAGTTACGCTCCCAGTCTTCACATGTCGAACGTTGTTTGAGTTTCATCGGAATTGGTCTTTATTTCGCTTTTGTTTTCGCCAATGATACATTTCAAACGTTCTCACCTTGTCAATACCATACCTATTCTTGTTAATATCTATTCTTGTAAGATCAGTTAGAGGTACAAGGTACAAGACTGGCTTAGTGCGATCGTGTTGCCCCGATCCACTAACCCGGAACAAGTGACCTTAACATTTAAATAGATTATGAAGATCCTTCACTAGAGTAGATACATATCGCCTTAGAATAGGATAATCTAAATAAAAATACTGACCGTTATGTACAAGCAGAGTGGAATCCCTGGCGAGAGGCAGTTCTGAGTCGGTGAGTGTAGCGTCAGAAGCGTTGTCTGAGGCCGAGGTGGGAGTGGCGGGCGCGGCGGGCGAGGGGGGCGAGGGAGGCAAGCCGCGCGCGCGGCCTCGGCGCCGCCCGCTGCCGCTACTGGAGCCGCTGCCCGAGCCGTAAGGCTGCAGTCGGCCCAGGCCTGAGACAAGCAAGAAGGACACATTAAAGCAAACACCAATCTGATTTTTCAAGACAGACGACCGATAGCTTTTCTTCTTCTAACACATCAAATTGACTGGTCACAATTAAAAGAACAGAGTGACTAACAGAAACGCTTTTGTACTGGAATGTGTTTAAGAATCTTTAAGTTCATGTCTGCGGTAATGAAATGAAATTGAAAACGGTATCGTGAAAACAAATCCTGACCTTCAAGAAACAAATCCATGACTATCATTATAAGGTTTCTACATTCGTATAAGATTCTCTAAAGTTCGTAAACAGTAAGAAGCCCGTGGTTTCAAATGTGGTTAACTTAAGTACTCGATATTGTGTTTGAAGCAAAAAACTTTTAAGCCGATAGTAATATGATAGTGAAAGATAAAATATCTTTAACGGAATACGATTTATTTTCGACAAATGATGGAACAGACAGGATTGCTGAGTCCCAGTAAAACGAGAGAATTTTAGTCTTTTTAGAAAACACAATTTATCCAAAGAGAAGATTCAACAGACATTTATATTTAAATTGTAAATCAATGAAATATAATATAATGAAGACAACGTGAATCCCGTACAATAACAAAACATTTTTAGATTCTGACAAAAATCGTTTCGTACATTACTTATTACCTGCGAGAGATCGAAAGAAACCCGATCAAAAACAAATAACAAAAGCGAGGAAGCCACAAAAAGGAATCCAAGCAGGAACAGCGGATGTAATTAGAAATAATAAAGCTTCTGAGTATGATAAAGAATACAATGGAAATTATCTTACGTTTTCCCTTTTTTTCTAAATAAAATGTGGATAATAAATGTATACTAATATTAAGGAAAAAAACAGTCTATTCATATTTTATGAACATGCTCCAAATTTTAGCTGTGTTATAAAATTGTAGGACTGAAACTATATCAATAATTAATCTTAAGTAACTAATATATTTTTTTTATATTAAAGACGGACAAACGAATAAACGGTCACCGGAATTCGTCAAAATAGAGAAGCGACACACAGATATAAGCATATACAGATTAATTGACTACCTTTAATCGACAGAGGACGGGACAGATAGAAGCAGGATTTTTACCCTAACCTTTTCCCTTCCCACACTTACTGTCTACGAAAACACTGGACCCTTTTCACTTAAATTAGGCTTCCTAGTCATATTATCGAAAGCTATATGTCAATATTCGCAAGGTAAAAGTAATTTATTACATGATTTACATAAAACATGAATTACAACAAAATAAATGTGGAAAAATCCAATAATGCACAAGAAAATAAATACACTTTTATCAGAGTGAAACGAAAAAAAAATATGAGAGCGGTGTGACCGAATGTTCATTTACCTGTAATCAGCGTATAGCTTTGATGTACAGTACTTTATTAAGTAATATTGCGCCTTTCCCGAAACGCAAATAAATACTCGGAGCTTAACTCTATATCAAAAAGCTCGCTATTTAATGAAAGACGGTCGACTTTGCGACAAAATTTTTACATACACGTTGAGATTTTTACGTCCATAAATATCTTTATAAGGAATTATTATTGTACCTTTGATAACTGTGCCTTTTTCGACAGATATTTTCAATTACCGTTGAGAAAATAATATCATTTTTTTGTGTTCCACCTTTGACACAAAATCAGTACTGTATTTATTGTAGTATATTGAAATATAATGCTTATTATTATAAAATAATTGAGACATAAATAGTTAAAACGAGTAGTTTTCATGCAAGCAAATTATTTGCAGAATTTCAGTTGCAACCCAAATTCCTAAAACTGTACGCTAAACTAGTGTTTTTACGCAAATAGAAATTATTCGAATGTGAAATAGCATTTAAATGAACTCATTTTCACCACTAAAGTTACCCTCTTTGAAATAAACGTTCCAAAACTAAAAGTAGCGATTGAAACAATCTAAAAGTATGTAAATTTCGTCTTTGAAGAACGGAATTTATTTTGATAAAGCGTAAAGGATTGAAAATTAAATTTAGAATGAAAGAAACAGTTGTAAGTTGATTAGAAAAAATTGTACTGGAATGAAAAAAATGTTTTTTTTTTTAAACTTCAAGTCTTTATGTAATCTATTTACAATCAGCATTCTTTATCCGGACATCTCCTGGAGCCCACTTCACTTGGGGGAGGGTTGGCAAAAATTCTCCTCTAACGAGCTCATTGTCCTTTTTGTTTGGATCTCCTTTGTGAAGGGTTTCTCCGACTGCTTCTTTAATTATCGCATTGAATAAGTTTTGTGGTTATTTGATTAGGTGTAACTTAGGAGAGTTACAGACTGTATTATTGAATATTTCTAGTACTGTAACAAAAGGAATAAAACAATCTTAAAGTACACGTTACTTCCATATTAATGCGCTATTACATCGTATTCTTGTTCAATAGATTTTAAAATAGTTTATGGAAACTAACCATGGACTCTGAATTTCAAACAGTACAAAAAAATCAACTTAATATAATAAGCATCAATAATGTATTGATTTTTATACATTGACAAAAAAATAAACAATTAATAGTAGTAAATTAATGTAGAGTTGCTTCGTAAATATCTTTTTATTCCTTTACTTTTCACGTCGTTTTATCTAAATGGAATTTTCAACTTTTCCCGCGTTTCGTATAGTTGTAATAGATGGCTGAATGCTTTCTTTCAGCATTTTCCACATGCAATCTGCATACTCAATTACGAAGTCCAGTAATGAGGTGCAGTCCGAACTATTTTTTTTTCGAATCCTTTGAGCAAAGCCTCTCGAGATGTTGGCTTTAAATTAAAAAGTTTTCGCTCGCTTGAAGAGCGCTCAGCCGGTAGTTCATTCCTTTCTGTTACTTAATGATCCTCGATGATTGGTCAACTTAGTCAATTTAAATCTTTTAGTCATTTTTTGCATACTTAATAAAATTCAATTATTTTTCTTTACCTTTTCTTCAATGAAAACAATCCAAATTTTTGTCACTTTCACTTGAAACACATCAACGTTTAAAACTTAGTAATTTACAATACTAATAGAAAGTTTTTTGTTTTAACAATCAGAGTTCACATAACTTAAACTGCGCGCATTACGACCTCGCGAATCGGAATAAACTGTAAATATTCGCGAATTGAAGCTGTGGATATTCTAGAATCCGATATATGACGCGTGGGCAAAGGGGACTAACATAAATAAAAGCATGGACTGTTTCCTCTAGCGGTGATAAGACGCGATACCCTCGGCGCGGCGCAGGACGTCCGCGCTGATAAACGATGACCGGTCAATTTTAATAATTATAACATTGTTTAGCATTTGAACAATTACGTAGTTGCCTTTGCTGAGTCAAAAGAACACGCTTATCAGTCTTATAGTTTTCCACGTGATTCCCATAGTGATATAGAGAGTGTTCTAAAATTAACAATCTTTTTTTTAATATAAGTTGAGATCCTTCGATTAATCTGCATAAAACAAATAATAAATGCAATTTTAAAATGTTTGTTATAATTTATTTTTATAAGGTGTTATTTATTGACAAAATAAACCCCCTGTGTCGCGAGTGCAGAGAGCAGGCCTCTCATAACCACAGCGCAGCGCTCCGCATTGCAGCTATGCGGTGCGCTGTGTACAGTCAGCTTCGCAAGCGGTGTTCCACCTTTAAAACTACAATACTTTGAACGTCTTCTAGTCATAAAACCGTAAAGACAGATTTTTTAATAAACTAGTGCTTACCTAGAATTACAGTTTTATGTTAAATGGTATTGTTATATTGTAGCAATAAAAAAATGTACTAATTACACTATATCATAGCAACAGATACACTGTTTTTTTTATCAAATCTTAGATTACTATTTATTGTAAGACGAGGCGGACGTTTTTTGAGAGGTGCAAATTTAAATTCAGACAATTTTTCTCTAACTGGAATACATCGAACGAATGCGACTGTACCTCGTGTACCTCAAATTCTTCTCCACGATTCTCTCAAACTTTTGTTTCTCTTATAAATTCAGTTGGCGCGGTAAATACGTTTATATTGAGGTGCACATGGATTAAACTTTATATTTTCCAATTGGAATTTTATCTATAGACAGTTTTTTTTAAGTAAATGCAAACAAAGTATTATACGCATTCCATAAAGCTTTTTGGATCCATTTGGGTAGTTTAATAGAACTAAAACTTAGGCACATGAAAAATATATTTCACGTATTATTATTATCTTCTGAAAATTAGCAATAATTTTAATGCCCTTTTTATACACATTTAGTAATATATTTTAATTTGACTGATTTTTTTATAGTTTTGGCTATTCAGGTATTTTCGCTAAATTATTCCCTTCCCTTACCCGTTGGAAGTACCGTAAGATAAATTTACGATTATTTTATTGAACAATAATAACAAGCTTTCTCTATAGTACTTTCGAATACTAGAATACGACAGCATTACGTATAAACTTTACAAGAAAAATGTAGCTACTAATACAATAGGAAAAACCTTAAAAGAAATACAAAAAATATTCTAATCCGTACTCTTACAATATGCAAAAAAATTCGGTTACAACAAAATCGAATTACAGCAAAATACAATTCGACAAAATAGTGAGCTCATAAATATACAATTGGCAAGTCGCTTTCGTAGCAAAATCACGTCTATAGTAAGGGGTAACCCCCGAAAAGAATCCGCGAAAACATTCTACAAATAAACGAGAATCCCTTCACGCACGTATTGTTAGATCTTCGTTACTACAAGAAAGAGAATACAGTCTGAATCATACAAAGTCTAACAAACGAACCGACAAACCGACTGCCTCTAGGGATGTAGGCCGCAATTTCTTAGTACGCAATAAAAACTGAAGAGTGATTTTTAAAACAACTCTGATTTGTCAAAACACTACTAAGATAGGAATCTCTACTTAAATGATTAGATTTCAAAGATGAAAGCATGTCAACTATTCAGAAGATTGGAGAGATGTTTATCATATCCAGTGTTCTAAGCAGTGGATCGTCTACACGCTGTTTAAACGATTTCTTTTTTAATCTATGATAAAAAGTACGTTAGGGTTTAATCTGTTTTGTTAAAATCACTTACAGTAAATTGGACATGTAAATCTATAACATTTTACAATATACCTGTTCATACAATATTCTAAACACGGCGCCCCGCGTTAAGGCAAACGTAGAAATTTGTCACATGAGCGATGGCGTACCTACGTGTTTCGCCATCCAAATCCCAAATATAATCTGTCGCAGCGCAAATAAAACACACCTTTATTACTTTAGAAGAAAAGCTTAAATCGTACTCGGTGGGTCGCGACGAATTCACATTTTATATACGTTTGCTGAGTTAACAATCGAATTTATCTCTTAGAAGTGTAATAAAAAAGAACGTTTTCGATTGCTTTTCTTGGATAGGGACTGTTATGCGGAGTGTATGATTTCATGCCAGCAAAAGTAAAGAAGGTTGACAAATAGGTTGGGCGTGCCGGAGTTCAGTTTTATTAAAATTAAAATGCTCTGTCTGATATTAATAAAAAGGGCTAAGGTTGAAGAAGGCTTGAGTTTTATCGTTTTACTCGCTACTACAAGAGGAGTTGAATGTTTTTATTCGTATGAGTAGTTTAATACTCTGATCTACAAAAAAAAAAAACTTGTTCTAGTATGAAATTGTTTTATTTCGTTTCTTGTAGAAGTAAACATATTTATTCGTAAAGTTTTCGCCTCAGGCGTGTTTGCAAAACGTGGACGCAGTAAAAATAAGGCGAAACGATAAATCTATCGAGCCCAAGCAAAACAGCCGAGTCGAAAGGCGCCGTCCACAGTCGTAACTCAATCTTAGTCGCGCAATTTCACCGAAAATTTATTCGGCATGAACTGTAGTTGTCAAATGCTGACGTTCGCGTATCGAAAGAATAAATGATAGACATAAAAGAGAGGCTGGAACAACGCGGTCTGTTGGTATTGTGATCACGTGCGGCGGCGACGCGACAATATAGCAGACGCAATATTCCAACGAGGAATTACATTTATCTATACGAAGAAATCACTGGTAATTCAATGCATAGAAGCGATGAATCTAATACAAATATTGAACGAGACAGTAAAGAGCTTGTCTGTTTCCTTTTTATTTATGTGATTTACGATGAAAATGTTATGTTACAAATACAAAATAGTAAAAAATAGACAGTCAAAATAAATTGGCATTGTATCTTTATAAATGTTTAGTTAACTAAAGTTATAAGGTAAGTAACAAATTGCCAATTAATTCCTTCATATTTATTTAACAGTTTGATTTTAAATTAATCGGAAATAATTTCCATTTTAACTTGATTAAAGAGGCACGCTCTTGACCTTTGTGGAGTTGTACTCCAAATGAGTTGAGTAATTTAATTGGCATTCGGAAGTCAGAATTTAAAAGCAAATTATTATTTTATTTTCACAATGAAATTTCGCTTCAAACGGGCTATTCAATAACTCCGAAATCGAACAAAGGGAACATTCGATTTTAAATTGTTACTTGTTTTTTCTTGCAAGTGATTATTTTTTACATGGAGTCGTGTGTTACTTATTAAGTCATTTGTCGATGAAGTAATAAATTGTCTAACCCTTTGTAAACAGCCAGTTGTCTTTATAGATTCATTCCATATATCACAAAGACTCTAATCCCGGGGGTACAATTGTCCGCAACACACCAAATAAACAACAGAACGATCAGCACAATCATCGCGAATCATTCTGACTTAGATCCAAAAATCCCAACTGCGAGTGTTTGTTTTTGATTTTTGTCTAACGAGACAATGGGGAAATGATGAGAGCCCGGTGTAGGTCGCCTTTGGGACTTCACCCCATACCAACTCCGACCCTCAACATTCCGGATCGTTTGAAATTTAACCTTACGGCTTGATGTTAAGACATCGATTTGTTTAAAATACTTTTGGATTAACGCTATTATATGAGTGTGATGGACGCATATGGCGTCAAACTGGCTGCAGAGCGGCGGCATGCCACTCGAGGGAGTAGGATTGGCGGCCACTCCGAGCGACCTCTATGTCACTGCTATGGGTAACTTGGACTTTCAAGATTTATTCCCTAGGGTAGGAGAAGTTTTAATTTACCGTTCGGGGCTGTTCGGTAGACAGAACTTAATTAGTTTTAATGGTGACGTATGACAACGGGCATGATGAATTGTAATCAAAGGGAAGGTATTTAAATTTAATACCATATAGGAACGCTATTAAACTTATTTAATATCAATGAAACTTTTATGTTATCCTGTTGACTTTAGACTGACAATATTTCAATTTGTGGTGATCATTTAATAGCATAGATATTCTATTGTGGCGCTAAGCGGTTCATACCGCTCCATAAACAATACCAGCTAACCGTAATGCCTTCAGTCTGTAGTGAGGCATCGATCACCAACTCAATAGATTAACTTGAACTAACCGAAAACTGTTGTGATCCGCTTATACTCCGCTAATTAGACGACTTGTTTATGTTTCAAATGAACATCAAAGTGAGCTTTTAGAGCTTTAAGTCGAGCGGTAAACTACATCTTGTTAATTTGTTTAACTTGTCTATTATTGATATTGCATGTGTTAACATCTAGGTTAAGTAATCCAGTTATTATTTTCGTAGTTAAACATTTAAGCTAACACTGACCTCATTTGTCTCCATTTATGTTTATTTATAGTCACAGTTTAGTTTTTGTCTTTTTAATGTGATCCAGGAATATTTATATCAGAAAAGAGATGACATTGTCCTAAAAGTTTTTATTTACAGTAATCATGAATTTATCAAAATGTTTATTTTCTCATAACGAAATCTTACAACTTGTGTCGTCGTTCTTGAAATTTGATGCCTTAAACTTGAATAACGTTTCAATTAACTCGAACAAAATCTAATTTAGTTAATTATAAGCTCGAGCCTTACAAAGTGGAGGAAATAAGGAGAGCGGGGGCGCTGTAATGTAGGCGACATCGCCTTATGTACGCACACACGCCAAAACGAATGTTTCAATTCGAGATAAATACAAGGTTTAACTTCAAACAAGAAGAGACAAAGTGTTTAAATTGAATTAAATAAATCTTCCAAGTCGTTTCGAGATCGTTCCGAGGAACTTAGATCGTATCGATGGGAATAAAGTTGAAAGTTTAAACGTGCGAGTTATCTTATGATCGATTCGTTCTTTGATACAGTCTCTGCACTCGATTACATTCCGATTAATTTCTAGTGATGTTGTACTCAGCATTACTGAATGTTAACATGACATTCGTCTGTTTTGAAATCTTAATTGATATAAAGGTTATGTTTTACATTTTTAATATTGTTACTTTCATGTAAATCTTCTTAAGTTTGCTACAAACTTAAGATAATAATAATTCCGAAGTTTAGATGTAACATTAGTTTGCGTCGATAACGACAAAGTAAATAATCTATACTAATATTATAAAGATGAAAATACAAAAATTCTTTCATCAGTAAAAATCTTCGTTATCAGTATCAGTTGTACTTTTTATTATATTTTTAGTTTATATTTTAAGTCGCCAGCAACAGCTAACAGCAGCATTAATAAATCTGTCACACGTATTATTCCTTAATTTCATTGATTTATATTCTACTTAAATGACAATTCCTGATCATAGAAGTTCAGTCATACGGAACGATAAGAATGAAATCATAGATTATAAAAAGCCACCAATATCAAATTCCAATTAAATTGTTACACACGGATATAAATTCGATCATAATTAGTTACAAGGGTTGTAACGGTCATAATTCAAATTAAAGGAGAATCGAATAGCACAGTAGCTGTAAGCCGGAGGTAAATAATTGAAGTAATTGTGAGGTCAGATCGGGTCAATTAATCATCGGATGCGGACCGAAGCCACATTACCAATTTATGTCCAGCCCAAAATACAAGCCCGCTGTTGCCAATGCTCTATTCTGCGCCAATCGAATCCACCAAATAATTAGGAATAAAATTACTGAAGCGTGAACGATTACGCGCATTATTTTAATGATGTGAACTTATGTAACAACGCTATTTTAGAGTCTATTAATTTAAATTTATTTAAAAACATCGGTCACTAATTGTATCACATTTTAAGCCTCGTAAAGTTTCGACCCGTTGTATATTATTTTTAAATATTGAAACACTAGCTTTCGCCCGCGACTCCGTCCGCGTGGAATTAAAAAAAATCAAAACTGAGTAGCCTATGTGTTCTTCCAGAATATTCTCTACGTCTATGCCAAATTTCATCGAAATCCGTTCAGCCGTTTAGGCTACAAACTCTAACAAACATCCATCCATCCATCCATCCATCTAAACTTTCGCATTTATAATATTAGTATGATAAAAAATGTTGACATAATTGAAGATTATAGAGAACATTAAGTCACAGTCAAAGAAAAATAATGTCACGTTTGTGATTACATCTAAATAAGTTTCAATATAAAACTATCATTCTAAAACATATAAATTAATAAAAGAAACATTCAGATAACAAATGTTTGAACATTTAATAATAATAATGAGGCAGATTTACCATTTAAATTCATGAAAAGCTTTTAAATGTTGCCCGAATTTGCCTTAATTTTCAGCAGCCTAACGCAGCCAGCGGTCGCACGGTTAATTATGTAGGAATTGTATCAAATAGTCGATGTAGTGCTTAGCGCGTGTACGAACTTTGTACCGAAAATAGAGAAAATAAAATTAATGTTGAACGTTTTAAAATCGTTTACTTAAACTCCAGCATAATGGATGTTAAATTGTTTATTACACGAGCGACATATCTATGTGTTAACACTGGCTTTTGCCCGCGACATGCAAGTACAGATAAAAAAAAACGAAAATAAGTAGCCTATGTTTTCTTCCAGACTATGCTCTACATCTATGCCAAATTTCATCCAGATCCGTTCAACAGTTTAGGCTACAAACTCTAACATACATCCATCCAAAATTCGCATTAATAATGTTAGTAAGATTTGCATACAGTGACGGTTCTAGCGATACTAGACCCCTGGGCGAGATTTACACTGCGTCCATTTTATCATGACTTGGTGGGGATATTTAGAATCTAATGCTATTCGTAGATCTGTGACACCCCTGTCATATGCCCTAGGCGATGATTACATAACCTCAAATATATTACAATTTTTATTTTAACATTACGTGGTCACTTAAAACAAATATATCATCCAGTCATTGAGGAACCTTGGCCCTTACTGTAGGCATCAAAATTCTTTCCACATGCATGTAAACATCGGTTTCGTTTTATATGTATATCAGAGATGGTAGATAAAGGACCTAAAAGTCACCGCGGCGGTGGGTACCCATAAACTTAAACAAGTGACGTCGCCCACCATAAAGTCTTGAATTCATTCCATAGGACGACATACTAAAGTGTCAATATCATAACGCTGATACGTATGGGGGTAAGCAGCGTTGGTGGCAAGATAAAGTGTTGATAAATAGAAAATAAAAATAGAGGGCATCCAATTGACCGTTGTAGTCAGACCTCCAGGCGCAGATTAAATGGCTTAAGATAAAGGTCTATATTGGCTGGGTAGGAGATATGTAGGCGGATCAGGGGACGCCTTGGAGGCGATCTCGTATTTTTACTTCCCGGAATTTATTCTTAGACTGAATTGACACAATTCTGGTGGCTGATGGCTAGTTTGTCGCAGTGAACAAATTTAAATGGGACAGCTAATATATTATCCTATTTATAAACTTAAATAGAAAATAAACCAAGGTTTGGAAAAAAATAGATACATATAAGTCTTTCTAACAATTATTTAATCACATTTACACTATTTAACATCGAAGTATACGTATTCAAGTTATCGTAATACTTCGATTATTGTTTCAAATTTAAATTTCGATTTTTGTTTAATTTTGTCTGAAATCAAATTTAAACAAAAATCACGTAAAACTTAGTACACTACTAACATAACTTTTCGAAGATAGTGAAAGGCGATTTAAGTCGTTCAAAAGTTTACTCCAAATCCAACAACGAGAGGCAGAGTCGTAAATACAGAATTGAAAGCGAGTGAGCCGAGCGCCTAAAAGCGTACTTAAAAAAACTTTTGTCGCGTTTTAAACAATAAACCGTCGCATATCTCAGACAGGACAAAAATACGAACGTAAACTTATCTTTATGACTCTATTTCGACTAGTGTTGTCTTTTAAATAACACGTTATAGTTACGTTATAGGTGAATTATCTACATTTTGAAGTTCTGTTTATTGTTTACTTGATTGATAATTTCACGAGTCCGATAATATGAAGAACAAACAATAAAAAAAAAACGAAAATAAGTAGCCTATGTTTTCTTCCAGACTATGCTCTACATCTATGCCAAATTTCATCCAGATCCGTTCAGCAGTTCAGGCTACAAATTCTAACATCCATCCAAACTTTCGCATTAATAATATTAGTAAGATATACAGTGCTGGTTCTAGCGATACTAGAGCCCTGGGCGAGATTTACACTGCGTCCATTTTATCATGACTTGGTGGGGATATTTAGAATCTAATGCTATTCGTAGATCTGTGACACCCCTGTCATATGCCCTAGGCGATGATTACATAACCTCAAATATATTACAATTTTTATTTTAACATTACGTGGTCACTTAAAACAAATATATCATCCAGTCATTGAGGAACCTTGGCCCTTACTGTAGGCATCAAAATTCTTTCCACATGCATGTAAACATCGGTTTCGTTTTATATGTATATCAGAGATGGTAGATAAAGGACCTAAAAGTCACCGCGGCGGTGGGTACCCATAAACTTAAACAAGTGACGTCGCCCACCATAAACTCTTGAATTCATCCCATAGGACGACATACTAAAGTGTCAATATCATAACGCTGATACGTATGGGGGTAAGCAGCGTTGGTGGCAAGATAAAGTGTTGATAAATAGAAATAAAAATAGAGGGCATCCAATTGACCGTTGTAGTCAGACCTCCAGGCACAGATTAAATGGCTTAAGATAAAGGTCTATATTGGCTGGATAGGAGATATGTAGGCGGATCAGGGGACGCCTTGGAGGCGATCTCGTATTTTTACTTCCCGGAATTTATTCTTAGACTGAATTGACACAATTCTGGTGGCTGATGGCTAGTTTGTCGCAGTGAACAAATTTAAATGGGACAGTTAATATTATCCTATTTATAAACTTAAATAGAAAATAAACCAAGGTTTGGAAAAAAATAGATACATATATATAAGTCTTTCTAACAATTACTTAATCACATTTACACTATTTAACATCGAAGTATACGTATTCAAGTTATCGTAATACTTCGATTATTGTTTCAAATTTAAATTTCGATTTTTGTTTAATTTTGTTTGAAATCAAATTTAAACAAAAATCACGTAAAACTTAGTACACTACTAACATAACTTTTCGAAGATAGCGACAGGCGATTTAAGTCGTTCAAAAGTTTACTCCAAATCCAGCAACGAGAGGCAGAGTCGTAAATACAGAATTGAAAGCGAGTGAGCCGAGCGCCTAAAAGCGTACTTAAAAAAACTTTTGTCGCGTTTTAAACAATAAACCGTCGCATATCTCAGACAGGACAAAAATACGAACGTAAACTTATCTTTATGACTCTATTTCGACTAGTGTTGTCTTTTAAATAACACGTTATAGGTGAATTACCTACATTTTGAAGTTTTGTTTATTGTTTACTTGATTGATAATTTCACGAGTCCTATAATATGAAGAACAAACAATAAAATTGCAGAAAATATCTTTCAAAAGCTATGATGTAATATATAGTTACCTGTTAATAGTTTTATTTATAAAATTAACAATCAAAATCGATACACTAGGAGCAAATTGGCGTACATAAAAATACAATATTTGAAAAGTATTTCCTGCTTTAAAGATCGATAAAAAAATTATTTGACGGTTCACATCACTAATTTTAACAGTTCGGAAATAGAGAAGCATGTGTGGTTTACGTTCGTCCATCGCTCACAATGGCATCTGAACGCATTGTGCCTTTTACGAGTAAGTGTGTATAAATTACAAGGAACGAGTTCATTCATAACGAGCTCTTTGACTCGACCACTTTGTTGCCCAATGTTTGATGTCATGGTTCACAAATTTTAGAGATTCCTATTGCTTTCCTACTTTTGACAGATATTTTGGTTCATCAAAGAATCGTTTGAATGTTGAGTAAAGCGTAAAAAAACTCTAGAACAAAATTTAGTATTCCACGCTCAAAATTATAGAGATTTATTTTTAAGTAAAACATTTATAGAACCACCAAATAATAAAATATCGAACTTCAACTATAATAAAAATATAATATTAAACAGTATGCGTACTTTCCATTACTTAAATGAATCTCTGTAAGCAGAAAGAAGCCACTTTTCTTTCATCAATTGTATTAAAAGATATTGCTGCTTCGCGTATAAAAAAATATTAAAGAAACACAGGTGAAAATTCATAATCTACTGCGAAGACAACGTGACAGGGAGAAGCCGGTTCTTATCAAAATGCCAGCGAAAATGCGTCGTCATTCCGCGCCCGGTAACTGCCGGCCGGGGACCCATTCCCGTGTATAGCCCTCCTTATTGCCAGCGTGAGCTTCAAATTCGAAATTATCAGCCGCCATCTTTATTGTTGCGATGACGTATTTAGATCACTCGTTTGATTTACGGGATTGTTTGCCGATCGTTTGTCGCCACGTGTGTGACTTATGCTAGTAGCACACGAGGGATAAGGCAGAGCAGTACATAGTTTTGACAGTATGGGTTAAATCAATAGCAGTACTGCAGTCTGTGTTTCACTACCCTTGTGTGAATCTAGCTTTATGGTTTGTAAAGCTTGTTGGCTTTTCGTCGCCTAATGCGCGTTAGGGATTATGAAGCCGAGTGACATGTGTTTTGTAATAATTGACAACAGACAAGCGTCATTGCTTAGCTCGATGATAGACATCTCTTGTTTAAATGCGAGCATATGTTGCATGGTTTAGTCAACGTAAATAGAGCGTACAGTCAACGACATAAAGCGTACTACGCATTTAGATATCTTATTTTGTTCTCGATGTGTATATAAACCAATTTAATAACTTTCTAAATAAAGAAATATAAAACAAAACACTTTTCTACACAATTTATCAGAATCAAATTAATTCCGATATAACGCGCTTCCTTCTGAAAGGTTGGAAAGGCGAGCATAAATTAAAAATCGAGTACAGTCAAATGAAAAAGTTTTCGATAAACGAGAGAATTGATTCGACCGTTCTAGTAATTAATGAACAATTAAATAGTTATCGCTTTAACTGTACCCCCTCGTTCGTTTTCAGTTGCAATTCGCTGTCGTTTTTCTGAGCGTCGCCTCTGCAGCGCTGAGGTGTGGTCATTATACAATTTGCTATCGCAATGCAGTTGTTTCGTATTAAAATGCGTCGCTTCTGCCAAACTTAATAATTCCATTGTATTTGCTGTGAGTTTTACGAAAAGAAAACACGATTCAGTTATCAAAATCAATAATAAAATGATCGTATATACACAAACTACCACAAAATATAGCAGTTATATAAATAAAGGTATTTTTCTTATATGAAATTGTTTAACATCTTTCTTTATCCGTCGACTGGGAATTTCAAACCAAGCAGAGGGTTCAGGTGTTTGTGTTGATATTTATTGTAATTAATTTCGCAGTGAAAATTTCTCCTAAGAACGCCCGAAGCTTAGCTTGAATAATTGTATAAAGACGAAAGTTGCTCGTATTTTACAAGGTTCTATTGTCGGCTCGTTCGAAGCAAATAATGGCAACGAAGCCGGCATCGAATAGAAAACAGAGCAAAATGCAACGTACAAAGGTAGTAGACGACTTTGTGACGTCAGCCTCTATAAAACATTTTTCAATACCGAGGGAAATTGGTCAAAAATGACTCCCGAACAAGATTATCTTGGGCGTGTTTTTGATGCAAGCAAAATTGAAACTTAAATGGTAAACGCTAAAGGCGATTGTCGAGTGCACGGTTGAGACCTTCCATTTTCAGGGGCTAGCCTACCGGTATTATGTAGGCGAATTGTGATCGCGACGACACAAGTTATTGAGCCTTAAAGCCTTAGATGAAAGTACGATTTTCCGCTATGAACTTTGGCAGACTTTTCCTAAGCATTTATAAAGGAAAAGTAAAACTAAATCTCTGCTCCTAGTTTAAAGTGCTAATAACGCGTATGAGGCTTTAGATTGGCACAATAAGGCAATAGAATCCAACAGTGTACTAAAGGTTGAGGGAATGGATTAAAATCGTATTTAAATGCAGTCCTATTTCGAAATTGCCATTTGTCTATCATTGTAAGCCATCAATTCTTACAAACATTTAATGAAACTTAGTTTTATTTCATTCGAAACATACATTTAGAAAGGTCATTAAAGTCCAAATGTCTAGAACAAAGCTATAGGACAGCCATAAAAGCGATAAAAGGGAAAAATCAGACAGTAAACGATTCTAATTTAGGCCGGTTAGTCGCTTAAATGATCGTGGGAATATCCACTATCGGTTCGGAAGCGGCACTCCGCTGTTTAATGAGAAAAAGGCTCCGGACTCAGGTCAGCCTGATACCGAGCGTTCTGTTTGTGTTGCAAGACTAATGTACTCTGATCACGCGAAATTAGCCTTTAAAAATCTAGCATCGGTTTTTCTTCGTGTAATTTATAGCTGCATTCTTTTAAACAAATACCACTTTTACAATATCTTTCCTTTTACACTTCTATTGGCATTGTTTTTATTGTTATTTATACCTTTTAATGAAATTTACAGTTTTGTTTAGGAAATTTACGTGAATAATGTTTAAATTAGTACCTAATTGTTAAATTCGGTCCACAAATAAGGGCTAAAATTGCCTAAAACCGCAGCCAGACGCTATGTGACCGCATCGTCCGCACATGAAACATAATATAATCGATTCTTCGTACGTATTCGATGTTACAAAAATCGATACCAAAAACGTCGTATTCCTTACCTCATTGTAATAAAGTTTCAATATTTAAACAGAAGGCTGTTGTAATTGGGTAACGGTTAATTAGTATATCGAGGGGTCCCTATCGGAATTCCTTTTAGTTAAAATGGAAATATATTCGCTTTAATATTAAAGCCGTTCATTCGCTGTATGGTTCGTATTAATTATGGAC
Organism: Papilio protenor; assembly: GCA_029286645.1. Classification (NCBI taxonomy): domain Eukaryota; kingdom Metazoa; phylum Arthropoda; class Insecta; order Lepidoptera; family Papilionidae; genus Papilio; species Papilio protenor. The sequence goes on from JAGSMZ010000008.1 coordinate 4,672,300, forward strand.
CGATATTCCTTATTGATACGAGAATTTCGAGCGTCTGAAACATAATACGTTTGGTATTTATTAGTGTTAAGTGATGTAATTATAAAGCATATTTTCTTATAGATTAATTAAATTTTTCCGCTCTATGATTTTTCTTAATCAGCCTTTTCATTTTTCTTCTTCTTTTTCTTACAGTGGTAGAGCCCGTTTTAACATCTTCGCACGAATAGGCCGGCTAGTCCGCTGTAATACCACGACCACATAGAAAACAGGCGTGAAGTGGAAGCAATTCTGCGTTTCTTCTGATGAGTGTGGTGCCGGAGGCCTAATTTTAGTCCCTTTCCCTTTCTACCCTTTTCTTAAGATTTGATGGTGGAGGAGACGCACAGGAAGGGGAAATGTTCTATTTATGCCCGTCTCCTCCTCCGTCAATCAAGGGTAGGCAACACATCTGCAATTGCGGATCTTTATGGGCAGCGGTCGCTTTCCATTTCGGTGGATTTAGGTGGCCGCTTGCTCGTTTGCCTCCTTATATAATAATAAAAAAAAAGATCGACATAAAATAAACATAGTATTCCATTTAAAGTGTTCAGTAATTCTAACTGTAAACTGTTAGAGCGTCAAATGTAAATGACGTCTTTAAATTGAGATACTTTAAATCAATTTGCTGACAAATTACAAGTCTACAGTAAATTTATTCAATGAATCAAATTTGTTTAATTGATTCAATTGTGAATTGTATCTTTCTGCAGAAGGTATTGAAGCGAACATTGTATTTGAGTGAAGAGTTGATGAATAATGTATAAAATATACTCGTACATTTACGGGATAAGTGGGACTTTAACGTTGTCGGAGTGACAACGTGTGTTAGGTTTAGCGCCTACAATGATATCTGCCAACGACATAAACGTTTCTATTAAAATTAAACACAATTATAATTTTACCACTATGTATGTGATTGCCAACAATTTTTGTATGATATTAGGTGCAATTTCGTAATCTCATGTGTCTAAAATATTTATTTAGAATCGATTTACGTGAGTCTAGTTTGATAATATTTGCATAGACTTTGTAATGAAGGGAGAAGCAACGTTTCGAGTGTCAGGCGATGACGTGCCCAACTATTTAAGTTTCTCCTTTGATTAAGCGAGCGACAAAGATTTCTTGATTAAAATCTTCGAGTCGAGCCACCGCGGACGGCTTTCGAGTGCTTGCCTCGTAGTTTCGTAGGGCGCTTTTGAAATTTAAAAGCCTTTCTCAGACGTCAGTAATGGAAGCCGTAACGGGATTTGCTGAGACATTCAAATTGTCCAACTACTCATTAACCGGACTGTCGCTGATTTGCAGTAAATTTTATACTTTAAATGATACTTAGTTACTATTTTATCTGTCAGCAAAACAAAGGGAAATTATTCTTGCAAATAGCGAACGTTACAAATATATCTATACTATTATAATAAAGCGTAAACACACACTTCTTTGTTGCCTAAGATGTCAGCAATTACAGCATATTTTTGAATAAATCTTTTTTTAATTAAAAGCCCTACACTTACGTCATGCTTTAGGCTATATATTTGCTCGCCATTAAACTTAGGGGGTAGATATTTTGGATAAAAACCCTAATGTGGGAAAGAGACCATAAGTTGTCGCCAACATCAAGAAAGCAAGATTGCTAAGGTTTGTCATTTCTTGTCATTAAGACATTTGCTATTGATAATTTGACAAATGTAAACAATAAAATAAAATTTTCATAATTTCATGCGGATAAAGCCGCACGAGAACAGATAGTATAAAGTAAAGAGAATTAAAGACTTAAATATGAGAGCAAATGATGAAGAACGTATTAAAGATAGATGTACCGGTATAATATTCAATAAGAGGAACATTATCTTAGATATTGGACTCATAACCTAAGACATAAAACGGTTACTCCAATTCACCATAACATGAGGTACGGGGCTAATATTTCCACCTTCAGGGTCGACGTAACGCATAAACACGATTCCCATATCGCCTCAATATTTCTCGACCCACTGATTAGATATGGAAAATAATATTTCGCACGGAGAAATAATATCACGATTTATTCGCGGGGGCCAGATAACGGCGCGAAAGATGGGCCCCTTAATGGTCGGAACGGGTCGAAATTGACCGAAATCGTCCGAAATGGGCCGAGTAGCCCCATCCGAGCCGCGTATTTTTACATATTATTTTAAGGGATCGCATTAAATTACCGGTTTTTTTGTGTTGGAGAGTTATGAGGTACAATATTTTTCAAAGGTGTGGCCTCGAGAGCGATTCTTGCCTCCGATCCGGGGTACGAGAGCGAAAAGGGGAATAATTACAACCAGCTTGTGTTCCACTGAAATGTTTTCTTTCAGATTTAGTTTCTCGTTCGTTGAAAGCAGTTCTTTTATCCAAGCAGTCGTAACATATTTCTTAACCTCTGGTTTCTTTTCGTGAAATGAATATTCTAAAAGACTATCTATATTTTTTCTGCTTTTTTTCAATTGTATAAAGAAACAAATATTTAACTTACCTAAATTGATTTAGTATGAACATTAAGAAGCACTTTAAATGGATATTTAAATCTTTGAAACTTACATAACATTTTCTTCATATCTATGCTATGATTAGGTTCTTTTTTACCTCCATATAAATAGAATAAGCTGTTTAACTACTTTTTTCTATTATTTATGGATAGACATACATAGATTATATTAAATATAGATATATACTTTCAAACTATATCAACAGTACGATACTAGCATATCAGATTATTTCAGCAGGCATGCTTCGGTTTGCAATATTTTTACTAATAATAATTAACAGACTACAATTAATATTTTAATTTTAAAATAATTATATTCATACCATACTTTAATTCATTAGATACATACAAATACAGATTATATTAAAGTTAGTATATATTTATACGAATAATTTATAAAGCAGTGTTTAGAGATTCGCACAGTGTGTGACGACCTTTATCTAAGTGCGTTTTGGATTAATATAGTAAGCGGTGGGTAATGCAAGGGTTAATAGTACCTTCACCGTCAGACCATGTCCTTTGTTGGAGGATGAATAACTGGAATTAAAAAAAAACATTTAATGAGTAATTTATACTCTTTGGTGAATAATGAAAAAATAAATTACCAATTGACAGACATCCTGGCTAGAGCGATAGAAAAAAAAGAAAAGGACTTCATTGTACTATTAGTTTAAGTTTGGTTAGAATATGGAAATTGTAAGTTTAAGTAAGTTTGAGAAAAATTAAAATACGTGTAACTCATTATAAATGTTTTACTCAATCATTCTGGCTATGTCGATATTAAACAGGGCTTCGAAGTGAAAAATCGTATAAAAAGCGAACCGAAAACGTCGAATATAAAATCAGAAGTTTTCTATGCGAGAGGAAACAAATGCCAGCTTCAGTGAGACCTGAAAATCGGCTCTGCAATCGAATGCAGACGAGAAAGGGACGCACAATAAAAGTTCAGTAAGTGGGAAAAAGTAGGAAGCTATGCGGACACGCCGAGACGTGAAAGGAATTGGAAATGCGAGGCGGGCCCGTCCGAGTTGCAGTTTGCGCCCGTTTGCGTTACGGGTCACTTTTCTTACCAAGTTACTATACCAAATGACGCTAGTTAATATAGACTTGGACTTAGATTTTTTGTAGTTTACGATTTACTTTTACTAATGGTTATTTAATAAAACATTTACTAAAATAATACTAACTTTAAAAACCTTAAATATTATTAACTCCAATACTTTTATTACCCGATAAAAAGTAAAATGGTATTTTATATTCAAAACATGAACACACAACTTTGGCCATAAGATACTTCCGTTTCACATTATTTAAACAAGAAAATATTCAAAATTCAGCCTTAAATAATATTTTAGTGCTTGTATTAGTCTCTAGAGAAATACTAAATAAGGCTTACAGGTTTCTTGTCCCTCGTGCCTACTTTAAGTAAGATATAAAAATAAATTTAGCCTTTAGGTTGATACAAAAGTACTGAAAACCTAACAAAGCGATCTCAAGAGGCTTATATACTTAAGCGAGTATTATTTACTTAATAGTAGCGTAAAAAGATGAAAAAACATAGCATATAAAATCGCCGTATAAAATTGTAGAAAATCGAAAATGTTAAAGAGTATAGAATTGTCAGACCTTACCACTCAATAGCACACTGCATTATTCATTCAGTAAAGTAATCATTTAACAGTCTATTGCCGATTAAGGTCTATGTTATGTGTAGTAAGTCGATTATATAACGATGAAAACATCTTACGAAGCTACTGTAATACTGGCAGGAGATAAATTAAAACATAGAGAAGCAGCATTAAATATACTTTTATCAATATAGCCAATAGTTTACGGACGTCGGAGAAACTAAAGTTTATTAATTGAGTTAGCGGACGGCGGGCAAACTTGGAAATCTTTCGCGGGACTGTTTTTCCGTCAAAGCATAATCAAACTAAGGAATTCTACTTGAAAGGAATATCTTGAAAGGTGGAACAAGACTTTATAGGAGTTGAATTCTTAATATTCACTAAAACTCTGTCTACACTTCATTCGTTCGTTATCTATATCTATACTAATATAATAAAGCGTAAATACACACTTCTTTGTTGCCTAAGATGTCAGCAATTACAGAATATTTTTTATAAATTCTTTTTTTTATAAAAAGACCTACACTTACGTCTCGCTTTAGGCTATATATTTTCACGCTATTAAACTTAGGGGGTAAATATTTTGGATAATAACCCTAATGTGGGAAAGAGACCATAAGTTGCTGCCAACATCACGAAAGAAAGATTGCTAAGGTTTGTCATGTCATGTCATTTTGACATTTGCTATTGATAATTTGACAAATGTAAACAATAAAATAAAGTTTTTATAATTTCACGCGGATGAATCCGCACGCGAACAGCTAGTTAAATTATTAAAGTTAGTTTTATAAGTGTAATCTTAACTAATATTAAAGAGAAAAGTTTAGTATTTCTGTATGCAATTGTTACGTACGAAAATCTTTAATTTGTTTCTACTCACTTATATAGCTATAACCGCAGCCATCTCCATTGTGTTGCGACTCACCTATAAACAAAAAAACAAAAGCTGTTAGAAATAAATCTCACTATAGGTACTAACATTATAAACACGAAAGTTTGATGGATGGATGAATATTTACTATGTCAGAGTAACAGATCTATTTGGCATAGATAACATAGTCTAAAAGAACATGCTTACTATTTATTTTTAAATCCGCACGAACGAAATCGCAGGAAAAATCTAGTGAGCTATTTCTATACAACAGTAAAGAGTTTTGCTGTCGTTATCAATGCCACTCAATACGATGGTTGAAAGTTAAACGTTTGTTGGAGAAAATTCGTTGTACGTTGTTGAGAAAATGTTAGTAAAATTATGAGAATATTAGATAATGAAACGTTGAAGACGCCGCGATCACACAGTCGTGACGCCGCGCGACACAACTGGGTAATTTTAGACAACGGTTCAACCATTAAATGAAAATGTTAGGAACTTTAAGCATATGCCGTGGTTCCATCCTTAGATAATACCACACACAACAAAAATAAACCTTAAAACTACACGAAGAAGAGTTCTATCTTGTCTAAATCTAAGGGATGCATCTACAATGACCTATTATAATCTCACGAATTCCCCGTGCGAACATGTGTTATTCGCTTTTATCAAATTGAATTCTTAAGTATCGGTGATAAGGTCTATAATGGCTCAATCGAATATCACAATCGAATTTCCGCTAGCTCGTCATGTGCCATTAAATTAAGTTGAATTACTCGGGTCTTAAGGTCGAGAATCGCTCGAGCAGGGATTATCAAAATTCCCGCGCCGCCGTCACGCGACATTAGATATCTCAAACTTTAAAACGGAACAATGGCGTCTTCCCTGTATTGAGTCTTAGAATGTTTGATGACTTGATACGAATATATCCAGGCTATATCAATAGCATCTTTTACCGTTTACAAATATCACAAATGTTTTCTAAATAAAGAAGGTTAATGGCCTGTCCCCCCAAATTGTTTGTCTGATAACAATCCAACGTGTAAAATAAGATGGAAATATCGGATTTTGTTACCTTATCTGACAATGACGTATTTTTAACCTATCTGAGCCTTTATCAGCCAGTGGTGGGACAGGCCCCAAAATTAAATATTGTGAAAAAAGTGTCTTCGTAGAGAATAAAAGAGAGAATCCTGTCTGCGTATAATGACGTAATTCTATACTTTATGGACCGTGAGGAATTTAATTTTGGCGTTATATTTTTGACCAGGGTGAGAGGGTCCGCGGTGAGGGCGGGGAGGGCTGAGGTTCTTTATCGTGGCCATTGCGGCGCCAGCACGTACGCATATTAGAACTAGGACCTTCTAAAAAGTCGTAAAGAGGTCAAGGGAGTCCCTTTGTACGTCTCCAAGCATTTCGTTCGTGTCGGAACTTTCATAAACTCAACTCAATAAAAAAATATTTAACACCAATAAAAAATCTAATTTCAAATTCATATTATTTTAAATACTCGTCTTTATATATAAAAAGAATTCCACTTTCAAATTTCCAAAACATGTGCGAAATTGTCTACGTGATTAACAGCTGTACCAAAAACAGTAACTTCATTGTCAGTTTAAAAAAAAAACATGGGAACTATAGAGACCGGACGCCATAACGAGGTAAAGGATGTCGAATACGGGCACATTGAAGTTACAAGTGATGGCTGTTGGTATCACTGATCACGTTTTAAATTTTTAATCACAATTTTTTTAATGTCATTAATAAATCTTATCTAATTAGTGACTTTGATGTAATATATACTAAGTTATAGTTGACATTTATAGTTAAGAACTAGTTTAGTACATAATTACTGTTCAAAAGTAACTTTGACATGATTAGCAGATTACGAGCAGGCGTACAACTTTGACTAAACTAACGCACATTTCCGCGCATTGATTCCTATGAGCTTATATGGAGGTGCGCACACTACTCGATTTTTACTTGTGCAACTAATGTGATTGGAATGCGAAACAATGGACAATCGCACAGCAGTTGTGCGATATTATAGTTAAAAATGTGCACCGGCTCTGAGATTGAGGTAATTGGATTTTTGTAAATATTTTTGTAGTTCAAACTATTTTTACTTTTTAAATAAAGTTTATATTATATTTCTGTGTTAATTTGAAATTAACCATAGAAAGAACTGATTTTATTTGTCTATTATTTTTTCAGATGCATCTTAATTAATCGTTTTAATGTTTAAATTGTGTTGCAAAATTTTGCATTTATATCCGATAATTTACCATCGAAGTTACTTTAAATTTATATTCAACGGTTTTAAAATATTCAAGCAACCCCAAGGGTTTAATAAAATACGAAATCATTTACCATCAATCAAGTATTGGTTTAATAAAGTGTCCCCAGAGGTCGCGTTAACACATTACTGAATATTAAGAAAATTATGGTTAACCGCATAACGTTTGACATAACTATAATCAAATAATATCCCACAACAAAGGCTACGGAGGTGTTAAATTAGCAATACAATTAGACGAAACCTCATAATTAAATCATACTAATATTATAAATACAAAAGTTTAGATGGATGGATGTTTATTAGAGTTTGTAGCCTAAACGGCTGAACGGATCTCCATGAAACTCGCCATGTAGAGCATAGTCTGGAACAAGTCACGGGCAACAGCTAGTTAATTATAAATGTAGTTTTGTGGTTTTATTAATGATGTTTGGAAAAAACGTGTATTTATGTGTGATATACGTCTTATTCAAAAATTAACTGCATATTTTCATAGATATAGACAAGTAAAAATACATCGTGAATTAGTAAATAAATAATTACACATTTATTTTACTAAGCAGTAATCTTTAACAATTCAGAATTTCATTTATGTTGAACAAAGTGTATAATCAAAATTGTCACTTCATTAAGGTAAAGATTGAGGAAAATTTTTTTTTAATGGCGATAGCAGATATTCATCGGCAAATTCAAATTCTCTAGAAACATTCACTGTTTCACATGGAGGGTGCGTGCTGTTGCCGTACTATGATAACTCGATTACGAAACTGGTAAATTTCCACTTTTCACTCATTTATTACCACGACAGATTTATAGCGAACAATAATATACGATTATTCTCAAATATGCAGAGAACTGTAGTAATATAATTACGACTTTCTGCAATTTATCAAAGGTTAGCAAAGTTGTTTTAAGTCCGCAACACATAAATTTTATTAGAACTGATTTACTATGTAAGACATCTTCGTTATTAGTGACTGTATATCTTATAAATATCAGTAACATATGGTAGGTGCCAAATGTCGTGCGGAAGTGGGGAGGCGCAGGCTCAGCGGGGACTGCGGGGCGGGAGGCGACGCCGCTTCCGGCCGCGACTGCAGCGTCTCGAGTTTTCCTAATGACGTGAATATTTCCCTCCTGACGTTTAATTAACTATCAAAAGCCGCGAGGACTCGACCGGGGACGGCGCGTCTCAAAAGCCCATACGATCCGCGAGGTCGAAGCTATTAGGAATAAGGTCATAAGCTTTAATGGGAGGCTGAATGGGTTCTTTTAATTCTGCAGAGTCAGGCTTTGTATTTAAATACGAGTGATTTGTTTGACCGTGTTACTTCGCAATTGTTATCGTTAGCACTTTAAATGTTTTAGTTTGTATTGAAATAGTTAAATGTAATTGAACAATTTTGATTTGAAACTGATCAAAGTTGTGTGGTATTAGTAATTTCTGTTTGTAATAAATTTATAAATATTTATTTCCTTGAGTAAATTGCTTAAAATATTATATCTAACCACAAATGGTTGGAATAAGTATTGTGGGTGACGGTCGACGCAGCCGTGCGTGTCATTGACCAGCTTTCTTTTGTGAGTTTCTGTGAGAAAATGCACAACAATTACTATATCATGACAATCTTACTATCTCACTGATCTTATATATGCGAAAGTTTAAACGGATAGACATAAGTTTGTTAAAGTTTGTAGCATAAACTGCTGGACGAATCTCGATGAAATATGACATAGAGGGAGAGCATAGTCAAGAAGAACACATACGCTATTTACTTTTTTTCAAATTCTGTGTGGACGCAGTCGCGGGCTTAAGCTGGTATATTAAACATAGTAAGTAATGACATCTTACTAATAATATAAATGCGAATCTGTATGTATTTTCAGATTAGACAGGGGTGTTAAATTAGTTTTACGTTTAAAAATGATAAAATGCATATAACATTACAATAATGACATTTGAATGATGAAAATACAATTACCGTTATCAATTTCTATCTTCAGTTACAACAAACCTCATCAATATTAAAGGATACCTTATAAACAAAGAGATAAAGTTGAAAATTCTATAAAAAGTAATGATTGTTAGTACGCTTGCTTTCACAAAAATAACGAATTGTTGAAGGCCAGCGTTAGCGCCCGGCGAATGGTTCCGTAGACTTTATGGTTTTTGGAATATTTCAAAGGAAGCCAGACGCGTTTGAGCGTCTAATTAAACGAGCTGAATACAACCTTTTTTCCCTTCCCTCTGGAGCCTGTTATTGTTAGATGTTGCCAGGCGTGTACACAAAAGATGTTATATTCATGTCATTTATTCTAGTCAAGTCTGAAATTATAAATCTGTGTTAGTTAAAATGTAAACTATGTGTATACTTTGATCAAATTTACAATTGTAATCTATATCTATACTAATATAATAAAGCGTAAACACACACTAATTCCTGGCGTAGGATGTCAGCAATCTCAGCATATTTATTAATAATTCTTTCTTAAATTAAAACCCCTACACTTACGACACGCTTTAGGCTATATATTTTCACGCTATTAAACTTAGGGGTAAATAAATTGGAATAAAACCTTCATGTAGGAAAGGGACCATAAACTACAAGCTGTCAACATTAACGAAGCAAGGCTATTATGGTAGCGGTAATTTTGACATTTGCAATTGAGAATTTGACAGATGTAAACAATAAAGTTATAAAACCTTCAAGCGGATGAAACCGCACGGGAACTTAAACTGGTCACTACCATCATTTCTACAACAATTGTGTGTGCAAAAATAATGTGACGTAAGTTAAACTTATTTTTATTAAACGTATAAGAACACTAAGTTTTAACTCGCTCCAACATAGAAGCTCTAAATCAATGTAATTTAAAAAGTACAAGAGAGCGTACTCGTTTGAACTCCGGCGGCGCATTACGACCATGAACAGAGCAACTGTAAGTTTTATACCCACGATAAATCTACACTTCCAACTAACAATAAAATTCCCAATGAAGAAAAAATCTATTTCTCACTTAAGGAATGTATGAAGACATTTTTCAGATAAGTGCGGTTTCCAATAGTGATACAAATATCATTCTTGCATATCAATATTATACATATTTTAATTTCGGTAGAAATTAACTTCGATCGTATTGAGGCAATTGATTGTATTGTTACTAGCTTTAACCCACGACTCTGTCTGCAAGGAATTTTATTAAGAAAATTAAGTAGCCTATATGTTCTTCCAGGCTTTGTTCTACATCTACGAGTATGACAAATATCATGTAGATGTTCTTACAAACATCTATCCATCAAAACTTTCGTATTTATATTACTAAGAAAAAGTTTAATAGACCTTTTATATGTCCTTTATATATATTTAAACATTTAAAAAAGTATTTTAATTGTAATCTACTTTATAAACTACAATTTGCATCTTCGCCACATGTTAGTGTCATCGACCGCTTGGCAATGCGTTGTAGAGCTATGAATCATTCGCAAGACCCGAGATATCAGCAGTTATCAGACAGTAATAACTTGCGCTGCTAGAGACTCCTATGTAGTGTATCAACACTTTTAATAGCCTATAAATTTATTGATTGTACAGTCAAGTACATAAATATGTATGCATTTACAAAAGTTTACAATATAGAAACTTGTATTCGTCTTAGATTTCAAATATATGTATGGACAATCTTAAATATACTATGAATACACCCAAGTAGTTTTGAAATTAACGATGTATACAAGCTTACAAGTTCTGTAAAAGTATACATATTAAGCTGACTGTACCTAAATGAAACATATTTGCATGTTTGAGTTAGGTATAACATTCTAGCGCAATAATCTTATGAAAGTTTGTCAGAATTTAATAAGTACTACAATTTTTATGTACGTCGTTCAAAAGTTCAATCTATATCTGAAAAAAAAATTACACACTCATTTGTTTGTTTCAAAGCAGTGTATTTGGTTGCCGTTGAAAACTATCAATTGAAACCCCTCAATCATCGTCCCGCAAAGGAACACGTAATGCAAACGTACACAGAGGGATCAGAGCCGTTTGTCTGTTTGTTTGTTTATACTCTGTTCGTGTTTGCGCGCCGCTTAGTGACGTCACAGCGCACCTCCTGTTCAATTTGCTCGTACTGAGTCAGCTATGCCGTTTTGATTGACTTTAATGAACAAATGTAATTTTAATTTATTCATGAAGCCATTCACTAATTGTGACGCAATGTGGATTGTTAAAGCCGACGTTTGTTTTTAATTGATTCCAAAACTCAAATATAATTTATCGTAATTGAAACGTTACCCGCAACCAATTAATTATTACATTTTGAATGCCAATAATCGAAGTTTTAGTTACCGCGTGAATTATTTCTATATCCATCTATACTAAAATTATAAAGAAGAAAGATGAGTATTTTTGTTTGTATTAAAATAACTTAAAAACTACTTGGCCGATTTCAAAAATTCTTTCATCATTTAAAAGCTGCTTTATTATTATTTAATTTCACGACAAAGTCACGAGCAACAGCTAGTAATTGATAAAATATTTAAAGACATTCTGAAGAATATCAAAATGTTATTTAACGCATCAGAAATAAGGCCTATTATATAAATCACCAAATTAACTCTAAATAGAGTAGTTATAAATTTGAAATATATTATCTAACTAAAATAACAAGACAATCTGTAGAAGTGTCAAGAAGAATAAGAGGATTGCTTGAGGCTACGTAAATATCATTTATCTATAAAATATCACTAACAGTGGGAATCTCCCTGTAGACTCGACGCAATAGCTGCGGGCTGAATGCGAATATCGTAGCTCTAAATGCGTGAAAGCTACGCCGCTACGCCGTAGGCGACAGCTACAAGATTATAGACGGTTTCGTTCAGCTTACAATTTAGAATTTAAATATACACGTGTTATTACATCTGTATTATTTTAAATATTAGTCTATACTTCTATACTAATATAATAAAGCGTAAATACGCTACTTCGTGGCGTAGGATGTCAGCGCAGCATATTTTTGAATAATTCTTTCTTTAATAAAAAGCCCTACACTTACAACACGCTTTAAGCTATATATGTTTACGCTATTAAAAGGGGGAAATAAATTGGAAAAAACCTTCATGTGGTAAAAGGACCATAAACTACAACATTAAGGAAGCAAGGCTGTAATGGTAACGGTAATTTTGATTGCAATTGAGAATTTGACAAATGTAAACAATAAAATAAAGTTTTTATAATTCCACGCAGATGAAGCCGCACGGGAACAGCCAGTATCAAATAAATCTTCCTGAATTCCAATGTTATACTCGATTAATATAGACTTAGACCAAATAAATACAAGTTAATTTTAATGTATTCAAAATTAATTATATAACAAGGTTATATGAATCCTAATGATAGCTACTGATATACAGGATTTGCGCGGTCAGATTTAATCGGTCGATTCATAACGCCGGCCCTGCAAATGGTACGCTTAATCATCTCGGTGAGCGATCGTCCGCAGCTGTTTGGGTCCTCATATTTTTTGTTGACCTCGAGCCTTTGTGCTAATCGATGACATTAGAAATGTGAAGGTCCCGTTGACCGCGATAAAGTGGTCACACGGATTAAACGCATTAATCAATTTATCAAAGCAAGGATTGTATTTGCGAAAATTTTATTTTTTACCAACGATAAAACGTGAAACGTTTTTGTTTTGCTTGAAATTTTGAACTGACGGTATTTTTTAAATATACAGGCTACTTACTAGGTTGTTTTTAAATTCCGCGTGGAGGTAGTCGCCGTCAAAAGCTAGTAATGAGTTACAATCGAATTAAATTCCAAGCCTAAGGGTCAACACTTATCATTGACTGCAAAGCCGAGGAGTCTAAAGTCGAGGACCCTTCCCGATTCATCGGACATGTTATCTGGCGGTCGCAGCGGTTTTAATTGGTTTATAAATAACCGCTTTTCCGCCGAACCCTTCCCACCCTCAGGGTGGATTTTAGAAGGTATATTAAAATAAGGCAAGTCTTGAAAACAACGCTCGTTTTGTTAATGTAATAAAGAAGCTGCAATTATTTTTTCCTCGTTTTTATTTATGCGGTAATTTGGGGCGAAATTGTAAATCTTTCTTTATGAATTACTAGCTGTTGCCCGCGACTTCGTCCACGCAATATTAAGATAAAAAAAAGTAGCCCGTCTATGTCATCTACCCTTCAGGGAAAGTCCGGTCGAAGCGACCCAGCCGTTTCAGAGATTACCCGGAACAAACGCGGCTTGCAGACAGACAGATAGACAGACAGACAGACAAAAAAATTTTGAATGCGATTTTCGTTATCAGCAACGCAAATACATCATCTTCCCGAAATCTGGATTTTTTCTTTTGATATTACAAACAGACACTCAATTTTATTATATGTACATATAGAATTTTATTTGACGTGGTTCGTGCTATATGTATAATAGCTGTTCCACGCGACTTCGTCAGCGCAGCATTAAAATAAAAAAGACACGAAGTACATAATTAAATTGGCAAAATTTGAATAAAAAGATAACCGCCTGCTTCACCGGTTGCCAACAGTCTTCAGCTGTAAATCATCCAAAACCACCAAAAACTAACTTAAGCGAGCAACAGCGGTAGAGCCCGCTTTAACAGCTTCCTACGAATGGGCCGGCTCGCCCGGTGCAATACCACGACCACTCAAAAGACAGGCGTGAAGTGGGAGCAATTCCGCGTTTCGTCAGATGAGTGTCGTGCCGGAGGCCCAACTTTAGTCCCTTTTCCTTCTCACCCTTTTTCTTATAAGAAAAGGATGGAAGGGAAAGTGGATTTGACGGTGGAGGAGACGCATAGGAAGGGGATATATTCTGTTTATACCTGCTTCCACTTGCATTCATTTGCAAATCAGATACAATTACCAGAAACCACCTTAATTGAATAAGATCTCCTTGCAATCTTTTATATCCACCTGTACTTAACCTACAACTTCCTGAACCTGAGGTGAACCACCTGTTACTACCTTCAAGCACCTATTAACATTTGCAACTCCCTTAATCCACCAGAATCTAACTGCAAACGTCTGACACCATCTGCAGTCTCTTGTAGTGACATGTAACCTTTTTTTTCTGCAACCCCTCGCAACCACATAGTCCATGTGTTACTCCAGACTTTATTTTATTACTATTCAAAATCTCAATTGTATAAGTCAAGGCATTGCGGAATTATCGAGTAAATACGTAAATAACAAATAACTACACATCCCTCCGGAACCCGACATTTTTCGCCGATGAAAAGTATCACACATGTTATTACAGACTATGTTCTATCTGTACTAAATTTCAGTAAAATATTTTTAGCCGCTGCGGGGTTAACGCGTTAACATGTAAATGAGAAAACAACACATATCCTCGGAAACCTAACATTTTCGGGGTAGAAAAGGATTCCACGTGTTATACCATACTATGGTCTGTAGCTATACAAAATCACAATAAGTTGTTTAGCCACTACGGACTAATCGTGTAAATATCTAAATAACAAAAAAACTACATATCCCTCGGGAACCTGACATTTTTCGGGGATGAACCTTTTCCCACTGTGGTCCAGACTTTGGGCAATATATGTGCCAAATTTCAATAACATAAGTTGAACCGTTGCAGAATTATCGAGTAAAACATTAAAAACAAAATTAATGTATCCCACGGGAACCGTAACTATTTCCAGGATAAAAAGTAGTAGTAGTGTGTTCTTCCAGACTATGCTCTACATCTGTGCCGAATTTCATGGAGATCCGTTCAGCGGTTTAGGCTACAAACTCTAACAAACGTCCATCCATAGATCTAAACATTTAAAAAAAGTTTAAAATTTATAGTATTTAAATATGAATTATGATTGCCCACGACCCACGATTTCGTCCGCGTGGAGTTTAAAGTTCAAAACTTACGTTCGCCCTTTTTTTCATCCTATTACCTAAAGTATTATCTTAGTAGTAAGCTACGTAATGGACTACTACGGTGAAGGAAAACATCGTGATGCAACCTGCACATATCGGAGAAGAAATTCAAAGATACATATGTGTGAAGTCAACCAACCCGCAGTGGTCCAGCGTGGTTGACTATGTCCTAGTCACCCTAACTTAGGGTAGGCTCCGAGCCCCTCAGTGGGGACGTATAGTGAGCTGGTGATGATGATGATGATGATGATGATGATGATGATGATGATGATGATGATGATGATGATGATGATGATGATGATGATGATGATGATGATGATGATGATGATGATGATGATGATGATGATGATGATGATGATGATGATGATGATGATGATGATGATGATGATGATGATGATGATGATGATGATGATGATGATGATGATGATGATGATGATGATGATGATGATGATGATGATGATGATGATGATGATGATGATGATGATGATGATGATGATGATGATGATGATGATGATGATGATGATGATGATGATGATGATGATGATGATGATGATGATGATGATGATGATGATGATGATGATGATGATGATGATGATGATGATGATGATGATGATGATGATGATGATGATGATGATGATGATGATGATGATGATGATGATGATGATGATGATGATGATGATGATGATGATGATGATGATGATGATGATGATGATGATGATGATGATGATGATGATGATGATGATGATGATGATGATGATGATGATGATGATGATGATGATGATGATGATGATGATGATGATGATGATGATGATGATGATGATGATGATGATGATGATGATGATGATGATGATGATGATGATGATGATGATGATGATGATGATGATGATGATGATGATGATGATGATGATGATGATGATGATGATGATGATGATGATGATGATGATGATGATGATGATGATGATGATGATGATGATGATGATGATGATGATGATGATGATGATGATGATGATGATGATGATGATGATGATGATGATGATGATGATGATGATGATGATGATGATGATGATGATGATGATGATGATGATGATGATGATGATGATGATGATGATGATGATGATGATGATGATGATGATGATGATGATGATGATGATGATGATGATGATGATGATGATGATGATGATGATGATGATGATGATGATGATGATGATGATGATGATGATGATGATGATGATGATGATGATGATGATGATGATGATGATGATGATGATGATGATGATGATGATGATGATGATGATGATGATGATGATGATGATGATGATGATGATGATGATGATGATGATGATGATGATGATGATGATGATGATGATGATGATGATGATGATGATGATGATGATGATGATGATGATGATGATGATGATGATGATGATGATGATGATGATGATGATGATGATGATGATGATGATGATGATGATGATGATGATGATGATGATGATGATGATGATGATGATGATGATGATGATGATGATGATGATGATGATGATGATGATGATGATGATGATGATGATGATGATGATGATGATGATGATGATGATGATGATGATGATGATGATGATGATGATGATGATGATGATGATGATGATGATGATGATGATGATGATGATGATGATGATGATGATGATGATGATGATGATGATGATGATGATGATGATGATGATGATGATGATGATGATGATGATGATGATGATGATGATGATGATGATGATGATGATGATGATGATGATGATGATGATGATGATGATGATGATGATGATGATGATGATGATGATGATGATGATGATGATGATGATGATGATGATGATGATGATGATGATGATGATGATGATGATGATGATGATGATGATGATGATGATGATGATGATGATGATGATGATGATGATGATGATGATGATGATGATGATGATGATGATGATGATGATGATGATGATGATGATGATGATGATGATGATGATGATGATGATGATGATGATGATGATGATGATGATGATGATGATGATGATGATGATGATGATGATGATGATGATGATGATGATGATGATGATGATGATGATGATGATGATGATGATGATGATGATGATGATGATGATGATGATGATGATGATGATGATGATGATGATGATGATGATGATGATGATGATGATGATGATGATGATGATGATGATGATGATGATGATGATGATGATGATGATGATGATGATGATGATGATGATGATGATGATGATGATGATGATGATGATGATGATGACTTGGAAATATAACAAAAGCATATTCTGGTCGTGGATAGGCATAAAGTTCTATAACTTAGGATATATATAACTCGACTACATTTAGCTAAATAGTACGAATTGAAATCGAGACGTAACTTGATTCGACCTTCAAACCTAACATCATTAACAACCCTCAAGAAAAATACTCTTCGACGCGAGAAATGAAAGCTTCACTTATGAAACCCTTCTCAATGAACGAAATCCATCAACGCTTTTAAAAGCGAAGACACCTAAGTTCACATATAACATTACAAAAAATCACCACTTACGCTACAATACATATGTAATTATTATGAATTATTTATGAATTCATGCCGTGTATTTTATTATTATAATTTCTAATTGTTATTACAGTGATAAAATAATTCAACAATATGTGTTTATCGCAATACCGACCTTCGCACTTAAAAAATTAGTAATAAAACAAAACATCGACAAAGATCTCGATTGTTTTAAATTAAATATAACCACGAAAATAATTAAAGTTAAAACAAACACGCGAGAGTGAAAATTATTAATATGTAGAGGGCTAGTCGTTTCGCGTGATGATGAATATTAAAAAGAAACCTAAATAAATAAGTGCTTTATTTGATTTAGGGAGAAACGATTGACGCAAAAGCTCGGGGAATTTGTACGTTTTATAAAACAAAACTGTAGAAAGGTAAATGTAAAGATTAAAAATTATCAGGCGTCAGAAATTTAATGGACACGGCGCACCAATTAACGCGATCCTTATCAGTTAACCGTGTTTAAAAAGCTTTCATTGTTAAATCCACGTTTGACGAGCTTTTAAGCTTATGTAAGATTTTTTTTTTAGTATCACAATCTACGTGTCTAATTCCTCACAAATCTACGGATATTACAACCATAAAGCTCGCTACATACGCTCACTTACTTACAGTTTACTGAATAGTTCGACTGTTCAGTTAACACTGTCATTTAAAACTGGACGTCAGTAGAGAGCTTCGTTTATATTTTGGAAATTAAGACTTACGGTCACTTTAATACACAGCTGGATAAATTAAACAGTGCAGAGAAATCAATGCCGATCGATGTTAAGTTATTCATACATAAAATACACAAGTATGATAAAAATATAAAAGCTGTATACGAGGCAATAGCACCTTTTGCAATAACATACTCTGTTAATACCCTTTAATGAGCTGTTGGTGCATGATTAAAATGCACACATTGATGGAGACATTAAAGCGAAAAAAAAAATCATCTCATACACTATAATAGAGAAAAGGGGCTTGCAATATATATCAATAGCGCGCTGACAGCTCACCCTACGATAAAAAGAAGTAACAACAGTTTTTTTTCTTCAATATATTGCATAGATCGGAGAACTTATAGATGCGTTCACCACCCCGTTTTAATAGCTTGTGACATTTGATTAATGGCCCTGAAACGAGGGATGGTATCGTGGCATATCTCGAACATTTCTTCACCCTCGTCCCCTATCTTTTTCGAACTAATTTTAATGTGAACCGATACTCGAAGTCTTTGAGCCTCCCTGAGTACAATTACTTTTAACAGTGGATGGTACTTTTGGTTCGCTTTGATGGTAATTAATGGTACGGAAATATGGGAAAATGGAGTGTTATGGTTTGTATTGTGTATACAAATATTAATAAAATTTATTTCTTATACAGAGTACTTATGTTAAAAGCTGTATTTTATAAAACGACAGTCGACACAAACATGTCATTTGGACTTTTAAGTATTAACTGAAGTCTTTATTAGTCAAAGGATGCTCTAGGAATCTTACTATTCATAATATTATAAAAGCGAAAGTTTAGATGGATCGATAGATGTTTGTTAGAGTTTGTACCCTAAACTGCTGAACGGATCTGTATGAAATTTGGCATAGACGTAGACCATAGTCTGGAAGAACACATAGGCTACCAACTTTCGTTTTTTTTAAAATTCCACGGACGGACGGACGGAGTCGCCGGCGAAAGCTAGTAAGTAATAATACGTCGATATAAAATATCACTTTAGTTCCGTAGCAGATTCTGCAGGAGCTATTTTGCAGTAAAACTTTAGAAAACAAGCGCGAAAAAATATTCTCAGTTCATTTGATACTTTCCTTTGTTTCATTACACAGCCGTACGCGCTCGGGTCCCCGAACGGCCGTTCGTTTCCTGCAAAGAGCGAACGCGAAAGCCACTTCGAATCGCAAGGGAATTGTATATTCGGCCATCGATAGAAATTCACTCGCACGCTCGAATTCGGCCAAATAAAATTTTAGCAAAATTGAATCGGCCGCTTGACGCCGGCAGACCGTAAAATTGGTCGGCGCGGGCAGCGCGGGCAGCGCGGCCGAGTGGAGATTCCGTCTTTGGTGTTTGGCCGAATTATGCCGTCCAGTCGCTTTCAAACTCCTGAATTATACATGACGGCCGGTGTGTGATTTACTACGCGATGTCAATATGCGTTATATGCGTAACTCTATATGTTATATTTTCAATGTCACAAACTATTGTAACCACGTTATTAATTCGTTAATATTATAAATACATTAGCTAATAAGTGATTATAGAATGATTTTTTATTTGCAAATACAAAGAATATGAACATCAAAAGTCAGCGCACATTTTTCAATGCAACGTCCATTTCAGTCAGAAATAACATTGGATCAGCCCTAACGGCGCATTTGCAATATACTTCCGATTTCTTTCTACTTCACCCTCGTCATTAACCGCCGAGGCAGTGGTTCCTTTTCAACTGACCCCAGAAGTCGCCTTCAATGGCCATTCGCCATTAATTCATGGGGACCTTTTGTATAATTCACGGGATGGGAAAACTACAATGTTAGATACAGGAAATGGAGATTTCACCGACTAAATGTATTCTTGATATATTTCTGATCAACTGGACGAGGGTTGGTGTTTGTCGGCAAATGGCTTTGTGAGCGTTCTTTCACGTTTACCAATAAGCAAATGGAAGGCGATGTAATTAATGTTTCCGTTTTTATAATTGTCAGAAACATTTTTGTGTATTCTGAATAGGTACTAGATTGTAGATACATTAAATATTTTCTTAGTTAACTAGATACATTATTGAAGATATTAATTAAAATACATTTATAATCAATTTCCTTTTGTAATATCAAGCCTTTTAACTATTCGCTACTTACGTGCAACTATTACGAAACTTTAAGTGGATGTTTTCAGCAACAGTGGATACGAAGCAAAGAAAGCACCGCCTTTGTTTATTAGCGAGCTTTTGTGTAACATTAGACTTGTATTGGAAGGCTTCACGTGCGACGGTAGACAACCAGTCTGGAGTCTAAGCTACCTCACTACTAATAGAATTTAAACTACTAAAATCCCACCTGTTGCCAAAAATTAGCTTAAAAACTAAGTGGAGCGAACTTTCTAAGCCTTTCACACGAAAGCGATAGTTCAGCGAGCTTTTAAGCTAAAATTATTAAGCTCAAGTTGGACGGCGCGCAGTTTGAAGTTTTGCCGTTTCACCTTTACCGTTGAGAATAAGCCATCTTTAGTGCTTTGACACTAAGTCTAAACTCTGTACCCATTAATTTAGTTTATGGTTTAACTCTGTGACATGCAGATTAGGTTGCTAAAGGATTTAAAGAAACATGAGCCGTAGTGCAGATGAACCGCGCTCGAGATAACTGTAGTAAAACTTTCATCTACAGTGTAAATTATGTTTGTTCAGATTTCAGAGATATCATATTTTAGGTCAAATATTCGTATTAATATAAATTTTATTCATTGTCTTTTAACATGACAGTTACATTGTTGTTAATGAATCAAGACATCAAAAGTCACGCGTTGCATTCTCTATTTATCCTGATATCTACCATTTTCCTTGGATCCATTATTGAGAATGAATAGTACACTAATAAACTACTAGGTAGGGTATTCAAGGCCGAGACGCCCCGCTAATTCCCCATTAAAAGAGGCGAGGTAGCGAGGGGCAAAATAACAAATAGTTTTTGCGGAGGAAAAGAGCACTAAAAGATAAAGACGCTGTACTAGGAGCACATAAATAGTGAAGCGACTTTCTGTTGCACAAAATAAGAGACGTATTTAATCTGGAAACGAAACTACACGTTTATTTTCAATGGTAAAGGAGTAAACTGTTTTTGTTTCTAAAATCTTATGTTTTTTTACTATTTACATTTTTTATATGACCACTTAATTAGATTCATATCAAAGTATGTTACAAATAATTTAAATAGCGATGCGGTTCAAAACCGCAACTGTAATCAACTGCGTTTAAAAGTTTTTTAAAAACTACATTTCATGTCATATTTCAAAAATAATTTCTTTATATAAACATTAATAGTAAGTTAAAATAACATATCAAAATGTATTACTGCTTGTGTTAAGATAACCTTGATATCCTAAATCAAATAACCTTGAATGTGACACCAAAATTGGAGCTGTCAAAATATGGAATATTAAAATATTTCCATCAGCATCATTAGAGAAATAAGGTTATGATAGCTCGGTGTACCGCTTTGTTATAAATATCAGAGTTTTTTCCAGTTGGCTGAGCTGTTTCCCGAGTAAGTTGTCGGTATAAGATGTTTTATTTAAACGGAGCTTGCTTTCTGATAAATGAAGGCGCGCGTGCGGTCGGCCGGCGGCGGGAAATTGATATTTTAGTTGAAAGGGGAGCTGCCAGCCAACGGCACATCCAGCGGTTACCACATTTCTATCTGAAAATTAAAAATACATTTGATATCCTAACGTTTGATCGTTAATGTAATTAATACAATCCATTCAACTTTAAACCATATTTCAAGTAATACTTTCGTTTAATGCTAAGTTTCTGAAGTTACCACTTATTTTGTCAGTACCTAACAAGTGTTAGTTTGACCTAAGTTTTAACGGAATAAAACTCAAGTTAATTCAGAAACACATTTCATGAATATATCGAACTAGACCCTAATGAACAGTTAAACACTGGGAAACTGGCCATAAGACAATTTAACGATTCAATAAAAACATGTGAAATCCATTATATTTAAGGTAATATTTAGTAGTAACGACTAATTCAGTTTACTACTTCATATTTTATTCATTTATATTTCATATATATATTCATTTACATGATCTGTGAACCGAGCGATAATCTTCGACAATCTCAAGAACTTGTCTACCTTTGATAACACTCCCTATAATAAGCTTTTTGTTAAAACTGGTCTCTATTCAAAGTATGTACACAGGATAGACAAATCTATTGAGAATGTATATTCACATAAAAAGCCCAAAGGATGGCATGGGCAAACCAAATTTTTTTATCTAGTAATTAATCTCTTTTCGAAGTATAAAATGTCCTATAGCAATTAGTGTTAACATTATATTAACCTCCCTACTCGTATTTATATGAGTAGTTACTGCAACAATTAACATTAACTAGATATTAAATCCATTTTCAATGTTATCGCTCTATATCATTCTGGAATGATATCTTTGGAGATAAAAGTTTTTAAAGTTATATTTTTTCCAACAAAAGACGATTTCTTTGTTTAAGTTAAAATTCACTTAAACCAGTAATATGTATCTCTTTGTTTTTAAAAATTTAAATTATATTTTACTAAATTAATTTGTTTTAAATATCTCGTCTTTCAATTGTTTTATAAAGTTTTCGGTACATTGTCTCAACAGATCAATGCACCCTAAATAAAGTTTCATTCATTATTATATTAATATGCTTGAAATAAGTTTTAATCAATGAATACCTTTTATCCTAAATCGAGTTGCTTATTGAATAAAGCGTCGATTATTGGAAAATTCTTTCATAGACGCCGGGACTTTGAAAGCGGAGCGTTTTATGAAAAAGTAAATTTAAATATTAAGTAAGTAATGAACGGAACAAATAAATGGACCCTCGAAATTCCACTCGAAGCTTTGCGGACCTTTAAGACTTTTAACGAGGCTCATTCGAGTGCTTTCCGAACTCTAATAAAAAGATCATAATAAAAAGTATGGAGTTCTGTGGCCTCCATTATCAGATGGGGCATGGGGGGGTTACATTTTAATTGTATGCTAAGCTCTCTTTATTATTCTGTGGCCGCGCCATCCATTTGCCCGTTGCCCGATGCCCGCTTGTTTCTATGGGACAATCCCTTTTTGGTGGAATATAATTCTACGGAGCCGATTATGCAGGTACGACGTCTAAACAAACACTATTTGAATAGTGTATCTAAGAGATTTCGATAGAATTTCACATCAAGGGATTTCATTAAAATTCACATAAAGAATAAAAAAATAATATTCACAAAATCATCTAACTAGGCTTCGCCTGTGACTCCACCCGCGTGGAATTTAAAAAACAAAAGTAAGTAATCTATGTGTTCTTCCAGACTATCCTCTACATCTATGCCATTCATCGAGATCCGTTCAGCAGTTTAGGCTACAAACTTTAACAAACATCCATCCATATAAACTTTCGCATTTATAATATTAGTAGTAAAGTTTACACTGGCTTTATTTTATTTTTTAAATTATGCAATACGATTATTTTTTAACAAATCGGAAGCTGTTACGATAATAAAACAGTTCCCAATATAATCTTATCTTAAAACAACAAATTAGTTCCAAAAACTCACAAAGTCGTTGTGTACGATAATAGTTATAAATAACTTTATAACGAATGCAATGCACATAAAATGCACGAGCCACTATCAAAGGTTAAAAAACTAGAACATAGTTAAATGAGATTAAATTTCCATTAATTTTTACAAGCGGAGATAAGGTTTTTTATTAGTTACGTTGTAATCCACTATTATCTCACTCGACGTCTCAAAAGCTCATGTTATCTAATAAAAAAAACAACGAGTTTATCTTTACAACTCAAGCAAACATGACCTCAGGACGGTTATATTAACAAGCCTGTTTACCACCCAATGATTGTTTTACGATGTTGTAAATGACTACATCTAAAGCGGTTTCATGCAGTTTATTGTAAATATAGGTTATTATTTTAAAATCTATACTAATATAATAAAACGTAAACACACACTACTTCGTGGCGTAGGATGTCAGCAATCACAGCATACTTTTAAATAATATTTTCTTTAGTAAAAAGCTCTACATTTACGACACGCTTAAGGCTATATTTTCACGCTATTAAACTTACGGGTAAATAAATTGGAATAAAACCTTCATGTGGGAAAGGGACCATAAACTACAAGATGCCAACATTAAGGAAGCAATATTATTATGGTAACGACAAATGAGAATTTGACAAATGTAAATATAAAATTAATATTAGCACATTTTTTTGTTTGTCTAACATATCTATGTGTCGAAATTGTGTTTGATTTTAAGTTATAAAATGATTTCGTTGATCTTTACTGTAATAGACTTTGAATAAATAACGAGGGCGACATTTTTAAAGTTACCAAATAAACAAATAAAAGTCAATAAAACAGAATTGATATGATTAACTTGAAAAAAATATATCGCCGGTTTTCATGACAAAAATGGTGATTTTTTTTGTCGATGACGTGTTTGTATTGCAGATTTCAACAAACAAAACTACCGACCATCGACAGCTCGGAGCGTGGTGTCTATGACTGTTTTTTTTTTCGTTCCGTTTACATTTGTCGGTCCATCTATCAGTATTGTGTGCGTGTCCACGCGAAGTTAATTTATGAGTTGTTTACTCGCCAAACACGCTAACTGACGCCATAAAATTGTCAACTGTCATCCGATTGGTGGGCGCGATTGTAGCATCTATATATATAAGGAATAAGATTGAAATTGCTACAAAACAGAGAGCTTGAATAAAGTCAATCATTATGATATAACGGTCAACAGAAGTTTAATAATATTTTGTATTGTTTGTATACGTTATGTTTATAAGGTGTTTTAATTAATACAAACAGAATTAAACTCAATTTAACTTTATATGTACATATGTAGTTTCAAACTAAGTCTTGGCTATTTACTAGGAGATTGACTTGTAATCGATCTCGCAAACATCTAGGTCAGGTCTAGATTGTCTAAACTCCTTTATCATCATTCAATGACAATAATAAAGAAGTAAGTTCGTGATATTTTAAAAGGTTAGATTAACTTTAATAGGATTGTAAAAAGGCGAGTAAAAGCTGTCGCTAAAACCATACGTAAATTCAATTGACTAAGATGTCACAATAAATTACATCGGAAGCGGCCCTATATACGTCCCGTATATGGGAAAATTGTAAAAAACAACACAGAAAAAAGGACAAAAAAGAGGGAACGCGAAACGATTCCGCGCGAAAATGGGCGATTTAACTTTTTCAATTAAACGAGCGCGGCCGTATTCTGACCTAGATCCGGATTCTGGCGGTTTAGAGCGGAATGCGCCGGTGCGTCCACCAAATGGAAACGGTTCCGTTTGTATGTAGTTTGCGGAGCCGCGTGGAGCCGCGTGGAGCCGCGCTGAACCCCCGAACAAAACAAACGCCAAAGAAAGTAAAGAGGTCAGAGAATCGCAACCAATTTGAAATGCACTTTCAATTAAAGCTTTTAGTAAGCCACTAATCTAATTATTTTACTCTTAATTACGAGAGTTAAGTAACGCTTTTATCCGTTTAAGTTAAAAGTAAACGACTCTATTTATATTTTTTATTTTAAATGAAAAGGGAATAATATTTATGCCCGTTTAATAAGTAAATAAGTCTCACGATCGTTTCGAAGAAAATTACCTTAAGTGTAATACTAAAACCGACAAAAATATTGTCATATTTTTTTTGTTTGTCCTATAATTCGAAAGTATGAAGTCAGGTCATAGACGTGTTGGTTTACGACCGTCACAGTAAACAGCTCGGAAATTGTGTCACAGAATAAACTTACAATATATAATATTTTTCTTTGCGTCAACCAACCGACTCATAAAAAAGGGTACGAGAAGGTCGCTTGATCAAATTTTCCAAATAGAACGAAAACGGGTTAAATATAAAAGTATATTTTTTACTATTTATAGTCATTTTTATCTAAATTTCTGGTCATTACCAGTTCCAAACAGTTCCAAATTTATCATTCACTAAGCTGTTAGTGGTTTTGAGAACGTTTAGAATACTTCAAGTACATTTAAATAGTAAACAAAGTATCAATTAAGCAAAATTGAGCAAAGCATCCAAGTGCTTTAGCGACATTAAGTGAAATAACTTGAGGTTGGTTAGAGTCAAAAACTTGGTCCGCACACGGGTAACTCGTGTTTCTACGTACGTGGTTTAATTGCAAACTGAATGGAGGCCGACCTTGTCCTAATTAAAGTTCCAATCAACTCAAAGTTGGCACCGACTGACCGAAGACCGCCGCAAGTGTGTGCCCAAGTTGGACGAAATTCGCCGAAGTTTGCCGAAAGCGATCGAAGTTTGCCGGAGGCTGCCGCGGGGCGCCGAAGTGGGGCCGATCAATACCCCACCCCGCGCCCCGCGCTGCCCGCGCCGCGCGTCATTCCGGGGTAAAAGTCACGCTTTCAGGATAGCCGGCGAATTCAGGCGGTCAGGTTCCGCAAGCTAGGACTTAAGGGGTTTAAATCACGTGTCCATTAGATGGGTGTTTAAGTCAATATTTAATGACTTCTTGTTGATACTTTTCAGTCGACTTCCGTAACATACAGTGTGTAGGCTGTACTAAAAGGTACGAAACTTGATTAAAAAGTCATTCACATATTTTTTTGTAATTCTCAAATTAAGTAATTACTTAACCTGTGTTCAGTAACTTAAATATAGTAATCTTTAATTATCTCTAATTGTTTTAGTGCTAAATCTCATTTTAAAAAATAATTTCCGTCTTGTTTTAAGCTTAAATAACTAACTAAAGGCTCAAATAAATCACTTAAAAACACTCACTCATTGTCCAATTAAATTGATAACTTATAAATATCACTTCTAATAAAAGATCCGAACTGAGATCTCAAGATTTAGAGCTAGCAATCTAACCACTGGGCTATATGTCTGTAAAAACAAGCTCGTAGAAATGTAGAAAATATGAGGCCGCTTTCATATATAGGTCACGGCGGAGACGAGGCGGGTCGGTCTCAATGCCGCGGCAGCGGGAAATCGCCTGTCAAATCAAACCGACTGAATGCATTGAACATCTTGTTTATATAACTTAAAATGCATTTAAACTAATATTAATATTTAATTTTTGTTTTAGGAGTGGGGTTAGCAATTAACTTTACATATTCGACGTTCTAACGACGATCAAAAACATCGTGATACACATATCTGAGATGAAATTCAAAGATGTGTGTGAAGTCTTGAACACAGGGCTAGATTAAGTCCTAGTTAAACTTAGACTCCAGCCTCTGGGAGTACAAAGCTATGGTCGAAAAACGTTGCCATAGCAAACTGGAGGACCGTGGCCAGAGATAGGCAGAAATGGAAGAAGTTGCTAGACCACGACAAGGCCCACAAAGGGCTGTAGAACTATAGAAGAAGCTCGAGCCTCGGTTGCTATATAGAGCTAACGATAGACAATTTTAGGTGTTTTATAAACTACATGTTTATATAAATAATATTATTTATAACATTTACACATTATCCGCAATTTAGTTGTCAAAGTAAATTCACGAACCAAATTTAATCTTTAAACTTTACTTAATATTACACTTAACAGTATAATACTGGTATAAGCGGCGGCTTAACTTGGAATTAGCAAAACTTAAAGTTCCCTCGAATGGTATTTCGGAAACGACTCGTGTGGTTAAGTTACGGATCGAAACTTAAGCACGATATGTAATCTATCAAGCATCAATATACTGAATAAATTACAATACAAAGTTACTTTTATTTACCTTTTGAAATGATTTATTAGTGTATTGTTATACGTTCAAGGGTAGTCAATTCAATTCTCAGTAAATTTTCGTCAAAGCGTTATTTGAAAAGATTGTTTTGACAATTTAAAGAATAAAGTTAAGCTATTTATACTTCCGTTTTGTAGCGAATTTAATCTAATCAAACGTATACACTAATTCAATCTTTACGTGTTTTAAATAAATATATCTACAATTTGTTGCTCTTGTAAAAAATGTTCGTAGCATTTGCAACGAAATTGATGGCGTGAAATATCTCAGTTTATCTTTTAGCTGCAAAATCTATGAACAATATTGGCCGTAATGTCAGATAGTGTCATGTATTGAAAATGAATATGTCGATGTTTTGTTTGGTCGCTATCGTAGCGGCCGGCCGGGAGTGTGTGCCGAGCGCTAGTGTACATTAAAGTCGTGTGGTACAAGCTATTCACTGAAAGCGATTATTTTTATTTATATTTTATAAACTGTACAATGATTTTCATCACTAGAATTCTATCTATCTTGAGTCGGAGAACATTAAATATTAATTATGTGGACATGAATTGTTTATTTTTGACACACTATTATTACTATAATAAGTTGAAAATGAGGTAATTTATATGTCGGATATATTACTATCGAAATCAAAGAGCTTATCACGAATATTCGTGAGAAAGTTTACGTAACGTCATCGACAAAATGACGATAGACCCTCAGTAGTTGAAAAGTTTCTTAAGGGTTTATTTGCTTTATTTAGAGCATCATGTTACGAGGTAATTAATATTCCCCGCTACTCGCTCATGCCTTATACCGTGTAGCATAAGCTTACCGCACTAAAGTACACAACTTACCCTCCTGTGTGCCGTAAATTTACGATGCATGTGCTTCGGGAATTTCGTTACGGCGCGCCTCGACCGAACGCGGATTTTCACACCGATTTTCATTGTTACAAGTTCACGCGTAAGGTCGATAATGTTCGATACTGCTTCATTAAAAACGTGAGCTAATTTTCAATCTAATCAGAGGGTTACAAGGATCGAATTTTAGTCAATACGCCAATTAACAAATATCTTACTGTTTACTATAACGTCTAAATAAATAGGTCAACTTAAATAGAAGGACTTGGAGTCGCACTAAGCAATCACACTATTACATAATAAATAAGCAAGTACATATATTAGTAATATACAAGTAGAAGGGTTATTAGATTAATTTATATCAAACTCAGTTGTTGCGTACAGATGTGGGCGAGCAATTTGTCACGCATGTAACCACAGGTTCTCAAAACTTGCGAAAGCTTTGAAAGACAAGTCGACGTTTGGTAAACCATTAGGCCTCAAATGTTAATTATCTGGCAAAATGTAATTACATAATTGTTGGTTTATATGTGTGTTCCTTGATAAATTACTCATCGTAATAAAGTATTGTCGAAATCTATACTAACATAAAGAGGAAAGATTTGTTTTTTGTATGTATAACTCAAAAACTACTAGGCCGATTTTAAAAATTCTTTCAACGTTAGAAAGGTAATTTATCTGTGAGTATCATAGGCTATTTTTGACCGACTTCCCAAAAGAAGGAGGTACTCAATTCGTCCGTATGTTTTTTTTTTTTTTTTATGTGTGTTACGGCATAACTCCGCCCCTGGTAGACCGATTTTGAAAATTCTTTTTTTATCCGAGAGGTAGTGCTTGCAGGTGGGTCCCATTTTTTTGTTTGGTTTTTTGAGTCAAAGACTACGGCGTAGTTAAATAGTTTAGCTCAAAATTGCGTGACGAAATTTGGTGTCTTTTTTGCTTTCTATGCTTCCGTAGCCTAAACTATAAGACTTACACAAAAATCATGTATGGAAGAATTATA
The DNA here is from genome assembly GCA_029286645.1 of Papilio protenor. Lineage (NCBI taxonomy): Eukaryota > Metazoa > Arthropoda > Insecta > Lepidoptera > Papilionidae > Papilio > Papilio protenor. The sequence continues at coordinate 4,702,512 of JAGSMZ010000008.1, forward strand.
GCCCTTTAAATTTGGTAAATAAAAGTCCGCGATAGCATACATCTATCTATTAAGGTTGTCGCACAATAACCACTTTTTTCATTAAAATTTCGATCAAAATCTATACCCCACTTTCAACGCTATTACTCGTGTTCGGTATGGATCCTTATCAAAATAAATGTGTCCATCATCAAGAGAATTTAATGTAGATTATAAATGTCCTTGAAACTGTGTAATTCCGATCAATAGTTTAGGAGATATCATAAATAGCAAATTACGAGTCGCAGAAAAAAATATCAACTTATAACAAAGTTTGCTTTCTTGGCTTACGTAGCCTAAACTATAAGACCTACATAAAAATGATGTATGAAAGAATTGTAGGTCATTCAATTAGCTGAATTAAAGTCTGCGATAGCATATATCTATCTCTTAAGGTTGTCGCACAATAACCGTTTGTTTCGAGAAAACCGTCAAATAAGTGCAATCGACTTTATTCAAAACGCTTTTATTCTTATTTGGTATGAATCCTTATCCAAATAAATGTGTCCATCATCAAGAGAATTTAATGTAGATTATAAATACCCTTGGAACTGTGTAATTCCGATAAATAGTTTAGGAGATATCATAAATAGCAAATTACGAGTCGCAGAAAAAAATACCAACTTGTAACAAAGTTTGCTTTCTTGGCTTACGTAGCCTAAACTATAAGACCTACATAAAAATGATGTATGAAAGAATTGTAGGTCATTCAATTAGCTGAATTAAAGTCTGCGATAGCATATATCTATCTATTAAGGTTGTCGCACAATAACCGTTTGTTTCGAGAAAACCGTCAAATAAGTGCAATCGACTTTATTTAAAACGCTTTTATTCTTATTTGGTATGAATCCTTATCAAAATAAATGTGTCCATCATCAAGAGAATTTAATGTAGATTATAAATACCCTTGGAACTGTGTAATTCCGATAAATAGTTTAGGAGATATCATAAATAGCAAATTACGAGTCGCAGAAAAAAATACCAACTTGTAACAAAGTTTGCTTTCTTGGCTTACGTAGCCTAAACTATAAGACCTACATAAAAATGATGTATGAAAGAATTGTAGGTCATTCAATTAGCTGAATTAAAGTCTGCGATAGCATATATCTATCTATTAAGGTTGTCGCACAATAACCGTTTGTTTCGAGAAAACCGTCAAATAAGTGCAATCGACTTTATTTAAAACGCTTTTATTCTTATTTGGTATGAATCCTTATCAAAATAAATGTGTCCATCATCAAGAGAATTTAATGTAGATTATAAATACCCTTGGAACTGTGTAATTCCGATAAATAGTTTAGGAGATATCATAAATAGCAAATTACGAGTCGCAGAAAAAAATACCAACTTGTAACAAAGTTTGCTTTCTTGGCTTACGTAGCCTAAACTATAAGACCTACATAAAAATGATGTATGAAAGAATTGTAGGTCATTCAATTAGCTGAATTAAAGTCTGCGATAGCATATATCTATCTATTAAGGTTGTCGCACAATAACCGTTTGTTTCGAGAAAACCGTCAAATAAGTGCAATCGACTTTATTTAAAACGCTTTTATTCTTATTTGGTATGAATCCTTATCAAAATAAATGTGTCCATCATCAAGAGAATTTAATGTAGATTATAAATACCCTTGGAACTGTGTAATTCCGATAAATAGTTTAGGAGATATCATAAATAGCAAATTACGAGTCGCAGAAAAAAATACCAACTTGTAACAAAGTTTGCTTTCTTGGCTTACGTAGCCTAAACTATAAGACCTACATAAAAATGATGTATGAAAGAATTGTAGGTCATTCAATTAGCTGAATTAAAGTCTGCGATAGCATATATCTATCTATTAAGGTTGTCGCACAATAACCACTTTTTTCATTAAAATTTCGATCAAAATCTATACCCCACTTTCAACGCTATTACTCGTGTTCGGTATGGATCCTTATCAAAATAAATGTGTCCATCATCAAGAGAATTTAATGTAGATTATAAATACCCTTGGAACTGTGTAATTCCGATAAATAGTTTAGGAGATATCATAAATAGCAAATTACGAGTCGCAGAAAAAAATACCAACTTGTAACAAAGTTTGCTTTCTTGGCTTACGTAGCCTAAACTATAAGACCTACATAAAAATGATGTATGAAAGAATTGTAGGTCATTCAATTAGCTGAATTAAAGTCTGCGATAGCATATATCTATCTCTTAAGGTTGTCGCACAATAACCGTTTGTTTCGAGAAAACCGTCAAATAAGTGCAATCGACTTTATTTAAAACGCTTTTATTCTTATTTGGTATGAATCCTTATCCAAATAAATATGTTTTCACGATAGAGTATTATATGTAGATCATATTGCCTTTTACAGTATGTAATTCTGTGGAAGATTCTAGAAGTTATCAAAATATTAAAACTCACGGGCAACAGCGGCGCGCGGCCGCACCGAATTATGAGTGAATGATCGCAACGATGTATTAGTTCTTTACTTAATTTCTTAGATAATCGATTTAGGTAACTCATTATTTGTTTGAAAGCTAGTGATTATCATACTGCGATGTCTAGATTCACTAAAAATCGAGAAATAAATAAACTTTTTAATAAAAAACAAAACCGACTTCCAAACAAAATACACTAAAAACAAAATCTTCTCAAAAAAACAGTACACTAAAAAGTAACGAAATAATTACTTGAAAATAGTAAACCTCCCTTATTGTAGCTGTTATGTCTATATTGTACAATTATTATTACTTTGAAGTCGGTGTCAGTCATTACTAAAAACGTTACTATACTTTCAATTGTCAATTGTTATGGTAAAAATGTAGAAAACCTTACGTAGAAATATCACTGCATATACCTCGGCTGACACCGACATCAAAGTAATAATAATTGTACAATATAGACATAACAGCTACAATAAGGGAGGTTTACTATTTTCAAGTAATTATTTCGTTACTTTTTAGTGTACTGTTTTTTTGAGAAGATTTTGTTTTTAGTGTATTTTGTTGACCGACTTCCAAACAAAATACACTAAAAACAAAATCTTCTCAAAAAAACAGTACACTAAAAAGTAACGAAATAATTACTTGAAAATAGTAAACCTCCCTTATTGTAGCTGTTATGTCTATATTGTACAATTATTATTACTTTGAAGTCGGTGTCAGTCATTACTAAAAACGTTACTATACTTTCAATTGTCAATTGTTATGGTAAAAATGTAGAAAACCTTACGTAGAAATATCACTGCATATACCTCAGCTGACACCGACATCAAAGTAATAATAATTGTACAATATAGACATAACAGCTACAATAAGGGAGGTTTACTATTTTCAAGTAATTATTTCGTTACTTTTTAGTGTACTGTTTTTTTGAGAAGATTTTGTTTTTAGTGTATTTTGTTGACCGACTTCCCAAAAGAAGGAGGTACTCAATTCGTCCATATATATATTTTTTTTTTTTTATGTGTGTTACGGCATAACTCCGCCCCTGGTAGACCGATTTTGAAAATTCTTTTTTTATCCGAGAGGTAGTGCTTGCAGGTGGGTCCCATTTTTTGTTTGATTTTTGGAGTCAAAGACTACGGCGTAGTTAAATAGTTTAGCTCAAAATTGCGTGACGAAATTTGGTGTCTTTTTTGCTTTCTATGCTTACGTAGCCTAAACTATAAGACTTACACAAAAAATATGTATGGAAGAATTGTAGCCCTTTAAATTTGCTAAATAAAAGTCAGGGATAGCATATATCTATCTATTAAGGTTGTCGCACAATAACCGTTTGTTTCGAGAAAACCGTCAAATAAGTGCAATCGACTTTATTTAAAACGCTTTTATTCTTATTTGGTATGAATCCTTATCAAAATAAATGTGTCCATCATCAAGAGAATTTAATGTAGATTATAAATACCCTTGGAACTGTGTAATTCCGATAAATAGTTTAGGAGATATCATAAATAGCAAATTACGAGTCGCAGAAAAAAATACCAACTTGTAACAAAGTTTGCTTTCTTGGCTTACGTAGCCTAAACTATAAGACCTACATAAAAATGATGTATGAAAGAATTGTAGGTCATTCAATTAGCTGAATTAAAGTCTGCGATAGCATATATCTATCTATTAAGGTTGTCGCACAATAACCGTTTGTTTCGAGAAAACCGTCAAATAAGTGCAATCGACTTTATTTAAAACGCTTTTATTCTTATTTGGTATGAATCCTTATCAAAATAAATGTGTCCATCATCAAGAGAATTTAATGTAGATTATAAATACCCTTGGAACTGTGTAATTCCGATAAATAGTTTAGGAGATATCATAAATAGCAAATTACGAGTCGCAGAAAAAAATACCAACTTGTAACAAAGTTTGCTTTCTTGGCTTACGTAGCCTAAACTATAAGACCTACATAAAAATGATGTAGGAAAGAATTGTAGGTCATTCAATTAGCTGAATTAAAGTCTGCGATAGCATATATCTATCTCTTAAGGTTGTCGCACAATAACCGTTTGTTTCGAGAAAACCGTCAAATAAGTGCAATCGACTTTATTTAAAACGCTTTTATTCTTATTTGGTATGAATCCTTATCCAAATAAATATGTTTTCACGATAGAGTATTATATGTAGATCATAATTGCCTTTTACAGTACGTAATTCTGTGCATGATTCTAGAAGTTATCAAAATATTAAAACTCACGGGCAACAGCGGCGCGCGGCCGCACCGAATTATGAGTGAATGATCGCAACGATGTATTAGTTCTTTACTTAATTTCTTAGATAATCGATTTAGATAACTCATTATTTGTTTGAAAGCTAGTGATTATCATACTGCGATGTCTAGATTCACTAAAAATCGAGAAATAAATAAACTTTTTAATAAAAAACAAAACCGACTTCCAAACAAAATACACTAAAAACAAAATCTTCTCAAAAAAACAGTACACTAAAAAGTAACGAAATAATTACTTGAAAATAGTAAACCTCCCTTATTGTAGCTGTTATGTCTATATTGTACAATTATTATTACTTTGAAGTCGGTGTCAGTCATTACTAAAAACGTTACTATACTTTCAATTGTCAATTGTTATGGTAAAAATGTAGAAAACCTTACGTAGAAATATCACTGCATATACCTCGGCTGACACCGACATCAAAGTGATAATAATTGTACAATATAGACATAACAGCTACAATAAGGGAGGTTTACTATTTTCAAGTAATTATTTCGTTACTTTTTAGTGTACTGTTTTTTTGAGAAGATTTTGTTTTTAGTGTATTTTGTTTGGAAGTCGGTTTTGTTTTTTATTATTAAATTCCACGCAGGCGAAGTCGAAGGCAACAGCTATATTTATATAAAATTGTGTTCAGGTTTTATAGCGTATGTAATTCAACTTAGGATCAGTTGGAAATAACTAGGCTAAGAAATTATGTAAGAAAATGATAGAGAATGCTGTAGTACAATTCAACATTTTAAGTAATTTTTTTAAATCCAGTTAGATATATCAAATTTAATATTATTCCCGAATTAACAGAACGAGTTAATTCTTGAAAATACACCGTACTGAACAAAAATTATACTGTTTTTTAGTTAGCGTCGCTTACATAATGTTTGGCGGGAAAAACATGAACGCAAGTCCCGCGGCGGTTTGTCAGAGTTGACATATCGCCGTATGTCCAAACTACCCCCACCCCGTTACTCCGTTACTTCGGAATATGATAAAAACGTCCCACAAAATGGTGGTCGAAAAACTGGGCTAGATAATGCTCGTACAATGGTCGCCGCGGGCAATGACGTAACGAGCATCCTATGCAATATGTAAAAATGACAATTCATTTATGAAAGTACTAGCAGTTTTAAACAGTTTATTGTGATTAACCTTTAGAGCGTGCGGACACCTTTAACTAAAATATCGCACAACTGTTTAGTCTCACTTTGATTCCTATGAGCTTACATGGAGGTGCACTACTCGATTTTTAATTGTACAACTTAACTTGGCTGCGAATCAATCGACAATCACACAACAGTTGTGTGATAGTTTAATCAAAGGTGTGCAGTGTTACTTTGACTTTTCAGTTATCTAATCAATATATTTTCGTCAATATGTAATTACGAAGTAAAGAAAATTGATGTTTTTGTGTGAAGAATAGATAAAATTAAATTTTTAAGAAACTATCTGCAATATTCAATAGACCAAGGGCATGCCACATAATATATGACAAACGTAAAAATATAAAACAATTAAAATGTACGTTAGTCTGTACGCAAAGCCTATTAAAAAATACACGACAGTTAATGTAATATTTCAATCTTGGTGAGTTCAACGATTTATTCTCGAGGACATTGTCAATAATTCTGTTAGGAAATGTTTCTTTAAAAGTGAATGCATTTGTTATCGAGCGACAGATGGCGCTGGAATCTTGATGGTTACGCCGAAAGGAATGCCAGTTTTATTTCTTTTTGGGTTATGTTTATTTTTTGTATCGATTTAAGTAACGATTAATATCCATTTAGTTACAATACATTATTGTTTAACTCTGTAATGTAATTTATATATTTAAAATGATAGATGTTATTTAAAAAAAAAAAAAAAAAAAAAAAAAAAAAAAAAAAAAAAAAAAAAAAAAAAAAAAAAAAAAAAAAAAAAAAAAAAAAAAGTAGCCTATAATATGGCCGTCCATGTCAGCTACCCTTCAGTGAAAGTCCGCTCGAAATCGGCCCAGCCGTTTCGAAGATTACCCGGAACAAACGTGGCTTGCGGACAGACAGACAGACATTTAAATTAATATGTTTTTTACATTTATTGGAATGCACCGCGTGTCTCGTAATTGTGATAGAAAGGAACCGTGAGAGGTAAACGTAGGTGCTAGGTACACACGATGGCAAAACACAGATAGATAAGTAGGACAGTTGAGTATAGCAGTTTGTTTGTGTAGTACAAGCATAAGAGCGTACCACACTCAAACATGTATAGTATTAAATTGGGTAAAAAATTAAAATGAAAGATGTCATTTAAAAAAAATGAATGAACAATTTAAATATAAAATCATTTTAAATTTTTTGTATTTTGATGTCGCATGAATGAGAAATATTAAAATATTTTATTATCATTTAAATGATTTGTCAATTTTACAATGGAATAGGTATTTTTATTTGAGGTTTTTGTTAACACTAAAAATCATTTTGTATTTCTAAAATGAATGAACATTTTAGAAATAAATTATATTGTGTAAAATATTAATGGATATATTTTTAAAGAAAATAATTTTTAAATATCTGTAATTTGAAGTGTGAATGAATGAAAATTATTTAGTAATTTGTGTTACATTTTTTTTTTATTGAATGATTGAAAATTATTTTTTACGAACAAAACTGCAAACTACGGTAAAAAAAATCGTCCATAAAATTCCCCGCGTATCGGCTATTCGTTATCAGCAACGCAAATAGATCTTTGAGAAATCTGGAATTTTTATTTCGATATTACAAAAAGGCACTCAAATTTTGTTTTATACATAGATGTAGTCAGAGAAGCTTTCTCTAATATGCCTTGTTCTATAAAACAAATTAAAAAGCAGTCTATAAAATTAATAAAACTATTGAGTTTTAATCGAAAACGATCGTTTCATTAGCATAATTTTCTAATTTACTATAATTGTAATATTTACTCGACATAATTTAAATAATTTCGAAGTTACCAGTTAGGGATTTAACGTTAATTGGAATTAACGACCAATTGTTTTTACATTTATTGGAATGCACCGCGTGTCTCGTAATTGTGATAGAAAGGAACCGTGAGAGGTAAACGTATGTAATGCTAGGTACACACGATGGCAAAACACAGATAGATAAGTAGGACAGTTGAGTGTAGCAGTTTGTTTGTGTAGTACAAGCATAAGAGCGTACCACACTCAAACATGTATAGTATTAAATTGGGTAAAAAATTAAAAATGTAATAAATAAGTCCTTTCTCGTAGATTATTAAGCAACCATTAAACGAGTAAAATACGATAAGCTATGGCTAATAGTTGCATTAAAGTTCAATTTGAACTAAACTAAAAGTAAGAATGTGGACGAGTTATCTACACTAATATAATAACGAGGAATGATTGTATATATATTGAAATAACTCAAAAACTACTGGGTCGATTTCAAAAATTCTTTCACCAATAAAAATCTACGTTATAAGTAGGTTGTATTATTGACTTTTTTTTAATTTCACGTGAACAGAGTCGCGGGCAAAAGCTACTTGTCATTATAGTTACAAAATCGGGTCTCAGTTAAACCTCAATTCGTCCACAGATGGCGCTTTGCATCACTAAATAGCATCGATAATGAACGCTAGAGGCTACATTTGTAACTGTCAACAAACAATCCTTATTTTTGGGATCGGATTCGGGGAGAACTCACTTAACATAATCCTACGACTTAGTGAGTTTCTCTGAATGTGAACCGAGCTTTAGAATAAACTAGCTGTTCACGTGCGGATTCATCCGCGTGAATTTATTATATAAAAACTTTATTTTATTGTTTACATTGGTCAAATTATCAATAGCAAATGTCAAACTGACATGACAAGACAAACCTTAGCAACCTTGCTTTCTTGATGTTGGCAGCAACTTATGGTCTCTATCCCACATTAGGGTTTTTATCCAAAATATCTACATCCTAAGTTTAATGACGTGAAAATGTATAGCCTAAAGCGTGACATAAATGTAGGGCTTTTTATTAAAAAAAGAATTATTCAAAAATATGCTGTAATTTCTGACATCTTAGGCAACAAAGAAGTGTGTGTTTACGCTTTATTATAATAGTATAGAATATAGAATATAGAAGTATAGATTGGAAGTGAATTTTCAACAATTACATCTAGGTATTACCGATGTCGGTGATATTAACCGACTTCAAATTCAATTCGATCGGTAATTTTTTAGTATTACTATAACTATAAGATTTTTGGTCCGATTTAAGTGATGTCAAAAATAAAACTATCCTTGTTTTTGAGTTTTCTTGAAGTAACCATCACCAAAAGATGGAATTTTTAGTCTTGAAGTCGATTTAGTTTTAAAAATGTTAAGTTGTGAAGTATTTTATTTACGGGAATGTAGCATAGCGCATACTTATTAAATGTTACAAAAAACAACAAAAAAGCCGTTTAATTAGGCCAATTTACAATCTTAAAATTGAGATAAACTTAACATCTACCTAAGTTACAAAAATGAGTGTATATTTACGTTGCGTTGGTGATTTCGAAATGTCGATAATGTTACCTTACCAAATTAAAATCATAGGTCAAAGTTTATACGTGATAGTTTTATTATAAGTTGCAGCATAACTCTGGATGGTGGTCTCCTGCTGAGAATTACTTTAGATCTAGCATCTAGAATCTAGACCAATAAGTCCGCCAATTGGAGCGAACACGTGCGTCTTTAGCTAAAGCGAGTTAGAAATTTAGTTCAACCGATACAGAACCAAGTTGTATTTAGTCATTTATCAATTAGATTTATAGGTCAAACTGTATTGTGTTTAATATAGGATTACTAACAGCGGGCGCATGCCTTTGACTAAACTATCGCACAATCGTTGTGCGATTGTCGATTGTTTCGCAGCTCAACTGTTTAGTTAACTAAAAATCGAACAGTGCGAACTCCAAACACGCTCATAGAAATCAAAACGAGACTAAACAGTTGTGCGATATTTTAGTCAATGGTGTGCGCGCTCTATTACAATTGTATGTTTATTTACACATGTTACTAATTTAACTTTCTTATCTCTTATGATAAGAGTGTCTTTCAGATAATTTATCAATATTTTATTTTTAAACTGTCTTGTTATTGTTATTTATTCTCGTTAACCTTATTAAACGGGAATAAAATATTGTTTAATAAACGTTTAAATCTATACTAATAATATATGATAGAATAGGAAAGATTTGCATTTTTTCTATTTTTGTATAATATTTGATTCACGCAAAAACTACTAGACCGATTTTATTAATTCTTTCACCATTAGAAAGGTAATTTATTTGTGAGTAATATATGTTTTGTATTATTTTTAATTTCACGCGGGCGAAGTCATGAGCAACAGCTAGTCTTACATATATAGAGGCTATAAGTTCAGCTTCTCGCATACGAAATACAGTAGCCTAAATTAGTTTCACTTTCCTCATGGACTTTGATTGACAGATCAAGTGTCGTTTCAACTAATCTTAGATGTGACAGAAAGAGGGATCACTAAGGATTACAAATGTACGTTAATAAATTACCTTTCTTACTAATTTCCTATCCTTTCATTGGAGAAAAAGATTATAGGCTTACTGCTGGGATTGGATAGTTTGATGGTTAGTTAAACTTTATTTAACACTAGCTGTTGCTGACGACTTCGTCCTCATGGAATTAAAATATATAGCCTATGTTACTCACTGATAACGTAGCTTTTAAATGGTGAAAGAATTTTTGAAATCGGCCTAGTAGTTTTTGAGTTATTTCAATAATACAAATCATACCTCTTTATAATACGAGTATTGTATTGAGAAGTATAATTTCATACTAAGTGAACACTAAGGATCCCTCTTGTAGCTATTGCTCAGTTAATTCGTTGTATTTAAGTGATGTAGAACTTATTGTAACTTAATTAGCTGCGAGGTACTGAAAGAATCGCTAAGTTGGTCTCCTAATTAGAGCTTTTATATTAATGCACGCCCAAACACGTTGTTACTTCGCCCTTTGTGTACTTTGTACGTTAATTATGAAAATTTCAGAGGCGCGGCCGAAATAGTAACGTGTGCGGTTGACGAACTTCAAGTGAAACATTTACAAATGTACCATTTACTTAAGAATAACTTAAATAACACAGAACTAGAGTGTATTTATAACAGTGGTAGAGCCCGCTTTAACATCTTCGCACGAATGGGTCGGCTCGCTCGGTGTAATACCATGACCACACAGAAGACAGGCGTGAAGTGGGAGCAATTCCGCGTTTCGTCTGATGAGTGTGGTGCCGAAGGCCCAACTTTAGTCCCTTTTCCTTCCCACCCTTTCTTTTATTAGAAAAGGATGGGAAGGGAACGTGGATTTTATGGTGCAGGAGACGCATAGGAAGGGGAAATATCCTCTTTATGTGCGTCTCCTCCTCCGTCGATCAAAGGTAGGCAACGCATCCGCTATTGCGAATGTCTATGGGCAGCGGTCGCTTCGCCATTTTGGCGGATTTGGGTGACCGCTTGCTCGTTTGCTACCTTTTGATATAAAAAAAAAAAAAAGTATTTGCTTGGGAAAGTATAGATGAAAAATTGTAAAGTTATATGGAACAAAAGATTTATGATCTAAGTTACATTGGGATTTGAATGCGTGAACCGGCGCCATATTGTGACGTCACAAACAAAATCGACTCGAGTTGATTCGTCTAGAAATCTGCACTAATTAATTAATTGATTGATATAGTATTAAGTAAGATATTCTTGAGAATTAAACGATTTATTTACTACTTAATTATCTCTTAATCATAGTTGTGACTAAACAACAATAACATCATAGTAACCAGTTATAACTTAACAAATATAACTTCAAAGATTAACAAACGTAACAATATTATCTTACTAATATTATAAATGCAAAAGTTTAGATGGATGGATGTTTGTTAGACTTTGTAGCCTATACAGATGAATAGATCTGGATGAAATTTAGCATAGATGTAGAATATGGACTGGAAGAACACATAGGCTACATAGTTCTGTTAATTTTAATTCCACGCGGACGGAGTCGCGAGCCAAAGTTAGTGTGTCATAATTTAAGAAAGATTGACAAACGTAACAATATTATTAAATTACAAATCAAGATAACATTATTTTACAGACGTTAAACTTATAAATTAAACTCAATATGAAAATTGATGAAAAGCCTCAATCGCTTTATGAATGAGCGTTTCAAATGAACTGAAGTGTCTTGGATAGTAAATTTTAATTGCAACTTGCAAAGTTAAATAAATTAAGTGATTTTATGTCGATTGTCAGTAAGTGTCACTCAAAACTCGTAATTATACATTTACTGAGAGCCGCTCCGGCGGCGGCGAACAGCAGACGCGAAAAAAACAATATTCAACTGCATTGATATTTAGGTATCGTTAGAAACGATTTTAAACCTTTTCCCAATGGTTTTAGATATGTTTTACATTAACCAATTACTATTGTAGTTAAATTTTATTATTTGGAATTGTTTTAAACAGGAATAGTTAATAATTTCGATTAGTAGTTACCGCATTTCCTAACAGTTACCAAGAATAGACATCATCGTAGGTTTTTCTGACATTTTATCCTTAGCTATTTGTCTAATTTATAACTAAGTAGGTATTAGGAAATATGGCTTAAGGAAATTAAATACGTATAAATGTGTATTTGCTATATTCAACATCACTCGTAATATTCCGTCTGGCAACAAATTGCGTTAATATTTTCTCTCATATTGACAGAAAAGTAATCGTAAACGGAACACATTTGCCGACGTGCAGGCTATTTCATCGCGAAAACATGTGTAAACAATCTCCAAGTATGTTTCGTCTGAATTAATCTACATTGAGAAAGCCTTTCATATATATTTTCGGAATGATTTAAAATATTTTATTTGCTTTACAATGTTAACAAGGAATATGCGATAGCAACAGCGAGTGACTTCAGATGACAAATGAAATCTCAACTTTCAAACATACTGTTAACTTCTTTTATTAGAGTTATAGCAGGCGCACGCCTTTGGCTAAACTATAACACAACTGTTGTGCGATTGTCGATTGTTTCGCAGCCAATTCAACTGTTTAGTTGCACAACTAAAAATCGAGTAGTGTGCGCACTCCATAAGCTCATAGGAATGAAAGCGAGACACAGTTGTACGACAGTTTAGTCTAAGTTGAACGCGCGATCTTATAGTTTTGAGTTTAAAATTTGAAGTTGAAGATGTAACTTTCTTCTATAGTAAAGAGAAGTTTTAGTAAATCTTTTAATGGTTTTAATTAGCTTATTGAAAATATGTTTCAATGAACTGCAGTAAAAAAATTAATAAATTGGAAGCAATTTTAAACCAAATTGAGAGTCGTGATATTACATTACAATTAAATTATTGCGAAGCATTAAAGTGTTAAGTTAATTGGCTTTAATCGGCGTTATGCTTCGCAAGGCAATGTGTTAATTGATCCTCTGTGTAATGGGAATTTGTGACCTCACCTAACGTTTACATAATATTCAAGTATCTATCATATGTGATAATAATATTATAAAATTTCATTTAGCATTGCCAAACTATTAGAAGACTTTAAACATAAAAAACAAATAATAATTCCTTATTGTAATAAAAATTTAATCAATACAGTATCATGGTTTTTGTACTGAATTTCGAAATTCTGTTTTCCTTTATCCGCCAACAGATGGCGCTGTTTCAAGAAATCGGGTTCAATGCACGGCTCAGGCGCACGCGTGACCAATCAGTCAATTCAATGATTTCGTTCCTTTTTTTTATTCATTCAACCCAATTTCTTATACAAGAATATGATCGCCTCGTCGACTTCAAAGCGATCGTGTTGTGAAATAACCAACATGTCTCACGACTATCTTTTTAAATGGAAAATATGTTTTGAGCAAATACGTATTGATACTATAATAGTACGGAGTTTTTTATTGAAAACTTTGTCGATTTTTGGCGTATAAATAATTTATCCTAAATAAACCATTTTCTAATAAGATTTCATCATTTTAAAAGCTCTATTTTTTCATTAATAAGACCATAAACAAGTTTATATATTTGCTAAAAAAAAAAATAACACAATTTTTAGAGAAACACACCATTTTCGTTTGATATTAACTATGTCACAAAATCTGTTATTTAAGTTAAACTAAGTAGTGATTAAGCATTTCTCATTATTAAAACAAATATAGCTACTTGGTTAAATACATTTTACTAATATAAATGTGAAAGTTTAGATGGATGTTTGTTAGTTTATAGCCTAAACTAATAAACGGATCTCGATGTTTGGCATAGATTTATAGTCTGAAAGAACACAGAGGCTACTAACTTTTTTTTAAATTCTACACCGACTCAGTCTAAGCTAGTATTAAAATAAATATAGCTAGTTAACCTTTATGGTAATATAAATGTTTCTAAACCACTAAACTTTCACCCTTAAACTATTCCATCAATCAACAGGGGCCTAAGCAAAGCCAACCCCGGTATGATAATAGGTGTTATCCATTCACCGAGCTATTGTCCCGGAAAATTGAAAAATAGTACGTGAATACATTATTCATATATTCATTGGACACATGTATACTGCCAGACAGTATTGATAAAATGTTTATATTAGTAAAAACATCTTTATATAAATTTGAATTAAAATTACACTAATTTGTTTACAAGATAATTTATAGTTATAGTTTCAGAAATTCTAATTAGTAATTGTAAATTGTAAAGCAAAAACTTTCACTTTTTATTTAGTAGATGGCGCTATTTTCAATAATTAGACGAGAATAATTTTTCAGTAAAAAAAATAATTTTACATAACTAGCAATTGGAATAACTACAAAACTATTTAAAATACTTTAAAATAAAATACAATGAAACTTAAACGCTGATATAATCCTTACCAATACCTATCGCATTCACTAAATTATTTTATCTTTACTACCGTACTCAGATTGTTTAATTATAGCATAAGTGGCCCCTTAGTGCCAACTACATATTAAAAATTACACTAAGGGTTAAGTAATCAACAATAATAAACTGTCCGTTAATTGACATATTTAAATATAGCAATTTTAGCTGAACTTTGACATCTTATAACTAAAATTGCTATAATGTTCAGAGCAATCTGACAGCGATCATTACCAGATCAGTTTAATTTAAGCTGGCGCACATCTTTGACTAAACTATCGCATAACAGTTGTACGATTGTCGATTGTTCCGCTGCCTTCAACTGTTTAGTTGCGCAACTAAAAATCGAGTATGCGCATCTCCATATAAGCTCATAGGAATCAAAGACTAAACAGTTGTGTGATAGTTTAGTCAATGGTCTAATGTATAAGACAATTTCCTGATCAACAGATATATGGCTATGATGCCAAGATATCATGTAATTACTCCATATTACATCTGTACATTTAATTAGGAACCTTATTAATTTATTGTAAGGCTTTTATGTTATACGATGTATATGAAATATTAATGATTGCGGAAAGGGATCGAAAACAATTATTCCTTACTCCGCTTGCTCGGAAGTAATTCTATTGAAGGCTTGAATCGAGAATTTCCCGTATTATCTATATTCTATATCTATGTATCTATACATATAATAAAATTGGAGTGTCTGTTTGTTATATTAAAAGAAAAATTCCAGATTTCGTGCAGATGGTGTATTTGTGTTGCTCATAATGTTAATCACATTTAAAACTTTTTGTCTGTCTATCTTTCTGTCTGTCTTTCCGCAAGCCGCGTTTGTTCCGGGTAATCTCCGAAATGGGTGTACCGATTTCGATCGGACTTTAATTGTAGCTGACATAGGGGCATATTACAGACTACCTTTTTATCTTAATATTGCGTGGACAAAGTCGCGGGCAACAGCTAGTTTGTAGTAAAGTTACATCAAATATCTATTCGGATTACATTGTGCATTTTAAGATGTTTGACTTATCGTCAAATTACAAACATATCTTTATATTTCTTGTTATTTCTTTGAGTAAAAGCATAATTAAAACGATTCAGAGATTATCCGCGTACTTGTGTATTAGTTTAGAGCCTGGCATGTAAAACTATATCCAAATAAAACGACATAATGACCTAGTTGGCATCAAGTTGTTTCAACAAAGTAAACACCGATTCAACTATGAACGTTTTAAGATTTATAACGCAAGAGCATCGCAATAAACCGTACGTAAGCCAAGCTGGGGGTCCTTTAAAACCAATTTGTATCGGCTTTACGATAATGTCTAAACCATCAAACAATGAGTGAAAGTATTGTGTTTTTATGTAGGTTTAACTTCGATCGTTTACCTAACCATAACACTTTTATTGGCCGTCATAAAATTTGTAAGCTATAAACCATTCTTCTACGGTCTTTCCTGCATACTTACGAATATGTGACAAATTTTTAGTTCACTTGAGTTCAAAATTAGACAATCATAGAAACCCGCGTGAAATTAAAAAAATGAGTAAATACATAGCCTATGTTACTCATCGATAATATAGCTTTATAATGGTGCAAGAAATTTTGAAATCGGTCTAGTAGTTTTTGATTTATTTCAATACATACAAAGATACAAATCTAAAATTCAAGAGAAAAGTTTATGTTATATTATAGTAAATATTCTGTATATTTTAGTGGTAATAGATCAGTGCGAAGTCAGGGCGGTTCACTAGTATACTATGTCTATATTATGTTAGTAACACTAACTTGTTATAGTAAAGTCTTTTGAATTTATGCTATCGCTTAAGATTTTAATTTCAAAATCGACATCAATGAAATGGACCACATTTTAATAATTATTATCGATACTTTAATAAATTTAGTCACAGTTGAACTAATCAGTAGATCATTATACAAATGACGGAGACGATTAGGGATGTGTTTTTGTAGATCATCTTTCTGGGAAGTACGCACGTGGGAGCATCGTGTACATTAGAAATATGTTGTGACCTCGGGTTAAACTAACCGGAAACTTAAGGGGACACGGTTAAGATGAACCGGTGTAAGATACAATGTTAAACAAATGCATTGAAATACAAGATGTGCCGAATTGTTGGAAAATCTTGGGTTATAATTAAGTTGGCACGTCAAACAGAAGAGTACTCATGTTATTGATGTGCCAAGTCAAAATCTTGGGAATCAAACACAGAACTCTCAGTCAACTTTTATACTAACATTTAGTCTATTGGGTATTTATTACTATGAGAATACAGTTATTATTTCGTGAGTTGGTTCTAAAGGTCGTACCACCCACAGACAATTTGTGCAGCATTTTTCAATTAATAAAAATGTCAATCGTCGAATGTAATTGTTTTTTCGATAGGCAATTGTTATTTTAATTATTTGGCCAATTTCTTTGCCATTGAAACAATGTCATAATCAACTAGTGTAAATTAATTCGTTTCTTAACCCTTTGTGAAAATATAATTAAATCAAAAAGGTTAAGGACACTAATAATAACTTAATTTAAAAGTACAAAGTTGCTATTCTACTAGTAATAATTAAGATAAAATTATTTGATAGTACAATAATTGTATTTCAATTAAATTTTTATTAGGTTTGCATTTAACAATTTAGTCTACGTAAAAATAGGTGAAATACTATACTGCTTTTAGCATATTGTCCACAGATGTCAGGTCCAATTATCTAGCGTTACAAAAACCCTAAAAAAACCCTATACCATAGCTTCCGGCAAAAAAACAAACCAACCATTGCGTTAGGCCAACGTTTAACAAATTCGTCACGTATATGTGAACAGTTGGCGTTAAATAGACTTAAATGTTTGCACATTTCAAACTTAAATACACAATAATGAACTTAACAGCAGCACATTACGATCTATTTTAGAATAAACTTTAAATGGAGCGAAACAAAAACTATTCCGTTACCAGTAGCAGATAATGTAATCGATAGAAATACCATTCAGAAACCGGGCATACAATGGAGGCATGATGATGCAGTTCGTATCAGCGAGACAACAAAAAACCCGTTTACAAAAGACACAAGTTGAGATGTAAATTACTAAAAAGTCACTATAGAAGGGCGGAGACTGTCTCTTGATAGTATAATAGGGACGTGCGTGTTTCGACCGAATGTGGTCCGATCTCGCGGGTGGTCTTTCCGGGACTATTTAAATATGCTTTTTTCCCTATTATTTGCTATGGTGATTTATGTTTGGTTAGCACGAAGGTGTTGGGACAACATTGGGTGATTTGTTGACTTGAACCGGCTATCAATATCTGTGAGTTAGAAAAAATTAAGTGCCTTCTAATGTGGAGATAAAATATTTGTATAGAGTTATAGCTTTTTACAATGTCTGTTTTAGTTTGATACAACATTTTAATACTATTTCACTTGTACTATGAAATTATGTAATCAATGATTAATTTTTAGAGTTCGACTCTAAATGACATCTAACTTATTTTGACTATTTTTGATTTAAAAAATGAAGACATCGGTTTTAAATAGTGGTTAAATTAGAATATACAAGTTGGTAAATTCTCATATTACTGTACTTGTGTGGCCAGTGATCTGACAAACGAGATATTATAAATGCTAAAGGCGTTTCACACGGCCGCCCCGCGCCGCGCCGCGCCGCGCCGCGCCGCCGACACCGCACATGACCCTCAACAATAATTATCTCATGCATACTAACATTTCTTTAATACGTATGAACATTCTTTAACTCGTCTAGTGAATAATTTTAATGAAAAATTGGTGTAAAGTTGTAAGCACAACATCCTTTTCTAAAAGCACCTTAGCACACTTTTAACTTTACCAATATCATAAACGCGAAAGTTTTGATTTATGTTTGTTGTTTTACAGCCTAAACTGCTGAACGGATCTTGATGAAATTTGGCATAGATATAGAGGATAGTCTGAAAGAACGAATAAGCTGCTTATTTTTTAAATTCCACGCAGACGAAGTCGCGGGAAACAACTAGTATTACATAAATAAAAATTCCAATCTACGGTAGGCTATCTAATATGCTACTTTAAATTGAGTCTTGGAATGATTTTTTTAATTTAGTATTTGATGTCATATAGCATTGATTAAAAGATCTTGTGGTTCAACTCAACCACAAATCCGTCACAACATAATGAAGGTTACCTACACAATACCAACCAATGATGTAATAATACATTGGAAGAATTCAATACTAGCTTAATAGTCGTTTTAGTGAATATTGTACGCTAAGTAAAAAAAAAATACTACTAAAGGGAATAATATGAGAGTATACGCATTGTGGTGTAGTTTGGATTTTCTAAAAATATAGACGACGGAACCAATGAACCGTTTTGATTAATTTCATATTAACTTGGGATGTAACAAACAAATTAAATGCAGTAAATAATTATTATTATGTTATTTGTTTACGTATTATTGATTTGGTTTAGCATAACTTGACGACGTAACTTCAACTATTTGCTATAACTAAGTATATGTGTTTGTTCATTTTACCACATCTAGTCACGTATTGTCATAAATTATGTTAAGTAATCGCTTAGGCGTTTACAATGCAATTCCTTTCTATATCTTAGACATATCAACATACTGATGGATTTATTTTTAAGCCACATTTTGAATGGGAACTTATATATTTCATAATTACAAACGTCTATGGCATTTATAGTTTCCGATGAAACACGGATGTACACAAAATTGTAAATATGTATGAAAATTATAAAAAAACAGGACATCGAGCAATGATCACTGGTTTAAAAATAAACCGGTTCATACTCGTATTAGTGGAAGTTAATTTACTAATTACGTTCTGAACAAACAAACAAACGGAATGTTTGCTTGATTCACTTCGTTATCGGACTAATGAAGCGATTTGTGAATACATAAATATAAATTGTTACTTCATTCCCATAGCTTGTCTATGCTTATTTATGGTTTATGGGAATTCGTATTATTTTAAAATTGCTAACTTCTATAAACACGTAGAACAAATTTTGTAAGAACGTCATTTTCTAGAGTACATTTTTATAGTAATAGATGGCGCTGGGAGTCATAAGTCACTTTAACCAGTTTTGTTTGCATTATTAAATTGTTTGCTTTTAATTAATTTAATCTATGTTTAGTGTTACAAATACATCTAAAATACAAGAAAAATATTCTACTCAATTAAAACGCAAAAAGATCGATTGTAAATAGGAAGCATGATACATGCTCCAAATTTATAATAACATACGTAAAGTAAATTCTTATTAATATATTTATAGTATCGATAACTTTCTTATTTCATAACTAGGATAGTTTTTAAAACCTCGTTAAGTTCAAGTAATTTAACATTATTAATCAGTAATATATCTGTCAACTTCACTACACTTATCTATAAATTAAAAAAAATATTTCACATTCGAAAACCTACAAGAATATTCCATCAATCAAATGTAGGATTAAAAAAATCAACTCATTTCTAAAGCTTTCTCCGCGATTGCTCAGTAACTCCAGTGTAGTGGCCTTTCTCGTTAATTGAACAAATCATCATCAATTTATTTTAATCACTTCATTCCTAGCCGCTGTCGGGCTATCTTAACAAAATAAACTAGCTCCGTTCACACTGCACGCTCATTAAGCTCTGCTTATCTCAAACAGATACAAATGTTTCCGTTTTAGCGCTTCTGATATTAAACAGTGGCTTGTTTGCGACACAATAAACTACATTTTACTTGAAACTGCATTAATTATAGATATGTCATTTGTAGTTTAAATATTAACATACTACGAAATACTATCCGCTTGATTTTAGTTAAGTTATAAAAAGTCCGCGACGAAATATTTCATGAATTGAAATTAAAGTTGAGATGAAATTCATTTAAACCAATATTATTAAAATAATCAACACTTATTTTTTCATACAGACTGTTAAATATTTTCGTAGAATATTCAATAACACGACATTTTCTGCCGCATATAATTTTTCAAGATAGTAAACGGAGAACGATAGAAGACGGATTTCAAAATTAATCCAATTAGAATAAAGTTTCAGGCTTCCGCTACCGCGTAAATTAACAAAATTTAATATCCGGTAATAATGACTACTGTATAATAAACAAACGAAACATTCCAATATTACAAGTTACATGAAATCCATTTTAATTAAATCCGATATAAACGACTACCGGGTTGTGCGCTACGGAATTGACGCTGCAGTACCCGCACTACGAACGTTAAAAATCACCGAAAATACAAAACACTTACGTTGATCGAAGAAGCAACGTTCTAGACCATTCATAACGTAATGTACAACTTCATAGTGCACCAACACAAATACGTTCACCGTTCACAAACGAAACGCACAACGTTTCAACACTGAAAACAGAATCACAGCGTTCGTTCCAACTCGGTCACTGCACAACGTCTGGGGCGGATGATCGGGATGAACTGTTACAGGGTTGTTTAGACCTTGTTGCCGTTTCGGCGGCCGGCGGGCGACTGAAGTGCGCGCGGCGCTTTGCCCGCTGGTGCCGTGGGGGGAGGCGGGAGGGGTTGGGATGCGTGCGTTCGGAATTTACTTCCCACGTGGTCACCACTACCCGTCCTCTTCTTGCGGGACGGGTTAGCTTTTTAAAGCTCGGGCCTTCGATGTCGACGCATCGATACGCCTGGGGCTCTCTGAATCTTGTTTATACTGCAGCTAATAATAACGCGCAGCGAGTGCGTATTGTCCTCTTATTTTTGCACTTACATTGTAACTTTGCTGCACGATTGTTTGATCCCTTGTTCCGGTCAAGTGCGTAAACTAACGTTCAAGTTACACCAATGAAACTTATACGCATTTATTTTCAAAATATCTTCCGCTTCATGCTGGGTTGATCCGCTGGGTATTGTATGAAACTTTGTTTGTAAAACAATTGAACCCTGAGCGCGATGAAACATTTGGCGTCTCACTTGAAATTTAAACCGGAAATAGACCTCTTTATTACACGTTGTTTTATAATTGTTTATTGTACGTCAATAAATGAGCTTTTAAAGCTAACTAATATAAACTAACGTAAAACGGTGTTAAAGTAAATTTTACTTTGGTTGATGATTTCCACCACTAGGTGGCTCTGCCAAGTCAATTGCAAAAGCTGTGGCAAAATAATAAAGAGTTGAACTTATCATAAAGACCCTTTTTGCTGACATTACTCAAGTATTACATTAACTTGGAATTCAAAAAAGGATCATAACTTGAGTCATACAGTTAAACAGGAATAGATTAACAAGCGTAGCCGTTGAAAGCTGGACTTTGAATATCATAGATAGTTGAGACAAAAAAAGCTAATGCGTTCCCCAAAAGCTATTTGTGGTGGGCACCGCGTTATCGTCCGTCACTCATCGCGGCGTTTTACAACGCACCAAGACAACCCTAGAGATAGTGGCATTGACTCATTGTACAAAACTTTGTTACATTTTTAATTTTGATTTATGATTTTAAGGGCCCGTTCCACCAAATTGTAAATTGTCTGATAATAATCCAATGGGTAAAATATGTGATGGAAACATCGGATTTTGTTCCCTTATCTGACAGTGACGTCATGTTTAAGCTATCTGAGCCTCTATCAGTCAGTGGTGGGACAGGCCCTTAGTATTTTAAAATGTTGATACAGTTGTTGTAAACTAATGTCCGGTTTCCCAGCTACATTTAACTATTCGTTAGTGTTGGTTCAATAACTTCATGAAATGCGTTTCCGAAGACGTAACTAGAGTTTACTAGCTAATGATAAAAATAAATGAAGACTTTAGCAACCCAGCAAATACATGGTTAAAATTTTGTTATTAAATTTTAGTCATTGGGAGTTGTAAAGATTTTATGAATATGTTGTGGTTATTTGAGAACCTTATCTATAGGCATACTAATCTATATCTATACTTATATGATAAAGAGGAAAGATTTGGATTTTTGGATTTCTGTATGTATTGAAATAACTCAAAAACTACTAGGTCGATTTCAAAAATCACGCGTTCCAAGTCGCGAGCAACAACTAGTTTAATAGATAAAGTTACTTTATTGTACAGTAAATATAATAGTAGTGTATAAAATAAATGATATCAACTTAACACTTAACGAATGTAACAGCGCTCCTGTCTTACTTCAGTCTTTAGCGGCAACGTCACAAAGATAAAACGACACACCTACGTAACAGTAACCCGAGTGATTATTAAGTCAACCGTAAGCCAGCGTTACAACTAACAACGGCAAATCACAAAAACACACACAAAACCCGTCTTACAAATGTTTGCTGAGACACGCGCCGACGTCGCCCGCCTCGGCAACGCTTCCATCCAACCCCTTAATCACTCCGCGAGAATGTGTCCCCGCTGTTTATTTATTAGATTATATAACGTTGTAATGTGCTTAACACTTTACAGAGGAATCTCTAATGGCTCCACCAGCGGACCGTGCGAGTAGTTTTAATTGAGAGTCAACTGATGGAGGGTTAAACGGGAACGGCTACGTTTATTACAAAAACATGCCGACCTAAGATACTGTCTGTACAGTCGCCGACATACGCGGTGCTCTAGTTTCAAAGGAATTGTCTTGCAAATTACAACTAACATTAACTTCCATTGAGTATTAAATTCCATTCATGATGTATGGATCTGAATGTTGGGCAGTAAAAGGGACGGATGAAAGGAGAATACATGTGGCGGAAATGCGAATGTTAAGATGGATGTGTGGGGTAACACGATTGGATAAGATACGAAATGAGTATATTAGAGGAAGTTTGAGAGTAGCCCCCGTAGTAGAGAAGGTAAGGAGTAAAAGATTAGCGTGGTATGGGCATTTTATGAGAAGGGATGAATCGCATGTAACAAGAAGGACGTTAGTTATGAATGTGGAGGTACACCGGTAGAGGTAGACCTAGAAAGAGATGGATGGATTGCGTGAAAGGTGACATGATCAAGAAGGGAGTGATGACTGAGTTGACGGATGATAGAGTTACTTGGAGGACGAAAACCCGGTGCGCCGACCCTACGGGAGTAGGATAAGGCAGGAGATATGATGATTAACTTCTATTGAGTGTGATATTTATGTTTTGATCAATTAAAAACAAATTTAGACAACATTTAAAGTATCCTTGGATTTTATGTATTGTATTGCATCTTTAGTGGTAGACATTAAAACGATAGTTGTAGTATGAAACACCGACAATGGAGGTGACTGTACTCACCACCGGTGGCTTTTATTCACCTAATGTAATTAGGACTTGGTGTACGCTCGTTGTTCAGCAGCAGAATTGGTGATTCCCACACTTTATACTGAACTCTTCGCTGCAATGGCCTTTTAGCTTTTATTTTAGTGTCAGAGATATAACGCGATTTAACAAGACCGCTCTTTAATATTGTAGTGTTGCTACACTACACAGTTTTAGTGTTGTGTTACAACTAAATAAAAATAAAGGAATATTTGCTTGATAAGTGAATAATTTGCCTTTTAATTTAACAGCAAATATCATTTTTCATTGTTACAATATTCAGTTCAAAGGGTTACAATTTTAGGACCATATATTTAAGTAATTAGCCTTTAAAAGTAATAAAATAACTTTTATATCATGTGATGGTCTTGACGGGGGCATAACTATGACAATTGTAAATCGGTCGGCGACAGCTGTGATACCATTCTCATACGATAACATTGTCCAACATCTGGCTTGTGAAATGTTTTAAGTAGATTTTTATGCCACCAATGGGTAACAAGACATTTCTTACAATAACAATTATCACTACTTTAACAATGATGGATGTTGTAACGCCGTTTAATTTTTTATATCCTATTTTATTCGTATCTCTAATAATGAAAAACAAAACCTTATGGCTATTATGTTTGTAATAACATAAAATAAGACGAAAAATGTAGAATCCTAAGAGCCTGTCTCACCAAATTCTAAATTGTCTGATAACAATCCAACGTGTAAAATATGTGATGTAAATATCGGAATTGTTCCCTTATCTGACAGTGACATTTTTAAGCTATCTCAGCCTCTATCAGCCAGTGGTGGGAAAGGTCCTTAGAATAGAAATTACGAAACTTCACAATAATCGTAACTAAATTATGTACCAGCTAAATCATTTCTTCGATAAAATTGCAATTGATTACATATTCAACGCTGTTTAAATACACACTTTACGTTCAATATCTAAAGTGCTAAATATTCAGCTATTAGCTGTTAGACACTAAATTATGCGTACAAATAAAACGACTCGGATAAGTCGCGAGTTAGCGTTAACGCCCACTAAGTGCTGAACAAGACTTATGTTACAATTTCTATCAACACATTATTTACGCTAAAATTTCATAGTCTCAATATCAATTTAAAAAGTGGGAGTAATATAGTATTATAAGAAACCATTATTAGTGTTTCTTAGAATCAAGTATGTTTAGAGTAGCTACAGATAGATAGATAGTAGGCTAAACTTTGAAGTTCTGATTTAAGCTCCATAAACATCTAAAAATCTAACTCTTCACGTTATTGACACATTTTTCCAACTATCTTATTATGAACTAGCTGTTGCTCGCGACTTCGTCCGCGTGAAATTAAAAAATAAAATAAATAGTAGCCTATGTTACTCACTGATAACGTAGCTTGTAAATGGTGGAAGAATTTTTGAAATCGGTTCAGTAGTTTTTGAGTTATTTCAATACATCCAAAAATACAAATCTTTCCTCTTTATAATATTAGTATAGATAGATGTTATATAAATTGTTTATCTTGAGCGTTGAAATTTAGATCGACATGTGGCAATGTGCTTGCTACAATACAAGTTTTAGACTACGTCACCTATGATAAAATGGCGTCGCACATTGCATAGATATTTATCACAATTTGTAGCTTAATCTAGCGTAACGCGAACGATATATCACAAAGGCCTGTGAACAAATGCTATCATGCTGTAACCACACCAAATATGGGCTATTTATAAACCTTATTCGAATGATATAAGATTGATTTTCGAACGATACGATTATAATGCATAACTGTAAAAGAAATTTGACCCTCATTACGCGATTTTATTGTGAAGGGATAAGAGCTACTTTGGTACGGCATGGATTAAATTCAAAGAGTTTATATTCCAATATTAATGATCAAACATTTACGTGAAAAGAGAAAAATACTTCATTTAATATCGGTGCAAAGTATTTTAATAGCAAACTTTTTAGGAAATGCTGACTTAGATTTCTGAGACCTTCACTTGAAGCACTTGTCGACGCTGGTAAACCCTCACCTTTAAATTATATGGTTTTCCTTGCAAAAAATAGCTGTAACTAAGAATTAAACTTTATAATGATATGATATACGTGTAGAAACACTTAGTGAATACTTCAATTAAGCCGGCGTTTTGTAATATCAAGTCTATCCGAAGCTATGTAATTGAGTCTTGTCACACATATAGATGATATTTGACGTAGAAATTCCATTATCACTTATCAATATAATATCTCCCATGTTGATATTTATTAAATAAACTCATCTGAAATGTTATTGGCTTCAGCTTGATCTTGGATTCTTATCTAGGCTTTTAAAGGCTTATAATATTGACCACTTATATCTTAAGCTGAGATATAAAATCCTTTCATCCATATTTAGGTATAGTTTTATGAAACGAATTCTTAAGTAGTTTTTATCATACGATAATACAGTCGTGGCAATCCGCGGTGTGCCAAATAGAGTCATTGTCTTGTTCCTTGCAATGAGACAAATTAAATTAACGTAGCAGTTAGTTGAGCAAACGAAGGGATACTTTTTTGTACAGACAAAACTTACAATCGTCGTCAATAGTCTTAATGCCTAAAAAAATGTTCAAATGATTGTAGTTTTGAAGGTGGAACATCAGCAAATTCCCTGATTGTACATTTCAAAGGTTAGATTAGGGTCTTTTAAATGTTTTGTTTACGAAATAGCGAATAAGCTTTTATATTCAAGAAAGTATAACATTCAAACGCCATACTTATGTGACCATTCTAGTACCGTGAAAGGTGTTTTCACTATGATTTATGTCTGGACGCCATAACACGTAATTAGGGTTGCCACAAGATGCATACTAAGATGGTTGCGGCTGCATGCTAAGCATGCGTAGCTGAGCCTATTCCCCGGACGGAGTACCGCTTAGCGCTGCTAACCCCACACATTAGCGCAGTAAACTTGACAATAACTCAATTCCGAGCAATGAAGGGCGATTCCCCAGCGGCCGGCAGTCAGGGCTGACAATCGCTCCCGAAGCTAAAGTAATTAGGGCGATCGATAGGGTCTGCAGATAGTTGCAGAACTCCGACGCATCATTAATGCTTGTTGAATTTAAATTTGGAATTTTATCTATGATATATCGTAATGTAGGGTTTGCTAAAAGGTTTTGACCTTGTATAACGTAATGGCAAAACCTAATGTGTGTATCCTGCATTATAAGGTAAGTAATAGATTCGTGTAATAAGGTTGGTGATTGACTCGTGTGGAGTCGATAAACAAACATTGAGTAATGTACGGCCGTTGAAAAAATATTATGATGTTTACTTTTGAAACACGTTCGAGATTATTGTTTTATATCCGGTAGTTTATTAATAGTAATTTTATGGTTATAAAAACTTAGACAACAATGGTTATCCTGTATGCATTTACTAGGATATTTTTAAAATCAATTTTCTATTTTACACGTAAAATGGATTTCAAATTGAACGTTCCGTCTTAGAATAAATTCACGCATCGTCCCACGCTGCGCACGTCACTTGCAAATGATAAAACTGTAAGAGAAATAAGCGAAAATGTTTTAAACAGTTTTTCCAATTACTTGTAAATACAAATTAATTTTAATACGACTTAAACTTGGAACTATAATATTTTCTTATAAATTTTAGAGAAAAAGTATTTCAGAAGACAGCTCTGTAGGATTTTTTAAGAATGGCCTAACTCTATTTTCTATGTGTTCAAAAAATATATAACACATTTAAAAACTGAAACTAAATAAGTATCACACAAAACACTTAACCTACAAAAGACTCTTGTTATGCGAACAGTATTTATAAATAACTATATTATAGACGGAACTTTTAAAGAAAAAAATAAACACAGTCCATTTGCCGAGCGTTATATCTTCATCGTGGAGTTATCTTCTCTTTTAGACGTCCGCTTTATTAATAGCGAACAAAGAACTATTATAGTAATAAGAATGGTTGAAGCTCAGATCGATTGAATGTTGCTTCATTTATTACGCGACAATTCGATATTTGAGGACCTATCTCGAATATTTGTAAGAACGTTTTCGGACATCGATAGAATTTGTATTAGATTTGTACTACCTGGCGCAAAGTATACCAAATTTTAATATAAATTTTGTTTCTCACAACTGTCATGCAAATATTCGTGATAGACCCTCAGTTTGATAATCAAAGCAGTTCTGTTAAACAGATCTAATAGACTACCATATGTGAACTTTAGTCGTTAAAATGTTTTATTTCATTCGACTGTCATTAAAAGTGTTTTAGTAATTAAATGCATAAGCGAGGGAATCGAAATTTTGTAGTTACTGGTTAAGTTTCAAATGTCTTTGATAATCTTTTATTTTTATTTCATGAAACCCGACAACTAAATGATGCCTCAATAAGCGCAGCTGTCGATCATTATTAAATACGAGCTGTTGCTTGCGACTTCGCCCGCGTGAAATTACAAATATAACCTATTACGTTCGCCCTTTTTTTCAACCTATTACCAAAAGTATTAACTTAGTAGCAATCTACGTAATAACAGAAATCTACCGAGGCAAGATTCCACATTTCTAAGCCCGGCAACTTGTAAGCTGATTTTTCGGTTACCCTTATTGTTTGTTTTCGCGATATCTTCTAAACTATTAGTCCAATTTAAATACTGGAAAGAACAATTTTATTCTACATTAAATTCTCCTGATAACAAACGCATTTATTTGGATAAGGATTAATATTGAAACCAATAAAAGAACGCTGCAAATAGCGTAAGGTTTTTAATTCATTTTGTAAACAAAAAAGTGGTTATTGTAAGAAAACCATTAAAGATACATATATGCTATCGCGGACTTTTCTGTAGAACTTTTCGAGATCTACAATTCCTTCATACATCATTTTTATATACCTCCAACGGTTTAGGCAGCGTAAGCAGAGAAAAGTTAAAGTTTAGTGAATTTTTAACGCCGGCGTCCAGAAACACGCTGTTTATTAATAGTTCCTAAACATTAGTAATAATAAAATATAGCCTATGTTACTCACAGATAAATTACCTTTCTGATGGTGAAAGAATTTTTAAAATCGGCCCAGTGGTTTTTGAGTTATTTCAATACATACAAAAATACAAAAATACAAAGTTTTCCTCTTTATAATATTAGTATAGATTAAATTCAACAAAATTATTAAGACAGGAAATGTATTTGTAAACGTTGGGCGTAACTCCATTTAGCTGAAGGCTTCTATGTAAATACAATTAAACAAAACACCATAGATTCAATGCTAAAGTATGTTATTACGCATTATTTTATCGAAGGTTTCTGATGGCCTAATTGGTGGTTACTCTAATGCTGTCAGAAAGGAATGTAATGGTTATTTTTTTATCATCCAGCGTAATGCATTGCCACATTCCATTTTTACTTGTACCACTTGTATTCACTTTATTTCATTTAATAGTAAATATTAAACGTTAAATCTAGATTTTATTCTAAAATTTAATTCTACGGTAAATTATTAACGTTTCTCTTTTTATTTCATAATCACGAAAGCATTTAAAATTGACCTTTTGACATTAATATAATTGCAATCGCATTACAATGTACTTTCAAACAAAGGCCACACTTTGTACTAAACACTATGCAAAAACTCACAAATCTCTGGTGTTAATTAGAGAGAAAAGACTCTTCATAACCCGAGACCTTGCACCTTGAGGCCCATTCTGACTGACAGGCACGGAAATAGACGGCTCATGCGACTGCCTATCACACCGAAATGAATACAAAGTATAGTTATGGGACAATCAGCTAGAACAACTTTTTATTTCTAAAATCTTATAAATTGGTCCTTAATCGATATCGATAATAATTATTCTAATAAGTCAACAGATGGTGTATAAAATTAATCAGGTAAACTCGAGCTTTAGTAAAGAAAGTTCTAAATTATAAGAACTGTAATTATAAACCACTAGCTTTCGCCCGCGACTCCGTCCGCGTGAAATTAAAAAATAATATAAAACATAGCCTATGTTATTTACTGACAACGTAGCTTTTAATGGTGAAAGAATTTTTGAAATCAGCCCGGTAGTTTTTGAGTAATTTCATTACAATCAAACAAAGTTTTTCTCTTTATAATATTAGTATAGATGACTCTTATATGCCCGAAAATAGATGACTTATAACGTTATGTTAGTTAATTAGAATTAAAATAAAATAAGTTGTTACGATGTGGTGTGATAGTGGCCTAAAGCTGGCCTGCGTGGTGTGGCGGTGACTTCAAACGTGCCGCGTGTCGAGCGCGGCCCGGGGCGTTCGCTGTGGGAGCGAACATTCGCGCGTGTGACTGGCGATCACAACGGTACACTTTATTGCCGTGTAATTTTTAAATTACTATCGACCCTCGTTTCCTAAGGTGTCTAACAAGATGGACATTCATAATTTATAGTGCGTGAATTGTTTCGATAATGCGAGTTAAATGCATAGAAAACCATTTTTTTTATTTCCATATTGACAAATATTCGGTATACTTTAGCTCGCGACTCCGTCCGCGTGGAATTAAAAAAAAAGTGAGTAGCCTATGTGTTCTTCCAGACTATCCTCTACATCTATGCCATTCATCGAGATCCGTTCAGCCGTTTAGGCTACAAACTCTAACAAACATCCATCCATCTAAACTTTCGCCTTTATAATATTAGTAAAAAGTAAGATTGTTATAGTAGAAAATAAACAGACCAAAACTATAAGAAAAAACGTTAATTCAAAACGTACAAGTCCTTACATTGAATAGTTCATTCTTCGTTAGTCTCATAAAAGAGTCAGCGAGAGTGGCGCAGTGTTTTATTGGGCAATAAAAAAGAGTTAAATCGCGTTCACAGCAAAACATATCGGAGAGACGAGAGGTTACTGATTCAACAGAATTAGGTAGTGCCGGGGAATGTATTTGATTGTTTTTATCTGTATTTTACCGATTCAATAGCTTTGGAAATGCATTTAGTAATACTTTATACTCAAATAAGGTGGCATAAATCACTTTTAAATACCAATATATTTAATATGTTTAGTAAAACAGCTAGCTGTTGCCCGCGACCTCGTCTGCGTTGAATTAAAAAATAAAAGAAAATATAACCTATGCTACTCAATGATAATGTAGCTTTTTAATTGTGAAAGAATTTTTGAAACCAGTCCAATAGTTTTTGAGCTATTTTAATACAAAAAAAATCCAAATCTTTCTTCTTTATACTCGTAATATTAGTATAGACTAACGAAGTCCACAAGACCAAAAACAAGCGCAAATAACTACAGTTATCCCATTGTATTATGAATTAAAATAATTTTAAAAACAAAAGCTATTCGAATTAAATAAAATAAAAGGAAACAAATTGTTTTCTCTGATTTGTCCAAGTTAGTAAAACTGCTGCAGCGAGGTGCAACTCTAAGACGAAACCTCGCTGATATATTCTTATGTGACGCTTTTATAAAGAAGTGTTCACATTGTCATAAAATAAACGACAGTGAAAGACGCAGACATAATTTTACGTTATAATTAATGCTTAAATACTGTTACTCATAGCTTACTTTTCGAGAAAATACGAAACCAAATGCTAACATTCACCTAAAATAACAACATTACTTTCATCCTTCACAGTTGTAACGTTCTATAGGTCGTAGCATTCAACATGTTTACTAACACATTAGTATTAAAATACTCAACAGAAGTAAAACACTGGTAACAAGACAAATAAAAATAATCCCATAACTCATCGGCTGGCGAGCGCGGATTATTCAAATTTGCTCAACAATAGACTAACAAAAACGTAAGCCACAAGCATCGAAGCGTTATTTATGAATGGTGATTTATATTCACTAGTGCTGAAGTTAAAATTTATATTTATTAGGGTTGTAAAGTGCTCTGTTACTCGTCCCGTTCTATGTGAAAAATCCTTAAAGGAAGGGAATATGCGGGAATATGGACGCGGCCTTATTGCATAGGAGAGCGGATTGGTTAAGTGTTTTATTACAATTTTATTACAGGCAACAAATAAGAATATACATTAAGTGGTAATATGTGGTTACTGTAATGAAAACACATTAAACTAGCTCTGTCCCGCGGGTTCTCCTACCATTACCATAATTTAGCATATAGGTGTAAGCATACTATGATGTCAAATACCCTAAGAGAAAACTATTGATTTATTATTATTACTAATAATAAAACATACTATCAATTTAAACAACAAATATGAAGACTTTTATTAATATTGGCTAAAAGAGTAAAAGTATAATTTTATTTTATGATGTAATATATTATCTTTCTTTGCACAATCCGCTATCGCTTTAGTACTATATCAATGGCCACTTTATTCGCTCGTTGCAACTTCGAACTTAGACAAACTTGGTCCTGTACAAGAAATATACATTCTCCGGCGTCGAATGCAAGTTTTGGGTCGCGCGCTGATTTCTCTTTACTCTCCTAAATAAACACTCCGCGACTGTCTTTTATTTTTAACTAGCTTCCATGTTACTTTCTTTGGCGAATTTTAAGTTTTGTGACACAAAAGACGTCTTACTTAACTTTTTGCTGTAACCGACTTACATGATGTTTAAGTTTTTCTCGCGTTTTGTTAATATACTTCGGTTGGTTGGCACTCAAGTGCAACTTAACCGGTAATAAAACATTGAATTGTATTGCAAAAGTTTAGGTTCGTTTATATTGAACATCAACTTTATATTCTACATTAAAATACAAAAGACAGCAAAAATAACACATAAATAAACAAAAAAAATAACAAGTATGTAATACAGCTTTTATTTGTTAGTAGGGTATAAATCTAGATCAAGGCAGCCTTTGAGGTCGGGTAGGAGACTACTAAATCAAGTAAACGTCAAGGCTTATGTACAGGGAATTTGTAAAAAAACTAAAATACTTACCGTCTAAAAGACAACATTTTATATCGTAGAAAATAAAGTGCTTTGTGTTGCAAAATAAAATTGTATTATACTTAGAAAGTTGCATTGCGTTTGAAAATTTAACATTTTTCTGATAAATAGACGTTTGGGGCTAAAACGACGTCTTTGTTAGATATTAAGTAATGATAAACAAAGTGGGTCAAACAGCTTCCTGGGAGGCTTCTTTAAGTTTGTAGGGAAGTTTAGCGATAATTTTAATGACTTTTAGTTGAGCTACTGCTAGTTTTGAACGAAGGACTTGCGCCCTTTTGAACTTAACTCGTATATACTGTACAATACGTTCGAATTTCACATAACATTTGAAGTTTTGATTATGTTTTAAACTTTAAGATATTATCAAGTAAATCACTCATTAATTATTAAATCGATAGACAGTTTTTATACTTTTAAAAATACGTTTAAGTAAGGAAAAAAGTAGTACGTGTAGTTATTTATAGAAGATTTCTAAACTTTAGATTTACTTTTACAATGAGAATTTGGTTACTAAAGATACCCTTATTGCTACTCAAATTAAATCTAATTTATAGTGTTTTGTGTACACTTGGCAAGCTATGTATATTAGAACAATATAGCTGTTATCTGTACTAATACTATGAAGAGGAAAGATTTGTATTGCATATGAAATTGAAATGAATATAAATGAATATGAAATAACTCAAAAAACAGCTGGGCTGTTTTAAAAAAATATTGTCGCGACGTCATCTATTGATGAGTAGCGAAAATCATATTCGAAGAATAATCGAGCTGTTTCCAGAATGTTCGATCGCCGCGAGCAGCGAAAATGACGTTCGCGAAAAGATGTCTCGAATATTCGAAACGGCTTCGAGAATGTTCCATTATGAAATTTATGTAATTCGGACTATCGAGAAAGTTCTGGAATAAAATAACAAATGAATAACGAAAAGAAGATCGAAATTCGGGGTATATAAGGGGAGTCAGTCGTGACTCGGGGAGTTAGACGGTGGAAAGTGAACTGTAAAGAAGAAGTCCCGAGCGAATTACGAAGAAGATTAAGTGACCGCGGAGTGAAAGTGCAAGCGTTATAGTGACAGTGGTGTTCTGTAAAGTGCGCTTTGTTAGTGATTCTGTGTTTGTGTGTCGTGAAGGGTTAAAGAACAACTGTGTGAGTGCACTGATTCCCTGTTATTGTAAGTCGCGAATAAATTTAAGAAGAAAATTTAAAGGCGTTTCAACTCTATCCCCCACGCTCGTAACAATATTTCACCGTTAGAAAGGAAATTTATCTGTGAGTAACATAGCTTATATTTTTTTAGTATCACGCGGGCGAAGTCGCGAGCAACAGCTAGTATTCGATAATACGACTTACTATAGACATAGTTAGATATTAATTTAGTTTTTGTGCAATAAAATTTTATTGCAGAAAATTTAAAATCAACACTCGATTTTTCCACTAGGACCAATTTGAGTTTCAAAACTTTTATACAAAAGTCGTAGCTGGAGCTTTTGTTTTTGTACTGTTAGCGTAAGGTTGGTTATAGAAGTTTTTAAGTTAGCATTTCTTGCCTGGATTTTTTAATTTTCTTCGAGAAAAGTTTGTTCTATAATTTAACTTTATTAACATTCTTCATTTTATACTGTTTGATAAACAATAAATCTACAAGATCTAGTTATTTAGACCTAGTTAGTTTTCAATCGATTTAAATTGTAATACTTTGAAGTCTATTATAATAGGCGTGTTTTTCAATTTAATGAAAATGCATTTAAATGCCAAATTTCTATAATTGACATAAATTAAGAACTAAAAACGTCTTGATTTCATTTTTCTTCACTTGAAAACTACGACCGATTTGTCTCTAAAATAGAAAAACAAAAGACAGTCTAAGTACAAATACAAAGTGATGCTTTGTTTTGAAACTATCTGTTATATTGCAAGTTACAAGTGCAACGGGAGTTTGCTCACCTCTTGTATTAACATTATAGTGCGAACTTCAGAATACCGTTAAAATATCAGTATATTGACAATCATACAAGAAATCTAATATTATAAATGCGAAAGTTCAGATGGATGGATGTTTGTTAGAGTGTGTAGCCTAAACGGCTGAACGGATCTCCATGAAATTTGGCACAGGTTTAGAGCATAGTCTGGAAGAACACATAAGCTACTTTTTATCCCGGGAATAGTTACGGTTCCCGTGGGATTCATTGATATTGTTTTTTAATGTTTACTCTATCATTCTGCAACGGTTCAACATATCTTATTGAAATTTGGCACAGATATAAAACAAAGTCTGGAGTACACATGGGATAAGATTCATCCCCGAGAAATTTCTGGTTCCCGAGGGATACGCATCTTTTTGTTATTTATATAGTTCGTATGTTTTCTAATACCACGCGGACGGAGTCTCGGGCGAAAGCTAAAACTACTCAATTAATTGATGTCTAACTTCAGAATAGATTCGAATGACTTAATAAAACTTACGTCAATTGTTAATGCATTGAAAACTTAATTAAAGATCAATAGTTAACACCGATTTAGAATACCAAAGCGTAAACACGATTAAAAAGAAATTTAGACGAATACAGAACAAAGGATTCATAGGGATAATTCATAACAGAAATATTAATATCTTACCTGTAACTTAGGCAACGTTATATTTACAGTTCTTTAACTATAATGTGACATTTATTACTATCGTTTTAGAGTTGATTTTGTAATGACTTGAGTGACTGCTAGTTGTGTTGTTAATAAGGAAAAGAATCTCTACACCATTACTTCTGTTTGGACGTGCGCTACCCACACGTCCGAGCCGATAGACAATAAATGAATGCATCTATTTTTGTACGGAACAATCTCTCATTTTGATTAATAACCGCTCCGGTACACTATTGTTGTTTTTATCTTTAAAAGATTTAGTTGTAATGTCGATTTAAAGTGTGGTCTAATACATTTATATGATGCGTGTACTTGTTAAGTTTCCAACGAGTTCCAACATGTATTTTATATAAAAAGTTGCCCGCGTTGTTAAACAGAATGTCTATATGTAATATCGAAAGAAAAATTCCATGCTTCGCGAATATATATTTGCGTTGCTGATAACGAAAATCGCATTTAAATTTTTTTGTTTGTCTGTCTGTCCACAAGCCGCATCTTCCCGATAAATCTAAATAAATTTAATGAATTCCTAAGTCAAATACAAATTATATTTGAAAGTTAAGAATGAATTTTATTTAAAAGTATATTCCATAAATATTTTCAGAAAAGATTTTATTTTTTAAATGTTCGTTCATTTTAAAATACAAAAATATTTTTTTCATTTTAAATAATTAGCTGAAATAAAAATATTTCATTTTAAATAATTAGCTGAAATAAAAATATTTCATTTTAAAATACATTCAATTATTATTTAACAAAAATAGCTATTATTTTTAAAATGACGCTTCATTTTAAAATACAAAAATATTTTTTTCATTTTAAACAATTAGCTGAAATAAAAATATTTCGTTTTAAAAATTGACAAATCATTTTTAAATGCTAATAATAACATCTTTTTTAATTGTATTTACTTTATCACTTCAAAATTTTTTTGTTAATATTTCCTTAAATAAAATTAAACAATCTTTCATTCACGAGCTGTCTTAATTGACGAAGGAAGAGACGCACATAATGCAGATATTTCCCCTTCCTATGCGTCTCCATCATCAAAATTTATTTTCCCTTTCCTTATAAAGTGTGAATTAGAAAAAACGCGTAATTGCTCCCATTTGCCGCATTTCTATGTGATTGTGGTATTCCACTGGAGGAGCCGGCCCATCCGTGTACGTTAAAGCGGGCTCTACTCCTGTAAAATGTATGTAAACTAGTCCAATTACTGATTAGTTACAAAGTTCAACGCCGTAAATTTAGCTAGAATCAGGGTGTTGCAACGCAACAAATTAGACACTTGCCATGAACAAGCGAAGTGGCACCGTTTAGCGTTCCGAACACCGACCTCGTTTTAAATGTGAAAGAAACAAAATAGAATTTTGAATCAGCAATTCGCAGCTCACTAATGAGTTTCCAATGCAATTAGTTGCTGTTCTCGAGAATGCTTCAGTCGAAAAACTTCCGAATATCGATCGACTCTAACGTACAGTTAACTTGTTTTGCACCATTTAAATGAAAACTATTATTTAATTGATGAAAATGAAATATTTTCTATTGACGATTGGATTTTTTTTACATCATTAAAAATATTAAATAAGCGATTTGTAAATGAATAACTCACAAAATGTTCACACTTTTACTCTGCAACGTTTTTACCTGAAAAAAATAAAATTAACACGTTAGATATCGGTTAGAAATTTTCTTAAGCTACCATTATTATGGTCTTACTAGAAGTAGTTTTAAATCTAATTGGAAAATTAAGTTACAAGTTGCCGCTGCCACAGACTGCTACTTAGAGCGGGCGCAAACCTTTGACTAAACTATCGCACAACTGTTTAGTCGCGCTTTGATATGAAGGTGATTACACTAATCGATTTTTAGTTGTGCAACTAAACAGTTGAATTGGCTGCGAAACAATCGACAATCTCGCACGCTCTTAGACTGGACATGTCAGATGAGATTATGCGAGATGTGCGAGTGATATTAAATTAAAAAATAAATAAAAAAGATTGCTTCACAGAGAAACAGTTCATATATAAATAACTTTACAAATTCCAGTAACACATTTAGTATTATTAACAGAATACGACCTAAAACGAATTGTTTTACATTGAATGGAGATTTTGCCAGAACAAAGGCTCGGCGACGCGCGCGCACTCGACTGTTAATCGATATGTCGATTCTTTAAATCGATTTGATGAAAAATACGAAGCTGACCAGAATCGATTATTAATGGAAATATTTGAAATACATTTTACTTTTAGTTACCTTTAATATTATTTGATTAAGTAGTATTTTAATATCGATATTTTAAGGATAATCGATACCTATAATATACGTTAGTATAGAAAAATATCGATACCAAAGTTAGAAACGCGTTAATTAAAGACCGTGTTTTAAAGCGTGGGCGTGAGTTCGACCCCACAGGGATGCAGTGACTTATAAAGTTTTTTATCTTGTTTTCTTTAACAAAAAATACAAGCTTTCAATATTCTAATCTTAAGGGTTGGTTGATAGGACACTTATCACTATATTTATTTGAAGCAAACGTACGATTGTTTGTTTTTAAAAGATTTAAAAACTAGTTTTCGCCTAAACTAGTTATTTGTATTTAACTAAAGCTATACAAAATCGCTACTAAATTTCACAAATAAAAAACCAATGATTAACAACCAGTAACTGGGAAAGCTGAAGGGAAAACGTGAGAAATAACTTAGTCCGTTAATTAAAAATAAATTTCCACCAAAGTGTTCGTAAATAAAAGCGCTCGAGCTTTCGGATATATTTTATTATCGCGCAACAACAGGAAATATATCTAATTTAGGCACTTAACCCGCGATAAATTTCCGGCCCAGACCGCGCGTAATTTCACCTGAAAATATTTTAAAATGTTGCCAAATAAAAATTTGCATTCGTGTCGTACGAAAAATTTATTATTCCATTCGAAGTCCGAAATCAATTTGACGTGTGTGCGTATCGTCCGAAATAATTTTTACGGTCCAATGGAGCTCGTGCATTATCTATCGAGGAATTAATGGAATTGGTTGGTTCCTACAATCATCTCTGCTTCGATACTCCCGCCCTGAAATGTGGGCCTTCAGCACAGGATCAGCTAAATTTTAATTAAAATTTAATCGAACATATATCAGATATTGAATTTAGCATGAAACTGTGTAAGATTGATGAGCTAAGTTGTTTAATTGACACTCTCAGATATGTTTAATAGTCACTAAACGCTCTTAGAATATAATTAGTAATCTAAATATACTCAGAGACCGCTTAAGTAATCAATTTGATTGCAGTAGTCATACTTATCATACGTATATTATAAATGTGAAAGCTTAGATGGATGAATGTTTGTTAGAGTTTGTAGCCTAAACGGCTGAAGGGATCTCGATGAAATTTGGCATAGATGTAGAGGATAGTATGGAAGAACACATTGACTACTTTCGTTTTTTTTTTAACTCCACGCGGACGGAGTCGCGGGCGAAAGCTAGTAAGAAACATAACTCAAACTTTTTTAAATTTTGATATAACCCATGCTACGGGAAAATGCTTAGCAAATTACAGCCAAAATATTATTTATTTATTTTATTTACTTTGACATTTACTAAAACGACTAGGATTTGCATAGGTCGGTACATTGTGGTATTTGGATTCATTATATTATATGTTTTTTACAAGCTAGTAACATCTTAAACTAATAAAATGGAGTTTTTCCACCACTATTAAATTAGGTTTGAATATTTAACATTGAATCTCATGCTCTGATATTGTTCGACACACAATAGACAGGAGCAGTCGAGGATCAACAACGACGATAGAATTTAAACTCTATTCCTTAGGTATCAAAGGGCAATTTGAATCGACATGCAAATATATTGATTTGAGTCGCAATTTAGGTAAACGTTTGCAAGATAGAACCTAATGGCGTAGAAAATACGATTCAATATCGTTGCGTTATATTGAGAGTGATTTTTTAAATCCCGAACGAAAACTTCTCAAGCGTATTACGCGTATCAGTTCGGGTATTATCTTACATTACGCTTTTTGCCTTTTAAAATTGTTATTCAGAGCATATATCTATTAAGTTACCTTCCAGTCGTAGATAAATAATAATTCTTTTAATAATTCCATTTAAAAACATATCTGAAAAAGAAAGTTGCCATTAACTTCACTAAAATCATGTCAACACATTTATTTGTTCTAAATAAAGCAATCATTTTCAGATTAGAAATTTCAACTTTTTATTTTTATAGGTAAGTTGATTTGATTACGAGCTGTTGCTCGCGACTTCGTCCGCGTGAAATTACAAATATAACCTATTATGTTCGCCCTTTTTTTCAACATATTACCAAAAGTATTAACTTAGTAGTAATCTACGTAATAACAGAAATCTACCGATGCAGGGTTCCAAATTTCTAAGCCCGATTGCTTGTAAGCTGATTTTTCGGTTACCCTTATTGTTTGTGTTCGCGATATCTTCTAAACTATTAGTCCAATTTAAATAATGTAAAGAACAATTTTATTCTACATTAAATTTTCCTGATAACAAACGCATTTATTTGGATAAGGATTAATATTGAAACCAATAAAAGAACGCTGCAAATAGCGTGAGGTTTTTAATTCATTTTGTAAACAAAAAAGTGGTTATTGTAAGAAAACCGTTAAAGATAGATATATGCTGTCACAGACTTTCTGTAGAACTTTTTGAGATCTACAATTCTTTCATACATCATTTTTATATACCTCTAACGGTTTAGGCAGCGTAAGCCGAGAAAAGTTAAAGTTTAGTGTATTTTTAACCCCGGGGTCCAGAAACACGCTGTTTATTAATAGTTCCTAAACATTAGTAATAATAAAATATAGCCTATGTTACTCACAGATAAATTACCTTTCTGATGGTGAAAGAATTTTTAAAATCGGCCCAGTAGTTTTTTGAGTTATTTCAATACATACAAAAATACAAAAATACAAAGTTTTCCTCTTTATAATATTAGTATAGATATAGATATAGAGTATTGAATCATGGTTTGGAAGCACAGCTTTTTAGGATGTCTCTGAGATTTACGTAATGACTGGCTGTTCGCGTGCTGATTCATCCGCGTGAAATTATAAAAACTTTATTTTATTGTTTACATTTGTCAAATTATAAATAGCAAATGTCAAAATGACATGACATGACATGACAAACCTTAGCAATCTTTCTTTCTTGATGTTGGCAGCAACTTATGTTCTCTTTCCCACATTAGGGTTTTATCCAAAATATTTACACCT
The DNA here is from genome assembly GCA_029286645.1 of Papilio protenor. Taxonomy (NCBI): domain Eukaryota; kingdom Metazoa; phylum Arthropoda; class Insecta; order Lepidoptera; family Papilionidae; genus Papilio; species Papilio protenor. Next base: position 4,743,247 of record JAGSMZ010000008.1, read on the forward strand.
AAGTTTAATGGCGTATAAATATATAGCCTAAAGCGTGACGTAAGTGTAGGGCTTTTTATTAAAAAAAGAATTATTCAAAAATATGCTGTAATTGCTGACATCTTAGGCAACAAAGAAGTGTGTGTTTACGCTTTATTATAATAAGTATAGATAGATATAGATTTATTGTAATTCCAAATGATTATTAAATGTTTATTAAAAAACAATAATGTAGATAGCTCGGTAATAGTTAGTGTGAATGTGAATATTTGTAATACGTAAAACTTTTCTTCTGCCTTTATGTATATTTGTGTTTTTTTTAATTCGCAATTATTTTATTCGTTTCACTTACATATTCTGAAGTAAACAAAGAGTTGACCAAAATCGGAATTGGTCAGGAGGACATCTGTTAAGTGAATTAATTATACAACTCGTAAACATTGATTACACTGTCATAATAATTGACATTATTAATTCATGGGACACGGCGATTAATAATGAGCGGGACAATTCGTTTTAATAATTCAATAATAATGTCGACAAATTAAAAACGTTTGCACGGAACGTTGTTTAAATACATCAAACGGGGTGACAATAAAATCGAATTAGGTGAAACTGTCCGGCGGTGGTTCGTGTGAATTGTGACGTAATTGGTCCTATTAAGACCCATTGTCCGTTGTACGGGACGATCCAGCCCTGTGATTATCACGCTTGTATCGCGACATCGTTTTAGTCGGGTAATCGCTTTGTAACGTTACCTGTCGTGAGTTGTTACTTTTATAATTATTTTGTAACACGATGTTACAACTAAATACTAAATAATCTAAAGTACAATAAATCAGTTTTATTGTTTGGTAGTAGTAGCTTTTACAATGCAAATATTTAAAAGATAGTCAAATAAGATCATAGGTTACAAGGTTAGTGGTGATTGTTATTTACGAATATCTAAGTGGCCGAAACCATTAATATCAACATTACCATACGCATATGTGTAATTAAATTACGCCTCAATATTCAGCAATAATCAACATGCAATTTGAAACAAATGCAAACAACATCTCTACGAACAAATTGGGATTCCAAATTTACGAAACTGTGCTCCATATTGTTCGCAGTCCTGGGGCAAAGGCCTGCAATGGTACAGTTAGGAACGATTGCACTGTACGGTATATAATAAATATCATACGTTACTTTTTAGAAATTCATACACACTTAAATCAGCTAAAAGCAGAACAAAATTATTTAAAAGTAGAGCCTAGAGAAAATATAATAATTTAATGTTACAACTAAAAACTTCAAGAACGGACAGCTCTAGATTTTACTACTACGTTGAGTAAATTAAACTCTTAAAATACGTGTGTGGTAATTAAATGATTCGTTAACATAAAATTAAAATCCATGTCCAATCCAAATCCATCCATTTTAACAGTGGTAGAGCCCGCTTTAACATTTTCGCACGAATGGGTCGGCTCGCCCGGTGTAATACCACGACCACACAGAAGACAGGCGTGAAGTGGGAGCAATTCTGCGTTTCGTCTGATGAATGTGGTGCCGGAGGCCCAATTAAAGTCCTATTCTCTTACCACCCTTTTCTTATAAGGAAAGGATGGGAAGGGAAAGTGGATTTGACGGCGGAGGAGACGCATAGGAAGGGGAAATATCCTCATTATGTGCGTCTCCTTCGTTTAAGGGTAGGCAACGCATCTTAAATTGCGGATGTCTATGGGCAGCGGTCGCTTCGCCATTTTGGTGGATTCAGGTGGTCGCTTTCTCGTTTGCCACCTTATGTTATTTAAAAAAAATGTAATGAGCTTTTTATATTTGTAAATCGATTATATTTCATAGTGTTCCACTACCAATGTATCTGACTGTACCTCCAGTAATGGAATTAAAGCACGCATGTTAATATTTACACGGCTGTGTTTTGACTGTGATAATGAGATGCGGCGGAATGCAGCGCTGTCATATTTTGTATCACTTGTTATGATGCTGTGGTATTTTTAAATTACATTTAACTATTATCTTCCTGCTTTGATCCCTACCAAGGATCAGTACAATACTAATAAGCAATATTCTTTATTACACTCTCCACACCTATAAATTTTCTAATAGAAATGAAGATGTGTCCACGGCCTTTAAGGCAGTACGTTGTTTTTTTACTTTATTTTTTTTATTCTAGGTATAAGATAAGATTTTGCGTTGACACTTTCACTTAAGGCGGGTTGTAAATCTAAATAAAAATGCCCGATAATCGTGAGATGTTTATCAAGTATGGATAATTTTAATGCTTTAGGCGACAGGTATCAGGTTACCTTAGATAAGCTCTCAGGGTGCTTACTTAGAATGGATATCTGAGATTTTGTTAATTGAACATTTTAGGTTATAACGTTGCAAAATTTTATAAATCCATTATGTGAAAGGAAAAATAGTTTGTTATTTTTTTATTAGTTGTTCCTATAGGATTATTTAACCTTTTTTTGTAAGTATTGTATTCATATATAAATGATTATTTAGTTTACTAGTTCATTTGCCGTTAAACTTGTTTGTTTTCAGTTCTGAAAATTTAATTTTAGTTTTAGTTTTGATGTCTGTAAACAACTAATCATAGTTTGTTAAATATAAAATCTATCACTATAAGCTCTCCATTAGAGCGGGTCGGATGTGGAGGCAATATTAAAGGGCCGGTCTGAAATCAGCGGTCGCCGGCGACCCGCCATGAAAGGATGTCATTTAATTTACTCCTAATTACTGGACGAGGTCCGTTGTTTCTGGTCCACAGCTAATGCAAACCCGCTCGGAATTTGGAATAACCGGATAGCTTCTATTGCCAACAATTTAGATTAACTAAAAATAGCTAAAGCATACATTTTGATTTCGATATCTCCTATGACTATACTTTCTATGATATACCACAGCATAGAGAGGAAGTAGAGCAGAGAGGGCAGCTGCCTAGAGCTAGACCTAGCCTAGATCATCGGATAAAGACGCATATGTACAATATAAATCATTAATTTAAACTTTTAACACGTGTTAAAAATACGTAAGTATGTTTGCCTGAACACGATACAAACTTTCACAATATATCTTTGAAACAAAATAATTTTTACAGAGTGTAATACGTTTTATTACGTAAATAAGCAAGGTGGGAACCCGGGGCACACTTATCAAACGCGAAGTATAAAATGTTATGAAGAAATCCGTCGCGAGAGCGCGCCGAGAAAATGCAATCACAACAAGGAAACCGCATTACAGTTTTATAAAAATGACGCCATCTAGCAACTCCTCCGACAAGGTGTTGGGGGTACAAATAATTTATTTCCTTCCACGGACACAGACAACGTAAGCCCCGAGAAAAATAAGCAAAGTACCCACAGTAAAGGACCCCCGCGGTGTCGTGCGGTACAACACTGCGAAATCGAACCTTCGGCTTGCGGTCGAAATTTAAAAGTCAACCGTCGCGCTGCCGCATGGGCTTTCTTCGCATTTACTAAGGGGTGTAAATTTCGCGTGCATGCTCCACCGGGCACCGCCTTATTTAATTTCAAAATAAATTGTAATAATTGCTTTACACTGAGGCGAATAAATCAGAGAGAATGAGTCTAATGTCAAGTCTTTAAAAATGAGTCCCGACGCAGTCATGTTTTGGTGCAATGCCCCGTCGTAAACGCGACCGCCACGCCACCAGGAAATAGTCGTGATTTTATCAAACCATTTCGCCATGTTTGTCGAGGTGTGTAGCCCCTGATAATATCTTGGTTAGCAATACTCGTAAAATAAGTTTGCTGTAGAATTTATGTCTCTGTTTATGACGTACGCGTATGTGATTATTGTTTCAGTGCATATCACATTTTGCATTATATTATTTTAATAATATAATTCATCAATAAATCCTTTCAAGAAGCCAGAAATTCGAATGCACATTAACTTCCTGGCTGCTTGCAAACTCGACGAAATTAAATAAGACCATTACACCCAATTAACATAAAACTTCGAGGATCTAACCCCATAATTACATCCATACATCTCCGTTGCACAGACAAGAGGCAGACTGCATTGTTACCCGAATGCTATTAACAGCTGGATGTACTTATGAAGATTGGATTAAGCTGAAGTCAGATTAAACAGACCCCGATTACGAGTCTACATGGAAAAACAATTAAGGAAAATACTAAAACAATGACAGACTATAAAGTTGCTTTGTTTTCTGTATCTTAACGCCGGCTTGCGGTGGGCGGGCACCCGAGACCTGTGAGGGGTGGCGCGCGGAAATACGTGCGGCATTTTGAGGGTTGAACTATGTGAGTCGTTACTGTCTAATTTATTGTTTTTTAGATAAACTAGAATGGAGATCAGTACAACGACTTGTGATAAGAAAAACAAATAAAATTACAAGTGACAATGCAGATTTTATTACACATTTCTCAGTCTTTTTGGCTATAAGTCGAATTGTTGATATAAATTACAATGATGTACATCTTACACTTATCTAATAGTATCAGAAAGTTTGTATGGTTCTCTGTCTTGCGCGCGCACACCTTTGACTAAAATATCGCACAACTGTTCAGTCGCGCTTTGATTGCTATGCTATGAGATTATATGGAAGTGCACACACTACTCCAATCTTAGTGCAACTAAACAGTTTGACTAAACAATCGCACAACGGTTGTGCGATAGTTTAATCAAAGGTGTTCGCCTGCTCTCAATGAACTGTTGTAGTCTCCAGTAATAGCAAATTATAATTCCATTACCTACAACCTTTACAAACAGTAGTTAGTAACAATTTATCGTAAGTACACTCGCATAGATCGTGACTTGACGAATTGTCCTTTAATTCGACACGTGTTTTGCAACAGATATCTAACTGCGAGAGGCATTTGTGAATTTCGCAAATACTTATGATTGCTGGGAATAATGGTGGGACGAATTTATGTAATAATACCTGATCAACGACATTATAATGATGGTACAAACACAAGCAGAAGTGTTAAATTAATAAATTAAACTTAGGTAATATTAATTTAGATTGAATCTTGCACTATAAATAACATATAGATTAACATTTTATATCAGTAGTTAATTTAATATCAATTTCACTGAACTATAAAATTGTTAAAACAATAAACAGTAGCAATAAATAGAGTTCAAACTTTTCAAAGATTTTTTTACCTGACTTTTATAAGTTAAACATTTTCCTCAATATGTTTGGCCGTTACACGTTTGTATTGCACTTTTCTTGTGCATTGTACTCGAGATAGATTGCAAGATATGTAACTACCTATATTCTAACGTTATAACATTAGTTTAGCGTTTGTGTTCTCAATAGAGCGTTGTAATCATATTAATGAATTCCTAGTAACATCTAATATCTGTCATTATACTTTGAACATTAAAATAAACCTTTTAAGGTTCAAAACACATTTTTAAAAACTAAATGCATAGTATCTCTTGAAGTATAGATATTTATTAACAACTAGCTGTTGCCCGCGACTTCGTCCACGCAATATTAAGATGAAATAGTAGCCTATAATATGCACGTCTATGTCAGCTACCCTAGTGAAAGTCCGGTCGAAATTGGTCCAACCATTTCGGAGATTACCCGGAACAAACTCGACTTGCGGACAGACAGACAAAAAAAATTAAATGCGATTCTCGTTATCAGCAACGCAAATACATCATCTTCCTGAAATCTCGAATTTTTCTGTTGATATTACAAACAGACACTCCAATTTTATTATACTTTTTTAACATTTAAAACTGCTAAAGGAATAACTAATATCATCAGTATTTAACAAAGTTATAGTAACCGCTAGCGTTATAGTAACCACGTGTCATGCCTTGATATCAATAAAAACCTGACCTGAATATTAAACTTGAATTTCAAGTGATAAACTTGTATACAAACACTATAGCTATCTCCGTTTACTTGAAGAAGAATGACAAGGATGGTAATATAGTCGTAAGAGGGACACAACACGGATATATTTGACGTCCAGAGGATTTATCACGAAAATAGTGAGAATGTTTTCGTATCGTCATTGACAAGATTTGTGCGCAAACTTTCGTCGTTGTTACGATTACGTTCTTGCAACTGCAACGCTAATATTCGTAATAGACCCTCTGATGTTATTTTAGCTTCTAATGTTTCCGATACTCTTTTTAACATGTATGTAGATTTTTGAGGTGAATAATACTGTGATGTGGACGCAGATTTAGTTTGTTACTAGATGTGCCTTTTATGGTACTTTCCATATTTATACACGACTTGAGTGGATTTTTCCACTTATTTGCGAAACGAAAAAAAGTAAAAAAGCTATATTAGTACTAACGAAGGAAAATATTGGTTAATGAAAGTTAAGAGACTGGGTTTTCAGTTTATTTTATTAAATTTATCTTCATCCTAATGGTTTCATTAAACAAACTCCAAGAATATAGTTGAAAATTCGATATCACACAAAATTCAATACGCGAGTTATTTTATCGAAATTTTTATGTCACATCCAGACATATCCAATTCAATGTTAATAAAATAGAATTGATATCAGAGATCGGATGACCCGACCATTGTTTTTGTAATTCGATAATCGATTCAACCGACTAATCCGTACTTCGTGCGTGTCCGCTGTTTAATTTTCAAAGTAAAACTTTTATATCACCGTGTGGGACGCGACTACGGCCGTGGAATTTCAATTGCAATCAACTAACGTTGAAAGCGGGAATCGTTATATGAATTGTTACATTTATCTATTCTATAGCATTCTTTTAATGATATAACAAACAACATAACATACTAGCTTTCACCCGTGACTCCGTTCGCGAGGATTAAAAAAAAACAAAAGTAAGTAGCCTATGTGTTCTTCCAGACTATAATCTACATCGATGCCAAATTTCATTGAGATCCGTTCAGCAATTTAGGCTACAAACTCAAACAAACATCCTTTCAAAATTTCGCATTTATAATATTAGTTAAAAGTAAGATATAAGATTAATAATTACGAATTTAGTATTGAAATTACAATTACGTTCACTGATACTGCAACCATAGTTTAAATGTCAGTTAAGCAGTACTTTAGTGTAGATTTTATACTTAACTAGTTGTTCCCATGCGACTTTATCCGCATAAAATTATAAAAATTTCATTTTAATGTTTACATTTGTTGAATTATCAATTGCAAATGTCAAAATGACATGACATGATGTCAAACCATGGCAAACTCCTTGATGTTGGCAGCAAGTTATGGTCTCTTTCCCACATTAGGGTTTTTATCCAAAATATTTACCCCTAAGTTTAATGGCGTGAAAATATATAGCCTAAAGCGTAACGGAAGTGTAGGGCTTTTTATTAAAAGAAGAGTTATTTAAAAATATGCTGTAATTGCTGACATCTTAGGCAACAAAGAAGTGTGTGTTTACGCTTTATTATATTAATATAGATATAGATATAAATGTACAGTAGACCGTTTCACGATTTTAAAAAAGGATAATGCGGATGTTTTGTTTGTAAAGTGTGTTGAAAGACATAAAATTTTAACGGTATTCTATCGATTACCTATTATATTCTTTATTTATGACATTAAGCGTCTGTACGACGTTTGAATATTAATTAAGTCACGTGGCGACGAACAGAATTACTTCACGGTTAAATGAACAAACTCGTGTTTTCATTGTATTTGTTAGTGCCATCTACATTTAAGCCGTATCCCACCACTGATAGAGGCCCAGATAGCTTAAAATGACGTCACTATCAGATAAGGGAACAAAATCCGATATTTCCATCACATATTTTACACGTTGGATTATCAGATAATTTACAATTTGGTGGTACAGGCCCTTAATCGAGAGGCAAATCATTAAAAGCTGTATTAATACTTTTATATAGTAAATTGTCGATAACAATTATATCAAGTACATACTTTCCACTAATTAATCTAAATGATCTCTACGTCTTCATTTCCTTATCCAATGAAACGGACAGATCTTAAGACATTCGTACACACGAATAAAGGAGAACAGTATTTTGATACCTTAAGGGCTTTGTAATTACGACAGGGTGAGGAATCCTAAACCAACAGACGGGTCCCGGAGCCACCTTACCTGATAACTGATCGATACACTTTCATTCCGAGGGTAAATTTTGGTACGTTACATTATAACATTAAAGTCATATAATAGTAAGAGCGCACACCTTTGACTAAACTATCACATAACTGTTGTGCGATTCTCGATAATTTCGCAGCCAATTCAACTGTTGTTGCACAACTAAAAATCGAGTAGTGTGCGCTCCATAGCTCTTAGGAATCAAAGAGAGACTAAACAGTTGTGCGATATTTTAGTTTCCGTACGGTATTTGATCTTTGTCGGACAAAAGTCGATCGATTATTACACAATACCTTTATTTGTTGATTAGAGTTATGCGGAAAGGCTAAAAGATAGTGAAAATCTCAGCAGTGACTAATCTAGTATAAATGTTAAATGAAATTTACTAATGTAACAGAGCGGGTGTGTCGTAAGCCGAATCAGCCAAAGAAACAAACAAAGGTGCTAAAACAGTCGTTTATTGGTTTATATACCAATGCGTTCAGTCTGCGCGCGGACCCCAGGTTGGGAACCACACGCAGGTACAAAAAATGTTACATTATCGGATAGCCGTCACAACAGCAAGCGGCTATCTGCCGGATTAGGCCGTCACTACCGCAAGCAACCTAATCAAGCTACACTACAGTGCAAGTTCTGAGTAAAATTAGTCACAAGACAGCAAGCTAATATACTCAGAATCGCGTCGTAGGAACTAACTTGAGAAGACAATATTTGTTATCCTCTTTGTTTCTTCTCCTCTTCTCTTCTCGTCTCTTCTGCGTAATGTATATTAAACGGCTTAACCTAAGGCGCATTCAATACAACATCGTGTTCCAAAATACAGGTGGCGCCATCTATTATGTACGTGAAACAACTGGGTTGCAGTGAATATTTGTTACAATCTCCCCCTCAGTTTCTGAAGTCGTCCCGACGATGAAACTGGAAGATTCATCCTTCTGTTGACGTAGTCGTCTTCATCCTCCCCCTGGATTGGAACAGCTTCTGTGTTGGTCGCCAGAGTTGTAGTGGAGCAATTTGACTGGCTACTGGTTGATTACGAAAATGTTTATTATGGATAACCGTCACAGTCCAGCAAGCGGTTATCAGGTTGTCACTGTCCCGCAAGCAACCTGACTTCAATGTCACTACACAAAAATGTCAATTGTGGATAACCGTCACAATCCAGCAAGCGGTTATCTACTGAATTAGGTCGTCACTATCCCGCAAGCAACCTAAATTCAGTGTCACTATACAATTATGGATAACCGTCACAATCCAGCAAGCGGTTATCTACTGAAATTAGGTCGTCACTATCCCGCAAGCAACCTAAGTTCAGTGTTACTACAAAATGTCAATTATGGATAACCGTCACAATCCAGCTAGCGGTTATCTACTGCATTAGGTCGTCACTATCCCGCAATCAACCTAAGTTCAGTGTCACTATACAATTATGGATAACCGTCACAATCCAGCAAGCGGTTATCTACTGAAATTAGGTCGTCACTGTCCCGCAAGCAACCTAACTTCAACGTCAATACTAGTGCCATTGTCCTGATCTTCTGTTGTTTCTCGGCTGATTCGTCCTCTGCTGATTCGCCCTGCCCCACGTTGGTCGTCAGATTGTAAGATGAGCAGGGGTAACCGTCACAGTACAGCAAGCGGTTACCTGCTGAAGTACCAATGTAGTCGGGGCTGCGCGCGGACCCCAGGTTGGGAACCACACGCAGATACAAAAAGTGTTAAAACATCGGATAACCGTCACAATCCAGCAAGCGGTTATCTACTGAAATTAGGTCGTCACTATCCCGCAAGCAACCTAATTCGGCTACACTACTGTGCAAGTTCTGAGTAAAATTAGTCACAAGACAGCAAGCTAATATACTCAGAATCGCGTCGTAGGAACTAACTTGAGAAGACAATATTTGTTATCCTCTTTGTTTCTTCTCCTCTTCTCTTCTCGTCTCTTCTGCGTAATGTATATTAAACGGCTTAACCTAAGGCGCATTCAATACAACATCGTGTTCCAAAATACAGGTGGCGCCATCTATTATGTACGTGAAACAATTGGGTTGCAGTGAATATTTGTTACACTAATAATAAATGTGTTGTGTAAATAAATATGAGCCATCACACGACAAACTGTTAGTTTTTTTGCTGTGTGGTTTTATTCGAAGTGCGAGTCTATACAAGTGTATTTACGGATCGAGATCACACGATGCAATCTCTTAAAGCGTATAATTTTGACAAACGTCACAAAGGAATCTAATTATACAGCTCCTAATTAATATTTCAAACGCATACACTTCCCAGAATAAACATACACATAGTAAACGAAATTAAGATGGTCCCATTCAATGCAAATTTCGCCCGTCTGATGACACATCGAGAGAACGTCTCGATATCTCGTTCCAAATATCGATATTACGACAGCTAAATGCGATTGGAATCGATTTTCACCTTCACACTATCGTTATATCGATTTTTTTGTCTTTTATATCACAGTTTTTAATCCACTGATGTTATCGTGTGCTGTGTAGTGTTTTGTTTTTAGTTTGTACAACTGTTTCTAGTCGAATTTAAACTTTCTTACAATGTGTTTAAGGTTCTTATTCTAATAAAGAGCTTACTTAAGATGTTATAATATAATAATCTGTCATTGTTCTTTTAAGTTGCTTTTGTTTTGTTACATCCCAATAGGAATTTAACAGTTCAATATTGTTGACCGATAATCTTGACTTTACCTTCCTTGTGTTGAATTTCTTTAGTATTGTACACAGTAGATAAATATACATTTTAATTAATTAATGTGTACTGAAAATGTATTTGCCGAAATACTCGACCGTCTCCCCTACTACGATACACGCACGAGGCGAACGTGATAAGATCGAACGAAGTAGTAGGGGGTGCTGATCGAACATGGGATGAACTTCAGATCGATAGCGAAACAAGACTTTAACAGTAATATTTCATGCAAACGTAATCAACAAATTAGTAACTTTAAGATAGCAATGTTTTTAAACACAATAATGTAATAGGAAGTGTATACTCTTCTTGAAAATTAAATTTGTATGAATAATTTATAAAAATAAAATACAAGGATGGCGTCACAAAGCATTTTCGATTATGAAAAAGTGTGTCAAAGTACGTGCGAGACTAAACAAGACATTACAAGCTGTCAAGCTTGATCAATGAGCTTATTACTGTAAACAATCCTAACATTAAGTATAGAAATAGAATACAAGAATAACACACTTATGTCTTTGACTATAAGGTTTATTATTCCGGATGATGTAGGACACCGCGGGGTGGGTATGGAAGACAAAATGAACTATGGAGTTGTTACAATAGTGAAGCATGCCGAGATCTGTAACAGAATGCATTCAGATAGCGTACAATGTGCGTTTACGTGGGCCGGCCGTGTGGACAATCGGATCATGTTTTTTGTTCGCTTGCTTTATTGTAACAAAAAGGACAAGTAAAAGACTGTACATCTAAGAACATATTTTATATTCTGTTTTAAGAATAAGAGGCGGTCAACGCTTTATTTTTAATATTTTACTCGCAAAGCAGGGACAGAATTGTATAAACTCGCATATTAAAGTATAGTCACAAATATACTTATTATATAAGTACTAATTTAAAAGATATTCGAATATAAATGCCATGATTTATTTGTCAATTCGAATGATTGTTCTTTACTTTATATCAAAAACTAGCTGTTCCCGTGCGGCTTCATCCGCATGAAATTATAAAAAAAATACTTTATTGTTTATTCCTTGATGTTGGCAGCTCGTGGCATATGGTCTCTTTCCCATATTAGGGTTTTTATCCAATTTATTTACTCCCTAAGTTTAATAGCGTGAAAATATATAGCCTAAAGCGTGATGTAAGTGTGGGGCTTTTTATTAAAAGAAGAATTATTCAAAAATATGCTGTAATTGCTGATATCTTACGCCACAAAGAAGTGTGTGTTTACGCTTTATTATATTGGATAGATGTCTTAATTCAGTTGAATCTAGCGACATCATTTATAGAAGGCATCGCGTGGGGCATTAAGTGTCCGGTGTCGATTTAAATTGTTTTTGTTTGTTAGTCTGGCTGTGTGTTTGGAGTGTGCCATGCGTCTTACTGTAACACAATGAACCGATTTATTTGTTGCGTCGTTAAATGAATTTATGTTTATTTAGAGAACATATATCGTTTAAAACAAGCCCAACGTTACTTCTGTTATAATTTTGATTGCAACTGGTCTTTGTAATGTATTAAACATTATTTATATTTTTCTGGATTAAAATATAATTTACAGATAGATCTAAATATGCATTAAAGCAATATGAATTTACATGTTAAAGAAAAATGAAAGAAATCCTGCTGGATTTGTTTCTAAACACAAAAAAATGACAACATTCAAGATGGCGGCAGTCTCTACGTAATGAATTGTCAAGTTGACGTTTTAATTTGTCTCCTTTAAAAGTCAAGTAGTTTGTGTTGAATAATCAACTAGACAGTAAATTATTTTAAGGTAAGGATTGTTTGGTTTCTGCTGAATATAGTTTTGGAAACAGGAATTTTAACAACGAATAAACTAGCGATCAGATGGAGGAAGCCACTTTTTGGTTTAGAACCTTTTTTTCTTTGTAGGTCACATTGTCCATAGCCTAGTATATTAATTTTATATTAGGAATGTGTGTGCGACTCTTTGGTACGAATTATTTTTGTTACTGTTTGTAAGTTTGAGAGTAATAAGTCTGCATTGTTTATTATCAACGAAGTTTATATCGGCGTGAGTTCAAATGTTATCATTTGCGAACACATGTCGATAGTTTGTAGCTATTTCCAGAACTGATTCACTCTAGAACAATAGACAATCTTGTATGCTCCGCTATTGTCTTTGTATTTAGAATTTGTCTGTGAACATCGAAGAACCTTCGTATAAAGGTTGATTGGTGTTAGTCATTCCGAAATTTAAAGTTTCATGTATTCTAAAAAAATAATATTGCTATGTATTATAACTGATGTCGGTCAAATTATAACATACTAGCTTTCTCCCGCGACTCCGTCCGCGCGGAATTAAAAAAAACAAATGCAAGTAGCCTATGTGTTCTTCCAAACTATCCTCTACACCTATGCCAAATTTCATCGACATCCGTTCAGCCGCTTAGGCTACAAACTCTAACAAACATCCATCCATCCATCTAAACTTTTGCATTTATAATATTAGTATGATTAGAGTTGCCTGAAAATCTGTACTGAAGATAAAAAGAGGAAAAATTTGCATTTTTGTATGTATTGAAATAACTCAAAAACTACTGGACTGATTTCAAAAATTCCTTCACCATTAAAAGGCCGTTTTATTATTGTTTAATTTCACGCTGACGAAGTCGCGGGCAACAGCTGGTATTATAATAAGACAGTGTTTGTATTAACCAATTGAACTTGGTATAACTTGTGCCAAAAATCCTTACTTTAGTAAATATATTGAAGTATGATTCATTCTCGCATCGGCAATTCAAATGTTGAAAACACAATATAATTATTCATGTGGTAACAAAGTACAGTCATGAGCAATAATTAAATGCGTACTAAGGGCATGCGGAGACGCGGCGAGCATTCTAATTGTAAACATTTACTATGAGTCCCTTTTTACGTGTGTAAAGGGAATTGAGTGGCGCATGAGAGAACTCGCTTGACATTTATAATGTTTTTGCTTTGTTTATAATTAAATACAACTACATTAACCTATTTAATAAAAAGACATAATAAGAAATAATTAGTATGAAAGGATATATGGTAGCTAGGCCTTTTAAGAAAACTGTTTTAATAATACACAAATACAGATCATACTAATATTATAAATGGGAAAGTTTAGATGGATGGATGGATGGATGTTTGTTAGAGTTTGTACGCTAAACGGCTGAACGGATCTCGATGAAATTTGGTATAGATATAGAGGATGGTCTGGAAGAACACATAGGCTACTCACTTTCGTTTTTTTTTAATTCCACGTGGTCGGAGTCGCGGTCGAAAGCTAGTATTTATATAAACTTCAAACTCAATTCAACTATCTCAAAATAAATAAAAAGTTTTTTTAGTTGAAAGTAATTCATCGAAGTTCGTAAATATGGTTGTTTTTTAAATATTTTACTAGAAGTCTTGCGATAAATTAACTTTTATTGCAGTGAGTCACTAATGTGGGGTGAACGTAATGCAAAATTTTACGTTCTCAGTTTGTGAACGGTTACAGAATCTATTGATTTATTCATTAACTTGGTTCAACTTAGTTCTAAATTGTCGCTTTATGGTGAACGATGACGTAATATATGTGCTCCGAGAGGCAGATAGTTTTATGTGACGCCGAAGTTTAGATATTATGTCGGGATGTTCTCAATCGAAAATGAAGTATGGATACGAGTGAACTGAGAATCGATAAGTAAGTTCTTTTTATAAGTTAGAAAGTCATCTTATAAAAAATGAAGTATATTCTACGTGTTGATTGAATGAAGATTTTACAGTTTGTTTTGGAATTAAGTATTCTATTATAAAAACCTATTTTTAAGTCCTATAATAATTAAATAAAAAAGTTTATATTTAAGATTCATAGTAGTGAGTTAAATAATCTTAAACAAGGGACTAAACAATAAGAACAATAACTACATCGGATAGCTTATTGTTTTTGTTTTTAAATATGCTCTTATTAAATTTAAGAGATTCGCAACAACCCTTAAGATTAGAGGGGAAAGGTTTTATTAGGGGCGAGTAACGAGTGCCGATAAGGAGGAATTATTCCCCTCCACTGTGTGGTCCAAGTCATGAGCAGATACTGACAGATAGTAGTAGTAAATGTTGACAATAGATTTATGTTAATTTTAATAGATACTTTTAGAAAACTGGGAGCAAAATAATATCAACTGCCGAAGAAAGAAAGAATAATTCAATTTATTCAACAGTTTACATGTAACAGTGAATAGTTTAAATTTTATTGAGACTTTTGCCTAGTCTTAAGTCAAGTATAATCGTCCAGTGTTGACACTGACTAATTTCTGACCCTAGAACAGTTACTTTACTTTGTAACACTATGAAATACGATAATAAAAACTGTATTTTATATATCCACAGTAATAATAAATGAATTTTTGAAAAGTTTTTTTTATTCTTGGACCATACCCTAAAGGGGGCTAACCATCCACTGTTTAATCTCCAGTTCAATCTTGACTTAAATGAACACCTAGACAGTGCCGCCCCCTGTATCGATTGTTAGATAGCATTAAGCCACTGGTTTTGCTAATGAATTGATTTGACACCCCGCTTCGCCAATTAACGATGTTCCAATGCATCTCTTTCAACTACGATTCTTTTATTACAGAAAGTAATAGTATTTTTAATTAAATAGCAAATTAAAAATTAAAAATACATACGTCAGTTACATGACATAATCTAAGGTTATAGGAATATCTTCTTTAAGTTGAAGAAAACATAAGAAAGGTGTTTTAACAGAATGTTATGCAACTTATCTAACTTAATAATCCGGACAGTATAAATGTAACTTGATTTCTCTTGTAGGTCGTAAATTTAGGCGCGTCGTCCTTAAAGATTTATTTGTTTCTGTAACGGTTGACGACGTACCCTCGATATCACTTTCAAATCACGTGGTCTAAAGATATAAAAATGATAAGAAGGTACAGGAAGAGGGAAGGCTTTTAGTGCTATTCGAATGGGAACAGAATAAATGATAAGCTCACAAATGTGATGGAAACATGCAATAGGAACGGGTTGGTCTAAAAGCTTGATCGATATCACAATCACCTAGTGATTAAATGAAGTAATTGGATCAGTAAAGGAACATTTATCAGAAAATGATTTGATAGCAATGTAGAATAGTACCTAAATAAGAAACTAAGATTATATATGCAACTAATCTATTAATATGCATGTAAAAATAAATACTAACCCTAACGTCTAACAAATAGGAAGTACATTTTGGGTCAAATCTGTATTTGGTCTTTTACTCTAGGGTGCTTCTCAAGGACCTTTTCAATATCCTAATTAGACACTCCGGTTAACTATATTAAGATCTAAAAACACTTCTGTGTTTATTCTAAGGACCAATTAAGCAAATTAATTGTAAAGGAGATATTAATTTTAACTTTCAAAAGTTGTAGAATTAAATAATTTGTAGGTTACTCCTAATTAGGTACTTGGAGTAATCAAGTTCTTATTTCCGTTAAGAAATCTAAAGGATTTTAAAAATCTGTTAAGTTTGGATTGAGGCATTTAAAACTAAAAAATTCTTGGGTAACTTGATTCAAAAAATTGCACCAAGTTGAAATGTACCAGAGATTTCAATTGGGTGCAAAATCGTTTCTACGCATTCTTTGTGTTAGATAGTTTTAAAACCACAACCCAAAGGTTCAGGGTAGTCGGTAGTAAAACTGTGGGTGGTCGTAAAATAAAAAGTGTTTACTCGCAGCGAAGATAACTGGGAGCAAAGTTCGCTGATAAGTTTTTATTTCCTTGGGGGAGGCCAGGTATGGGACGCGACAATTGTACACATAATTTCTTCAGATTTGCTATCCGCAGATAACGGCACGGAACTTTTAAACAAAGAAGTTTTAATTGCATTCTTAAATTTACTAGTTAAGTTTATTCTTATGAAATGAGTTATCCTATCATTTTTATAAAAACTGCAATTAAGCGCTGAACAATTGAGTATTCCTCACGAACTTGGGACACAAGAAATTTATTTATAGATGAAGAATATTTGGTTGAAGATAAATTATGATAATTTTAATAAAATTAGTCGTAGTCTATCTTAAAGAAGGTACTTCTGAAGTTGACGATGAAATGAATATCGATTGGTCAAAAATGATGAAAGTCTAAATAAGTGTGTCACCTGCAACGTCCAAATAAAGCCGGAAGAGTGACGGGCCATTTATCTCCTTCATTAAGTCGATGGGACGGGACCAGGCCCTGGGAATGAATCATTTTTAGTATCCGCACGCGGCATGCTTGGAGCCGTGACAATGGCCAATAAACACGCAATAAAATATCAAAAGCTGCACTAAAAACCTCGTTATAATTCGCTAAATGTTCACCTTTAGAATGAAGCTGGCATATATCAAGTGCAATACCATACAAATTATAAACTTTCAATGATTTTTTTTTTGACAGATGCTCCAAAACTGGTTTAACATGTTGCTTTATTATCTTTAAGATGCATTTAAGGAACCGTTATCCAAAGACGTAACAACTCAAGCAATCCAATCCCTCGGTAATTTTTCCAACAGAGCTGGTGTAATTGCAACTCCCGAAAATTTCACTCGCGAATTAATCTCAATATCGTAACTGGCCAACCGTTATTAGTACCTTGTACAGTTGCCAAGGTGTTCCACCCCTCGATAAATCTTGTCTAATTTGTGTGTAATTACAGGACCGTACAGTTCTCGTTGTAACGAGGAGTGCGTAGCAGCGGGGAGCCAGCGGCACGTGCTTACGCGGCCCTCGACTACAACGTTCCCAAAATATTCTAAAACATTTAGATTACAAAGAAATTACGACTTTAATTATAAGTGGACATGATTCAAAATTGATTATTGGAGTCAAAACGAAATTTAAAGTTGTCAGTGTTGATGATTTTGCAACTGTGACTATTATTTCGAAAGCACAAGGAATAGATTTCGATGATACTTGAAATTTTTCATCAATATAGTGAAGAGTTAATGTTCGAAATAACGTGTCGAAATTTTGCAGTCAAAGATGAAATAGGAAGCGTGTTCTGTGACCCCTCAGATGATGATTTTAATAAAGAAGTACACATGAGGGGTGCACTATTTCAAGATAAATTGATGCAGTGTTATTGTTGTCTTAGCCCTTATAGCAGCCCTTAGCAGCGAAACGGCACTTAAAACGTAATTAAGATTCTTCTTTTTGGCAGTGTTATGACTGAATATTAGGACAATTAAATTTGGATTAACTGCTTAAAATTTTAATCAAAATAGACACAATTCGACCAGCTAGTGACAACAGCTTTAGACGAAATATGAGATATTTGCACGAAAATTACACTAGAAATAAATTATTATGGTGTCCAAACTAAGGAGTTTTCAGATAAGACAAAGATGTTTGGACAACACTACCGTATAGTGCATATTATGCAATCTCCGTGTTAGTTATATTTTTAGGTTTTATTGCTAACACGAGCACAGTTCATTATAATCAGGAACTGCAACATGTCAGCGTATAAATCCCAAGTCCTGCTGTAATTCGTATTGAACAAATAAATCCACGTCATTTAGTGTACGCGCATACATTTATCGCAAAGCTGGGCTGTGCTATTCCAATATGTAAAATCCATTCGAATCCGCCTCTTAAGTTATATACTTTAGTGTTCAATGTCGCATGTATATTTCCATACAGTGTTGCAACCCCAAAAAAGTCGTTTGGAGTGTCGATGCGAGCCTGTATACCATTTACGAGCTTGATTGAAATTTCGCAATCAACAGGAGAGGGGAGAGTTGTGATGAAATTATTCGTGTATATATTTTTTGCCCTCAAACTTAGCGAGGTTATTTCATTATAATGGCCCCACGGAATAGAAAATTTACGGGGGATTTGAGATGGTAATCGCGGGCCGTTTGGTTGTTCAAAGTGATTATTCTATAGATAAGACCCGGAGTGCAGGGCCCGAGCCGACCCACGCGCCCGACGTGTATGTCCGCGAGATCCCATTCTACACTATACACGTCGCTCGTTATCTCCCACTAGTATTAGTCTGCGTGTTTTAATGATAACATAACATTCGTTAGACATTAAATTGAAATGTCCGAGATTCGAAACAGTTTCGAATGAGTACAATTTAATTCTTCGAAATGTCTTTCTACATTTTTACTACCCAAACAGTTATTATGGTTTCAATGTTACAAAAAGCTATTTCTAATGAGTATATTCTATGGGGATGTCAGAAATAGATGTAATTATCTGAACTCAATATTTATCAGAGCTTATTTGTATCCAACAAACAGAACAGATGGCGCTACCCTCAAAATGATGGTCACATAATTTATCATATTTCGTCCAATATACAATCTTTTATGAATATAGTTTAGGAGACTTATTAACGTTCAGATTGTCTCGTAACTAACGTTGGGACTATTGAACAAATAAATCCACGTCATTTAGTGTACGCGCATACATTTATCGCAAAGCTGTGCTATTCCAATATGTAAAATCCATTCGAATCCGCCTCTTAAGTTATATACTTTAGTGTTCAATGTCGCATGTATATTTCCATACAGTGTTGCAACCCCAAAAAAGTCGTTTGGAGTGTCGATGCGAGCCTGTATACCATTTACGAGCTTGATTGAAATTTCGCAATCAACAGGAGAGGGGAGAGTTGTGATGAAATTATTCGTGTATATATTTTTTGCCCTCAAACTTAGCGAGGTTATTTCATTATAATGGCCCCACGGAATAGAAAATTTACGGGGGATTTGAGATGGTAATCGCGGGCCGTTTGGTTGTTCAAAGTGATTATTCTATAGATAAGACCCAGAGTGCAGGGCCCGAGCCGACCCACGCGCCCGACGTGTATGTCCGCGAGATCCCACTCTACACTATACACATCGCTCGTTATCTCCCACTAGTATTAGTCTGCGTGTTTTAATGATAACATAACATTCGTTAGACATTAAATTGAAATGTCCGAGATTCGAAACAGTTTCGGATGAGTACAATTGAATTCTTCGAAATGTCTTTCTACATTTTTACTACCCAAACAGTTATTATGGTTTCAATGTTACAAAAAGCTATTTCTAATGAGTATATTCTATGGGGATGTCAGAAATAGATGTAATTATCTGAACTCAATATTTATCAGAGCTTATTTGTATCCAACAAACAGAACAGATGGCGCTACCCTCAAAATGGTGGTCACATAATTTATCATATTTCGTCCAATATACAATCTTTTATGAATATAGTTTAGGAGACTTATTACCGTTCAGATTGTCTCGTAACTAACGTTGGGACTATTGAACAAATGCAAAGAAAACCCAATGTAACTAATAATTGTCGATACTATTAAAAACTGTTTAACATAAGAGTTCCGTGGTAAACTCTTACTAATATTACAAACGCTAATGTTTAGATGGATGGAGGTTTGTTAGAGTTTTTAGCTAACGGCTGAACGGATCTCGATGAAATTTGGCATAGATATAGAACATAGTATGTAAGAAGACGTAGGCTATTTATTAAATTGTTTCTTAATTCCGCGCGGATGAAGTCACAGGCAAAAGCTAGTTTAAATATCACATTAACTATGTTAAAAAAGGTACAAAGCACACAAAGAAGACTAAACTACATAAGGATTTAAATCTAGAACTCGATATGAGACCACCCAACAACAGAACAATTCAACTGGCCAATGAATGTGTTGCTTACATTAAGCAAATGCGTTGTTTTCAATTAAATAAGTCGCCTTATACGATATGCAAAGACAACACTCAAGTGGAAGTGCTCCTGTAGCATTCTAATGCATAGGAATTATAAATAATATCTTACAGTGAATTACGCGCGAGGAAAATTTACGATGTGTTTGATTTGAATCACATTTAACTTGTTATTTAAATAAGAAAAAATTGTTTCCGTTCTTTTTCAAATAACGGAAATCGAAGTGTTAAGTTTAATATTTGTTTCTGTTTTGCTCCTAGATTAACTTTTTTAATTTCCTTACGTTTACGTGTGCAAATAGTATATCCTTTTTATTAGTACATTTTATATTTGGTCATTCAATGCAAAACGCATTCCTGCAGTATTTTCTTCGTATTTCTATTTGCATATTGTATCGAAGATTGATATATTTTGTAGAACAATATTCAAAAGATTGCATGTTAGAATATCAACATTGTAAAACAAGACGCGTTGCATGTCTCATTTATGTAGTCACTTGTACAGTGTACCATTTCCTTTCCTTCAAGAACCTTACGAGAGACAATATTGTCATTCAATTTGAATTGCATGACTTCCAGTCTTGCTTGTGCCGTGTTGTTTTATACGTCCGCTGCAACGAACCGAGCACGGAAAATATGCCCGCAAACGGAACTAGAATCTAGTTGTTGCTGATTTAATTTGGAACTTTTTGTTGCATTTTCATATCGTATTCTAATTTACTAATGATTTATATTTCCTTTGAGAATCAAGTGACATATTTATTTGTTGAACCAACGTTTTTTTGAAATAACGACTTTATTAATGCTTGATTAAGCATTAACTAAGCTGTACAACGTTTCTAAAAGAACAAGAGTCATTTGTAACCAAACGTGCTCATATATCAAATATTATTCAACCATCAAATATTGTAATTTGTTTGTTCCCAATGAGTCCCATTATGTGTTCGTGCTCCATAATATATGCATCAGAGATGAGAAAAATGTGTCGCTCCGTTGTTAGCGCCATCATTCAGTACTAGAAAATATTATCTTCACATTCATTTGCATGAAAATGTACTTTAAGTTCAAGGTGTAAGGTTGAGTTTTTAAAATTTAAAGAACCTGTGAGTCGTTTTTAAGAGCATGTAACAAAGAATCATAATCTCAGCTCACAGTGTGAGTTATACATGTCGTCGGTTCACATTAGTTTTTGAAATAAGAAAGAAATGTGCCTGTACATAAGAAGGTACGTGATCAACATTTCTTTCGTTGAAATTTCTCCGCAGTATCTTGCTTTACCAGACGATACTTTCTTCATAAAAATGTTCTTACATTAGTTTTGATTACCTCCTAAGTTGTATGAATACAATTTCACAATGTAATATCACGTGAATTACAATGATATTCTGTATCCAAATATTGATCCGATATCCGGATCTTATACTTCTGGATGACAATGTAGTTAAACACGTCAATCAGTCAGTACTCTCTTAGCAGACATTGACAACGGATGTTTGTACAAAAGAAAACTGATTTTGTATTTAAGTGATTCTAAAATAGTTCTACAAGTTAAGGTCATTGTCGATATCTGTTTTGGTCTTGTATTTTCATTAGAACGTAGTTTTATTATAATCCCAATATTAAAGTCCTCCCACAAAATCGTCCATAATGTTATAGTACAATATAAATTCCGATCTAAATAGTTGAATACAGTGATCTCAATAAATAAAGATAAGCCGTAGTTTTACCGGCGAACGGAGCCACCGAGTTGACGTAAATCAAGTCAGATTTGCTGTAGATGAGCCAACTTAATTTATACATCGATTTTGAAATAGACAAGATTATGTTGAGAATTTGGAGATTTTGTAAAATATTTAGCAATACGAAATTGTTGTTTACTTTAATTGCGTAAGTAATACGATATAAATATGAAACAATTTTCAAAATATTTCACCAAACTAAATACATTTTAAATTACTTAATTAAGTAGTGATTAGACCCGTAGTAAGTTCTGTTCACTATGCACTTTTAAGTGACAAAAAAACTGAATATTATAATAACCAATCCAATTCCGTTATTGGTTCGAAAATCTGGCTCATGAATTACCTTTTAAATTTAATTTGCACGCTCATTGAATTCCAATATCCCTTTAAAATAATTATTATCAATTTGAATGTTGCCCTTATTTTTGATATTATAACGCTGTTATTTGATACCTTTTGTGTTGGTTTTTTCCTCAATTAAATTTTATTGGAATTCCTTTATTGCATGTATTGTAGTAAACGGCTTATTGCTTTCATTTATTCCGTGTTGAATGTTGGATCTAGGTGTCTAGCGAATTAATCGATTATCTCGCATTTCCTAACATAGTATATCTATACTATTATAATAACCAATCCAATTCCGTTATTGGTTCGAAAATCTGGCTCATGAATTACCTTTTAAATTTAATTTGCACGCTCATTGAATTCCAATATCCCTTTAAAATAATTATTATCAATTTGAATGTTGCCCTTATTTTTGATATTATAACGCTGTTATTTGATACCTTTTGTGTTGGTTTTTTCCTCAATTAAATTTTACTGGAATTCCTTTATTGCATGTATTGTAGTTAACGGCTTATTGCTTTCATTTATTCCGTGTTGAATGTTGGATCTAGGTGTCTAGCGAATTAATCGATTATCTCGCATTTCCTAACATAGTATATCTATACTATTATAATAAAGCGTAAACACACACTTCTTTGTTGCCAAGGTGTCAGTAATTACAGCATATTTTTGAATAACTCTTTTTTTAATAAAAAGTCCTACACTTACGTCACGCTTTAGGCTATATATTTTTACGCCATTAAACTTAGGGGGTAAATATTTTGAATAAAAACTCTAATGTGGGAAAGAGACCATAAGTTGCTGCCAACATCAAGGAAGCAAGGTTGCCATGCTTTGTCATCATGTCATGTCATTTTGACATTTGCAATTGATAATTTCACAAATGTGAACAATAAAACAAAGTTTTTATAATTCCATGCGGATGAAGCCGCATGGAAACAGCTAGTTATAACTAAAGACAAAGATTTTCAAAATGCTTTGTAATCCAGTAGTTGAATAAAGGCAATCTGAATTACAATATTCTCGGAACAGATGTAATGATTCTCTTCTAAGAAGATCTCTTTCAATTGAGTCTTAGAAAATAAAGCTCTGATCTTAGCTATTGCTTTAAGTGAGATGAAATTTAAAAAATCACAATAATGAAAATATGTGTATTCTTCCTTAACGGATTCTAAGTATTGGAAATATATGGAAAATCTACAAAAAATTGTCATTTCAAATGTCTTCTTTCTTAAGCCTTAAACGTAATATACATACATACCATTAATAGTAGAGAAATAGCTGTGTGTTGACCACAAATTATTGACCATATTAAGAAATGTAGTTGACTTCACCTTACACCTTCTAAACTTTAGTCGTTTTCAAACAATGGTGTGATTTGACAAGAATCCAGGCTAATGTTGGTATTTAGGAATAGTCTTTAACGGGTAATAGACCTAGAATAGCCGCATTTTGTATAGAAAACCGAATTGGTAGATTATTAAAATAGTTTTTTCTTACTAAGTCTATGAATGGAATATTTGTGACAATTATTTTTATTATACTAATATATTAAAAAATTCCTGTCTTTTGTTATAATGCTGTTGAAACTAATATAATAATTGAAAGTTTAAGCTCTTATCGAATGATAAACACGTGTGGTACATTTTTAATGGCTTGTAAAAGTCTAAGTCGAGACCAGGAGCCGATAAATAACATGCTTACCCTCCTCCAGCGAGTCGTAATGAGATACAAAGTATATTATTATAATAGTTGCGTTGATTTGTAAGTGCGCGCTCCACTCGATTTTAAGTCCAGAAGCGGTTTTGTTTGCTTGCGGACACACTGTTATATAGGATAGCGAACTTATTTTCGAATTTAGTTTTGATTGCTGAATATTTCTAGCTGAAAAAGGTATAATATTTGAAGTGCTAAAAATCTGAAGAATTAAAAAGAGTCATACTTTTTATTAATGGTTTTTGTGCCGCCAAATTATTGGAATTGTCTCGGTATCCGATTTTTTTCTTATTCTTGTTTTTAATTATCATATAATGTTGAATTTTCTTCGCAGCAGTGTGTATCAATATTTAAGAGTACTCTTACGATATACCATTGAAGGGCTTTACTCCGATTATGGGCACAATAATTGAGGTTGGAACAGGTAAATGTTAATTTTGTGGGTGGCTCGCTCCTGCATAATGCATCGCCCGCGGTCTGAAATGAGAAAAGCCGCTTTAAGCTACCGCGAAGGACTTCGGCTGCTAACGGACCCTAACTTACTTAAGAGAAACCGCATCGAATGGATTATGTAATCACTTTATTTAGATATAAATATAATTTGTGGTTACGGTACGGAAATTAAACATTTAAAAACAATAAGTGGTCACAACCTACCCTTGTACCTATGGAAGGTCAGCACAGTATGTACTGCTCTACCATAAATCTTTATTATATCTGAATCCACTCCCTTCTTAAGCACATCCTTCTTCATGCGAAATATGTATAGATTTATAGATGTTTTCTTTTAATTTGAAAGACAAAAAGTAGTTTCACTTCTTCACTCTCAGTCGGTGGGATCGTGGTCAAGCGCTAGCTTAAAAACTTTAAAAAAAAAAGTTTCCTGCAACATGATAGTGAGCTTTGATTCTTTAATTCGAAATTTATTAAGACTTACCTTACATTTCATTGTTTTATGAGCAATTTTCCCCTCTTCGAATGGATTACAAGGATTTTATGCACTTGATATCGTGGATCAAAAATTTACATTGTTACTTATTCACAACAATTTTAATTTGTAGTATGACAGCTATTAAATCATACTTCATACTAATATTATAAATGTGAAAGATTAGATGGATGGATGGATGGATGGATGGATGGATGGATGGATGGATGGATGGATGGATGGATGTTTGTTAGAGTTTGTAGCCTAAACGACTGAACGGATTTCGATGACATTTGGTATAGATGTAGAGGATAGTCTGGAAGAACACATAGGCTACTCACTTTTTTTAATTAATGTCGGAACAGGCATAACGACAATAACTCACTAATCTGCCAACCGTACAGCAACAGTACAGCTGTTCTCGTATTCACTACCCGTTGCTGGTCAGTAATTAAAAATAAACAGTGGACTACACGTGATTTATTTTTTTTTTTTAATTCTACGCGGACGGAGTCGCGGGCGAAAGCTAGTAAATTCATAAAACTGTAAAAAGAATAGCAATAACTGCGAGTGGTTTTGACTAGTCCGGGTCAATTAATAACCTGAGCTATTGTAATGGACCGTTGACTGTAGTTTCAACTTTTTTTAATTAATGTCGGAACAGGCATAACGACAATAACTCACTAATCTGCCAACCGTACAGCAACAGTACAGCTGTTCTCGTATTCACTACCCGTTGCTGGTCAGTAATTAAAAATAAACAGTGGACTACACGTGATTTATTAACGTTTTATGTCAATTTTTATAATGGTTGTATGACAGGAATGTTGATTTTTTTTTATATTTTTTTTATATGTATAATATTAGGTGGCAAACGAGCAAACGGCCACCTGAATCCATCAAAATGGAAAGCGACCGCTGCTCATAAACATCCGCAATTGCAGATGCGTTGCCTACCCTTAATTGACAGAGGAGACGCACGTAAAGAGGACATTTCCCCTTCCTATGCGTCTCCTCCACCGTCAAATCCACTTTTCCTTCCCATCCTTTCCTCTTAAGAAAAGGGTGGGTATGACTGTGTTTGGATGTTAACGCGTGTAAGGATGTTCGTTCTCACTTTCTTTTACATTCATATCTAATGTTTCATGCATTGTCTACTAATTTCAAGCCACTATAAAGTTTGGATGGCTTTATACTATCGGGTAACAGTTGCAGCAATTTTTGTATTGATATAGACACACTACATTCTTCTGTCACATGAGACTTATTAGTCTCATGTGAGAGTGTGTATTTGGTGAAATGATTTTATACTGTTTTTGATGATTGATGTCATTTTGTTTGTCAGTAGAAATACACTTTCTCTCACCAAAATCACATAAAAGTTAATTATAAATAGAGAAGATCACAGACGTAGATACATCCTTATTTACATTCAATTGTTAGAAATCTCGAAATGAGGTTTGACTTAATGACCTCGGAGACGTCACAAAGACGTCTGAATGTACTTAATCCATCGCGCAGCTCATGCGAGGGCGAGGGGCTAAATTCTCAATTATCCAGCCTTGTACCGAAATCACGGACGGCCATTACCGCTGGCGTATTTCTCACGGGGAAACGGTCCGCGCGAGATGTACTGGATCTAAGAAATTTGGATGTGCTAGTTATATTTCATAATATTAATATCCTTAAAAGTAAATAAAATCGTGATACTGTATTTAATGGCTTACTTAATTTGATACATTTCAAATTAATGAAAACGTGATACATGTTTTAGGATAATTTGTACAACTACTAGACTAACTTATATTACTGTAGGAAGATTTATGTCGGTTTTGAATACAAAAGTAATGATTGGCGAAATATATGTCTGCTACATATCTTAGAGATTTGGCTATTTTCGTCGCGTCTGTTGCTGTATATATTAAGCTGCATCTATAGAGAATACCAGCTCCATAGAACATAATATCAGACGGTAAATTCCCGCCTAAGGCTTAAAGAAAAGTTAAGAGCGGCTTCGAGAGTTGCATGATCCGTCGATTTGCAAGCGAACGACTATATAACAGGAATCGGAACGCTGTTCGGAGGTATTTATAGTTTTTATTGGACAGTTTTGAAAGGGTAACGAGAGTTATTGAACTGAGCTCGAAGGATGATAGTACAGCGGGATAACAATACGCTGGATTGCGAGCGGCGCGACGCACGCAATAAATGTTTTAAAAAGGACTATTGAGATACCGGAATACTCGTTATTCAAACTGATTTAACGGTTTTCATACAAAGTGATTACTTCAGCTTTCTAAGGATTATTTATACTATGTTATTTCTGTGGCTGTATTTGATAAGACCTTTTCAAATTGTTTGTTTAGTTAACTCATTACAAGTCTTTGCCGTTATGGCTCGACATATGTACTGCTCTTCCATACATAGCGTATATGAATCCTCTTTCATACTTTCTTTAACAATCCTCCATCTTTTTAGAACATTCAATTTTTATACTTTCTTGTTTAATTAACAACTGACGTTTTTATTCTTTGGATCCCCGTTTGAGTTGATTTTCTAAAAATTGTATGATATGAATCGTATAAATTTTAAAGAAAGCTTGGACTAAATTATCATATTCACATTAGGTAAATATTTTTAAATAAATAACGAAATCAATGTCATTTTTTCCCAGTCATGACTAAAATAGTTATTGTCAAGAATTTATCATTATTAAGATTTTGTAATAGCCTTCTAAAATTAATTAGAAACGGCTCCATAGAGTTTCTTAATGACGAAATTACAATAGACAAGTAAATATAAATTGAGCCAGCACGCGTAGGCGTCGCGTCCACAACTAGATTAGTTTCTGTTCAAAGAAACATCAATTTTATTCCATTGTTTTAAATTCACATTAAAATAACTAAGTATATAAAGTGTTGCATAACAGCTAGATACAAAGTTTGTATAGTAAACTTTAATAAAAAAGTAATCACAAAAACATTCTTACTTTCATACCTTGAGCAAGTTAAAACACGAAAAGTAAAAGAAGAAACAGAAATCAGCAATGATCCCTAATGAGAGAATTTGTTCAGTCCTTTTATAGCTTAATACGGGATCATGAAAGTCGACCGGGCAATCCTGTAAATAAAAACACAAACACACCGAGCTAACAAAGAGGCAAACAAACAAAAAAATCGGAGTAACAGAGGCGAAATTAGAGGCGAAAATCTTCGACTGCCCGCGTCGTAACTCGGTTATGTACAGAGTAGGCATTGCCCGAAATCAAATATGAACATTCGCACGGAAGACAAACAGGCCCTGTGTCGCACAATGGGCCCACAACGAACAATTCTTGACCCTTTTTACGGACTAAGAACCGACAATAGTACGCTCTGCCACAGAGTTTTTTAGCTGTCCCAATTATAAATAATAATATTGGTACTATTGTGGAGGCGTCCACTGGTAGAGGTAGACCTGGAAAGAAATGGATTGCGTGAAAGGTGACATGATCAAGAAGGGAGTGATGACTGAGATGACATATGATAGAGTTATTTGGAGGACAAAAACCTGTTGCGACGACCCTACGGGAGTAGAATAAGGAAGAAGATGATGATTCACATTTGGTAATTATCACTGGTACTTAATATTGGGACAATGTAAATCTTTTGGTTACATAGAGTTAAAGATAAAATTGTCTAATACTTTATAATGAAACTGGCTATGTGTTTTAATGTGAAATTGATCTACTGATTTCAATAGACTGTGACACGGGTCGGTTATACCGATTACATATTCAGATGCAAATATCTCCGGTGCCGCGGGCGAGAATTAATTGAAAAGGTCTCGTATGACTTTGATTTATGGCGGGCGGGCCGTGGGCGTCGGTTTCTTAGACGATGCTGTATGGACGCACCAACACTAATTATATAGTGATATTGTCGCACGCAAGCTCTACAGCGCCGGCGTCACTATACAAGTCTAGATGGATGAGCAGAAAGAATAGTCTTTAATGCACATCAATACTGAATATTATGACTATTAAGTTAAGACCTGTGTGAACTCTAACTGGCATGCATGTGGTTAGCACGAAATTTGATTTAATGACAGTAATGTAAGTTAAGGAAAGGTCGAAAAGGGGTGCGAATTTTGACACACTCTGACATTTTATTGACATGTTTAAACTAATTATGCTAGTCCGTGCCAGTAGCTGGCATGCTAGCTCCATTGCTATCAAACGATTGTGCTATGCTTACTAAAAAAAGCTTCACTTTTCTGTACAGTACAATAAGACAAATAAATCTCTAAGGTCATGTTTATCCGTAACAAATTTTATTAACATCTACGCTTACACTCCTAACCAAGATAATCCCAGCATTAAGGCAACTTGCGATACTTAACGTACTTATAGTGATTGTATAGCGGATTGTAATCAAATAAACTAAACGTTAGTATTTTCTTTTATTTAAAACTAGCTGTTGCCCGCGACTTCGTCCGCACAATATTACGAACTATGAAAAACTAAATTCAATAAGATATGTTAAACCGTTGCAGAATCATCGAGTAAATATGAACGGGTATCGTAACTATTTCCGGGATAAAAAGTAGCCTATAATATGCCCGTCTATGTCAGCTACCTTTCAGTGAAAGTCCGGTCGAAATCGGCCCAGCCGTTTCGGAGATTACCCGGAACAAACGCGGCTTGCCGATAGACAGACAGGCAGACAGACAGACAAAAAAAACGAATTTCGTTATTAGCAACCTAAATACATCATTTTCGCGCAATTTGGAATTTTTTTTTTGATATTACAAATAGACATTCCAATTTTATTATATGCATATATAGAAGATAGATGATAATATTAAAACGTAACAAGGTCAAAGATATTCTTTCCTTCCATTACTAACGGTGTCAAGCAAACGGGTGGCCCAGGACTTAATATCTCGAATTCTTCGATCATACGACCAGCTTCGTAGACCCCCAGTTTGCGTGTCAACCTTCGCTATAGCTCCAATTCCACGTATTTAGTGAGGGAGGAGTGGGGTCTGGTTGAGTGGTAGTTAGATACGGGAGCTCCTAGTTACGAGCGACGATAAACTTTGCGTCCTGCGAAGAGCGGTGCCGTTTAAATTGTCGACGCTTGCTGCTAAACGTACATTCTTCTTAAGGTGGGTACGGATAGCATATTACATGCACTAACCAAAAGTTTCAAAGATGACACTAAGAATTATTATTATTTTTTCTTTTCATTCTATCTATACTAATATTATAAAGAAGAAAGATTTTTATTTTTGGATTTCTGTATGTATTTGATTCACGCAAAAACTACTGGACCGATTTTAAAAATTCTTTCATCATTAGAAAGGTAATTTATCTGTGTCATTTTTTTTTTAACGGGAACGAAGTCGGGAGCAACAGCTAGTCTATCGTATAATTTATCACTGAGGTATAATTTATTTTTTTTTTGCGTTAGCATTCTGGATAGTTTTGAATTTCTATGTCGAATATTAGAAAATAATCTAGCTGTAATAAATAAAAATCTTTTTCATGTTTTTAAATGATCATTTTTTTTCCAACGGTACACCTGAACAAGTATTTTAATCAACAGAATAAATGTTGTAATTAAATAGGTGATTACCCTGCACTATGCCCATCATACGTTACATCGTAAGTGGGGGGTGCCCACACCCATTTGGGTACACCGAGGGGGGTGAAATTAAACATTACAGCTCTCAAAGTGTTACGTGTGTAATCTTAACATCGGTACGTGAAATACTAGAAGTGTCACTGTTTAGTGTTCAACTTTATTACTTGAACTCTAAATAAAGATATTATCCAACACTAGTATACTCGTACGGAGGTATACGGTTATTCAACCCTTAAATGCATGATTTTTTATTAAATTGTAAAATATTTCAATATAGGTTTTCAGTCACAGATTAAGAGAAAAATAATAAAAAAATCTTGGTTTCAATAAAAACTATATTTTTGTAGACTTTTGGCAACAATATGCATTTAAGGGTTAAAGGTGCGGTCTCCGTGGCTAGTAAAGTCAGATTATTTAAGACATCTTACTAATATTATAAATGCGAAAATTTAGATGGATTGATGGATGATCGTAGCCTAAACTGTTGAGCGGATCTTGATGAAATTTGGCATAGATGTAGAGGATAGTCTTTTGTTTTTTTAATTTCACGCGGACGAAGTCGCGGGCGAAAGTTAGTCAAATATAAGTAAGAATAGGTATAAGTTTTCTTCGAATAAAGTCTGATTTCAGGTTTTAGATTTCTGATGACGGTTGATTTTTTGTTTTAGCAAAAACTAGCTAAGCGTATCTAGTTATAGTACATGCATGTCGCGTGGATGTGTCTTATTTTAACGTTCAATTATAATATGTTAAATTCAAGTTTTCACTAATTAACCTATCAAAGAAATAATTAACTTAAAATAAAGTATGGTGTTTTAAAGTTTATCTAAATCTATGAATTATAAAATTTCATTTATTAAAATTCAATAAAAATGTGCTTGAAATTTTATAAATTTTTATACCGGAGAAACACCACAAAACAAGAGGACATCGCGTTGTGCGGCTTGTCGACTGTCGACGCTAGAGGGCACTTCACGCTTTTGCGATCGAGTTGTGCTATGTAGTACAGTTTTTAATGTTTTAAAGTGATAAAACTTCATGAAGTACACCAAAAAGTCAAATAGAAATTAAAATTGTTAAAGATAATCTGATTAGGTATTAAAAAATGCAAACATTATTTTGAAAGACAACTCTGGCTCATATAAAAAGCGCAGAATTAACGCGCGTTAAAAAATCTCTCGTTTACTGTGGGCTTATATCACACTAGCTGTTGCTCGCGACTTCATCCCCGTAAATTAAAAAAAAGCATAAAATCTACCTATCTAACAGTAAAAGAATTTTTAAAATCGACCCATTAGTTTTTGAGTTATTTCAATATATGCAAAAATATAAATCTTTTCTCTTTCCAATATTAGTAACGTAGATAAAAAACAAACCACTGTTTTAAAGATGTAAAAACACACATTTAAACGTACAAATTTTATTGTAATAAACCCTTTAAGGTTCTATTAACATTGCTAATTAAAACATAGTCGTAATATAAACCTGAGCATTACAACTCCGTCGTGCGGAATATTATAACTCTACGTTTGTATGATCGTCAAATGTCGCCCTAAGTCGAGTTCTAAAGTGCTACAGTTTATACGAGACTGTAAAATAAATATAACTATGTTTGTTGAATTTATAATTGTAACAATTTGATGTATAAAATGATAATTTTTACTAATTAAATAGACAGACCATCCATCATCTTCCTCCTCATCCAACTCCCGTAGGGTCGGCGAGTAGGTTTTTGTCCTCCACATAACTCTATCAAACGTCATCTCAGTCATCACTCCCTTCTTGATCATGATCTTCACGCAATCCATCCATCTCTTGCTAAGTCTACCTCTACCGGTGTACCACACTCATAACTAACGTACTCCTTGTAACATGCAATTAATCCCTCCTCATAACATGCCCATTAATAAGAAATAGGTCCATCCCTACAAGGGTTCTGTGAAAGTGCCTCATATGATGACCAATTACTAAGGTGGCGTTCACTAATGTCCTTCTTCTAAAATCCTTCAAAAAAACATTTTCTTAATTTTTAACATAAGTGACTATCTAAACTAAAACTGGCAACTAAGAATAGATTTCATCTGCTATATTTGTCAAATATTATGACTAATAATAGCAGTAGAACAATAAATTTTAAATGATAATTGTATACAAAACAGTATTATATTTGAACAGCCCTAATTTATCTCTGCAGCCACATGCGAGCCATAAAGTGGTTTCTATTTTTAACACAGTACGATAAGAGTAACGTAAATACACTGAGAATGGTAACTAATGCACCGAATACTGTACAATTGCGGAAATCCGCGGTGTCCCACTTCTAAAAATTGTCTTGTTCATTACAACGAGTCAAACTCCGCATCTTCCTGCAAATATATAATTAGACAGCAGTTAGTGGTGGAAATGATTGGACTTTTTTTCTCGTACAGACACATTTATAAGCTGCGTTATATTGATTTTAGTTCAGAGTCTCGTTTCAAAATGTTCAAACGATTATAGCTTTTGTGTGAGAACACAGCCAGTTTCCCCAACTGTACCTCTTCATTGCTGTATGCAAAGGAGAGGGCAATTTAAATTAAGTAATCTAATATTAATGCATGTATTTGTTACTCTTACGTATGGAAGTAGGGAGAACATTTAATATACATTTGACCCCTTAGGCGGTTCGTAGGTCTTCGAATGACAGTGTTTTTAATAAGAGGAAAGTTTACCGATTGGTCCCAAAATTATTATTTTTTAGCTTTATACTTCCGATTAAATATGTTTTAAAAGAAAAATTCTATATTAATAGAATTGTTTTAATTTTCTTTAAAAATGGTATATAATTTTGGTTTCATCAAGTAGAAATGACGTCCACAAAATCCGAATAGCACTCGAAACTCGGGACTAATTCCTCGTCCATTACACAACTTTCGTTCCACTGTACGAGATCCGACAAAATGAGATGGCGCGGATTCCACCTAACCCCTTGCACGCCACTGGGCCGGACAAAAGCCGAAACTGGCCTTTATAAAACGGCTAAATACGATAGCTAGCATACAACAGGATCCGCCCTGTACCCAACCCCCTACCCGATCTGTACGCTTGGATTCGGGGTCCCAATACAATTTTCCGGGTGGATGCATTTTGAATTTATAACTAGCAAATTGGTTGTACCAATTTATAGTTTGAATATCTTAGAGTTAATTGATCAGTGACCGTGACTGTGACTAGTCTACTCGTGTCTCGTCAATAATAACAAATTTGATATTAACTGTCTTTGTATTTATCACGTATTCACAACCTTAAGTTGGACACTATTTTTGAAACTTTTTGTATTATTTTCTTATGATTTTTTGCAAAGAAACCCATAAAATCCCCGCAACTAACTCGACCACTTAAAAGACGTGCAAGCTCGGTTTAGAAAAAAAGATAAGACATTTGTTTCACCAGTTTTTTTAATTACCACATTTCAGTTTTTATAGATTTTTTTCTGTAAGAAACTTTTTTGTGAAAAATTATTTTAACTTAGTTGAGTTCTTTATACAAGACTTACAAAATGCCAGTTGTCAAAATCATAAAATTTTGTTAATCCAAACATTTAATTACAATAATAAAAACAATAGCCGTGCCCTGGACTTGCCTTCCCTTAAAATATCCCTAAGCCAAATGTCCATCACTTCAGACGTAATTTGGACAACGCCGGCAATCCTTCGGTCACACCATTGATTTAAAATTTAATAGAATATCACTTTTATTTCAATACAAGGAAAGAATAATTTTGTTTGCCGCTCTTTGCAATTGATAAACAAAAGATTTCAACGAATTGAGTTATAAAACTAACGAGTTAAGGTAAAAAATCGCTTGGCTATTAATTTAATTGATAATTTTCCGCATTTAGAAGCTGAAAGTGACCATCGCTAATTCAGAAGGGTGTAATGCAATAAACCTGAATCTAAACAGTACGGACAGAGATATAAAATTTGACGATGTTTTGTTGTAAACTTTTGTAAATTCACTTATTTTGAGTGTTTTTGTTTCCTTTATAGGTTATTTTAAATGTAAATAGGCAATTGTCGAACTTATTAATATCTTTTTACTTTCGTATTGAAATTAATTTATTTTTACTTTGAAGTAATAAGTAATTATACTACATAGTTACTAATAGCCAATAGATTTTTGACTTAATTTTTAAACTTACGTAAGAGAAGCCTTATAATTTTGTTCATTTTACGACGAAAAAAGATATCAGGTTCTTTCAAGAACTTTTTTATACCAAAGTCTAAGAGTACCCAAAGAGCCCTCTTTATTTAAACCACAATATTTAATCAGATTATTTTATACTAGCTGTTGCCCGCGACTTCGTCCACGCAATATTAAGATAAAAAAGTAGCCCGTCTATGTCATCTACCCTTCAGGGAAAGTCCGGTCGAAGCGACCCAGCCGTTTCAGAGATTACCCGGAACAACGCGGATTGCAGACAGACAGATAGACAGACAGACAGACAAAAAGATTTTGAATGCGAATTTCGTTATCAGCAACGCAAATACATCATCTTCCCGAAATCTGGAATTTTTCTTTTGATATTACAAACAGACACTCAATTTTATTATATGTACATATAGAATTTCATTTGGCGTGGTTCGTGCTATATGTATAATAGCTGTTCCACGCGACTTCGTCAGCGCAGCATTAAAATAAAAAAAGACACGAAGTACATAATTAAATTGGCAACATTTGAATAAAAAGATAACCGCCTGCTTCACCGGTTGCCAACAGTCTTCAGCTGTAAATCATCCAAAACCACCAAAAACTAACTTAAGCGAGCAACAGCGGTAGAGCCCGCTTTAACAGCTTCCTACGAATGGGCCGGCTCGCCCGGTGCAATACCACGACCACTCAAAAGACAGGCGTGAAGTGGGAGCAATTCCGCGTTTCGTCAGATGAGTGTCGTGCCGGAGGCCCAACTTTAGTCCCTTTTCCTTCTCACCCTTTTTCTTATAAGAAAAGGATGGAAGGGAAAGTGGATTTGACGGTGGAGGAGACGCATAGGAAGGGGATATATTCTGTTTATACCTGCTTCCACTTGCATTAATTTGCAAATCAGATACAATTACCAGAAACCACCTTAATTGAATAGGATCTCCTTGCAATCTTTTATATCCACCTGTACTTAACCTACAACTTCCTGAACCTGAGGTGAACCACCTGTTACTACCTTCAAGCACCTACTAACATTTGCAACTCCCTTAATCCACCAGAATCTAACTGCAAACGCCTGACACCATCTGCAGTCTCTTGTAGTGACATGTAACCTTTTTTTTCTGCAACCCCTCGCAACCACATAGTCCATGTGTTACTCCAGACTTTATTTTATTACTATTCAAAATCTCAATTAGATAAGTCAAGGCATTGCGGAATTATCGAGTAAATACGTAAATAACAAATAACTACACATCCCTCCGGAACCCGACATTTTTCGCCGATGAAAAGTATCACACATGTTATTACAGACTATGTTCTAACTGTACTAAATTTCAGTAAAATATTTTTAGCCGCTGCGGGGTTAACTCGTTAACATGTAAATAAGAAAACAACAACACATATCCTCGGAAACCTAACATTTTCGGGTAGAAAAGGATTCCACGTGTTATACCATACTATGGTCTGTATCTATACAAAATCACAATAAGTTGTTTAGCCACTACGGACTAATCGTGTAAATATGTAAATAACAAAAAAACTACATATCCGTCGGGAACCTGACATTTTTCGGGGATGAACCTTTTCCCACTGTGGTCCAGACTTTGTTAAATATATGTATGTGCCAAATTTCAATAACATAAGTTGAACCGTTGCAGAATTATCGAGTAAACATTAAAAACAAAATTAATGTATCCCACGGGAACCGTAACTATTTCCAGGATAAAAAGTAGTAGTAGTGTGTTCTTCCAGACTATGCTCTACATCTGTGCCGAATTTCATGGAGATCCGTTCAGCCGTTTAGGCTACAAACTCTAACAAACGTCCATCCATAGATCTAAACTTTTTAAAAAAGTTTAAAATTTATAGTATTTAAATATGAATTATGATTGCCCACGACCCACGACTTCGTCCGCGTGGAGTCAAAACTTACGTTCGCCCTTTTTTTCATCCTATTACCTAAATTATTATCTTAGTAGTAATCTACGTAATGGACTACTACGGTGAAGGAAAACGTCGTGATGCAACCTGCACATATCGGAGAAGAAATTCAAAGATACATATGTGTGAAGTCAACCAACCCGCAGTGGTCCAGCGTGGTTTACTATGTCCTAGTCACCCTAACTTAGGGTAGGCTCCTAGCCCCTCAGTGGGGACGTATAGTGAGCTGGTGATGATGATGAATCTACGTAAAAACAGAAATCTATTGTTGAAAGATTCCAAATTTCTAAGCCCGGTAGTTTGTGAGCTGATTTTTCGGTTACCCTTATTGTTTGTGTTCACGATATCTTCTAAACTATTTGACCAATTTAAATACTGTAAAGGACAATTTTGTTCTACATTAAATTCTCCTGGCAACGAAGGCATTTATTTGGATAAGGATTAATACTGAAACCAATAAAACAACGACGCAAATAGCATGCGATATTTAATTCATTTTGTAAACAAAAAAGTGGTTATTGTAAGAAAACCGTTAAAGATAGATATATGCTATCGCGGACTTTTCTGTAGAACTTTTGAGATCTACATTTCTTTGATACATCATTTTTATATACCTCTAACGGTTTAGGCAGCGTAAGCCGAGAAAAGTTAAAGTTTAGTAATTTTTTAACGCCGGCCTCCAGAAACACGCTGTTTATTAATAGTTCCTAAACATAAGTAAGAATAAAATATAGCCTATGTTACTCACAGATAAATTACCTTTCTGATGGTGAAAGAATTTTTAAAATCGGCCCAGTGGTTTTTGAGTTATTTCAATACATACAAAAATACAAAAATACAAAAATACAAAGTTTTCCTCTTTATAATATTAGTATAGATTAAAGAAAAAACTAAACTGTTTATTCAAATATTTTCACTTTAACTAAGGACCTGATTTATGACTAAATATTTTTATATTTCATATGAAATATAAAATAGAATTTTAGCAAATTCCAATATTAAAATGTGTATAAACATTTCGTCATTAGTAATCTCTTAGTAAACTATAAAACTTGGAACAAGTGGTCGTCACACGTGTTGCATAGACCACCCCGGTGTGCACCGAAACCCTGGATTTTACATATTTTTTTATTAATCTCTCCGCAACACGTGTTCGCAGATAGCACGTCGTGTTTACACCTCACGTGACGTCTCCGACATTCATACGTACAAAAATCTTTCCAAGATTTTTTTTATAATTATGATCTTTCTACAAATTAAGTAATATACAAACTAATGCTATTCCAAGTGTAGTTTAAAATGTATAAGTATATTATTGTTACAAGGAATAAGAAAATGGGAATAGAAGTCCTGCGTAAAAGTGTCGAAATTATGGAACCTAGATTCTTCTTAACCGATAAACAAACTATGTAACCTTATAATATTTTTTGCAATAAATCAATCATAATACTAATACTTAATAATTAATATTATAAATGTGAAAGTTTAGATGAATGGATGGATGTTTGTTAGAGTTTGTAGAATAAACAGCTGAACGGATTTCGATGACATTTGGTATAGATGTAGAGGATAATCTGGAAGAACACATAGGCTACTCCCTTTTGATTTTTTAATTCCACGCGGACGGAGTTGCGGGCGAAAGCTAGCTAATGATAAATTTGTCTCTGAAACTTGCAGTAACGTGTAAAGGCGCCAACATTTGACAGATCGTGTTTTAAGTAGCCCTGATTTATGTGTACGGAGTTGAATGTCGTGAGACAAGTGGGGCCGCGGCACGACTACGTGACGTTTCAATGTATTTTTAAGGCCATTTTGTGGAATTCAAGAGCTTAAGATGCGGAGAAACACAAGCAAGACTCAAATACTTTCGTTCCTTTTTTGTGGTAATCCATAAAATAACATTTTATCTCCGCTTGCGTAACAGAAATCTTGTTATCTCAAATTACTTGTCAAGTGAGCGTTTTTAAACTGTGCGGAGAAAGAATTTATGAATTTAAATATGTAATTAGAGGTTTAATACTAAATTTTATACATTTATTTTATCAATGTGATATGCACATTTGCAGATAGTCTTTGGAATAAGCAGACAGAAGCATAAAAGGAAGTTCTCAATGAGTACCAATCGACTAAATTACTTGTGTGATGCAATGCGATCAAATAAGATTTAGGCGAAGAATAAGGTCTCTAGAAGATGAGTCACAAACGTTGTCTAATGAAAATTAAAATTTCAATATTTTCAGCAGTTCTAAAGAACTATGAAGACTGAAGATTTCATTTTTATCACGGTTCTGGCAAACTTATTTACTCTTTTGTCTGTCTTTTAATAAATAAGATGATGGTCAAGTATTGGATATTAATTTATATTACACCATCGAATATATTTGTATTTTCTGATAAATAAATTGTCTTAAAAACATCATGAGTTTACTAAACAGAAGTTCACAGCACTCCGAACTGTCCAGTGATAAATCTCTCCCCACCGTCCAATTGTCCACAACTAGGTCGTTGGATCGTCCGCCTATACCGAGCCATCTCTCCGTGTTTCTCCACGTTTCAATTTTTCCTTTTGTGTATTCTATTAAGTTGTTTTATGTTACGTCTGATTTAACAATAATGGTCGAGGATGTTGCTTTGCTCGCATTATGTTTTTTCATACATTTTGTGCTCTATTGTGGCAATAACCAATTGTTTATCTAGACTAATATTATAAAGAGGAAAGATTTGTATGTATTGAAATAAATCAAAAACTACTGGGCCGATATCAAAAATTATTTCACCATTACATTGCTATGTTATCAGTAAGTAATATGGGCTATGATATTTTATTTATATTTTTAATTTTTGTGGGTAAAAAAGATTATTATGCCATAAATTTTTGGCCGCATTTGTTTGTTTTATTAACATGCTCCGATGCTGTAATTGTGGTCGTGAAACAAAATTGTAACGGTCATAATTGTGGTTTATTTTATATCCAACTGAATTTATGGTTTTAATATAAATAATATATCAATAATTTATGCGTGTTTTTCTATAAAATATAAATATAAAGCTTTCATTTCATTATTTAGATTAAAAAACGTAAAGAGTACGACTTAGTTATTTTAATCATGTTTGTTTAGACTTTCTCAAACAGTTAATTAACAAAAAAAACACGATTTATATAAAATCCCTTTTGCATCAAGAAAGGTTACATTCGACCGGTAGAAAACTATAAACCCTCTACGTAGACTGGCAAAGGCATTTGGTGCAAAATACAAGCGACACGGCCGGACAATCTGGACAGGTTGGAGTTATGACGGCTATGAATTGTAGCCGACGACATTGCATGTGTGGTCCAAGTTACAAGCCGAAAATACGTAAAGTAAAATTGGGTCTAAGAAAAAAACAATTTCTCCATCAATTACATAAATGAATAGAGATGTAAATTAAGTACTTCTAAGAAGGAGATATTTATTGCTTAGCAATTTATAAAATTATATTCTTACTAGCATGACATGACTCCGTACGCGTGACATTAAAAAAATATAATATTAAATAGCCTACGTATTCTTCCAGACTATGCATCTATGCCAAATTTGATTGCGATCCGTTCCAGAGTTTAGATTACTAACTCTAATAATCATCCATCCGTCTAAACAATCGCATTTATTTAGTAAGATTTACATGTATTTATTGAGAGTTTAAATCACATTTCCCGTTGTAATTCCATGACATAAACCACACACCAACAAGTAATTCAAGGGTCCAGAGAGTGGACCCATTTCATTTGGCATTACGCTTGATGGCTAGGATTTCTTGCCTTGAAATTTTCTCGTCCGACATAATTAATAGGGGACGCCTATTAGTATGCCCCATTGTACGTGGACCCATGCCGTGACCGGACAAAACCCACGTGTAAATACAGAAGCAAAATTATTTGATTGCTTTGAATTAAGAAAAATAATTTAAGAAGAAAAGTACTTGTAATTACATTTTTTTATTTGGACAGAATTTCTTAAGTTCTTAAGTTAATGTTAATTTTTTCAAACAATGTTAGAATAAAAAAAATCGCTAACTTTAATTCCATTGTACAAAATTTTTGTAAAAATTATTTCACAATAAATTGGAGATTATCGCAACAAGTGTTTTATCTTAGAGGCGCGTTTATTTAAAACATTTTTATACGTGACCTAGAGTTTCAGGTGATTTTGTATTTTTCTTATCACAGTTAACGATTTAGACTACCCTTCTGCCATCCCCAAACCGTAATGCTGATCGCACGTGAGATACCTCGGGGAGAAATATACGAAATTACGGCTGGATTTTAAAAATCGATTTTTCTGCGTTGACCGTAACAGAACAGAGAATTAGATGGCCTATAAAATATTAGACATAAAAAATACTTGAGTAGTAATAAATCACAGTTTTAAATATTAAATAGATACGTTAAATGAACTTAATTAACAATATTAAATAGTATTTACAACTATTACTTAAAAGGCATTTCGTCTGATGAGTGTGATCATGGAAGTCTTATTTCAGTCCCTCCCCTTTTTCCTTCCTTTTTTAAGAGTAACCGATGGTAAGGAAAAGTGGTGGAGGAGACGCATAGGGGAAATATCCTCTTTATGAGCGTCTCCTCCTCCGTCGATTAAGGGTAGGCAAAGCATTTGCAATTTTGGATGTCTATGGGCAGTAGTCGCTTCTCCATTCCAGCGGTTTCAGGTGACCGCTTGCTCGTTTGCCACCTTAATGATATAAGAAAAGACAAGTTAATTTTTTATTTACCATTAAAATATTCACTGCTATTATTATTGACATTCAAATTACAAATCTTAACCACTCTAAATCTCTACACATAGCACAGTTGATTAAAAGGCCTACCGGGTGTTGGTAACTCGTAAACGTCAAGCCTTACGTCATAAATCATCTTAAGATCATGCTTCACTTGCAAACACTTACAGTTGCGGTCCAAGCGTGCTCCCCTGGGGAAGCCATCTAAACACTGCCTTACACCGACTAGTTAAAGTTGACTTTCAGATGTTATATCGAAACATAGTACATTATACCGATATCAAGTTAATGTGCAACTTCAACGGGAATCTAGCGAACTCTGAATCAGCGGAGAGGTTCTTCGACGTAGCAAAAGCAGTACAGAGTGCGAGAATGTCAGATTGAAGTGTTGAGAATGATTTATGGCTTAATTACGGATCGTCCAATACGGTTCATTAGTTTGGTAAACATTTTACTAACTGTAATGATAAATTATTTAATTTCTTAACTGAATTTATAATCATCCTTGTATTTTTAATTTCAGCAAATGTATAATTTATAAATCTACCTCCTTACATATAAACAATATTGAGTAAAACACGAATTCCATTAGTAAAGGTGCCTTCCGTACCTACGCTTGGA
The DNA here is from genome assembly GCA_029286645.1 of Papilio protenor. NCBI lineage: Eukaryota > Metazoa > Arthropoda > Insecta > Lepidoptera > Papilionidae > Papilio > Papilio protenor. The sequence goes on from JAGSMZ010000008.1 coordinate 4,785,617, forward strand.
GAATTAATGAAAATTAAAACCCTAAATTTGCATATTCATGTAGGTTTGATTGATGTTATATCTAGATTTATATACGTTCAACATATACGAGTGGTTTATCTTATGAAAACATCTTAATAACGTTAAAGGTTGGAATTTGAAGGAATAATTTTAGTAGATAACATCTGAAGTTTATCTTGTACGAGATAGTTGTAACGTTACAAGGGTTTCAACATTTAGAGGATACTATTAGTTTAATTGTAAAATACTTTAGGAGAGATTTTGTGTTTCTTTTTTACATACAAGATGCTTACAATATTGTGGATATAAATAGAAATGAGATCGTTTCTAAAATTCGATATAAATATCAATTTGCTTTGAACGATATTCATTATTTACTTTTCAACGTAGATTTACGCTTTCAAATGTATCTTTTGTACTATTGTTGCTACTTGTAAGTATTATAGCGCAATGAAGTTGTTTGTTTATTTGAAATCGATAGTTTAATTAGTTAAAATCTAGAACGAATCCGGTGGTTGGTTTTACACAGATTTTATCTCAAAGAGCACATTCGTTATCAGTCGCGTCACGCCCGCTGACAACAGCGCCGCTGTTTGCTGTTGAGACCTTTACAACATACGATTTTTGATGCCAGAAATAATAAGGTCAAGTCCCTTATTATATGTCCATATATGTCTAAACAACCACAATATAAAAATATTTACAAGGATAAAGTTCACTCTTGTTGATGAGTATATGAATAGAATCAACGAATCAAAATAAGCCATCGATTTTACAAAGTAAAACAATGCATCTAGCAATATGAATTTTGTTTTAACTGGTAACTGTTCGAAGACCGCGAAGTATATTGAAGTTTGTTTTGAACTAGGAACCGGGAACTACACAGACCGTGAGGTATAAACGACCTCGAAGAGAATCGGGTCACAGTATCACAATGGAGTGGTCCGAGTTCGCACTGCTCTGTACAATGCATCATACATTAGTGGCGGGTAACCCAGTTGGACGTTCCATTCTCGGATATGAAACGCAATTTTAATTTGATCGTTTCATATAGATATTAAATCGGTCGCCCAGTTTTCAAACTTATTGGGATTTCGTATTTACATATGAGTTTGGTTTGCATTCAACGCTTTTGTTTACTTCATTATTAGTAAACTCTGTGTAAATTATATGGAAATTATTTTAATCTGTAAAATTTAAAGATAATATGATTATTCAACTATATGAATAGCTTCCAAACATTTGTTACTTATTGTTTTAGCGGATTTAAATAATCATTAAACTCCAACTCGTTGAGAAAACTAATTCTAAAACGGCTCACTTGATCAAAATAATGTCTTTTAACCCCTTTAAAACAACAGAGAATGGGACTATAAAAAGGCAGTCTGCCCCTATGTCTGAACGACTGCGCCGCGCAAGCAGTAATTTATTCCAATATAGGCCCGCCTTTGTTTTAACTACCCCATACTGTCTCCCCTCCACTTTAGACCCCACTTAAGATCCGATGGCCCTTTAGTATAGTGTTATTAGTCAACTGAACGCTCTATAGTTTATTTTTGTTTTCAGATTGTTTATTGTCTTAAGCCCTAACACAGTCTGCTTCGTTAGGGAGAAGTTTTGTTTCGTTAAGTTATGTTCATTTTATTGCAGTTGCTGTTTTAATTTGTTCGCGGTTACTACTGAATATTTTATTTGAATTTATTATAAGTTAAAGTGCTTAAAGTTGTTTTTGTGGATATCGATTATTTTATGACAAAGAAAAGATATTCTTTATTACCACAATTTTAGTTTGTTTAAAAATAAATTTTAGTTTTAATTTTCTAATAACGAATCGGATAGTTCATTTGGCATTTTAATTTTCTGCTAACTTCTTATACCTAATATTAAATTTATTGTAATAACAAATCTACTCAGCTTCATAAAAAATATGCCATAAGTTAAGAAGTTTATTTTAGTTAAGGTTTGCTCTTTTTGTAATCCCACTTTAATTCCTAAGAGACGCTCAACTCGAGGTTACGAAATTAGGTCGTAAAACTTTCGGCTCAAGCGATCGTCGTACAAAAATGTTGCGGAGAATCGCAACAATCATAGTCCTAATGCGAAATTCAGCGAAATCGTCCAACAAACGTCAAACGCAAGATATTTTTACTACCGACCCGTCACATAAAAATATTAAGTTTATTGGAAAGTAAGCTTTAACAGGTCTCATAAAGGATGTGATCCTAGCGCCACCTCTTAGATGATGACGTCAATTTCGTGTTCTCGGAATTTGATAATTGCGATTGTCAAAGACTAGGTATTGAATGCAAAATGTAAAGCAAAATCAATATCTTAACTAAATAATCTTACTAATATTATAAATGCGAATGTTTAGATGGATGGCTGTTTGTCAGAGTTTATAGCCTAAACGGCTGAACAGATTTCGATGACATATGGTATGTATAAGATAGTGTGAACACCTCGGCTACATATAATAATATTTTTAATTCCATGCGGACGGAGTCTAAAGCTAGTAGTAAAAATAATAAAAAAGTCCGTAAGGATAATATTTTACACATACGGATAACAGTTTTGAAAGTGCTTTTAAACTCAAGACTAAATTAAAACACTATTACCCTTTAACACTGTTCCTAGTCTTTGATAAGCTGTACGGCGGTTAGAACAAAGTTTGCCAAGTAACATACTTGAGGGCAAGTTATGAGACCATCCCGAACGAGTCTTAACGACTTCTCTTATGGTCTTCGCGACTAGTCAGTCGAGAAGAATGTAGACGAAATATTCTTCCGATAAGAGTTAATTCAACAAGTTATGATTATGTGATGCTATCCCGTGACTTCGTTTATGTGGAATTTAAAAAATAAAATTAAACCTTTGCTATTCATAAAAAAACATCAAGATTCTTTCAGATTTTTGAATTAAAAGTGTAGGTTTTAAATAAATTATGACCGTCAAGTCTAAACATTTTTAGGATTCGATAATTATAACAATCCAAGTATTTGAGTAAGTCTGGAGGTTCAAGTTAAAAGATCATTTTCGAGTGTAGTTTTACTTAAAAACAATAGGTACATTTTAATGTAAAGCTCGTTTTAGGCAAATTGAATGATCGTAAGCGTTTCATTGTTCGTATAAATGAATGTTATTCTTTTATTGGCGAGACAAAGGCGGCACTTAGCCTCAAAGCGAGGCGCCAATATTTATATAACCTTCGCTTGGGCCCTTCTTGAGAGCTTCGTGTGGAGACACACTCGGAGCATCCCTTACTTACTGTATCTTAATAGAAATATATTCCAAAACAAAGCATCTAGAGTCTAACAGGAACTTTATGTTCTGTTATCTTCAATTAAATTATTTGTTACTATATTTTAACCCATAGAAAATCAACAAACTTCAACAAATAGGTAAAATTTCCATGGGCCTATTCCTTTAATTTTGTCCAAAGCTTTTGTTTTTTTTTTCAAGAAGAAAACGTTACTTATAAAAACAGGGACAAAATTGCAAGCTTACGCGATCCTTCAAGCTCTTCAAATTAAGTTTGATTTTCCGCCTTAGAGTAGCGCGGATGCAGTGTGTACGCTGCCTAATGTTAACAATGTAGACGCGGCTGTTGATTGTATAAGAAAACGTTGGATGCTCCATTGTTATATGGTGGTAGTTGCGAGTTGTCTGAAGTGGTAGGGCGGACCCTCGTGACCCCTAAGTGTGTTTTAATACAAAATATGGGGTGACACCTCACACAGTTATATAGTTTGGACGTCTTTTGACATTCAAGGAATAATGTGAGGTAAGGAAATATTATTCCGAGAAAATCAAAAGTTGAGAAAAAAATTATAATTATATGAATAGTTATTTTTTTTTATAATTGCATGTCTTTTGCGAATTATGAAATCTATTTACAAATAAGAAATCTCTTCATATTTCTATAAGTTAAGTTGTTAATTTCTTGATCACTTTGTAAATCATTAAAATGCACTTTAACTTGATCTCTTTGATAATCCTGTTTTTATTTTCGTGAGTATTTTACAAAAGAATTAAAACAGAAGATTTTAAAACGGGTAAAAGAGAGATTATTTTTGTCAGACTCGAATTATGGCATATTCATAAATGGAACAATGAATCCACAAAGGCACACCAGTGCCATCTACTTAAATTAGCATAAAACACCTTTTTAAATTTCCCAGCAAAAGATAACCTTTTTTAACAACAATGCATTCGAATTGTGCGACATTTCGCTGTTTGAGAACACAAACACAGTAATGAGGGATAACTCCCTCGGGCGCCAGTTTTGTTTTTGATCGTCGCCCTAAGAGTTCGCTATTGCGTTACCTGCATTCGAAATTGCCGCTTCAGCGCAATGAAATCGGAATTTATAGTGACATTTTGCAAATGAAAACATTTACGAGAAGTTCATTTTTGTTATTCATAAAGTCCGTTTGTGAAACGTGATATTTATAACAGGGAAATGGTTACTTTTTAAATTTCCCAGCAAAAGATAACCTTTTTTAACAACAATGCATTCGAAATTGCCGCTTCAGCGCAATGAAATCGGAATTTATAGTGACATTTTGCAAATGAAAACATTTACGAGAAGTTCATTTTTGTTATTCATAAAGTCCGTTTGTGAAACGTGATATTTATAACAGGGAAATGGTTACTTTTTAAATGAATTATTATACCTAATTGAAAGACCACGAAGACACTTGTTAGTTAGTTTTAAATTTCATTCAGTTTTTGCTATCTATCTATCTACTATCAATTTAGTAAATATTTCGGGGTGTATGTTGCAAATAGGTTTTCAATTTCATCTTAGAATTTTCTTAAGATTACCAGTTCTGGGACAGGATATCTTATGTAAATCAGTAAATAAATTAAAAGTTTTTTTTTGATAATAATTGACGCAAAGTCTACGCAAGTAGAGTGATAAATTGATGTGTGTTCGTGCATTAAACAGCTATAAAACGGTGGTTTTCACAAAATCACAAAACTCACTAGCTAGGGGTTGGTCAGGGCGCGAAAGGGCTTCCGGGGTCGATGACCTTAAAGGGCAGGTCAGCGCACAAAGCGATGGATGCGTGAAGGTTTGCGTGATTGGTAATTGATTACTACTATCTAATATTTATTAATTATTATCATTAAAAATAACATTTTGGTACACTTCCAGGCAAGTTCCTGTTACACTGGTAGATTTGAAATATTAAGACAAATTATGTTATTTTACTTCGATGGAATTCATAACGGTGAAGCTTTAAAACCATGCTTCAGCCATATTTAAATTACTTCCATACTTACTAATTTTAGTTAATATTACCTGCAACAAAGATATCCAAATTAAATCAATTTTTTCAACACATTTTAATAATAACTTAACACATAGTAAAAATATAAAGAAGGTGCAAAGCAGAACGCAAAAAAAGGACCGATTATTATGTTATGACAAGTGAAAATCATACAAACATCAAACCTATAAGATTCCATCTAACCTCTAAAAGATATATCAGTCCTGGTTAAACTATAAAAAAGAAATTCTACAGCAAAGAGTAAATTACACAGAATTGTAACAAAAAAGAAACGCAGCGCGTTGATAGGCCATTGATTACGCCCATCAAAAAAGCTTTCAATTTATTTTCATTCAATCAACTACAAATAACTGAAATTGATAAAAAAACCTTTCATATTCATTTTTGTGTATGACCTACATTTTTTTTAACTGTCTACTACATAAAAACATTTACCAGTTATTTTTCTAATTATTACTGCTTTTCCTTAAAAATGTGAACATCCTATTCATCCATTGAGAGTAATGTTACATTACAAAACATATATTCGTTTGTTCAATTTTGTTTGACCTGACTTTAGACGTCGCTATACGATTGGCTAGCTCGTTATAAACCGAGAGGAAGACTGGTATTGACCATGTCCTTCACGGGAAAAATTTAAAATAAAGACTTAAAAGACGCATAATCGTGAATATCCTGACGAAATTAATGTACAGAAAACATTGCTATCCTATTCATTTACTTTAAACAAAAAAAGTGCAATTTAAAAATCAAGGATAACTGAAAAGACTCAAAGTTTTAAATGGATAACCAGTGATAAATTACGGGAAATGCAAATACAAGGACTGGCAAGGAATCGTAATAAAAAGGGATTTTCTATTAAAGTTTGATAGAGATGTGGTTAATGCATCACAAGTGATCTCAATACATTGCGTGCCGCGCGTACCCGCCGCGGTATGCGGAGCGGCCGTATGGAAATCGAAGAGCCGGTTCATTGCTTGAGCAGAATGCATATACCTCATATGAATCCACTTATTAGAAATCATCTGTTTCATGAATTTAATATGCTCAAACGGTTTTAGTCTTAATGGAACAATTATGACAATCAGTTTGTAATTTATACCAAAAAGGATCTATTCTACAATTGTAAATGTTAACAAAATTCGTCTTAACATCTCAACCAAGATTAATCTCTCAGTTACCAGTACATTGATAAAGAGATGACTTAAGTTTTAACCAGGAAATATTTCGATACAAGCATTGATTTCAGTTTCAAGTTCAAAGTTAAATAATATACAGCCGTAATTGTAGAACGTGCTTTTATGTGGTATCCGTCTGCGGTTTGAGTTGAGCTATGCGTTTGTAATCTAACCTTAAGTTTAAAAAGTATTGTTAACAGAAGACTTAGTTTAGTACCTGTAACACTAAGGGCCTGTTCCACCACTGGCTGATAGAGACTCAGATAGCTTAAAAATGACGTCACTGTTAAATAAGGTAACAAAATCCGATATTTCCATAACATATTTTACACGTTGGATTGTTCAGACAATTTACAATTTGGTGGGACAGGCCATAAATTTTATTGAACAAATTACTCTATCTAATTGTTTACTCAAAATTGAAGGATATTGACGTAAAAATAAAGGAAAAGCAATAAAAGTAACATTCCATTTTCGCACCATTAAACATACGTCGTACAAATTCATCGAGCGAGTATATCCGGTGAGATACACAAACATAAATATGCAGAATCAAAAAGACAAAACTGGCTTCGTATTTTCCTTCAAAACGCGTCCTGTAATTGACACATTTAGATTTTTGTATTCGGAGTCGCGAGAGCTTACAATACGAAGTGGATCCGTTCATTTCATATGCGTATCTACGTGAGAGTACTCAAGGGAACAAACTTTTGCATATGAATAACCGACTGATTGAAATTTTACGCGTCGAATTTTTACGCGTATCTCCGCTGCGGAGCAATCTCCGTACCCTAATAAAGTCGGAGATGGACGACGAAATATTATATCTACTAAGAGTTGATATTACGCTTAAGTTTGCTTAAGTGAATTTATTAAGAGCAGCTGTTGACATAAAAACTTAAATATCGACATCAACTTAACAGAATGTCCACGCTTGAAAGCATGTCTCCCCCCTGCCTTATCCTACTCCCGTAGTGTCGGCGCACCGGGTTTTCGTCCTCCAAATAAATCTATCATTCGTCATCTCAGTCATCACTCCCTTTTTGACCATGTCACCTTTTACGCAATCCATCCATCTCTTTCTAGGTCTACCTCTACCGGTGTACCTCCACATTCATAACTAACGTCCTTCTTGTTACATGCGATTCATCCCTTCTCATAACATGCCCATACCATGCATGCTTGAAAGCATGTCTATAACATACTTTTGTTTTGACCAAATCTCTAACTCGATGGAGTATTATTTAATCTTCATAAATTACCTTAGGTTATATCTAATACAACATTTTTCTTATCTAAATCTATCTCAGTTTTCCTTGCCTTAAATTTAATCAAAATTACTTTATATTATGTAACACAAAACAGTTCTTGTTAAAATAACTCGGTAAATCTTTAGCAAAGAGCAAGATTGAATTTAAGATCATAGAATCTTTAGCGGGTGTTTAAATTTCGCACACGAGTGCAAATTCCAAGTAAAAGATCGTCGCTCAGCGGCGGTGCGTGACGCGAATTAAAAGTCATTATATTCTCTCTGGGTGTGCAATAAATCAGAGCAAATTGTCTTGAAACAGAGGAGCGTAAGAAAACTACGCCGTTACGTCGGGAGGTAAAAATAAATAGGTTAGCGCGAGGCGAGCATTAACATTTTCATTGTTATACCGAGTTGGTATCGTTATTAAAGGTCGCTATATTTTTTCCTATAACGTCGCAGCTTCACAGGGTAAAGACTCTCCAAACTAGGATATGTCGGATGACGATGACTTGATGCTGTTGACACCTAGAAGACAGCGCTTGCGTCTATATCGTGCAATAGGTATCGCACAGATAGCCCAATTAATGAACCGCGTCTATCTTACTTCTTACTAATATTATAAATGCGAAAAGTTAGATGGGTGGATGGATGTTTGTTAGATTTTGTAGCTTAAACGGCTGAACAGATTTCGATGAAATTTGGTATAGATGTAGAGGATAGTCTGGAAGAACACATAGGCTACTCACTTTTGTTTTTTTTTTTTAATTCCACATGGACGGAATCGCGGGCGAAAGCTAGTATAAATATAATTGTACATACAAAGAAGTTAGAAGTAAAAAGGTAACATATTCCCGAATCGAAGAGATTTTGTATTAATCCATAATCTATACTTCTATACTCTTATTATAAAGCGTAAACACACACTTCTTTGTTGCCTAAGATGTCAGCAATTACAGCATATTTTTGAATAATTATTTTTTTAATAAAAAGCCCTACACTTACATCATGCTTTAGGCTATATATTTTCACGCCATTAGACTTAGGGGGTAAATATTTTAGATAAATATCCTAATGTGGGAAAGAGACCATAAGTTGCTGTCAACATCAAGAAAGAAAGATTGCTAAGGTTTGTCATGTCATGTCATTTTGACATTTGCTAATGATAATTTGACAAATGTAAACAATAAAATAGAGTTTTTATAATTTTACGCGGCTAAATCCGCACGCGAACAGCTAGTAGTTTCTAACTCTAAATTATTAATCTGAGTTTGTGGTACAAGTTTTTTTTTAATTATTCACAGTAGCAGCTTTCTCATAAAATGAAAAGAATCAATTTAATATTTAACGTGCTTTTACGTTTTTGTTCCAAACTTACAATGATTTAAATATCGAGAATGCTGTAACCAGCTGACTCCAGATTATTAACGATTCATCGACATTTCGACATTCGGCTACTCGCTTGTAAATGAGTCAGAGTCAAATATCGAATACTAGCTGTTCCCGTGCGGCTTCACCCGCATCAAATTATAACTTTATTTTATTTACATTCGTCAAATTCTCAGGTGCAAATGTATTTCAAATGCACAAATGATTACAAAGGCCTTTGATATGGACACCAATTAGATACTAGACAATGTCAATCTTACTTCCTTGATGTTGGCAGCATGTAGTTTATGTTCCCTTTCCCACGTGAAGGTTTTTTCCAATTTATTTACCCCTAAGTTTAATAGCGTGAAAATATATAGTCTAAAGCGTGTCGTAAGTGTAGGGCTTTTTATTTAAGAAAGAATTATTCAAAAACATGCTGTGATGACATCCTACGCCACGTAGTAGTGTGTGTTTACTCTTTATCATATTAGTATAGAAGTATGGATAATATTGAGGTTTGAGGTTTCTGCTTCAATAATTAAATACTGAAATTGTAAACGAATGGATATAAATTAATAGAATAATACTCTCCTCTATTACAGTTAAAGGGACTGATGAAAGGAGACTACATGTGGCGGAAATGCGAATGTTAAGATGGATGTGTGGGGTAACACGAATGGATATAAATTAATAGAATAATACTCTCCTCTATTTATACAATTAAATTAATATACACATTTTAAAATAAAAAAAATGAGTGATATCTATTCGTAACTCTTAGACATTGATAAAACTTCTAAAAAAAACTATAACGATTTCCATAGCATCATCATTGATATTCATAGTCGAATAAATTGAATTATATTGTAACAGAACTAAGAGTAACACAAATTATCTATCTACCCTCGACCAAACTTAGCGCAGTTTGTATTCAAATGTCGGGTAGTAAATATAAAATTTGCAACTTTCCCGCATCAAGCATGCAACAGAGTTGCCTTATAAAATTATCCTTATAAAAGCTTACACATTGAAACAAAGCTATTCAAGTTAACGTTTATATTCAGGGTTGCATCGAGAGTGTGGGGTGAACAGGGGCTATAACGAGATTTTTATTCAACTCAAATTTAAGGTGCAGTCGCGTTAATTCGTAGTCGTTAAGTCATATACTGAAGCGAGTGCGGGCGATCACTTGTATAAAATTTTTGTTGTCGCCACAGAATATTCGCTTGTTACTTTTCTATCAGACTTATGACACCATTGGGGGCAAGCAAAGGTTAAATATTATAGAACATTACTTTATGATATCCCTTAGAGAGTGTACTAAATGTAATTATTAAGGAGATCATCATCTTCCTCCTTATCCTACTCCCGTAGGGTCGGCGCAACAGGTTTTTGTCCTCCACATAACTATCATACGTCATCTCAGTCATCACCCTCTTCTTGATCATGTCACCTTTCACGCAATCCATCCATCTCTTTCTAAGTCTACCTCTACCGGTGTACCACACTCATAACTAACGTTCTCCTTGTAACATGCGATTCATCCCTCATAACATGCCCATACCATGCTAACCTTTTACTCCTTACCTTCTTTACCACTGTGGCTACTCTCAAACTTCCTGTAATTGTTATGAAGATACTAGCTGTCGCCCGCGACTCCGTCCGCGTGGAATTAAAAAAAAACAAAAGTGAATAGCCTATGTGTTCTTCCAGACTATTCTCTACATCTATACCAAATTTCATCGAAATCCGTTCAGACGTTTAGGCTACAAACTCTAACAAACATCCATCCATCTAAACTTTCGCATTTATAATATTAGTATGAAGTATGATTTCGTTTAAAAAACACAAGTGATGTCAAATATCCCGTAGCTCGTGTCTTGCGCCGTGCGCCGCGCAACTCACCGGGCGCAAATTCTTGAGGTGTTGTTTACCCTTAAGGCGATTTACTCCAAGTATCTGTTAAGCCTATAATTAGAAAACTTTTTCAATTAGTTGAAATTCGCTGTAAGTCGAGGAAGATTTTTGAAGCTTACATCTAAGAACGGAACGTGTTTGATAAAATTATCTCTCAGGGCCCCGCCTCATCTTTAGTACAATGAGAAAAGTAAAGTTGTGTGTTGCTTAAGGATTTATCATCTGCCGATGTGTTCGAGCGAACTTTAAGAGCTTTTCGAGAATCTTGGCAAAGTTTTAAAATGAAATTAAGTCAAAACCTCTTATCGTTGAAATTATGGCCCCGCTAAGGACTGTCGATTGGAAAATTTCTTATTTATATTAACAATTTTTAATTGCTTTAACGTCTTATTTTGAACAACTAGATATACTTTTTTTTTTTTGTGACTGAATGGCCACTGTTTGCCTTGAAGAGGCATTTACAGATTCACCGGGCTTGAGGTGGCCGAGCGCAGATGGCGCTTAGCCTAAACCTCGTTTATGAGTAACTAAGCTCGAGGGCTCCCTCAGGAGCCTCGGCACGAGCCGTTACTTCGTTATTATTACCGGATTGGCTAGATATACTTTTAGAGTTTTAGATTTTTATACCTTAAAGGTAAATGAGCGGCCACCTGAATTCGCTGAAGTAGCGAATCGACCACTGCCCATAGACTTCGACATTAATTGTGATTCGTTGCTTATCTTTAAAAATCTAATTAGGTTTTGGACTTAGTTAAAACCAAAAAATATCTTAGTAGTAATTTTAAAATTTTCGGGCTATTTAAGTTCTAGGACCGGTCAATCAACGCCAATACCAATATTTTGACAGCTTTTTTTATATGGTTGTCAAAAAAATCCCGCACAAATTACACATTTTCATTTTTTTTATCATATAATTTATTGCAATTAAAACTTTGAGACAAAAATAAAACTCAATGACATTTTTAATGAATTTACAGAATTATAAGTTTTAAAAAGTTAGTAGTGCACTAGATGCAGGATGAGTTAGTGCACGCAACGTGCCTGCGTGACGTCACACAAAAGTTTTAAATTTAATTAAAGGCGACCCTTGTGCCATGTGCGGCACGTAAACAGAATTATGTTCAGTACAAACGGGCGATTTTTACAAATATTTCTTATTCGTGCCACAATATCTATTTAATATGCATGAAAAAATAAAATGGAATCGTTAAGCTTTTTGTAAAGGCATAATTTTTTAGGCTATGTTTAGAAAGTAACCGACTAAAGATTTTTTTTTTTTAATTTATGTTAATATTTGCAAAATAAGAAAATGTATTAGTTCAAAAAGTCAGTAAAGATCAAGAAATTCCTTAAGGAAAATGATTTTTAAATTCTAACATTCAACATTGAAATCTTGTGTAGCGTTTTTATAACCGCGGCGTTCTAGCCGCCCGCTTGTACAATACAACCACGTGACGACAAGACACAGATGCCTGCAGTGCTGCGACGCCCTCTAAACATTTTTGCATGCGGCATCTTTCTAACAAATTATATTTTTTTTTCCGATCGAATTCTTGAAGTTAAATGTAGTTCATCTGTTGTGTTTAAAAAGTAACTTATTGTCGATTGTTTTGCAGATAATTCAACTGTTTAGTTGCACAACCTAAAAATCGAGTATTCGCACCTCCATATATGCTCATAGCAACCAAAGCGAGACTAAACAGTTGTGCGATAGTTTAGTCAAAAGTGTTCGCACGCCTTAAACATGTTAATCTTCATTCGATTATTAAAAAGTTGAAAACTCGAATACATTATTTATTATAATTTAATACAAATAAACATCAAATATTAGAGAGTTAAAGCCTATCATTACGTTGCTCAAGTTAGATTTGGCGCAAAGCAAGTTGCAGACTAACATCTAAAACCTTCGAATTATTGGAACATAACAAAATATAGCCTAGGGGCCTACCTCCATAAATCGCTTTACATCTGCTATAAAGTAATGAGATTTAACCCTCCTATTCGCGTTTACGACATGCCCACGTTGTCCAAATACATCTAAATATTTTTTCCTTCTACTGAATGTTAGAACATACGGCTGTCAATTCTCTAACCCGTACACGAACTAATTAGTTAACGTTTAACATCAGACAAAACTGATTGTTGCGGTTACAAAAATAATTTATAATGTCTACTCTAAGCTACTTCTATTGTTGCTCGCGATATCTCCCTCGTGAAATTAAAAAAATACTGAAAAACATAGCCAATGTTACTCAGTAATAACGCAGCTTTTTAATGGTGAAAGAATTTTTGAAATCGGCCCAGTAGTTTTTGAGTTATTTCAATCCGTACAAAAATCCAAAAATACAAATCTATCCTCTTTATAATATTGGTATAGAAATAGATATAGATTTTATTTTAAAAAATTAACAAAAGAAATTAAAGTGAAAAAAGAAATACAATTTGAAATTAATTGTTTTTATTAGCATTTAAAAATGGAATATCAATTTTTAAAATGAAATATATTTATTTTAGCTAATTATTTAGAATGAAAAATATTTTTGTATTTGAAAATGAAGAAACATTTAAAAAATAAAATCATTTTTAATTCTTTTGTCATTTGATGTCTCAATGAATGAAGATTGTTTTAAATGTTTGTTACACAAATTTGTATTTTAAAGTGAACGACATAGAATTTAAAATTAAAATGTTTTATTAATGTTTAAAATAAAATCATTTTTAAATATTTGTAATTTATGATCGGAATTCTTGGAAATTGTGTGGTATTTTTTGTTACAATATTTGTTTATTGAATGATTGATTTTTTTTGGTATTCATGATTTATCTTATTACTAATTTAATAAATTCGAAAATTTAGATCGATGGATGGATGTTTGTTATGTATGTAAACGGCTGAATGATTTTGGATAAAATTCGGCATAGACATAGAAGATAGTCTGGAAGAACATATAGCTTTTATTGATTTCGGAAATAGTTACAGTTTCCGTGTTACAGTTACATATTTTTTGTCATGTTGACATACTGGATGATACTTACTATAGAAACGAAACAAAATAAAACTTCTACATTCATTTACATACCACATTTTACAACCGCTTAGTGAAGATTCTAGTCCGTGTGTTCGATGCCCTTATCTTTTCACTAGAATTCAACAAAAGTTGATTGACGTATTCGGGGAGGAAATTCCTTTCCTGAAAATTTGTTTAGATCTCTCAATAGCGGGGGAAATATTAAGAAACGAGGCGCGCCGTGCTCCGTTATTTCCCTCATATTGGAATACGCAATTTGCTAGACGAGTTAAACTGTCAGATTATTTCGACGAAGTTTCTTACTTCGTTTAAGGAAATAAACTGTAATCTTTTAAAAGCATTTCAACATAATTGTGCTCTTATTATAGTTTCAACTCTCCATTAACAAAATTGTCACGAATAGGACATTTATTATACAGAAGCGAAAAAATTCTATATTTCTGCAATTATTCAGACGTGTGAGAAATCCACTGGCCATAAACCGGCCATAAGTCCAACAATTTTAATGCCTAGTTTACTGTCAGTTGAACTGCTAAAATTGTCAATTAGAACTGAGATTTAATCTTACTAATATTATAAATGCGAAAGTTTTGATGGATGGATGTTTGTAGCCTAAACCGCTGAACGGATCTCGATGAAATTTTGTATAGATGTAAGGGATAGTCTGGAAGAACACATGGGATAGTTACTTTTGTTTTTTTTTATTCCACGCAGACGGAGTCGCTGGCTAAAGTACTATTTTACTTATAAAAATCAGTTAATTAGTAAACTAATGATTTTTTTCCTTAACATTTACTAAGAAACTGCAGATTTAAAGACAAATACTTTACTGCAGATAAAAAATCTATTTACTCGAAAGCTTAAGAACCTATTGGACCGCCCCTATAGTAAAAGTCGGTCCAATTGAATTTCTTAGTGACTGTAACTTGTTCCCCTCGAGAATAAATAAAAATCCTTTAAAGTTTCACGTAAATAGGTCCGGGAAGTCGACCAGATGAGGGATGTCCGTTGGTACGGCGTTTTGAACTGCACCTTTGATAGGTAGATGTTGGAAGAATATTTTTGAATTGCATTCGTTCGTATTGGATGTACGTTTGATCGTGTGATGTAGCGATTTGACCTTAGAGACCTTTATGCAATGTACAATTGATTTATATATTTTTTTTTTATAATATAAGTTGGCAAACGAGCAATCGGCCACCTGTAACCACCGAAATGGAAAGCGACCGCTGCCCATAAACATCCGCATTTGCAGATGCGTTACCTACCCTTAATTGACGGAGAAGGAGACGCACATAAAGAGGACATTTCCCCTTCCTATGCGCCTCCTCCACCGTCAAGTCCACTTTTCCTTCCCATCCTTTCCTCTTAAGAAAAGGGTGGAAAGGGAAAGGGACTAAAATTAGGCCTCCGGGACCAAACTCATCAGACGAAACGCGGAATTGCTTCCACTTCACGCCTGTTTTCTGTGTGGTCGTGGTATTACACCGGGCGAGCCGACCCTACAGTGCGAAGATGTTAAAGCGGGCTCTACCACTGTTTGAAACTACATGTCTCAGTAAAGAAACTTTTACAAGAAAAACGTTATAAAAAGAGGCAAAATCCCTCTTACAAATTGAGCACACTACTCGATTTATATTCGTCCAATTAAACAGTTGAATTGTCTGCGAAACAATCGACAATCGCACAACAGTTGTGCGATATTTTAGTCAAAGGTATGCGCCCTTTCTCAGTATTTAACAATTATATTTGCATAATCTGTACTCGTAATCTCGAATCTTTTAACATTTCGCTAGTTTTACAGTAAATAATAATAAAACATATGTAAAAATGTGACAAGGGGATACAGTACTGCCTTTTCTCATTACCGGAGTCTCACTTTGCGCTGCCTCCGCCGCGAACCGCGATTGTTACATTTCACACGAGGGTAGATCATTTAGGCAGTACAGTAAAACTGTGCGGTATCCCTATTGTGTTCGATCAAACGAGATTAGTATACTGTACTATTCCACTGTCTGTTTATTCTGCCCACGTGTGAAATAATAATGCCAACTGTGTCACCGCTCCGCCGAGTGTTGCTGTGTTTGTTGACACACATTCAACACAATAGCCCATATGCAATCATAATGAAGTACCATATGTGTGTCATGAAGCTGCCATAATGCTTCTGTCTGAAAACCTTACGTAGCACTTTCACAAATCACCGTTCTGTAGCTTTTTTTTAAAAGTTTGAACATTAAAGTCATTCATTTAAAATCTACTCTTTCACACACGTAGCTTGTGACCTCTTATATGTGAAACAAATCATACTAATATAAATGTGAAAGTTTAGATGGATGTTTGTTAGAGTTTGTAGCCTAAACGACTGAACGGATCTCGGTGAAATTTGGCATAGACATAGAGGATACTCTAGAAGAACACATGGGCAACTCACTTTTGTTTTTTTTAATTCCACGCGGACGGAGTCACGCGCAAAAGCTAGTGTTAATATATAAAACAGTAGTGAATAAAAACTAACGTGTCAAATACATTCCGTTAAAAAAGACAAGATTTGTAAAATGAAACGCGTAGTTACGTTTTATTTTACGTCCACTGTCCCGTCCAATATCCATTCTCAAATTGGTAACATTATATTTGTTTTGCCACGAATGTGCCACATAAAACTGTAACAGACACGACGGAGCGAACAAAACATGACGTTCGCTCCGTGAGAACGTACAGTCTGTGGACGGATTGAGTTACATGTCAAAATTAATTTAAGGTGCAGCAATGTTTGAGTGCTCGTACAGACTAGATATTTGACTTCCGACTGTGTACTGATTCTGAAGTAGAATTTGGTTAGCGTGTTTACAATTGTTGTTTACGTGATGTGCATTTTAGATTGTTTCATGACATTGTGTGTTGAAAACGGTTTATTTCGTACATTCTCATAGTACCTGTGAGTCGAAAACACGTATCAATTAATTCGATTTAACTTAAATAAATTATTGCTTCTTATAATCAGCAAATTAAATATATAGCCTATGTTACTTAGTGATAATCTAGCATTTCTAATAAGAAAAGAAATTTTTAAATTGATCAAGTAGTTTTTGAGTTTATTTATTACGTAAAAAATCCCCTTTATAATACTAGGGTAGATAAAGGTTATCTGTGGTTATAGCTTTAAAATGTGGTATAGAGTTGGCGTAACTTGCACTTAAGGTCAAAATGCGTAGAGTAATCAATACGACGTTTGTTTAGAATATTTGTGGTTTCTAAACAGGGCGGTGTGTCTACAAATTGTCAGATCTACTCCGGCGATAACAGCCCGAGGCTATTTTGTTCGGATCCGTTCAATTTCACGGCTCCAACGTCGCCTGCTTTTTTATGTTTAATTCTAAATTAAAGGTATTCTTTTTTTTACTCAACAATCGTTTGTTTTAACCGGCGCCGAGTTTAAGTTGAAATTTCCTTAACGTAATTAAGGAAGGGAAGCTCTAACTTCTATGTAGTTTATATTTCTATGTAATGATCAAGGCAGCTAATGTTCTTTTATTAATTTACATAAAGTTTTTTTTTTATCTATACTATTATAATAAAGCGTAAACACACACTTCTTTGTTGCCTAAGATGTCAGCAATTACAGCATATTTTTGAATAATTATTTTTTCAATAAAAAGCCGTACACTTACGTCACGCTTTAGGCTATATATTATCACGCCATTAAACTTAGGGGGTAAATATTTTGGATAAAAACCCTAATGTGGGAAAGAGATCATAAGTTGCTGTCAACATCAAGAAAGCGAGATTGCTAAGGTTTGTCAAGTCATGTCATTTTGGCATTTGCTATTGATAATTTGACAAATGTAAACAGTAAAATAAAATTTTCATAATTTCACGCGGATGAATCCGCACGCGAACAGCTAGTTTCTAGAATAAAATAATTTATGCTTATGTTGGTAGCAATCAACACACGAACTCTTTGACACCGTATTCAATTAGGCGATGATGCAAAAAGTATTGTTAGTATCATTCAGTCGAAAGAGTCGGACACTCGATGTAGGCATCCGACGAGTGCAAGGTAACGCCTCTCGATCTAACTAGGACGAAACACGAGCCGTTCACCTGTTCACGATGACGTCACGATGACTCGCCTGAAAGCGTTCACGAGTCATTCCATTTGTAACGTCGAACGTCCCGATCATGAATGGCTCGGTCGCATTTGAGTGCGACATAGTCCCAACACCACTGAACCTACGCCACGTTGGAACCTTGTCACATGGAACGACACTTCAAATATCAATCAAATTTGCATCTCTATAGAGCTATGGAATTGCCGACAGCGCATCTGGTTACTTTTAGAATGTTAAAGAACTTGTTTTTGATTGATTTTGTAATATCCTAACCATTTTAAAGTTTGCTAATGATTTGTAACTGGCTGTTGCCGCCGACTTCGTCCGCACAGTATTAGAAAACATATGAACTATAGAAAAAAAAACTACGTATCGACTTAGTTTTATTCTTTTCCGGAATCAAAAGTAGCCTATATGTTCTTCAAGACTATCCTCTACGTCTATGCCAAATTTTATCCAGAACCATTCAGTCGTTTAGTCTACTAACTCTAACAAACATCCATCCATCCATCCATCCATCCATCCATCCATCCATCCATCCATCCATCCATCCATCCATCCATCCATCCATCCATCCATCCATCCATCCATCCATCCATCCATCCATCCATCCATCCATCCATCCATCCATCCATCCATCCATCCATCCATCCATCCATCCATCCATCCATCCATCCATCCATCCATCCATCCATCCATCCATCCATCCATCCATCCATCCATCCATCCATCCATCCATCCATCCATCCATCCATCCATCCATCCATCCATCCATCCATCCATCCATCCATCCATCCATCCATCCATCCATCCATCCATCCATCCATCCATCCATCCATCCATCCATCCATCCATCCATCCATCCATCCATCCATCCATCCATCCATCCATCCATCCATCCATCCATCCATCCATCCATCCATCCATCCATCCATCCATCCATCCATCCATCCATCCATCCATCCATCCATCCATCCATCCATCCATCCATCCATCCATCCATCCATCCATCCATCCATCCATCCATCCATCCATCCATCCATCCATCCATCCATCCATCCATCCATCCATCCATCCATCCATCCATCCATCCATCCATCCATCCATCCATCCATCCATCCATCCATCCATCCATCCATCCATCCATCCATCCATCCATCCATCCATCCATCCATCCATCCATCCATCCATCCATCCATCCATCCATCCATCCATCCATCCATCCATCCATCCATCCATCCATCCATCCATCCATCCATCCATCCATCCATCCATCCATCCATCCATCCATCCATCCATCCATCCATCCATCCATCCATCCATCCATCCATCCATCCATCCATCCATCCATCCATCCATCCATCCATCCATCCATCCATCCATCCATCCATCCATCCATCCATCCATCCATCCATCCATCCATCCATCCATCCATCCATCCATCCATCCATCCATCCATCCATCCATCCATCCATCCATCCATCCATCCATCCATCCATCCATCCATCCATCCATCCATCCATCCATCCATCCATCCATCCATCCATCCATCCATCCATCCATCCATCCATCCATCCATCCATCCATCCATCCATCCATCCATCCATCCATCCATCCATCCATCCATCCATCCATCCATCCATCCATCCATCCATCCATCCATCCATCCATCCATCCATCCATCCATCCATCCATCCATCCATCCATCCATCCATCCATCCATCCATCCATCCATCCATCCATCCATCCATCCATCCATCCATCCATCCATCCATCCATCCATCCATCCATCCATCCATCCATCCATCCATCCATCCATCCATCCATCCATCCATCCATCCATCCATCCATCCAT
Source organism: Papilio protenor (assembly GCA_029286645.1). Lineage (NCBI taxonomy): Eukaryota > Metazoa > Arthropoda > Insecta > Lepidoptera > Papilionidae > Papilio > Papilio protenor. The sequence continues at coordinate 4,805,622 of JAGSMZ010000008.1, forward strand.
CCATCCATCCATCCATCCATCCATTTGAATATTTTTTTAATAAAAGCCCTACACTTACGTCACGCTTTAGGCTATATATTTTCACGCCATTAAACTTAGGGGGTAAATATTTTGGATAAAAGGCCTAATGTGGGAAAGAGACCATAAGTTGCTGCCAACATCAAGAGAGGTTGCTAAGGTTTGTCATGTCATGTCATGTCTTTTTGAAATTTGCTCTTGATAATTTGACAAATGTAAACAATAAAATAAAGTTTTTATAATTTCACGCGGATGAATCCGCACGCGAACAGCTAGTTTCTAGAATAAAATAATTTATGCTTATGTTGGTAGCAATCAGCACACGAACTCTTTGACACCGTATTCAATTAGGCGATGATGCAAAAAGTATTGTTAGTATCATTCAGTCTTTCATCATTCAGTAGTAGTAATCATTCAGTCAAAAGAGTCGGACACTCGATGTAGGCATGCGACGAGTGCAAGGTAACGCCTCTCGATCTAACTAGGACGAAACACGAGCCGTTCACCTGTTCACGATGACGTCACGATGACTCGCCTGAAAGCGTTCACGAGTCATTCCATTTGTAACGTCGAACGTCCCGATCATGAATGGCTCGGTCGCATTTGAGTGCGACATGGTCCCAACACCACTGAACCTACACCACGTTGGAACCTTGTCACATGGAACGACACTTCAAATATCAATCAAATTTGCATCTCTATAGAGCTATGGAATTGCCGACAGCGCATCTGGTTACTTTTAGAATGTTAAAGAACTTGTTTTTGATTGATTTTGTAATATCCTAAACCATTTTAAAGTTTGCTAATGATTTGTAACTGGCTGTTGCCGCCGACTTCGTCCGCGCAGTATTAGAGAACATACGAACTATAGAAAAAAAAACTACGTATCGACTTAGTTTTATTCTTTTCCGGAATCAAAAGTAGCCTATATGTTCTTCAAGACTATCCTCTACGTCTATGCCAAATTTTATCCAGAACCATTCAGTCGTTTAGTCTACTAACTCTGACAAACATCCACCCACCATCAACCCATCCATCCAACTGAACTTTCGCCTTTGTAATATTAGTAAGAAAAAACATAAAATATAGAAAAAAAAACTACGTATCGACTTAGTTTTATTCTTTTCCGGAATCAAAAGTAGCGGTATTTTTTTTTTTTTGTAACAAAAATTACTAAATAGTCTTAATAAATCCAACATCAAATTTAAAAATGTTTTTTTTTTTTTCTGAAATGGTGCATACAATAATCTTTTTCGGTATTAATGATTAGCTCAAATAAAAATATTTCATTTATAATATATTTAAATTAAATTAAATTGTCATTTTAAAAATTTAATTTTAACTAAAATTCTATTTCTTTTTCTTTGAAATACAAAATCGTAAATATTTTTCATTCATTTGGATATTAAATTACAAAAGATTTTAAAATGATTTTGTTACAAAATGTTTTCCATTAATATTTAGCAAAAAAAGAGTTTATTTTTAAATGATTCTTCATTTTAGAACAGAATTTTTTTATTATAATTTATTAGCTTAAATAAAGATATTCCATTTTAAAAATTGGCAAATCATTTAAATCTTAAAATAAAACCGTTTTATTTTGAAATTCTATTTCTGTCGTAATTAATAGTCTATTGACAATAAATCTCATATTCATTTTGCGTGATTTATCCATACATATTGTTAATTTAACGTTTCCTTTGTTAATTCAGTTTCCATTGTCCATAACAAACGCTGCCTGAGGAAGCATTAAGCGACCGCCTTCGTTCCTCATCTCCTCCGGGTTCAACAAAGCGATACAGTAGCCTTATTCGCCATACGATAAATAAAGCAGGACATGAGAAATTACTGGGATACCCTTATACTCATTATTTTAATAGTGTAACATCCATTATCAATTGAAATTAAACCTTAACCTTAAGTTATAAAGCTGAAATTAACATGAATGATTAATTAATTCATGAATCAAGTCATTTTAAGGTGATTTTTTAAATTAGGTTCTATTTCCTGTGTGTTAGAGTATGTTTTTGCCTGTAGATGGTGTTGGTTTGGTGGTTGACCGATAAAAAGACCGCACACAGAGTAGCGACGCCTACGCCTTTCTTACGGCGACCGCTCGAGTACGCTCTAAGATATCGCCGAGGGAGAATAATTAACTACCTAACTTACATTTGAGTGCTTTATTTATAATGTAAATTGTTCAAATTTTTAAAGTCGTTTATCTGATGTTAATTTTAGAAATAAAAGTCGCTTTTATAACATTGAAATCACGACTAAAAGTGCTTCATAAGAATGATTTTTACGAAAATTTAGCTTAGAGAAACTTAGCGAGATATATTTTAGAAATGAATTTATGCAATACAATATTTATAGTAACTATTTGGTTTAATATATTCTATAGGAAGATTTGCTTTATTTCTTAGCCCACCTATATCGTTTTTTCGAATATTCTTGGAAGTTTGTGATTCTTGTCGTTAATGACCAATTTGTTTGTTGATTCGTGTCCGAATACAAACCAAATCGTATTTTGAGATTCGTTACAGTTAATGTCTCTGTTACCTATACTAATATTTACTTTCTAATTGTCATTTTGATTTCTTTAACAACTAAATAAGATATTTTTTAATTATTACAAGAACTAGCTATCGCCCGCGACACCATCCGCGCGGAATAATATCTTGTTTAGTAGCCTATGTATTCTTTTAAACTATGTTCTACACGTGTACCGAATTTCATTAAAATCCATACGGTTGTTCTGGAGTTACGAAGTAAAAAACATCCATCCTTTTATCTACACTAACGAATTTATAATATTAGTAAGACGAATAAAGACAAATATATTTCTTCTATAAAAAAAAAATATTATTTGTTTAAATCTTTCCTTAGTAAGACCTTAATATGCTTAGGAATTGAAAGCTTTCTTGCTTTATAAGCATAAGAATGCGTCTACAGAAGCCTAAGGAAGGTAAAGTTAATTAGTGACCAGGATGTAGGGAAAGATAACAGGTTCATATTGAAAACAATATCCTCTAGATATCTTTAGTGGGTATATTATATTATATCTATAACTATATATTTGTTTAATTCATTGCAATATGCATACTTAGATAAACTACCAACAATATTTAATAAGATTTGTGTTATTACGTAGATTACTACTAAGTTAATACTTTAGGCGATAGGTTGAAAAAAGGGGCGGACGTTAGTTTCGAACTTTAAAACTCCACACGGGCGAAGTCGTGGGCAACAGTTAGTATTTAATAAATTTCGTTTATCATGAGAATTTAATTGAATTGTAAAGTTTAGGAACTTTCCATTAACCTTCAAGTATGTCTCAAGTATTTAAAATTTTTATCAGAAAGCCGTATTTATTGGAAAGCTCGTGGAATCTTTATAACTTAATCGATACCCGGCACATTTGCATACTCTTAGGTCACTGCTAACAGATATTACCCGAGCCACCCATATTATTGACGAAGTACCGTAGCCAAAAAAATTACAAAAAGCAAACAATCTTGTAAAAAAAAGTACCAACTAATCACTGAACTTTTTTTAATTATCATTATAGGTCTCCACTAAGGGGCTCGAAGTCTACCCTAAGTAAGATAGGCCATAATCAACCACGCTGGCCAAGTGCGGGTTGGTTGACTTTATATCTTTGAATTTCTTCACCGATATGTGCAGGCATCACGATATTTCTTCACCGTAAGAACGTTGGGTTAATTATACATATGAAATTCGAAAATCGAAAATCACATTGGTACATGATGATTCGAACCCAAGACCTATAGATTACAAGTCAAGTGCTTTAACCACTGAGCCACCGACGCTCTTTTGTCCTATTTAATATAGGCGTCAAATGTTAGCAATAACTGCTTGACGCTTAAAACTGGTACAGACTTTAAGCTGTTTAAATTTTTAGTAGCGACTTCAAAAAAGAGGCGTAGATGATCGTTTTACTCCTTAAAGTAATCTATAACAGCTTTTTTTGCTGTCGTTACTTTTACCTGACGCTATAAGATGTAGTGGCGTAATTCAAACTGCTTGGGAGACCGATTAAAGTTATCGAAGTGTACGGCCAAGTTAATATATGGCTGCCTAGACCACCGCCAGATAGCGTTGTTGTCGCTTTATTTGGCTAGCTTGAAAAAAAAAGGTTACATAGTCAATAATAAGTAAATACCTAGTATTTAGAAATATTACAATTTATATTTCTAAACTAGAATTCAGTCCAGGAAACCAATGTTAATTTGTAAAATATTTTTTGATTTAACCAATATTTTTGAGGTTATATGCTTAGTACATAATGTGCAACAGGCAACAGGTCATATATGACATTTATTTATTACACATTCAATTATAAATAATTGCAGTACGAGTCGGAGTAAGGTGTAATAAATTACTGTAACAATAAAAATAAGCAAGTAGTCTTTTATCGCGGCATTTAATTGTATTAAAAGGGCTCGGTGAAAGGTTTCAATAAATAATATTAATGGATTCCTTAATGCTTGTTACTTAACATCTCCATTAGAGATTTCACTTACAACGTTGCCTTATTTGTACACAAATCATGATATTCGATTACTTTAAAGTGTAGTTTAACCATTGTAACAGAGCGGGTGTGTCGTAAGCCGAATCAGCCAAAGAAAACAACAAAGGTGCTAAAACAGTCGTTTATTGGTTTTACATAACCAATGCGTTCGATCTGCGCGCGGACCCCAGGTTGGGAACCACACGCAGTTACAAAAAATGTTACATATTTACAACATCGGATAGCCGTCACAGTACAGCAAGCGGCTATCTGCCGGATTAGGCCGTCACTACCGCAAGCAACCTAATCCAGCTACACTACTGTGCAAGTTCTGAGTAAAATTAGTCACAGGACAGCAAGCTAATATACTCAGAATCGCGTCGTAGGAACTAACTTGAGAAGACAACATTTGTTATCCCCTGATTTGCGTAATGAACATAAAAATGACTTAAGCTAAGGCGCATTCAATACAACATCGTGTTCCAAAATACAGGTGGCGCCATCTATCTTGTACGTGAAACAACTGGGTTGCAGCGAATATTTGTTACAATCTCCCCCTCAGTTTCTGAAGTCGTCCCGACGATGAAACTGGAAGATTCATCTTTCTGTTCACGTTGTCGTCTTCATCCTCCCCCTGGATTGGAACAGCTCCTGTGTTGGTCGCCAGAGTTGTAGTGGAGCACTTTGACTGGCTACTCGTTGTTTATGAAAATGTTTACTATGGATAACCGTCACAGTCCAGCAAGCGGTTATTAGGTTGTCACTGTCCCGCAAGCAACCTGACTTCCATGTCACTACACAAAAATGTCAATTGTGGATAACCGTCACAATCCAGCAAGCGGTTATCTACTGCATTAGGTCGTCACTATCCCGCAAGCAACCTAAATGCTGTGTCACTATACAATTATGGATAACCGTCACATCCAGCAAGCGGTTATCTACTGAAATTAGGTCGTCACTGTCCCGCAAGCAACCTAACTACAGTGTCACTACACAAAAATGTCAATTGTGGATAACCGTCACAATCCAGCAAGCGGTTATCTACTGCATTAGGTCGTCACTATCCCGCAAGCAACCTAAATGCTGTGTCACTATACAATTATGGATAACCGTCACAATCCAGCAAGCGGTTATCTTCTGAATTAGGTCGTCACTCTCCGCAAGCAACCTAAATTCAGTGTTACTACAAAATGTCAATTATGGATAACCGTCACAATCCAGCAAGCGGTTATCTACTGCATTAGGTCGTCACTGTCCCGCAAGCAACCTAACATCAACGTCAATACTAGTGCCATGGTCCTGATCTTCTGTTTGTTACTCGGCTGACTCGTCTTGATATTGTGTTGTTTCTCGGCTGATTCGTCCTCTGCTGATTCGCCCTGCCCCACGTTGGGCGCCAGATTGTAACAGAGCGGGTGTGTCGTAAGCCGAATCAGCCAAAGAAAACAACAAAGGTGCTAAAACAGTCGTTTATTGGTTTTACATAACCAATGCGTTCGATCTGCGCGCGGACCCCAGGTTGGGAACCACACGCAGATACAAAAAATGTTACATATTTACAATATCGGATAGCCGTCACAGTACAGCAAGCGGCTATCTGCCGGATTAGGCCGTCACTACCGCAAGCAACCTAAATGCTGTGTCACTATACAATTATGGATAACCGTCACAATCCAGCAAGCGGTTATCTACTGCATTAGGTCGTCACTGTCCCGCAAGCAACCTAAATGCTGTGTCACTATACAATTATGGATAACCGTCACAATCCAGCAAGCGGTTATCTACTGCATTAGGTCGTCACTATCCCGCAAGCAACCTAAATGCTGTGTCACTATACAATTATGGATAACCGTCACAATCCAGCAAGCGGTTATCTACTGCATTAGGTCGTCACTATCCCGCAAGCAACCTAAATGCTGTGTCACTATACAATTATGGATAACCGTCACAATCCAGCAAGCGGTTATCTACTGCATTAGGTCGTCACTGTCCCGCAAGCAACCTAAATGCTGTGTCACTATACAATTATGGATAACCGTCACAATCCAGCAAGCGGTTATCTACTGCATTAGGTCGTCACTATCCCGCAAGCAACCTAAATGCTGTGTCACTATACAATTATGGATAACCGTCACAATCCAGCAAGCGGTTATCTACTGCATTAGGTCGTCACTATCCCGCAAGCAACCTAAATGCTGTGTCACTATACAATTATGGATAACCGTCACAATCCAGCAAGCGGTTATCTACTGCATTAGGTCGTCACTATCCCGCAAGCAACCTAAATGCTGTGTCACTATACAATTATGGATAACCGTCACAATCCAGCAAGCGGTTATCTACTGCATTAGGTCGTCACTATCCCGCAAGCAACCTAAATGCTGTGTCACTATACAATTATGGATAACCGTCACAATCCAGCAAGCGGTTATCTACTGCATTAGGTCGTCACTATCCCGCAAGCAACCTAAATGCTGTGTCACTATACAATTATGGATAACCGTCACAATCCAGCAAGCGGTTATCTACTGCATTAGGTCGTCACTATCCCGCAAGCAACCTAAATGCTGTGTCACTATACAATTATGGATAACCGTCACAATCCAGCAAGCGGTTATCTACTGCATTAGGTCGTCACTGTCCCGCAAGCAACCTAAATGCTGTGTCACTATACAATTATGGATAACCGTCACAATCCAGCAAGCGGTTATCTGCCGGATTAGGCCGTCACTACCCTACCAACCGCAAGCAACCTAATCCAGCTACACTACTGTGCAAGTTCTGAGCAATATGTCACAAGACAGCAAGCTAATATACTCAGAATCGCGTCGTAGGAACTAATTTGAGAAGACAATATTTGTTATCCTCTTATTCTCCTCTTAATTTGCGTAATGAACATAAAAATGACTTAAGCTAAGGCGCATTCAATACAACATCGTGTTCCAAAATACAGGTGGCGCCATCTATCTTGTACGTGAAACAACTGGGTTGCAGCGAATATTTGTTACACCATACAAAAACGTAAATCATATTTCAACTAAAATTATAACAACAAAAGTATGGATGGATGTATGGATTGTTACTATATTCTCCAAAATTACTGAACGGATATCGATGAGACTCGTGAAAAATAGTCTACGAAAACACATTAGGTATTTACTAGGTTTTTTTTTTTTTTTTAATTTTTTTTTTAACGTAAATAAACCAGCGCTTGACCTCGACTCCACCTAAGTTAAGTGAAGACGCTGCCGAAGGATAGAGCGCGCTAGCTCATTTAGCGCGGACGGAATTGCGGGAGAGAGCTAGTAAAGCGGCATAACTATACTAATATAAAGAGGAAACATTTGGGTTTTTGTATGTATTGCAATAACTTAAAAACTACTGGGTCGATTTCAAAAATTCTTTCACCATTAAAAAGCTACTTTATCAGTGAGTAACATAGGCTATGTTTTTTTATCTCACACAGATGAAATCGCGAGCAACATAATCTTTTATAATATTGTTATTTGTATTATAATCAAATTACAACATTTGCATTACAACTAGCGAAATTTATTTCATTACATTTTCGTAGTTACACATAAAAATCTGAATCCACAGAATCGTACCTCGATGTCCATTGTCCGGGGAATCCCCTACCATTGGATGTTTAGATTCAATAATGAGATTGAACTCGATCTCCAGAGCCGTGCGGTGACTTGCAACTACTGATCCCGTGGTCAGTGCAAGTCATTCTAGGGTAGATTATTACAGTTATTAGAACCATTAGTAACCCTTTTGTAAACATGAAATGTTGCTGGTTTTGATGGCACGTGTCGTATTTCATTGAATTTAGAGTAAATGCGAGTTTAATGGAGTTTTTATTGTAACATTTTGTATAATAAATGTTGTGATGTGAACTTTAGTTTTGTCATCGATCTTATTCTAAGTTTTATTTAATACTGTACAAGGTGTTATAGAAAAAAAAATGTTTGATCAATAATCGTAACATTACTACGTGTAACAATAACGTATTAATCTATACTAATATTATAAAGAGGAAATATTTGTACTCTTGTATGTATTGAGATAACTCAAAAATTACTAGGCCTATTAAAAAAAATCTTTCACCATTAAAAAGGTAATTTATGTGACTAACATAGGCTACGTCTTTTATTATTTTTTAATTTCATGGGCAAGAAGTCGCGAGCAACAACTAGTAAACTATATTCATTAGAAAGATTCATCTTAGAAACACTAACACAGACGTTGGAGTAAAATGAAGTCACCGCTGAGACGGTAATAGCTGGTTAGAGGATTAATCCGGTTCTATCACTGCTGCTTACCCCGGACGCGGATAATTGGAATACGACAGTATGACAAGGTTCCATCTCTCAATAATCTTAGCCTTTGATATACACAACTAGTTTACTCGACTGTACTTGGGGTCTAGCCATAAAAGTATTCGTAACGTCTTCGACAAAATATTAGTGAGATTTGTCGTTTTTACGTTTTTGAGTACTAATATTTCTCGATTTTTTATCTCAAATAGGCTAAAAGTCGATCTATATATGATTTTTTACTCAAAGTGATGCAATTTTATACCGAAAGTTACCGATTATTACGCCATTTAATATCAGGTCTTGATTACCCCTACTATGTGTTACTCGATCAAGTGATAATGTAGAGACTTTTCTCAATCCGCTGTACGGACCAATTAAACGGACAGCCACTGGGCCGCAATTCGATTACCGCAGTGCCGTCCGAACGCGCGTTACGAAGTAATTCGAGTCGACTTTCGCTGCACTTTAACAATGTTAGGGGACTCACTATTTTTGAATTCCAAATGCATTTGTAAAGGTCTTATAAATTAAGTTTTTATAACTAGCATCTGATAATTAAAGTACGACTTAAAAAACAAGTTTTTGATACTAAAAAATGATTTAATAAATTGTTTAAAACTGATAAATATTTATTTTAAGCGTCGATCCTGATTTAAAGTTACTACAGTGTGTGTTTATAGACAACTAATTATGTTATTTTTTAACAAAATAAAATATCTTTTGATTCCAAATTGTTACAATAAGTATGCTTTTTATTAGTATAAAAATTATGAACAAAATGCAATATTTCATATCCATTACTCGACACAATGTACCTCCCCTGAGCCGCTCCCGCCCACGTGCTCTGGATTCGAACTTGAACAACAATAATAAAAGCAAGACCTACAAAGATCTCGCTGTAGTCATCTCGTCTACATTGTGTACTCTCTGTATATACGAGCAAGTACCTAAAACGATGAATATTTAATCTGAACCAACATATTTTTGTGTCATTTAAATTAAAAACAAAATTGTAAATATCAGAACTAGCTGTTGCCCGCGACTTCTCCTGCGTGAATTAAAAAAATAACAAAAAATGGTGGTGAAAGAATTTTTGAAATCAGCCCAGTAGTTTTTGAGTTATTTCAGATTATACAAAAATACAAGTCTTTCCTCTCTATAATATGAGTATAGATATAGATTTACTCTAAAATAAAATCTTGAAGGATCACAATCTCATCCAATATCTAACAAATCAAGGTTTTCCAACTAAAACTGTCGCGTCCGCCATGTTTATTCCGAGAGGCATAATCCACACCTGCGCCGGTCACATCCGGTGACGGCTTTTCCATTTCCACAGCCGAGTATTCCACACTTCCGGTTTCGGGGTGGCTGTGGGAGGTTGCGGGGTTGCGGGGGAGGCTTCATTTCCAACGATTCTTACCTCAGCAGGAGGGAAGTAATCAAATTTACGTTTCATATGTTAAAGGTATAGTGGTCGTTAATAGCTTCTTGTGATAAACAGACACATAAGTTAATTCTGGCTGAATTATCTTACTATTAATACATTCTTCAATTAAATAAAGATCAATATCTTATCATAAAATTCTTTTGAGACCGGAAGTAGTCTCTTTATTGATAAAAATAACTGTTATAAGATATTTTGTTATACTCGTAAATATAATGAGATGTCTACCTAAAACTAGCTTTTGCCCGCGACTCTATCCGCAAAAAATTAGAAAAAAAAACAGAAGTGAGTAGCCTATGTGTTCTTCCAGACTATCCGCTACATCTATACCAAATTTCATCGAAATCAGTTCAACCATTTAGGCTACAAACTCTAACAAACATCCATCCATCCAAACTTTCGCATTTATAATATTAGTATGATTTATATTTCAAACATATTTATACTGCGATCAAATTGAAAAGGACAGTGGCGTGCATACAGGAAATTACTACGTCTGTACTGTTTTAACATGACAGGGTTATCGCTACATGACAATTGCATTTGTCTCTGTAGAATATGAAATTTAATTCAAAATTAACTAAACCAGAGTTTATTTTAATTGAATAAAAGAGCAAGCATTAACAAAATTCATATACCTATTATGAAATTTAGATGAAGGCATAGTTTAGTAACAGAATGGTATAAAACAAACAGTACAAATATCTTGAGATAAATGTCTATCATCATTATCACCATCACCAGCTTACTATACTTCCCCACCGAGGGCCTCCGAGCCTACCCTAAGTTAGGGTGACTAGGCCTCAGTCAACCACGCCCACTGCAGATTGACTTCACACATATCTTTGAATTTCTTCGCCGATATGTGCAAGCATCATGACGTTTTCCTTCACCGTAAGAACGTTGGTTAATATACATATGAAATTCGAAAATCACATTGGTACATGGACATTGGTCGATATGACTTCGTGTTATTTTTTTTTTTTCACACTACCGCATCACTTCAGTCAGCCCGTGAACATGGCGCATGCAACTGTGCCGAAATATCGGGAGCTGAAACTAGTAAATCGTGGTAAGAAACCCGTATCTTACGAACAGTACACATTGGTACAGACGGAATTCAAACCTAAGACCTGTAGATTTACAAGTCAAGTGCTTAAACCATTGAGCCACCGGTGCTCCCGTAGTCACTGTAATTAGCGGTAATTGTCGTGGCCAAGCGCTGGTTTATTTACGTTAAAAAAAAAATAATCCGAGTTTGTAAGTTGAAGTATTAAATGTTGAAGGACCATTAAACAGCAACGATATAAGTGTTATAATATATGTATATTATCGTTGCTTATTAAGAAAAATACAGGCTAATGATTGTCTACCCGGCGGGAGAGGGAAAAATATATTACACAAACATTTTCAGGGGCGTTCAATTTGCATTTTAATGGAGACCCACGCGTACGTAACAAGTTTAACTAATAGCCGTGAAATGAGGGAGACGCGAGGTGGCCGCGTCCGCCACTCACTTAAATGTCATTCCGCTTCATTGTAACACGTGTAACTCTTGTTCTCTTTATATTTGTTGTAATTAAGACGATATTTTGATCGGCAAACATTAATTCAACAATTACAAGATTAATGCCAGTTCATAAACACCCTAATGTCCGATTCTTTGAGTTGATTCTCGCATAGCCTTGCAACTTTTATATGTAAACCACTAGCTTATTCCTACGACTCCATCCATGCAGAATTAATATTATAAAAAAAACTCATAAGTAACCAATGTATTCTTCCATTTATGTTCTATATCTGTGTTAAATTACATCGAATTCCGTTGATTTTAAGAGATATTTTCTAACAAACATCATCCAATAATCCATTTATCTAAACTTTCACATTCATAAATATTATAAATGCGAAAGTTTAGATGGATGGATGGATGTTTGTTAGAGTTTGTAGCCTAAATGGCTGAAAGGATTTCGATGAAATTTGGCATAGATGTAGAGGACAGTATGGAAGAACACATAGGCTACTCACTTTTGTTTTTTTAATTCCGCGCGGACGGAGTCGCGGACGAAAGCTAGTATTAGTATAAAGATTACAATGTAACTTAAATACTAACTGCATCAACTTGTTCTATTTCGTAGGTTTTATTCTAACCTAAACTACTATGGTTTTATTATAAGACGTTCATGAGGCGTGGGGTAACTGAAAATATGTTTCAGTGACAAATACCTGTGCGGGAGTTCAGTACGTGGTGAGATAACGCCGAGCGCTGGCGGACGACTTAAGATTACGTTGTGAACAAATGTGCCACTTGCTACATTCATATGCAATTTAACTCTGTATTCACTACTCTGCCTCTATTTGAAATGACCGCGATATATGTGAAAAAAAAAAGAAATTCATATATTTCACATTCATTTGTTTATGTTACTACTAGCTGTTGCCCGCGACTTCGTCCACGCAATATTAAGATAAAAAGTAGCCTAGTATAGCAGTAATATGCCCGTCTATGTCAGCTACTCTTCAGTGAAAGTCCGGTCGAAATCGTCCTAGCCGTTTCGGAGATTGCCCGGAACAAACGTGGCTTGCGGACAGACAGACAGGCTAAAAATTTTGTTATCAGTAACGCAAATACATCATCTTCCCGAAATCTGGATTTTTTCTTTTGATATTACAGACACTCCAAATGTTGACTAAACTAATGAGTTTAACTATTGTCTACTGATAGCAATTATATTCCGTATCTCTCAATTAATTGCCAGTGGAAATAGCCGTTTATTAAACGGTTTACTTCCACAGAATCGTATATATGCATCCAGTATCAGATTAACATTACAAATTCGCGGAACATTCTTAATTTGCAACATATTTGCAGAGCTTCGAGTCCATAAATAAACAGACCGAGGGCCGCGACGTGACTCATAATAAACAACAAAGGCTAATTGTTAATCCGTGTTGAAGAAATAAACGCACTGTCTGTCTTATAAATTATTCAAATGATATTTGTTATCTTTTTGCATTATAAACTGCTGGCCGCATCGATCGGCGCTTTATACTATACGTTCTACCAAGCTTACATTATTAAATGCACTTCTTTGTTCTTATAAGACGGTGAAAAACAGGCAATATTGTGTTAATAATTTTTAGTTAAATTTCCCATTAGTTAGGCTAATAAAGGGATTAAAACTTAAGATTCAGTCTTAATTAATACTAAACTAACATCAAATAGATAAGATATTGGAAATAAATTACAAAAAACTAACTCAAAGATCTTAAATTAAAAAAATATTCTCTTTAGTTTAAGTTCGTTGAATGTGTTTTATATATTTAAACAGAATCTAAGTCTAATCTAAGTTATATTATCCTTTTCTACACGCATTTGTCCAATATATACAAGATTATGTTTTTGCTAGCATTTCAATAGTGGGAACATAAAATTAGAAACAATGTAAACTTATACACTAGTTGTCTGAATTAAAAACAACTTAATTAGTATGTGTTCTTCTAAATTATGTTTTACATTTGTGACAAATTTCATCGAAATCCGTAGTAACATTCATCCATCTAAACTTTCGCATAATATAGCTAAGTTAGTTTTTTTTTTATAAAAATAAATGGCCTAAAAATATATTCCTGATTAACTGCATTTTATATTAGTACCGATTTATATTACAAAGGATCCATTGAGTTTTACATCCCTTTAAGTTTTTACGACTCACTTGACGGAACGCAGATGTTTCGAAACATTAAAGTGGGAGGGAGATTGAGCGAAAACAATTTTTAAGTTTTATTTGTTACTTGATCAATAACTATAACGATAAACAATTCATCAGATTTAATAAACGCTCAACTTGTAATGATACTAACTTTACAGAACTTAAGTGTAACTTAAAACTGTTGTTTTTATGTATAACTGCATTTTATGTTAAAGAATTAGTAACAAAAGACATTAATTTATATTAATTAACGAGCTGTCGCCTGCAAACTTGGTTAGCGCAGTTTAAAAAAAAAATCGTCTATCACTAGTTAGTTAGTTATGAATGTGGAGGGGTACACCGGTAGAGGTAGACCTAGAAAGAGATGGATGGATTGCGTGAAAGGTGACATGATCAAGAAGGGAGTGATGACTGAGATGACGGATGATAGAGTTATTTGGCGGAAGAAAACCTGGTGCGCCGACCCTACGGGAGTAGGATAAGGCAGGGGAGATGATGATATCACATTCCCGCGTGCATCTACCTTCTACCAGCTATCTTTCAGTCAAAGTCCCGTCCAAATCGCTACACCCGTTGCAGAGATAGCGGTCCGATCGCCATTTTGACAGCGAGGAATTAAAAAAAAGCCTATAATATGCCCGTCTATGTCAGCTACCCTCCAGTGAAAGTCCGGTCGAAATCGTCCCAACCATTTCGAAGATTACCCGGAACAAACGCAGCTTGCGGACAGACAGACAGACAGACAGACAAAAATTTTTAAAAACGATTTTCATTGTCAGCAATGCTTTCTTTATTACTATTCCTAAAAATAGCGAATAAAGATTAATATTATTTAAAGAGCGGACGTGACTATTCGCATCTAAAATAACACGTTAAGTTTATTTTCAGATGCAGTTTCTCCCACTTTTCAAAGATTTAGGTCAAAGATATCTCTCTTCGTGCTGTAGTGTTACAAAATACAACACTTTCATACACACTGGAAAGGTTATTTTATTGATATTGGTTAAATTTAACCCATTTACAATAGTTAGATTGGTTAAAAGTTTATTTTTGTTTTGTTGGTTTACAAGATGCGTATTTCAATTATATTGCAAATAGTTTAAAATCCATAAATACTATGATACATATTAATAGAGTACAAATTTCAAATATAAAGATAAAAACTAAGTATTTGACCTTGAATCCCCGCTATCCGGCGAGCTATCTGTAGAGATGTTTTCGCAGCCGGCGGTGCGGGCCGCGGCTTGCTAACCGCTGCGAATAGAGAAATAGATCCCTGTTTGTTTATCTCTGACCCGCTTGTTAACCACATGTAGACTATATAGTCTAGGAGCCAGAGTATTCAAATATCACTGTTATTATAAGGTGTGCGAGACATTAGCAGGATACGTAAATATATGTGTGAAATTGTTTTAACGATTCACGTAAGAGTTAAAAAATATTAACGTTAAATTAAATGGGTCATGTGGTAGTCAATTTATATTAAAAACCGTCCAAATATAATGAAGTTTACATGATAAGATTGATTGACTACAAAATCAATATTAATGAAGTCATTGGCTTCACGAAATTGCTTCTGAATGCATTCATTTCATTAATGTTAATACATTATTAATTGGTCCGCAGCCATTCTGTACTTTTATAGGCACTTACCGGTCTCATACATAATGTCAACATTTTGATAGCTACCCGAAATTCACTTCATTTTTAATTTCAATTATTTGTTTTGTTGCTCGCGACTTCGCCCGCGTGAAATAAAAATAAGCCTATGTTACTCACTGATAAATTAGCTTTTCAATGGTGAAAGAATTATTGAAATCGGCCCAGTAGTTTTTACGTAAATCGAATACATACAAAAATCCAAGAAAACAAACCTTTCCTCTTTGTGATATTAGTGTAGATAAGAGGGTAATAGCATTTATGAACGTAATCCAAAGTTTTTTTTTGGGTTTAGACTACTTTTGTGGAATTTTGACATCGCATTGGACATCTTGGTCTAAAGAGACGTTTCAGTCCTTTAACATTAGTAGGGATTTTTATGTCTTAGCTCTTTGTCTATACGAGTTTCACCGCTGACTCAGATCAGTTCAAGGTCGGAAGATCAATCTAAGATAAACAGAACACTGTTTACGACACGAGCACTTAAATTTTGAAACGCCAAGTGTTTCAAAAGATTTTATTACTTGTAACTCTATCTCGAATTTCGTTTGTTTTCCGCTGTTGTTTTCCAAACATAATAAAACAGTAAAACTTTACTGCATATTAATTGTACCGTGAGTTATTTTAACAAGTTTGATTTATAGTCACGGTTAAATTGTAGAATCAGTAAAAATACAAAACGTCTAGTTTTATAAATTGATATTTTAAAAGCGTGTTTGTTTCTGTGAGTCAAGTAAAAAGTTAAAAGATAGACTTGCCAATAATTAAATATATGGGGAAAATGGTATCTATCTACATCTATCTAAATCTAAACTATTATAATAAAGCGTAAACACACACTTCTTTGTTGCCTAAGATCTCAGCAATTACAGCATATTTTTGAATAATTCTTTTTTTAATAAAAAGCCCTACAATTACGTCAGGCTTTAGGCTATATATTTTCACTCTATTAAACTTAGGGGGTAAATATTTTGATAAAAACCCTAATGTGGGAAAGAGACCATAAGTTGCTGCCAACATCAAGGAAGCAAGGTTGTCATCATGTCATGTCATTTTGACATTTGTAATTGATAAATTGACAAATGTAAACAATAAAATAAAATTTTCATAATTTCATGCGGATGAAGTCGCATGGGAACAGCTAGTCTATACTAAAATTACAAAGAGGAAAGATTTGTATTTCTAAAAATTTTTTCCACCGTTAATAAGCTACGTTATCAGTGAATAACACAGGCTATATTTTTTAATACTTTTTTAATTTCATGCGAGAGAAGTCGCGAGCAACTAGTAGTAAATATAGGAACAACAATACATATAGTTTTCAGACTATTCTCCTAAATTGAAATCGTAGTTGGTCCGTCAGCTGTGTCGCAGGCAAAGTTTGGCGTCGCATTCGCTCGCCTGAGCGCATTTCATTGTAAGCACTAACTATACGTTAACTTCATGAATACTGACGCTATCTGTTATATTAAAAATATTCAGAAATAAGCTCTCATGACCTTAAACTATGGATTTCTGTTAAAAATGAGGCTTTAATAAAAAAAAATAGCCAAAAAGTGTAATATTTGCCATTGACGCATATGTTGGTAGTTAATATTGTATTTCTTACTATTATTATAAATGCGAAAGTTTAGATGGATGGATGTTTGTTAGAGTTTATAGCCTAAACTGCTTAACGGATCTCGGTGAAATTTGGGAAAGATGTAGATCATAGTCTGGAAGGATAGATAGGCTACTTACTTTATTAATCGTCGACGGAGTCGCGGGCCAAAACTAGTATAAAAACAAAGGTGAGTGTTGACCAAAAAATATCACAACTTCCGCGATATGATATCCATATATTACATTTTATTTTTAATTATATTACGGTAAAAAATGGGGTTAATGTTGTTTCCTCATGCCTGCAGATGGCGCTGGTAATTTTATAGTCTTTCTGACGCGACCGTTTTTGTTATGTTTGACTTAAAAGTCAAGAAGATAGATTTGTTTATACATTAGCTAAATGTAATTAGTATTTAGTTTACTTATGTCGTCAATCGTAATTGACAGACGAGGTATGTGATTATTGCATGAACTGGCCCGCACCGTGGATTCAAGATTTAAAAATATATTTCTTAATAGAAAAACGGGCAAACGAGCATAAGAAGACAGAGATAATCATCGACGCCCTTTCGCTATACAACTGCAGATATGATAGCTGGCCTTTTAGAAAGATATACTCCATTTTTGAAGGACACTATTGGTTTATAAATACTGTCAAGCACAGGCTGTTCCATTTATCAGAATTAGGTAATTACTAGTTACTAAAAATGACATTTTATTTTGTAGCTAGTCTAAAGAAATGGTTGTTTTAAGTTAGTAAACTGTTTTTTTTAATTAAATTCATCTTTAACTATTCTATAGAGGTTGGTAATTTTTTTTTACTGAAAAAAACAACAAAAAGTCATGTACAAAGTTAACCTTTGCACGGCAAACCGCGATCCAAATCGTACCGTGTAAATCCTTTCACCTCGCTACGCCACCGCTAACTAAGTTGGTTAAAGTTTAGCACTGTTAGTTAACTGCCGAGTATAAATATTCAGAATCCCGCATTCTACTAACTTGTGAAAAACACCGCCTTAATCTCGCGGTCCTTGCTTTTTATTATAACCGTAATTTGCATCCGCTTCCTAAGTTGGAAATAAGTTATAAATTAAACAGATTATCTTAATTTGGAACTGAATCTCTTTAGTTTTTCTGTCTTACTTTATTTATGACGGAGTAGATTTTCTTAAGGCCTACACCGAAATTTAGTTTTGAATATGTACCTTATTTTTAAATGATAAGTTCAAACAATACCTAGATTCTACAAAATTTATAAAAGTCTGAATCAGTGTTAATATGAAAAAAATGCTAAATCTTACCATACTTCACCATGCATTAAGAAAAACCTCCAAAATCTAATAAATAAGGTTTAACTTAACTCCACTTAAAATTGACAACAGATAGCGTCTAAATCAAGATAATATCGAAATTATTTTGATACCTTCTCATGCGTTATCAGACTTTTGATCAAATTATTAAACACCATGTAAATTCTATTCCCATGGATTGTTTTAACTATCAAAATGTGACAAGATAAAAACAACCTTACCACATATATACAAGTCTCAAATTATATGTTAAACAAAATAGATAATATTAAAATTTAAATGCACGCGGTTTCTCTATCAGAAGTGAAACAGTGAAAGGAAGATATTAATTTTAATAGGTGTCTTGTCTTTATCTTTTTTGAAGTAATCGATAAGGACGGAGATAGCATTGAATAATGCGCTCGTCATAGGTAATTAGGATCAGGAAGATTTAAGGCGAAGATGAGCGGTAAAAAAAATGCCTTAATAAAAGTTGTCGGAAAAATATTCTTATCAATGCCATCAACTTAAAATATATGACGATGGAGTAACGATTATTTACTTTCAGAAGTTATTTCTACTAGCTAAAGATTAAACAACTAACGAAGTAAATATTGGTCGCTTAATAAAGAATAGCCGAGCCTTAAGTTAAAGGCGTCTCCACACCGTCCGACAACAGAAAGAGAGGTGCATCGTTAGCAACCTTGTTACTTCTTTTTAACTTTAAAACGTTTTTTAATTGAGGCCACATGTGCGCGATATCAGGTGAATCAGAGATCATAGATTGCCTCTATAACACTATTTATCCCCCGCTTCTCTAGTAATTGGACGTAATTAATTTTATACTTGTTTTATTCCAACCAAATGTGGCTACCATGTTTTATTTTAATTTATTTCTTATTTTGAATGGGTTTTCATTGTTATTAAAGGGCGGGTAATTTATCGAACCTTAAGGTCATGTATTCTACGCTTTGTTTTTTAAAAAACATAGTAAGGTGTGACGGAACAACTAAATTAGATATATAACAATATATAAAAAGTAGAATTGATGCTAAATAAATCGGAATAGATTGTTTTAAGTAAGATAAAAAAGTTACTTAGCTTTTCCATAAACATTTTTTTCAGTATAAATATATAACTACTAATAAACATTCTTTACATCTTTTCTTTGTTTTTTTATGATTGTTTTGTCTAAATTTTTCACCGCCATCTGATGCTGCGGCAGAATAAAGGAAGAAAGCCTTTTAACAACAAAATCAACACTAACGAAGGCAATTTAATATAATACTCATAATAAAACGTATCAAAACGACACGCTTCACAATTACCAACATGACGATAAAAGTATCGAAAATGTGATGTTATCGTTAGTCCACAATTGTATTTACAGTTTTGCCATTCGAAAATAAATCTTAAATTGATGACGAGAAGGATTATTTAATATTGTCAGTTAACACACGCACCAATTTACGAGAATCGGTCGAGTCGGAGATAATTAAATAACAAAAAGTAAGGGAACAAAAAACGTTGATTTATTCCGCGCTCACAGCTAGTGTGGGTGCGCCTTTACCTCACAAGAGATGTCGCGGTAATCGCTTAATTATACGAATTGTAACACAATGTTTTACGACGTGCGAACGCTCTCTTATATCAAAATTAAATAGCTTCATATATAAAAAGTGTATTGTACATTTTCATTGACACATTATGTTTTGACAGACGTTTTAAATAAAATAAACATACCAACTGTTTTAAATATTAATATTTTAGTTAACATAGCTGTTGCACACGACTTTGTTTGCGTGAAATTAAAAAATAATAAAAAAATATAGCCTATGTTACTCACAGATGAATTACCTTTCTAACGGTATAAGATTTTTTTTAAATTGGCCCAGTAGTTTTTGAGTTTTTTCAATACATACAAAAATACAAAAAACAAATCTTTCCTCTTTATAATATTATAGATTACTTAAAGCAAAAAGAGTAACATATCATACTAAAATTATAAATGCTAAAGTTTAGATGGATGTTTGTTAGAGTTTGTAGCCAAAACGGCTGAACGGATTTCGATCAAATTTGGTACAGATATATAGGATAATCTGGAAGAATACTTAGGCTACTCACTTTTTTTTTAATTCCGCGCGGACGGAGTCGCGGGCGAAAGCTATTTAAAAATAAAGCGTGTTTTTGAATACAGTGCAGCGTTTCGTAATAACATTAAATCCGCAAACAATGTGGTCATATTAAGTATCATTCTCTCGATTGATCGACAACCCTATTATAGGTGGTCACTGCGTACTACGCAATTTAAAAGCGGAAGCGTTTATATATTTTTAGCACTATAAAAAGTATCTCGTTAAGAATGTACTAAAGTGTAGAGTTATTAATCATTTTTTTTATTTTTTTTGGTATTGCAAGTAATATATATTTTTTATGAAAATGTAGACAAAAATACACTAATTAAAAAATCACGCGGACACTTTCATGTACATTTAAAAACATAATGTCAATTAAATACATTTCATAACATTTTATGAATACTTCTATACTGATATTATAAAGAGGAAAGATTTGGATTTTTGTATGTATTCGATTCACGAAAAAACTACTGGGCTGATTTCAAAAATTCTTTCACCATTAGAAAGGTAATTTATCTGTGAGAAACACATGCTATGTTTTTTTTTAATTCCGCGCGGACGGAGTCGCGGGCGAAAGCTATTTAAAAATAAAGCGTGTTTTTGAATACAATGCAGCGTTTCGTAATAACATTAAATCCGCAAACAATGTGGTCATATTAAGTATCATTCTCTCGATTGATCGACAACCCTATTATAGGTGGTCACTGCGTACTACGCAATTTAAAAGCGGAAGCGTTTATATATTTTTTATGAAAATGTAAACAAAAATACACTAATTAAAAAATCACGCGGACACTTTCATGTACATTTAAAAACATAATGTCAATTAAATACATTTCATAACATTTTATGAATATCTATACTTCTATACTGATATTATAAAGAGGAAAGATTTGGATTTTTGTATGTATGTACGAAAAAACTACTGGGCTGATTTAAAAAATTCTTTACCATTAGAAAGGTAATTTATCTGTGAGCAACACAGCATGTTTTTTTTTAATTCCGCGCGGACGGAGTCGCGGGCGAAAGCTATTTAAAAATAAAGCGTGTTTTTGAATACAATGCAGCGTTTCGTAATAACATTAAATCCGCAAACAATGTGGTCATATTAAGTATCATTCTCTCGATTGATCGACAACCCTATTATAGGTGGTCACTGCGTACTACGCAATTTAAAAGCGGAAGCGTTTATATATTTTTTATGAAAATGTAAACAAAAATACACTAATTAAAAAATCACGCGGACACTTTCATGTACATTTAAAAACATAATGTCAATTAAATACATTTCATAACATTTTATGAATATCTATACTTCTATACTGATATTATAAAGAGGAAAGATTTGGATTTTTGTATGTATGTACGAAAAAACTACTGGGCTGATTTAAAAAATTCTTTACCATTAGAAAGGTAATTTATCTGTGAGCAACACAGCATGTTTTTTTTTAATTCCGCGCGGACGGAGTCGCGGGCGAAAGCTATTTAAAAATAAAGCGTGTTTTTGAATACAATGCAGCGTTTCGTAATAACATTAAATCCGCAAACAATGTGGTCATATTAAGTATCATTCTCTCGATTGATCGACAACCCTATTATAGGTGGTCACTGCGTACTACGCAATTTAAAAGCGGAAGCGTTTATATATTTTTTATGAAAATGTAAACAAAAATACACTAATTAAAAAATCACGCGGACACTTTCATGTACATTTAAAAACATAATGTCAATTAAATACATTTCATAACATTTTATGAATATCTATACTTCTATACTGATATTATAAAGAGGAAAGATTTGGATTTTTGTATGTATGTACGAAAAAACTACTGGGCTGATTTAAAAAATTCTTTACCATTAGAAAGGTAATTTATCTGTGAGCAACACAGCATGTTTTTTTTTAATTGACTCCTAACTATTCTAAGTTCGTGGTATTGTACCAGAACTGTACATTTATGCAACAATAGTTTGCCTTAAGTATGTTTTATTACAAAACGTAACATTTTAATTGTAATTTAAAAAGCAATTCCTTTACGAGTACAAACCATAAACGGCAACATAACTCTCAATTTTAGCGGCGTCGTGTCAGCCGTAATCAGAGTTAAATCTCAAA
Source organism: Papilio protenor (assembly GCA_029286645.1). Taxonomy (NCBI): domain Eukaryota; kingdom Metazoa; phylum Arthropoda; class Insecta; order Lepidoptera; family Papilionidae; genus Papilio; species Papilio protenor. The sequence continues at coordinate 4,828,454 of JAGSMZ010000008.1, forward strand.
TTTACTGTGACCACGTCTCCGGCGCCAAAAAAGGCAAATAAAGAGAGTTTAAAGCGTCGCTGCGAGGCCGGACTGGTCGTAACAGGTCCTAAACGGTCGCCCATTAAGACTACGGCCGGCATTAGTCTCCCGTGCACGGAAAGAAATAGGTCAAACGTGCCTGGCTACCCAATGTATAGACCGGCTAGATATTGTGAAAACATATTTACAAGCTACCTATCGAACAATAACGTCTATCTAGAAGATATGTCCTCACTCATCATAGGAGACTAAGGGCCTGTCCCACCAAATTGTAAATTGTCTGATTACAATCCAACGTGTAAAATATGTGATGGAAATATCGGATTTTATTACCTTATCTGAGAGTTCGTCATTTTTAAGCTATCTGAGCCTCTATCAGCCAGTGGTGGGACAGGCCCTAAGAATAGACATTTTTTGTTATGGTAGAAAGAACAGGGATATCTTTGGTATAGTAATAGATGCAAAGAATTATTAGATTTAAGGGTCTTTTCTAAGCAGATAAAGAACTGAGGCACCGTAGTTGATTTGCATAGCATTCTGTTGCAAATTTCATATATCAAAAACCATAACAAATTTTAAAGCTCTCACTTTAGTTTCTCAAGCAGTTTAATTGATTCTTGTGGTAAGCAACAATTTGTTTGTAGAGTAATATAGCGTTATTCTTCCCCGTTGTATGCTTTAAATATTTTCATAAAAAAAAGTTTTAATATGCATGGCCAAAGCAAGCAAAACTAATTTTATTTAGGTGAATCTCCTAAGCTAATTAACTAAAGCAAAATTCATTCCTTGTTCCATGAACGTTGACAGGAGGTCCTTTGGGAGAGATTTTTTTCTAAACTCTCCGTCGCACTGATCTCGTTAGAAAAAATACGTAAATAGGATATACCAGTAATGAATCTGTCATAAAAAGCAACGGGCCACGACTAATGAGGGTAAAAAGGTGTTATTATAAAGTATAATCAATTCGACGAGAATATTGAGCGGAAACTGAAGTCATTTCCTTAATAAAGTGAAAGTGAAACTCTAAAAAAATGTTTTCCAGGAAAAAATATTCTGGCGTGTTTTATGTTGGTTTAGCTAACTGGAAGTTGATACAGACAGTTCAATAGTTTTTCTTTTATTTACAGATTGGGACAATATCAAGTGTTCTATGAAATAGTTCAAAGAGTTTTTAAAAAAGGTGTTATTATAAAGTATAATCAATTCGACGAGAATATTGAGCGGAAACTGAAGTCATTTCCTTAATAAAGTGAAAGTGAAACTCTAAAAAAATGTTTTCCAGGAAAAAATATTCTGGCGTGTTTTATGTTGGTTTAGCTAACTGGAAGTTGATACAGACAGTTCAATAGTTTTTCTTTTATTTACAGATTGGGACAATATCAAGTGTTCTATGAAATAGTTCAAAGAGTTTTTAAAAAGGGTCGACAAATAAAAATACAAAGTATGACTTTTGAAAATGTATCATTTATTTTCTAATCATTTACAGCGGCGTCCAATTAAAGCGAAGTAAAGAGTTCTTTGTGAGTGAGCTTCATGGGAACAGAGCGACCTTTGTCCGAACGAACTCGCTAAATGAGCGTCTAGAACTTTCTATAGCCTCGTGAAAAAAATCCTGTCTGCTGCCGCAGGCTTTGTCATTGGTTTGAGGAGTCGAGGGTCGCCGCTTCATTTGTTGCTGTTCAAAACTTCGCTGCGCAATTTTTTTTATTAAACTTGTTTGAAATTTAGCCTCGCAATAAACTACTGCGAAAGTTTTTTCGATTAAAAAGAAATCAGGATAACATTCAATGAGTTATTTTGTTAAGTAAGTGTAAGATATTTTAAAGTTAAAATCGAAATATTTGATATTAAGATGTATGTACAATATCTTTTATAGCTGTTATAAGAAGTAATGTCTGAGAAAAGATATATATTTTAGTAAACGATCTCTGAGAACCTATGTCTACCAAATTAATAAGGTCAAATTTATGAGAACCCATTTTATATAAGTACCTATGTAAGTGGCAACCAAGTTGGGCCACGAAAAAGACAAATCTTCCACGAATCTTAAAATTGAAATATATTAGTACTTAGTTATTTAAATAACTAATAAACTTCAGAACAAGTAGTATCAAAATTTGATAAATAATTTGTATAATTTTTCGGCAAATCCAAAGAAATTTTATCACATAATGTGCATTTAAGAAATAGGTTGGTATTTGTTTAACTGAACTGAAAGGGTTTCATGGCCCAACTTTATTCAGTCCTCAACATCAAAGGACATCTCATTGAGATCGGAATAAAAGAGTCTCGGGTTCTCAGACTCAACCTTTGTACATTTACTTGCGCTATAGAAACATCAATATTGTACAAAATGCGATAAATTTTATTGAGGTAAATACTTCAAATTCTACAACATTTGTAAATACAGTATCAATTCTAAAGCACCTATTGAATTATTATTTACAATAAGAGTAGTTAAATTTAATAGAAAATCTTCGTTACTTTTATTTATCACTAGATGTCGCCCACGACTTCGGCGTAAAATTAAAAAAGTAACCTATAATATTCCCGCGTGCAGCCATACGGCCAGATAGAAAAAACAAAACCGACTTCCAAACAAAATACACTAAAAACAAAATACACTAAAAACAAAATCTTCTCAACAAAAACAGTACACTAAAAAGTAACGAAATAATTTCTTGAAAATAGTAAACCTCCCTTATTGTAGCTGTTATGTCTATATTGTACAATTATTATCACTTTGATGTCGGTGTCAGCCGAGGTATATGCAGTGATATTTCTACGTAAGGTTTTCTACATTTTTACCATAACAATTGACAATTGAAAGTATAGTAACGTTTTTAGTAATGACTGACACCGACTTCAAAGTAATAATAATTGTACAATATAGACATAACAGCTACAATAAGGGAGGTTTACTATTTTCAAGAAATTATTTCGTTACTTTTTAGTGTACTGTTTTTGTTGAGAAGATTTTGTTTTTAGTGTATTTTGTTTTTAGTGTATTTTGTTTGGAAGTCGGTTTTGTTTTTTATCAAAAAGTTTATTTATTTCTCGATTTTTAGTGAATCTAGACATCGCAGTATGATAATCACTAGCTTTCAAACAAATAATGAGTTATCTAAATCGATTATCTAAGAAATTAAGTAAACAACTAATACATCGTTGCGATCATTCACTCATAATTCGGTGCGGCCGCGCGCCGTTGTTGCCCGTGAGTTTTAATATTTTGATAACTTCTAGAATCTTGCACAGAATTACATACTGTAAAAGGCAATTACGATCTACATATAATACTCTATCGTGAAAACATATTTATTTGGATAAGGATTCATACCAAATAAGAATAAAGCGTTTTAAATAAGTCGATTGCACTGATTTGACGGTTTTCTCGAAACAAACGGTTATTGTGCGACAACCTTAAGAGATAGATATATGCTATCGCAGACTTTAATTCAGCTAATTGAATGACCTACAATTCTTTCATACATCATTTTTATGTAGGTCTTATAGTTTAGGCTACGTAAGCCAAGAAAGCAAACTTTGTTACAAGTTGGTATTTTTTTCTGCGACTCGTAATTTGCTATTTATGATATCTCCTAAACTATTTATCGGAATTACACAGTTCCAAGGGTATTTATAATCTACATTAAATTCTCTTGATGATGGACACATTTATTTTGATAAGGATTCATACCGAACACGAGTAATAGCGTTGAAAGTGGGGTATAGATTTTGATCGAAATTTTAATGAAAAAAGTGGTTATTGTGCGACAACCTTAATAGATAGATATATGCTATCGCTGACTTTTATTTAGCAAATTTAAAGGGCTACAATTCTTCCATACATAATTTTTGTGTAAGTCTTATAGTTTAGGCTACGTAAGCATAGAAAGCAAAAAAGACACCAAATTTCGTCACGCAATTTTGAGCTAAACTATTTAACTACGCCGTAGTCTTTGACTCCAAAAATCAAACAAAAAAATGGGACCCACCTGCAAGCACTACCTCTCGGATAAAAAAAGAATTTTCAAAATCGGTCTACCAGGGGCGGAGTTATGCCGTAACACACATAAAAAAAAAAAAAAAAAAAAAAAAAAAAAAAAAAAAACATATGGACGAATTGAGTACCTCCTTCTTTTGGGAAGTCGGTCAAAAAGATAAAAAAAATAGTGTTTCGTAAAATACATGTTATTTTTCAATATTACAAACAGACACTCCAATTTACATATAGAGATGTTAGTTGTATTCAACACAGATAAAAATAATTTAATACTTCTAGAGTAATAAGTAGAAACAGTCTTCTAGAGTATTTTTCAGCAAAACTTCTGTAAAGTACCTCAGTAAATTAGTAGGTAACATATAACAAAGCTGCAGCAGTGATGCCGGTTAAGCCTGGCCTTTAGCATTTATTTTTATTAGAACGAAAGTTTCATTATAAACCTGCCGAATTAAAAGGGTCCAAACGATATTGCTATAACAGCCGTGAGCGCTCTCTTCGTATAATAGTAGCTTAAATCTAACTGCTGAATTTATATCGAGCCAACATTTTAGTAAAGGGCCCAAAACAAAAGCCGATTGCCTCGTTAAGGAAACGAAAGTGTAAAGTGCCGTCATCTGCATAAGTAATTGTCCTGTAATTATGGAATAAATTATTTCAAAGATTTTTGAATGAAATTGTAAGCCTTTATAACATACTAGCTGTTCGCGTGCGGATTCATCCGCGTGAAATTATGAAAAATTTATTTGATTGTTTACATTTGTCAAATTATCAATTACAAATGTCAAAATGACATGACATGATGACAACCTTGCTTCCTTGATGTTGGCAGCAACTTATGGTCTCTTTCACACATTAAGGTTTTTATCCAAAATATTTACCCCCTAAGTTTAATGGCGTTAAAATATATAGCCTAAAGCGTGACGTGTGTAGGGCTTTTTATTAAAAAAAGTATTATTCAAAAATATGCTGTAATTGCTGACATCTTAGGCAACAAAGAAGTGTGTGTTTACGCTTTATTATAATAGTATAGATTTTTTAATGATTTAACAGGTTTTTTACTACCTTGTAGAATAAAACCTCATATTTCTATTTATTTTGAACTTTTCTCACATTTTTTCTGATTAACGATAAAAAAACACATATCCATACTGACATAAATAGCCATGTTAATAATTTGAAATTTCAGTATACTTTTTTTTTTTATTTTAAACAATCCTTTTTTATTGTAATAATATAATTATATACATTTGCATAATTTCGAAGCGACTTCCGCAGCCCTCACGACATTGGTGACATAATATCGGTTAAAAGCTGTGTTGAAAGCGTCAAGGGGAGGGGGTTGTAAAAAATTAAGAGGCCACAATTAACGGAAATGAATTGAAGCTTTACAGTATTAAGTGTTTCGGCTATTTGTCGCCGCGGCGCTGCTTGTATCCGTTGACGTTTTGAAAGATGGCGGCTCTAATATTTACACGGCTTAAATTGAAGGCTTCACTTTGAATTGATGATGGGATTTACTTGTTTACCTTTTTAAAGCACCAGTTAGGGGTGCATTTGTCGGTCCTTGTGAAAGGTAATAATTTATAAATGACTAGCTTTCGCCTGCGATTCCACCCGCGTGGAATTAAAAAAAGCAAAAGAAAGTAGCCTATGAATTCCAGACTATGCTCTACATCTACGCCAAATTCTATCCAGATTTGTTAAGCCTTTTAGGCTAACTCTAACAAACATCCATCCATCCAAACTTTCGAATTTATAATATTAGTAAGATAATTAAACACCTTAAACAGTTTCTTTATGCACTTAATGTATAGATGTATGGATAAATGCGAAAAACCTATAATAGAATGGTTTAATTTGTAACTTAATGTCAAAATATGCTAGACAAATGACCTTTAACATTTACATTCAAACCACAATACCACAGTAATCTCAACAGCAAACAAAATTATAACCATAACTCTATTTAAACCCAAACATACAAAGTGGTCATTGTCAACAATCTTATCTAAAATGAAACACCACATTGTTAATAGTCACAATAGCAATATAATTTATAATTTACTGACCTATCACAATTCACAAGTTATCACAAGTTATCGCAAGTTATAGCTTTAGAAACACTAACATATAAGTCTCGGTGTACTTCGAATGCGTGTATGTACAGTATAAGATAGCAGGAAACGACGTCTAACCCGCGCCGCAGGTCAAGGTGCGAGGTTCAGTACTCCGCAATACATTGATAGAAAGTACGGTCAGCAAAAAAACTTAAACCTCAAAGAATAGTATTCAAAAACGAAGAATGTATTTACATAATTACGGTAAATGAAAGAGAATACTAACTCGCAGTCAAAACTTTTAATTGCAAATATTTAATTTATCGCTTTTATTAGTTACTAGACAATACAAAATCATTCCCAAGAACGCACTGAAAGATAAGAACTATAATAACAGTATCGACTTGATAAAAGGTAACACTAAATTACCTTACAAACTGATCTGAACCTGATTTATTCTACCTAATCTGCTGACGGTACACAAATCTGTGTATACGATACATTGCCGCTTTTGCAACAAGTTAATTTATGCGCGCCGCGTGAACCGATTCATCAGACGCCTTCTAATGCGGCATCGTTGTACCCGCACTAGTCTGATGCCCCGGGGCTGCCTGCGTGGACCTCGCACCAGGAAATGCTAGTTTAATCCGTGCCCTTATCACAGTCGAACTTGAATTGAGGATGGGCCACAATTTCTCTAACGGTAACCACAGTAAAAACATTGTAAATTCTGTACTTAACACTTTTAAATATCTTAAATGCTTTTACTGATTAGTTTTAGGATTGTCTTAAGGGTGTATACACATTTAAACATTTTGTGGAAGGTCTTAAATGTGTATGCACCCTTAACTGACCTGACCACTCTAGTCTTAAACAACTCGACCAGTTATTGCTCTTTAACGAAGTGCTCGACTCATAAAACGGCGCTTTTAGCGACGTACAACTTTCCCGTATCCTTCACTAAAGTTGCTATAATAGGTTTAGTGTGTAACAAAGTCTAGCTCGACTACGACACTAGCGTGCCTAGATTCTGCATAGCCCGCGCGATAAGCTCCTTAGCACAAGTAGTAGATATTGATCTCAGTTCACTCGCTGTATCTTTACTGAAAATCGGTGTTCCAGTTAATATTAGCATATCGTACGTAACAAGATCACAAGATACTGTCAGCGAAAAAACATGCGACCTAATTAAAGTAACGGTGATTCGGAAATAGAGGAATTTTATCTCGTATCTATACTAGCTTTCACCATCGAATCCGTCCGCACGGAATTGAATAAAAATTATTAACCTATGTTCTATATAAATGCCAAATATCAGCGAAATTCGTTGAGCCGTTCTGGAGATACGAATTAACAAAAAGCCAATCATCCATCTTAACTTTCGCATTTATAATATTAACTAGCTGTTGCTCCCGACTTCGTCCATGTGAATTTAAATAATATAGCCTATGTTACTAATAACGTAGCGTTTTTATGGCGAAAGAATTTTGGGAATCGGTCCAGTAGTTTTTGAGTTATTTCAATACATACAAAAATAAAAAAAATCCTCTTTATACTATTAGTACAGATAAGAAGTAAGATAATGTTACTATTTACGTTGAATACAAATGTATGTTTAACTCCAACATATTTAATATCCCACAAATGATGTCCTTCTCTCATTATTTCTTTAAAGACGCAGAAAAAACTAAAGAAAATTCACGCAAAAGTTACACCATCTCCGACATGCCCTTATAAATTAACCAATAGCAACGATCTTACGTGACGTCTTGCTACCGCTGTCCACCCCCAAACGGGGGGCTGCGGTAAGTGGCTGGTAATTGTATGGGATAACTTAGATTGGCTTTTTAATTCCGTGGATTTGTTTCGAAGGGGCGGTTTAATTTGTCCGCACGGGCCTCAGCAAGTTTATGCAAGAGTGAACTTTGTTATGTATTCATTGAGTTTTTATGCTTTTCGCCTGCAGTTAGTTAATGTTAGTATTTTATATGCACAGTACAGTTAGGTTGTTAAATGAGTAATAACTCATAATTTAATGCTTAATCTTGAAGATGTAATTACTTGAAATGCCCTTCAACTTTTACTACTCTTGGCACTTCCTCTAACAATAAGAAGAAATCTTCAATAGACCGTATATTTTTCAAGATTATTTTAACTATGATGTCTAATGCTCACGAATATTTACTGTAAAAAACTTCAGATAAACTTGCAATACTCTTACAGAAAAATATTAAGATATCTTCTATACTAATGTTATCTTTGATAAAACCCATGCGTTTATTTTAAAGCAAATTACTTTAGGTAAAGGTGAAGATTTTGTAGACGGTCATAAATCCTCGCGAGATCCTTGCTGACGTCACACGGAATAAAGATGTTCTGCATAGAATAGGGCCTACGTTACCGAACAGCTTCCTTCAAAATTTATGTTCTAAATTAATTTATGTTCTTACTTTGGAATTTGTATTTTGCATTTCAAAAGTTATCTACTATTTTAGTTACTACTTGCTTTCGCCCGCGATTCCGTCCGCGTGGAATAAAAAAAAACAAAAGTGTAATAGCATTTGTGTTCCTCCAGACTATCCTCTACCTCTATGTCAAATTTCATCGAAATCCGTTCGGCGGTTTAGGCTACAAACTCTAACAAACATCCATCCATCTAAACTTTCAGATTTATAATATTAGTAAGATTATCGATGTCTTTTGGTTGTTTTATTACAACGACAAAGTCAAGTTTTTTTGCCTTTCTAACCCACAATGGTGATCGCTAGCCAATGTTGAAAGGGAATAGTAAAGAATATGTTATATAAGCATTAATGTTATTTACTGAGTAAATTCCAACCATAAATTTATTATCGCAGTCCAGTATTAAAGTTGAGATTTATTCAGTTTGAGGTAAGTTTATAAAGTCATAGTTCAGTACTGCAGGAAGCGTGAGAAAAAGCAAACTAGCTTTATGAGAAATTATTGTATAATATGCTCGTGATTCTGAGAAGCGGAATGCTAATAGCTTGGACTGAAATACTAAAAAAACTTCCTGGGAAACTTTCAGTTGGATCCAGTACATTGCTTGTTTTTGTTTTCAAATGAGAATTTAAGATTTTTACATTAAGTTTTTCGCTATTTTAATGTCTGGCAATTGTGAAGAGAAATTAAATTAGTCGAAAATTAGGCATCTATGACATCCGGTCGGTCGTAACAATAATGTAGCCTATGTATTCTTCCAGACTTCGTTACATCTTCGGCACTTTAGTCTAACAAACATCTATCCATTCATCTAAACTTTCGCATTTGTAATATTAATATGAAGAATGATTAGAAATAACATTTTATAAAGCTAACTTTTAAGTAGCTCTGAGAAAAAACTTTTTTTTAAATGCGTATAGTAAAATCTTTTGAATCGGATTTAGTTAAAAAAAAATAATCCGTTTTTTATTATCGTCTTAACAACTAGTATATCGTATTTCCTGTAATAAAGTTATTATTTACTTTAAAAAACCTTTTTTTTATTTTAAAGGGCAATAACATTAAAATAATTTAAAAATCTCACCTAAGGCTATAATAAAAATATGCCCATCTATTGGGTGCTTAAACATATAGCGGTAGTAAAATTAAGTTTGTGTCTGAAGACATAAAAATTAAAATAAATTGAATTGACAACCCTAATATATCCGTTTCCCTGGTCCATAGATAGCGAAGCTTACCGCGATGATCTTTAAATATTGTCGTCATTGTGCAAATTTTATGCACCACGTGTTCTCAATTGAATAAAATCTCCAGAGTAAACGGATTTCTGCTTGTTATTTCACAAAAGCTACTTATAATTTACAATACATTTATGAATTCAAATCTTTAAGAGAATTCAATGTCATTCGGTATCAAGTTGAGATACTTCCAAATAAGTATAAAGAAAGGAAATATTAAATAGTTGTAAAATAAAAACGGCCTAATATTAAACAAATTTAAAACTCTCCACTTCGTAAGTGTCGCTTACTAATAGACTGTTATCGTTTCAACATTTGACCGTATGTCTTTGTTATTGATTATTGTAATTTTTCAACGATTTATTGTGTAGAATATTGGCGACAAGGACTGGCAGCAAAAGGTCGAAAATAGATCGACGTGGAAAAGTTTTGAACAAGGCCCAGCGGCTGTAGTACCTCAAATGACGATGAAAGAAAATCGATTGTAAAAGTAAACCGAATAAATTCGTAATCTTTAAAGTAGTAAGTCTACCGGCGTGGCGCGGCGGGTGAGTGCTAGATATAGAAATATAATTAACGAATCTTTCCCTCTTCTATCACAGCTCCGGTAATTACGTACGATGTAGCGAAAGCGGCAAAAACTGCAAGCCAAGTGGCAGCTCAAATTTTCGAGATACTATCTAGTGTACCGTTTGCAAAATCAACGAATACGTTACGTAATTTTTACAAATTCAAAATCCTTGATATTAATATTATGGATATGATTACAGCAATGTAAATTACCTCTATAATTTTCAGTACCACATTACCTGGAAAAAAAAAGAAAATTTTAGTCAAAGCTATGGGAAATAATGTAGTGATTGGTTCATGTTTTACAAAAATATTAAACAATAGGCACAGTGTAATTCAATATATTAAGCTATTAAGAAAAAAATATTTTCAAAAAAAATAAGTCATAATATTCGTATGTAAAGGCTTGTGTACATATAAGTTAAATTATTTTTTACATTTTTTTTGCTAGCTGTACAACCACTCGTGGAGTGTTTTCATTTAAAATATCATTAGTGTGTCAAACTAATACGAAGTTAATTGGAGACGCCACTCATCTGCCGCCGCAAAAACCGACGCTAAATTGCCGGAGTCACTATTCTAAGTTTTTCACCAAAGAGCCGTTACTGCACTAACATTTTAATATACAACATCTAGATTAAATAGACTAACCAGAATATTTACGAGTTTATTAAAAGAAAGTCTGCAATATTCACCCTGTATATCAAGGAAAGACATGTACAAAAGCAAACACAGATTCCTCGTTCTATAATATGATGATTTAATATAACTTACTGGTATTGAAAGTTTGTTTTTAATTTTTAACCAATTTCCATTTTCTATTCAGTGTTCTCACATAGCCTATCTATATCTATCCTAAATCTATACTAATATTATAAAGAGGAAAGAATAAGAAGAAATAACTCAAAAACTACTGAGCTAATCTCAAAAATTCTTTCACCGATAAATAGCGACGTTATCACTTATAGGCTATTTTCTTTAAGTGTACGAAGTCGCGAGTAACAGCTAGTCTTATATAAAGGTATTTGGAAAGTATCCTATTGACATAATTTGGATTATCATGTACTATTATAAAATAAAACTCTTAAAACTTAATAGGATTAATACAAAATGTAATAATGAATGTGTGCGTTGGTGCATTGTCAGCGACCACTCTCAACAGCGACGCTTGTTCAATGGCACTATGTTTGACGTGCTCAGATTGTTAATGAGATAACGCGCTTGTAACACCATGTGAACCTTGCCTTATGGTACCCATGTACCGATGGCAAAAAAAAAGGTTTTTAGAAATTAAAATATTGTACATATAGAAATCATACTTTCATACTAATATTATGAATGCGAAAATTTAGATGGATGGATGTTTGTTAGAGTTTGTAGCTTAACCTGCTGAACGGATTACGATGAAATTTGGTATAGATGTAGAGCATAGTCTGGAAGAACACATAGGCTACTTACTTTTTTTTTAATTCCACGCGGACGGAGTCGCGGCCGTAAGCTAATATAGTATTTTAATATAAAATTATGATGCGTATTATTGTAAAGCAAATATTTTTTTCTTTTATGACCGTAAAAAATCGTTAAGCGTTTGCCGATCATTATATTAATTAAAACGATCACAAAATAAATTAACTCAAGTCTTTGGTTATTTATCAAAAATTCTTTTCCAATTTTTTATGCCGACCGTCCCAAAGGTCAATACTTGTCCGGCCTTTCTTTTTGCTCTTTTCCTATTAGTTTCTTAATTAATATTCCCTCGGATGGGCGGAGTGTGAGTCGAGTCGAATCAATCATAATCACCTGCTATAAAATATTTTTCATTTTACGGCCAAAAGGTCCCGGCACAAGGGACCTCTAAGGGACTTAATGGCTTCAATAACTTTCTAATTGCTTAGTGTTACCAATGCTTAAGTGGAAAATTATTGTTAATTATTTTTTTTATTTATTTATTCTGACCTTGTTTGACTCGAACTTGAACTGTGTCCTAAAAGATGGAATTAAGAGACCTTTAGAGAAATTTCATACAAATGTTTTATTGTTGCAAAAATTAGTGTAAATCCAAAATAAAATCTCAGTTACACGGAAGTTTTTTTTGTGTTGTTGCAAATGTTAGATATATCAAGCTCTTGTCGTTCTAGATTCTGTAATCATAACAGTAAAAATTATATTACAAATTCCTCAAAAGCAAATCATATAATATGAATCACCGCATCTATCGAACTCTGGGAACTGTCTGTTGGAATCATTTATCAAGCTCACGGTAAACAGACAGACAGACAGACCCGACGCGTCGTGTTTGTGCATATTAATTAGAACTCATACTTGACCAACTTGATCTTTACGATTTTAAAGGTAAAAAGACTGCGGTTTTTAATATGAATAAAGCATTAATCATCAAACAAATGCAGTCATTTCCTTAAGATGTCTTCTATCGTCAGTACTAACAATTTATTTCATACAGGATGATTCAAATTAAATGTACTTCATACTAATATTTTTTGTTTGAAAATTTGGATGGACGATTTTTACTAAATCTGCAAAGAATCTCGATGAATTTGACACAAATAGTCTAGAAGAACACTAATTCCGCGCGGACAAAGTCGCCGGCAAAAGCTTCTTTTAGATAAACTTAACCAACAAAATAATGTTTTCACTAAAATCAAAGTGAAGTTGACAACTAGATCACTTCACTTAGTAAATAAAATAGTCATGAAAGTTGGCGTTTTTTCTACAATGTTACGGTACAACTTGTCAATCAGTTTCAGTTGGGGATTGGCTGATATTTTTCTTGACGTGTATATTTGTTCGTGATATTTTATTTCACCGATGATTTAACATTTCGATTTACAAAAAACAAAGATTTATAACAGTAAGAGCGGGCACACTATCGCACAACTGTTGTGTGATTGTCGATTATTACGTAGCCCATTCAACTGCTTAGTTGTACAACTAAGAATCGAGTAGTGTGCACCATATAAGCTCATAGAAATCAAAGCTAGACTAAACAGTTGTGCGATAGTTTAGTCAAAGGAGTGAGCATGCTTTAAACGTGTAAGTAAAGCTACATTCCTACCCTTTGCATATTCTTTATAAGTTACAATTTGTGAAGTGTTCCAAAGTTCGATTTTCATTTAATTTTGTTTCCCTTTAGTGTACCAGTGGGTTACCACAGCTTTTTAGTAGAGCACAATTTCTAATTTAATTTTCATTTACGTCTCTACACTTTAATTCGACTTTACATATAATGTTTAAAGCCAGAACAGCGTTGTAAAACCATTTTTCGGCGCCAACATTATGCGCATGAAATTCTATGGCTGCCAAATCAGAGCGGCTCGTGCGGTCGAGCTGATTAATAACAAGGGCGCAGGCTGCGTGGGAAAATAATTTGTCATTTAATTTCGCTCGCCAGGGGGCGCCACCTGCGGTGTCAGCGCTACCGGACCCACTACACTAATTGCTCGATAATTTGTACATTTTATTAAAATATCACTCTCAATGTGACATACGAAAGTTCATGGTAAGGTACGTTACCTTACACTTTTAGCATACTATTAAAACTAAAGTTGTAGTTTTTGAGTTACAATCTTAGTTACTAGATTACTTCATGCAATATACTAAATATAATTTAAGCATGTTGCTTTCAACAGATAATTGAAATTAATTGCAAAAAGCACACAATAAACTATATCTCTTGAACATAACTCGCCTGAACTTGTAACCTAAATAATGTACGCATAGTCGCGGTCACTTTAGTTAGAATTGAGGAAGTATTCGAATGGAATTAATAAAGGGCAAGTCGGCGACGGCGATTAGCCCACCCACTGCCGGCGCGGCGTGGGCAAGAGAACGAGTGGGCTACGTCATCATCGTCCGTCAATTGTTACATACAATTATTAACATCCTGTAGCTGTTAATTTAGAAGCATTATACAGCTTGTATAGTTTGTCTAAATAAGGTTGATTAATATGACAATTTACGAATTTTACTCTCGTAGAAGTTGGAATCAATAGATTGATAGTTATAACTTATGGATTAAAAAAAACACTGTTTTCTCAAATCAATAATGACCTACAGAACCAATACAAAGAATGAGAGTTAATTAATATTTATTACTACAAAGTTGGATATAATCGAATTGGATGATGCGCTTTGTTAATAATAATGTCAATTGGTTAATCTCTGTAAATGTTTGCAATCCGATTAGATCGTGTTGTGCAGTTTTGAATTAAGATGGTGGTTGACTAAGGAGTGTTTCTAATGTTTGTTGATTGTTATTTCATTATCTCCGACATACGCACGCTCACAATGGAGGGTAGTTACCATGTAGCCTTCGGGATTAATTCTGCAAACCGTCACTCCGACATATTAAAAAAATCTGTATGTTATTTTTATTCCGATATTCCTTTACAATAAGCCCAATTAGTGAATTACAAAGCCATTTGCTCGCAGAGTATTGTGGCTCGGAGCGCATACTTTTTGTACGATGACACTCATGCATAAATGTATGAGAGACAAATTGACAAGTGTTCGATTTAAGCCGCGTATTTATTGGTTATTTTGCAGAATTCCATTGGTTTATTGCGGTTATTCTGACGTACATTGTTGGAATTTCTTTTGTGGTATTAATTATGAGAGATATGAAAATGTGAATGAATGCGTCAAGAGTATGTGAAGTTATTGCTTTCTATTTATATTATACTGATATAAAGGTACAGTTTCACTGAGAATGAAAGGGATGGAGTGTCGCAGCAGTGGAACTCTAATAACTAAGTATAATTATGTTGCTGAATTAAACATCATTTGGCTCAACGGATCGAGAATATGTAAAGACTCAACTGCTTGTTATACGCCTCTGTCAAAATGTGAAAACGACATCATTAAAGGTTGCTTCAAAATAATTTATGCACCTCGTGAAAAGTGCCGTCGTGTGGAGGGCGCACGTAATTGCATAGAAAATATGTACCAGCAGAGCTTTCATTATGTCTGCCGGTGCTTGCTTAGCCCACGTGCGGCCTACCTATGACGAATTATTTCAACAACAATTTAATTCATATAAGGTTTCAAATATTTTTTCATGCAAGAAATTCCTATAGTATTGTAACTGTAATTGGCATGCTTTCATTTACAAAAATCTAGTAGTGAATCTTATATGCGAATTTAATATTAAAAATTTTTTGTTAATAAAAATCGTCGTAGGAAGACGGCAAGTAATTCGCGTGCCTCGCTCGCGTGACGGACTACTAGAGGCTTTTACGCGTTTCCATACTGTAAGCGCGGGTATTTCTTAACCTACATCGCGGAACGAGTGCTCGCGAGTTACCCGATTTACAGTAGCCCTTGTACGTAAAGTATTCCTTGGTGGCAAAGTTGATTTAGTTTGAGAATTAGATCTTAAACAAATACACGCATATTAAAAAAAAAAACTAGGTCTTAAAAGTTCTTACAAAAATAACCGCCTATTACTTTTTAATCTATATCTATACTAATATTATATAGAGGAAAGATTTGTATTTATAGATTTTTGTATGTATTGAAATAATTTAAAAACTACTGGACCTACATATTTCAAAAAATCTTCCTCCATTAAAAAGCTATGTTACCAGTGAGTAACATAGGCTATAGTACACGTAGACGAATTCGCGAGCAACAGTTAGTTTCTTAGTGATTTGAAATCTTCACAATTCAAAAGTCAAGGGGTCATTCATTATTGTTTAATTATTTGTTAATCTAGTGCCTGATTAATACATTAATAAAGAGTTTCTACATTGTTTAAATATTTCATTTGGAATGTAATTAGTGACAGTGCTCACTCGTCGAACGGCCGGTTGCAGTTCCATTAGCATAATGGTCCGTCTTTGAGTGATGAGCTACATTCGTTCATTCATTCGTTCGTTCATTCACTAGGCTATTTTAGCTCGGCTTGAGACCGAAAGGAATTAAACGCTTGACCGTCATTTGTCATTTAGAAACTACGTGCTTTATAAAATTGATTTGTTAATCTTACTATTACAAATGCGAAAGTAAAGATGGATTGACGTTTGTTAGTTTTTAGTCTAAACTGCTGAACGGATCTCCGTGAAATTTAGCATAGATGTAGAGCATAATCTGGAAGAACACATACATAGGCTACTTATTTTTGTTTTTTTTTTTATAACCGGCCAGAGGGCCAATGGGCAAAAGCTAGTTCTTAATAAGCAGATTATATCGCCCATTCCAACTTGGTGTTAGCCTAATGTTCCGTTAGTTACATCTAGAACACTTTTGTTTTTAAATACGATACACGTTAAAAAATCGTTCTTGTCAATCATCGAATTAATTTTATAACAGCTATAAGTTTCAACAAACCAGCGACATTACCTACAAAGGAATTTACGCGTTATAAAGATCGAGTTAAAATCGATTATCCGGCGCTATTCGGGATCCGTACCGCTCGTAAATTTGAAGAGGCACTCGCCTTTTCAAAACCGAATCGGAATGCCCGGGAGTGGCGTTCAAATTTAGAATTCGCTCGGATGCTGAAATATAGCTGCAGTGGCCTCTCCAATCTGGTACCTCTTTATTATTATGTACGTAGAGTTCAATTTGCTAAATCCTCGCCCCGTGGAAGACAAAGTTTGCAAACCGGCCAGTATAGATCTTATACTTTATTTTTCAGTACCATTCTGGTCTGAATTGTGCTTTAGCCCGCTCGTGCGTTCTCAACTAATATTGGAATTTGTATGAAACTTTTGTGTTTAAGAGCATCATTAAAGTTACTGTTATTTGTTACTTTTATATTGTTTTATGTTTTGTGGAATTCATCAGTATAATAACGTTGTAAAAGCGATGTTTTAAATGGATTTTTTCAAAGCTTAAGTTAATCCTGGAGAGTTTAAAAAAGCGAGCGCTAATATCCCTGTCGATCCGTGTTACAATCTGATTAAGAACAGCTCTGGGCTCCATTAAATATGAACCTCGATTTAATACTGGAGGCGTTAATCCTTGGATTTTTAAAATATTTATACGTTGAACTCGATGACAGATATCATTTATTATAGATTTTAATGGCCACTGACCCACAAAATGTAATAAAAACGTATCGTAACGTCATGGTTAATTTTGTAGAATTTTTATCGCCGTGATGTAAAATTTGACTTCGATGCTAATCTAGAATCATTAAAAAGTTATTTAAAGTGTAGTGTAATTACTTGAAGCAAAGCTAAAGTACGTTTCTGTAGATTTTGTGTTCTAATTACAGTAATATAAAATGAATGGAGCAAAAGTTTACGATTGAAATCGATTTAGTAATTCAATTTCGAAACTAAATATTACTATTTTATCGAAGTTAACTTTAACACAAATATCTTCTCCCCAGATATTTCTCACTTAGTCTGGAAAAAAATGTAAAAACAGTAGCTTAAACCCGCGACTTTATCCGCGTAGAATTAAAAAAAGAATGTGTTCTTACAGACTATGCTCTACGTTTATGCCAAATTTCATCAAGATCCGTTCAGTAGTTTGGGCCATTCATCTAAACTTTCGCATTTATAATATCAGTATAGATAAAGAAATTGAAAATAATACGGTTTGTATCCGAAATATAGAAAGCATGAAGGTGCAAAGGTCTCGTTGAATACACGCCGGCCGTCGATCACATAAATCTACCCCGGGCGGGAACGGTACGCGTTGTAAATCTCCATTGCACGTTATTGCTTTATGATTACCTTGGATTTATTGGTGTTGAGTGTAAGTTAGTTAATGTACAGCGTCCTACTAATTACACTCGTATTAACAAAGATTAACACAAAGTACAATATCAAAATAAAATACTGCAATTCAACGCACGAGTTTTATATAATGTATAGATAAATAACAGCACAAGTTTCCTCCAAGATAAAGTTACAAGCAAAATTAATAA
Organism: Papilio protenor; assembly: GCA_029286645.1. NCBI lineage: Eukaryota > Metazoa > Arthropoda > Insecta > Lepidoptera > Papilionidae > Papilio > Papilio protenor. The sequence continues at coordinate 4,846,706 of JAGSMZ010000008.1, forward strand.
TTTCTTACTAAGCAATCAATTCTAACATTTTTACGATGCATCTCACGGTTACCCAAGAGACCTATTTGGACTTAAATAATTTATATCAATAGGTTTGCTACGAAAATAATCTGGGAAAAGTTTGCACTGCAACACAAAGTTCGATATTAGTGCAACAATAATAGCCATAGAGTTTACGTTTGATCGTACCGACTTTGGATTTAGTACTCTACAGAGCTGAAAGACTATTAGAAGACCTGTAAAAGAAAAATATATTGCTATCCGTCGATAGTAACTGTTTTCATTGCGTCTGTTCTAGACGAGAGGTCGGCGGGTATCCACACAGGGGCTGCAATGGACGTTTAAAAAAATAGCGATCGTGCAATTCCCTCGTTAAGCAATCGGAGCACGGTTCGGGATAGCTGTAAAACAGGAGTGTTTTAGGGCGGCTAAAGATTTACAACCTTTCAAGTGGTCGCCTAATAGACGTATATTGCATTGCGGTCCGATTTATAGACTATATTTCTTTTGTTTTTAACGATTTATTACCAGGTGCCGTGTCTGGGCCTTTTTAGATGTAATTATCGACAATTTACGATTTAAAAAAATAGCGATCGTGCAATTCCCTCGTTAAGCAATCGGAGCACGGTTCGGGATAGCTGTAAACCAGGAGTGTTTTAGGGCGGCTAAAGATTTACAACCTTTCAAGTGGTCGCCTAATAGACGTATATTGCATTGCGGTCCGATTTATAGACTATATTTCTTTTGTTTTTAACGATTTATTACCAGGTGCCGTGTCTGGGCCTTTTTAGATGTAATTATCGACAATTTACGATTTAAAAAAAACTTTTTCAATCGATTGGATCCATTAATGAAATCGATTGTAATGAATTGTAGAATATGTTTACATGGAAGTTTTTTGTAATATCTACTATTGAGCTGTTGCTCGCGACTTCGAACGCTTCGTATTGAAAATAATACAAAATATACTCACAGATAAATTACCTTTCTAATGGTAAAAGAATTTTTAAAATCGGCCCAGTAGTTTTTGCGTAAATCAAATACATACAAAAATACAAATCTTTCCTCTTTATAATATCAGTATAGATATAGTATAGATGTAAAATAAAATCCGTAACAACTTCTGAAAGCATACATATAATTCATATCGTAACATCCCCAAACTCTTCTAGGGGGTTAATTTAGCTAAACTATACACTATAACTCTGATGGAAAAATCCAATCAGGGTATGGAGCAAAGTTCTACGTCCGCGTACTTTCTGTTGTTGGTCCAAGTTGAGACAACAACAGTCAGAGCAGTAAAATGCGCGTATTCCGAAATGAAATGAGGCCATAAAGTCCCCGACAAACTAACTCAATTCACAACACTGAGCCCCGCTACACTACGCACGAGGCTCTCGTTTAGCAAAGATTTACGTTACGGACTAGTGATGTGATTGGTGAAGTATCGATGAATTTTAATTAATGTTTTATTTTTGTTGGAATTATTTTTTTAAATAACATAGATTATAAATCAAAGAGCAATCATTTGACACAAAGATAAACGTATACCAAAACATAATAAGAAAGAGAAGTTGATGCCTTAGTTTTTACGAAATTAGTTATTATAAAAATAAGAAAATATCTCAGAAAAAAGTTATCAGTGCGTACTAACATGTAAAATGTATTAGTGGTAGTGCCATCTATTATCAAAGACCACGGAAGATTAGCACTTGTGCTGAGTGGCTTTATAATAAATAAATAAATAAATAAATAATAAATAAATAAATAAATAAATAAATAAATAAATAAATAAATAAATAAATAATAAATAAATAAATAAATAAATAAATAAATAAATAAATATGTAGGCTTACTCTATGCCCATGGCGAACTTCGGGCACTGGTAAGGCGGCCATTTTGCGTGAAGCGTCAAATAGTTCGATTTGAGTCGCGATGGAGTGCGCGCGCGACCTTGTGCCCGGTGGACGCCAATTCAATGTGGACGTAAATCCAATATTGAAACATATTGTTACAATCTACAATTATTTAGTGGAAATACGAATCGTGATATTGAAGATTACAAGTACACCAACTATTAAGATCATTGAAATACCTAAGTACCACGCCTACAAGAGAATGTCATAAATCACCCGATATTACCTGATGTTAGTCGAAAGACTTCATCAGAAGTGGGATTCGATTTCACAAATTATCCTCTGCGTCGAGTACAAGGCCATCGACAAGAAATCAAGAATATTTTCGATATGATTAATTTCGTAAGATGACGGATGGGTCGTATTAATACACCGTGTACCAGCCCCCGTGTCTCGGTCTTACAACAAGTTACTAAGCGTAAGTTGTATTACGGAAGAAAAGGATCACAACTAATGTAATACTAGACATACGACTCTGCTGGTGATGGCGACACGACTCCAAGGAATTCTTCAACCACCACGGAACTTTTTGTGTCTCAAATTTGGATTATGGCAGTACCAATTGCAGCTCCGAGGATTTTACAAGGTCATGTAATATTTCTATTATATCGTAAAGTTATTTTATCGCAAAAAAAAAAGCAATCAAATGCGCCTGATGTTACATCATGTTTTAGATGTGGCTAGTTCGGCCAGTTTGTTGACAACCGCCGACGTGCCCCGAATGCAGACGAGGACAGCGCGAGCAAGCTGGTGTCGGTTTCGGCGGTTCGTGCAACAGCAACGCGACTACCGGTGGCGCAGGCGCCACCAGTAATGCTGCTACAGCCAGTATCAGTATCCAGCGACACGTGCAGTATCGGTAACGCCGCGTGAAGCGGTATCTCTTTCGGTGAGACGTATTTTTCTTATTATGATGCGGGTGTTAAATGAGAGAATCTACAGTATCCAGGTTTCCTATGAGAAGCTGTAACAATACCGTTGCCTTGGCTGATATCGATTACTTTTCAAATCAAAGAATAATCAACTTTAAATGATTTTTATGGCTAAAGTATTCGCCTTATGCCCGGTTGCCGAAGTTTCGATTTATTTTTGTTGTTTCCTGGTAATTCAAAATAAAATGTGTGCGAATAAATGGGTATTAAAAGTGTGCATAAAGTATAAAGGACGGTTTAAAACGGTCTTTCAGCGTTTTCCACAAGTGAGATGATGTCGGGTTTAAGTAACTTTGGGTGTCATTAAAAATAATAGTTATGAAAAAAAAGAACTGCGGGGACTAAACTGATTTGTGTAAATTATGTAAATTTACTCTATTATTTTGTCTACTAAATGAGTCTGGTTCGAGTCCCGTAATTGCAAAACCACCTCTCATACAAAAAGTAGACGGTTCTTTGTTCAATTAGTTTGAACAGGTTTTATCGGAGTGGAACGTAAGTTGTCGATACCTTGGAAACCAAGCATTAGGAATGTAAAAGAAATCTGTTTTTTTATAGAATTTAGTTCGTGGAATTCTTAGGATTAACGATGACGTAATTATTAGTTACGTGACATTAGACAGTTTTTGGTTGCTATGTGACTCTGACTTATTACAAAATTACTTTCATTTTGTATGATTGATTTTTATGTTAACTTCGGAATTTATGGTTATTTCTAGACATGGGTAACCCAATAAGAATAATGCACTGCGGCTCTACTCGAATTATGTGTTTCTTACACGAGCTGTTTCTCTGTCCAGAATATCTCTCTACGTCCAACGCGTCTCTGAACTGTGATATTGCCCGTAACTACGAGTTAAAGATAGTATTTCTCATGTCGTGAAACGTAACCGAAGTAGGTCACTTTTCTCAGTTGATGGTTTGCAACAATTTGCTATTCTCTCCAACACTCTGCAGTACTCGAGAGTTGGTTACCTTCTGTGTCCAGCTATTACGATAAAGCTACGATTACGATACGCTTGCGAGACGATTACGATACGATAGTACCACATCTAAAGAATAGCTTCCCAATAATCCAATGTTAACTTCTGGGTCCAGCCTCTGCTACCGTAGCGCCACACTTAACATTAGAGTATTCTTACTCCGAGCTTTGTCGATAACTGGCGATAACATAGAACTTTACTTATTCACAGCAAAGGCAGCATGGGTAATTCCAATCCGGGTCTGTAATTCTTATTCGATACACTATTATACATTAACACAAGCCTCGAAGCATTTGTACATCCACGCGCGTTCTAGATCTCACCCAGAGATGTGGATTTAAGGCTTCAAATGATTCTTAAATATGACCAAGAATTTAGTTTTAAATACTGTCAAGACTCGCAGACTCTCCAGCAACTCCTGCATTTATCTTGCAAAGCAGGCTATCAATACATCATCGGCGTATCTTCAACTATTAACGACTTTGCCGTCACTTTGACACCGATTTACTGTTCTTCCAGCGCCACCGACATAATTGCTTCAAATTACAGAGTAAACAGAAGGGAGGATGGGACACATCGCTGTCTGACACCACGTCTTATCTCCAGTAGATCCGTTCTATTTTCCGGATTCCGATCGTAGTTGTTTGGTTCCAGTACAAGATTTTAATAATCCTTATATCAGTGCAAGCGAGCCCAATATCCAGCAAATGTTGTAGGAGAATATCGTGTTTCACGCGATCAATCGCCTTTTTAGTTTAGTTTGCATATCGCGGCATTAGTACATTCGGTATCAACCCCGGATGAGGTGAGACCTGAACATACAGTACTTAAGGCATAGGAAGTTCACCGGCAATAACCAGTGCGGTACGCGGGAAAATAAAACCACCTAATGCGGGTACACAAAGAATCCTTTATCGGTAGAGATGTATCATCTTACATTCCTTCGTAACTGCTAACCAAGCCTAGTTTTATATACGGAATATGTCTGTGCGTTATGTGCAGCCTCGATATCACTGATGTTCTGCTAACATAGTAATTTTATGCTACGCTACAGTTCTGCAGATTCTTACCTTTATTCCACGGATTACGATTTACGATCTAATATCATCAACAGTCACGCACAAGCTCTACAGTTAGCCGTAGCCGTTGGGTTGAACAACATTTTCGAGTTGACGATGATGGTGTCCTCTGGGACGAAATCTGACAATGACGAACCATGGTATCTCCGAGAGTGTGATCGGAGGTGACTGGTGAACCCGAGCTAAGTTTTGATCGTCCGATCGCGCGACGCAGAGTACAACCAGTCTGAGGAATCGTTTGTGTAGGTAAGGAAGACTTAAGTCAAGATTTACTACGCGCTTTGCATCCAGATCTTCAAGTCGTTTGATTTTAAAACGTTTACAATCGAATTAACATAATTGCGCGATTCACATTTCCGTCGCGCAAACTTTTCCGAATTACTGGTACCTGCAATGATATGACTTTGTTGTGGATGATAGCTAGAAATATCTTGAGTACATGGCTCGTAAGACTTTGTGTATGGTACTCCGAACATTTATTGGCTTTTCCTCCTTTCGGGGAGGTAATATATGTAGACTTCAGTCACTAAGAAGATCATCAGATTGAACAATCGCATTACTATATCCACATATCCGTCCACCAATAGCTTCAGGATCTTAACAAGAAAGTAATCAGGACCCAACACTTTTTCAGTTTTATGTGATCGTAGCATTTGTTTCATCTCCGGCATCCGGTCTTGTGTCATCAATTGTTACACCATTTCAAGGATTCTCATTGTGAACTGCGCCATGTTAGCTTATTACTCTCCGGGTCAACAAGAAGATTGCATCAGTCGGTCGTCACACAATAAGTTAGGGTTAGGCTTGATGCTACTCATACTCCATTTCTTTGTGCAAATGGAAATGATCGTACTTATAAAATGATCCATACGATCCCGTTACCTCAGGTAATGTAATGACTCCGTTCACATTAAAATCTCCTCCAAGATTATTGATTTAGAAAACGATATTGACAGAGCCCTGTTCCGATCTGGATTTCCTTGTGACAAACTTTGATTATTTTAGAGTGCATTTGACGGACTGAGCTCTTACCGATCAGCGTTTTGGCAGTTTGGTCGACAAACTGCGAGGTTTTCCGATGCCGAAGGATTTGAATGTTGATGTGAGAATAAAATCGAGTTAGTTAAAGTTGTTTTTGTGTTTGACGAATAACTTGGTAGATTCAGTCCTGGTCGAAAGGATAGTGACCGGTCCAGAATGTGTGGTTGTAAAGCTGATCGAAGGGGCCTCGCACGCCCGGTTCACGCTTTGGTGTCAAATGTAAAGGAGGTCGAAGGGGCCTCGTACGCCCGGTCCTCGCTGTGATAGTTGGTCGAAGGGGCCTCGCACGCCCGGGCCATGCTGTGGTTGTAGGTCGAAGGGGCCTAATACGCCCGGGCTACACTACGAGATAGGATCGAAGGGGTCTAGGCACGTTTCGTTGTGTTCCGGTCAGGAAAGGCCGACGTATGGTAGTGATGCGCACGTGGACGTGCGATTATCAGGATTGGCCGTGTAGGCTTACTCTATGCCCATGGCGAACTTCGGGCACTGGTAAGGCGGCCATTTTGCGTGAAGCGTCAAATAGTTCGATTTGAGTCGCGATGGAGTGCGCGCGCGACCTTGTGCCCGGTGGACGCCAATTCAATGTGGACGTAAATCCAATATTGAAACATATTGTTACAATCTACAATTATTTAGTGGAAATACGAATCGTGATATTGAAGATTACAAGTACACCAAACTATTAAGATCATTGAAATACCTGAGTACCACGCCTACAAGAGAATGTCATAAATCACCCGATATTACCTGATGTTAGTCGAAAGACTTCATCAGAAGTGGGATTCGATTTCACAAATTATCCTCTGCGTCGAGTACAAGGCCATCGACAAGAAATCAAGAATATTTCGATATGATTAATTTCGTAAGATGACGGATGGATCGTATTAATACACCGTGTACCAGCCCGTGTCTCTGTATTACAACAAGTTACTAAGAGTAAGTGGTATTACGGAAGAAAAGGATCACAACTAATGTAATACTAGACATACGACTCTGCTGGTGATGGCTACACGACTCCAAGGAATTCTTCAACCACCACGGAACTTTTTGTGTCTCAATTTGGAGTCTGGAAGTACCAATTGCAGCTCCGAGGATTTTACAAGGTCATGTAATATTTCTATATATCGTAAGTTATTTTATCGCAAAAAAAAAAAAGCAATCAAATGCGCCTGATGTTACATCATGTTTTAGATGTGGCTAGTTCGGCCAGTTTGTCGACAACCGCCGACGTGCCCCGAATGCAGACGAGGAACAGAGCGAGCAAGCTGGTGTCGGTTTCGGCGGTCTCGTGCAAACAGAAACGCGACTACCGGCGGCGCAGGCGCCACCAGTAATGCTGCTACAGCCAGTAGTATCAGTATCCAGCGACACGTGCAGTATCGGTAACGCCGCGTGAAGCGGTATCTCTTTCGGTGAGACGTATTTTTCTTATTATGATGCGGGTGTTAAATGAGAGAATCTACAGTATCCAGGTTTCCTATGAGAAGCTGTATGTAACAATACCGTTGCCTTGGCTGATATCGATTACTTTTCAAATCAAAGAATAATCAACTTTAAATGATTTTTATGGCTAAAGTATTCGCCTTATGCCCGGTTGCCGAAGTTTCGATTTATTTTTGTTGTTTTCATGTAATCAAAATAAAATGTGTGCGAATAAATGGGTATTAAAAGTGTGCATAAAGTATAAAGGACGGTTTTGTTTTTTTTTAAAACGTCTTCAGCGTTTTCCACAAGTGAGATGATGTCGGGTTTAAGTAACTTTGGGTGTCATTAAAAAAATAATAGTTATGAAAAAAAAGAACTGGGGACTAACTGATTTGTGTAAATTACGTAAATTTACTCTATTATTTTGTCTACTAAATGAGTCTGGTTCGAGTCCCGTAATGCAGAACCACCTCTCATACAAAAAGTAGACGCGTTCTTTTGTTCCAATAGTTGAAACAGGTTTTATCGGAGTGGAACGTAAGTTGTCGATACCTGGAAACAAGATTAGGAAGTAAAAGAAACCTGTTTTTATAGAATTTAGTTCGTGGAATTCTTAGGATTAACGATGACGTAATTATTAGTTACGTGACATTAGACAGTTTTTGGTTGCTATGTGACTCTGACTTATTACAAATTACTTTCATTTTGTATGATTGATTTTTATGTTAACTTCGGAATTTGGTTATTTATAGACATGGGTAACCCAATTAAGAATAATGCACTGCGGCTCTACTCGAATTATGTGTTTCTACACGAGCTGTTTCTCTGTCCAAATATCTCTCTACGTCCAACGCGTCTCTGAACTGTGATATTGCCCGTAACTACGAGTTAAAGATAGTATTTCTCATGTCGTGAAACGTAACCGAAGTAGGTCACTTTTCTCAGTTGATGGTTTGCAACAATTTGCTATTCTCTCCAACACTCTGCAGTACTCGAGAGTTGGTTACCTTCTGTGTCCAGCTATTACGATAAAGCTACGATTACGATACGCTTGCGAGACGATTACGATACGATAGTACCACATCTAAAGAATAGCTTCCCAATAATCCAATGTTAACTTTCTGGGTCCAGCCTCTGCGACCGTAAGCCGCCACACTAACATTAAGTCTTCTTACTCCGAGATTTGTCGATAACTGGCGATAACATAGAACTTTACTTATTCACAGCAAAGGCAGCATGGGTATTCCAATCCGGGTCTGTAATTCTTATTCGATACACTATTATACATTAAAACAGCCTCGAAGCATTTGTACATCCACGCGCGTTCTAGATCTCACCCAGAGATGTGGATTTAAGGCTTCAAATGATTCTTAAATATGACCAAGAATTTAGTTTTAAATACTGTCAAGACTCGCAGACTCTCCAGCAACTCCTGCATTTATCTTGCAAAGCAGGCTATCAATACATCATCGGCGTATCTTCAATATTAACGACTTTGCCGTCACTTTGGACACCGATTTACTGTTCTTCCAGCGCCACCGACATAATTGCTTCAAATTACAGAGTAAACAGAAGGGAGGATGGGACACATCGCTGTCTGACACCACGTCTTATCTCCAGTAGATCCGTTCTATTTTCCGGATTCCGATCGTAGTTGTTTGGTTCCAGTACAGATTTAATAATCCTTATATCAGTGCAAGCGAGCCCAATATCCAGCAAATGTTGTAGGAGAATATCGTGTTTCACGCGATCAATCGCCTTTTTAGTTTAGTTTGCATATCGCGGCATTAGTAACATTCGGTATCAACCCCGGATGAGGTGAGACCTGAACATACAGTACTTAAGGCATAGGAAGTTCACCGGCAATAACCAGTGCGGTACGCGGGAAAATAAAACCACCTAATGCGGGTACACAAAGAATCCTTTATCGGTAGAGATGTATCATCTTACATTCCTTCGTAACTGCTAACCAAGCCTAGTTTTATATACGGAATATGTCTGTGCGTTATGTGCAGCCTCGATATCACTGATGTTTTCTGTAAACATAGTAATTTATGCTACGCTACAGTTCTGCAGATTCTTACCTTATGCACACGGATTACATCCGCGATCTAATATCATCAACAGTCACGCACAAGCTCTTACAGTTAGCCGTAGCCGTTGGTTTGAATAACATTTTCGAGTTGACGATGATGGTGTCCTCTGGGACGAAATCTGACAATGACGAACCATGGTATCTCCGAGAGTGTGATTGGAGGTGACTGGTAAACCCGAGCTAAGTTTTGATCGTCCGATCGCGCGACGCAGAGTACAACCACTCTGAGGAATCGTTTGTGTAGGTAAAGGAAGACTTAAGTCAAGATTTACTACGCGCTTTGCATCCAGATCTTCAAGTCGTTTGATTTTAAAACGTTTACAATCGAATTAACATAATTGCGCGATTCACATTTCCGTCCCGCAAACTTTTCCGAATTACTGGTACCTGCAATGATATGACTTTGTTGTGGATGATAGCTAGAAATATCTTGAGTACATGGCTCGTAAGACTTTGTGTATGGTACTCCGAACATTTATTGGCTTTTCCTCCTTTCGGGGAGGTAATATATGTAGACTTCAGTCACTAAGAAGATCATCAGATTGAACAATCGCATTACTATATCCACATATCCGTCCACCAATAGCTTCAGGATCTTAACAAGAAAGTAATCAGGACCCAACACTTTTTCAGTTTTATGTGATCGTAGCATTTGTTTCATCTCCGGCATCCGGTCTTGTGTCATCAATTGTTACACCATTTCAAGGATTCTCATTGTGAACTGCGCCATGTATATCTATTACTCTCCGGGTCAACAAGAAGATTGCATCAGTCGGTCGTCACACAATAAGTTAGGGTTAGGCTTGATGCTACTCATACTCCATTTCTTTGTGCAAATGGAAATGATCGTACTTATAAAGATGATCCATACGATCCCGTTACCTCAGGTAATGATAATGACTCCGTTCACATTAAAATCTCCTCCAAGATTTATTGATTTAGAAAACGATATTGACAGAGCCACTGTTCCGATCTGGATTTCCTTGTGACAAACTTTGATTATTTTAGAGTGCATTTGACGGACTGAGCTCTTACCGAGTCAGCGTTTTGCAGTTGGTCGACAGACTAGCGAGGTTTTCGATAGGCCGAAGGATTTGATGTTGATGTGAGAATAAAATCGAAGTTAGTTAAAGTTGTTTTTGTGTTTGACGAATAACTTGGTAGATTCAGTCTGGTCGAAAGGATAGTGACCGGTCCAGAATGTGTGGTTGTAAAGCTGATCGAAAGGGCCTCGCACGCCCGGTTCACGCTTTGGTGTCAAATGTAAAGGAGGTCGAAGGGGCCTCGTACGCCCGGTCCTCGCTGTGATAGTTGGTCGAAGGGGCCTCGCACGCCCGGGCCATGCTGTGGTTGTAGGTCGAAGGGGCCTAATACGCCCGGGCTACACTACGAGATAGGATCGAAGGGGTCTAGCACGTTTCGTCAGGAAAGGCCGAACGTATGGTAGTGATGCGCACGTGGACGTGCGATTATCAGGATTGGCCGTGTAGGCTTACTCTATGCCATGGCGAACTTCGGGCACTGGTAAGGCGGCCATTTTGCGTGAAGCGTCAAATAGTTCGATTTGAGTCGCGATGGAGTGCCGGCGATTGTGCCCGGGGACGCAAGTCAATGTGGACGTAAATCCAATATGAAACATATTGTTACAATCTACAATTATTTAGTGGAAATACGAATCGTGATATTGAAGATTACAAGTACACCAACTATTAAGATCATTGAAATACCTGAGTACCACGCCTACAAGAGAATGTCATAAATCACCCGATATTACCTGATGTTAGTCGAAAGACTTCAAATAAATAAATAAATAAATAAATAAATAAATAACAGCAACACATGTTTGACAAAAAAAAAATTGTAGATGGATCTAAATTTGAACTTTTTGCCCTACAGATGATATCGATAGTATTAATAGTAGTAACGTCATTTTATCAGACAGATCTTTCTGCAACCCTTTTGCTAGCTGCGTATCCCTAATTCACCCATCTCGCTCACAAAAGGTAACTCTTTAACGAAACTCGATCGCAATTCGCATTCTACTATCGATGTTCGATCTGCAAAACAAACTTTTATTACAATTCAAAAAAAGTATCGCTAGCTTTTATTTTGTTTGATATAAAACTCAAAATTGTTTGCCAGGACGTCGAAATGAATGTACAAATATATGTTATTTTGTTCCGCAGTGACTATGTTCACTACATGTTTGTTTTTTAAATCAAACTTCCCTTTATTTAAAATATTCTTGTTACACGAAATTTATGGAAAGAGAAACATGCGGGAAATCCTAAAAATGAATTTCTAGAAATACAATTTGAACGAAATTTGGTTTGTGTTTCTAGGAATATGTTTTTTTAGTTCAATCTCTTTTGAAATTCTATTAATTATTTAGATTGAGGTTATAGATATATGAAATGTAACCAACTGTATTTATACTGGAAATAGGAAATTATCGTTCACAATATGAATATATACGAATAGCAAAGGGAGATCCGGATGGCTTCAAATTTAGAATAATGTAAGTATGAAGCAAGCAGAATAGAGAGAATCAGGGCTTACTACTTTCAGATCTAATAAGACGAATTTACCATTGCACAGTTTAATCATTTGTCTTTAATCATGACAATAATAAATATAACGAGACAAAAAGCAAAAAGCCACAACAATATGAGATAAACAGATACAGAAGAAGTCACAAAGCTACAGGCGTCCTCAATGTTATCCATCTTACGTAGTTGCATCGATCTTAGCCTCGTAATTATTAATGCCGGCGGTCCGCTAATTGTAACAATCATTCACGCCTCGCCGACGAAGGGATGAGCAGAACATTTGTTACTGACAGAAGCCACACACTCGGATTTTACACACATAATGCAGATGGCGTCTATACAATAATTATTCTTACTATAACATAGATATTTTCAGAGATGAGTTAATATAAATCATTTTAAAAGTATTGCATATAAAAATCAAGCACTTTTACTTATAAAATCTGAAAAATGTGTCCCAAAACACTCGAATTAAATTTAGCGTTGGATTATGTAAATAGGTTTGTTCGGTCTCTTGAAGCCCAAAGCATTTGTGTTCAGGAAATTAATTATGTGCCGATGTGCTGCCATCTGTCGCATCAATATTCAATCCGATTGGGAGCAATAGGCCTCGCGGAGGCTGACCGGCACAATGAGAGCCGGCGCGGGACGTTACACTACCCATTTTGCCAGTATTCGAGAATAGAGAAGGGTTGATTTATCCCGGTCAATATAGGCTAACGATTAACTGCACAATTCGTATCATTAAATAGCTATCGGATTGTTACCGTGTGCGAGAAGCGTTAAAGAGCTAATCGGTTTTACTAATGAACACAGATCGGACGGAGTTACTATTGTGGTTCTATGATGCGTCTTCTAATGAATATTACAAGGCATTTATTGGTAAAGTAGTTACTTTAGTTTTATTGTACGATTGTTCTAATTAAGCGCCAATAGCCTAATGGTTTGGGGTACGGACTACCGATCTTGCGGTCGAGGGTTCGAATCCCGGCATTCGACTATTGTCGTGAACCATATCCTACCACAAGCCTAGAGCTTAGTTGGAATGGTTAAAGGAAATATTAGTAAATTAACAAAAATCTACTAATATTTTAAAAAAAGAAAAAAAATAGATCATTTTATGTAACTTTGTGTTCTGAGAGAATATTGTTATGAGGAAACAAAATAGCGTACAATATTTAAAGCACTAACCCAATATAATTAAGTCAGAGATAACTGTAGTTTAAATTGTAATGTTACAATGACACATGAATATGTTTACTTTCTAAAACAACACTACTTTTATCACGATAAGTCATCGAGGAAAGTTGTTAAAATTTTGTAGGAAATTTCACTTGGATTTCCAATGAATTCATTGTTTATTCATTGACGAGACCTCGGCCGCAGAACAATGACTAAGGCATGAGTCGCGCTGACCTCTGCCGCTTGTCCGTCAATTGTTTGCACGTCTAGTTGTCCATATCGATACGGTCATTGACTTTTTTAAGTCGGACAATCTCCTTTTCAGTATTAGTATTGTTGATATTAACAATTATTGGTAGGTTAGAGATTTTTAGAGATTTCTAACTATTATTAATACCAGATTTATTTTACACGCAAATCTATATACATACAATAAAATTGGAGTGTCTGTTTGTAATATAAAAAAAAAACAGAATTCGGGAAGATGATGTATTTGCGTTGCTGATAACGAAAATCGCATTTAATTTTTTGTTGTCTGTCTGTCTGTCCGCAAGCCGCGTTTGTTCCGGGTAATCTCCGAAATGTCTGGGCCAATTTCGACCGGAATTGCACTGAAGGGTAGCTAACATAGACGGCCATATTGTAGTCTACTTTTTATCTTAATATTGCGTGGACAAAGTCGCGGGCAACAGCTAGTTAATCATAAAACACATAAGGATACTCTATGAATAATAATTACAGTTTATGAAACTTTTCAGGCGTCTCAAAGCAATATTTTGCGAATACTCTAGAAACAAATGAACTCTACAATTGTCCTGACCGGAGTAAATATAAATAAAGGCAATTTTATTCCATAATCTAAGAAGCAAGTACCGCGACATCTGTTAGTAATTGTGACTTTCCCCAATACAATAAAACCAGATAATCCCTTTATCTTTAACGCAGATGTCAACGCGGACTCCGTACTACTAAATAATTAAAGTTGCAGCTCTATGAGTGCTATTTAAAGTATTTGAAGCGGAAAAACAGGCGACATTATAATTTAAAAAGTTCTAATAAATACAAAATGAAATATTCTATTACTGTTAATAATTATTCTATTCTATTACTTATAAATACGAAAATAAAATTATTGTAATAACAAGAAGTAGTCTGCCCAAACTCACTGAATGTTTCATGGGTCACGGTTTGCACATTTATGATTAATTCCCTCCGTCTGGTTTTAAACTCGCCGGTTCAGCTGCGATACAAAATTCATGTTAAAACATACTGGAACTTAAACATAAGAGATGCTGTACAAATCCTCAACGATCCTTATTTGGTAAGTTTACGTGAGAACTCGTTTTATAGATAGTTACAAATTAACAAATAAAACAGTTTCATTTATTACGAATTAAATAATATAAAAGATCCTTAGAAATTATCAGAAACTTTTGCCGACAACTTTGTCTATATTAAAAAAATAAGTAACCTATGTGTTCTTCGAGACTATTCACTACATCTATCCAAATTTCAACATGACCCATTCAGCAGTTTAGGCTACAAACTCTAACAAACATCCATCCATCTAAATGTTGGCATTTATGAAATTAGTAAGATAAGATTTTTGTTTTTTTCTGGAGGACTAGGTCGTTATTTTTGCTGCCTCTAGCATCAAATAGTTTTAAGTACTATTTGTTGTAATAGTTTAAGCTACATTTTCCATGTGTTATCTATTAAAGTATACAATTCCCTATTTTGACAATTGGTAATGTATGATTCATACGTGTGTACGCAACGTAGGTGCATGCTCCTGCATGAATATTTCATGAGGCATCATCGCGATGAACTGACAGTGTTAGGGGCCATGCATAACGTCCATTTGCTAAATTGACCTATTTGTGTTAACTGCCAATATTAAAGCGTTTGATATTTCACATTTGTTAATATTCGTAAAAGCCTTTATGTTTCGGATTTTATATAACTATATCCGGGGAGTTACAAAAGTGTAATGTAGATTTTGTAGTCGCATTTGGTTTTTGCATAATTCAACCTAACTATATACACGTAAATTTTAAAAGATTAAGGGCCTGTCGCACCACTAGCTGATAGAGGCTCAGATCTCAGATAGCTTAAAAGTGACGTTACTGTCAAATAGAGTACCAAAATCCGATATTTCCATCGCATATTTTACACGTTGGATTGTTATCAGACAATTTACAAGAATTTGGTAGAACTGATACTAATATGTCTTACAGTGACTATTAGAAATAATAATAAAGACAGCATTTTTATATTTTTTAAATCTTTTTACGTCTCAGTTCGGTTATTGTGAATACACCCTAAGGCGATCGCGGGAGGTCAGGGCGTCCATCCGGTCATATTTTGAGCGGGCATTAAGAAATATCGCTGCATTTTTATTCATGGGGGTGATTTTATAAATCGTCTATTGGACTTTTTTCGACTTTATGGCCTTAAAATGCATTCTCTGCTATAAAGGGGGACTGATGACCGCCATATTGAAGATGTAAATGCAAAAAAGACATATTTTCTAGATTGTTTTCCTGTTTCGACTACAAAACAAAATAAGCGATTCATGGATCAGAATAAGGACATATTCTTATACCCCATAAAATTACCATACATTCTAAAAGAAATGTAGTTCTTTTAGACTCAAGGAAAACATGTGGACATTGTCTTTAGTTAATTTTCTTTTGTTTTACATTTGACTAGTCAAGTTTATAAGTTGCTGTAATAGGGTCTTGATAAAATATAAGCTATAGGTGACTTAAATTTTCTCCGTCTGGTAAATCCATTAGGCGACAGGATCGTGAAAGCTCATTTATTTGACCCCGAAAGCTTAGCTGGTGCCCATTTAATGTCATTCTCGATATATCGGAATATGTTTCCACATCATTATTAATTACGGTTCCTTTAACGCATCTCGATAACTTGCGGACTAACTCTATGCGATGCTTGGAGCGAAGTACCGTTAGCAGAAAACGATTCTAATTATCTCCGGAAAATTTAAATTCGGCATACTTTACGATATAAGCCAACATATTGTTAGGAAGACTCAAAATAAGAAGGTAAAATCTTGGGTTAATATTTAAATAAATAACCGATTGTAACTAACTATTAAAATCATATCAATTTCTACCAACTATTTATATTGGTAAGCGCCTAATTCATTTGTTTCAAATATAAATTAACAATTTGATAATTAATAGTAAATTTTAACTCATTAGTATTTTTTTTTGTCAACCTTACTTTACAACAATAACCCTTTACCAACCTCATCGTAGCAGTTTTGGAGTGAGCAGGATGTTAGCGGGTGGTGCACGGTGTAGGGGCGGGGGCGGGAGAGGGTCTCACCCTTGCCATATATTATTACTAACGTGTAAACGATGGATAACTCAATATGTGGGCCCTTCTGAACGATTTAAGATCAGCCTATAGCTCTGCTAAATTGTTCGATGTAATTAATTCGAAGGACGAATTGAAGTTCACAAATGTACTTTAATTCCAAATTTAAATGTCTAATATATTATAATTGAAATGTGATATGAATTATGGGAGATACTAATATAATTATAAATGTAAAATTGAACACACCAGAGTAGTGTTTTAACAAACAAAATGCCTGTTAAACAATTATTTGACCATCATCACTTAGGAACTTAAATGGTTTGTTTGTTCGTACCGGTATTGGAATAAAAACTGGCTATCCTACTGTCACCGTTTCCACGAACGGGCTCCTTGCGAAGCTCTCCATTAAAATTCGGTTGACGTTCATCGCTCACCGCTCTTGACTCACTTGTCTACACTCGCGGAATGTGAAAAAACCGACATTCCTTACTTACCGATCTTTGCATTGTTTGATTGAAAAGTTGAATGCAAACATACTTGTGGTGCAAGTTTAAATTTAATTCTACAGAAACCAGTTAATCGATTCGTAAGAGATTTTATAAAATAATCTAAATATTTTCGTCACAACAAAAATTGAATATATTTTTACAAGTTATCTCTATTCGCATGTTTTGTAATTAAATATTTAAATATTCACTGTTTAATATTTAATGTGAAACAATGTAAAATATTCATACGAACAGCATTA
This sequence comes from Papilio protenor, assembly GCA_029286645.1. Classification (NCBI taxonomy): domain Eukaryota; kingdom Metazoa; phylum Arthropoda; class Insecta; order Lepidoptera; family Papilionidae; genus Papilio; species Papilio protenor. Next base: position 4,864,007 of record JAGSMZ010000008.1, read on the forward strand.
AACGCTAAATAAATATTTCGTTATAATAACAACAGGTGTGTTGGTTCGAGCGCAGACCGCACCGCGTATCGACGCTTATTTATACAAATTATAACATATTTATAGAGTAGCACGTTTCAGGTTTAAAATATATCACAATCTGATATTGCAGGAACATTTGTTCCCGTCTGAAGTTGCCGGCAAAAAATAATTACCAAGAACTTAAGTTCCGAACATCGATGTGATACTTGGAACTATATTATGTGTACGTTAGTGGTTTTTGTAATGATTGATTGATGAATTTCCAGTCAAAGAATTGGTGATATCGATTTCAAGATTATCGTTTTTTTATTTGTTTTATAAAGGACAGGTTGGCTGACAACTCGCTCATCTTGTCGTGATATTGATAGGTGCTATTATATTTCATGACTTTGTCCACGTGGAATTAAAAAATATAGCCTATGTTACTCATTGATAGCGTAGCTTTTTAATAGTGAAAAAACTTGAAATCGGCCCAGTAGTTTTTGTTTTATTTCCATACTTGCGAAATTCCAAAAATACAAATCTTTCCTCTTTAGAAAATTAGTATAGATTAAATAAATCTTTATGCGTAACCTATTAAACCGTCATATTTGCGATATAGGACATGACTACTTGGGACTAATAAGTAAACGAATCTTTGTAGGTCACTGTCTCTTACTTTTATTAGAAATTCCATGTTACTATGTTTTAATCGTTAAAAAAGTGTAAAGACAACTTAGCCGAGGTATTAGCAGATAATATTCACGTCAATATGTAACAGGTGAGGCGTTAACCAGACCTCTATTCATACCGTGACGTGACCGCGGCGTGACGTCATGCAACTCACGTACTAATCTACCACAGTTTGCTCGTTGTTGCTACGAGGGAAGAATTACAAAACTCATATCTCTCTCCTTTTCACTCCATACCAAACGCCTCACGCTTTACCTTTTAGACCGGGCACATCTTTGACTAAACTATTGCACTACTTTTGTGCAATTGTCGATTGTTTCACAGCCAATTGTTTGGTTGCACAACTAAAAATCGAGTAGTGTGCGCACCTCCATATAAACTCATAGGAATCAAAGCGAGACTAAACAGTTGTGTGTTAGTTTAGTCAAAAGTGTGAGCGCGATCTTAATGTCCGCGATATGTAAAACGAGGCCTTCACGAGACGACGTAGACGTAGTAGTTGGTCCGTAGAATCATATAGCGTGGAAACCTGCATTATTGTTGTTGTTAGTCCATGATTTATGAGTTCGTAGAAGATGCAATCACTTTCAAAGATTCTTAAACGGCCGAATATTGAAAGAACAGTTAAATTTGTAACGGTAACTTAAATTATAAGGCCCGCTTAAACTCCAGAGTCCATTAAATTAATAACATTAAAGAAACTGTGAATAAAACTTATAAACGCTGTAACTTGGAATCTACGAAGACTGTTGAAGAAATTGAGGTTATGGTTTACTTTATTCGACCTAAGTTTCGTAAGTATTTAAATTAGAAATATCTACAGTTAGATATTGAACAATCGAAAGTCACAAAACAAAACAACATCAAGTGACATGGGCTCAACTAATCAAAGCTAACGTTTCATTAAAATAACGCAAAAGCTCATTAATAAAGGCGAGGGCGTTCGAGTTAAAAATCGTTCCGTCAGTTACATTTGTCGTGAGATATATCCCGTTTAAAAACAAAACGTCCGGATGACGTATGCGCCGGCGCCGGTTACGACGTGACACCAACCGACCGGCTAATTATGACGCTCGGATGTAGGGAATAGTGTTTTTTGTAACCTTTTCCATTGGATATCTTACGTAATCGATATTAATTTATATTTAAAACATAAAACCTATACAGAAAAGTAATTAAGAAAGTCCTTTAAATTAGATTGATATGAAAACATTAATCGATTAACTTGAATAGAATTTAATTTCGGTGTCCGATGAAGTCAAGTCTAAAACGTAATTTCCTTAAAATGGTATGCAATCAAAGGAGTGTTAGTTATGCTAACTAGTTTGAAGTTGCATCTAAACAATGTTCTTGGAAGCAAACGACGTCAAAAGTAACGAAGGCGTGAAAGTGTCCGGGCGCTTTACAATTTACAAGTTTTGTCCGGCGCCGGACGTCCGGATGTGGTCACAAAGGCTAATTTGGACGTGGATTATGAAGCCAGTCACTGGAACATCGAGATTAACATGTGTTTAAGTTTTGCTACAGACTGACTTTATCTCTTGCCAAGAAACAATTAAATGGTTAACATTAGCAAAGATTATGTGAGAAACAAAAATTTTGAGAAAGAAAAAACAGACTTTCACAGGCGGGAGAAAACTCAAATTGATCTCTTCCTCACTTCTCAAAAACTCTTGTCGTTTTCATTGCCAGTAGGGCAAAAGTATTAATTCTTTCTACTCTTTTACGAAATAAAATTATTTTTAGACAACTGAATTTAAAATATATCAAGTCAAATTTCATCCTATATATTAATGTTAAATTAGTTAAACGACACCGCTAAGGGGCGTCGTCCCGGGCGTTTGTTATTTCGTGTAGCTCCCGGTATAAGCTTTGATGTTTAATTGAACGCCGCGACCATTAAAAATATTTCAAAACGTCGCATGGGACTTTTTGATTTGCGACAACTTATTTTAGGTTAGTCTCTTGTGTGGTAAAATTAACCATTAATTTTAGGGAGAAAATATATGGTTCATCTACTAATTTTAGGGTTTTACATGGTTTTTAACAAGAGAATTCAAGATATATTTCAGTACGGCCACATTTGACTAGTTCACCTTAATCTAAGTCAAAAAAAACCTGTAATTCATAGTCCAGAAGGTCAATAAATATAAATTTCATCAGAAAACTAAAAGTTCTTTACAAATAACTTGAAAGCACTACATCAATATAGCTATCTAAAGTCATTATTTTGATTGTAACTTAATATTGTTCGGTATGACATTGTGCTTTCAAATGTCCGGCTCAGTTGGCAAGCTTCATACTGTTGCTCAATAACTGGGTCAGTAGAGTCACTTGGCAGACGATTATCTGAATATTTACATTGTTATCTCTAGCATATGAATACTGAATATAAGTTAACCTAAATAGAAATTAAAGTATAGGTTAAAAACAATTATTAACTAGATCACTATAAACTAAGTGTAATCATATGTACAAAATGTTTGTTTCAAAGAGTACAGTACTTATTACCGTCATGTGATTACTATAAAGAAATGTTAAATCATCATCTTGCCCTTGTCCCTACGGAGGGTCGGCACTGTTTGTGCTCTTCCATACATCACTATCTTCTTAAGCATATCCACTTTCACTCACTCCATACATACTTTAAAGAAATATTACTTAGTTTAATATCTAAGTAATTTTACTCATCACCAAAACCTTAATTTTCTATCTCCCCTAAATATCAGGTACAATATAAATTTGCTATAAAATTAATGTTTATACCATCATAAATTAGTCAAACACCACCCCAATAAACTAGATGTCAATCAGTTATGAGCGTGTAAAAAGGCTTTTAGTTAGTGTCGCCAATCGACGTAAAAATAGACATTAACTGGTTAACCGCTGGTTACCTCCGATACCTCAAATAGTACGTAATTGCTTGTTGTCATACAACGCGACACGCAAACCTCATTAGTGATGTTCCTACGTCTATAACATAAAATAATTTATGAGTTATTTTTAAGATTAAAAATAATATACAAATAATAAAATAATTTGGTATTAAAGAATAAATATTGAATCGATTAGAATTCTTATTTAGTCGTTATTAACAAACTAGTTTATTTAGATGTGAGTTAAAATTAAACAAAAATGGAATTTACAATCTAAACCTAGTTCATAACATGACAATAGGCTATGTTTATGTCTAATTTATTGTGTAAAAATAATATTTTTAAAAATTATATATCGACATATTGTCGATTGTCCATCACTAGTCGTTTACTTAATAGGACGAAATATCATTATCGACATCGTCCTGTGACAGCGCGCCATAACGGATTGACTTTTAAAACCTTTGACAGTACGCATTTATTCATTTGTTACAATTAAAGAGTTACAGATTTAAAAAAATATAAAAAAGCAAAGCTCCAATCTAGAAAACAATTGTTTATAACACCTAATGTTAAATTGACGCAGGACACAAAACTACAATTATCAGGATCCCATTATAACCAAAGAACTTGTAAATCCTTCAGTTCGCAACAAAAGAAAAACGCTAATAAAACTCCGCAAATAAATCATCTGAAGATGGAACGATACAAATTTTTCTAGCAACTAAATACATAATTCATACAAGATTCTATCGATAATCTGGCGTGCGCTACCGTTACAGTATTCTTTGTAAACGCCTCAAGCGCCTGATAGCGCGCCTCCGCCGCAGAAATAATAGGACAACTTTTATCCGAGACAAGAGAGTCGAACAGTTTTATCGGAGAAAATACTCTTTCAAATTGCAGTACTCGGTGTTAGTTTTTATCTGTGGCCCCCGGGCTCTAGACCTCTCATAATCAATAAAGTGCGGCTACTAGCTACCGAGCAACTACGCTCAAACGTAAACTGCTATAACTTAAAGATTTATGAAAATAATCTATTTTATTTTAATAGTTTTATTCTTTACTTTATCTCTTGTATGTTATATAATAAAAAAAATCAGTTACACATAAAATTATTTTTAGTATCCATTGTTGCGTAATTTTACTTTATTCAAAAGCCATTTTTTGAAACTTTTTTTAATATCGCTTTAAGCCATTGCATTCATTATACCTTTTAAATTTGTATTCTACATTTCTTAATAAACAGAATTTTACGTCAGTTTTTATTTTGTTTAAATTTAAATATTAACAGAACTGTTGTAACAAAATTCACACAAGACAAGATCCGTGTAAATTAAGGTTATCACAGTTTACGTTGGATGAACGCCGGCAGAACAACACAGATCAGATAGGCCACTTGCCAGTAGCCGGGACTTGGCTCTCCAACAAATATGAGATACGCTACTCTACGATGAATATTCATTCGGATGTAAAGATTAAAACTACACCAGCATTCTGTTATGAGAATCTTAATGTTTTACAATAACTGCATCGGTAAATTGCATATAAAATAGTACATAACAATATGAATAAAAGCAAAGCTCCCTTTCAAGATATGTAACTTTACTATGTTTTGTTTTAGTCGTAAATTATTGACGTGTATTATATATATTTAAAAAACGTACTTAGGTACATTTCCAAAGTAACATTTTAAACGATAAATCATAAAACAGTTAAAATGAAACAAAAATACAAATAAACTCTATTAATTTAGTCTAATTAGTGAATAAAAATTGCTTTGAAATATTTCATTTATCAATTCAAGAAGGTCAACATTTTAAATGTTAATTAATTGCCACTAATTAACTTCAACCTTGACCAGATATACCTAAGTTCATAATTTTTGGGAACCCGAATTTTTTCCCCTATTGAAAACAGCATAGATTTTAATGTGACAAGGTTCTAACACAAAGTTAACGAAAGCTTTTAATGCATAAGTATAATTTAATCTTTATAATAATTTTATAACAACAAAGGCATTGTTTTAAAAGTATTCTTTAACGTCGGTTGTTAATTTACTCAATAAATAGTACCAAAATTAACAGGAGACTATTAAAACAAGCAAGATGGCTGCCAAATTTTCGTATCGGTTGTATTGTTGCGGCTTGGAGCCACTCGTGTTTGGCTCGCGATTAAAATCTGTTTTCACAGCGGACTCCTTTAAGTAGAGTATTTTGGCTTCTAAATTCCACTTATTAAGTGAAAGGAGAGGGTGTCATTGAAGGAGACTGTATTGGCCTTCATTGAATTTGGCTATTTTAAAAGCTAATTTAAGTAAATTGGAAGATCAACACAATCTTTCTTATCATTTCTAAATAACCAAATGTAAAGGAAATAATAGAAAAATTATCAAAAGCCGGAAAGACCTAAATACCAGATAACTTATGCCTATAATGTTTACTTGTTTGAATTTAACAAGAATATGTTATTCAAAGTATTTATATTGTAATCTTTATCGAGTATCAGATTGTGTTGACGAACAAACCCCCATAAATAATGCTTAGCCATTGTCTATCGCGACAATAGCCTGTACTAGGTACTCACTAACTGTTATCTACTGGATAGACCAGTCATGTAAGACCATGATTCAACATTATTTATATACTTTGGTAATAATTTGTTAACGTTTATTAGTACTATGTAACTTACATATTAGGTGATCTACATTTTTTATCTAGTCTTGACATGATTGACAATTTAGTTCTAAATAGTTACGTCCTAGTTTAGACTATGCGATATGATGTGGTCACATAACAAATCCTTAACAACTACAATCGGAAATAACAAAAATTTACTTGAGACAAAGTAATTAAAAGCAAAATAATAAAATCGTAATTAAATTAAAAAAAAATAGAAATATTTACGTCTGTTCAATATATTTAAACGCGTTAACAACGATTACATTCAAACTAATTTCATTCACGTTCCCTCTACGTGTTTTACTAGTGCTATGTCCGTAGAATCAGTCGCTAGCATCGCAAGCAACGGTACCTCTTCATTGTTCGCGCTCGTAATGAATTTCAACACGTGTACCGAACGGGGACATTTGTTCCACGATGTTTAGACCCTAATTGACTTTAAGATGTGTACACTACTAGATTTTGTAAATATATCTACACTATGCAACTTAATCCTTTATATGACTTCATTTATATTTCTCCAAAAACTAGCGGTAATCTACTAGGCATATTGAATTGGGAATATGCCAAATAGAAAAGATACACATGTCAAGGTCTTTTGTATTTAGGAGATGTTTGTTATCAATACTATAAAGAACTTAATAAGGGACACAAGACTACAATCTACAGATCATAAAAATGATCGCTTTAAAATTACTTACAAAACTTTATAACTATACGATTAAAAAATCTAATAATTTGTAAATGACGAAATGGTATAAACCAGAAATAGCTGTATGGTAGACATACACGAGACTAGGAATGAATATGTTAGCTACTGTTTTTGTTTGATGCTCAGTCCTTTCAGATTTACAGATACGAGCGCTATAGTACGGCTGGGAGTCTGGCGTGCGGCGCAGCGCGGTATGGGGCGTCAAGTACTGCCGTGCCGTTTGAACACTTCCCTTCACTCGACTTAACTATAAAATACTACGTTTAATACACTCCTTATATAACCTTAAGAGGGTAGAGTTAAGGGAATTAAATGTCTGTGAATACGTTCATCAAAGGTTAGAAAGTTGAAGTGCAAATAAATGTAAACATCACGTCTAGGGTTTTAAAGTGTTTTCATTGACAGAGTTACTACTTGATATAAGATTTAATTCACATTTATCATTAATGTTTTAAATATTACAAGAAAAGTGCTTACTTAAGCTATCGATTATCTAGAGAGGGGTTTTGTAGATCTATGTTTCGTCTAACTGACATACGTTCTTTTTTACTTTTGTATATAAGCAACTTAGGACATATCTAACTGATGCAAATTCTACAAACACCAGTAAAATCTAAACCTTCATCCAAAAACATGTTATGACAGTTTCCATTCGATTACTTGTTCAAGTGAACTCGACCGTTACAACGGCGTCCAGAGCCGCGTCTCGTCACTCAGTGGCACTCAATAATGCATACGCGGAGTAACGCCGAGCGCCGAGCGCCGAGCGTCGAGCAACCGCGGCCTACGACCTGTTTCCTTTACAAACCAACAAAAATACTTGATAGCCTTGCGATTTATTAATACGCAGATATGAATATGGAAATATTTTATCGTTGAAATATTGCATTGTGGTCTTGTTTTGTATTTGCTAAAACTTGTAACAGCTAAAATAATCGAGTTAGTGTTTCTGAATTTTATTTTTTTATATTAACGTTTTCGATTTGAAATTCCATTAACTGTAACTAAGAGTGGTTATTGAGGATTTAAACCCCGTAGTATAGTTATTTGTAATATACTCCTCTCTCTAAAATAATCCCGTAGTAACGATCAAATGTAAAGGGAACCGTGTATATGTTCAATACTTGAATACTAACAACAATTGTAATAAAACGATAACAGGCGCCTGTTATCGTTTTATTACAATTTGTAACAACTTACGTCAAATTGGACGGAAATCTCAGCGATTATCATTATAAAGACACGGAGAAAAGCGTAAAATTTCGCGAAGTAAACACGAATAATTCTGACAACAATTTGCTAAATTGCTAAAGAAGTGCGTGCGTCACGCAAACAAAGCCAATCGGAGATTATTCGTAAATTATTTAAACATTGAATAGTCAACCTTGAACTTGACTAGCTTCGCCCTCCGGCGTTCCCCGTCCCCTGGCGTCCCTGCGCTCAGCTAGGGCCGTCTCAAGTGGTCTGGCGCGTGATAAACCCCGGGGTTACAGGCTTGTTTATTTGTAGTTATGTTATTATAAACTTATGTAAGTCTGTCGGGGTCTGAAAGCTTTTTTTTTCAGGAACCGAAACGTACCAAAAATAATTTGCTGCTCATTTGAAAATGTTTTCAATTTTATTTCTAGTACGAGCGGTCGACAGTATTTTAACATGATACTAAATTGCAAATTTAATGGTTACAGATATTCCATTAATAGAATTAGATACGAACGCAAGTTGAATGGACTAATGGAGGCACCGCAAAGCGAACAATTTCCATTTAATAACTATATCATCACTATCAAATGGTATCCAGTGAGCGGTGATAAATCGTGGTAAATTAAAGTGAATTAGAACAAGGCGAGTGCGGAGCGCGGGAGGGGGGGAGGAGGGGAGCTTGCGACAAATTATCCAGCAATTAGAAGACGCGTGCAAGTATTAAATTTAAACACCTAGAGGTCTTTGTCGCGTTTGAAAGCAAATCCCTTGTATCAGGTGATGGAATTAACAAATTAGATTGGTGAGACAACAATGTCTGCGGGGAACAAATTACTGCTCTTTTAGGGATCAAGGGTAATATTCAAGTACATTTGTATACATACATGTAACATAGATGTAACATCTATGTTAAAAAGTTCCTTGAACATAGATTGACGAATTTTGAATTGGCCGACTCTGATAGTCAATAATGTATAGAATTTCATAACGTAAAGTACGAAACAATTGACAATAGTCTATCTTCATTTGAATGCATTTAATTAAACGAAGCTGAATTTACAATTTAAAGGCAATAAATGCTCGACACTAAAGCCGCTCTCAGAACTCAACAATTAATAATTTCACAGGAAAACCACAAATTCTAAACACATTGTATGTCAAACAAAAACAGCTGAATTTACAGATTATAAACACACCATTCATTTACTCATCTTTACTTAAGCTACTAATAGAAAAACTTATCATAACTTAAGCACTAAGGATCCGTCTCAACAATAATAACATTTTTCAATTATATTACTACCCTAATATGGTTACATTTTCTTTTTAATCACAACTAAAATGTAATAAACGAAACAATATTACCTCAATTAGATCTACTCACGTCAAATAAGAGTTGATTTCACATGACAGAAGTGTTCCAATGTCATTCAATTAATTACTAGCGGCTATCTCTGTGTGCATTAAATTGGTACCTAATTCACTTTAGCGTGCACTAAACAAAAGGGGCCATCCGTTTGCCCTACCCCGAGGGTTGTTTAGGACGTGATCAGGCGCTGATTACCGCCCTGTACCTGCAGACCCCCTCTGAATACCCAGTTTGCATTCACAAAGTAAGACCCGTGATAGTGTGAATGCGATAATTTTAAAATCTATCTCGCGATAAATTTATTTAGGGCTTTATGTCTAACTACTTCACTTTACAACACATTTAAAGTTTCTATACAATAACAAATATAATATCGAATTACATAAGCTTGCTTTGTTTATCAATTTGTAACAAAAGACATCTTACATAGCATAGCGTAGCGTTGGCACTTCTCTCTGTGTACTGGAATATAACCTCTAATTGCGACAATATATTGGGCCTGAATCGTGTGAAATCAACCAGCTCGTCTACCCGCTGCCAGCGCAACGAGCCGTGCAACTTGTCTCTCTGTGTGTTTCCATTGTCGAAAAGCTTGTACAAAAATACGTTTTTTTCTCGTACAGATGTTTCTGCTATGGTACTGTACACTGGTTTCTATACAATGTATTATGTAAATTGAAAATTTAATAAGAGAGCCCACGCACACCTTTGACTAAAATATAGCACAACTGTTCAGTCTCGCTTTGATTCCTATGAGCTTATATAGAGGTGCGCCACTACTCGATTTTTAGATATGCAACTAAATAGTTGAATGGACTGAAATAGTCGACAATCGCACAACAGTTGTGCAATAGTTGAGTCAAAGGTGTGGCCCGCTCTTATAGTGAAGAAAATAATCTTACCTTGAGTATAGTGCATGCTATTAGTATCGATGATCCATCCGAAGTCCGTTTTGAACACAATTCAACACTCACCTGAAAACAAAGAAGTAGTTTTTAAATATTTATAACCATAAACGATTGATTGGGTTTTTCATTCATAGATCTGTTAAGATATGATGATTAAAAATTTAATTAAAAGTACAAATTTACTTAACCAGAAAAACAACTATTTTGTAATTCAAACTTTACTCTCAATCGTTTACAACAGCTTTGGTCGGAAATGTTTTACAGAATTGAAATAAGCTTTTCAAATGATTTTAGACTCAAAGTGGGCCAAAGTATGAAAAGAATCACGCTCTATATACTTCAAAGCAAACATATTTCAAAACGAAAATCTGTAGACTCGTAATTGTAATAACTTTTAAAAATTAAAATGGTCAAATTTAAATAAAAATCTTTTCGTAACTCAAATTTTTTAAAGTTTAATATGTAAGCAAAGAAAGTTGAAACATAAATTTCACGAGACTAGGTTTGCTTGTACGGTGAAAGGTGAATATTCATGAAAATTTTAGTAACCGAAACATTTTTATTTGCTTAAAATAACTTACACAAAAAAATATTTTATTTGTTAATAAACGTATCAAACGTAATAACTTTTCTGGGAGAAATATAAATTAGGTATCATAAGGTTCTTATCATTAATTCTTTTCTTTACACGTTTCAGCTTTATATATTTTTTTTTAATCTAAAAGTTCTTAACTTATAACATCAACCACCTCTGAAAACCTCACGCACATACTTATAGGTTGCCAACTGGAACGCATAAATATCGCAAAACACAAAGTTATCGATACTGCTAAGCTGCCTTTATCGACTATACTTGACATCACTAGCAAAACGCTTATAACATGTCGGAACATTTTCAACTTTATCGCTACAGTTTTAGAGTTGAATTTCGAATGTGTAAGTGTTTTCCTAAGTGTAGATCGGCTCAGTATTGCATGACACAGTGACAGCCGTGCAGTGTACAAACTGCGTTTAATATTGTTAATCGATACATTCGCAGGGAATCTGAATACAAACTGCCCTTAAGCAGGGGACGAGACATTTTAGCAACGACTTGCGTCATACTATCAAATTCTATTATTACTTTGCCAGTTTTAGGATCGATTTTAGTATTCATAATGTTTTTCAACGACTTGATAGTATTCATATCTTTTATTAAAGTTTGTAGTAAATAAAATAAGATTTTAGATCCGTTTTACGTATGAAAATTGAATAATATTTTGCCATTTTGCATGAATAATTCCTGAGAAATATACAAATTGTTTACTTAAAGCGGGTATCTTTTTCTTAGAAAGAGTTATAAATAAACATGTGCGTTTAAGAGTGCATTTTGTGAATCAAAGGTAGCCAGTAGTGGAGTAGAGTAAAGAATAAAGTACAAGAAAAGTGGGTGAGATTGTTATATTACCTAAATTGGACTTTGAAACAGAGGAGAGAGCAAACTTAGATTGCAACCTCACGGGTGCCGAGCCGGAGATTTTCATCTAAATAAGTGTGTTTGATATTAGATAAAATATAAATATTTTATAACATTACATTAAATTTACAAAGTCATACATCACTAGTAATTTAAATGCGAAAATGGATGGATGGATTTTATTACATTACTCCAGAATGGCTCAAAGAATCTCGCTGAAGTTTAGCATAGATGTAGAACATAGTCCAGAATAATACACAGTCTACTAATCATTTTGTTTTAATTCTACGCGAACGGAGTTGCGGGCGTCAGCTAGTATAATGTTTAACACACAATCTTATCTAACTATACTAATATTATAAAGCAAAAAGATTTATATTTTTAGATTTTTGTATGCATTGAAATAACTCAAGAATTCTTACACCTATTAAAAACTACATTATCGCTAAGTAACATAGGCTATAATTTTTTATTTATTAATAAATATAGGTATTCAAATGGTCATTTACTAGTAAGGTTAGTATAATATAAAAAATGATGATTCAATTTTATTTAACGAGGCCTGTAAATAGGTTAAATGTGTAACAAATATATTTTATGGTAATGAACGCACGGCCCTGACTGGAAATCAGGAATGCGCCAGTTAAAACGACTCCCATGGCTACGATGCTAAATTACAGATGATATTCCGACGATCAGTCATGCGGATCACTCCTTTGGGAGTTCGTTCGCGCGAACCTCGCAACCTCTTTGAGATTTGCTTTAAATTTTGATTACCATATCCACAACTCGTGTACGATCTTCAGAATGTAACTGTTCTGTGATATAGATAATTTGTCGATCAGTCATTTAAATGTTAATTCAAAGAATGTACAAAATACAAAGTCTATAAATAGTTATAACTTAATTTTAAGGAACCAACTTGATTTCAATCAGATTAATAGATTACGTCGCTTAAAAACTAGATTTCAATCTCTACAATAAGTATACAACTTTTATATTACTTAAATTACAATCCTTCGAATGCTATTACGTTTTTCAAGTTCACAGGGCACACATATACGAGACATTGTCTAGTACAACCAGTATCAAGTACAATTAGCTCGGCCACGGCTGTCTCGCCGAAGCCGTACAATAGTAATCCGGTGTCAGACGTCTCGGACGCAACTTTTATTTCGCTATCTGTCGTTTGAGTCATCTACGAAAATATACGTTGCTATAATTGAAAAGCTAATAAAGCTTTTAATTTCAGGTGACACAAAGTTGGCAAAGTTTGTGTCTAAGTAGCTTCGTTATTGTCAATAAGCTTATTACATTTGGTCTCATGACCAGATCTGTCTACCCATCATCTCCCCTACCTTATCCTACTCCCGTAGGGTCGGCGCACCGGTTTTTCGTCCACTAAATAACTCTATCATCCGTCATCTCAGTCATCATTCCCTTCTTGATCATGTCACCTTTCACGCAATCCATCCATCTATTTCTAGGTCTACCTCTACCGGTGTACCCCTCCATATTTATAACTAAAGTCCTTGTTATACGCGATTCTTCTCATATCATGCCTATACCACGCTAAGCTTTTACTCCAGATCTGTCTACCCGTAGAACTTTTCTTATATAGACATCTAAGGTACCGACAGGTAATAAAGCATTTAATCCATTTTCTAATACAATATGAAGAGGCTCTCGATGTTATCCCGCGGGCTGCTCCAGCCATCTCATCACTCGTCAAACAAACACAGTTGATGCGAAGCGTACATTTTTGCTCCGACCAGCCTCCCATTATTACGGGCCACTTCAACGACTATCTATTTTATAGCGATCCTGACTGCCTGTCACACCGTACTTATTGGACGGTACGACGTACATTTTAATTCCGAAATTATGTGTAATTCGTATACATTTTAAGCTTGAAATTTCTCTTATGAAATATTCAAAACATTTTATGTTGCTTTTCATTATAAAATTACATTTAATGCACTCTCATAATTATTGCATTATTCTTTGGCATAAAACTCGCGAGCGCAGTTATAATGCTTCCATTTTCCCCACACCTTTTGTACTGGATCGCGCTCGAGGAATTAAAGTAAAATATTCACTTTATAGATGCAAAATCTTTATCTACATTTTTAATATTCTTGTTAGTAATTAAGTATGCTTCAGTGAAGTAACTGAGTGTAATTATTTTATTAAAGAGCATTAAGTAGAATCGGGAGTTTTTATATAAATCTGTGAAGGAGTGAAGGCAACTTATTGATTTGTTTTTGATTGCGTTCGTTGCGGTGTGATATGCGGCCGCATGCCTCGCTGCAGCATTCGGCAAACATTTACAATGCAGGCTCGTGTTTGTTCGCTCGCCGGCTTGTACTCTTCTTTACTATCAATGCCTGTAAGGATACTCGTATCTTTTATAATATTTGATATTTGAATTACTTTATATTTCACTAATGTTAACCGAAAAAAATCGAATCATCACCACATAGGTAAAGTAGTCATTAGATTCCAAGGTAGGACAATTTAACAGATTAAGCTTGGTATTTTTGTGTTAATTTAACCTTAAGTTTATCTAGAAAATAAGTACACGAAATAACCACAAAGTAGCTAAGGTGCTCTGTCAGAATGTTTTTATCCCAGTCTAAAGTTAAACGACGAAAGAAACTTGTTCTTTGAATTTTTTATACCTCAAAGCAGAAAAACATTCTCCGTTTCCATAAGTCTCGTTTCAGTTAGTATCAAGTTTACAACTCTCAGATTTAAAATGTTCATGTAGCAAATGTCGTCGACTGTTCTTTCTCACGACATCGCGCGTAAAACATAACTGCCATCTTAAGGAGAAATTGCCTTGAGTTATAAGATATAGCGATTAATAAAAGAGAAATATTTCAATGTTGTAGACACATAGAAAGTCGCGCCAGTGATGGGGACGTAAACTAGAAAAGATTGTATGTAGATGGCGACAAAGGTAGAAGAAGACCGAAAGACGTATGGATGAATTGTGTGAAAGAGGATATGCTTAAGGGAGTGGATTAAGATATGACGGCTGATAGAGATGTATGGAAGATCACATACTGTGCCGACCCTCCACAGGGATAAGGGCAAGTTGATGATGGTAGACATTTTGAGATCACTAGTTTATTCTACTAATACTTGGGATCATATTTTATTACAATTGACATGTACATCTAAATGTATAACAGCCCTTAAGTTTAACCTTATCGTTACTTTTTTAAACTAAGTATAAATGTTAATCTTTTACGCCGTTAGTTAAGTAAATTCTCTTTATACCGCAGCCTTCTAACACTTGCAACTTTCTTAAACTACCGACCGCAAGTAAAAGTTGCTATTTTTCCCATCTTAAGGCTTCTAATATCCCGGCTCGCCTCAGGCCCGTTGTCATTTGTCTGCCACGCTGTAGGCAAAGTTTGCATTCATGTTTGAAAACGCTACATTATATTCAACTCCCTTCATCGCCTACTTCGACTTGGCAACTCTGATAGACTACTGGCGATGTGGAAAATATCAAATATACGATTTTCCTAGACTAGTTTGGTATGAATTAAAGTGTAGTTAAGGTGTGTGGATTGTCAATTGTTTCGCAGCCAATTAAACTGTTTAGTTGCACAACTAAAAATCGAGTTGTATGCGGACCTTCAAATAAGCTCCTAGGAATCAATACGAGACTAAACAATTGTGCGTTAGTTTAGCATGAAACGATAATAATAATATGGAAGTCATACTGCACGTAGTCATTACTGATAATTGGAATACAAACAGTAGGTATAAATTTCCATTAAATTCCATCGTGTAAAGAAAACCGAGTAAAAACTGTCGCTGAAGGCAGCCGAGACTTCGGGGGCGAGAGGGTTGAGGTGAGCGCGGGGTGGGGAAGGCAGAAACAATGAACTGCCATAAATCAGCAACTTTAATAAAGCCGAGCATTTCCGCGTGACGACAACTCGCGGCGACTCTCGCTGAATGGGCCTGTATTGTTAGTTTCGTGGTTGCGGTATTTTAGCTGCTCCTCATCAGGGAACCGTTTTGTTATTTAGCATTTACAAGTTCCAATTAACGTGCTTATAAGACAAAACATAATTTAATTACAAAATAAGCGTCACATGTTACAGCATAAAATAAAACAACTTTCGCCCGCTACTTCAGCGCGAAATTAATAAAAAGAAAAAAACAAAAGTAGCCTATATGTTTTTCCAGACTATCCTCTACATCTATGCCAAATTTCATCGAGATCCGTTCAGCAGTTTAGGCTACAAACTTTAACGAATATCCATCTAAACTTTCGCATTTATAAAATTAGTAAGATAGTATAAAAATCTTCAAACTTACTTCTTATCCACTTCACACGTTAAACGTAAGAGAATCTATTCGATCTAGTAATGGAACTATCTAGAACGATTCTAGATTCACATTGCGGTAATAAGAGTCATAGGAATGTTCATATTATGCAAAACTATTTTGTCTAGGCCGGTAGATGCGTCCACTTTGCACTGAAAAAAACTCAATTCTCACTCTCACGGCAATTCAAAGCTACTAACAAAAATGCAAAGGATTTTTTTCTTGCATACAAGGTTTCACGTCTGCAAGGTTCTCTCGAGGGCTTTTTGTAAGGACGTCTGTGGGTTTCCTTCAGCGAATTAACTGGGAAATTCCTAGCGCCGTTAAGATTAAAGCATAGCCCGAGTGGCTTGTTTTCGTTTAAATTTACGGTAAATCTTAGACTTTTAAATGCTTTTTGTATTTAAACACAGTTAGTTTTATTCACAAATTTATTATTAAGGACGGTTTATACATTAGATGTTGCAAATACTATGACAGAGATAAAAGATTTCATATCAAGAAAAAAACTGGAACACGTTTACACAAATTCGAAGTGTGCTACATTATTCAGTATATCGCATTATGCAATAGGTTAGTAAGTCTCAAAATCAATATATCTGTTGTACGAAAGGCTTCTGGGCGCTTCGCTATAAATATTTAACGAGATGACGACTGCTTGTTGCCGAAAAAATATCTTTAATGTATTATTTTATTTTTGATACGAGTAATCGATTTAAGCCAGCCCTTTTTCACGAAATCCGTTGAGTATAAATGGATTACAGAGAACCCGTGTTTAACCTTTTTCTAGAACATACCAGATATTATCTATTCTATTATAATAAAGCGTAAACACACACTTCTTTGTTGCCTAAGATGTCAGCAATTACAGCATATTTTGAATAATTATTTTCTTAATAAAAAGCCCTACACTTACGTCATGCTTTAGGCTATATATTTTCACGCCATTAAACTAAGGGGGTAAATATTGTAGATAAAAACCCTAATGTGGGAAAGAGATCATAAGTTGCTGCCAACATCAAGAAAGCAAAATTGCCATAGTAAGGAAATTGGTATTTTGACATTTGCAATTGATTATTTGACACATGTAAACAATAAAATAACATTTTCATAAGTTTATGCGGATGAAGTCGCAGGGAAACAGCTAGTACATATATAAATTTAACTATACACCTAACTATATTTATTTGTACTTCCCAGTATAATAAAACCATACAGTCAACCTCATAATATCCAATACGAGCTTCCCATACAAGCTGACAGCAAGACACGTCCCTCTGTCGGCCATAAATATCTACTGGTGAGGTTGAAGACTGCTTATGATTTCCCCAGTGACGTCACAACATCAGTCACCAAACCAAGTATACACGACCTTGGAATACATACCGCATACACGCTTATATCAAGGTCATTCTTACAGAAGTATTAGAGAAGTTCAAATACTTGAAAATTCTGAGTTACAATTTACCATGTTGCATGTGCAAGTTTCCGCATTCGAACATCTCATTCCGAAGAACAAATAGTACAATAAAATTTTCGACGCAACACAGACGCTGTTAATCAGCATTTCTAAATGTTAACTCAAGAGTTGTGGAACTTAATTAGAAAGTTGTAGGCGCATGAGACACTAGCAAATGCGATGTAGGCTTCGTGTTTGAAATAATTTGCTCGTGTGCCGTTTGTGGCTTCAAATGTTAACTTGTAGGGGAGTAATTTGATTACTTAATACGAAGAGAAAATGTTTAAAACTAGAATTTTAACAAGGGATGTATTCATCTGAACAATCTTACTAATATTATAAATACAAGAGTTTAGATGGATGGATAGATGTTTGTTAGACTTTGGCATATATGTAGAGCATAATTTGAAAGAACACATAGGCTACTTACTTTCTTTTTTTTTCTACGCGAACGGAGTCGCTGGCGCTAGTTCTTTCTATAAATGGAAATCACGTTAATTCAATTGCTAACGATTCTACGCGTTGCTAGTTTAAGAATATATATAAATGTAGCGGTGACAGGTAATCAATTTGTCAGAGACATCTCTCGGCGACGTCACTCGGCCGTCACTTGCCTCGCTTAAAACAACTGCAGCCGATAACAGCAATCTCGCATCCGTTTCCGCCACACAAGACGACAATGACAGCTAAAAAAATTAACAATAGACTTTAAAGTTTTGCATAATAGCTAATAGTTAGACACCACACGTTTGAATGCAACCATTTATTAGAACAAAATAAAGATCAAGAAGTTAAACTATACATTATAGATCTGTTTATCATAGTCTTTTGACTCTAATATGACATAACTTATTTATAAAATAAACTGATATGTTAGTGACAGAAATGTTTTATTTGAACAACATTTTGAGGTCAAGTTCAATCAGCAACACGAAGCCTAATGAATTCATTAGACGACGCGTTTAATTTTACTCCATTATTGGATTAATTCAAAGTAATATCATTTGATAGAAACTAAATAGAAGGCAATTTGTTGAAATATTGTCTAAATAATAAATGAATTAAATCAATTATTTTCCACTTGTATAGTTAGATTAATTTTAAGCTTCATGTTGATTTAAAATAAACAACTATGACAAAAGACTCTACCGAAATCATCTTACTAACATTACAAATGCGAATATTTAGATGGATGGATAGATGTTTGTTAGACTTTGGCATATATGTAGAGCATAATTTGAAAGAACACATAGGCTACTTGCTTTCTTTTTTTTTCTACGCGAACGTAGTACCTGGCGCTAGTTCTTTCTATAAATGGAAATCACGTTAATTCAATTGCTAACGATTCTACGCGTTGCTAGTTTAAGAATATATATAAATGTAGCGGTGACAGGTAATCAATTTGTCAGAGACATCTCTCGGCGACGTCACTCGGCCGTCACTTGCCTCGCTTAAAACAACTGCAGCCGATAACAGCAATCTCGCATCCGTTTCCGCCACACAAGACGACAATGACAGCTAAAAAAATTAACAATAGACTTTAAAGTTTTGCATAATAGCTAATAGTTAGACACCACACGTTTGAATACAACCATTTCTTAGAACAAAATAAAGATCAAGATGTTAAACTATACATTATAGATCTGTTTATCATAGTCTTTTGACTCTAATATGACATAACTTATTTATAAAATAAACTGAGATGTTAGTGACAGAAATGTTTTATTTGAACAACATTTTGAGGTCAAGTTCAATCAGCAACACGAAGCCTAATGAATTCGTTAGACGACGCGTTTAATTTTACTCCATTATTGGATTAATTCAAAGTAATATCATTTGATAGAAACTAAATAGAAGGCAATTTGTTGAAATATTGTCTAAATAATAAATGAATTAAATCAATTATTTTCCACTTGTATAGTTAGATTAACTTTAAGCTTCATGTTGATTTCAAATAAACAACAATGACAAAAGACACTACCGAAATCATCTTACTAACATTACAAATGCGAATGTTTAGATGGATGGATGTTTGTTAGTGTTTGTAGCCTAAACTGCTGAACAGATTTCGATGGAATTAAGCATAGATGTAGAGGATAGTTTGGAAGAACACATATGCTACATACTTTCGTGTTTTTAAATTCAACGTGAAAGGAGTCGTTATTGTTTTGTTTTCATTGTTCACAGTTCCTGTCATCGTTCTCCATCGATCTTTTGACATAAACGGTAGGCGTTTAAAAAACCCAACACATTAGAAAGCAGTGTTCATTGAATCGGTTCCCTCACCGAACTCTCGGCACGTCTCGCCACGGTGTACGTTAATATGTGGTACGTGCGCCGCGTGCGTGATGGACGCGTATCCAACGTGGGGGACTTGTCGCGACTTTATTCTCATCCTGATTGTGTCGATGTGAGTTGCTTCATATCGTATAACTTCCGAGAATATTCCATTTTGTATACAACATCTTATAAAAAAATTAGAGATATTCTGAAATAATTGGCACCACAACAAAAGCTAATGTTGGGCTGACTGGAGTTTTGTTTCCATTATACAACTAAAGACAAGAATCTTAATAAAACGGATAATGTAAACACATTCTAAGGCACACGGGAGCAATATTGACTATCTGAATGTTCTATGTAAAGCGATCCCCTTCACTTATAGGTCCCTCTGTACATAAATAAGCTATGAAAGAAATTGATAGCGATGATTGATTGGAAAGTTGTGCGATGAACCCCTTGCATCTCGCGTGTTTTGGCATGGATAAAAAGATTATATAACTAAAAACGATGTACAAAGAGTTATTCAGGCCTTTTAGGTTAAGCAAAATGTTGACAACTTATTCATGTATTCGTGTAGAATCAGCTTTATGTGTTTCTTATTTGTTATGTAAATGTTTGTTATGAATTTGAATTCGATTGTTTCCAGGTACAACGTTATGCTCCTCTCGAAAGACCATCAACATATTTCAGAAAGGATTACATAAAACATAAAAAACCTAAGAGTAATAAGGAAAACGTACTTGCATAACACGCACTTGACTTTGTTCGTAGGCTTTTAACACGATCTGCAACTATCCATAACCTGAATAAACCAATAAAGACTCATAAACAAAAGTACTGCATTCAAAAATCTATCATACGCAATTGTAACAAGGTTTAATGTTATCTAAACTGTCAAAGATTGATACGGTGTTAACGTGTGTAGGAACTGTCAAGTGTCAAATGCTGTCCATTATGAGGCGATGGAGAAATGTCAAGAACTTAGACACGCTTCATCGGAGCTTTTAAACAACGACCAGCTTTTGCTGTATTCCACAGTTTATTTTTATGTCACTGACCATTTATACCATTTATGTAGCTTCTCTTATCGACTTAATGTGCTTAGTGAATGCACATTTAAATGATGACTTGCTTTACTTTTGGCTTTTATCTAATGATCACGGTTGATTTATTAAACTGTGATTGAACGTGTTTGGGCGTTGATTTGAAAATCAATTCGCTTAATTGATTCAATTTATATCTGTCAAAGATTTAGTATCAAAGTTTCAAAGCTTGTCATTAACGTAAAAACTGTAGAAATTACGCAACTTTTTTTTATATAAAACTAAAAATTGTCAAAAAAAGCCAATAGGAGAGTAAACCTCGGAAGATTCCCTGTTTGGCTTGTCGAGAGTTATTCCACTCCGCTTGTAAATTGTTCCTGTTTAGCGCTCCCTTTATTTTTCACCCAAATTAAATTAAGATTTCACAAAGTCCGCGTGAAGGATTCCTCGGAGCGAGGCCGAGTCACCGCTGACTGGATGGCCCTGATCCTTATTGCGTTTACGGGGAATTTCTCGCCCCCTTGTTTCGCGGGTGACAAAATAAATTTGCTACATTCAGCTTGAATATGGTTTCTTCTATCTACACCCTTCAATTTAATTTTTAAATACACATTTTTATGATGAATGGTTTGATGCCTTTTCGTTGTGATTAAATGTACTTTTGTTAACCATTTTCTAAAATATTTTTTAACTTAATTTAATGTTATTATGATCCTATTTAATATTCCAATTTCCTCACATTTCTGGAGACATTTAGTTAATTAACAGTGACCTTTTTACTCATACTAAATAGAAAATAGCTATAATTTGTAACGAGAAAAACCATCCGAGGATATTCAATCAACTTTTATTCTTTTGGAAATATCGGTACGAATACAAAGTGTTAGTAGGAACAAAGCTATTGAAATAGTGTCAACAGGAATGGGGTGTTGCGATGTTGCGACGTATCCCATTCATAGTCCCCTTTGATAAAGTTAGTTCGTGTCCGATGCACAAAGTCAGCCGGACGTCGTCACATTGAGGGACCTAAAAACATTTGCAGATAGATTTATGTCACGCGACGTCCATTGTGATGGCTTTATTAAATGGCGTCTTATCGCGTTTGTTTAGTTTTATTTATACTGTCGTGTTATTTGTTTACCTTCTTGCAATGAAAATTAAATTTTCAATGATGAAGGTTGAAGTAAAAGATGTTTGTATTTCATCATCACCAGCTCACTATACGTCCTAACTGAGGGGCTTGGAGCCTACCCTAATAAGGGCTGACTAGGCCATAGTCAACCACGCTGGCCCAATGCGGGTTGGTTGACTTCACACATATCTTTGAATTTTTTTGCCGATATGTGCAGGTAGGTTGCTTCACGATGTTTTCCTTCACCGTAAGAACGTCGGGTAAATTATGTACATATGAAAATTCGAAAAATCGAAAATCACATTGGTACGGCGGGATTAAAACCCAAGACCTGTAGATTACAAGTCAAGTGCTTAAACCACTGAGTCACCGACGCTCTTGTTTGTATTTATGCTAATTGAATTCTTAAATTTTCGGTTCTTACTCGTCGTATTTAACACAACATAAACCTAAAAGTAACAATACGCCTAGCACGTTAATATAGCAATAGCAATAATTTCGATTTCTAGTCAATATTTAGTTTTGCAATACTAATAGAAACTTTTCTTATCTTTATGTTCCACAATTGCTCCGAGTAAAACCGGCTTTTCACCGGGAAAATTTCATTAAAAGTAATACGTTTTATTACACATTGGAAACGAGCTGGCTGACCTTGGCAAAACATCAATGTCACAGCGAACAGTCAAGGTGACCTTGACTTATTTATACATTGACCGCTCAAGGTCACTGGGTTAACAGTCTTGTATTTTTTAATGTTTCGCTGTTTTTATAATTAGGGCGTAAAAACTGAAACAGTATTATAGATATGTATGAAATTATATTAATATATGGACGTCTACTCTTATAATAAGAATTATGAAATTGCTAAGTTTTTATTAATATTAAAACGGACAAAATAATTTAATTCCTTAGATTAAAACTGTGTTTTATCATCTTACTAATCATATTAATATAGTGCAAAAGTTTGGATGTATGGATGGATCTTTATTAGAGTTGACATATAGAGGATAGTCTGGAAGAACACATAGGATGCTTTTGCGGAGTTGCGGACGAAAACTAGTGCATATAAATTATGCGAACGTTTTCTTTCCTATTACAATTAAAATCATGTTTGTTTTTAATTTAAATATTTTAATAAATAAAAACTTTCTTGCCCTTCAAAATTAAAGTCAAGGTTATTTGTTTCTGCCAGCAAACGATTCCGTACAAAATGTTCAGAGATATACAATTTCATAACAAAATCTCGAATTTCGACCTCATTTCCTAACAGCTGTTGTTATTTTTACAAATTGACTTCGGAATTTCATTCAATGCGAGGGAGAAGTTCCGTATTGAGGAAGAATTTTAAATTTGTTTAGAATTTTTTCTCATAATCTCACCCCCGAAGTATGTAACGAAGTTTGGAGTGCGGTGAGAGACAAATTCGGAACAATTGACTGTCTTTTATGTTAATAAACAAACACAAAACATAAATAGTTAATACAAAACATAGATTCTCTTTTAGAGTAGATAGTACAAGTATATGGTCCCTTGATAAGCAGTATCCTTACATAAGCTGAATTATAGTGTCTTTCAAAAGGAGGAGGTGACGCATAGAGTGAATATTTCCCTTCCCTTTGCATCCCCACCTTTAAATCCACGGCCGTCCTACCCTTTTCTTATAAGAGAAGTGGATTAAATAAGGCCTCTAGCACATACTCGTACATCATCAGTCAAAACGCAGAATTACTACCACTTGACGTATGTCTTCTGTGTGGTCATATTGGACCGGAGAGCTGCCCATTTATGCAACAAATATTAAAGGCTTTTGTTACTAAATAATCAGTAGCTTTTGTTTTTATTAGTTAGATATAATCTTTGTTTACAAAGGCTTTCAACTGCTGTCGAATTATACTGAATTTCATCTCTCTATTGGTGTAGCGACATCTAGCGACAACGTATTTACTTTTGTATGTGAATTTACCCATTTCAGTATAATACCCCTGTATGCCTGTTACGTTCTCAAAGATAGCAATGATAACGGAAATCCTTGCTGGTGAGCCATAAAATGCGCAATTCAGTTACGCACTGCTTACTCGGCTGAAAAAGTCATCTACCGTAAACCGACACCATTTTTCACACCTGATGTACCACATTCATGTTAGAATACACCAATAAAATGGTAAGAATCGACCCCTGCATATCGAATGAAATTTATTTCTAATACCGTCCCCCATTTGTCGCGGTTGCCATGGTGACGGGAGATGATTTATCTCCGTCTTCGCATCTCGTCATCCACTTTCTATTGTTCTCGTTATGTGTTCTGATTTCACGTATTACGCTTTGTGTTCCAACAATACATTTCGGAAGAATAATAAATTAATGAATCTTTGAACTCGAAACATTAGCTAAACAATACTATTGTAAAGCTTTTACTTAGACACTTGTCACGACTAATTTCAGTAATTTAATTTTTTTTTAAATACATCAAAAACGCAAATCAAATTCATCATTACAGGACATTGTTCGTAAGACACGGGTTTCTTACCACGATTTACTAGTTTTAGCTCCCGATATTTCGGCACAGTTACATGCGCCATGTTCACGGGCTGACTGAAGTGATGCGGTAGTGTGAGAAAAAAAAAAAAAAAAAAAAAAAATTACACGAAGCCATATCGATCTACTTTTCTCCTGATACGGCGACCACTACTATTATTGTTCTCGTTTTCACTAAAGTCCACACTAGCTGTTTTCTGTCGACAAACTACACTCACGGTGTCCACACTTATGCGCTTACTTGAAGTTGGCTGCTGTCCCGTTTTGCTGTAATACTGGATTACTGGATTGGTGGTAAGAAACCCGTGTCTTACGAACAGTATATTTGTAAAAACCACGACAGTTTAAAGTTATATATTACAGGACATTGTTTATAGTTTAACAAACTTCATTGAAAATCAAAAATTATTCTAAAAAAATTATCATAATGCAGATAATATACCTTTTACAAAATACTGTCTACCCACCTACGTAGGAAAAAAGCTTGCAAGTTGATGGATTGCTCTTTCCTTATTAACGTCCATACAAAGACCTCTTGTGGCATGCTTGTTTCGCAAAAAGGTTGACCCAGTAAGCCTCTTATACTAAATGTTTTACTTACTATGCGAATAAATTATAAGGCTAAAATATATTTACATTTATGAGCAGGTTTTTAGCTATGTACGATTTATTATAAATATACTAGCTTTCGCCTCCGACTTAGATGGAATTGACAATAAACAAAAGTAAGTAGCCTATGTGTTCTTCCAGACTATCCTCTACATCTATACCAAATTTCGTTGAAATCCGTTCAGCCGTTTAGGCTACAAACTATAACAAACATCCATCTATCCATCGATCCATCCATCTCAACTTTCGCATTTATATTACTAACTAGCTGTTGCTCGCGACTTCGCCCGCCTGAAATTAAAATAATAATAATAGCTTATGTTACACACCGAAAAATTACCTTTCTAATGGTGAAAGAATTTTTGAAATCGGCCCACTAGTTTTTGAGTTATTATACATACAAAAATCCAAAAATACAAATTTTTCCTCTTTATAATATTAGTATAGAATAGTATAGATAAGATTGAAAAAAATATGTTTACTAAGTTAGAATGACGGGAGGAAGATAATTAGATGAGGTAGGGTATGGATTTTTCCAGTCTATCACCTACTTTGTCATTACCTTAACCACGTTCACTGCTTAATCGTTTAGTGAAATAATTCCCCAAAAATCTAAGCATTTTGTGATACTAAGCATGGGTTACAAACATTTGTATATAAACGCTACAATATTATTTGAACTACATAACTGTAAGTGAAAGCGAACGATTCAAATACAGTTATTTATTACAGTAAAATATAATTTCACACAATAAATGGCATGGCAACAGAAACCATTCTAAATGGTATGCGGCTAGGCGTGGAATGGACAGGAATTTCTTATCCCGTCAACAGGAATATAAATTATCTTACATCAACCCTTTGCTGACGAGATTCAGTTGTTTTCAACAGCAAAAGCTTGTACCAACCTTCATATTAAATTCACACTAGTCAAGCAAGTGCACGTCTTTGTATAACGCTCAATTGTTGTGCGATTGTCGATTGTTTCGCAGCCAATTCGACTGTTTAGTTGCACAACTAAAAATCGAGTATGCACACCTGCAAAGCGAGAATCAACAGTTGTGCGATAATTTAGTCAAAGGGCGCACGCTCAGTAAACTAATAAGTCTTGGCAATTTTATGAAATGTAAATTGATTTCATATTTCACGTTACTAGTAAATTTTAAGTAAAGAGACAACTGCCCGTAATGAACATAATCCGGGGAAGCGTTGCACCGTACAAACAAAACGTTTCCCATCCATCAAAATCAACGCCATAGTGCAATACTCTCATAATAGTGTTATTCATAATTTGTCGCGCGCCGTTCGGGGGCCGGCAGCCGCTATAAATTACGAACACGCTATCAATCAAGCACCACACGGGACTGTTTGAAATTAACTTTAGATCGAATTTAAGGATTTACTTGATACAGATTGCACAAATATTTATATCATTTATCACGTATTACATTCTGTTTGTAAAAATCATCATCATCAACTTGCCCTTATCCCTTACGGAGGGTCGGCACAGTATGTGCTGCTCTTCCATACATCTCTATCAGCCGTCGTAGCTGAATCCAATCCTTTCTTAAGCATATCCTTTTTCACACAATCCATCCATACTTTCTTCGGTCTTCCTCTACCTTCAAATATTCTATATTGTTTTTTACAAACAATATAGAGATTATAACCTTTATTTCAACGTCTAATGCTGGGTTGCTGAAGTTACCATTTTTATTTTCAGTCCTAGTGATTCATTCATGTTTATTTGATATAAGTTTCAAAAGAGCAAAACTCAAGTTACGTAATTCTGAAACGCAATTCATGAACTTATCAAACCAAAAACACTAACGAATGGTCAAAAGTAGCTGGGAAACCGGCCGTAAGTAACGTTTTCTAACTAAATGTACGCGAAAGGAAGTACGCGATTACTCGTGACGCATGAGGGCGCTAAGTTAAACGTTGCCCGTTTTACCTGAAAAATGTAAAGAAAGCAAAACATTAGTCGAAACGTAACAAATGCACTGACCTACGTGAGGTGAAGGCACAAACAAACGGACGGAATCCGGCAGCGAAAAGAAAAACGATAAATTTTGTTAAAACGCCGGCAAAAACCGTAGCAGTGTTTAAGGCGAGCTAGTCACGTGTATTTCAAATAAGTTATGATTGTTTCATCATGTCTACACTATAACAATTAAACAAATTGAAAAAAATATTGTGTAGTATGGATAAGATTATTTAATATAGTAATGACAATTCTGACAATTTTAATCTTAATATTATAAATGCCAAAGTTTAGATGGTTGTTTGTTTGTTAGAGTTTGTAGCCTAAACTACTGAACGGATCTCTATGAAATTTGGCATAAATGTAGAGGACAATCTAGAAAAACACATAGGCTACTTACTACTAGATAAAAAAACACAGATGTGAATATTACTATTTTTTTTATTATTCTATATCTGTATAATATTCTGTATAATTGCTATTTTAATTTAGTCATTCAAGTATTATCTCAAAAATAATAAAATAAAGTAAAACACTATAATCAGTAGATAGATATATAGTATCGTGTATGGCAAGCCTAAACGCACTAATTAACCTTCGTTCCGAAACACATAAATCGACTCAAACTCTACATTCTTCTTCGTTACTCTTTGCTGTTTGTAACATATTTTTTCTTAAATTCCTTAACGCTACATTATTTAGAAATAACGAATTCTAATCAGTCGCTAGACTTAGCAATTAATAACATTTCTTTTAAAATAGCTTTCGTCTAATTTAAAAAAGAAGTCTATGTGTTCTTCCAGACTATACGATGGCTTACTTCGTATCAAAAAATTATTAGATGGATGGATGTTTGTTAGAGTTTATATATAATATATATTCTAGAATATATTCTACATCTATGCCAAATTTCATCGAGATCGGTTCAGCAGTTTAGGCTACAAACTATAAACATCCATCCATCTAATAATTTTTTGATACGAAGCACGAAACAATTTACGTAAATTGGTATATTCTAATTGGAGATCAACAAAAACCTGAAATCGGTAAGATCGGTTTAGTTATGTATCAAAGCATTTAAAAATAATTCTATAAAATCCAACATGAACAAAGATTTGTTTCAATTATAAATGTTAACATGATATTTTGATGTTCAGTTGAATTCCGTATAAACTCAGATTATACCGAAAATAAAGGAAAGAATTTTTAAATCGTATTTTTCGCCTTTTGACGTGAAACGTTAAAACCCGCTCTAAAGCAAAAGTCGAAAAGGCTTTCATTAAAACTAGACTAGTTATTTTTTTTCTTGGTAAAAGATGACCTTATTCCGCGCTGTTCCGAGATTCCATAGAAGGTAATGGTCTCTATTCACTGCGTGTGTGCTGTAAAGGCTACCTAGAGCGATTTCTGAGTTATTTTTATGACCTTTTGATGTTTGTATAATAGTTTTTTAATAAGTTAACATAAAAGAATTCATATAAATAGTATTACACATATTTTAAAGCCTAGTGCCAAATATAACTAGCTACATCAGATATAGATTAGGCACAAAAAATGCTACTTTGGCCTGCGACTTCGTTCGCGTGGGTTTAAAAAAACAAAAGTAAGTAGCCTAAGTTTTCTCCCAGACTGTCCTTTATGCCAAATTTAATAGAGATTCCTTCAGCAGTTTAGGCTACTCTTACCATCCATCGAACTAAAATTTGGCATTTATAATATCAGTAAGATAAAAATCCTAAAGGAGTATTTGACCTACTAAGCGAGATGAGATGAGACATTAAATGTCAATTAATGTAACTAGCTTGTCTATGAGTATAACAAACATTTAAGGGTGTCTAAGATCAGTCATTAAAACAAGCGAGGAAAATAGCTGTTTGGTAGAATTTACGCGGCGCGATGTCTGCTATGGCTCAGCTAATTGGTCGTGAGGCGTCGCCCGGCTCCTGATTGCACCCTTAGGCTACCATAGTCCTGGCCGTAAGTGGATATCTTTGTTTTTATTTCCATGCTAGCTCGTTGTTTGCGGTTGAGTTGTTTAAATTGATGTTCAGCTTCAAGTATGGGAACTTTACTACTCTTTAATATAAGACAATAATGTTTTTTTGCTATGTATTTAAGTAATGATACTCTTGTAATTAAATAAAAAGTTTAATTTGCAGTTTATAAAAATTAATACCACTAGCGCCATCTCTTGTCAGAGTTTTGTAATTACAGTCCCAATTTAGTGAAGACGGAATAATTGATGTAAATTCAGATTTACTAGCAAATAATTGGTTAAAGTTAGACATAAATTATTATAATAATTCACATTTATAAATATTATTTTTATCTACTGCATCTCGTTTTAAATGAAAATATAATTACATATTTAAGTGAACAATTTTCTTAGTAATTTTCACACACTATAATCGTGATTTTTGGTGAGTGACAAATTCTAAAAACATTAGTCAAATCCATCCTTAGATAATTATTTTCTAACATCAACGTCGACCCTTTTGGCATATTTAAATTTATCTTTTCTATAGCTTTGTAACATAATATTCCCAATTTAAGGAACAGGATTGAAATTACCTCAATACGTAAGTCGGATGATTATATAGGGGACTAGCTTCATGTTGCATTGCCCTTCTTTTATTAATACTTGCTAATATAAGGGGAGGTCGGCTAATTTCTTTGAGTCCCTCGACTATTATTACCTAACTTTCATATAATATTCGAGATTCTTACCTGATTGGTTTCATAAGAGTATTGATCTACAATAATACGGAGGGTTGATGTATGAAAAATAATAATAAACAGAGAAAATATGCCTAATTTTGATTCCTAGAAGTTGATTGTTTAAACTTAACCTCAAATTAAATCAAAATTACCAACAATCTTAATCCTGTTATTCCTTTCTATACAAACCCTAAAATAACAATACGAAGTATAGCAAAGCTAAATTAGATACTAATTATACTGCCAAAGAGTTCAAATTCGTTTGTAGATTGTCTAAGTATTGTGTAAAATGAAGGTAATCTAATTAAACTCGCAGCAGATTAATGGGGTGACAATAATCTTAGGCCATCGTAATACGGCCGGGGATAATCCTGAATTTAATCAGTAAAATCGGCAGATTTAGGGTGTTTATAAAAATGAAAATCGAATGCAACTGAACGACAAAATATCTTATCTGTGGAATTTTAATTAAATACATTGTTAGCTTTTTAATCCTATTTGTCGACAAGAATGTTTATTTAAAAAAAAAAAAATGAATTAGGAACTTGGTTTGGCTATTCAGTTGTGACGTCATATTTTTCGTACAACTTTGTAATCGCGCCATTTTTATTCTCGTATTCCTGTTTCATTCTACGTGTAATAACGCTTCGAAATCATATCAAAATTGTAACATAATTTTAGGGTCTTTTATAATGGAGCTCGTATGAGGGGCTCTATTGTGTTTTGGCAGACGTTGGGTAATTTACAAAATGTAACTTTGCACGGCAAAGGGTCTGTGGAACATGAATAGTTACGTTTCATTGTGAACTACAAATTATTGTAATTTGGATACTTTCAAAGGGGACAGGGGAAAGACTGTTAAAAAAAACGTCGACGGCAGATGACAATATAAATAGCATTTGTTGAAATGTTCATTAGAAAGTTTTCGAACGATTTAAATTTTGTAATTAGTTAAAAATTGCAGTTGAAATAGAAGTAGTTGGCAGATTGCCAGATGTTTTTTCATTTAAAAATTATGGACATGGTGTTATTGTACTAATTATATTTTGTTATTTTATCACATGGTGATTTAAATAAACGAAACGTCATTTGTACTACTACTACAGGTAAAAGTTGAAACTGTGTTTTGGTAGATTTTGGTTTCAAGGGCGTTGACTTTATTTTGTCTTACTAATATAAATGCGAAAATTTAGATGAATAGTTTCTTTTGATTTATTTAATTCCACGAGTTAGGTATGTTTTATAAGTGTTCCTAGATTCCTAAACTATCAAACGAATTAACTATTATAATACTTGTAATGTGAACAACGCGTGCAAAATGTTTGTTTACAAACATTGGGTAGGTCCATATTATGATAACGGCTAATAAACCAACAAAATCAAATGTTTATTTTACGTTATAATTTCACATGAATGAAAAATATTTATAATTTAAGAAAAAAATTATCAAAAATATTTTGAAGTGAAAAAAGAAATTAAAATTAAGACGCATTTAAAATTAATAGCATTAAAAATGATTTGTCGATTTTTAAAATGAAAAAGATTTTTATATTTAAAAATGAAGCAGCATTTAAAAATAAAATCATTTTTAATTCTATTGTTATTTGATGTTCCAATGAATGAAAATTATTTAACATTTTTGTGTTTTATTTAAAAAATACGATTTAAAATTAAAATGTTTTATTAATTTTTATAATTTTAAAATATTTGTGAATTTATCGAATTAAATATTTTTATTTGAGGTAATTATAAATACCAAAATAGATTTTTGTATTTAAAATGAAGGGACATTTAATAAAAAATCTTTTATGTCGGACGAATAAAAATCATTTAGAAATGTTTCTTACAATATTGTTCATTGAATAATTAAAAACTGTTCCTATATATTCTTGCTAATATTATAAATGCGTTTATAGATTGATGGATGTTTGTAGCTTAAACAGCTGAATGGATCTAGATAAAATTAGGCATAGATGTACAGGATAGTCTGAAGAGGAAGTCTACTACTTTTGATCCCAGAAATAGTTACGGTTGCCGTGGGATGTATTAATTTTGATTTATCACGTTTACTTGATTATGCCGCCATTGGATCAACATCTCTTATTAAAATTTGACACAGACATAAAACAAAATCTGAAGTATCACATGGGATACGGTTCTTGAAAACTGCGACGTTCCCAAAGGTGCGTAGTTTTTCTTCATAGGTCGTATGTTTAATATTGCGGATGAAGTCGCGGGCAACATCTAGTATAGGTATAAAGCTACATATAAGTTACAATTACATGAGTAACGCCGCGTGTCCGAGTGCAGCCACGGCCTTATTTCCACAAATTATCAGCCGACTTAAAGCCGGGTGACAGTCTGTACCCCATAAAGGCGCGAATGATGGATGGCTCCGTGTGTCATCGCGCCAACAAATAGGGGTCGGCCATTCAACGGGGAGCGCGACTGCTCGTTATTGTGTTAAAATCAATTTGGCTCATCCCTGACGCCTCGGCCAGTGATTGAACCATATCGATGTTTTTATATCGATAGATTTATTAATTGTATTAAAACGTATGTAATTTCAGATTTAGTAAATAAGTGCAAAAAGTATTTATTTTCTCAAATAATGTAAATGTTTTAAATATAAGTTTAAATCTCTTTAGTAAAATAGAATGAATATTACGTACTAATACGATAATAATCAGTGTTTATGTATTCTGCAGTAAAGTTTTAAGTTAAAACAATTACGTAACCCCATAACCGAACAATTAACTTTAATTTTTAATATACACACGCGCATACTAACGACAGAATTACAGGAGCAATAAACACGTGTAACCTTTGTGGTATTGTAGTAATGTTGAGATGTAGAAACGTTCTTTAATACTGAAAAACTTATCACAGATTGAAGTGTTTTTCATTTTACAATGTGAGTCTATATGTATACTTCTATACTAATATTATAAAGAGGAAAACTTTGTATTTTTGTATGTATTGAAATAACTCAAAAACTACTGGGCCGATTTTAAAAATTCTTTTACCATCAGAAAGGTAATTTATCTGTGATTAACATAGGCTATATTTTATTATTACTAATGTTTAGGAACTATTAATAAACAGCGTGATTCTGGACGCCGGCGTTAAAAATTTGTTAAACTTTAACTTTTCTCGGCTTACACTGCCTAATTATTAATACCTATATTAAAAAGTTAAAGTTCAAATAAAAATTTGTGTTTGGGAAAGTCTATACTTTTGAAAACTTTAGTTCAAAATGGTATTATTTATCGATAAATGTAATATGATTGCTCATCACTATGAGGTACGCCCATTGTCGATACGAAAAATAATAGTTTTTAGGGCTTTCTACCCCATGGGTCGTCACTAACCAAAGTAAAACGATCACATGACAGAAATCAGCAATAACAGAAAATTTTGCTAATACGAGACGACCCGGTTTTTTTGGCTTTGGTTGTTTTTTATGTATGAAGATCCGGTTGCAATTTAATAGGAACTTTGTTGGTTTTTATAATAAATGTTTTGTATAGGGACAATATCGATAGTATAGCGTATGCTTTTTTAAAGTAATTTATTTGCGATGCTTTTAAAACATCGTTTAGATCAGACACCTAAGACTAAATTATCGCATAACTGTTGTGCGGTTGTCGATTGTTTCGCAGCCTTCAACTGTTTAATGACACAACTAAATATCGAGTAATGTGCACCTTCAAATAAACTTATAGGAATCAAAGCGTGACTAAACAATTGTGCGATAGTTTAGTCAAAGGTGTGCGCGCTCTTAAACAGAGAGTTCTTAATTTTGTCACAGTATAAAAAATGTTTTTAGTTCTTTTATCATACTAATTCACTTTTAAATGTAAAAATAAGTATTTGTATTGGAATTAAAAAAACTTTTTTTAATTAACCACAGATCTAAGAAAACACGCACACAAAAGTGATTCCTGTTCCAGAGTTAAATATAGATTTGTATTGGCATTGTTTCTTAGAGCGAAGCCGAAAGCCCTTAAAGCCAATGGCTTCCCGCTGCTATATCTGTCATTTATGTTTCACACGAGGGTAGAACAATAAAGCAGGACAGTATAGTATGAAGTTCAGTTTGATCGAACAAGATGAATAAGTCGGCATCGACATTTTTTATGGTAAACTGCCGATTAGGACAAAATCTCATACAAAGGTTGTCGATTTCAAATACTTTTTCGTAATTTATTGTTATAGTTCTTTGTGATTTGGCAATGACAGTATGCGTTAAATAGCACTGTCTTACACTGTGTACTGTTCTACCTACGTGTGAAACTCAACGATGAAGTCAACATTAGTCAATTCCATTACGCATTTCTTTCTAATCGGTTTATTCAGACATTAACTGAATGGTTTTCTATTTATATAGGCCGAGGACTTGAGAATGTTTTAGGATTAAATAAATAAATCTCTATTAGAGTTTTGGTGATTCTTGAAAGCTTAGTCCGCTCTAAATATATGTAGGTCTGCATACGGAAACACGAACAAAGGATTTATTTCATAATCCCGAAAGAAAATACGAAACTACGCTGAATAAGTTGTAAGTCATTTTGAAGGTATTTAAATAAGTTAACTTAAGTTTTTGAACTTTCTTTTGAACCAAAGAAAATCTACCAATTGGATTGTATTTATTACTAACTAAAAGTCATGAGCTATGTGGTCTTCCAGACTATGTTCTACGTCTCTGCCTTTCATCGAGATCCGTTCGGCCGTTTAGGCTACAAACTCTATCATCCATCCATCTAAACTTTCGCATTTATAATATAAGTAAGTTCTTCCCAGTTTATTTAGACTCAGCAATCTAATTAAAATTATTGTATTAAAAATGTGCAACTCTATTATTTCATATGTCTACTGTACCAACATATTCTTTAACAATCACTCCTTTACTCGACAAACCTTTCGACTGCTCTTCGTTCCTCGCTGTAAGACATCAATAAAACGATTAAAAACATGAGCCCGAGTAATATAACATTATTAGAACGGGATATTCCAAATTTTTAGATCCCGCTAACGGCGGGAACGTAGACGACATTCCGAGTTTCCATTGACTCACGATTGAATATTGGTAATTTTTGTATTCATTTGAAAGTCGACCCGAATCACTTCGATTGACAATATTTTATATCCCTTTTTTATTTTCTCCTTTATAAATGTAAAAGACGAATAAAATTTATTCCTACATATTATTTAATTTCAATAAAATCTTATTTAAATGAAAACTGTTTTATTATTATAAGTTAACTGAATATAAAGGAATATTGTATATTATTTTTGTAGTTACAAGTTAATGAAAAATTCCAGCGATGACGTGCCGTGCGATAGTGGAACGGCGCCGTCGTGTCTCCAAATATTTGTCCAGCAGAACCATGCGAGCTGAGACTGCTTGTAATATCGTGATGGATGACGTCATATCTCCCTACCTCATGTATTACCAGTATGGAGGTTACTTTCTGACTTGCAAATATTAAAAATACAATTTAATTTTAATATATTGCGATATTCAGGTTTGTTTAGATTAAAAATTAAATAATTTAACTTGTAGAATTTATTTAAAAATTATCTAGTTTGTTAAAAAAGATTTCATAGTAAAGTTTTCCTTTTATTTAAGTGATTTGATTTTTTTTTCACTAGAGAGAATAAATGATTTTTTCGTAAGGTAATCTTAGGTCAATTAGTATTTTAATTCACTTGAATTTAATTTATTTTTAATACTAAAGTAAGGCCAATAAGTAAAAAGATTTAAAAAATATCCTTCGATGATAACCGTCGTTCGGCATTGCGGTCGCTTGGGAAATCAATGCAAAGGAGAAATGTTTCTAGAACTTACATTTTGTAAAACAAGATGAAAATATAGATAAAAGTACAAAGTTCAAGGTCACAAGTGAAAGCAATGTTCTTGACTTTTCCCCGATACGGAACTTGCTTCCCTTAGGAACACAGTTATATATTACCACAAGGAAACCAGGACGAACTAAGCTTAAAAGTTTTATTGATTTTATTTACATGTTTGAAAGCAATTTTAAAGACGATTTCCCATGTGATTTTAATATTTGACAATTCTAATAGTAAACAAAGAAATCGTAACGAAACCTCTGTGTTCCCGCCGCTCGTTTGCCTAATTTTTCTCATATAAAAAAAACAATTTCACGTAATTCGACAAATTAATCGTAAGAACTATACCTAAGGGTAAACCAACAAGTATTCCATCATTAAATGTCAAAGTTTTCAGTGCAAAATATGTTAATAGTCTTCAAAACTAAATGCATTAGAATCTATGAAAACTTTAATAAATAAAGACAAAAGAAACTCCATATATTTTTGTATAAATAACAAGACAGCGTACAAATTAAACTTATCTATAAATTCAGAGAAACAGTGCAATTTAACAGATGTTCGTATTCGTGGAAGCAGCCTTTTAGCGCTGTACATTTGCAGGCGACAGTTCACGCTTGGACGAGCTGGGCACAACGTCTGATATGCTTGTTGCTACCCACTGCTCAAATTGTCAAGCTAATTTCACAGACTTGCTTACAAATATGAATTGAACATTAAATTAAAAGGTATGTTTACTATTGTTCAATTTAATAATAGGTTTTATCATGTTTCAAAGGGGAGAAATAGGCGTTTATACTGTCATTGTAAAAACAACGAGATGAACAATTTTTAAGTAATTCCTCACAGCTATAGTTAACGTAAAGACGTTCATTGAACTATTTTTAAAAACATATTTTTGATTTTTAGTTAAATTTCAAACAATAGACGACTACAAGTCAATACAATTACTTATATTCGTTAATATCGATTTGAGCATTTGAGTTGGCACGTTAGGAACAAGAATACTCTTTGCTAGATGTGCCAACTATAGCCTTGTCGGTTATGACATCGGTCAAACCGCACGTGTGCCCCCAGTGTGCGTCCAGTGTACCCCCAATGTGCCCCCAGCGTGCCCCCGAAGTGAATGGGTTCACTCGCCATTCGGAAGCCACTAGGTCGCACAGATACGACAGATATCGATGTTTCTGGAACTCGGTTACTCATTTGTGGCCTAAATATATTGCCAGGTATGTTTCTAAGATCGATTGCAGTCAAATCTTACTTTTGTTAATTGTTCATGCAAATATTAACACAAAACATTAATTTTAAATGCATTATAAACATTAAAACTTGATAAAACCTAAAAAAGTGTAATTAGAAGTTCAAAATGACACTTTCTTCACTCTGTTATTTAACACTGTAACCGAGCAGGGGTAACCGTCACAATACAGCAAGCGGCTACCTGCTGAATTACCAATGTAGTCGGGTCTGCGCGCGGACCCCAGGTTGGGAACCACACGCAGTTACAAAAAATGTTACAACATCGGATAGCCGTCACAACAGCAAGCGGCTATCTGTCGGATTACGTCGTCACTAACGCAAGCAACCTAATTCGGCTACACTACTGTGCAATTCTGAGTAAAATTAGTCACAAGACAGCAAGCTAATATACTCAGAATCGCGTCGTAGGAACTAACTTGAGAAGACAACATTTGTTATCCCCTTTTCTCCTCCTTCTCCTCTTTGGTTTCTCTCTTTTGTTATCTTCTCCTTCTCTCTTCATTTGCGTAATGTACATTAAACACCTTAACCTAAGGCGCATTCAATACAACATCGTGTTCCAAAATACAGGTGGCGCCATCTATTATGTACGTGAAACAACTGGGTTGCAGTGAATATTTGTTACAACACTAGTTTTCGCTCGCGAATCCGTTCGCGAAATTAATAAAAGATTAGTAAATCTATGCGTTCTTCCAGACTATCCTCTAAATTTATTCAAAATTTCATCGAGATCCGTTTAGCAGTTTAGACAACAAACTCTAACAACATTCATCCCAACTTTCACATTTATATAGTAAGACATATGTATATTGAATCTCTAGGTATGTGGTATATAATACATGTAACAAGACCTTAGAGCGTAACATGTTGCAGAGCATGTACTATGTAATTGACAAATGGATTTGAAACCCGCATTATAGCTAAAGTGAATATAATTGAATTATCTCATAGACACTAAACATGTAAAGATATATTGTACTATGGAAGCCTTGAGTAGGTAAATACTGATAACCATGTAAAACCATGATTACCTTACGAGAGAATAAAGTTCACGAAAGATCATTATCAATCTAAGTGGATTTTTTATAGCATGTATTGAATGACACAATTATAAGGCCAATACTATATTTTTTATATGAGAAAAAGTCACGCTTAGATCGCAAGACACACCTTTGACTAAACTATCTCACAATTAGTCTCGCTTTGATTTCTATGAGTTGGAGTTGTGCATACTCGATTTTTAGTTGTGCAACTAAACAGTTGAATTGTCTGCGTAACAATTGATAATCGCACAACAGTTGTGCGATAATTCAGTTAAACGTTTGCGCCAGCTCTTAATCTTAAGGTTAGAATTGATGACAATCTTGATCTAAACAGTGAAATGTTAAAAATTAATTGATGCTATACAGATAGGAATTGAAAAAGAAATTTATTTCTGAACGCATTGTGAAGATGTGTTACAATTCAAAAGAGTGACGTCATTGTGTGTACAATTGTATGCAACCAGATGCGTTTCGTTTGAGTCTACATAAATTATGCAGCGGGTGTCGGATGTATGTGTTGCTAGCACCTACTCTGCACACCGCTATTGACTTTTATCACACATAACGACCTGTCTGTGATCAAATTCATTAAAAAAATCTTGGTTTTCGATACCTGAAAATATTGTAACACGAAAGAAAAAAATTGACCTTTATAACAACATGAGGAAAATAAATATTTAATAATCTGTATATATAATGCCCAATTCTGACAGTTTTAACTGAACAGTCGAACTAACTATAAATGAACGTATGTAGACAATGTACAGTTCAACTGACAGTTATAATTTTGTCTACACATTTTGTTTTAACTGTGAGAACTAATCATATATAGCGGGCTTAATGTTACTAGTAAACATAATCAAAGCAAGATATATTATTAAATTAAAAAAAAAAACCATTTACCTTACAATGAACTAGACTTACAAAGGGTATCAGAGTGGGCAAAGGTCAGCGCTAAGTTAAACACAGTTAAAGTCGTAAATCGACTGCCGAGGCGAATGGTAATTGATTATAATGCAAAGTAACTGACAGACGGCTGCCGTTTGAATAATCTTTGCATTAGTTTATCTATATAGAACTAGATAGTATATATACCATTATATTCTAGAGTTTCTCAAACGATAGTAGGTAGGTACATCTTTTAACATATGCTAGCTTACTAATGTTTCCCAAGTACGTTGAACTATTTGTTAGTAAATTTGATGCGATAAATTCATAAAATGCGTTCCCGTACGAACTAGAGTTTTACTCCGAAACATTATATTAATGAATTACTAGGTAATGACAAAATAAGTGGAAACTTTCTATACTAATATAATAAAGCGTAAATGCACACTACTTCGTGGAGTAGGATGTCAGCAATCACAGTATATTTTTGAATAATTCTTTCTATACTAAAAAGCCCTATACTTACGACGCGCTTTAGGCTATATATTTTCACGCTATTAAACTTAAGGGGTAGATAAATTGGAAAAAATATGTAGGAATGGGACCATAAACTACAAGCTGCCTACATCAAGGAAGCAAGATTGCCATGGGTATATAATGTCAAAGACAATGTCATTTGTGCATTTGAATTTTGACATTTGAAATTGAGAATTTGACAAATGTGAATAATAAAATAAAGTTTTTATAATTTAATGCGGATGAAGCCACACGGGAACAGCTAGTACATAATATAAACAAGGTATATAACGGCATTAAGCGAAGTGGCGTAACACAGTTGCCCGGCCGCGTTTGAATCACGTCCATATATTGGATAAAGGTGCCGCTCAAGCCGTATTCAACTCATGATGTTTGAACGTATATCAACGAGTTCAATTGAGGACATCGAATGACATTGAAAGTTTTATTGATGTTTAGAATTTGTACAAGGAATAATAATGCTTACGTAAGATGCATGTGAAATGTTTTTGCTATTTGGTTTAGATGGCTCACGCTAGGTTGAAATTTCCATTTATTTTAAAGTTAAATATAGTTGGGTCACCGACCAAACTATTTGAAGAAGATAAGTTGCGTTAGACTGATATTCAGTTTTCGTTCATTTTCGCATGGTTTTGCTTATGACAATGCAAAGAAGAATATATAAGCGAGAACAAGCAGTGCAGATGTAACAATTGAAAAACGCTGTTAAATAAATAATCAGCGGCTATCGCACCGGGAGTTATGTACTACACACGTCTATATGTAATGAAAGCCATCGACATAACTCCTTATTCTGAACTCGAACGATATAAAAAGGAAAATAAAATAATTACAAATGAAGCTGATATAATTATTTTTAATTAGCTTATTAATGTTTTTAACAAGTAAGATATCATTTTTGCTTTTCAATTTAACTAACTAACCTATACCTAAATATAGAATCATAAAATTCTAAATTGTATTATTCAATTATCATATTAAAACTAGCGAAGAATAACGTGGAATAAGAAAATACTTTTATTACCAAAAAAATACGATATCGTTTCAATATCGCTTGAACTTCGTCGCAGTACCGCTGTCTGCGTTCAGAATCAGGCCGCGACAGTTCAATCATGTAATGGCACACTGAATATCGCAGCGTTCACTAAGGATTCTATCGAAATGCAACTTACATAGGGCGAGCTGAAAATGTGTATTTGAAACATTTTTTTTTCCAACTTCCATTCTCTTGTAAATGCATAACGCGTTCCTACCAGAGGAAAGCAACGCTTATTCCGTAGATGAGGAAAAATCCATTTAATTTTTGGTATGATCGCGGTTGGTAAAACCTTAGGGATGTTATTGTTAGAGAACTAAACAATCAAATATTGCTGCTTTCCCTTATTAAATAAAACTCGAAAAACTCTAAGAAAAGTGCTGTATATGTAAAGGAAATTGTAAATCAAAATAACTCGGTAATTAATTACG
This sequence comes from Papilio protenor, assembly GCA_029286645.1. NCBI lineage: Eukaryota > Metazoa > Arthropoda > Insecta > Lepidoptera > Papilionidae > Papilio > Papilio protenor. Next base: position 4,905,069 of record JAGSMZ010000008.1, read on the forward strand.
TAAAATTATATGAGAAAATTGACTATAGTCCCGTTCTTAACTTAGGATAGACTGCGAGCCCTTAGTGGGGACCTATAGTGAGCTCATGACCATATTAGAAGACTTTTACCCTAATTTGATGTTTCTCTCTAAATACCAAAAAAGACAAGAATTTGTTTAAAATCATGTAATTGTGAATTTAAAACAAAAAGTATTCCAAGTTCAGCCAATCAATCTTAATTTTATTTTTAAACAAAATTAACGTGACCCCTCACTAGGCCAAGCTATGACAAATGACCGGGTCATTAAAACTTCAACATGTAAAGAGATTTTAAACCCGAGGAAAGTGTTAAATGAAAGATTTATAGTGATAGCACAAACTCGTAAAAGAACTTACGATGTTCTTTTTAGTTAAAATAACGTTATGAAATATTATTTTACAAGTGTATTTATAGCAAATGCGTATAAATGGTTAAACTTGCCAGCTGCTTGTAATCTGTATTGAACCTTTTACATGAATTCGTGGTAGACACGCTTTAACATCTTCGCACAAATGGGTCTGCTCGCCCGGTGTAATACCACCACCACATAGAAGACAGGCGTGAAATGGGAGCAATTCCGCGTACAGTCTGATGAGTGTGGCGTCGGAGGCTAAACATTAGTCCCTTTTCCTTAACACCCTTTTTCTCATAATAGGATGGGAAGGGAACGTGGATTTGACGGTGAAGGAGATGCATAGGAAGAGGAAATATCCTCTTTATGTGCGCCACCTCATCCGTCGATTAAGGGTAGGCAACGTATCTGATATTGCGAATGTCTATGGGCAGCGGTCGCTTCGCCATTTTGGCGGATTCAGGTGGCCGCTTGCTCGTTTGCCACCTTATGATATAAAAAAAATGAATGTAACATTTTGTACCGACCACGTCGCGGGTAAAAGCTAACAGTTTTTAAATAAGTAAAATATCGTATTGTTACATTCTTACTTGATGTATTCAAACGAAACTAAATGAGAAATAAGATTCTTATTCTGCGTAAAATAAACAAGAAATATTGTGAATTATTTTTCCAAGACATTTATGTACAGTGTGCTCATATTTCATCAGAAGTTACTTATAGCACATTTCTGTTGTAATCATTATAAATAGAGTACTTCTGTAATAAATTTTAATGATAATTTTGTAGCTGAAATAGATGTTTTACATTTTGTTTTATACGAAGTAAGTAACAATTATTAAGTGCCTGTAATTTAAAGTTTAACGATTTTTCTAAATCCTTAACATAAGGCTAGTAACAAGCCAGTTGTTGGCACACTGGTAAGCCAGTTACTAGTTACTGTCTCGTGCTAACCACTGGCATGTGTTTATGCTAACTGGCATGTCAGGACCTAGCATACGTTAGCACAATATTTGATAGATTTTTGCTAGCATATGTAGCTATCATTGAGGCAGTATCTAGCATGCCAGGAAACTTCTTTTACTAGCTCGTGTACCACCCTAATGTAGTAAGTAAATATCGTATCAGTTGGTATTCCGTAACATGAATAGCTTTCCAAAATCCAATTCATCAAGTTGTCGGCGCTGCGAACGGGAGCACAGCGAACAAACAAACAAACAAAGATATCTGATGTTTGCGCAGCGGCCGATACTGAATATTGCCGATGTCGATGTCAGACACGGCGACATCTAATCGCCAATGTTATTGCAGTTATGTTGAATATTAACGTTTAATTATAGAGTTGAGAACATTGATTGGTTTCGATTTCAATTTGATTTCAATCCTAAGACTTTGAAACTATCGCACAATTAGTCTCGATTTGATTCCTATGATCTTATATGGAGGTGCGCATACTACTCGATTTTTAGTTGTTACAAATAGTTGAATTGTCTGCGAAACAATCGATAATCGCACAACAGTTGGGTAATAGTTTAGTCATAGGTGTGCGCCCGCTTTAAGGATAACATTTTTAAAAACAAACGAGCGTCGGGAACACCGAGCTGATCAACTACTCCTATATCCGAAAGACTAGAAGAACTTGTGAGTGTTGCCGGTATTTTAGAAATATATACGCCTGCTTTAAGAAGGTCCTCACTTAAGATAGCTCTACGTTTTATAATCACAATGGTTGTTTTAAGATTTAAAAAAAATCTTGAATTTCTCATTTAAATTTCCTTCGTAGCTTTAATGAATGTCAACATGACAGTCCTATAGTTTTCCCATAGTTTAAACTAAAAGACGCTTTTGGTGATCGTTTCCTGTCTTTGAGTGGAACAAGAGTGGCAGTGGTTATTTAGAGATGTAATAAAATGATAATTCTTAGTCAATTAAAATGTTTCCTCGTCCCCTGACCTACATCAATGTCCTTCAATTAGCACGCCGCTCTCGACATTCGGCAGTCGGCAGGCTCGTTGGCCGCCAGCCATCGCCCCATTGTTCCACCTCGCAATTAATTCACTCTTTAATCTTTTTGTGGACAAACACTTGACATTATTCATTGTTACAATGAACAAGTACCTTATTAATTCTGTAACAATGAAAACTTTTTGGCGGAATGGCAGGAAATAGACATTTATTTACGGAAAAAACTATGATTTTCTTTTTGTTAAATTACTATTTCCTTTTTCTATATCAAAGTCTATAATAGTAAAATCATAGCGTCTTTAAAGTTAAAAAAGACAGATAATCGTGTAATGTCTCTAGAATTGTTTGTTTTATAAAACCCCTACATGGTTATTTGTAGTGGCAAAATTGCGTTACTAAATTTGCAATAACAAAACGTCGAAAACCTAAAAAATCGTTGTTTGATAATTTAACATGCTTTTCTTCATATATTGAACTTATTATACACTAAATATTATTTCAAAAAAGCCTTAAAACTATAAAAAACCGTCGTTACAGTGCGGCCGTCTACCGAGACTCGATCCATCAAACTCTCCAGCACGTGTTCACATGACAAATGCTTCCATAATATCTTTCCTGTAGGCTTAGGGCATAGGGAACCTATATATTACGATAGCCAGGTATCCTCAAATCGGGAGACCACTAAGTAACACCTAGGTTTAGTAGTTACTCTAATCGATGGTTAAATTAATGATGTAAGGTGCTTGAAAAATATAATAAATTTTCCGCATGCGATATTTATATATCGGCTTGAGCTAGCACGATATCAGAATTACTAGTACTCGAGATCACATGTGGGCGGCCATGGGTAAAGTCGGATTCAAGGAATACATTCACAATACTACAGTCAGGATATCATCGATCTACCAAGCTCCTATCGTTCAAACAATGTTCTCGCAACGATCCCTATTTTCAGAATGATCTAAGTTCTCTCGAAAGTCGCTTGGCGGCGCTCGTGTTCTAATTATGACTTAAATTCAAATTGATTTCTTCTTCTGATTGCGACATATATAAGCTTTTGTCACTCTTATTGTTCAGTAATAAAGTTTGAAACATAATATTTTCTTGCAATAATAGTATAATAATTTATTTAAAATTATTCATGTATAAATATAAAAAATGTGAATATAAATCTTCAAAAAAATAAACGTCGGAACGCTGCGGTGGAAGTTATTTTAAACTGGAACAGAGTTGCTACAACAGACTTGCAGCTTGCAGTCCGAACATAAAACGCATCAATCACAATAAAGATTTAAATTATTAAGAATTTATTGTGTTGTTATTTCCGTCAGTTTGTTCAAGTTTTATTAAGAACTAGCTGTTTCCCGCGACTTCGTCCACGCAATATTAAGATAAAAAGTAGCCTATAATACGCCTGTCTATGTCGGCTACCCTTTAGTGAAATTCCGGTCGAAATCGGCCCAGCCGTTTTGGAGATTACCCGGAACAAACGCGGCTTGCGGACAGACAGACAGACAAAAAAAATGCGATTTTCATTATCAACAATCTTCCCGAAATCTGTTTTTTTTTTATATAACAAACAGACACTCCAATTTTATTACCTTTAAGTATAGAATAGAAGATTGGTAATATTAAGTAAAAACGAAACCTAAAGGTTTTTCTCCATATGATAAAATAATATAGAGATTGTCAGAGAAAGTGGAGCGAAGTGAAATATTTCGCAATAAATAACAACAAATACGGCTCCTGCTGACGTCACCAATAATAATTTAGTAGCAAATATAAATGTCTTGATACAAGACTGGGAGCCGGAGTAAATTATATATCTCGATCGAGAAGTTTCATTTTACTACATAAGAGTACATAGTTTAACACATAACATGTGTGAATCTCAATTTAAAAAAAAAACGATTAAAATATTTCAAAATAATAGACTCGGTCTTCAAAACTTTACTCTAGAAAATTCATGATGCTAAAATTACGTCAGTGTTTTTAGATTTTTTTAGACTAGCTTTCGCCCTCGACTCAGTCCTGTGGAATTAAGAAGAAACAAAACTAAGTAGCCTATGTGTTCTTCGAGATTATCCTCTACATCTATGTCAAATTTTATCGAGATCCGTTCAGTTAAGTTTAAAAAATCTAACAAACATCCATCCATGCATTTAACTTTCGCATTTATAATATTAGTAAGATTTACACATATACGGTTTATTATATCAATTTCTTGCCGCACAAAACCAAATCAATTTGTACGGTGTAAATGTATTTAATTAACTGCTGATCTAATTGCCATTTCACGGTAAAGTCAGCAAAACAAAATTAACACATGCATAATAAATAATAAAAGCAACGCAGAACAGAACAGTTATAGGGTTTAATTAATCCCGGGGAACGGGAATGTGTCCGGGACAATTTATCGCCATAATTTACGAGGAGTCCCGGAAAAAAGAGAATACAAATACGGTATAATGTGGCGGTCGAATTAGCCGGCGTGTTGCTCCAACATCGAGGAAATACTGCTCATTACTGGTCACCCTAGTCAACTTGCAAACAGTCACTTACGCAAGTCAACTAGTTTTAGTATAACAAAAGAAAAACATGGTAAGTAGTGATATATACAAAAAGTCCCGAGAGCAATTAACAACTAACTTTCGCCCGCGACTCCATCCGCGCGGTATTAAAAAAACACTAAGAAGTAACGTCTGTGTTCTTCCAGTTTATTCTACATCTATGCCAAATTTTATCGAGATCCGTTTAGTAGCTTAGGCTACAAACTCTAAAACATGCATGCATTCAAGCTATCGCATTTCTAATATTAGTGAAATTGACAAATATTTCTTTTCCATTTATATCTAAGTTAAATACTATATTCGTTTTATTAGCAAAGTTGCACAGTTAGTATATTTATAATGCAAGTTCAACATACTTTCAAACATAAATGACCACATAAGTTAAAATCGTACGGAGTAAATCAAAGAGTGTCACAAGACGCATGAGTCATACGTTTATTAAGATTGCAACCGTTAGCGGTGGCCCGCGACATTACACGGGTTTGACGCACGCATTGCTAACTTGTGATTTAAAATAAACATTGATTTCATACTATGCAGTTTCCCAAAAATGTTAATTAAGTTATTAGAATTGACTTGGATTAATATCCAATAAATATTTTGTGTAATTCATAATAACAATTTAATGTTTTCTCAAGGTTTGTTTAATACGTTTTTACGTCGATAATTCTGTAGACATTTGCATCGAAAATAGACTATTTTAGTCATATTTTAATAAATTAAAAATACCTAAAATTAAGACTTTATGAACTAAAGCACATTTGTTTTACAATTATTTTATTAACATGCGTTCTACAAGTATTTATATGATATAAAAAAATCAATTTAGATATCTTATTGTATCGAAGGGTTACAATACAAGCTTTTATGTACATTGTTTGGCTTCTTGTCATTGAACTTTCAAGTTCAAATAACTATTACCAAACATCAATTAATAATACCGGTAAATTACCCTAAAAATCATGAAAACATTATATTGGATATTATAATAATATTTTATAATAATTTTATTTTATCTTATGAAAAATATTCTACCATACTCACCTATAAGAAAACAGTGACTTCACAAAACACTAAACACATCCGTTATAAAACGTGTCAGTTGCTAAGTTGTCAGTTTTTAAAATAACCTCATTCAGTTTGATTACCGCATTCACACAACACGCGCGATAGTTCAAAGTTGGGCGGTAGACTCGCGCCCGCCCTACGCGGCGTCGTTCCGTATACTGCCGCCCGCCCAAGCCTCCCTGATACTACTGGAAGTAAATTTTCGCGCGCCTGAAAATTTTATTAAGGCTTCCTTCGCATTATCTAACGTGTTTGAAGCTTTGTGCTGATTTCTTTGTATTGCGTTTGAAAGGGGTTGTGTTTATTGCAGATATATCTGACCTTTAAAGTTTGTATTATTTTATGTTCAATTGTTTGAACAAAAATATTATTGGTTTTAGTTTCTTAGTTTATTGTTTACAACTTAGTAGACACACTAAGGATACATTTCTGCGAATAGGAGTTAATAAGTTTGTAATTGGAAAACATTTAACGGTTTGGTTTATTAATTTTAATAAATTAATCAAGTCTGTAAAAGCAAATAATTATTCTATGTTTATGACTAAAACAGTACAAACTTTCTGATTCTATTTTGTCCCTTAGAAAGTTTGTGATAAATTAATTTAAATAAAAATACACCGTTTACCTAAGGTACTCTATCTTAATCAGAATTAATTTATAAATTTCCATTTCAAAATAAAAAAAAAATATCAGGCCTTAACAACGAAAGACAATAGCTAGCGGATTACCGCGACACTGTTTACTAATGAATAAAATAAACCTTATTTATGAAGTCGTTTCTAAAATCCCGATAGTATATCTGGACTGTGGCCAACATTTTTACGTTCGCGTGCTCACAGCGCCCTCTATCCATCACTGAGATAACGTCGGTAAATACTTTCCTTTGACATTAGCATAAAGCCTAGGAATTGTTTCGAAGTGTGTCTAGAATAACAATTAGCGGGCCGAACTAATTTATTCGGGTGTCAGCAGTGAGTTGGCGAGTTGACGCGCCGCTTGTCCTTACGATTTCAACAGATTTTGTACTGAAATGGATTTGGTTAACGTTTGTGGTAACGACGATCTCTAGTTTAGGATGGCTGACATGAATAATTTCAGTTTATATTTCTAATGTTTATTTAAGTTGAAAATCATGACTTAGGACAGAATTATAAAAAAAAATGTCTACAAAAAACTATTATAAATTAAATTGAAGGAATCACGAAAGCAACCCGAAATAAGACAACTTCTAGATACTATTTTGATAACTAGCGGCTGAATACTGAAAATAATCTTAAATACTTACCTTCGCTTGCGCCGCTTAAGTTTTGTCGAATGTCAAAATTTTAATGAAATCAGTAATTTTAGCGTGGCTTTATCATTTAGATGCTGTTACATATTTATTTGTCGTTTCAGTATTTAGCTCTTTTTTGTAACGGAAAGAAATTCAATTTAAATAAACAGTACTATTTGGAGGGAGATTTTAAACAAAAAACATTTTACGCAATGCATTGATTAAAGCAGCTTTTGCCTACATTTAAAGGTGAAAATTTTCCATCGCGTTAGAGTGCAAAAATAATCGAAGTTGCTTTTAAAATAGTGCAATGAGTAAAAATAACGTCGGCTCGAGCTATTTTAAAACACCATTACACCTAACAAATAGCGCTGAGTTCACGCGCTGTTTTATTTTATTTTTTTAAATATAAGTGTTGGAAAGCACAGTCGAGCGCGTAACGATCTCTCTGCTTCGATTTTTATTGAAAATTTATTAGCAAAAATTATTTATGATACAAAAGTATTTTCACAACACTTACAAAAAGTAATTCACAACGCAAAAGCAACAATTTCTTTTAAGCATGACCCTAGCACACTAATAAAAGGATCTTGCAATTTAAAAAAAATATTTGGATGATTACGACTTTTATAGATAAGTTTTATTTATATGCAAAGTTATTTTTAAGTTCTTTTACGATGTTAATTAGTGTTCAGTGAGGTTTAAAGGGTAAATAGCGTGACTGTACAATAGCTAGGATTACCTTGACCGCTCTTAACATAAATTACATCAGTCGGCCGGCGTAGTAACGTATATGGACTTAGTAACCGTAGCCAGTGTAAAATGGATTCCTTTATTTGCAAATACTTGACTATAAAGCCTTCTATAAATAAGATAGGGACATCCTTAAGACTACATAGTCTACAAATGTAAGTTACTAGCTGTTGCCCACGGCTTCGTCCGCGTGATAGTGAAAAATATAACCTATGTTACTCACAGATAAATTACCTTTCTAACGGTAAAATATTTTTTAAAATTGGCCCAGTAGTTTTTGAGTTATTTCAATACATACAAGAGTACAAATATTTTTTCTTTATTATATTAGGATCGAAGTAAAGACTAGGTTTTAACCGCGATTTCGTTTGTCCGGACGGTAAAAAATACATTGATTTAATAGCTTAGACTAACATCGATGCTAACGTAAGGCAGGTATACACATGTCAGTAACACACTATTACGCAAACTACTGGTATGTACTAACTACTATGTGTAAACGTCCATAGCATCCTAAATAATAAAATATCGCGCAAGCTATTCCAGCTATACAATTTAGTTACATATGCCTGTAAATCGCACGTGCTAGCTTGCATACAAGTGTGTTAGGTTTGTACATTTCCTTATGGCCCTTAAAGCAACTTAATACATAAGCAATTTCATGTAATTCGTAACACTAGTTTTTTATATAATAAAAGGCGGCAAACGAGCGGCGAGAACACCGAGGTGGTCAACGACGCTGACATCCGCAACACCAGAGGAACTACAAATGCGTTGACGGCCTTAGTTTGTCTTAAGTGCAGTTAGTTTTAGGCGCGTTCTATCATTGAGTTTTAACAAGATTTAAACAGCGAGTTTTATTGACCTGTTTTATAAATCGAGACTGTAATGAACGATAGTTAAATTTAGCGATACCATTGCAAGCGCTGTAAAAATATTATTTTGAGTGCATTTCGTGTGGCCGATTAATTTTATGCCGCATTATTTTGCATTTAAATTAATTTTAACGTATTGCTGTTAAAGTTATGTTCGTATGAGTTCAAGCGACGCGTGTTCTGAGAAATCGATGTTCTTAGATTTTATTACGTTCACTTGTTTTCGTTTTTATTACCGATACCTTTTTTATTCGGCTTTTAAGACATTGTCTGGATTGTAATTGAAAATAATTGATAGTTAACTAATTTTAAAATTATTTTTTAACCTATGTTTTTCTAAATTAATTTTTTTCATAGATTGTTATAAAAAGTAATTAAGGCGATTCCAATACTTAAATTTGTAATCTACAAAGTTCTAAATCAAGAAATTAATAAAACAAAAATTTACTTAGTGTTTTTAGTCTAAAACGAAATGTTCTCAGGGGCGCGTCATATCGCACTTTATGGGCAATTAAACCGCTAGTTAACTAAGAACCGTTCGTCTTAATAAAAGTCAGAGTAACGCACCCATCGACCTCGCTCTGTTTCCGCCAACAATCGATGTCGGGTAATTGATGGATAAACAATATGTACTTATAAACACGAGAAAAGTAAAAACATATGAAAATACTACACCTGATTAATGTTAACTATATATACTAGCTGTTGCTTGCGACTTCGTCGACGTGGCATTGAAAATAGTAGAAACCCTATGCTACTCACTGATAGCGTAGCTTCTTAAAGTGGTGAAAGGATTTTTGAAATCTGCCCTATAGTTGTCGAGTTATTTCAATACATACGAAAATCATATTTATAGTAAATAATTCAAATAGTTTATTTAGAAGGAAATCTTTAAGAAATTATGTAACAAGCCTATATACGTTATTGTAATTCTAAACTAAATTTAGATAAAGAAAATGTTTGTAATATACATAAATGAAATAATTTTATCCCACTAGCAGACAATAGTTAACAAGTATAGGACTTGTAGTATCTAAAAGTCGTGCATATATCATAAAGTCGGTAAGTACTGCACTTGCAAAGAAACAAAACAATGCAAATGCTATTGCAAATTGAATCAGCACTCGTTGCTCGCGTATAGTAATACTATTGCTGTATAAACGAGAAAAGGTTCCTATGGTCATTGTGGACGTTCTAACGCCACAGAGTCAGGAACTGTTAGATATGGCATTTAATTTAATTACACATCCAATAACATGCTTTTGGATATTTATGCAAGAATGAGAAAACGTAACTAATGATAAGATCAGTTGGTCAATTTAAGTAGAAAGGACTAAAGTTAAGTTGACATTGTTATCTTTTAGTCACTATGGGATATTGGTGTCTGATTAATAGTTATTCTTTTTTCTACAGATACGCTTTTAGGTATTTTTTTCTCTAAATTTAGAGATGACAATCAGTGTTATTGCTTGTATTTAAAATCAAGGGTCAATATATTTGCCAACTGTTGCTTATTTCTGACATATCTAAATATTCATAACTCTTCCTATCCTGGCGTAACTGCAGCGACTTTTTGCCACATCCAGCACATCTGCCGCTTTGTTTATAGCAAGACTGGCCCACGCAATGCACGTTTTACGCTTTTTGCTATTTCATTGCAACTCGCTTCAATAATTAGAGCAACAAAAATATTTTTTTTAAATCCATGAAAAAATCGTATTTTAAATTTCAGAATATGAATACATTATTATCTAAGTTTAACGATTAATTCTTTATTTTTCTTCCATTCAGATTATCTGGTGGATGGTTGAGATTCTCAGTTTACAAGACTGTCGATAAGTTCCGTTGTTAGTTCGCTAATTAGGTAGTTAGTTGAACGCGAAGAAAATCTTGCGATCGGTAATTAATCTACTTTCAAACATCTGATCGACTTTGAGGTTTGTACATAGAATTAGTTTTGGGAATGCCAGTTAATTATAAAATATAAACATAGTGATGTTATGCGACATCAGTCAATAAAGTGGTATGTGGTGATAAGCGAATAGCGATTATGAAAATTTTTCTATGTTTTGTCTGAAAACTATGATCCCTCAATTCGTGTACCGTGTAGCAGTCGACCGCGACACTTTTTTAATCGCACTCGAATCTGCTTTTAACGATCGAGTTTTTTGTAATTGAATTTCCTTTTTTAGCGAATTCACCGTCACCTTTTTGTTTGAATGCAGTTTCGCAATTAAAACGATATGCTTCGTAATTTATAAATACAAATTAACGGTTTTTTTGCGGGTCGCCGTAGACGTAAAAACTCATTGAGAGATTGTATTTCATTTGTTTGGAAAAAATGATTTTCATCCTTTGTCGGATTTTCACGCCGTTTCCAATTTATTTTTCCGAATCATCCGTTCTTTTGTATGCTATTAAAAACCCAGTAGTTGTTAATTCCGGATGAAAATACCAAGAATTTACGCAAATATGAAAATGTTAAAATCATAAATAAATTGCAATTGCAATTCTGGTAATCCTCTAATTATCCGCATTTAAAGAAAATAATGTACCACAAATGTAGAAATATTTGCTTCGTCATAGACTGTAGAATCAATTAGTATTGAATTTGAATAAGATTCTTAGCATTTAATTGATTAGTGGCGAGTTAATTCCGTAGGTGTACAGCCAGTCATCATGCTCGACTCCTTGCCTTTGTCTGCGCGCTATTGTTTGCAAGAACAAGGTGTCTAACGCCCGCCTCGTTGATCTGCACTCGCGAGGAAAATGCGCAGAATTTTACCTTGCATTTTCTTCGCTTTTATCTGCATTTTTAAATATTATATGTAGTCTTTGAGGATTATTTAATTAAAAAGTATTAAATACTTTTGCTTTATTTCGTTAAGATCTTTCTGTATAACATACAAAAGTAATAAAACATTCGTCTTTCAGATGTGTAGACTCCTTGGGGCTTATTCTAATCAGTGGTCTTTACTAAACGTCGCCTCAACCATTACTCATTCGCGAATTTGACGCGCAAAAGTATGGTGACCTACTTACCGAATAAATGAATTCGTATTTGATCAAGAAATATGATGCGAGCTAATCTTGGAGCTTTATCGTTCTTAAACGGTGCTATATTTGCATAATAAATATATATTGAGGTTTGTAATTCAACGGTTTTAATTCTAAGAATAGGGACTAAAACTAAGTAGGCAAAAAAGTTTTACTGTTTGATCTCGAACCTTACAACAATGCGGATTATCAACTGGATCAGGAAGCGGTGAATTAAATTTAAATAACCCTAGTATTCATTGATGAGAACCTATCAAGAGGGCAGTGCAGTTAATTACGCGAGTTGCCCGGCCAGCGCCCACGCATTGGAATAGATTTATTGCTTTCTTTGACGACGCTGCCTTATAAAGACTTCGTTTATGAAGCTTGTTTATAATTGGACACAGATGTCGTTGTATACGTTTCAATATAAACAGTGCTAGGACTTGTTTTTGCAAGGACGATGTTTAGTATTAAATGAATAGTAACACGAAATAGAGGTTAGATTTAGAAGAGATAACTTTTTGACTTCAAGATTTTAGTGACAAATAATGATTACTTGCTTTTAGCCGTATTAAAACTCAATGATATGTTTTTCCAGACTATTGTTGTTCCATTCTGAAGATATCTTGTAACAAAAATTAGTAAGATTTTATAGTAACAGTTATTGAAATTGTAAAAATTCCCTACTTTTATTCTGTGAATAATTTCGTTTAAGGACTGATTAAAAAACTTCCCAGTCCTTTGACCCCAAATGAAACAGCATCGAAATGATTGGTTGTAATTTGTTTGAGACGAGTTTGAACATTAATTGAAGCGACGTCCGCATAAACGAACGATTCACTTAGTAACCGAGCAGCCAATTGAAAGCGTTGCTTTGCAACAATATTGAATACCATACATGCAAATAATTAATACGTTGTCTATAGTAGCTTTAATTATATTACTATAATCACTAATAATATGTACTAAGTAGCTTTCGCCCCCGACGCCATCTGCGTGGAATTAAACAAACCGAAATAGCCTACGTGTTCTTCCAGATTATGTTCTGCTATGCCAAATTTCATCGAGATCCGTTTAGCAGTTTAGGCTACAAACTCTAATAAACATCCATTCATCCAAACTCTCGCATTTATAATATTGGTAAGAAACTTAGATGATGGTTATAATTAAAAAAATCTTTGAAAAAATTAAAAAAAAAAATCAAATTTCCTTTGGAAATCGCTTTCGTCTAACCTTACTAAAAATATAAAATTAATCTAATAGTCGACAATAATCTGAAGTATTTTAGATTTTTTTCCCTCACTAACACAATCCTTTCGTCAGAGATAATCTATCCTATCCATGTATGTTGTTTCTCATGAACCTTTATCAGATATTCTCATCTTATCCAGTACATGTGAAAAGTAAAGTACCTTGAGATGTGGATATAAATCAAAGGAATGACGTACGATATCAGATATCATTTACAGCCGATGATAGTCGGCGGGCTGAGGCTATCTATCGGCCGCTGGGCAATTTCAGATGCACCATTTGTACACGTCTCAACGTAACGGATATTCCCGTATTAGACTATATGGTGGGTGATCAATATAGATGTACGGGTGTGGCCACGAAACGAGCGATTTTACTGTGAGCAATTATTTCCTTTAAGTTTAGAATATCTATATCTATACAGATAATAAAATTAGAGTGTCTGTTTGTAATATCAAAAGAAAAATTCCAGATTTCGGGAAGATAATGTATTTGCATTGCTGATAACGAAAATTGCATTAAAAAATTCTCCGTCTGTCTATCTGTCTGTCCGCAAGCCGCGTTTGTTCCGGGTAATCTCCGAATCCGCTAGGCCGATTTCGACACTCACTGAAGGGTAGCTGACATAGACGGGCTACTTTTTTATCTTAATATTGCGTGGACGAAGTCGCGTGCAACAGCTAGTCTAAAAGAAGATTTGTAATCAATGAAGTAGTCGTCTGTATATTAAATGAGACAAAAGTAATTTAATTTACAATAAAAGAATCTTTTTTTATACTTAAAATTCCTTGCCGATTGGGCTCTTCGCATTTTTTTAAATAAATTTAAAAACATTCATTTTATACATTTAAATAATGTTTTTGAAAATTGGCATCAATAGTTATAACTTCCACTATTATTAACATTGTGGCTTTATGTAAAATAATTCTTAACACCTGTTTATAATTGGATTATAAATTCCGCTGGTTTCATAGCCTGTAAGCGATATGTATCACATCTCTGGCCGATAAGTCTCCGTATCGGAACAAACACGGAGAGATAAGACAGCGCTGTCTACCGACTGTCCTCACAATGACGCTGCCTTAACGTATCCCGTTCAGATAACATACTTCTGTACTTTGTAAATCTATACTATTATAATAAAGCGTAAACACACACTTCTTTGTTGTCTAAGATGTCAGCAATTACAGCATATTTTTGAACAATTCCTTTTTTAATAAAAAGCCCTACACTTACGTCATGCTTTACGCTATATATTTTCACGCCATTAAACTTAGGGGGTAAATATTTTGGATAAAAACCCTAATGTGGAAAAGAGACCATAAGTTGCTGCCAACATCAAGAAAGAAAGATTGCTAAGTATTGTCATGTCATGTTATGTCATTTTGACATTTGCTATTGAGGATTTGACAAATGTAAACAATAAAATAAAGTTTTTATAATTTAACGCGGATGAATCCGCACGCGAACAGCTAGTGAATTAATAAAGTGTTTTAATTATTTACTAAATGTTACCAGACCAAATGAACGAATTAGTCCCTTAGTTATATATTAAATCTACACTAAATATCGCCCGTAACTTAACTACTTTGATAACTGGTATAAAATATTTTCGTAGACATAATAAGGAAAAAGAATTTAAAAAGTTTCAGGAACTGTATTGGTAGAATAATATAATATTAATATCACGGAAGTCAATGATTTTATCTATATTTTGCTTGCTATACCCAGGAGCTAATAGTGATCGATGTTACCAACGCTAATTTTACACGAAGACAGAAGCAGAACAGTATAGTTCAGTACTATCATCATCAACTTGCCCTTATCCCTTATGGAGGGTCGGCACAGTATGTGCTGCTCTTCCATACATCTCTATCAGCCGTCATATCTGAAACCACTCCTTTCTTAAGCATATCCTCTTTCACACAATCCATCCACACTTTTTTCGGTCTCCCTCTTCCTTTGTAGCCATCCACATTCATTCTTAACACTTTCTGGTTTATGTCCATATCGTCTCGTCGCATAACATGTCCATACCACGCTAACCTTTTGCTTCTCAATTTCTCCACCACTGGCGCTACTTTCAAACTTCCTCTAATATACACATTCTTAACTTTATCCATTCTTGTCACACCACACATCCATCTTAACATACGCATCTCAGCCACATGCAATCTCCTTTCATCCGCAACTTTGGTGGCCTGTAAGTATAGTTCAGTACTAATAACATATATTCAAACAGTAGCCGTACTGGACTGTCTACTGCTCTTCATTGCCACCGTGCCACTGCTCTCGTGTGATAAATTTGCAAAGCTTTTAAACAGTCTCCCACTCGTGAGCTGTGAATAATCGAACACGTAGATCATATCTGCGAGGGTATAATGATATTGCAATCGTGGTAGCAAGTATTTTATGAACAGACGTCCGCCGCCGCCGCGGGCCGGCATTAAATGAACGCACGTGCGCCCGCGCAACTGGTATTGCTTTAGGATGGCGACACATCGAGATCAAACTTTATGTAATGCAATATTTTGAATAAAATTATTTAAGTCTGGTACAGAAGTATAGTATTGACAGTTATAACTGAACTATTTAACTATATGTAGCGGGCTTTACAAGTAACAGAATCTTGTACTTAACCCATTTTTTAATTGTTTACAGATCATGTTTTCGTCTTTTATAATGTTCCAACATACGTCACTTCGTTCTTAATCTACTAAGTAAACATATCAAGTTGTCCAGTTTATTTTTATTCAAGTAAATTAAGTGGATACCATAAGTGTGTTAGCAAGTTAAATGTCGCTTGTTTGTAACAATCATTTTGTAGATCGCAACCGGTTGGTTGCGGTTGCTTTGTGTCCTTTCGTACATCTTGCTACATGACTGCTAATAATCCGCAATTATCCAGCAAATAAGATAAATGAATTGAAAAGTATGTTTGACTAGACTCAAATAATATTAACTGGGTGTAGATTAGTATTAGTACGAAAATTTATAAAAAACTATTTCAATATATATCTATATAAATGCTTCAACATTAAAATCAACACAAAAATACGTATTGAAGAAGAGAAGAAAAACAAAAATTCTACTCGAACAAGTCAGTCCATCAACCTTATGGATATAGACAAAACATTCATCCATACATCTAACCTTTCGCATTTATAACATTAGTAAAAGTAAGATTTTCAAGAGGTCATCGACTTTTGTCCTATATACGCTATAAAAAATATATTCAAGCAAATTGACACAAATCTAGTCGCGTCAGAGTTAATACAAAAAGCGTTTCAAAAATAAGATAGGACCAAAATGAACGCATCTTAATTAATGTCCAATGACTGTTACTAATGACTCGAATCGCCTTAAATCAAATGCGTCCGCAACATGACAAACACGATTCAGAACGAGTTTAAAAATAAGATGGCATCGAGCGTCAAACGAGGGTTTTGTCTGACGCTAAATCAATTTTACAAAAAAGAAAACAAACAGTGAAGTGCGTTGTTACGTTATAGGGTTCCGTAGTTAGCTACATACGTTTAAAAATCTTAAAGTCCCAGCTTGTGCAGAAATACCAAAACAATTGTAATGGACTGCCGTACTCAAAGTCACTAAACTCAACTTAAGGATGCTCTTAGTAGCCATTTTTATGTGCAGCCGTTTTTAATAAACTATGAATTATGTCACGAACATAAATAATAAAAATTAAAAGCAATATATTATATCGAAAGCAGGATGTAAAAGTCAAAATATTTTGTATAATTTAATATGATATCTTTTTATTGCGACACCACGGAACTCTAAAAATCAAATTTGAAACATTTATTGATTACGACAGATGTCGCTACTGGGCTTATAATTCTAAAGGAATTGTGTTTTAACACAAATTATTCGATAAAGAACTCTAACATAACGGAATAAGGTTTAGTTTTGATGACTGTAATTTGTTTTTTACACTCTTAGTATTTTTAATGTTAATAAATTAGGTATAAGGCAAGATTGTGCAACGACACAAAGTAGAGATGATGAGTACGTTTATTTCTACATCATGTTCAGTAATGTGATTATCGTTTTATTTTTCTTATTACCTTAAGGAAGCGACTAAGCATTAAAATTGAATTTAAGCATAACTGCTTTTCTTAATGACTTGTTAAACACTACAAACAATACATATTTCACCATAGCTAAACAATAATTAGGTTTTTAATAAAGATATTGATATTAAAATAGCTTCCTTAAATTTTTCGCAATAAGCCTATTTCCATAAGAGCTATAGAAATGCGGTATATACATTTTTATTACATTTCATCCTTCAAGGTCATAAAGATTTTAAATTCGTTGCAACTTAGCCAGAGACGGTTCCTGGCTCTTACTTTCGGCACATTACTGCGGCCCTAAGCAACGTTCGTGGACTAAGAATCGAGATAAAGTACTTTTAATGTAGTTCAACCCCATTTTCTCGCCGTCAAGAGCTATTAAAAGTTTAAGCCACCGCCAACGCCGGCTAGGCTCTGCCGTTTACTGCCCGATTTATTGACAGTAGAAACATCTAAAGCGGGTTATTAAAAACGATTATATCAGATCAAATGGGATGTTTCCTTGAATGCTGCAATTTTGCAGCGCTAATTAAATCCCTTTCCTTGCTTTGCTTTTTTTATATTTCTTATGGTCTCTTGTAGAACTGGTGATTATTAATAAAATGCCGCATATTCTATATTTATTTATTATATTTTTTAATAAAAGGGGGCAAACGAACGGGAGAACACAGAGGCGGTCAACAACGTTGACATCCGCAACACCAGAGGAACTACGGATGCGTTGCCGTCCTTTGAGGAAATGGTAGGCTCGTTTCTTGAAGGACCTTAAGTCGTATAGGTTTGGAAATACCGCCGAGGACAGACCGTTCCACAACGCGGCCCTGCGGGACAGAAAGTTCCGTGAAAACCGCACGGTTGTGGAATGCCAACCATCGAGATGGTGAGGATGGTACCTGGCGGTATGTCGTGTCGTCATTACTCATTACATTTGGAAAGGTTAGAATGTGTATATTAGAGGGAGTTTTAAAGTATCTCGAGTGATGGAGATATTGAGAGGCAACCCGTTAGCGTTGTATATATGCGAAGAGATTATGGTCATATAAACAAGAAAGTATTAAGATTGAATATGGATGGGTACAAAAGGCGACTGAGGAATGTATGGATGGATAGTGTGAAAGAGGAAATGCTTAAGAAGATGAATTCAGATATGACAGCTTATAGAGATGTATGGAAGAGAAATGCCGTCTCTTTATAGGGATAACGATTACTGATGATTTGTGAAAGTTCAAAGAGTAATTTAATATAAAGAAACGTTTCTACTCACGTCCCGTTTGAAGTGTTTCCTTGAACGTACGGTGGAAATAAAAAAGGGTTTAATACATCCAAATTGTCGGTGGGTGCGTAAGGTCAAGAACGTTCACTCAATCTTGGTTAGAGCGCAGGCTAACAGATTGGGATCGCTCGATGTGTTGGCGGTGATAAATCTTTTAGGCGCTAGTCGTTTTGTTTTGCTTCTAACAAATAAGACATTTCAAAACTGTACACAGAACTTTTTGAGTATTTTTGAAATTAAATACTTCACTGTTTTAGACAATTGACCAATAGATGGCATTGTAATCATATTTATAAATCTACGTTACAGAATTATTTAAATTGGTCTTCATAATGTTGGATTTGTAAAAAAAAACTTGAACGTAAATACGTCAACCTTAAAAAACATCAAACTGAGAGTTTTGGAACTAACACCTTTTCATTTACTAGTCGAAGTAACCACCGAATTAAAAAGCTGATGAAGTGAAGTTTATTCACAAGCAGGGGTCAGGTGAGGCAAGGCAGATTGCGGGGTGCGGTGTGTGGGGGGTCCATCAACAATTTATTGCTCTCTGGTTTTGCAAGAGTCGTTCGCGGTACTAGGTATTTAACCGGTGCCCTAGATAGCACCGATAGAGTTGTTAATTCAAATAACCGCTATCAAAGTTGTCTGAAGAAAGTTGGAATATAATTTTACTTTAACCGAGTTAATTCGAATTCCCCTGTTTGTGTTGGTTTATGTGCTTGAGGTGAAATAAATTAGCATAATATCATTACGATGTCGAGTTTTAGCAAATAAAGCAATATTCAAATCGCGCTTTCGAATACTGTGCTTACGTATGACTGCTTCTTACTCAGTATTATTAACACACGTAAAGTATAACAAATTAATAAGATTTAACAACATATCTATACTAACATTATAAAAAAGTTTGATTTGTATTTTTTTATATATTGAAATAATAACTACTGGGCTGCTTTCAAAAATTCAACATTAAAAAGCTACGTTGTCAGTTAGTAATGTAGGCTCTTTTTTAATTCCACAGGGACGAAGTCGCGAGCAACATCTAGTCATTAATATTTAGTAAGAGCTTTACGCTATCTCGTCGCGGTCTATACGATATACTATAGGTTCTTTGTCCCAAAGAGAACCGATAACTAATAAATCATTCTAGCTATAATTATTAAGTAATAAAACAATTAGTTATTTACATTAGATTATATTCTAGGCAATTTTATACAATTGATTGCTGGCAAAAGCAATTTCGATTCATGAAATCCTTAAATTGAAATCTGTAGCCGGTTGTTTCACAAGCTCATATAGTAACATTGCCCTCATAGGCTGCGCTCGGAGCTGGCGCAAGGCAGAAGCTTTCGCATCTAGATTACCTGAACAACTAATTATTTGTTTAATGATAACATTTAGTTATAAAGCCTATTACCACATCTTGGCTATATTTTGGTGTGATTTTATTTTTGATATGGAATAAGTCATTGGAGAGCTGTTTAATTTCTTCAGATGGCTCGTTTTTATTTTATACATTAACTATTTTATGTTTGCAAAGTCATTATAACTAGATTGCTGAAGTTTTCGTTTATTTTGTTGAGCAAAACTCAAGTTACGTATTTCGGAAACGAATTTCATAATGTTATCGAAACAAAACACTAACGAATGGAGAAATGTAGCTGGGAAACCAGCGTTATGTGATCAAAGGAATGGAACAAGTTGCCGGCCTCAGTGTTCCCGTCCAGCTATAACGTGGGTGCCTTCAAGAGTAGGGTGAATCGGCACTTATTGAGCTAGCGCGCTCTATCCTTCGGCAGCGTCTTCACTTAACTTAGGTGGAGTCGAGGTCAAGCGCTGGTTTATTTACGTTAAAAAAAAAAAGTCTTTTAGAAAAAAAATATTTTAAGTAAGTGAAGAAATGCTTACCGTCCGTATTTTCCATATAAATATTTACTAATGTGATAAATACATTTAGTTGTTCCGCTAATCTCTTGTCACTTAATCGTCAGTCCGAAATTCTAAAACCTGGAGCGTTGCCACGGCGGCAGGTTATTAACACTGCCTCCCCCAGGTCTTGTGACAAATGAAGCTGACATATTATTATAAAGAAAGCCACCAAATTCCGTGCAGCCGGCGCATAACGTTAACCTGCAAGCTTAGACTCCTAGTAATAAAACTTAGGTATAATAAATCTAGAATTATTGTAGAGTGAACTTAGAATTTAAATCGCCTGATTGTTAATCAATATTTGTTCATATTCGAGAAGATTGAAGAATAATTCGACAATTTTTAACAACAAGTTATAGGTTAAAAGTGAAAAATGTTTAAAAATATGTTTGTACATTCGCATTTTACCTCGAAGACTTTAAACTTGACGCTCCTTTTGAACATTACGTAGGATAAAATATGCGTTAACATCTATTAGTTTATATTATACTATTATATAAAGTGTATATGTAATGGGGCGACTAAGCGCTGTGATGATCGCGGCAGAGATCAGTGTAATAGTCAATAAAGATCCGACGGCTCAGTGGCCGCGGGGGACGCACGTTTATCCAGCCTCTAATCCTCCCACACTGCACACCAAATGGTTGCATGAATAGTTTCATAGATGAATACTGGTTTTACTAATAAGTCTAGTAAATTGTATTTTTCCTCGTTTGGTCGTTGAGGTCGCTCCATTGTGTTGAAACCATTGTCTCAACTCTATGTTAGCAAGTGATTTTACTTTTATTTCGTGCTCTTAGACACATCCATTGTTCACGCTTAATTATTCTCAGAAAGAAATATGTAGGCATTTCTTAAAAAAATAACTACATACATTCCATCCTATCCAAAGTTTGTAAACAAGAATCTTACGTATATTATAAATGCGCAAGTTTGTATGGATGGATGTTTGTTAGAATATGAAGCTTAAACTGCTGAAAATATCAAAAATTTGGCATAGATGTAGACGATAGTCTGGAGCACATAGGCTGCCTATTTTTATTTTTATTCAAATCACGCGGACGAAGTCAAAGGCGAAAACTAGATATATATAAAAACATACATTGTTATTTTTCTATAAACATACCGATTTTTTATAACGTAAGCAATATTCCTATCGTATGAATTCATCACTAGCTTGATTGTTATTTACCATCTAACTTATACATAAATTAAAAAATAAAGTAATCAAATACACGACCCCATGTAATCCCAGCAAATGAAGCTTCCGCTTTACGTTTAAGTGCAGTTCCGGAATAAGTTAAAGACCAACTTAAATTGTCATCCCTTACTACTAAGATATTATAGTTGTGGTAATCAAAGACGCGTAAAATTCGCGAGATTATCTCGGCCAAAACTCACTTTATAGCTACAATGATGTAATACACCGGAAGAGACGATTGAAATTATAAAATTTTATTTATCTCGATCTATTGTCAAATAGAAACAAAAACTGCAAGTTTGAAGAATTATTCGATGTCTTATAAAGTACATTTCCTTCTTCAATTGCATTTCTATATTAGTAAGAGCGCATGTACACCTTTGATTAAACAATCGCACAACTGTTTAGTCTTGCTTTGATTCTTATGAGCTTATATGGTGTGCACACTGCTCGATTTTTACTTGAATTGGCTGCGAAACAAACGACAATCGCACAACAGTCCGCGATAGTTTAGTCAAAGGTGTGCGCTCGCTCTAAAAATATCGATAGCTATAGCTAAACTTTCCACATAGACCTTTAAAACTTTTAGATGCGACAATATAAAATCTTTCAACGTTTGCCGCATGTCACATCCAGGTTGTCCGGAACAACCCACCGATCGGAGGTTATGTAGAGGTAAGATTATTGCTCGGAACTTGGTTTCTTCCTACTCTATTTGCGGGGATGTTTATGGCCCATTAGAGCGAGAAAACTAGCCGTTACATTAATGAAAACGGAGTGGACTAGTCGCCTCGTTATCATGGGATAATCCGAGACGAGACGTTAAGTTTCAGGGGGCCTCTAATCTTGTAATAAACTTAACGTCGTTTATTTAATGACAATTAATATGTACCACAGTTGCGAATAACGAACCCTAAATATTTGTAAATCACATACTAATGTTACTTTAATTTAGAGATACATTAGACGAAAACAACAAAACTATAACTAAATAACGATGTCATCGGAATTTAAGAAGCAATTCCTCCCTCAGTTTGCGTCAAGAGAGTCAAGAGTCAATAGTTTATTCAACACGAAGTTACCGTTTAGTAAAACAATTGACTAAGCAAGTAAGTAAAGTAAACAGTACAGTACATTAAAAGTCAGTTAAAAGCAACGTTATCTACAGTAATCCAGTCGCACCGCACCCCTGACTAAACGCTAGGTCTAACCAGGCTGATATACTGCACGACTTAGATCCCGGATAAAGGGGAAACCCGCTTTCTATGCTACGTTAATTTCTATTTGTACATTGTCTTGATTAGTCACTTTATTTAAGGCGAGGTTATGGCAAATTGCGCATCTTTGGAAGCATAGAACAGCATTTCTACAAAGATTTGATTCGTGATATTTTAGTATGTGTAACTTCAGTCCTTTAACTAAAGCCTCGTGGAACAGAATCACGATTGGACAAACTTTTCTCGATAGATTTATTTTTTGAAAATGTGCCTAATTCTGTAAAGATCACCATATATCTGCAATACAACAACGAAAGTAAAAACTCGAAGTGGTTTATTTGATACACGAGTACTTTATCTTCGGTTAACCCGAAGCTTTTTGCAATACATTGATTAGTTAATTTTTAATCGAATTTAATTAAAATGAGCTCCCAAAACCATTCGGATTTCGCGTCAGTCCGCCCGCGGGCGTCGATGGAAGCGGACCTGTGCTCGTCGCTCCGGCGAAACCCCCTGCGCGTCCCGCATTTATGTGACCACGTGAGTGACGGAAAGGGCGATAGTCTGCTCGATAGCTCGCTCTCTTTTTATCAAGCCCGAACGTAAAAACACTGATCTATATAAAATGGAACTTCCCACAATACAGAAAGCGCCACGCTAATGGAATATAAATATATATTTTTTATTTTATTAAAAACTTACATATTTCTATTTAATTAAATTTATAATGAATCGGAAAATAAGCTTTTTCTTTAAATAATATTTTCCAAATTCGTAAGCGATTCTTTAAGTATAAACGGACGATTTTGTCACAAAACAGTATTATCTATACTACAGTGTGTCTAAATAATTTAGATTAGTTTGACAATTCATTTCAAATTTAGTAGGGATGGGTTGTGTAAAATCAGTCATGAATCTTATCAATATCGATTTTTATTCTTATAGAAGTTGGAATCGACAGATTTATTGTTATAACTAATGAAATAAAAAAAAACACTGTTTTCTCAAATTAATAATAACCATAACAATTAGTGAGCGTAAATAAATGTTTATTACTACTACAGCCGTTTTGTTATTTATATAGTTCGTATGTTTTCTAATACCACGTGGACGAAGTCGTGGGCAACAGCTAGTTATAAATAAACTTAATGTAAAAATCTAAATCGGAGTCGGGATGGCGCTTCGCGGCGTTCGATGTTAAGGACACGGCCGCGAAGACAGACGAGACTCGACTCTAGTGATGGGACTCGAGTTGCTTTTCACTCGAGTGACTCGAGTAAGTTTTACATTACTCGGACTCGAGTGAAATTTTTGCCAACTCGAGTTTCAAGTGACTCGAGTCGACTCGAATTACGAGTGACTCGTAACCATTAGAGTGGTTTATACCGAGCCGAGTAAGAAATTCTGACAGCAATTTCAGTTTTTTTTAATACATTGTTTCTGTTCTTTTGTTGACTTATTTAAACTTCATTTAAGTTAATTGTAAAGCATATTTATTATTATCTAAATTGTGTAAGAACATAATAAAACTGTTCATATTTTGATCTCATGAAAATCCTCGTTACAATAAATTAAATTGGAAACTTTTTAGTATTAATTATAATATTTCAATTCGACTGATAGTTTATATAAGAGGTTTCTTGGTTACGTAGACAGGTTAAGTTTAAACGAAAATTTTATTTAATTAATATTTTTATCGTTTTGTTTAGATTCTTTGAGTAGCTTTTAAAAAATAATATTCTATGTTAAATTAATATTGTTTTATTCGCTTTAAAATTTTGGTTATTCGAGTATTATATTCCGAGTGACTCAAGTCAATAAAAATCACTCGAGTCCTATCTTCACTCGAGTGGCATTCGAGTAAGAAAGTTACCAGTACCGAGTGACTCGAGTGAAAAAAAGTCACTCGAGTCCCATCACTACTCGACTCACGCGATCTAACCGTGCGGTGCACCCCGCTCATTGTTTGCGCGCGCCTACTTCTTCCCCCCAAAAAACGCAAATTGTCCCGAACACAGCCCCTTAAGCCTGATTTGACGATAGTTATATTGTAATTTTTATAATTTATGACCGCAAATGAACAACACATCAAGTATAGTAATTTATTGTTTTTTGCCCGATTGACAAACATGTAGGGTTTTTTATGTATGTACATTCTATTGTAACCGTCTAGAGCCTAAACGAGTAAACGAATTTTGACAAAATAGGTGTCATTCGATTCCTCTTCTTTCCCGGAGTGTCATAGCATATACTACAACAACAAAAGCACCTAGAGTAGACGTGAAACATCTATACCAATTATAAGAAACTAGAGATCTTCCTTACTTATGGGTTTTATATTTTCTATTCGATATCAATTACAATAATAATTTGTAATAAATAGAATGATTGTCAATTAGTCCCCGCGTGGGATCTGTTGCACCAATCACACACAGTATCAGTGCATAATCGAGTCAACCCCCGCGCCCCACACCCCCTCGCCCACGGACTACGTCATATGTCCTCACTAACACGCTAATAAGACATACATTTAATTATAATTAACCTACATACCCGACGGCGACATCTGCGGCAACATACTGCCTACCAATTGTAATGACTATCTAATGATAGTAATAGATTAATGATATTAAAACCTTATAGACCCGTTATTAATGTATAGCTGTGATCACAGACATATTAAAAAACAGACATGTCTTAAATAAATTGTTTCCGATATCTATAGACAACAAATAAACAATCAGCAAAATGTATGTCGCATATAATTTCTCTTTTCAATAAAATTCGACTATAAAAATAACTTTCTAAGAATAGTAGCCGTATTTTCAGAACGTGTTTAGAATGTAACATTAAAGTTTTTTAAATAAAACAAAAGCAATTATGTTTACTGTCTTTGAGCGCATCTGATTACAGCGGCTGTTACTGGCTTTGCGGTAATTCGATGATTGCGCGCCGGCCGCCGCGCCACTAGCGCCGCCGCGTCCCTGCGGTTTAAAATTCAACTATAATTCAATTCTTATCTCGTATCTTGACCTCGGGATCGCGGCACTAAATTAATTAGACTTAGTTAGCCGCCGCAGCGCTTGAATAATTTACTTTAACAATCTCTTTTTACACAGATATCTTCTCGGAGTTAATCAGAGAGCTAAGTAAGTTTAAAATGCACTCGAATTTGTCTGTCGTGGTGAGTTAAGTCGAAATCCTTTCTGCAATTCAAGATATATACTCTTTGAGACTTAACTCGCACTTTAACGTTTTTACTTCTTGAGTAATAATTAAGAACTCTAGTTTTAATTTAAAATGTTGAAGGTTCATTTATCTTAAATATTATTTTATTCTGATATTAAATTTTAATGTGGACGTAATTTCCAATTAACATATTAAGACAAAGAGCAGATAAAATGTAAAAAAAAGCGAAAAACGAAGCTACATTTTCCGCCTAAAGTTAAACACAAAGTAGGGAAATATTTCACGGTGCTTTATAATATAAACTTAGCGCAGGTTGATAATAAATTCAAAATATTACTCCGAATTCAAGGTGATCCTTTAAAAAGTACAAGAGAACAGTCTGTCGCCGCGGAACTGTCTGAAAATTATAAAGTCTGTTGCGAGTCCAAGTTGAGAAACTGCAGCTCGGCGACAGATGGCGCTGGGTGAATTAAAACACGCGCCGCCGGAACACAAACACGCAAAGTTGCCGCGCCGTTTTAGGTTTTATTAAATTTTACTGTGTTCAACTTTTGTGTTAACGTGAATTAAATGTATCGTAATGTATTATAGTAACTTAATATTAAATATGAACAAGTAATTTTAAATTACTTAAATTAGGAATTGAACTAAGAATGGCAATAGCCTTCGATATCTCTGTAACTTTGATCACATATTAAAAAATTGACAAATTTATGTTTGTTGAATATCCAATTATTAGAAAGGACAAATCAAAGTGATGTTTGGAACAAAAGAGAATTTAAAAAAAAGCGTTTAATCCAGTACTTATATATATAAATGTTAATTCTAGGTCTAGGTTGGTTTCAGTTTACGCGATCGTTTATAGCACCGGCTTTGAGGTACAAAAGTTGGCTTAGCAACACTAATTACGTTAAAAAAACAACACTTTAGTTCGTAGAGTGAGCCTACAAGTTGAATCTTGACCTGGTTCTGCCGCCGCGTGCGGGAATCAGGCTTCCGTAAATTAAACTAGCTTGTGTTAAAAAAACATTGTAATAACATGACCCGAATACGAAAATTATTTTACTTAAATTTCTTATTGTAAGAAATATGTTTACGTTTGTATATTTTACTAGCTGTTCCCGTGCGGCTTCATCTGCATGAAATTATGAAAATTATATTTTATTGATTACATTTGTCAAATTATCAATAGCAAATGTCAAAATGACATGACACGACAAACCTTAGCTATCTTTCTTTCTTGATGTTGGCAGCAACTTATGGTCTCTTTCCCACATTAGGGTTTTTATCCAAAATATTTACCCTCTAAGTTTAATGGCGTGAAAATATACAACCTAAAGCGTGACGTAAGTACAGGGCTATTCTTTAAAGAAAGAATTATTCAAAATTATGCTGTAATTGCTGACATCTTAGGCAACAAAGAAGTGTGTGTTTACGCTTTATTATAATAGTATAGAAGTATAGATAGTATAGATATATAGATAGTATAGATATAGATTGACTAACGTCTGTATTCTGAACCGACTCACCAATACTTCGCATCGTAAGCGCGGCTTATAATCTGTCGAAGACCAAAATTGACTTTTTAAATGACTCAAGACCTGAAACAAACTGCTTTGCGAATATACAGATACAAACATATATTGGTTTTCGTTATAAGCAACACAAACACGTATTTTAATAGATTTAAGATTTTATAAATGAGCTGCATTTTTTTTTACGTTTTTTTGCAGCGATTATAGCCCCGAGGCGTACACCCTTTCGACAGGCTTTAGAATAGCACGTGCGCTATTCAATGTTACAGCGCGCGCAGTGTTCCTGAATTTCAGCTTCCTTTTTTCAGTTTTGAATATGAAAATGTAAGGGTCAAAAGAAAATACTGAATTTACGTTGCAAAGCATGAAATGTATGCGAATAAATCTTTTTTTAGGTTGTGCAACATTTCGTGGTACTTTTGTAATTCAATAGGAGAAAAAAACATTTATTTAAATAAAATAAATACAGTTTTCTATTGCATTTTTCGCTTGATAACGAATAATACTCAATACTTTTAGCATACGTGAATAATTGTAGAATCTATCAATAAATAACACAGCAAAGTGTAGCGTCAGTAAATAAAACATATCTATTGTAGAGTACATTAAAAGAGAAGAAGTAAAAATCTTACGTTCGCGAAAGTACCGTGTGCAAATCGTGTACACTCACGCACAGTATGCGACGTGCGTGGGAATGAGGTAGGCTGGGCGCTAGGCGGTAGGCGACGCTTTCCATATTGTTTCAAACGGTTTTATCTCCCGACAGACGTCTGAGAGATGTCTGAGTGCCGAAGCATATCCGCTCGTCACGTACGATGCGAATTTACATAGCACTCCGCGTCCATACATTATATGTTTTACTATACATTTACTTGTTTATTACTTATGTTGATAACAGTACGATAAAGGAAATCGATATTCGTTGCTGAACAATAAAAAACTGCAGTGTTATTATTATTTACTATCATTCGCTAACATAAAGCTTGCTACAGACTGAAGTTACGAGCTATATTACATCTTATAACGTCGGTCAGTACCCAGCTTAAAGACACGATACACTGATTACTGTAAAGCAGGCTTTTAAAGTAGATTGGCGCTGGTCTATTCCTCATTAAAAATATAAAAAAACCTGTCTAACTCGGCAGTCGTTTCCCGCGCTGTCGGCGGCCGTCAACGTTCAAATTTAAAATTTAATTAAGGCCGGAGCTGCAGTCGGTTTCGCGCGTTAATCTCGTAAGGCCAGGACACACGCGCCGCTCCCGTACAAAGCAATTTTTAATTGCACCCCGCCTGAAAGGCGACGTGTCTTTGACGTTTACGATTGATTAAAAAGAAAATAGAGGACGCTAGGTCTCGCGCGTAATGAGGGATTTTCTTGGTTTTCAAAAAACATAGAAAAAAGCGTGAAAAGGAATGCAAAATAACGAGTTCTTTCCCATGAAATGTACGTGCTATCTTCAATAGCACGCCATCATGAATACCGTATGTTTAAAATGCGCATAAAACTTTTAAATATGACTTCTCGATAATTAAAAAATTCTGCGATTTTTATCACTCGAAAAGTTGTTATAATTTCGTCGTTCGATATGAAATTCTTCATGTCGGCTTAGAACTTAATTACTTTAACCGTTAAAGTGTGAACATACTTAATAGAACTTGGCTGCTACCCTTAAGAATCTGTGGAAAGAACAATACTCTGCAATCTGAATCAACTTTAACGTGATAATTCTAGCTCTTAAAATAAGTGTTTAGAATTTAAAATTAATCCTTATAACACAGAGAACTATAAGCTAAGATATATGATGTTGTTGAATATAAAAAAGTTTAATGTACAAGTTCAAATAAAACAAAAAAGCGAGATACGCCGTAGCCGTTGTCCCGGAGGAACGTAATCGGGACTTGTACAAAAACTTTCGTAGAGGAATTTATTTTCTCCCGCGCCTTATTAATACAGAGCCGGTGATTAGTAACTTTTGATTCAGAGTTCCCGAGTCGCTCCGATGAGGAGCAATTATTCGACACATTGATTTATTGTTCCGTTCCAACTTTACGACGAATCGTCCTCGGAAAGTTTCACGACCCTCCGTAAGACGGTGATTTCACTTGTATAAAATATTGGAGACTCTTTAATAACTTCGCAGGCTGATACCAAGTTTTCTATCTTAACATGATACGGCACGTTTCTCTTAATGGCTGTGTATTTCTCTTCCGTTTGTTTCAAATTGTTATTGTGTTTATGCTGAAGGGAAGCCACTAACCGCGGATACGTGAGATTCGCTTTGCGTTCATTTATAACGTCTCTGACTTTTGTGCTTTTTGCTACGTATTGTTAAGTAATGGACATTTTATACTGATGTTTTTTCGCATAATCCTCACTCATGGAGTCAACGCCCGAATTATTCATAACAATATATGGAATATTGATTCACAAAATACTTTTTACATAAATACAATTCGTAAAACTATGCAGGGACGCATGATTTGTAGAACTGTCTTGTTTAGACTGGGTACATTGTTTCTAGATAAAGCTTGCGATGTCAACATGCCCCGTACAAATATTCTATAAGAGAACAAAAAGCAATAAACATTGTTGTAGAGAGTTACGAGTATTATCAATAATATTTCACATGGCGCGACGCTCAGACCGAGCACTAGGCGCTAGGCACTAGGCGCTAGGCGGCTTGTCTTGTATCAATGCATTTTACATTAAGCCTTTCGTTTAGGAGAAGATCTTTTCTATGAGATTATCATATTAAATTCATTTAGAAAGTCTATCATGATTAAGGCTGTTTATTACATGAAACCGGAGCGTAACAAGTAAATATTTTTGTTACGATATGTGTCAATCAAGGTATATTTTTATGAAAGGGTAAATTCAATACTTTTTGCGTTGATCATTAGCAACACGCGTTTGGGATTGTCATGTTAGGTTCATCATTTAAAGCAATCTTTTTAATGGAAATAATAAAAACATGCTTTAAATCTTCACAATAAGGGATTGTCTGCTTAAGAGGGCATCTATAGTGTTAGGGAACAATGCAAACATTATCTACGCAGACGCGGGTCAGGCCGCGGCGTGTCGCTATAGAACAAGTTTAAATATTTTTCAACTGTCCAACAATGTAGCATCGAGTTCCTACGGTTGACGTTTTGTCTTTATTGTTCTCACAATAGAAGTTTGTATACGTGTTTTAGTGAAGAAATGACACAAGGAACACATAATTTGTACAAACACGATGAACTGGTAAGTAAAATTTTGATATAAATTACAATAAAAATGCAAATGTACAGTTTTCAATCCACAAAAGCTTGTAGGCCTTTTTCAAATAATAATAAAAAAATGTTTGTCGCGAAATCAAATTAATCCAAGCGCCCCGCTGTGCCCCGCCACCTCGCGGCGCGCGGCGACAACTAAAATATGATTTGAGAGCAAAGCGAATGCACAATGAGATACAAAATTGGAGTTTTCTTAGTGAGAAGAATAAAACCTTGTGATAGCTGTTTGACTTTAATATTTCATTCGTGTTGTGTAAAATGATTTTATCTTCGTATACCGCAATTTTATTGTGCTTGTGGTTATTTTCGAGGTCATCGCAGTACCTCAGCCAAGTTTTATCTTCACAAATTACTTTTGAAAGATTGCTTTTCACAATCGGAGAAGACTAATATAAAAACCACACGAGCGCGAGACTTCGCTTTGATAGCACGTCCAGCGAATCGGTTAATAAAAGTACCCTCTTTAATTAATTTTTTTTTTAGTTATCTATATTACATAAATGAGTGAGTGTAGTGAGGATGATGAACTTAATGATATTATCAATCAGTGTAGTTCTACAGAATGCCCGATGGAAGTAGTTCAAGTTGAAAATGTATCTTCAGAGAAGAGGAAACATAGTGATTCCAGCACAGAAAATAGTACAGATGGTTTTATAACTGTATCAAAGAGAAAGAATAAAAATCGAAAGAAGGAGACGGTAGACAAGAATAACATGGAAACTACTTTAACTATTCCAACTATACCGAGCTCCATACCAGCTGAGGAATTTTACGAGGTATGCATTACGTCACTACAACCTCTGCCTAAACAAATAGCGATGGCTAAACTACTTAAAGCTAACAATATCCAGAACATCTTACAAATACGATACAAAAGCCCATATAAAGTTTTGATTAAATTCACAAATAAGAATGACGCTAACTTGCTGTTTACATGTAAACAAATATCTGATCTAGGAGGTAGTTGCCGTCTCACTAATGAATGTAATGTATGTTATGGCATAATCAAGGGCATAGATCTAGGAATAGAGGAGAAAGAAATTTTAGAAAACATAACATCTTCTTGTGAAATTACTTCTATGAAAAGACTTAAAAGATTAGATACAGATGGAAAATGGATCGACAGTGAGACTTTTAAGGTAATCTTTAAAAGTGATAAACTACCGCAATATGTTTATGGATATGGATGTAGGTTTAAGGTTGACACTTTCCGCTTTCCTCCTGTAACTCAATGTTCTGGTTGCTGGAAATTCGGACACCAGATAAAATTTTGCCCTAATAAAAATATTTTATGCCCAAAATGTGGTGACAAACATGATAATTGTGCAACGGTTGAATATAAATGTATTAACTGTAAAGGCGATCACATGGCACTTGATAAATCCTGCCCAATATTCCTCAAAGAAAAAAAGATTAGGGACATAATGAGTTGCCAAAACGTCATGTACAGGGAAGCTTTAAATATCTACCTCAAAAATAAGAACATTTGTTATACTGAGGAAAGTACCCCAACTGACAATTTACATAAAAGAAGTCATTCTAATATAAAATCGTACAGAGATGTACTTCTTCCTGATAGTAGCGAAGAAATAGATACAACAGACGAAACTGAAGATCAACAAAACAATAACAGACAATCTAAAGCTGGAAAGAAAAACAAGAATAAAAAACAAAAAAGAGGTAAACGGGATGACCACAACGAAGTGAATTTCGAGAATGTTCCAACGACTAGCGGATTAACAAAAAATAAAAATATATCAAGAACGGAAATCGAGAGTAATGTAGAAAAAGATCAAGACAACGAGAACGTATCTAAAATTGGAGAAATATTCAATAAGGTGAAGAACATCATATTATCTACAGAGAATAGAGAGGACATAATATTAGAAATATTGAAAGTAATATATCAAGAGCTGAAAAACATTTTTATAAGTTTTATTACAGAAGAAGGCATGATAAACAAACTATTAAAGATCAATAATGGATAGAAGACCCAAGGACTTTAAAATAAACCTATGTCAGTGGAATGCTCAGAGCCTAAGTTGATATCTTTTGAAGCTCTGTTATTACAGGAGAAAATTCATATTGCAATTTTAAGTGAAACTTGGCTAGTACAGGATTCACAATTATCTCTCAAAGATTATAACATTTTCAGAAAAGATAGAAGCGATTCATATGGCGGAGTAGCTGTAATAGTACACAAGTCAGTTAAAGCACAACAATGCCCAATCACTACGAGTAATACAGGTATTGAAATTGTTCATGTTAAAGTTCTGAACTGCAAAATTATCGAAAACATTATTTCAATTTATTGTCCATCCTCAGTTAGAACCACTTCCCATGACTGGGATAATCTTTTTGCTTCACTTCCTAATAAATGTTTGGTTGGAGGCGATTTTAATGGACATCACACAAGATGGTCCTACAAAACTGACGTTCGGGGAACTCAGCTTTTTGATAGTACTTTGGAAAGTGGATTTGTATCTATTAACAACGGAGATCATACTAGAATTAAACTAGTCAATGGCGTTTTCCAGAAATCTTCCCCAGATATAACTTTTGTATCTGGAGACATTGCCGTATATTTTGATTGGTCTGTTACAAATGAATCATTGGGGAGTGATCATTTAATAATTAAAATAAGTACAAAAACCGATAACAAGATGGACTTCGTTCAGAAAAGAAATTTTAAAAAAGCTGATTGGAAATCATATAGTAAATCTCTAGTTAATCAGTTTAATAATCTAGTTAGGTTAAATAATGGTGATATCCAAACAGCTTATAATTATTTTGAAAGTGAAATTAATAAGGCTGCAAACAAATTTATACCGCTCTCAAAAATCTGCACTGACCCTGAACGAAAGTTTAAGCCAAAAATATACTGGAATGAATCCCTATCAAAATTAGTAGCTCAACGCAGATTAGCTTTGAAAAATTTTAGGAAAAACCCAACCCCCTTGAACTTATCTGTACTCCAAAATAAAATATCTGAAACTGCTAAAGCTATTAAAAATGCTAAGATCAAAAGTTGGAAATCTTTTTGTGATAGTATTGATGAAAATACTACTAGTTGTATGTTATGGAATAAGATGCGATGGGTTAAAGGTATTAGTTCACAAAAGCATTTTCCCTCAGAAGAAAAATTGTCTGAACTTTTACACAATCTTGCTCCTGATTCAGTACTTCCCAGTGCGCCTATATTTCATTCAACTAATACAAACTTAGAGGCAAAATTCACTATTGCTGAATTAGAAAATAGCTTGAAAAAAAAAGACACCTCACCCGGAAATGACAACATATCTTATTCCATGATTTACAATCTTCCTGATACAGCTAAACATTACTTGGTTAATTTGTATAACGCTATTTTCTCATCTGGATATATACCTATTCAATGGCGTGCCGTGAAAATTATACCAATACCAAAATCGGGTAACAAGGATAAATTAAGACCTATATCTCTTATATCATGTATTTGTAAGATATTCCATGCCATGATCACCAAAAGATTAGAATGGTATGTAGAACACAATAATATTCTTCCGAATCACACGTTCGGATTTCGAAAATCTAAGTCCTGTATTGATTGTTTAACTCGTTTAGTCTCCCATATACAAATTGGTTTTTCCAAAAATATTCCAACATTAGCATGTTTCATTGACATTGAAAATGCTTATAATAATGTTCCTGTTGACATACTAGTTAAAATTCTTGATGAATTGCAAGTTGGAGCAAAATTTTGTAAATACATTTGGGCATCCCTAACACAAAGAAACTTATTAATAAACTGTCAAACGACTAATATTTCAATAAATAGATGGACCCATAGGGGGCTTGCCCAAGGTGACCCAATGTCTCCTTTGCTTTTTAACATTGTAACTTCCGGATTACGTATTCCATCACAACATTCTAACTTGTGTCAGTACGCAGATGATTTCGTAGTTTATTCGTCCTCTAAAAATCTCAATGATTGCAAAACAAATATTCAAAATTCTTTACAATACTTAGTAATTTCACTTCAAAAATTAGGATTAGAAATTTCTGTAGAAAAAACAAAATGTATGATATTTAGCAGAGGGATAAGGCGACAAGAAATTACTTTAGAAGTTAATACAAATAGAATTGCTCCTGTAGAAAACTATAAATATTTAGGTATGTGGTTGGACAGAACATTGAAATGGTCGACTCACATTAACCAAATCTGCCAAAAAGTTTTAAAACATATTAGTATACTAAAAGTATTGTCTGGAGGTGGTTGGGGTATTCACCCTCAACATTTACGTAAATTGTACTTAGCACTCGTAAGAAGTAGACTAGATTTCGGCTGTTTTCTATATGATTGTAGTGCTAATAGTCATATCTCTAAATTAGATAAAATCCAAAATCAAGCACTGCGCATTATTGGGGGATTTATCAGATCAACTCCTATTCATGTAATGGAGAGTGAGCTATGTATATTGCCGTTATTTTTAAGAAGAAAAATGTTAGGATATAAATATTGCTTGAAATGTAAATCGACATCTAATAACACTAATATTGAACTTATCTGTAAATTAAGTGATTTGTGTCAGATTAGTT
This sequence comes from Papilio protenor, assembly GCA_029286645.1. NCBI lineage: Eukaryota > Metazoa > Arthropoda > Insecta > Lepidoptera > Papilionidae > Papilio > Papilio protenor. The sequence goes on from JAGSMZ010000008.1 coordinate 4,940,530, forward strand.
ATTGGAGAAAAAAAAAGAAACCCCTCTTAGTCTTAGTTTACAGTGAAATCGAAATTACTAGAATATTTTCCTCAGAACCGCTCCCTATGTTTTGTCTAAGTTCCTGGGTATCGAGGATTAACCATTTATCTGTAATAAAACCTTTTTTAGATTGTTTGGATAAAGCCAAAAAATGTGAGGAAATCAATTCGTTAAAGTCAAGTGTTGTTATAGAGATAAACAATAAATATGCAGAGTGGCACAAAATTTACACTGATGGATCTAAAGGTACAAATTGTTTAGGTGCAGCTTATTCGCATTCATTCTTAGATCGGCATTGTATGTTTAAAATTATAAATCCAGTTACTATAATGTCTGCAGAATTGGTTGCTATATTCGAAGCTCTGAAATATGCTAATGAAAACAACTTTGTAAAAGTAGTTATTATTACCGATAGCAGAAGTGCGCTTCAACACATTGCTCGATGCACCTCTGGATTCAGAGGAGTATCGATAGCATACTCCATTCTAGATGAAATTTTAAAATTTCAAACAAGTAACCGGAACGTTATACTTCAATGGGCACCTTCACACATCGGTTTAAAAGGCAATGAAAAAGCCGACACCTTAGCCAAACTGGCAGTTTCAGAAGGAACAATGTACGAAATACTTCCAGATCACTCTGAAGCATTACCACAGTTTAAGAAATCATGCGTCACACTTTGGCAAGAACTTTTTGATCGTAGATCAAAGGAGAAAGGTATCTGGTACAAAACTATCCAGAGTCAGCCACCAAAAATTCCTTGGTTTGACAAATGTCGATTAGGCAGGGCATCAGTTATGCTAACTCTTCGTCTTCGTTCTGGGCACATTCCGTGTGCCAACTTTGCCTTTATGATGGGAGGAACTCAGTCCCCTAATTGTCCGTCTTGCGGAGTTGTTCAAGACATACAACACTTGTTGGCGGAGTGTGTCGTGAACAGGAGTGAGAGAGAGGCACTGTTTAAGAGGCACAAACTTCTAAGACACCATGTTGGCGGATTTCTGTCTGCTTTGGCCGAGCCACTGACGGACCTAGCGGACGAAGTCCGTTACATGGTGTTAAAGGCTTTATAGCAATTTGTTTACATTATTTTTGTTATTTTATTTATTTTTCACTTTCTAATTTTGTATTGTGTTTGTTTATAATTGTATGGTTTCGGTATTTAGTTTAAGGTATTATGGGACTGACATGTTCCAAGGAAACAAAGTCCCTTTAAAAAATAAAGAGAAAAAAAAAAAAAAAAAAAAAAAAAAAAAAAAAAAAAAAAAAAAAAAAAAAAAAAAAAAAAAAAAAAAAAAAAAAAAAAAAAAAAAAAAAAAAAAAAAAAAAAAAAAAAAAAAAAAAAAAAAAAAAAAAAAAAAAAAAAAAAAAAACAAAAGTTAGTAGTCTAGTTTCTTCCAGATTTCCTCTACATCTATACCAAATTTCAACGAGATTCGTTCAGTCGTTACGCTACAAACTCTAATAAACATCCATCCATCTAAACTTTCACATTTAACAATATTAGTAAGATTGATAAGATGTATGTAACCATAAATGTTTCCAAGGTTTTGATTTTTAAAAGAAATTTCAAAAGCTCATTAAAACATATTATTCTGTCTTTCTAACTTAAATAAGTATTGTTAAAGATGCGCCTCTTTTTAACAATGTTACAATATCAAGAACATCATATTAGAAATATTTCCGGATACTAAAAAACTGGAACAACCTGATGTCGATATAAAAATAAAGTAAATCGCTGTAACACCATTAAATAACAACAAAACTTGTGGAGGCAACGATTAAATGAGATGCTTCTCGACATTCGGACAGGTGTATCGCAAGGAACAAATTGTCGCAGCGTTTCCACTAATTACCCTCCTACCCTCCCCTACCTCTGCGACCCCCACACCTGAAGGGTTGAGCTCAAACATTTTTCATGGAGCTTTATTCTGTTCCTTTTTGTATCATAGCTATTTGTACGTGATTAAAAGTCTTTATTCTATCAGCAATTACTTATTTAATGCTATTTAATTGTGTTGCTTTTGGTTAAAAAATAGTCTACATCTAAAACTAATATATCTAAATTATCGAATAAAACAAAAAGCGTAATTTAGGATTATTAAAAATCTTATTAACAAACTATCGGATAAGATATAGAATTATAATAAAAGCGTTGTAAAAGATTTAAAAGATAATTTACTGAAATCGTAATATATCTTGGTGATAATTTTTTAATTCTCTCCAAACATGATGGGTGAATTGATCACTTCCCTAAGCAAAGGACGCGCACAACATGGGACCACTTCCACACGAGCGACGGGTGAATTTTTAAAATAGATTAAAAAATGAACTGAACATCGTCCGCGGCCGGTCCCGGATAAATTATGTCCCATAACTGGAGCACGTAATAACTCCCTTTAAACTTTTTTCCAACCTCCTCGTGTTCTATTTTCTATGAAGATTGTCTACGTTTTTTGTTTACTTTTTTGTCTATTCGCTTATTATTAAACGACGAATCTGTTTAAATAATCATTAGACATTGATAAAAGTAATAAAACTATAGAACTAGCCAAATATGACATTTCCTCAACCTTTTATTGCAATCGAACTAAATGACAGATTTAGCTATTACTTAGTAAAATTATAGTTTGTAATGCAGAAGCAAAAAATTAAAAACTTATTAAGAAACTAACTTTTTACTTCTTCACTATTTTTATTTTACCAAATCAAATAACTCTTCCAAGAGTTTATTCTAGTCATATCATTCTGTTATATTTATACTTCTAAATATACATTTTTAAGTTGGTTCACAGTACTCATAAATATCTCCAGCAATGTCACAATCCCATTGTTAATCTTTCCTAACAAAAGACAAAACACCTACAAAAGAATGAACTCAAAGTTAACATTGTCGCCTGATAGTTTACCAGTTGGATAACTTTCGATTTTTGTTCCTTTCTTTTGGACAAATTTGAATAAGAATGCTTCTTTTGACATCGAGTATTCCAAATAGTTTAAAAAATTCTATTCATTACGGATGCCATTGTTGTTAAGATTTTTGAATATTTTCGAATATTTGATAACTTTTGTGTTAATATTCTAGTTGGACGATTATTAACCTAACCTAAAAAAAAATACAATGAGGAATATGTCTTCCTTAATATGCAATACAAAATAACCCAAGTACAAATAGTCACCTAATTTACGCTAAAAGTTCAACAAAGTAACAAATCAATAAAAGTCCGTACCGCAAAATTTTCTAAATAGCTTCAAAACAAAATACCAAGTTAGACGAACAATAAGACAACCGTGTAGCAATGCTCCATTTTTACTTACAAACCGAAGTTTAATAACTGTGTTCCGACATCAAACAAGGGCCAGTAGCTCAGGGAACTTCGGCCCAGTTCCACAATCCACAGTCGTTACGCGAACGCCCGCAAGCGATCCGTTTCAACTATTCAATATGAACAGCAGTTCAACAATCGTATTGTTTATATGAACTTTAAATGCTCCTATAGCTAACAATACATTTTCGTTTTCAATTTCTTCCGCGAAGCTTCAACTGAATTCATCGCTTCAGTTTAACTTTGTTTGGCTATTTCTGTAAAGTTGGGATATTGTATTGCTGTTTCACTGTTCGTATCATTTTAAATGTAAGTAATTGCTGCATTTGTTGCTTTTATAAGATCATTCTTTTTTACAATATCATTTTTTTGGTCCACTAAATATCCGTTAGTTTTCAACATTTTTTTTTATTTGAAATGGCAAAAATTTATCCAACATAACTTTATTTAAAAAGAAAAAGTTATTGAAGTATAAATTCATAAAAACATACCCCATAAAGAACAAAAAAAACTTGTTGAAGGTTGTCCGTTCCCTTAACCCTTCAATCTGAGCAATTACACGACCTATAATTTAAATTTGTTCATCGCTAGGCTCGCCGCTTATGATTTTGTATCAAACTAAAATTATAGACATTATGTTAATATGGGGAGGGCATCGACAGGAAGTACGGAGAATGCTGATTTTATCGTATACATAACATTCGTTACGGCATTTTATTATTTTCTACCTCATTATAATAAAAAATAGTGGGAATCTATTTTTCTTATACCGTGAAATTCAACGTCTTTATGGTTTAAAAAAATGATAACATAAACAAAAGAATGACGCCATTTGTTAAAAATCTTAAAAACCGTTCGAACTCGAGTAATTTCAAACTAACGGCTAATACTACGTCACAACACGTGAGCGTCGCTATAAATCTGATGCAATCTGTGCACCTGCCAGTACATTGCCGGCGGCACGCACGCGTCAGCTGCGAGTGTCAAGCCGGGCCGGCAATACGACGGCAACGCTCGTAAATCTCGCCGGACGACGAAGATCGATCGCTAGTCCCGGTATCGCGGAAGCCCGCTACTGTTTCATGATACAAGTCGACAATGCAATCGTAAAATTTTCATGCACTCCACAAATTAACATTAGATAGATATTTCGCATTTACTTTCTATTATTAATTTTATATATTGTATCTTTTCCATCTTTATAAGGCTAAAAGTAAAATCTATTTGATATAACTGCTCAAAATCAGCAAGTTTCGGTGACGTCATCGGCGAAAGGAAAATATTCAGTTTGCCATCGCCGTGAGAATATTTCATATTTCCAGTACGGGGACAATTTACGCCCGGCTCCCAAATACGTTGCAGGTCTATCGATAAATAGGAATTTACATTCGATTTGTTGGAAATATATTCCGGCGTCAATGATGCAATATTTTATCTGCGCTTGATATTTTATCGACTTTCATACATTTTAAGAAATACAAGTTCACGTATTTAAATATAGATAAACAATTGATATCGGGAGTCCCAGTATCTATTAACCGTTATTACATTCAGATAGTAATAAAAAAATCACTTTATTTGTGAATTCGCGGAAATTCTCCATCTTAAAATGTTCTTAAACATAATAAGACATTTTTCTCTCACTTTTCCTTCTAACTTAAACAACATGCAATGAAGTTCTCTAGTACTAGTTCAACATTTCAAAACAAACTAAAAAAAGATTTATCTTCGCACACGTTACTCAAAAATCGCATGCAAAATCCTGAAATCAGATCCCTCGACGTACGGCAGTCGGTATAAAAGAGCCCCACGTCGTGTCGTCTTTTTTAAAGAGGCTAAGTTGCAAAATAGTGTATCCCAGGGGCAGGATGCACCCCGACACCTTGTGGGGCGCAGGGGGCGAGGGTAAATTGAAACTGGGCTCGGATCGCCTTGATTCACACACCGGTCACGACGCCCGGTCGATGTACAGTCAACAAAACTGACCGTTCTTATATAAAATTCAGTAATGTTCATATACCAAACATTAATTTATTGAACATTCGGGTACTTTTTTCTATTTTTTTTTTTATTAAAAAGTAATAAATTATTATTGACAAAACATCAAAGATATTGTAGTTGCCAAGTGGATCTCTTAACACAATATTTTCCATCACTGAAATAGGCATAATTATTCAAGTTTATTATTGAAAAAAATATTTGAGACTAGCTTGTACATGTTAGAGGTTAGAATGAATCTGCTAACCGTACCCAATATAAGGGCGGCGTAGCGTCCGGCGCTGTCCGGTGGACGAATTGGCATGCATTGCGCCCCGGCTTTTTACACGCCTATTCCAAGACCGATCTTCTCTACAAGTTACAAGCGAACAGCGTTTCTGTGATAACCAATAAGAATCAACTTTAACTTAATTTTTTTTACCAAACAATAAAATTTATACCCAAATAACTTGCTTTTAATAGAGGCATAGATAAAGTGAATAGCTTCGTCGATAAATTTATGTTAAAACAAACACTAAAAGATAAAGATAAAGTAATAACAATTATTATTCTGTGGCACATTGTCACAATTATTAAATTGCAAATTAATGCAAATATTTTGTAAATTCGCTAAAAAATTCACTATCCACGTGATTAAAATTTAAATTCTTTGTTAGGTTTTTATGACTTGTACCAAACACTATCAAACTGTTACCTTTCTAATACGCACGTAGCTTGAAAACGATATGTTTGTATTTACTGCGCGGGGCCGCTTTTATTATTAGCGAAATTATTTCATTTGGTATTTTATGGCGCAGCGCTGTTTATGAACATCGGGACATCTTCCGTAGATTAAAGAGGGTGTACCTTCATGACTTATGTTAGCACAATTCTCTTTAATGTTTCAGAAACAACTTAATTAAAATTTGCAAATAAAGTGAAAATATGATAAAATTTAAATTTAACTAATCTTACTATATTATATCTTACTAATCAATACTAATATTCTATACTAATATTATAAAGACGAAAGATTTGTACTTTTGGATTTTAGTATTTTTGTATGTATTGGAATAACTCGAAAACAACTGGGCTGATTTCAAAAATTCTCTCATAATTTAAAAGCTACATTATCACTGAGTAACATGGGCTGTATTTTTTTACTATTTTTTAATTCCACAGGTACGAAGTCGGGAGCAACAGCTAGTATAATATAAAGAGGAGAGATTTGTATAATTGAATGTATTGGAATAACTCGAAAACAACTGGGCTGATTTAAAAAATTCTCTCATAATTTAAAAGCTACATTATCACTGAGTAACATAGGCTGTATTTTTTTACTATTTTTTAATTCCACAGGTACGAAGTCGGGAGCAACAGCTAGTAATATTATAAATGCGAAAGTTTAGATGGATGGATGTTTGTTAGAATTTGTAGCCTAACCTGCTGAACGGATATTGATGAAATTTGACATCGATTTAGAGGTCTATAAGAACACATGGCCAACTTTGTTCTGTTTCTTTGAATTCCTCACGGACGAAGTCGCGGGCGAAAGCTGTTACTAATAAAGTTACATTTAATCGTTTATTACTATATTATTCAAAGACACAGTTATTAACGATACCATTTGTAACATTGGTAAATTAGGCAATAGTTGTTCGCTGATAGTTCGCAGATCCAACTAAACCGTCCAAGTGACGCCTCTAATCTAGACAATTAATCCAGCGAAAGCAGCAAATGGCTCTTTGTGTCCGACCGATGGCCATGTACCTTAATATTCAGGTCCAGACAGATGTCTAGATGCACATCGACGTCTTGTAAATGGACGGCTTAACGGGTTACATTGTTCTGTAACTAATTGCGTAAAGTAAACTAAACTGATTTAAATTATTTAAATTCTTGATTTATGCCAAGGCCCACAAAGGGCTGTAGTGCTATAGAAGAAATTCTTGATTTCACATTTTTTATAAAATGTGTATGTATGAGATTTTTAGGATGAAAATTTCATTGCTTTTTCATAATATGGTTAAAGTGATTGGAAGCTTAAAATGTATTTTTCCATTTTCCGCATTATCAACTAAAAATAACAGATACAATCAACTGTAAACCAATTATTAAACATGTTGTAGAATGCGGTTTGAATTTTAAATAGTTGCTAATCGATACCTACCGGTCTAGACTGCAGACCAATCCCTTCTGATAACTGGAGTGCAGTAAACATTTTATTATCTGTCCGCCAGGGGGCGCACAATCGAGACGGATCGAACGCCTACCCTCTGATGCTTTTGTAGATAAAACCTAACTTTTTGTATTGTTCTCTTGAAGTACGTGACCGAACTACGCATAAGTCACGTATGAGATTATTATCTTAACTTAATTCATGTATACTTAATGCCTATAGGTATGGTATCTACATCTATATCTCTACTAATATTATAAGGAGGAAAGATTTGTATTTTTGCATTTTTTTACGTATTCGATTCACGTTAAAACTACTGGGCTGATTTCAAAAATTCTTTCACCATTAGAAAGGTAATTTATCTGTGAGTAACATAGGCTATATATTTTATTATTTTTTAATTTCACGCGGGCGAAGTCGCAAGCAACAGCTAGTGTCTATAATCTACATATCCAAGCAATGTTTAAACAGTTTTCCTATAAAATTCTTTATTGAATTCATAAGCAATTTACAATTAAATTAACTCTCATGATTGCGTTATAATCTTTGCAAATTCAAAAGACGATTTCTAATAAACAATTTAATTGTAAATTCACTGAATCAGAAATTATCAACTGGAACTAGAAACAGAACGATGAATCATTAAGAGAAGGCAATAAATTATGAGAAACAAAGTATAAAATGAGTTGTTATTCAAGTTGGCTTCAGATCGGCTCTTAGATAGAGCTGTGATGGATGACGTCAAAAGGCCGGTCATTAGACGACAATTTATCACAATCAATGCTAATCGGACACTCAGAACTTATTATTTCAATCGAAATACTTTAATTACTTAAAGTCAATTTATATTCACAAATTTATTTAGCTACGTTGATTTGTTAATCTTAATTAATATACAGTTTTGACTTAAGTTGTTCAAGTTAATAAAGTTTTTAAATCGAAGCATTGATATGTTAACAGCTGTAAGACCTCAAGAACTTAAATGTAACTTAAAACGTCCATCTACATTTTGCAATTCAATAAATAATATAAAGTTTAAATCGTTAGAAATCATCGAAACTTAGGATTAATAAAAGTAACCAAAATTGGCTTTGAAAATATTTTACTTCTGTAAAAGGCAATTTTGTTTTTACAACGTGATTTTTTATTTCTAAACTGTATCCAATCTTTAAGTTTTTCAATTTACGAAATCTGCTGGTGACATTTGCAATTGATGTAGAGTTATAAAAACATTTAATATCTTTTCAGGTGTTATATTTTACAAAATAAGCTTTTTACAAAACTTTCAAATATTGCAGTTAAAAAAATAAATTGCCCGCATTTCGCATTAACTTTATTAAAGTAAAATATGATTGTAAACAGTAATTTATTTCATCACAAATACCTTCAGATATAATTAAAGAAAAACACAAAAGAGGAGAAGATTTTAACTAAAGAAGAATATGTTCTTTCTTCTTCTTTAGATATGGTTAAATCAAATAACTTGGAAAAGGATTCCGGCCTCAGCTTCGAAGTAAAAAAAAGTTTTGATAAACGATGAAGAACCATTACCTGGTTCCTTGATAGTCTCATCAAACGAAATACTAGAAGTTTCGATAATTACTTCACAAAATAAATACTTTCTTGCTGTCGTAGAACTTAAAATAACAACAAAATTATCAATCTTAAATTCACCCCCTTTGATTTGTCAGCGATTCTCGCGAACGTCGTCGTTACTGAGAAATTTTAATTAAGCTTAAATTTCAAAATGCTGCAAAGTAATTGTCTCTCGGAGTCAAATGAATTGCTAAGTAATTGTTTGTAATGCACTTGACTTCGTGCCACTCGAATACGAATCCATTTGGACAATTAAATATACAAAATTACTACTAATTTATTCAATTTATTTAGAAGCACTAAGTACTTCAAATTTATCTAAAACTTTCTAATTAAACTACGCTTCTTTATATTATCTTTAACATTTCAAAAAATCTATCTTTCAGGAGACGAAGTAAACTTATCAAACTATCATTATTTTTATTATCATACTAGTTTTCGCCCGCGACTGCGTGGAATTAAAACGAAAAACAAAAGTAAGTAGCCTTTCTGCTCTTCCACAGTATCCTCTACGTGTATACTATATTACATAGAGATCCGTTCAGCAGTTTAGGCTACAAACTCTATCAGACTTCCATCTAAACTTACATATTATAATATTAGTAAGAGTCATTTAAGTTTACTTATAGACCTGGATTCTGGGATCTGTGAGTGCAGTAATGTGTATCTATGAATATAACTAAAACAATTTAGTGTCCGAGCACCTGCGACTTGCTTTTACGATCCGTGTAGAGAGCACCCTCATTACACGGGAATTGGGTGAGAGTTTGCTAGTGCCCGTAAGCCACGGTCGAATGATCACTATGTAAGGTGCTTATAGAATTTTTATGCTAAACATTATGAGAATCCCCAGTTCTCCTACATAGTCTATTTTATCACATTATCAAGTGAAATATAATGTTAAGGACTAAATTTAAATTTAAAGTTTTCAATTAATTAGTTTAAATAATCGTTATTTGACATTTAAGCAAATTAAGACAAAATGCCTAATAAATATCTAACTTGGCCGTGTATCTTACGAAATTAACGGCGTTACTGAGACAAAACATTAATTTAGAAATAATTAAAGAAACGATTAAAGCACTCCAACCCTATCCCGGGCGAGGCCGAAAATTGTTAGCTCACGAAACAGGGTTGTCTTTCGCAATAAACTTTGCTCAGGAATTTCATTAGTTTCGTTCAATAAATTAAGAGGTTATGCTCGCGTGTGTCGGCCCTGCAATTACCTCGTCTGCTCCGAGGTGTAATGAAGAGTCTTTTGCTAAGAGGACGTTCCCAGAGTTATGAAGGCGGTTACACTCGACAATCGCTGTCATTAAAACTTTGGTAGAGCTTAAACCTCGAAATTTAGATGTCATGTTATCTTGTAGACTGTGTACTTGACAGCGATTACTGCGTCAAATCTTATATTTAATGTTTGCTTGTGTGTTGTAGCATAGTTAATTGTTTTTTAATTACTTCAATTTTCTCAATCATCTATTCTATTACTAATCTAATGACTATAACACCATCCAACACTTTTCCCTAGTGGAATATTCTACGCATGCGAAATTGCCAGTTCTTGCATATTTTATATTTTCAGCAATAATGGTTAACTTACGTTTTAATAATTGTCAGTACAAATACATTTTTGGCATATTTAGGTAATCAAATACTAACAATTCTTGCTTGATTTATGATTCTTCAAAATTCTTGAACTAAGTTCGTTTCGCAATTAAGTCAATGCCGCATCCAAAGCTAATGTTCTTCCTCTTCCTTGCTCTCATCCTAAAGTTCTCATAACATTCGCGTCGTCCCGCTCCGAGCTGAAGTAGCGACATCTTTTAACTATTTACATTCAACTTTAACGCTTACGGAATAGCTGTCGAAGTCTTCATACTTATTTTAACCTAGCACGATATAATACTACACTAATGTGATATTTACTATAAGTGCTATATTTATATTACTTTTAGCTTATATCGTTAGGAAGTAAAGTAAAGAGGTTTACTAGGTTTAGTGTAGACAATGAGTTATGTAACGTTGCAAGATCTAAAGCTCGATAACATTTTTAACATCAGAAGTAACTAACTAGTTAGAATTTATTATAAACTAACTGTTGCCCGCGATTCCTTCCACACAATATTAAGATAAAAAAGTAGTCAGATACCCTTCAGTAAAAGTCCGGTCGAAATCGGCCCAGCCGTTTTGGAGACTACCCGGAACAAACGCGGCTTGCGGACAGACAGACAAAAAAAAAATTAAATGCGATTTTCGTTATCAGCAATGCAAATGCATCGTCTTCCCAAAATCTGGCATTTTTTCTTTCGATATTACAAACAGACACTCCAATTTTATTATATGTAGGTATAGATAACGTATTATTGAAAATAGCATTAAATTTAAAAGTCAAATATGGAAAGTTTTGGTACATTTCAATCAAGTTTTAGTTTTATTTATTAGAGTGATACACAACAATTCGCTTCCCCTTGTTCCAAGTCGGATATAGCTAATTTTATAACCCTCATAAAAAACTAACGTGCGCCGGTATCACAGCTGTCATAACAGACGGACAGGGGACGGGACGGGCGCGGGGGAGGGACAGTTCACTTTCTATTTTCGACAATATACCATTACTTTGGAACACTAAAAAGTTGTTTGTTTTTTTGTGTAACGAAGGTTGTTTTGTATTATATTTGACTACTGTAAGGTACAACAAATCTTTAAAATCTATTGCAATAGCTAAAAGTATTCTAAACCAGTGTAGTGTGTCAAAACATAATTATTTGCAGAATAATTGATATATTATAAATACAAAGACATTGCAATGCTTGTCCTCAAAATAATACGAGAATCTCCAGTTAATCTTACATGTTCGCGTCTTGTATTAACTTATTTACCATAATAAAACATGTGATGTATCTAAATGGCTTCATGAAGTCCGAGCAAACCCTCGACGTTTTTACGAGCAATATATTAAATTAAATGTCCAAGAAGCAAGCTTCGAGTGCTTAAAAATTATGACAAATTATATTGTGTTTATTTAGGGACAGGGTAGAGATGGTAACTTAGAATCAAATCGCTGAGGTCACATGATCTCACTTATTTGAATTAAGTATTTGTAAATGTCATATGTTAACTTATACTCGTAAATATTTTTTTAATAGTGTTGTTTGATTTTATTGAAATTAGTAATGAATTATTTATTAGTCTTTTGAAGTGAAGTAACAGTAGTCAAATTTAATAGTTTATTTTGGAATTAAAATATTAAATTCTGTAGAAGGTTGTAAATTTAAATTGTTTCATTTAGATTTTTATAAGTGTAGTTTATTCCAAACTAGCTTTCGCCCGCGACTCCGTCCGCTTGGAATTAAAAAAAAAACAAATGAGCAGCCTACGTGTTCTTCCAGACTATCCTTTACATCTATACCAAATTTCATCAAAATCTGTTCAACCGTTTAGGCTACAAACTCTAACAAACATCCATCCATCCATTCATCCATCTAAATTTTCCCATTTATAATATTAGTAAGATATAGTATGTAACGTTTGAGATAATTTAAATATAAATAACTTGGTCATTTTTTGTTTTATTCTTTGTCCAAGAGCTTCTCAATTATCAGTAAGCTCGCTTCTTACCACATTAAAAACTCTGTTAAATATTTTTTATTATCTTGAGTTATTTGATAATTCTTGTCGCGGGCTGGTGATTTAGTGCGGCCGGGTCGCCGCTAGGGGCGCTTGTTTAGCTTGAAAAAAATTACACAGACGTCATTATGATAAACTGGCGTAAGTTATCTTGCTTCGTGTTATTTCACACTTGGTGTCCGTTCACTGTTGCTTTGTCTTTTTGTCTTGAATGTCTCAAAATTAGATACAATTTTTTTACATGTTTCTTTGCGAAATGTTTATGAATTTTACTTAAGATTGTGACTGAACCACCTAAATGTTTGTCAATTTGAAATTAGTAATTTTGAGATTAAAAAAAAAACAACTTATCGCTTAAATACCTTGTTTAATTTATTCACATTATCATTAGTTTGAAATAACATAAATGGATGTATATTTAAAAAAAAACAATCATATTTCCGAATTAAAAACAACAAACAACTTAATCTGCAGTTAGAAACATTTGGACGTGTAAAACACAATCAAAATGTCAATATCATAAAAATAAAAGCTCTGCTTGCATAGCCGCGAGCTAAACGTGAAATTTAATTTAAAATCAAAAGTTTTATAACAAAATATGTTGGTATGACGTAGCAATATGCTGGTATCGGAAACTTCGACGGGAGTCGACGCCCAAATATTGTGTCAGAATTTATCGCCCCGCGGTCAACCGACGAGACAGCCAGGGTTGGGCCCTACTGCTAGCGATATTGCTCACAACTTTGACAACAATGTTTTGTAGTTAAATAAAGGTATTACTTAATAACTTTTGATAACTAACTGAATATTTATTTATATGAATATCAATGTGGCATCATTACGATAGATTTTCATCACGTTGACTTTCTTTAAAAGATTTTAATTGCCACTTAAAACAATTACTGTTGGAAAATCTTTAAAACTCATACTTCAAACCTTTAACAGTATGATTATCATTAAAGTTAATAAACTTGATATTATAATTTAAATATTATATGCTAATACACCCGCTTGAAGTGTGGCCGCACATTAATATCTATTGAGAAGCGGAACAAGTTGTCTTCCAATGTAGAAATCGTCTACAGGCTGTAGATAATTAAACAGCTGCGCCTCAGCCTCAGCCTAAGTTGTCTGCGACGAGGCGACGGCAACCGTCGTCACATTGTGCCACCATCATTTGCCGCACGAATTAATTCCAATCAATATCTAGCTTGCTTAATTATACTTTAGTGGAAATAGATTTTATATTTGTTACAAGATATTGATATTGTCTATACATATACTTGTAGTAAACAAATATGAATTCAAATAACTTTATTGACCTCCTAAATATGTTAGGATATAAAAAAAATCGCGAGACTCAACATTTACATACCTATACAAATTGTTTAACATTTGAAATATCGTGTTAACTCTGCTAAACTTCACACCATATTTTACGTAGTGTACATAAGACAGTGTACATTTTCTGTCTTTGCCTGTTAATTTAAATGAAATTTGTCAATATGGATAATAGTAACAGTATGTTTCGTTCTTCCATGTACCGTGGAATCATAAAGAAACAATTAGCTGTACATAAATTTATGCAAGCAGCACTTATTGACAAGTTATAGCAACATTTGCCTTGTGTTTATGGGACCGAATTTATTACATCGGCAGCCCTACGAGCCTCCCAAACTATCATTCACGTAACACGAGATTTCGCATCCAATTCTAGCCTCCACACAATCGTTGCGAGCACGTGCGTCCTACAAAATTTACTGTATATGCTACAATAAGTCGAATTCCCCGTGGGGTTTGGGCTAAATTATGTATTTTATTGTCCCCGAACCAATTTCATAACCTAAGGAACAGCGGGGATGTGTTTCGGGAAACCGCAGTAATCTATGTGTTTATTTCAGCTGCCTAAAATTGAATTTAATTTACTACGATTCTAAGTGTCTAATACGGAGAGCGGGACCACAAAAAAAAACTTGATTATACTTTTCACTACTATATTTGAACATTCACATACAGATCAATTTAGTGACATTTCAGAACACAATGTCACCGACATTTAAAAAACTAGTAACTCCATCTATTGATTTTATAGCTTAAACAGTAAGGTTCACTTGAAACATTTGCTTGAATTTTTTGATCAAATTAATTTAACGCTTGTCATTCAAATAGATCAAGATAAATGTTAACTTTCAAGTTTCAGATACGCATTAAACCAACCAACTATGTTATAAAGAATTTTCGTTTAAAAAAAATCATTCGTGCTTATAACTATTTTTTTGTTATATTAAAAAAGTAAGTGAATGACTACTCTTGGGCCATGACATCATTATATTTTTTCTTTTTTCACAATATGTTTGAATAAAACTATAGTTAACCTTAATATTAAACATTTAAAACGTGGTTTTAACCACTGAAAATCCACGATAAAATATCTTAAAGAATTCCATAAAAAGTCATTCAGTTCACGGGAGTTACGCACTTATCGGTCGGAATCTACCTCGAACCGTCACAATTCCATTCCGAATCTTAACAGTCAACATTAAAACGTGGTTTTAACCACTGAAAATCCACGATAAAATATCTTAAAGAATTCCATAAAAAGTCATTCAGTTCACGGGAGTTACGCACTTATCGGTCGGAATCTACCTCGAACCGTCACAATTCCATTCCGAATCTTAACAGTCAACATTAAACGCCTACCATCGTGCTGCATTTATTTTTGCGAGTTACAATTTTTTAATCTGCAATCTAACCGTGCAATAATCATCCTTAACACAATAGTAATAGAGGCTACACAATCTGTAGTCGTTTGTTAGTCTCGTAGCCATTATGATCTCGACGCTGTAAGCGAATGACGCTTAAAAGCGCTTCCTCGGCTGTTTGCAGCGCTAATTAATCTTTTACCCAGGCACGGTACTCTAAACCAATTACGCTGCTAGCCGAAAACTCGGTGTTTTTCGACGACTACGCTAAATTGCTTTACACGCGGGCTTTGAAGTGTTAAACGCTTATTAAATTTCAAAGCTCCAAAGGGAAATATTGTAAACATCTTGCGCCGCGGCGCCCGATGAGGTTTCCACGTTTTTTAATTGCTCGTAAAAATAGCTCTAACTGCACTAGCGAATTTCATGTTTTCAATTTATTTTTATTACTAGTTCATTTATTTTATTTCCTACAACCTCCATTTACAAAAGTAAATATTTTACTACTTTAAACATTTTCCATTGCTTCCTAAAAATTTATACTTTCCAAAAATATGACCTATGGATATTATCGAGCGCAAATGTTCACATAACTTCTAACTGTTTGTATTATTGAGGCAATTAAATCCAAGGCAAGAAAATCTAATTTAGTTTTAACTTATAAACAAGACGTATTCCCTAATCAGAGTTTAATTAAAGAGATGTAGCGGGAATTAATTCTGTATTAGCGCATTAAAAGCGGCCCGCCGGAGATCTTGTGTAAACAACAGGCTTAACCACCCCTTCTGTATATTATTTAATTAAGACACCGCTTTAAAATATTGTGATATTTTGTTTATTTGTTCCGAATTGATTTTCAAATTAATTTCCAAATTAATTTCTCGAGATTCAAATACACACTGTTTTAGAAATATTAAGATTTTCATTGAGCAATTTCACCAAACTTAATAGTTACTTACCTTATTTACAGAAGTATGCAAATATATCTGTAACAAAACAAAAAACATGAGATACATAAAAAAATCTCTGGTTACTTTATTTTCAACTAGATGGCGCTATTCTCAATCTACAACTCAACTCAACGTACACTGGTTAACCGAATGAAAACTTAATAGAAAGCCTAAAAATGCTCGTAGTATGAACACTTAAGATATCACAAAGTCGTGTTGCTTTCCAGTCGTTCTGTATACCGAATTACATTAACTTAAAGTTAATATTTCCAACCGCACGTTTGCTTTCGTACATGCGTATGTCTGGCGTCGTGTTCTACCGATTCATTTACAAGCGTCTCAGGCCTGTGAAAAGAATTTTCCAGCGCGCCGTAGACGTGTGCTGAGTGCGGGCTCATTATGGACTTTCATTTCTTTGAATTGAAAACAGGTGAGTTCATTAAATGAAATAGCGACGTACAGAGGCCGTGGAATTTTTCATTACAGACGAGCGTCTACGTTTGCATTGAACTTGTGATGTTGAGACTTTAATTAGGCGTCAAGTGTTGAAGTTTGTTTAAATTATTAAATACTTTTTTACTACGATTGTAGTATTTATCAAAGAGTCTCAATTAAAATGTTATAAATTGCATGAAAGAATCATTTGGCTATCGGACAAGACTGCAATAATCGCACCCAGTTCATCACATAAACACTGATTTTCTTGCTCTCTATTCTATACCTAAAAGGGATATTAAAATAATGAACATCTATAAAAAATTAAAGAATATATTCTACAGTTGATGAAATAGGAAAGGTGTAAGCGTGCGATGGCTATCTCACAGCCGCCATCTCGTGACAATATCTATCTTTAGTTTTTTACAGTCTCCTGCAATCGGTTTTAAATTATACCACGGACAGACGTGATCTCTAAGCGATACCTCTGAATATCCGCTCGAGTGCAACTGACGATGGTATTGCTAAGACAATGTCGATGCGAACACTGAGCTTTTTTTACCTCAGTTAATCCGTGTCGATTCCAGTCTCTTTTCTTTGTCTGACACTTCTAGAACGATTCTGTCTTGATTTGTTTTACGTTTGAGGAAAAATGTCTTCATCGAATTTTCTTTTATTTCAATGTTTCACTTTGTAATAGGTTAATTTATAAGTGTTAATTAAGTGAAAATTTGGTATTAACAAATAAAACGGTTTGCCAAATTGAATATATTGGGAATCAATTAGAGGCGCCACTCGATTGGGAACTGAATGCAGACAATATACTCCTGTATTGTACGGTGTGCAGAAAAAGTCAATAAAATAAATATATTGTTAATTCTTACAGATTTCCGAAGACTTTAATTTAAGTGTAATTAACATTTTAAATCATTATCCCAACCTTTAAATAATGTTGTGATTCACATATTTGGAATAAGTTTAATAATTGCAAAGTAAAAGGAATATTTCCCTGTAATTCAAAAGAAGTAGTAGCAAAATTCTGCATAATGAAGCCTTGTAGTTAGAAATCAAACTAAAACAATTGATAAAAACACAAGTCACGCTTATTCTGCAATCTGTACAACATAAGGCAGCACCCACACTAGCTGGCAACTCACTGGCAATGAGGCTCAGGTGCGCCGCGTGCGGCTGTCGGCACCCGCTGATTGTGTGCACCTTACATTCACAATATCGGCGTGGCAGATGACGTATTAGAGATTTCTCCACTATTGCGTCGGAATCGGGAAGAATTTTAGCTTCATACAAGGAAATATTTTTGATTATTACTGCAGGCTGTAGAGAAATGTCATTTTTCTTTTTAATATAATACAAAAGAAAGCACATGTTTGTAGATGCATTTTTCATTACCAACACGAATTGCGCGGATTTTTACATCAATTTTTTTCCTATATCTTGATATTTCCCCAATTTTTGATTTAATAGGTAATTCAAAATGTAATAAACATCTATTTCACCCTACTTATCAGACATTAAACACACATATAACGTATAATATAAGAGAGCTTTTAGTTGGAGCTTCGATAACTAGCAGAGGTGGTAACCAGCGGGGATGCCAATTACATCGTCCGAATGGACCTCCCGCTGCCTCCCGCCCGCGTTACAAATCTCCACAGCCCTCCATTCATCCTCATAATCATTACCTCGAAGCTCCTTATTACGCTTTTGCTTAAGATGTTTCATTGATCGGAACATTCGTTCTAATACAGATCTCATTATAACAAACGGAATCGACCCTTTAGTTTACAAAACTAATGTTAGTTACTCAGTCAATTAACTGAGTAGTTAATTAGTGTTTAAAGAAGTTATCGTCATCATCATCCTCCTTATCCTACTCCCGTTTTTGTCCTCCACATAACTCTGTCATACGTCATCTCAGTCATCACTTTTTAATCATGTCACATTTCACGCAATCCATCCATCTCTTTCTAGGTCTACCTCTAACAATGTACCCTTCCACACTCTAAACTAACGTTCTCCTTGTAACATGCGATTCATCCCTCCTCATAACATGCCCATACCATGCTAACCTTTTACTCCTTACTTTCTCTGCCACTGGGGCTACTCTCAAATTTCCTTAGTGTTTAAGGAAGTCACGTAAGAGAAATCTATACTTAGTGTAGATTGTTAAGCCTCAGTTAAAAGTATAACATTAGATCCTGTTCCCTAAATATTTAATAGGTAAAAGTTAAACAGCGCTGTTGTTAGCTGAGCGTTTGATTTGCGCATCTCGGCAAGGAATAAGCAGCCGCTTTAATCAAGCATAAATCAGCGCTAAACTGCTGATAATTTCATCTGAGCCCGCATTTCACACTCCAGTCGGCAATTAGCCGCGATCTGTCTGATTAACACGCGTTGTTGGGACAGCACGGGTACGCGTACAGACACATATGTAGCGGTTACATCCGCTTGGTTATTAATTATTAATTTTTTACTATTAATTTAGCTTAAACTCGATATAAATGAAAATTGAATTTCTAATCAATTAGTGGTGTACACAAAAAAACGTATGTATTTAATACATTTGCTGTTTGTTAATTTTGTAACGTTATAATCGTAATCAAAAATAAGAATTTCAACATTATCTAGGCATCCAAAGAAGACAGGTCATTGTCCGATTAATTCCATAGCTAAACTAAAAAATATAAGAGATCATTTTATAAAATTTAAGTAAAATTCCTATATAAACGTTTGAAAATACGCCCAAGTGGCATTATCATTTTACGCTTACAGTCGCGCCGCACCTTGTCTCACAGCGCGGCATCACGTGATGCTTCAGGTGCTCGACTTGCTGATTAATACGATGTGGTATTTTGAATTATTGTTGCTGTTTGTATTACAAATATATTCATAGTTAGCACTTAATTTAACCTTGAAGTTAGGATGTATGACTGACTTAACATATGCATTAATTGTAATGAAAGTAAGTGTAATTCTAAAGATTATTTGATTGTTTTAATATAATAATACAAAACTTTCTTTGGACTACATAATTACAGGTAGAAGATTTCTTGACGTCATTAATGTTAGTACTCTTTTTTATTTAATATAAAACATTATAGAATTACACCTTTTTTCAGTGTAATCGCTTCAGTTAATTCCAACAGGAACAATTTACACGAAATTTAAATATTGAAATAACATTTGTTAACGTTTTTGTACAAAAAATATATTCCGATACTCGAAAGTAGGCACTTGCGACTTCTCTGTTGAATACATGAATTTAAATTCGAATAGGAAAACTTTTTGTAACTAACCGAGAACAAAGTACAAAGTACATAGAAAGAGAATCCTTGCCCCGGGCCAGATTAAAGAAATAGAATAAAAAAAAGATTGATTGAAATGTTCACAAAAATGCGGACACTTCGAATGAGATAATATAATGTAATTTATCATTCGATAATTGTAATAATTCATAATTTAACTAAAATTGATAATGTGTTTTTTCTTCATTACATTAATTGATTAGATTCCTATTTCATCGACTTGAAGAAGGTAAACTCTGCACTGACCTTACTTACTTCTTTCCATATTTTCTCCTACAACTTTGCTATTTCTAGAATCTAAAGGTTATCCGAAGCTTACCTAGTTGACGAGAACATACGTAGATTTTTGAATTTCATGCCATAGATAACTAAAACGTAAGATACCAGTCTTTCAATCCGATATACGCTAAGTTACCACCTTAACAGAGGTTTCCGGACGAGCCCTCGCGCTTGTGCTCCAAAGAGGTTTGTGTTAAGCGCATTTTACACTCTGCAATAAGCCCTAAGAATTTAAATGCTTTCTCAAACCTGCAACAGGTTATAAAACAACGTAGTGAAGGATTTATATTATTTGTAGGAACTGTTTGTTTTTCCCTATTGCGTAATAATTTAAAAATATTACTTGAATACATCTTTTAATTTTAATACGTTTTAAACATGATTAAGAAGCTAAAAATCTCTATAGAGAACAATTTAATATCGTCACATGACAATGCTATAAAGAGATCTATACATCCATACATAGACAAAGTTAAATACAATATCCGACGGAATGAAACGAATGCATTAACTCCATGGGGAATTACAGCCGGCATCCACTCGGTTCGTACGATCGCGAATATTTGAACAGAACTCCTTTAGCCGGCTCCTCTATTCCGCCTTCCGTTTCATTCTTGAAGACATTAAACGTATTGCGCGGATAATATTGAAAGATTTCTACGAGTATTTGCTGATAGTATGAGCTTCTGTTGAGAAATATCATCAATTTGAATTGAAATAATACTTCAATTTCTATAAAAACTCCATACAAATGTTATAATGTATTTAAGAAACCAGGTGTCAATATAAGTGCAAAAATATTTTCGACCTCTAGAACAGTATGAAATGTAAAGTAACATTTTTGTTTACTTTTAGACTGTATTGTTAAAGGCATTTTCTTGATCCTTACTCTTATATTTGAGGCGATTTTTGCTTCTTTTATAAAAAGTCGCGATTAAACTGTGGTTAATCGAGTAAAGCGTGCCGGAGATACGGCGGCCATCTGAGAGTTCCGTCGCCATAAAAGCCTATGAAGTGTAACTTTCCGGGTTCATAAATTGCGTTTCAGGCGAAGTGCAATTTTAAAACATAAATACTTCTTAAGTCAAATGGATTTTAAGGTTTGTAAAAGTGTAATTGTTTGTTAAAATCAAACTGAAAGATTCTAAAGGTATTTAAATTCATTTATCAGTTACCGTATTGTTTTGTTAGTGAATAATGCTATTAAAAACAATTAGCAGTCGAAAAACTATTGAAAAACTTACAACACTAATATCAATTATTTAAATAAGTACATGCAAACATACTAAAATCTTACTTCTTACTAATATTATAAATGCGAAAGTTTAGATGGATGGATGTTTGTTAGAGTTTGTAGCCTAAACGACTGAACGGATCTCGATGAAATTTGGCATAGATGTAGCGTATAGTCCGGAAGAACACATAGGCTACTTAGTTTTTTTAATTCCACGCGGACGGAGTCGCGGGCGAAAGCTAGTAATTTAATTCAGAAAATAGGAAAGCAGAGTATTAGTGTAGGCCAAGCTGTGTGACCGTCCAGGGCACGAGACAGTAACACAAACAACACTTTTCACACCCCTCTTCCCTGTTCAAAGTTACAAAAGTGGGCGCTGTAGAAATTCTCGCCCAGGGCGCTGATAGTATTAGTAGAGTATTTTAGTGGATAATGTCATGTTTATTCTTACCTCAGTTATCAAAGTTACACGTGTAACAAACGCCAGAACAATTACGTAGTGAAATGTTAAATATAATTACAGGCTATGTTAATTGTTGGTAGAGATGGGGTAAGTAGACTAGCGTGTACCTTCCTACAGATCTGTAGATCAACGACAAACCATCTAATTCTGCATAGAGTAAGCAAGAACAGACAGAAATCGCATCCTTTTGATTGTTTTTTTTTTAATATAATTCTATTTCACAATTTTTAAAACACTTTGTAGAAAGTAGAACAATTTTTTTTTTACATAAAATCGTATTATACATTTGAGGTAAGTATTTAAAAAAACCTTGATAATATCTTATTCTATCGTCCCATACATATTAAAAATCATACTAATATTATAAATGCGAAAGTTTAGATGGATGGATGGATGGATGGATGGATGGATGTTTGTTAGAGTTTGTAGCCTAAACGGCTGAACGGATTTCGATGAAATTTGGCATAGATGTAGAGTATAGTCTGGAAGAACACATAGGCTATTCACTTTTGTTTTTTTTTTAATTCCACGCGGACGGAGTCGCGAGCGAAAGCTAGTAATTTAATTCAGAAAATAGGAAAGCAGAGTATTAGTGTAGGCCAAGCTGTGTGACCGTCCATGGCACGAGACAGTAACACAAACAACACTTTTCACAACCCTCTTCCCTGTTCAAAGTTACAAAAGTGGGCGCTGTAGAAATTCTCGCCCAGGGCGCTGATAGTACTGGCAGTGTATTTTAGTGGATAATGTCATGTTTATTCTTACCTCAGTTATCAAAGTTACACGTGTAACAAACGCCAGTGCAATTACGTAGTGAAATGTTAAATATAATTACAGGTTATGTTAATTGTTGGTAGAGTTGGGGTAAGTAGACTGGCGTGTACCTTCCTACAGATCTGTAGATCAACGACAAACCATCTAATTCTGCATAGAGTAAGCAAGAACAGACAGAAATCGCATCCTTTTGATTGTTTTTTTTTTTTTTTAATTCCACGCGGACGGAGTCGCGAGCGAAAGCTAGTAATTTAATTCAGAAAATAGGAAAGCAGAGTATTAGTGTAGGCCAAGCTGTGTGACCGTCCAGGGCACGAGACAGTAACACAAACAACACTTTTCACACCCCTCTTCCCTGTTCAAAGTTACAAAAGTGGGCGCTGTAGAAATTCTCGCCCAGGGCGCTGATAGTACTGGCAGTGTATTTTAGTGGATAATGTCATGTTTATTGTTACCTCAGTTATCAAAGTTACACGTGTAACAAACGCCAGAACAATTACGTAATGAAATTTTAAATATAATTACAGGTTATGTTAATTGTTGGTAGAGTTGGGGTAAGTAGACTACCGTGTACCTTCCTACAGATCTGTACATCAACGACAAACCATCTAATTCTGCATAGAGTAAGCAAGAACAGACAGAAATCGCATCCTTTTGATTGTTTTTTTTTTAATTCCACGCGGACGGAGTCGCGAGCGAAAGCTAGTAATTTAATTCAGAAAATAGGAAAGCAGAGTATTAGTGTAGGCCAAGCTGTGTGACCGTCCATGGCACGAGACAGTAACACAAACAACACTTTTCACAACCCTCTTCCCTGTTCAAAGTTACAAAAGTGGGCGCTGTAGAAATTCTCGCCCAGGGCGCTGATAGTACTGGTAGAGTATTTTTGTGGATAATGTCATGTTTATTCTTACCTCAGTTATCAAAGTTACACGTGTAACAAACGCCAGTGCAATTACGTAGTGAAATGTTAAATATAATTACAGGCTATGTTAATTGTTGGTAGAGTTGGGGTAAGTAGACTGGCGTGTACCTTCCTACAGATCTGTAGATCAACGACAAACCATCTAATTCTGCATAGAGTAAGCAAGAACAGACAGAAATCGCATCCTTTTGATTGTTTTTTTTTTAATTTCATTGTACTTATGGTATTTCGGAGCTCTTAGTGCTTATAATACTGGTTTTGTTGACATATTTTTTAAGTAATAATTCGGCAGTTTCTAAAAGCATTATTTGAAATTTGTATTCTTGTTAAACGTAACATTTTGTTTATTAACAGTTCCATAATATTAAATATTCTTGTAAATTGTCTCCCAGAGACTACGGTTGTTTAGGTATAAAATTCCACGTTAATAGAATCTAATCACTGATCGCGTAATCTGCACAGGCCTATACTGTAACCTTTCTCCCGCTCATTAATTGCGGTCACGTGCTACGTTTGCCTACAGGAGAATGTTTGGCATTTGTTTTGTTTCATTTTGTCACAAGGTAAACCGTAATCAAGGTACATGTATAAATATTGAACAATATTTGTACATATCTGTAATTATGTGGCTAAAAAAACACTTCCCAATTTCAGTTTAGATAGTACTTATCACTTTTTTATTTGATTTTATAATGTACAAATAGGATAAAAAAGT
This sequence comes from Papilio protenor, assembly GCA_029286645.1. NCBI lineage: Eukaryota > Metazoa > Arthropoda > Insecta > Lepidoptera > Papilionidae > Papilio > Papilio protenor. The sequence continues at coordinate 4,965,056 of JAGSMZ010000008.1, forward strand.
CAATGTTAATGTTCCACTAGAAATAACTAATAACAATTAAATTTATAGCCTCCAATTAATTTCAAATTATCAAGTTAAGTAAGACGAAAGTACAATAAAAGATTTTCAATAAATTAATTCCGTTCTCGTCGACTTTATGAAAACGCTTCATAGTGAAAGTAAAAGGAACTAACAAAAGAGGGAGTCCGCAACAAAACGGGGCCGAAAACAATTGGAATCAAAGTATTACTGGAAAGTTGGACTTAATTACTTAGCGTTGAGTTATTTGAGTGTAATCTTTTAAAGGGCCTGCCCTCGGATAAATCGATAATTAGTAATCTCATTAGGACTTGACGGATTTTAGAGAAAGTTCTGAGTGAAAAGTTGAGTGAAACGGCACGATGACGAGGAATTACCCGGCAGAGCTACGAAGCGATAGAGCGGACGCACAACGACCATTAATCAACCGGTTATAGTCGTTTCTAACTAATAAAAGATATTTAAAAAGTTTTATAAAGAGATTCAAAGTATAAGAAACCGTTTATATTCTTATCTAAGACGTTGCGTTATAAACTAAAAGTCTTTTTTAGCATTATAAAGCTGTAAAGAATATTCTAAAAGAGTAGAGTGGGTACAAATTGGTGGAAACTACAACTTGTTGGTTGTCAACGAAATGATTTATTACAAAACAACTTTGTATAATTCGCGACGCTTAACAATTTGCTCCAAGGACGGAAACAAAGTTAGAGTTTGGACGATCCTCGATAAATCATTAAGGTATGTCTCATTAGTGATCTGTCTATGAGACCGCCTGTCATTTGTTTAAGATCTTGAATATTATCTATGCAGGAACTAAAGTTGTTCCTCTCTTCGATTTATATAGAAGTGGTAGAGCCCTCTTTAACATCTTCGCACTGTAGTTTCGGCTCGCCCGGTGTAATACCACGACCACACAGAAAACAGGCGCGAAGTGGAAGCAATTCCGGGTTTCGTCTGATGAGTGTGGTGCCGGAGGCCCAAATTCAGTCCCTTTCCCTTCCCACCCTTTTTCTTATAAGAAAAGGATGGGAAGGGAACGTGGATTTGACGGTGCAGGAGACGCATGGGAGGGGGAGGTGTCCTCTTTGTGTGCGTCTCCTCCTCCGTCGATCGCGGGTGGGCAACGCATCCGCAATTGCGGGTGTCTGTGGGCGGCGGTCGCTTCGCCATTTTGGCGGATTCGCGTGGCCGCTTGCTCGTTTGCCACCTTATGATATAAAAAAAAGATATCTTAATAAAGTCACCAAAATAATGATAAATGGGTTTATTTAATCAAAATAAATCGATTATCGGGTACTATTCCATCTGGCCGCCTGTTCAAGTACCTTAAATTACATTGAATTCAGCACACATCGTTAACACCCCTGTGACAGCGTCCAAATAAACTATTGTCCAGTGAATTTACTTGAGGGCAGTTGATGAGACTTCAAGAAAACTCCACTCCCCGCTGAGTCGGCCCAAATCGATGGTCTCCCGTTGCTTTGGTTAGGGAGGAAGTTCTTTGTTGGATTACGGTAATTCCTTAACAAGGAATTTTATTCTGAGAATGTTTACAATATTAGGTACTTAAAACTTATAGACACTTAAAAGATATTGCTTTGCTCTACACTGCAATGCCTACATTGTTGATTTATCGTGTTCCGTCGTTCAAAAGACACGGACGTCTTAACACTCAAATAAATAACAAAATCTTCAACCGCTTCTAACTCTTTGTTCCAGCCGACATAGATGTGAGTTACCGCCTCAGTTTAAACTCAATCTACCCACATTTACATAGGCGTAGGATGATAGACCGTGGAACTAACAAAATTATTCAAAGTAGTCCTTCGAGTTTTACGGGCCCGGGAAAAAGTAAGGTCACATCGAAGTTGGGGAATTCCGTCGGGAGACTTCGGGGGTGGGGGATGAAAGATTACTTGCTGGAACAGGATTGTATAACAAGTATTTCCTGATCGGTATGCGGCCAGAGTTTTATTGTTTACGGCCCTGCGCCCCGATTGCAGGCACCTTGTTCGCGTCACATCGTAAAGCTCGCTAAGGGTTGATCAGCCGTAAAACTTTCGTCGTCTTCAGCGTTCTTTTAACACGTGAAGTCATATTTTCAAACATAAAGAAAGATTTTTTATAGCAAACAAACTTTCATTACTTGACGTAACTAGTCTGGCCTCATTAAAATAATTACAATTGTATAGAATATACCATTAAAAGCATTGACTAAACTGTCGTACACTGTTGTGCGATTGTCGATTGTTTCGAAACCAATTCAACTGTTTAGTTGCACAACTAAAAATCAAGTAGTGTGCGCACCTCCATATAAGCTCAGAAATTAAAGCGCGACTAAACAGTTGTGCGATAGTTTACTCAAATGTGTGCGCATGCTTAAATATGTAGAGTTAAATAGTGTTTTTACTCTCTGCCAATTAAATAACTTACATAGTAATATGGTTGTAAATTGTAGTTCTTTATATAAAAGTAAATATAAACTTAGTATTAGAGAAGACCCAGTTACAGACTGGTTCAGCTAAATCCGCCAGATAAGATAACTATCAGTCGGCTACTGGAGAGCAATTTGACGCCAAACGTTACTCAATGAAAACTCTTTAAAGTTCAACTAGTCAGTTTATTGAGGGAACTAAGTTGAGTGCACACTGAGTGTTTAATAATTGCCAATTCAATTTTTAAAATAACTTTAGCTTCAATTTTTACTTTTTATTTCACCTGCTTTTATCTGTTAAAGCATTCAAAGTTCTTAATTGCGGTTATTACATTTAGAGTTAATTTTATTACATTGGAACATGGAATATATAAAAAACATATCTGAATGTACGGATTGGTTGAAATAAAGAAATCTAAATTCTCAAAATCTCTCTTATTGCTCACTAGCTGTTGCATGCGACTTTGACCGCATGGAAAAAAAGTACAAAACTTAGCCTTTGTTATTCAAGATAAAACAACTTTTTAATGGTGCAAGAATTTATGAAATCAGCCAAATAGTTTTTGAGTTATTTCAATACATACAAAAATACAAATATTTCCTCTTTACAATATTAGTATAGATTATGAAATTGATATTTGTAGTGCTTTTGGTGTAGAAGTATTATGTTTAAGCAATATATTACATTAATATACTTTAAATGACCAGCATTGTAAGATATTGTACCACAGCTCAACAAAAAACTAGTTAGAAACTTATAATTGTGAGTTAGTGTGTGGAATGGCCTTAGGAATCCTCGGTGGCGGCTCTATTTCAACTTTCAAGATATATAGCTCTTGTTTCAAAGTCGAATCGATTCGCGGCTTCATTTTCGCCGCAGATAGGTAATGAAAACGTTCTAGACTTCACTTAAATCTTGACTTCTGTACGGACGACAATCTTTTGTACAGACGTAAAAGTTTATATTGGGTACATTTCGTTTTGTTATTTTACGAAACTCTACAAGGAATTTTAACTGTCTTGTAGATTTATAGAATAAAACGAATGACTGTTTGTAAAAAAAATTCAATATTATTAAATAGCTAGCTGTTCCCGTGCGGCTTCGTCCGCATGAAATTATGAAAATTTTATTTTATTGTTGACATTTGTCAAATTTTCAATAGCAAATGTCAAAATGACATGACATGACAAACCTTGGCAATCTTGCTTTCTTGATGATGGAAGCAACTTATGGTCTCTTTCCTACATTAGGGTTTTTATCCAAAATATTTACCCCATAAGTTTAATGGGGTGAAAATATATAGGCTAAAGCGTGACGTAAGTGTAGGGCTTTTTATTAAAAAAAGAATTATTCAAAAATATGCTGTAATTGCTGACATCTTAGGCAACAAAGAAGTGTGTGTTTACGCTTTATTATAATAGGAGAGAGTATAAACGTATGCTACTGTTAACTGTTGAGCGATTGTCGATTGTTTCGCAGCCAATTCAACTGTTTGGTTGCACAACTAAAAATCGAGTACTGTGCACCTCCATATAAACTCATATGAATCAAAGCGAGACTAAACAGTTGTGCGATAGTTTAGTCAAAGGTGTGCGCGCGCTCAATAATAAATAATACAAAATTGCAGTCAAAAATGATTTATGGATAAAATCAATGCTATATTTGTTTGTAACATCGAAATACGTCTCTTTAACAGCTCTTTATTTTAATTAAAACCCGAAAAAACAGTAACGTCAGTTAAATCGTCAAAAGATTTCCCTCAACGTGTCTGATTTGAGGCGAGATATATTTTTTTTCTATAAAATCTGTAGCGACGACAGTAATACAATGGAGCACCCGCCCTGAGCCTTCGCCCCTCAGACGCGCCCTAATGAAGCTCCGCAGTAACGAACATGAGCTGACATCACCTGCTGCCGACAGACAGACGCTCCTCAAACTTTTACTAGATTTCACAATCTATCTGATACTTTGCTGAATCGAACTTATGAGATTTATTAGTCGTTCCTATAGTTCCTTTAGTAGTCGTTACAATTGACTAGCTTGTACCCGCGACTTCCGCGTTAAACTAAAAAAACTTATGTGTTCTTTCAGACTGTGTTCTACATATGCCGAATTCATTAAGTCACGTTAAGTCGTTTTTAAGGTCGGTAGTAGGAAACATCCATCCAAACTTTCGCATATAATATTAGTAAGATGTATAATAGTTAAAATTAATCTTACTGTTAAAAATGCGAAAGTTTAGATGGATGGATGTTTGTTAGAGTTAATAGTCTACTGCTGAACGTATCTAGAAAAGAAGAAGAATTTGACATAGATGTCGAGGATAGTCTGGAAGAACACATAAGTTACTTACTATCATTTTTCTATTCCACGCGAACGGAGTCGCGGGCGAAAGCTAGTTAAGGAATAAGATTACTATTTACAAAACACATTCAGTGGAAATCAAATTTCGTTAACCAAAGTGAAAGAATCAAAATAAATACCGAGAGATAGCAAGACTTAAATTGTTCGCGAATTTCATGAAGATTCGCGTCGTGGTCTTCTTTGACCGAGGGAAGCATTATTTTGTTGTGCCAACAAAAAAACATTCTCTTTGTGTAAGTTTGAGAGGCGCACTCTAGCGGCCGGGGAAAGAATCGTTTTGTAACTCAATTTGCGGCGAGTGCATCGCGGGGCTTTGAGCGCCCCACACTGCACTGGACTGGACAATTTTACTTTGACAACTCTTCTAATGACACTTTAGTAGACATACGCTGTAATTTCTTTGCTAAAGAGAAGTATTTACATTCCTAATAAGTTACATTTTAATTATAAATTAAGCTATTTTCAATATTGTCATTAATTTTTTTTTAAATTAGAATAAGTCAAAAACTACGGGGCCGATTTCAAAAATGATATCACTATTAAAAAGCTATATAATCACTTAGCAACGTAGGCTAGAATTTTAAGATTTATTTGAATTCCACGCGTACGAAATCGCAAGCAACAGTTCGTCTTTAAAATAAATTTAAAGAACAAATGGCACCAAAACATCCAGAGAAATCACAATAAATTGTCGAGACATTCTAGATATTGCAGTGGGCCATTTAAGGCGTAGTAATGAAAGTCGTTTGTCTACGTAATGTTCGTCCAGGATAACGTGTAATATGAAATAACATCGTCTGGTAGGCGATAGGGTCATTATATACTGGAGGCGGTGCGTCTTCATTTGCCCCTGATCGGGAGATATGGCCGCTTGGAACACGATACAGGTACTTACGAATATCTGTGATCGTCTATTGAGATAGAATTAACGAGGCTTATTGTGTTTTATGTAAAATCAACTGCCAATAACAACTGCAAACAAAACGTACTTAGACGGCGAAATTCTTGCATCTATAGGTACTTTACTAATATTATAAAGAGTAAAGATTTGTATTTTTGAATTTTCGTAGGTATTGAAATAACTTAACGTAGTACAAGAATTCCATAGTTCAGGAGAGAGATTTCTAGATTCTTGTGTACAACTCTCCGCCATTATACTCCCTCTACCGGGACCTCTGCAGACCTCATGGGGTCCAACTGTACCGCTTTGAGAATCACTGATTTAGAATAATATTGTTTAACTAGCTGTTGTCCGCGACTTCGTCCGCGCACTGTTACAAAACATACGAACTATGTAAAACAAAAAACTACGTATCGCTCGGGAATCTGGCATATTTCGAGAATTAACCGTACTCCATGTGATAATTCGGACTTTGTTTTATATCTGTGACAAATTTCAATAACATAAGTTGAACCGTCGCAGAATTATCGACTAAACATGTTATAACAAAATAACATAAAATATAGGAATAGTTTTTAATTATTCGATAAACAAATATTGTATTAAAAAACGCTAAAAGATTTTCATTAATTTCGACTTCTATTCACAAAAATGTAAGAATGATTTTATTAAAAAAAATATATCCATTAATATTTAACAAAAAAGATTATATCGCTTCATTTTTAAATACAAAAGCCATAAATATTTTTCATTCATTGCGACATCAAATTACAAAAGAATTAAAAATGATTTATTTCAAAACACATTCCATTACTATTTAACAAAAAAAGGTTTTATTTATTATTATAAATGCTGCATTTTAAAATACATAAATCATTTTTATTTTAAAATACAAAAATCATTTTCATTTTAAAAATTGACAAATCATTTTTAAATGCTAATAAATTTTAAATGCATTTTAATTTATTATTCTATTTCTTTTTTCACTTCAAAATATTTTTCTTAATCTTTCCTTAATTAAAAATTAAAATAAATATTCATTTGAAATTATCACGTAAAATAAAAATGTAAGTTTGTAGGATTATTAGCCGCTAGTAAATACATCATCTCTACGAAATCTGGAGTTTTTCTTTTATTATTACAAACAGACACTTCAATTTAGATCAATTATGTATTAATAACTATATTTACTTTAACACGATTCTTGAAAATAACTGTTTAAATAACATAATGTGGTAATAAATAACATTCACCTTGTACTATTTAGTACTAAATCAGTACTGCTCAAAATAAATCATTCAAGACAATAAATCAAGGGTCACGTTGTCTGTTCTTGAACAATGGAGTTGCCTTATTAAAGCTAATGAAAGGCGAAAGCTCCGTTACCGTGGTATACTGATGTTATCAAAATTACTTGATAACGGTATGATATTCAACTTCTGATAGCTATAAGAGTGTGCGCACGAAACTAAACAATCGCACAACTGCTTAGTCTCGCATTGATTCTTATGAGCTTATATTTGCTCAGACTATTTGATTTTTAGTTATGCAACTAAACTAAACAGGGCTGTGAAACAATCGACAATCGCACAACAGTTGTGCGATAGTTTAGTCAAAGGTATGCGCTCGCTCTTACGCGACCCCTATTTATTATCATGTGTCTCATCTCCAGTCTTCAATTCTTTAAAATACTATTTTAGATTGCAAATGCATTTATCAGTCAAAAAAACAAAAACAAAGCGCTTTTCTTTTTGAAAATAGAATCTAAATCTCATCGGAAGCTTGCACAATACCACTTGAAGCTCGACAACAATTAGAGGATCCTATGCAGCTGTTTGCTCAGGCCGGCGCGATAAGAGCAACGCAAACAGTGACCTGACAGCAGATAGGCTGAGTGATTGCCGGCAGGTTATTGACAAGTTATTGTGGTCCTGCGAGCCGGACGCGCGCTGTGATAACCTGTGATTGACTATGCTAAGATTGAACCCGTTCCGCAATATTACCTTTTGTAATACTGTAGCTACGATATTTCATATTTTTATTGCAATTAAAAATATGCACTAGAAAGTTATCCACTAATATAATGTCTACTCTACTAGATGAAAAGCAAAAACAAATTATACCCAAGGTAAAGTCGATAATTGATCACTATAAAAAGACTTTTATGAGCAACATCTGCTTAGGAACATAAGTATCCCATAAACCTTAGTATAAAATAACAGAGGACATGGCACGAAAATTTGCAAAAAAGTATTCGTGTCATTGACAAAATCTATCAGTATACTTTCGCCCCATAGAGGCACTACACATGTCTAAAATTTTGTTGTTTAAAATACGTTATTGTGAATTTTCGTGCTAAATTAACGCCAATACAATTTTGATTGAAGTTAATATGATTTCATATATTGTGACGCGTACAATATTGTAACTCTAATGACAGCTGTTGCATGTTACAAACAAGCTGTTATTTATGCAATACGTAATTATAATAACGTTTATACTAATAGACCATGAAATTAGACAACATGCGTCGTAATGTTAGCGTATTTCAGTACTTGGTGTTTTTAATTACATAAAGCACCAGTAATTGCTTTGAATAAGGTTACTAGCTTCAAACTTCAATGTTTTTAGTAATATACTAGAAAAAACTGCTAATAAGAGATCCCAAAGAATAAAGCGGAAACACGAAAATTAGCGTTGTTATTTTCTTTTTGTAAATATTTTTTTGTATTGTCTAGGAGCAGTCTATACATTTATTTGTTCAAGTGTATTCAATGTCAAACACAACTCCCTCCATACTAAACTAATCGTGTTAGAAACAGCTTGACTAATGCACGAAACTGATTCGAAGGATAATCAACACGAGTACAATGTACCTTCATTAGATATCGAGTGTATAGCAAATATTGTCAGTTTGACCAGCTTGGCCAAATGGAGTGGTCACATCAGTGCAAACATTCATTAGGCAGATTAATTGTATCTGTTAATGGTACACTTTAAGTCAAGTGTTGGCCAAATACTATGATATGCTTACACGAAGACGTGAGAAAGCGCTTAATTAATAATACTCATTACAGAAAATTAAAAATCAGTACTTTTTTGACTAGAAACTTTTCAGTTACCTTTTTAATGTGTCTAAATGAAATATACCTAGAGTGGTTAACATTTTAATTCTATCTGTACATATAATAAAATTGGAGTGTCTGTTTGTATCAAAAGAAAAATTTCAGATTTCGAGAAGATGATGTATTTGCGTTGCTGATAACGAAAATTGCTTTAAAAAAAATTTGTCTGTCTGTCTGTCCGCAAGTCGCGTTTGTTCCGAGTAATCTCCGAAATGGCTTTGTCGATTTCGACCAGACTTTCACTGTAGGGTAGCTAACATAGACGGGTATATTATAGGCTTTTTTATCTTAATGGGGAACAGCTAGTTCCAAATAAAAGAATTGATAACAATAGACGGCTATTACTAAGATCTCTTTATCGAGATAAATCGACTCCATAAATGTATTTTAGGTGTGGATTATTCTCGCGAACACGTGCGTATAGTAAATAGAATCACCCTAGAAACCATTACTGTGATGACGCGTCACGTAGATCTCAGGATCACAGCGTCTATTGAAGTCGATTCGTTGCGCACGGACGCCCGCCTATACACGGCTATTCAGCCTCGCCCGCCCTAAGTGAAGTCTATAACGATATAATTAAGTTGTCTATCGACACTTCTGTGCAATATTTTAGACAACTTATTGAATATAGACCTTATTAAAATCATCATCAACTTGCCCTTATCCCTTATGGAGGGTCGGCACAGTATGTGCTGCTCTTCCATACATCTCTATCAGCCGTCATATCTGAATCCACTCCTTTCTTAAGCATATCCTCTTTCACACAATCCATCCATACTTTCTTCGGTCTTCCTCTTCCTTTGTAGCCATCCACATTCATTCTTAACACTTTCTGGTTTATGTCCCCATCGTCTCGTCGCATAAATAGACCTTATTAAAATATCAAAGACAAATAACAAAACATGTGACGGTTCCAAGGTCTAGTAGAAGTTACCGATGCGATCAGAATTTGTCGCTCAAATATCGTTTATATTATAATATTTTTTAGAAGCGCATGCTGTCCACGACGAGGCGGTTATGTACAGGCGAGTTCAAAAATAGTTTCATGGAAATATGAATGAAAATGATTTGTTGCAATTTTTGTCTTAAAATTTCAGAATACAATTAACTGGCGAAGGTCGACTTAAATGCACTTAGACTAAAGATTTTAGACTATTTTAGACTAAAGAATTTCTAAGACCTTAATATTTTTATAAGAAATGCATTTCTTGAATTTCCTTCATACCCACTTCTGTTCGCGACAGTCCGGCGACGCCGTCACGCGCCAGTGGCAAGGGTTGATAAATCGAAACAATTTTAGAGTGCATCTAACTACGGCGTGAGATTTATCTTTCGTGTTTGACAGATCATTTTTCTAAAATGTCAATGCACGTTACGCGTGAACTTATAATATTTTTGACGCAACATCGACCTTGCATCCATCATTCGTTCAGTTAGTACACGGAATAAATTTGTATCAAAGAGAACACAAACCGTTTATTAAGACTAAAAGAAAATATTATTCAAGAGTAAGAAGCGACTGACAGTTTAAATGGTTATTTACATACGTAAAATGTCGCCTTATATCAAGGGTACTTATCTTTTAATAAATACAAGTAATGAAAGAATTCTGAAATAAGATTCGAGCGCTGAGGAAAGTTTTTTTTAAATCCTTAGTGACGCGCCTTGTACACTTCTACACGAAAGTGTTTTACGTCAGAATAATAATTATTTTATTATCAGGTTATAAAACGGCTTTCAATTAACTTATATTATGATAGAATAGTTTTAGTATAGACCGATTTAGGACCTATCCCACCACTGGCTGATAGAGGCTCAGATAACTTAAAATTACGTCACTGTCATATAAGGTAACAAAATTCGGTATTTCCATCACATATTTTATACGTTGGATGGTTATCAGACATTTTACAATTTGGTGGGACAGGCCCTTAATCAACTAAAACACATAGGTAATATGTTATGTTTTAATTATGTTGATTTCGGTGATTTTAACCGTCGTAAAGTGTAACAAAACGTATTTACTGAACATTTTCTTTCTTTTCCGTAGTCGCTAGTGTGTACGACCCTTTATTCAAATCCTATATGAAGGGGCTTTTGTAGATTCAAAATCCAAGTAAATAGTATAGATTACATAGAAACACCATCAGTATAGGAACTTAGAGCGGAGATCGTCGATGCCGCAATCGTACTCTAGTGATGTTAATGTCTCCATATCGATAAAATAAATTATGTGGAATTTTTCTTAGTGTTTATTTTAACTTAGTAGACATAAGACAATAATATGGGAATGTGTAAACAAAAATTACTGTAATTACCGAATTGTTGTTTGGTGGTGTTTAAAGATAGATTTGTTTACGTTCTTTTGAATATCAACCAACCCTAAATAAAGTTCTAAAAACATTATAATAGTAAAAATAAAGTACACAAAATCTACTAATCAGAATAGTATTACATGTATTTTATAAAAATTATATCGATATCGATGTAAGAACATCCCTATAAGCTCGATAATGGTTCGCCAAATAACATTTGTTCTGAATCGTGTTTGTCATGGTTGTCGATTTCAATAATTCATAGCATAAACTACATGTTATAGTATAATTTTGTTCCCCTTAAATACATACTTGGTACATTGAAACTAATCTTACTATCTTACTAATATTATAAATGCGAAAGTTTAGATGGATGGATGGATGTTTGTTAGAGTTTGTAGCCTAAACGGCTGAACGGATCTCGATAAAATTTGGCATTTATGTAGAGTACAGTCAGGAAGAACACATAGGCTACTTAGTTTTTTTTTAATTCCACGCGGACGGAGTCGCGGGCGAATGCTAGTATTTAATATTTAGTTTCTATTAATAAAAAAAACAGTCGAAAGTTTCAGTCCCTATCGAATTACTTACTAGCTACTTGTGTACATATGCGCAAAACACTTTACTGTAATATCGAATATGTAAACACTAAGAGCGCGCACACCTTTGACTAAACTATCGCACAACTGTTTAGTCTCACTTTGATTCCTATGAGCTTATATCGAGGTACGCATACTCGATTTTTAGTTGTGGAACTAAACAGTTGAATTGTCGAAACAATCGACAATCGCACGATAGTTGTGCGATATTTTAGTCAAAGGTGTGCGTCCGCTCTAATGATTATGTAAGAAAATATTAATAGCCTATAATTCTAACTCAACACCGTATAGCAATCATGAATGTAAATCCAGCCATTTAGTATATTATACGAGCTCTGAAAGTGCTCTGCGAACGACATCGCTGAGTCAGAGTGGCCTAAGACCTCATGAAACTTGATCTATATCGATTACACATTTAACTATCGGTTTCAATATTAATTTATATCTGATATAGTCTGCACCAACACTGTCATTGCTGGCCAATTATTCTTAAGATTTACCACCTTTGTTATACCAAAGATTAAAGCTTGTAAACAGAACTGACACTATGGAAGAGACTTAACTATGAAATTGGTGTACGAATGTTTTAACTTAATTTTTGATTTTTGATAAGTGAATTACCAGTAGTATCATATTAAAATAACTTATAAAATTAGCTTAAGCTAATTTTATAAGTTATTTTAATATGATTATATTTTTATATTATATTATATTATTATATTTTTAAGCTTTTTTTTATCTCTATCATTAATGATAGAGATAAAAAAAAACTTTTATACCAGGCACATCTATACGTAGATAAGAAGGCGTGGGGATATCAAAAACCAATGTTTTAATTATAAGATTTTTTTATTATAATTTACCTTAATTTAATGTAATTCAGTTTTGTTTTCTCGTCTAATATTTGATGCATTAAAACGAAGCAATATTTTCTCTGAGAGACAACCTCACCATATCCATTATAAGATGACAATCGCGCTTGCTTGATCTATGTGTAACAATGAGGGCAGTTCGTTAGTTTCACCCACGCGGCTGTCGACTGGCAAATGAGACGCGAAGCGTGAACGTAATTAGATGCTGACAGCCATTTTGTAGTTACATTTAATTTGTAATCGTGGGCGCTGGCGATACCACAATCATACAAATTGTGATTTATTTCGTACAATACCGTTATAGGTAACCATTCATGTCGTGATAAATCAATGATTCTAACAGACGTATGATTACAATTAAATTAACATAGTGGATTAATTCAGAATTTTAAACCAGTTTAAGATTTTTAAATGCCTTGGTTACAAGACATGTTACTTTAAGATTGCAATAAATAATTGCCGTACAAAAGTTGACTACTGACGGCGAGTATGGCAAAAAAATTGACGAGAAAAGGCAGCGTTAAGCCGACTAGAACCCCGCAATTGGCGAAATCTCTCTTTATTGGGTAAATAAACAAGCGAGCGTATACAAATCAATTGTCTAGTACGGCTTATCGATGAAAAACTGACTGAACTTTCGCGGAGTAGTTTTGATTCCGTACATATTTGATAAACTTACTAATATTATGAATGAGAAAGTTTTGATGGATGTTTGTTAGAGTTGGTCGCCTAAACTGATAAACGGATTTCGATGAAATTTGACATAGATATAGAGCATAGTCTCAAAGAACACATAGGCTACTTATTTTTGTAGTTTTTTTATTCCACGCGGATGGTGTCGCAAGCTAAATAGGTGTTATTTTCTTGATAAAAAATATGTCATAAACAAGATATGGTATAACTTGTTATAATCATAAATTAATAATTCCTTTTTAACTTAATTCAAATACTTCTTTACATAAATTAATCAACTTGTATTATTTCTATAATATAAATATTCGTTTGCGGATCTCTAGAAGTCTCGTCGTCAGTACGCAAAGCTTCCTAATTCAGTTGCCGCACGTATAACCAGAGCCAATACATCATTATTGTCATTGGACATTTTTCCATTCAGCTCGTGTTCCGAAGGGAAAATTGACATTGTTGACAATTTCTTTTGTTTACAGCCTTCATGCGGGCGGTTCTTTCAACTTTGTATCTTTATTTTATTAATTTAGTTAACGGAGCGGATAATTTTGTCCGATCTGTTGAATCCGACGGTGGATTTGACGAACGTCATTGTTTTGTTTGAGGACAATTCTGTTGTAATTGGATTTGTTATTCAGTTGAAACAATAGAAGGAAAGTAAGTTAATTTCATCAGCTATTTTAATGAATTTTACTTTTACATTTAATTAACAAATTATAATAGAGTAGGATTATGACACATTAAAATCTCTAAGCGAACCGGTAGTTAGTAAAGTTTAGGCCATAAAATTTAGTATAATGTTTGCTTTGAACTTTTTCTTATAACCCAGTTTTAAAATAATCCAATAATTTGCCTAATGTGTAATAAACATACAAAATTGCAGAGAGCAAATTAAAAAATATTGAAAGAAATACGTAACTTTATTCCAAGGGTAAAATAACGTAACACTACACACACTAAATACGAAAGACAAAGGATTTGAATAGCAAACCCCCGCTTGAAATATAGAATGAGCTAATATTAACGCAGCTCTCCTGGCGGCTAATAAATGTTAATTCCCTCGCGGAGTGGCTAAATGCCACCCTCAGTTCGGGCGAGATAAATATTGACACGCCGGCGATCTGCCGCTCTCCAGTTTAAAATTCTAATTTTATTGAAATCCCAAAGAGTAATGACGTTTGGATTTGGTTTCACTTTACATTGAATTTCAAAACTAATTGCAGTTCATTTCGTCTATAAATCTGTTTCCCTTGCTTCTTCTTTGAAATTTCTACAATGGGACGTAATACAGGGGGATGGAAAAACTGCAATGAATTTATATATTTTATGCAACTTATTTGTAAGCATTACAGACTGAAAAAGAAAAAACAATTGATTTCCAATAAAAATTATCGGTCGGATTTTCCAGACGTAGCGACGACAAATCGAATTTGATTTATGATTTACATTAACAATGTTTGCCAAATCCCCAGCTGGGGATAAGATGTTCTTTGCAAAGAATAAAACCAATAAGGATTATAATATAAGATTTATGGAAATTGCCGGCTGATACAAACGGCACGAGATACCTTAATTTGAGGACCGTATTTGCCGAATTTATTATCTTATTTCGTTTCCTTTGTATCATCATTAGGAGTTTAGAAATGCTTTGACATTTATACGTTTGCAGAATTTCCCCTCACTGCATAAACCTATCAATATAGGTTAAAGAGAACCCCTCTAACATCTTTAATATATACTTCTTAACAAATATGAACTTTTTTTGACTTGCCGCAATAATTTAACCATTCAGAGCTTTCAAATATCATTAAAATCTACGTATTTTCATTATATCTACTTGGTAAAAAAAAAAACTTACCACGTAAATGTCTATTCGCCTATAACCTGAAACAAACGATAAAGATATTTAAAATTGTAACTAAAAATACTAGGCACCCACTAAAGACAAATTTTATTTACAATCTCCGGAAGCAATGTTCCAATTTGTTCAAAAATAAAGCGTGAAAGGTTTGAAAAATAAAAGATTTAAATTGTATGTAATGTTTGGTATGCAACCTGGCGTGGCTCGCTAGCCGACGCTGAGATTGTCAAAGCTTTGTCCCGTGCCCGCGCCGCATTCCGCGCTGCCATTTGTTTTGTAACTCTTACTTACTTCCAGACAGAAGTCGAATGCAAGAAAGTGGCCGGGAAAGTTGGAAAAGTTCAAGATTGTCATATGTATAAGTATTTATTATAATCACGAAAGATAAGTTTACCAATTTAATCATTTTAATGAATTGGACTATTTCATTTAAACAATAGTGGACGTTAGTTATGAATGTCCCTCATACCGATGGATGGATTGCGTGAAAGGTGACATGATCACGAAAAGTGTGATGACTGAGATGACGTATGATACAATTATTTGTAGGAATGTGCGCCGACCCTATGGGAGTAGGATGATGTAGGTGAGACGATGATGAACTATTTCATTAAAATGATTTAATTGAAAAACTTTCACTATGTAACTTCTAATTGGATAATTTGAATCTTAAAATCAACTGAGAACAAAGCACACTACATACAAAAACTAATAAGATACTTTGTCGCAACAACGTGAAACAATTTTAATTTAAAGAAAGCATTCGATACATCGACATATCTGCACCGGCGATGTTCACCCATCTTTTTACTCGTTTTTAACAATGAAACTCGGTTCACGTTCAAATAGTAACTTAGACAAAAGCGTGGAGGAATCAAAAGTAGTTCCGTGTACCTTAGGCCCTGCTCTGTTAGAATTGCTCAAACTTTCCCACTTTCACGTTTCCTTTTATCCGTTCGAGTGTTCCTCTGTTAAATTATTATTTTTGCTTTTCCACTTCGAGTTACATGGTGCGTGTGATATTGAGTTGGGAACATTTAATGTTCAAAGTTGATGTAGTACTCAAATAAAATATTTTTCTTTGACAACAATAGTAACCTTAAACTTTTACTATTTATAAACCCTTGGAGCATAAGCAGTAGAATTAAAATAATATTGGTACATTAAAAATATAATATAAGAAAGTTATTGCAAATTAATAATTTTCATAACTAACAGTAGGTTTGTCGGACAACACATATTCTTATAGTAAATGCTAATTAACATAATTAAATTGAATATTTATACATCTTGAAATAAACACCTAACCAATATTAATTATCACCCACTTTCAGTATCGTCTATAATTTCCCGTTGTACTAATATTAAATCAATAAGACGATGGAAGGCCGTATTACTAAATCTTATTAACAACAAAGAAGAAGCCGCAGAGATGCCGCACATCCCTCTATTATTAAAAGCTAACGATAACATCTGAACCTTCGCAGCATCAATATTAATTTTGCTCTCAGGCGCTGTCGAGTGTTCGACTGTAGGCGAGCCTCGTTACTATATTGTTCCACGAGCGGCCGTAATTAATGAAAAACCTGACTTTGAAGCGGGTACCGGAGCAAAGTGTTAGCGTACTCGAAGAATAAATAAAATAACCTCTTGAAATCGTTAATCCATTCCTAATGGATAGTTATTATTGTTTACTTTGATTTTGTACTTTTCGAAATAAAAACTTCATTAAAGTATTATAATTATAAGTTTATGCAGCACAACTACAATAAGAAAATATTTAGAATCTCAATCCAATAAAAAAAATCTATTCAGTTTAATTCTACCTTTTTTTATCTATTTTTCAAATGAAATACGCTACAGTAACTAAGGATTATAAGATTAACAGCGAAATCAAAGTACTACTAAACCATAAAGAACAACTTAACGTAAGGATCTAAAAATAAATCACCAATTAAGGTCGATAAGCCATTGGAATTTTTCCGAATCCAATGAAGCAATTCATTAATTAACACCTTTGGAAATAGTGTTTGGTGAGAGGTATCTCAGTTCAGAAAGCGTCTATCACAGCTCACGGCAACTCAGGGCAATTCATCGTGAACTATCGCATCCACGATCTCTTCCTCATTAAAGGGAGCTTTTGTAGAATACAATTAATTAAGATATATCCCATTGTCGGCAATGGATTTACGCCTTATCCTGACAAGTCGCATTCATCTGCCCAAATTATCTGATAATTGGCCATAGCTTGGTGGAGAGATTACGGAATTTGATGACTAGGAAATATACACTCTAATAATTTAAAGATTACCAGTGATAGAATGAAGAAACGACCATCATCACCAGCTCACTAGTCGTCCCCACTGAGGAGTTCGGAGTCTACCCTAAATAAGAGGTGACTAGGCCATAGTCAACCAAGCTAAGTGCGGGTTGGTTGACTTTGTTGACACACATATCTTTGAATTTCTTCCCCGATATGTGCAGGCATCACGATGTTTTCCTTCACCGTAATAATGTCGGGTAAATTACTTATGCACAAATGAAATTCGAAAATCATATTGGGATTCGAACCTACGAGTAAAACAAGATTTCAAGTCAAGTGCTTAGCCATTAATTATTTTCAAACGGCAATTAAATACATCTACAGATAGGGACAAGTAAATCTGATATCAACGCAGCGTGACATGAATTATGAAAACATTAAACATTCTTATTGATGGCTCTATTAGGTGCCTCTGAGTTGGAATTTATTGTACCTCTGTTAGATAAGGAACGCAAACATATCCACTTTAGTATATCGCTTCATTGTTAACTGCTCAAGACTATCACCTTTAACTTTCTCTAGTTTCTTGAGTTGAAACGTGTTTAATTATTATTTGACGCTATTTATCTAGAGTTATTAAGTCATCTCATGATTTTAATCAAAATCTATAATTAGTGTTTGCTGTCAGATGTTAACGATTAATTTCAGCCCTTTTCATATAGAGTCTAGACTTATTACTTGATCATGGATAGTTAATTGATAAATATGAAAATAAACCTCCTTAATTTAACTTGAAGTGCACTTACCGAAAAATCATGATATCTTTGTATGTATATTTCGGTTGTAAAACAAACCTTACATTACAAGTAATCTATGAATATATTAAACACGATTAACAAAACTATATAAAAGTATGGAGACGTAAGAGGGCGGAAGGTTCTTGCTAACCTATAAGTTTCTCGCATGAAGTGAAAGTTTGCTCTCTTTGAGTCTAGGAAAAGCATCGGCTTCAAGGTATTATAACACGGTATTCCTTGTTTTAGAGCTTCCATACCATGTTAACTTTAAGTGTTTCAACTTTAGAGAATTTATATATTCTTTCAGGTAAGTTTTGCGATCCGCTTTCAAATCTGAAGATCCTCTTTCGTATTTCCTCGGATTCCGTATTAGTTTTCTTTGTTTTGAAGTTTAATTACATGTTAGAGAATTTTTATTTTAAACTAGTTTTTGCCCGCGTAGTTATGTGTCCTTCCAGACTATGCTCTATATCTATACCAATTTCATCGAGATCTGTTTAGCAGATTAAGCTACAAACTTTAACAAACATCTATTCATTCAAACGTTCACATTTAAGATATTAGGAAGATTAATACCAAATAGTTTATCAATGTCAATAGATTGATAATATTACCTAAGTAGTTGCATATTTAGAGAATAGTATATTTTCTAACTGATCCAGTACTTTCATACGTGTTAAATCAGACATCGTCGATTTTATCTCCAATAAGGTCCTCGTCCGCCGGCCAGCGCAGTAAAACCCTAATTTTCCACATCATTTAACAGTCTTATGGTGTATAGAAACCGGCGCCTCGATAGATTTGGCATTAGATTGTCCGAATGGGGTCCCTCCCCCTTAATAAATTTTTCCTCTTATCAAACGAAAAATTATGTGTACGTCAGATCTTTATTGCGGTGGTTCCGTACTGTTGAGTTTATTACACGTGATTTTAATAGAAAAGTATATCTATATTTGATTTACGTTTACGAACCGAATTTACTAACGAATAAAGTCGGTTGCACTTAACACACATGAGTAAATTTTATATCTTTTATGTCAATATTAATATTTTAAGATATAGATTAGATACTACAAATGTAACATATTTATACTTCTGCTTGCTCTTAACTTGCTTTACTCTTTAAGTCGTAAAGCCAAACAATTCTTGTAAAACACTCGTTGGATGCGACAATTTTCCTTTTCGATTTTACATAATAAAACAATATTATCAATTTCATAGCGTTACGATTCCTGTTCGAGATATATCACATCGGAATGTGGAACCCAAGGCATAAATCACGATTCCTCGAAGCGTACTCCAAACTTGGAAAACGCAACAGAGAAGTCAAAGAATAAAAAAATATAAAAAGACACATATGAATGGAAATTCCACCGCCCCTGCTAGTGGAGCGTGGCGCGACTCCGGCAAATCCACCAGTGTCTGGATTATGAGGACTTATTGTAAGGATAATAGCTATTGAAGAATTTCACTTTAGCAGACATTTTCCAAACGTTTTAGATCTTCTTGATCTGATTATCTGATGAACTTTCTATTTCCAAATACTCAATGCTTAGAGATTTAATACAGATGTAAGCAAGATATAAAATTTATTTTACAACAGGATTAGACAAACAATTTTTCTTATATTTAAACCTGACACAGGTGATATAAATTATGCAATGAAAATTTTCGTTATCGAAATTCTTCGAAAATATCAGAATTTTACAAATTCTATGGAATCGTAAAAACCTGCACATTCATATACTTTTGAGTAGTCAATGAAAAAATGGAAACGATATATTTACGAACGAAAATAAATTCCAGATTAACTGAAACATCGAAAAAGGTACCACCGAACTAATGAAAATGCCACCGTATTAATTTTCAATTTCAAAGTACATTGCTCCGTGTGTAGATAATCAAAAGCAAGCTGTAAGTACAAACAGGCGATGTATTGGCATTATTTCAAATTACTCATTTGCCAATCCCTAACAGCTAGCTCGGCGTAGTTAGAGGTCCTCTTGTAGATGCACTAGACGATATAATTAACGCCCCGTGATCGCTTTCGTGCGAAATTCGCCGTAACTGCCTGCTCAGTCTGTACAAACTCAATGACGAATACTTCTAAATGAATCAAATTCCATTGAAAGTAAAGTCTGGAATACAGAGATATTTAGCTAGGATATTTTAATACTAACTACTTGTGCGTGCCAGCTACAAGAATGTGTAACTACTAACTGGTATACCAGTAACTGGGATGAATGCTAGAACGGTATTTGATTCTATGATTCTACAAAATTTGACACTGACAGGTACTGTTTCATAAACTAGCAAATAACTCGCTTGTGCCAGTTACTGTCATCTAAAACACATACAGACATCATTAAAACCAATATTATTGATGATTTTTAGTTGTAAAATTTCATACATAAAAAGACAACAGAGAAATTGTGGTAATTTTAGGAGCAATTTTGAACCTAATAATAAATTTCAGTAAAAACGTTTTAGTCGACTACATTTACCGTACCAATTTTAATGAAGATGAAACACCATCCTTGTATACTCAGGTCATCTAGGTCGCTCGCCTCAGGCTGAATGACCTAAGACCTAGACTATCTATTCGAGAGGGTATCTGATCCGACTGTTTGTTTATGTTAGAGATTACTTGGCATCGTATACGTTGGCTTACGAATTAATCTTACAAAACTTTTCTTGTTAGGTTCATATAACTTGTGTGAATTAAATCAATTCATTACTAGTCGATGACTTTAACATCTTAGAAAATTACAATTGTCTATCACTCTTATCTTACTCAGAGTCCTTAAGTCTCCCTTATTACTTAAAATACCTCAGTGGCTAACCTTAAATTCAGTAGTACGTCTACAAATTGTTTTATAAAATAACCACGAGATTTTAAGAGATTACTTGTGTTTACTATCAACGATATCCATTCACTCGAGAAATTTTATTAACTTTAAAATTCACATCGCGTCTCACAGAAGAATTTCAATTTAAATCTCCCCTGTTTAAATCAATTACAAATAAAAAAGTCGCTCGTCACCGCGTGTACTGCATAGGAATCGAGCGAAAGGTCATTAAATCTCTTCACGCCGCAAAATCTATTATTAAAGCTATTTTTTGCTTCACCCCCGCCCCCTCTATCGGCTGCACTGAGCTTACTAGTGACACCATGTCTTAGACCACACAGGATAATCCTATTCTATTTTGTATCACATTTTAATGACATTACTGATTTGTATTACTTGACAATTATTACTTAGAATCTTCTCTATTTTTTAATTATAGTTTGCATGGAAATGTAATCGTGTCCATAGCAGGTTTAAATGTTATTTTAATCTAACTAAATCTACTTAACTAAAAATAACGAGTGGATATTAATGAAATAGCTCATTAGCTTTAAAGACTAGCAAACTATCCATATCTTCAAAAAGTATTGTCACCCGAGTCTCAGAGGCGATCTTTCTTTTTAATTTGTTCTCCAAAGAATGTTAATTCGAACGATATTTGCTGAGAAATTGTTCAATTTATACAGTTTCGAGGAAACAAGTTAATTTGAAAAATAAATGATGAAGATGAGAAATATACACACACAAAGTGAACATAAAACTCTTAAAGCAAATTATTTAAATTAAATAAGTTATATGAAAGTTTATCTTCCGTTTTTACTCAAGTTATCTCTTAATAGATTCAGTTAAAGTTAGTAATGGACGAACTAAGAAGTGTAAAGATTCCAATAATGGAAATAAATTAACGGAAAAAGTTTTTCAATACTTTTTATTCAACTTTCCGATAGTACCGAATTTTAATTACGTTATCAAAACTCGAGTATATTTCTTACCGGAAAGTTTCTCAATTTGCAAGAACAGTTGTAATATCTCGAACTTCGAATCTGTACGATGAAATTCTTTGTTATAAAATCTAAGAGGCCATTAGGTATATTGGAAACGTTTTAATTTGTGAGAGGATCGCATCGCCCGCGGCGCCGCGACGCCCGCGGCCGACCCGCTATTCTGTCGAACTTAACCGGACAGATGTTATTTCTTTTTAACTGGTGAAATACAATTCAATCTTGTCAATAAATAAAAATAGGAAAATGGAGTAAAACCCCAATAAAATTAAGTTAATAATACTCTATACACTACTTCTACTTATTGGACTAAAGTCGTCCATTGCTGTGAGCCTTCTGCAAAGATCACTACAGCGCCCAGTATCTTGCCGGCCTCAGCCAATGCATTCTCGCAACCTTAGTCATCGGTCCA
The DNA here is from genome assembly GCA_029286645.1 of Papilio protenor. Classification (NCBI taxonomy): domain Eukaryota; kingdom Metazoa; phylum Arthropoda; class Insecta; order Lepidoptera; family Papilionidae; genus Papilio; species Papilio protenor. The sequence continues at coordinate 4,987,558 of JAGSMZ010000008.1, forward strand.
TCTTGCGGAAAACACTCTCATCAATAACAAGTTACATCGTCAATGTAAATCTAAGAAATATCTCAGTGTACTAAGTAGTTGAAAGCTGTTAATAAATTATTTGATCGTTATAACGTACACGTGAAATATTTCCATTTAATTTAAATAACTCAGCGTCTTGTTCGCTTATTTTCATTATACACGAAGATTTTCGCCGACGCCGCGCTCCGCCGCCCGCCGCAGCCCGCCGCCAGCCGCTAAGAACCCAACGCATTTATTATTCAAGGTAACTAGATTTATAACGCCACGCGTCCGCACTCTCTAATTTAAACCGTAATTGTAAACTGCACTCTGTTTCTTAACATAATTTACGGTTTATAATAAAAATCTTAGCCCGTATTTTAAAAGTTTAAAAGAATTGTTCTTAGCATTTTCGTCTTACTTTTGCTAACTAAAATTTGGTATTCTACTCATCTGTTCATATAGAATTAGTACATCTCATACGCAATCTTCAAACTTCGATGGACTAGTTGTTAAACGCTTGACTAGACATGACCATGTACAAGTGTAGGTTCGATTCCCGCCATGTACCAGTGTGTTATTCGACTTTGGATTTCATATGTACGTAACGTTTTATGGTTAAAGAAAACATCGTGATGTCACTTGCACATATCTGTGAAGACATTCAAAGATAAATGTGTAGTCAAGCAACCCGCGTGGTTGACTATGGCCTAGACACCGCTACTTAAACGAGCCCCGGAACCTACCCTAAATAACATCGGTGCGGACGTACAGGGAAGCGATCATGATATACAATTAAGATCTTTTGTTTTTATTTAGTAAATTAAGATATTATTGCATTGTACTTTTTCAGTCGTCTTTCATAGAAAAGAGAATCAATTCGATTTCCAATACTCTTCTATGAATCTATAAACATCAATGATACCATCTGTGTTATAGTTTCGTTTTTCTCAAAGCATCGGAGGCTGTACACGGTAAAACACTTAAGGTGTCTGGAGCGGAAGTGCCGGCGGTTTGAGGTTAAGAACAGACGTCATCTCCTCCGGATACTGATCTGTTCAATTACATATTCTCAAATGAATTCGTTCAATAGAATATAAATAATGTAAACTACGAGATTTCGAATACTTCAGTGTGGATATCCTGTAATTTTGTAATGAGATTCATAGCTTTTTACGGTTAAAAAAATATATTTTTTATATAAAGAAGACTTTCACATTTGTTCTAAGATTTAAAAATGTAATAAACACTTGTAACGTAATAAAAAATATCAGTATTTCTCTCAACACGTTCTTACCTTTTCCTTTTGACAGCTGTTTGGCGTTAAAGGAAAAATTCTATTATTTCCGATCGCGCGATCCCAGTTATATCCGATAATATTGAACCTATCTGACAAATGCCTATCATATCTCTACATATTGACCTCTCCATAGTGCTGGAAGTAGCAAATCAATTTGATGTTATTACGTTGTGATTTTTCCTCGGAAAAATAAATCAGACATTTTTCTACAAATTGGCAAAAATTGAAGAGATAGTAATTTCATTTCTATTGTTGTGTTAGAAAATATACTTCTCATCTGTTTATTGATTGTCTTATTTGTATTAAAGTTTATTAAAAAACAAACAACCAAATGCGTGTTATAATACCTTCACGCCGTCGAGTATTAAAGGCTCATTAGCATCAATGATTCAGAAGGCGCGCGGCAGAGGGCGCGGCAGAGGGCGCGCGCCGGAATCTCCCGTGAGAACCCACAACTGTGCAGCTCAGCAATCTCACACAACACTCTCAATTTTGAAGGATTTCTGAACTTAATGGAACATATATGTATGTTCACGACCATATTACAATGCAGGGTAAGTTGAGTGATACTTCGCGATTACAATAAACTACATAGATCTTAATAGACAACAGACATGCAAATACTTAATTTGATAAAAATGTATTCATATATATTTATAAATCGTTAAATAGTTAATCGTTAGGAAAAAAATACCTACAAATTTAAATAAGATATTATAATAAATAATGTACCTAAGGCAAAATTTCATTAACTTAAAGTACCAAAGATTTTCGGTTACATTTCCAAAAAATCTTTATTCGGTGTTTTGACAAGCAAGCGTAATTGCTACGCAATCCTTTTGTTCAAATAATTCGTCAAATTGCCATAGAAAATACGAAATAGGGGTTAAGAGTTAACATGTCGACAGAGAACGCGGAAAAGTGGCAATTACCCGAAATTTGGGAACAATAGTAATTTGTCGAACTCTCACCGGCAACGGTACAAATTTAATTTGCACCTTAATAACCGTCGAGGATTTCCCCTCCACTTTTTCCCTTCCACTTTTCCACTATCTTATAAAAGATGCATCGGCCGGAACAGGAAAATTAATTTCAGACAATACGGGGTTCGCGTCGCGGAACACGGCCGCTTCACGCCGCCTCCAGCCGCCTCTCGCCGCGCCAGCAACATCACGGACTTTTTACGTATTTACATTGCATTCAAATGCCGTTTATAGATATCTTTTTAATTGCTTCATCTGGAATGACCTTGTGACTTTTCTTTAAATGTTTTAAAAACTCACATACATTTTGTTAACAAAATCTATATTGATCTATTGCAAAAGAGGTTTTAAGTTTTCAAAAAAAAATCGCAAACAATCCCGCAACAAACAACTTAATATCAGATATACTTAACTTGCAATATAAACAGTTAAAGAAATAATTTAGCGACACTCAATAAACATTTAAACCCGTTAAAGTACTTGTTAACAATTAATCAAGTTAAAAACAAATGTAATTAACAAGACGAAGTAAGATTTAAACGTTCGAAAGCAATTTATTTGTAAAGACTGGATGATGAACAACAGAGACATATCAATCGTTTGTAAAGTAAATACTCGAAACCGAAAGGCCGTTAGTAATATTTAAATCGTCGTCTTCCCATTGTGCGGGGATTGGATGTCGAAAATTGCCTATTACGGTGCTCTGAGTGCGCCAATATTGCTGCTTTAGCCAATTTATCGTCCGTACTTTAGTATTTCTTCAGACAATTCCGAGTCATTCCTGGACGGGGCCTTTGACTCGATCTTATTCCTATTTGGCAGCCGCTGGGGATTTGTGCACACGTGGGTGAAACAAATTGATGACTTTTTGTTTCTTTAAAGTTTTGATAAAATAACATACGTGTATTTTTTTTTTCATTCAATGAATTAACGCTAAAAATTTCCATCTTCCAATTTATGCATAATCTTAGTATAATACTCGAAGATTCTATTTAATTTCAATTATCCAACTACAATTCTCTGAGAGCAGACAATGTGATCTTCTAAGGTTAAATAGAATATCATTAAATTCGAAATGTTCCCATTAGCCGGGAGCCTGTAGGAGCTATCCTTAGAATACTAACCCGGGTATAAATTAATACCCCACTAGCTGGCAGATACTCTCATAATGAGCGCGATAAAACAATCCAGCCATTAAAGCGCCGCAATATATGCCTCCCTTTCGCGTAAAATGTAGTTGCACAGCCTGTTTTAAAATATATGGCCCGGTGAAATTAAACGCGCCCCGTCTTACCCTAGGCTCGACGGAGATAAACGAAAAATAACTTACAATGATTTTTCGTACCTTTTGTAATAGATAGGTAAAACGTGATCTTTTTCATATCTATTATAATAAGCAAATGATCAAGGTTACGCCACACATTGTTTTTCTTGTAATTTATGTTGTCTATTTAATATGTGCGAGATACAAACAAGGTAATGTTTCAGACTATACTTGTTTCAAGTGACTATACTAGTGACCTACAATATTGGCCTTGCAAAATAATTTCATTAAAATATTTGTTATTCTTGACAACTAATAAGTAATCTAGAAAATATCAAGCTATTGAATTAGGATGGTCATAAATGTTACTACTGCACAGTTTCTACTATGCTCATAGAAGTTATTTATAGAATACGCATTATTATTACAAAATGAGGTATATTTAAGCTCTTGGTTGCCAGACAACCGTTGGTAATTTTAAATTAAATGACCGCACATTTATTTAAAAAGCCACAACGACCAATACGCATCAACCCGATATAAGTCGTTAATAGTGGAAAACGTAATTAACTCAGGTAAATCGGATTGGCTGAAAGTTTTCGGATGATAACTGGAGCGGAATGCCCCCCCTACCCTGCCAGTTCTCGGAAATAAACCCTTTGCGACAGGTAAATCCAGTTCTACTAACATAGTTTTTTGTTTGAGTCTCATCTCAATCGTCACACTTTGAAATTAATCGTACAACTTCAGTTTAATCACATTTAAAACGCTGAACAATTTATATGGGAAAACAAAAAACGATTCTCAAACAAGGACAATAAAGCGTTTCATTTGTTTTGCGCTAAACGCCTACAAAAAAGTCCCAGCTCAATCAAACACGGTGCCGCGGCCCTCGACAAATTTCATTCTCCTAACACCGTTTCAACGACGAAATATAAAATAATTCGCAGACAACTAGAGCGGCGTTACTGCGGCGAGCCAATCTCCAAAGCCTCCGTAGTTGTCGCTGTAATAATAAAAGAAAAGGAGAAAAAAGTACCGAGACAAAAAACGGGGGAAAATTGTTATCATACGAAGGCGCTGCGACTAGGGACGGTGTTATGTTGAAGGTAAATATTTTTAAATTGTTAAAAATACTCCTGGATGTTCAGAAATAATTAAACTATTTTTAAAATGAAAGAAAATTCATATTCATGAGAAATATGATTGTATCGCAAGTCTTTACGAAAGTAGATTATATTTTATTAAATAAAATTGAGAGTAAGTAAGTAGTGCTATAAAACTGTACTTATTTATTAGAAATTTTAAAATAAGTGTAGTATGCATAATCATCAAAATATCCCAGTTGAAATGTCATTGAAAATTTTAACTCAAAATCACTGTTTAATTATTATCAACTGCTAATTACTAAAAATGTATTGCGTCATTCTCGTCCACAACCATCCAGCAAGTAAGTTGGGTTCTTTCACTGATAAAATGCAAATTCGCAAAGATTCGTCTCAAGTTTTCTTATTACTGGTGCTAATAAACGATGCCGCCCGAGTTGCGCAGAGGATCGTACCTGCCGCCCTTCGCCGCCTCCACACCACCTATTAAAGGTTTATCGCGCATGAAAAAGCCTTTATGAATTCTACACTAAGAAAATCGACCAGTCTCACTTGAAAATATGAATGAAATATGAATATTCTAGTCATTAGAAAAAACTTTTTACAGATCGATTTTATTGACGTAACTAGTTAAATTTAAAGTAGCTGCTCATTTCCACTGGCGCGACCGCGACTACGGGAAAATGACGTCTATACGGCCAGCGTAGTGCAAATAGGTACTTAGGCTTGGCTAACCAGTGTAAATAAATTCAGTTAACAGCTAGTACTCTTTGTAATGTTTACTGCTTTAAGGCCTACAAGCTGTTGCTCGCGACTTCTCCCGCGTGAATTTAATTACTCACCGATAGCTTTTTAATGGTGAAAGAATTTTTGAAATCGGCCCAGTAGTTTTTAATTATTTAGATACATACAAAAATACAAATCTTTCCTCTTTATAATATTAGTATAGATGGTATTAAAAAATTGCGAATTTTCTATGTCTATTTCCGTTTGTAAAAAGGTTAAAGATTCAGTATATCAAACAAAGTTACGACGGATACCCAAAAGAGTTTATCTTTTACGCAAAAACCTATAGGCTATAGGGACCTTCGTCGGTTACAAATAGGCTTTGCTGGATCCGTGGGATATGTTTACACAACTTATTCAGCTTACAAACTAATAAAAACCAATGCTTATACAACCTAAACACGTTTTGTATAACTCGTATTCAAGTAAAGTTACCGATTTTAGGGCAAATTGGGTTACTTACTCGATGAAATCACTTCACATAAATTATTAAAAACTCTAAAGTAATTGGGGATTAACCAAGTAATTTCCTTATGGTGAAATTGTTATTAAAGCTAGCAGTAAAATTGAGTAGTAACTAACATACTCGTACGTGCTGGCAGAAGTATACACATGGCAGTAAAAAGTTCAAGTGATTGTACGATACGTTTAAGCTTCTCTTTCAACTTAGCTACATGCCAGTTTGTATTTACACATTACTGTATTATATGTGTGCCAGTTGCTAGCTTGTTATGTCCACCCTAATGGAAAGTTTTCAGTTAGTAATAGAGATCATTGTATACAATGTCTTCCACTTTATGATATAAATTTCCTAAGTTAGCTAGTACATAAGTACTATATCAAAATGTAATAACTATTTTAGGTACAGTTAACACAGCTAGGATAGTTAAATACGATCGTAAAGATAAAGGGTAATGAGTTGGGAGCATTTACAAGAGATGTTTTATGTCTTCCCGACCTATCTACCACTACGTACTCAGATGTGCTTAACTTCCATCCCTAATTATTTGTGTTACTTTATTACACAAACTACACAGCTTTTAGGACTGGAAAAATTCTTATCGACTTCCCTAATGCTGGACAACACTTGTACGAATTTATAGAGCTATAAAGTAGAGTAGTTGATAGCTCAGTGGTCAAGAATCTCGCTAAATATTTGATTAAGATCCGTATTAACCTTTAGTTGGAAATAAATATATTGATATCATCAGATTAACTTTTCTATATACAACTTATTTTTCAAATAGAACGTTGGATCGGTACGATTAAAACCAATAAAAAAGCCCTTACGTACATTGTATAGTTAGATCAGATTACTTTTCAACAAACAGTATTTTATTTCACTACTTTAGATTGTTTTTTAAACTCCATTTTATGCGTGAAGTATAAAAAAAAATCATTTTTGTTTCAGATTGAAAGTCGAGGAGTTTGTTAATAAGCAGGGAGCTATCTGCAACATAAAGAATACTTCATTAGGAGACACCTTTGAGATGAAAGTGAGCCGCATCTGGGTCGACAAACGAACTTACATTCAAGCAGAGCCCTAATGAGACCGGGCAGCGATAGAATGACAGAAATGGCGGGAAGCAGGAAAATTATCACTGAAAAGCATCACTTTGCGTGGTTTTTTTTCGCTATTGTTTATTTGAAAATATAGGTCGAAGTCCTCAGCGAGCGTTGATTGTTGCAGTTTTAAAGAATGGAATCATTTGTGGCAATTAATGATAAACGTTTATAAATGTTTGTAGAATAATTAGTGCATATTTTAATAAGACATACTTAATAATAAATATTTTTAAGGGATTACAAAATGTGTTTATATAATACTTTACGTGAATTTTCAGTATCTAAATAGAATTCACATAAACTGTGAATATAAAAATATGAACCATAAGTATTGTTGTGCCGAGTTCTCACCTAGCTACTGTAAAGCGCAAGCACTCTGAAATATATCGCCAATAAACAACGCCCAACAGCAACGCTGGCGATCTATTTAGTACTTTAAGTTATCAGCATAGAGTTTAAAATTACTTGCCAACGAATAGAAATAAAGTAAGTTGAAAATATGTCTCGTGATAGATAAATTTCAGCTCACATCGCGCGGCGCAATACGTAGTGATGTCGACTTGCGTACTAAATCTGATCGTACCAAAAATATGTGGTATTAATTTATAGAAAAACTCTAAAATAAATTACAGAACAATGACTAACGGTTTTTTAATGATTTTGTCAGCAGTTTTCATACTACAGAAAATGCTGAATAATATAAGAACACCACTATACTGTTTGTAAGCCGTAAAAAACTTTAGATAATAATTACGTTCAACGTTTTTGTTAATAATAATGTGTTTTACATAATATTTGTTGCTTGTATTGGCTCTTTACCTTTTTAAATTGGATTTATTTGTTTAAATCGTAACTGATTTGGTACGATTTCTATGGTACGGTATTGGTACGAGTATCTGGTACATCACTAGTGGACATATGCATCCTGCCCGACTCGCCGGTCGACTGGGACCGTTTTGTATGTTAGAGGTGTTATTTAAATACCTGGAGAGCATAATGTTGGGACATTTGGAAACTGACTGGGTTCTTACGTTTCTTATCAACAATTCTCATCTGGTGTAAGTTTCTCATGATTTGTTGCCGACTGTGCACCTACTGTTGTTTATTTTTAAATGCATGTTGTAAAATATTTTTAAAGTTTATTTTTCTATTTACTCCTTTAAGTGTAATATTATGTATCTAATAACAAATAGAAATTAAAATGTTGCGTCTTCATCAAAAATAAATTATTGCTTATTTACAATTAAAGAACTATTATTAAAAGTCATAGTTTAAACGAAATAAGTTTTAAATGTTCTAAAATAATTCTTAGATATACTAAAGCGTCCAATGAAATAACATAAATTATTTGAAGCAGACATTTTAAGCTCGTGTGGGCACCACAGATAGCGAGTAAAGCTTTATTTGTGAACGGACACTCCGATTGACATGATACTTGGAAAATGTGCGTTCTTATAGAGAAAAGGAGCTTTAGAATTGCAAGTAAAAAGAAACTATAAAAACCAAATTTCTAACACTAAATGTAAACAAATTTCTTGTTTGAATATCAAATTTTTCACACGCAAGGCGTTTATTTTTAGTTTCGTTACTTCCTTCTGCTTGCTAACGTATTGTTCAAGGGTTAAAATCCATCCCAGCATTGAAATAGTGGAAGAAACTTTAGAAGCAACTTTGCGGCCGCCAGTCAAAGTACGGGGCAATTTGACGCGCCGACGCCACGCGCCCGCAATTTTAAAGTTTGCAGGAATAAAGTTCACGCATCCACACTTACTGCGTCTGGGCGATGCTTTGTTCAGCTACAGTCTACCTGGAAAAATAACAGTGTCTAGTGAAACATTTTTGTTACATACAGTTATTCATATAAATATTCACACCTCTTAAGTAAAGTTTAGTAACTTATGTGTTACTTTCATAACTTTTAGAGCGCGCGCACACCTTTGACTAAACTATCTCACAACTATTTAGTCGCGCTTTGATTCCTATGATCTTATATGGTGTGCACACTACTCAATTTTAAATTGTGCAACTAAACACTTGAATTGGCTGCGAAACAATAGACAATCGACAATCGCATAACAGTTGTGCGATAGTTAAGTCAAAAGTGTGCGCGCGCTCTTAAGCATCATGTTACGGAGATTAAGTATATGATAGAATATAAATCACTTTACCAAAAAACACATCAAACCCAACCTTTGTACATGAAATCATTTCGCAAATTTCAAATGTAACAATAAAACCGGGATTCATCCGCCGACCCCTGATGTTACATATAATTAATGGGCCGCACACCTCGTGCCTAAAATTCAGCAAAACCTAAGTCGTTTATCACAGTTTCATAGTGCAAATAGCAATTATTCCGTTATTTATGTAGTGGGGTAACGATAGACTAAGATTTATGGTCCCCGCGCACATTATTACGGTCCAAATCAACTCGCGACCGATCGGCGTGCTCGCGATAAATAACCCTTTTTTAATAATTCACTTTTCAATTAAAAAAATGTAAAGAAACATAAAATCCTGCAACAAATTTAACTATAATATATCTCAGACTATTGTCATTGAGATCTTTCACCAGTTTTTGATGTTTGAAAACTACACTGATTTAAAACTCTCTAAGTATTGTGTATAATAAGATTATGTGATTAAACATGTCGTTTTCTTTTAAAAAGAGTAGGTACATAACAATGATCTGTTATTTTAATTAGTTCAATAGAACGAACATTTGTAAACGTAAAACGGGCCTCAGAGGGCGATGGATAAATTCTATGATAAAGCTAAAATTCAAATGAGTATCCATCGACATTATATCGCATAGAACATTAGCGTAATCGTTCTTATATGAATAATAATTACTGGAGTAATTTGAATATAATCACTTTTGTAGGACGTCACAGCGACATGGGGAATGATTAATACGTAGCGATAACTCGTATTTTGCATAGAGGGGAGGCCGCACCGCTGACGCTTCTTTGGTGCTATTTCACAAGAATTATGCAAAGATTCTTCAACACTATCTCACGAACGTAGTAACAAATATATCTTCAGATAACCAACTATATCTGTTTGCTGACAAAGAAATAAACGAGAAAATTTGAATCCGCTTCAGGACGGCGCTTATCTGAGGACTAACGGTTGTTAGAAGATATACGATATTTTTTTTCATCTCCACATTTATTTTGTGGAGAATTCGATCGGACTGTTTTCTTACGTCGAATTTATGGAGGTTGAATCCGAAATGCGAAGGCAGTGGTTTGGACCCTGTCGGTGAAATTTGCACTTACATACGTTTTGCCGCGGGAATGTCTAGACTTTAAGCTTTAAATTCTTTTATTTTTTAAATGATAGTTTTGCATTCAAAAACGATGTTAAATGTACTTATTTAAAATCATTCATTATATTATAGGTATACCTAATCAAAAAAAGAAGTCACTATTTTTTCCTATTTTTTTTTCTAAACTATTTGTAATTTAAAAACACTTTCAGATCCTAACATGTAAAGTTACGCCTTAGCTACGTCAAAATACATCTGCTACGCTACGTCTACGCCACGCTACGTTTTTTTTAACCACTTCACCATATTGCCCTTAAACTGCACCTAACAAGTGAATATTGGACGAGTAACTTTGCAGACTCATTTAATTTCACCTGAGCTGCTCAAGTGGATACGTATATGAATTTTTGTTAAGAGTTTTTAACCTAAAATACTAAAAATACTGAGAAATACAAGTCCTAAGTACTTAATGTGAATTTAATTAACTCTAATGCCTCTAGACTTGCAGATTGCCTAAACACTCCTATTCTTTCCATATCTTTTACTATCATAAATCCCCTGTAACTGTTCAATAGCATATTGGGTAATTTCACATCCGTAGCACTTACTTATCACGTGGATTGTTTAAACGACCATTCAGACAATATTGCACAATTTGCAAGCCTCTATCGAGATATTCAAATGGATGCGTTTCCCTGTGATTGGGCGCGCGGAGGGCCATCAATCCATCGGGATCGGCCCATCGATTGATTAATTACGACACGTTGATACATTACGCGCTTACGTCGGCCGATCATTACCGACGCACACACTCCACGGTTAATGTACGCTGTTCACTTTTATCCGGTAATGGCCGGTTCTTTATTAAGTCATTTGTTTCGATTGTGTTTTGTTCGCTGACGTGACGTTTTAAAACAGCAAAGTAAGTATGTAGCATTAATTACGTGCTACCACGAGTTAAATATATAGGTAGAGTATTTAAAATACAATAAATCTCTGCAACATTTGTTAGTAATGAATTATTTCCGACATCGGAAACTGGCGTGTCATTTATTAACGCTGCATTTTAATCCCGGCCGTCATCGAGCCAGACGAGTCATTTGCCGGCGTGATTTTTTCCAGCCCAGCGGCACTCGAACGCAACGTTTCTAATTACCGCGTCTAGCGCGATGTGGCGTCGCGGCGTCACCGCGTCATGCCGTCACCTCAGGCCGCCAGCCGCCAGCTACCAGCCGTGACGCGTCTAGTGCCTCTCCTGACAGCTCATTGAATCACTCGCATTGATATCATGATGCTCTGTTGCAGATTCGAGCTCGCTAACGACACTCTACATTCACTATTCCTTACTGTTAATATGATACTAGACAATTGCGAATTATTTCTTTACAACTTTGAAAAAAATTGGAAACTGCTATAGAATACTTATCTTTAGTTTTACTGTTATGTTATAATGCTATTTACGACTTATCCTTATTTAAGAAAGTTACAAATTCAAGTTTAATATAGATATAAAAAACGTATTAAAAATTACATATGTTTAATTTAGATGCACATAAACGCGCATAATTCATAGAATGCGCCGCGGCCGACAAGTGCGGTCGCATTCGACTCCACTCGACGTGAACCGAAACTATCTTGCGATGCGAATTTTAATTAAAACAATAAATTTAACCCGAGCAACGACAGTCTGCGAGTGCTATGAATGTGTCAAATGTTGTCGCGACACAGGTCGGCAGCGAGCATTAGCAATGCTGAGTCGACAACTATTGGGGCAGGGATGCTCCTTCAAACTATTATAAATTTCGTCCTCCATTGGGCCACGAAGCATGCTTTCCTAAGCTTGCGAATTATTATAATATTATCTATACTAATGTTATAAACAGGAATGATTTGTATTTTTATATGTATTGAATTTAAAAACTACTGGGCCGATTTTATAAATTCTTTCACCGTTAGAAAGGTAATTTATCTATGAGTAACATAGGGTATAATTTTTAATTAAACGCGGACGAAGTCCCGAGCAACAGCTAATCGTTAATATAGATGCAAGAAATATACGTATTGCTGTTATTGGAGCATAAAATCTGCTTCTTAACCTTGAATTCTATACTATCTGTATTTAAAAAATATATTTTTGCTTTAATCAAGTTGTTGAGTATGTTTTTTGCAAATAAGTAACTACTAGTATCAGTTAAAAAATTAACCTGCTCGCGAGTTTCATGGCCCCACTGTCACTCCGGCTGTCTGCGGCCAAACCGACCGTTAGAAGATGCCTTCGCCCAGCAGTTAACGAGGCGTCGTGCAAAAACTAATTCGGTCCCGAAGGTTCGCTATAAATTTTATGGCCTGCCCCTGCCGTTTGACTCACTTGCTCCATATTGTTTGTGTTGTTTGTGCTGTTTAGTTGCGGTAACATTGTTGTAAAATACTGACATTAATTTAACACCTGTTATCAAAGTTTTAATCGCGTTAATTTTGTCAAAAATCGTTACAACACAAATAAACAAAACACATAATTTACAATTGAAATCCTTGAAACCTGGCTTGTATTCAAGGTTGTTAAGTTTAACATAAACAGTAAAGCTGAAAAATTAAAAATATATAAAAGTAAGTAGCGATGATCGCGGTCGCAGAATTGATTCGATATTACGAGGCGGCGCACGGCCGCGTAACTTGACGTAATGTATTTTAAGTGAGGCAGCTCCTCGGCGCACTAATAGAGTGCAGGCGACTGTAAGCACTTGATGATCCTCGCACCGTTTTATTAAGATATTCCTGCTGATTTTAAATAGCTACAGCGACATGTGACTAGTGAAGCGACGTGACAAATGACATTTTAATTTGTTGCCTAGACATTTTTAAACAAATAAAAAAGTAAACATTTGTATAAAAGAACGCGCTCAACAAAATAATTTCATAGACTACATTTTTTAAAAACAACTGACTAGAAGCACGCACCGTCAGCACAGCCCTCTCCCAGTTATCCGAAATGATGTAATTACTTTAAAAGCCGGGGCAAATATTTTTATGTGAAATTAAATGTCTGCTAGACTGTTTTAATAACGGAGGCGAGTTTGTTCTTACTTCCGTAATAGTTTAAACAAATCCATTAGCAATGCCTCCGCTTTAACCGGTTTGTTTTTACTAAGAATGATGATTTAGTAACATTTCCTTGCTAAATTTATTTTCTTTATTCAGCTTTAAAAGAATATTGCGAATTTGTTAAAAGTTAAGTCGGTTTGTAAAAGTAAGAAGAACGTAGAACTCTGATAATATGTCGTTTTGATAAACGACGAGCTTTATAAGTTAGTTTGGAAATTCAGACCAAATACACTACAATATAACCAGATATCGACTCCTAAGTTAGAAGAAATTAGGAGTTCTAACAACATGAAAAACCTCATATACGTAAACACTAAATCCCTACGGTTGTTATAGCTTATTCATATTAATATTTCAAATTTGTTGAAAGTGCTTCGCTGAAAACTTATTCCTCAATGATTTTGAAATGCGTAAAACCTCGAAATCCATTTAGCGATTAAAACCTCCTCGGATCGACGGCCGAAGTGAACGCATCGCCGGATTTGCATTTCAATCAATGTCAATATTCATTACGAGAATGTTAACACAACGCTAAGATGAATTGTACGAACGTTGCGTACAGCTTTTTGTATCCAGATCCAGGCTTTTATCAAAAAGTCTGGCTCGTTAAGGGTTTGATAGAAACCCGCATCAAAAGCTCGTGTAAAAGCATAATTTATAAAATTGACGTCTATTGAACACACTTTCATTTAACCAAAAGCCCCGACTATCTTTTTTTGTGTAAAATATTTTATAAAAAATCTACTCACTCCCGAACAAATTACACTAATGGTCTGGACAAAGATTAGGACTAGAAAGTCTTCTAAGCCTACTTACTATGGCCTTTTTAACCAAATTAATTAAAGTAGGCTGTTCTTATAAAATTGTATAAAGACTTTACTTTGATGAATATTATTATAATGAAAATAACTCAACTTATCGAAAAAAATAATTAAAACACAAGGGGTTTAGCTATACTATCTATACTAATATAATGAAACGCAAAGACACACTACTTCGTGGCGTAGGATGTCAGCAATCACAGCATATTCTTGAATTATTCTTTCTTTGAAAAAAAAACCTACACTTACGACACGCTTTAGACTATATATTTTCACGCTATGAGACTTAGAGGGTCAATTCTAACTTCCGTCAACTCAGTCGTCACTCCCTTGAACATGTCACCTTTCACGCAAGACATCTATCTCTTTCTAGCCCTACCTCTATCGGTGTACCTCACTCATAACTAAGTTTTCAGTACTGATGACGGCGATGGGAAAAAGAGTTTACCATTAAATTCTTTAGTGAGTAAAATTCCCAGTAAGGGTTTACAAAAGGAGGGCTGAATGACGCAGTAATTTATGAAAATTTAAACAATATTTCTTCAGTGCCGTACAAATTGCAACTCCGACCCACTTGAAAGGCTCTTCGAAGAGAAACAACAATCCTTCAAATAAATTATTGTTTAATTTAAATGCCTAAAATGATTACTTTAAAGTATTACGCACTATTTGATTTTCTGATTTTAAATGAAGTTAATTTATACTAATAAACTTACCGACAAGAATGATAATAATGACTTAAAAAAATTGGGAAACGATTTACGTAAATTAATACGACAAAGAGTAAATATCATGCAAACTGTTTGGCTTCTTACAACTGAATATTGGAACCACATTTAAATGTTAAGGCCACGCTTAAACTTTAAATGCCATTAAAATTCTGTCGTTTTTCAGTTTGTAAGCAGTGCTTAAGAAGCGAAGTATTTAAGGTTCGTTTCAGAATTCGGCCGTTAGGTTCAGTGATAAAGCCGTTTCATCTAAAGTTAGTAATGCTGTATGTAAAACATAAATTAGATCCAACGAAGCGAATTCGTCACAAAATAAAATCTAAAATCCAATTACATCCAGTTTACAAGTTAATAAAAATAAGAAAAGAAATTTGAAGAAATGTTGGCAATTTCGTTTTATTATCTGTTTTTTTCTCGACTTGAGAAAGTTTTGAAACCAGTTCATTTACATTTCTTTTGTTGGTGTATACTAATATAAAGATACTTAATTTAATTATAACTTAGAAATGATAAAGTTGTATAGAAATTTTCTTTTGATAACACAATATGCGAAAGAATCACTTTACTCGGTTGATATTAAGTTTTGAGATTTTAAAATTAGATCGCTTGACTTTGAAGTGATATGACATCTAACTTTTAAGATAAAACATTTTTCTAACTTCTTAACTTAACCATCTTTTACCTTTGACCTTTTCTCTGTTAGCTGAAAAAATATTTTGGACCTACTTATACTACTATACTATTGTACCTTTGTATTGTACATAAAATTACTATAAGTATTGTTCGGAGCTTTTACATTTTAAATTACTTTATGGAAGCTTTAAGTTAAAGCTAAAACTTTACTGGTGACAGGTGTAGCTAGCGCAGGAATGTGCGTTTACACCAACTAGCGAATCCTAGTGAAACAATTTTCTTAGCCAAGTTGATGTAGATTGGCTGAAATAGTCAAAGTTTATTTAAAATATATTAAACGATTATAGTAACCTTTAAACATGTAAATATTACAATTTCTGCATCGCTCTTTATTGTTAATTAGTTAACAAAGCTTTCGTTCCTCTTAAGCAAAGTTGTAAAAAACTTCATTGTTTTTTTTTGTTTGAAACATTGGTTTACCATAAAGACTTCACTAATTTGTTTGTCTGAGTCCTTACTTAATACTCTACTAGGACGTAAAACATCTTTTTTACTATATTAACTAAGTTTTACGTTAAAGTGGTAACTTACCAACACGAAGTTCACAGCAGAGAAGATTAAAAGTTCTAAATAGTTATATACGTAATTATTACTAAACACATAGACTGGATATAACCTACGATAAATACGAGTCTAACATCGACTACATGTAACTACTTTTCACAACCGGTTGAGTTAGCGTTTTGTAAACTACAATACAAAATTACTACTTTATTTTACACAGATTACAAAAAAAAAGTTTAAAAAGTTTTTGACAGAAACGCGCGACGCGCTAATAGCCAACGCAACGAACGAACGCGATCGGTTCTGAGTTAGATGACTTGAGGAAAAATCGCGGAAAGTAAACTTTTTACGATATATTCTTTAGGTGGAATATTTGTGGCGCGTGCTGCGTTGGTCGGTGGCCGTGTGGCACTGCGCCCGCCGCCTATCACACTGTAACGACTGATACCGCAGCCTGTAGCTACCCTGTAGGTCTAGCATAGATGTAGGCAGTCTGCATATATGCGATGTACTCGATGGACGGAGTTTCAAGTTCGTAGCGCTCCGTAGCGATTCCCGCTCACTTTATTGTCTACTTATGTATAAACTTTGATATACAAAACAGTTTGGAATAATGATTTGATAGTAATAAAATGTATTAGATTTATTTTTTCAATTATAAGCGCTTATTTTATTTAAGAGTTGATGTTTTCTATTGTTGGTAATTTGTTTTAAAATAATTAATTTAATTTCTTTCTATTATTAGTTACAAATATACATTTATTCGTTTATTGCAAAAAATACCTTTAATGGCATATTTTTTATTACCATTTTCATACATTTAAAAACCATAAAGCAAATCGTGAAACTATAATATAAATAAAGTAATTAACAAATTTAAAAATAAACAGAAAACAAAACGTTTGCTATTTCACTGTTTAATTCTACACGTTTCTGCTACGGCATAAGTTACGTTGCGCGTAGAGGCACTACGCGTTTGCCTACGAATAATTCGTAGGCTTAACGGTTCGCGCGTGCTGCACGATACTGCCCATAAAATTCGATTAATTTCAAAGTTAAAAGGAAAACTCTCAGTATTAGTAAACTGTAAACTAGATAGTTAACAATAGTTACTGTAAAAAGTAAACGCGTGAATTAAATATGTACGTAAATTATGTTATACATGCTAAGTATTTAATGTACGTTTTTAATACCAGTCTATTGTTATGTATTTAATAGCAACCGAATCTCGCTAGCTCTACCGTAGTCAGCGCTACACTTGGAATCAAACTTCGACTGTTATTGCTTTCTACGTCACTGACCAAAGAAAATTACGTCCAAGTAGCATCTCGAACCTTTGCCGTTCACATGACAACTTAAGTTATTTTGAAGAGAATTGAATTTTGGTAAAAAACATACATAATAAAGATTGAATTGTTTAACTTTTTAAATTTATTTCATTGTGAGGTTTGAATTGTTTTTGTTTTATTACCAAAATAAAGTTTTTTTACAATATAACAGTATTACAAAAGAAAAATTGTCGCATTTGATATCTTCCCAAATACATCACAATATATATTTTTTTATTCACAGTGTAAATTCACGGTACAGCCAAAGGCCGGAAGAAGGCGATTTCTAGAATTTGGACACAATAGTCGGACAAAAGTTTGATTGCGAACCAAAGCGAAGTATTTGCGATTTCGAACAGTGCCATCTCTGGGCGGAAATCGGCACCGCTTAGACGCACTGTGATTGCAGCGCCGCGACCGGATGTGACGGTCTGATGCAACATTAACGACACGGAACGAAATTGTGACATTTGAAATTCTGTTTTGTTTCAATTGCCTTTTGTGTTTTACTAAAAGAAATGCCTTATTATTGATTCACATTATAATATGTTGTATTTAATTTTGTACGCCATGATCTTTTAGAGGTTAGTTTATTAAATAGAGTTTTGAATAAATAATTACATAACATGCCATTTAAAGTATGAAACAACAGTTTAAACCTGCGGGTGGTTAAGACGGGTCGTTGTGGCCCGGGCCGCGTCTACTGTGGACACGAGCATTTGCATAACAAATTGTATAAGCCCGCGACCGCTCCCAAGCGATTTTTGTGAACACGAGTTAGCCAACGGACGGTTTGCGGAGTTGTTTATACGCGCAGGACAAAGCTGTATACTGTACTCTCGTGGCCTGTTGGGCTCATAACGATGTTGTTTCCAGGAACATTTACCGTATGTTTACTCGGATTATTTAAGAATGGTTATAATTTATTTGTACATCTTATTTTATTAATAAATACATTTGAACTTATGTTTTTAGGTACTACAGATATAAAGAGGATTCGAATTGTCTCTAGGTATAATGAAATTCTCGAAAAACAATTTGAAGTCGTCTAGTTATGTGTAGTCAATTCTACTGCGGTAGAGAACGCGAGTGACTGCTCTACATCCAAACGGGAGACAGACCAACAACTCGCGAACTATTTACATAGCTCGCTGCGGACCCGGTCCTAATTAAATTGTAGCCCAAGTTGTGTGGCAGGTGCAGTGATGTTGCCCATCTGGTCTTCACGCCCACATATATGTACTGCTTATTTTATCCCAAGAAGTCTAAGCCAACGGAACACGTTGATATTTGCATAAATTATACTAAAAGTTTCTTTACGAACAGTTGATAACTGCGGTCTAAATCAACAAAGACTAAGAGCGGGCGCACATCTTTGACTAAACTATCGCACAACTGTTGTGCGATTGTCGATCGTCGATTGTTACGGCAGCCCATTCACCTGTTTTAGTTGTACAACTAAAAATCGAGTAGTGTGCGCAACTCCATATTAGCTCATAGGAATTAAGGCAAGACTAAACAGTTGTGCTATAGTTTAGTTTCAGGTGTTCGCACGCTCTAGATGTTCACAATCGTGTAAATGTTATCCTTACAATACAAATTAAAGATAATTCTTTAATTTAGTAATAATTT
The DNA here is from genome assembly GCA_029286645.1 of Papilio protenor. Lineage (NCBI taxonomy): Eukaryota > Metazoa > Arthropoda > Insecta > Lepidoptera > Papilionidae > Papilio > Papilio protenor. The sequence continues at coordinate 5,006,642 of JAGSMZ010000008.1, forward strand.
TCAGTAAGACATTCGAAACCAACATTGGGTCGGCGCAGTTATCAAAATTTACTATGTCTTATACTGCATTGTCTGTTGTATTGTAAGCAATCAATGTTAAAATGACGAGTACCCGAAGGTGCAACAACAGAGCGACACAGAAGAACACAGAACGGTACAGACGACGCGCTGCCCTCCAATTTGTTATGTAAATGTGTCTTTTGTGCGGCCGCGTCCGGGCGCTGCGCCCACTCTATAAATTTGTTCCGATGTCACCGAGAGTTTCACAGGCAATTTGATGCAACGACATGTACATGCCTGAAAGTGATTACTTCACAGACTAAAACATTGCATCACATCCTACACATTTATACATACAATGTGTAGCTTATCCTATTATGTACTAAATTAAGGCTAAAGTTAACTGTGTTTTACTTGAACAAGACCCGTCTGTGGTTTGGTGTAATCTATTAAAATGAAAAAAGGTTAAGAGTTAAGATAAAACTATTTAAAAACATTGATTTAATTCCTTAGAATTAATACTTGGTCTGGTAAAAACGTGAATTTTAATTCAATTGAATTTGTGTGCAATTTAAGAATTGTGTAAAATATGTAAAACTCAGTAAGTGCATTCGACAGTTAAAATAAAATTCAATGGCGCGGAAACAAGTATAATTGAAGTCGTGAAACTATTCGGGATCTTGTTAATGTGATTCACTTAACACGTTCACGTTAATGATGGTTGTACGTGACGCGAGCGGCGCGGCGTGCGCAGGGCTAGCGAGCGCATTGCCATCGCGTACCAGCTATGAAAACTAACTTAAACGATCAACTCACATTACTACAAGTACTCTGTCTAATGTAATGGAACTAAAATGAAAAACCTATTTTAAATTCAATTAAATCACCTCATTAATCCTAATAAATGTATAAAACTTGCCAACGACTTAAGAAATATTAAAGAGGCAACGTTTTCCCGGTCCGCGGCAGATATCCGATGTACAGGGTGGTACTTAAGTCGCACAAAACTTACGCTATGAATAAGGGATGAATGTTTGCAAAAATTAACTGGAAGAAGCTTTCAAAAAGTCTATTTATCATTCAAAAAGTTTCTAATTTGTTTCGAATCAAATCGGAGAGAAGTTGGAATTCTTTAAAAATTTCCACGAATTATTTATAACGTTTTAAATACTTTTTGAGTTAATATAATGTTTTGTTTTACTTTTGTGTTTATTCACTACGAGCCGTTGCTCGCGACTTCGCCCGCGTGAAATTACAAATATAACCTATTACGTTCGCCCTTTTTTTCAACCTATTACCAAAAGTATTAACTTAGTAGTAATCTACGTAATAACAGAAATCTACCGATGCAAGATTCCAAATTTCTAAGTCCGGTAGCTTGTAAGCTGATTTTTCGGTTACCCTTATTGTTTGTGTTCGCGATATCTTCTAAAGTATTAGTCCAATTTTAATACTGTAAATGACAATTTTATTCTACATTAAATTCTCCTGATAACAAACGCATTTATTTGGATAAGGATTAATATGGAAACTAATAAAAGAACGCTGCAAATAGCGATGGGTTTTTAATTCATTTTGTAAACAAAAAAGTGGTTATTGTAAGAAAACCGTTAAAGATAGATATATGCTATCGCGGACTTTTCTGTAGAACTTTTTGAGATCTACAATTATTTCGTACATCGTTTTTATATACCTCTAACGGTTTAGGCAGCGTAAGCCGAGAAAAGTTTAGTGAATTTTTAACGCCGGCGTCCAGAAACACGCTGTTTATTAATAGTTCCTGAACATTAGTAATAATAAAATATAGCCTATGTTACTCACAGATAAATTACCTTTCTGATGGTGAAAGAATTTTTTAAAATCGGCTCAGTAGTTTTTGAGTTATTTCAATACATACAAAAATACAAAAATACAAAGTTTTCCTCTTTATAATATTAGTATAGATATAGATATAGATATAGATATAGATATAGATATAGATATAGATATAGATATAGATATAGATATAGATATAGATATAGATATAGATATAGATATAGATATAGATATAGATATAGATATAGATATAGATATAGATATAGATATAGATATAGATATAGATATAGATATAGATATAGATATAGATATAGATATAGATATAGATATAGATATAGATATAGATATAGATATAGATATAGATATAGATATAGATATAGATATAGATATAGATATAGATATAGATATAGATATAGATATAGATATAGATATAGATATAGATATAGATATAGATATAGATATAGATATAGATATAGATATAGATATAGATATAGATATAGATATAGATATAGATATAGATATAGATATAGATATAGATATAGATATAGATATAGATATAGATATAGATATAGATATAGATATAGATATAGATATAGATATAGATATAGATATAGATATAGATATAGATATAGATATAGATATAGATATAGATATAGATATAGATATAGATATAGATATAGATATAGATATAGATATAGATATAGATATAGATATAGATATAGATATAGATATAGATATAGATATAGATATAGATATAGATATAGATATAGATATAGATATAGATATAGATATAGATATAGATATAGATATAGATATAGATATAGATATAGATATAGATATAGATATAGATATAGATATAGATATAGATATAGATATAGATATAGATATAGATATAGATATAGATATAGATATAGATATAGATATAGATATAGATATAGATATAGATATAGATATAGATATAGATATAGATATAGATATAGATATAGATATAGATATAGATATAGATATAGATATAGATATAGATATAGATATAGATATAGATATAGATATAGATATAGATATAGATATAGATATAGATATAGATATAGATATAGATATAGATATAGATATAGATATAGATATAGATATAGATATAGATATAGATATAGATATAGATATAGATATAGATATAGATATAGATATAGATATAGATATAGATATAGATATAGATATAGATATAGATATAGATATAGATATAGATATAGATATAGATATAGATATAGATATAGATATAGATATAGATATAGATATAGATATAGATATAGATATAGATATAGATATAGATATAGATATAGATATAGATATAGATATAGATATAGATATAGATATAGATATAGATATAGATATAGATATAGATATAGATATAGATATAGATATAGATATAGATATAGATATAGATATAGATATAGATATAGATATAGATATAGATATAGATATAGATATAGATATAGATATAGATATAGATATAGATATAGATATAGATATAGATATAGATATAGATATAGATATAGATATAGATATAGATATAGATATAGATATAGATATAGATATAGATATAGATATAGAATCTAGAATATTCTATACAAAACTACATGAAGCAGAAAATGGCTGCACAATAAATGAAATATTTCATTTGTTCTTACTTATACCTGCTTATTTTTTAAAGATTTCAAAAATCCTTTTGCCATTATAAAGCAACATTATCACTGAATGATTTAAGCTATACTTTTAACTGGAAGGGTAAGGATATGACAGAGAATATATGAGACATATTCTTTGCCGCTCAAGCGAATCTACTTCGCTAGTGGTACATAAAATAGAGTGAAAATAATATTTTACCATTCATTTAATCTTAAATGCTAAAATAAATTTTAGACTATCGGGTTTTTATCTAAAAAAAGATTTCAAAGTTATAATAGGTAATTACCAACTGGAATCACGAACGCCAATGAGCTGGAGAGGCTTATCTGCCAACAATTTACATAATAATCAAGTGCAATTGACTCTCTTACACAATGTCTACTGCAGATATGAGTCCCCATAGTACGGATGGTTTTAACTAACATATTTTAGGTATAAAACTATTACTCAAAAGAACAGATAATCAACATACGTTAGCAGATAAAGCCTAAACAAGGAAATTGTTAATGCTTATTAAGGAATAATGAAGATTCTTATACCATAAACAATAATTCGGATATATTGAAGATTATTTATGTATCTTTATCTATCATTTCTCTAAAACTAAGGGCAATGTGATCTTTATACATATAATAAAATTGGAGTGTCTGTTTGTAATATCAAAAGAAAAATTCCAGATTTCGGGAAGATAAGAAGATAACGATAATCGCATTATTTTTTTTTATGTCTGTCTGTCTGTCCGCAAGCCGCGTTTGTTCCGAGTAATCTCCGAAACGGCTGGGCCGATTTCGACGGGACTTTCACTAGAGGGTAGCTGACATGGACGAGCATACTATACTTTTTTTAATTCCGCGCTGTCAAAATAGCGTAACGGGTGGTCCAAATTTGCGCTAACGATTTTTGCGGGCGACAGATCGTTTTTATTACAAAACTCTATCAATTAGGTTTAATAAAACACACTATTTAATAAAATTGTAGGCATTATTTAATTATATATATACAATACTTAAGCCGTAATACAATAGCACGAAGTGTGATTGTGCGGGGCAATTGTAGGGAATTATCGAGTCGCAATCGCTTTGATAGTCACTTGCAGCCGCCTCGTTACCACTATGTAGGCTTGCTTCAAATTATGCTAGCATTTACATAACAATTAATCAGAAAACAATTTAAAAAACGGTTACACTCGCGTACAATTAGTTTTATATATTAAATGTAAGTTAAAAATTGTATAAAACGTTTTTGATGATTTGAAGACAACTTGTTACGTGTTAAGTAAATTGCTTATGCGATTTAATACGCTATATGATACATTTTTTCAATTTAGCTTTTTTTATATTCTTCAGGAATATACAACAGTAATTATCATTTTCCAAACCAACTCCTTCAACCCTTTTGCGTCTGATTATAGAACTAATTGCAATTAAATTAATAAATATAAAAGAGTTGTACAGTACAAATACTTCTATAGGTCACCAAACGTCCGTACACTATGATAATGTTTGAATGTCCACCTGAACGGAACTACATAAAATCATTAGCGCGCGCGCATAATAATAAAAATAAAAGTCTATTGCGCGGAAATAATGGCCATTGGACTAATGAAATGCCCGCTCAATGGGATACTGCATGTGGGGGGCCTTTGGTAGGCTTTACCTATGAGTATATTGTACATTCAAATGCCAGATACATTTCTAAATACAGTATAATTAAGAATTACAAGTTAATGAAGTCTATATGTCGAAAGAGGTTAAGGAACCATCTGGTAACATGGAAAAACTATTTATATTATAGGTTGGCTGGCTTTACCGTACAGCTTCCTAGCTTAAAGGAAAAAGTTGGTGTAAAAAAAATAGTTACAGCTTGTCGAAGTTTGAGAATGAAATTTGGATTTGAAGAAAATTTTCTTTAACAAAAAAGTGACCACATTATTTTGGACGCATGGGCAAGTTTTAGTCGAAAATGTCATTTGATCACTGCCATAAGATCTACGAACCAATCCGAATCTGCTCAAAAACTCAATTTACAGTTCCAATTTCAAATGTTGCTAGCGTCAACATTTCTCATAGTAACTTTAATCGTTCAAAAATGAACAATCTCTCCATGTTATGTACAATTTGTCATTCACCTGTACTGAACGATTACATTATGGAGACCTTACCGCGGTCTTGTGCCGTGAAATTATACCTTTACGGAGATTAGCGTCATAACTCTTATTAATGAAGTTATATCACAAGCTGACGGCAACTTTTGATTACATATTTAATACAGGGTGTCTCAAAAAAGTTGATATTTACGTCGATTAAAAAAAGTAAGCCGTGTATCGAAAAAATGTTTAAGAATATAGTTTTTTCTTAAAAATAATATCATCCAAATGTATATTATTTATACCTTTTTACAGATACAGAGATAAGATTAGACAAAGGTCGATGGTTTTTTTTTTACTCATTGCTACTTTTTAATCGGTATTAATTAGAAATCAAAATGAATAGAAAATAATAGTTATACGATTATCATTTATAAATTAATTATTTATATTTTTTTCAAATGAGTCATAGTTATATAGTGGTGTCGACCATTCTCAATCAAGTATGCAAATTTCTCATTGCTCTCAGTACGTAGAATCAGTCGTTTTGTAGTAAAACTTACATCTTCAAAAGGAAATTTCAGAATAAATTGTAAAAAAGAACATCTGATGTATGAAATGTTTCCTTTCTAAGCCTTTATAAAAACCATATTCATTTTATGTTTTACATATTTTACAACTTTATTCTCATTGAAAGCATTCGTTAGAAGTAAATAAATATAATAAACTGATACTTATGATATATTTTTTACCTTCTTTTACTGGACGGGGAACGAATTTATTAGAATTGTCTCACAAATCATAATTTCCTTGGTGTTCAAGTGATGACAAAGTTTAAGTTACAATCAAACAAAAAGTCAATCCGCTTTCTGACTCCGCACACTCTGTTTACATTATGAATAAGAAATGGATTTTTGTTGCTCGTTAAATATTAACTGGAAAAAGCTTTTAAAAAGTCTATTTAAGATATGCTAAAAGTTGAATATACTTGCAAATTAAACCGACGGAGATTTATTGCTACAATTGTTCAAACAGTTGGCCGTTCATGAATTTTTTTTTTACAAATCAGCATAAAGAGATAGAAGATAAACTTTTTTTACCGGGGCAATGGTATGAAGAAAAGGCCTTTCTATGAAAGAGAGAAACGAATTTTGATGAAATTAACTAGTATTGTCATCCTTAATAACTAGATTTAGTTTACTGGTTAACTTTAACTGTAACGTTATCAGCAACTAGCATGGAGGGTAGCAAAATAAGAAATGAAGGAATTAAAATTGATAAATCAAGTCTCAAAATTATCATAAACGGTATCATTTATACCCAATACATATTGAATGATATCTGGTAGCAATCAACAAATCATTGATTCGAGTATCGAGTGAGGCGGCTCAGGGCGAGCCTCCCGCAGGGATCACTATTGAGCCCCTAAATATGTAAATTGCTACCACGTCGATACCTAACTGGCCATTGAGCGTCCAAATGAGGTGCGATGTTGAATAAATTATACGTTAGATTCTATAAGCTCCTAAAATTATCCTCTGCCACATTAGCTTAAGTCTGTCATTAGATATTATTGTAGTAATAACATTAATAATGTTACAATTATGTTTGTTAACACAGGGATTTTAAATGAACATTGCTGGCTTTTGTTTACAATTATTATGTTTTAAGTACAATCTATGAAACAAAACACAGTTAAAATAAACTTTATCATTTTCTAGTGTTTAAGCTTGTTTAATTACAGGAATTGGACACAGTATCACGAATGAGACCGAAAAATCATCGATATTCGGTTCCCGTCTGAAGAGGCTGCATTATTTTATAGATGTTGCAGTACTTATCTAAATTATCATACAATTAGATTGTCAGAAATACAAGCACAGGTGAGCGGAATAATGAATATATTAAAGTAAATCTGTACGAGCAAATCCGAAGGAACAAGTCGCCGTTTCCTACGCCGGGTCTAGGCAGAGTTGGGCGACTACTTCTGTGTATTGAAATTCAAATGGCAGCCGGACAGCGACAGCGACTGGGACAGCGATAATGCTCAGAGCGTGCTATTGCTGCAGTATATCAATGAGTTGCTCCGGTAAGAGGATTCCACTTATTGTCACAAGCTACGACTACTCTATCATATATTTTAAAATCTGTTTTGAAATTGTGTAAAACACACTTTGCTAGTACTTCCAAATTATACGTAACATAATGTAGTTCATGTTTAGAAGAAAACTTTCAAATATTTATTTCAAACGATTTTTTTTTAGTGGTTCGACATAAGCTACATCGAAATCACGAGCCGAATAAACTCCGAAGAAGGCGCGTAAAAGTTATCAATCCTTCATCAGGCTGTCCCATTTCAGGGAAACTGGGGCAGATAAAAGTCGTAAAAAAATGTGGAAAAAGTCGCTTTTCGATCTACCGATTGGGAAATTTAAGAGAGCGAATTGGTCCATTCCGTTTCGCCATGCAAGAGCGAGCAAACTTATTAGCGACCAACGACTGGGTTATCTGCGAGCTTTCTTTGCTTTTTTCTGGCTCAGATACACGAGGTGGGATTGATTGGATGGCCCGATTGATTGCTGGCCCCCTGACCCCTGACTCCTGACTCGTTTCTGTCGCCATCTAGCGTTCCTAATTCAAATAACTTCCCGTTAAAGAAAGCAAGCACTTATTCACCCTATTACCTGTTACAATTTCAAATATACAAAATCCGGTAACTTTAAAAAGCTTTTAGCACAAAATAAATTATCGCAAGTTCTTTAGAAAATTATCCGAAATGGTTTACTCTACAAATCATTTTTTTGCATTCGTAGTAGACAAAATATGAAGTTTTTATAAACGCTAAGCCCTACAACAAACAGTGTGCGCTGCTTCGTTACGTAAAAAGCCAGCCCGCAGCAGCACAAAACGTGCACACGTCTCCGCCAACAATATTACAATAATTGATTAACTAAACGCAAAGAGAAATAATCGCTATTCAGCGTTTTACCAACTAAGGCAGCTCACACACTTAAAATAAAACATTATTGAGTATATCCACAAAAAATGTAACAACAAGTAATAACAATTTTACAAACCTAATGTAACGTCAGTGAAATAAAATAAAAGTTCCTTAATTTGGCAAAATAAAGACACTTTGGTTTGTTACACATTATACGTTTACTAAGTTCTATTAAAGTTTAGATAAAGCAAATAATTTCTTATAATAATATTTTCAGTCTATACACAGCCTTAAGCAAAGCATCGTTGCGCCAGGAAAAATGATTTATAAAACGCGCGTCGCTCCCGTCATCTTCTTCACTCCTATCACCATCTGCTATCGCTGTCCCTCTCTGATGGAGTCCAATTTCACAGGCCGATGGAGTTCCCTAGTAATGCTGCTATTGATTAAGATGCCTGAATATTCATTCAATTACATGCCGACGAGGTTTTCTGATGAAACGCTGGATGTAGTTTATACTCGGACTTGCTTTATTATTTTACACTCAAAGGGTTATTTAGTACGTCTTTTTGTTTATCTTAATACGAAAATCAAGAAACGAGCAGGGGAACCTTAATAAAGAGAGACATGGGGCGCCCATAGACACCAGAGGAACCACAGATGCGTTCCCTTTAAAGACTTCTCTTTGAGTGCCCTTCCCTTCCCTTTAAGTATTTGGTAAAAGTCGATATTTGGTCGTTTTCATAAATTCCTTTTAGCTGGTTTTCACCTAACCTAGATATATTTTTGTTTTCCACACACATTTTCGTTTTTGTAATCCAATTCTTTGAAGCAAAAAATACACGGTAAAAGTTATCAAAAATCAGGCATGTTGCATTTATTTGTATAAAATGAAAGGTAAAATAAAAATGTATTCGGCAATCGGAATCGAAATATGTTTCTCCAGCTGATAATCGGCGAATATAACCTAAAAAGGCAGACTTAATGAAAACGTAAGAACGCAGCGTACAAAGCGATTCCCAATAAGATAGAAGAATCTCGTCCCAAAAGCAAACAATATATTCATGCAACATGAAGATAAAGATTTTCTTACGCGGCAATATGTGCTGAGGCGGGGGCTGAGGCGGGGGCTGAGGCGGGGGCTGAGGCGGGGGCTGAGGCGCGGACTGAGGCGAAGGTTTCCACACAATCTATCGTCGGTATAATGGAGCTGTTAAAGACAATATTCTCGGAAACATATTGGATGCAGTTCGACGAATGTGTAAGCGAGCGCGCGGAGACCTCGATAAAGAATGACGCACACCGCGAGCGAGGGATTAAAATTTTAAATTGCCAAATTATATTCTCAACAAACAAACTTTTTTTACATACGAAAACTCACTTTTTTGTGGTAAAATAGCGGTAAGTAAAGATTAAGCTATAATCACATATTTATTTACTTTTGACAATAAACTGTTATCTATTCTTTGAGAGAAAAACCAATAAATGACTTTACTTTCCAACCCATTCAACTAGATTTTGCATATTTGTGTTGTTTTTCACATAATATTAATGCTAAGGAATTATTTTCATGTCTCTCTTAAAAAAAAATAATAAAAAGTATCACTCGGTGTGTCACTATCCCAGCACCGCGATAAATCCGTAGCTACATCTGGGCAGGCGCGCAATTCAATTTTATTACTATTCTCTCTACCGACGACTTATTTGATTCGTCCGTCAAAGCGCCGCCCGGGACAGGGTACATTATCGTGTCTCCTCTCTGCATACCCTACTCTGCCCCGCGCGCCCGGTATAGAGACCCGGGCCGCTTCCAGCTTAGGCTGCGACACGTAAAGAAGATTTTTTCCCTTTCAGAATATTTGTGCATGTAAATTTTAAACAACATGTATTTTACGTTTTAGTGATGTAAATCATACTTGTTAACAATGTGAAAGTTTTGATGGATAGATATTTGTTTCCACGTATCTCTAAAATCTCTCAAAACATCTCTATAAAATTTGGCACAGATTTAGAACATAGTTTGGAAAAACACATAGACTTATTACTAACTTTTGTGTAATACCAAATGGGTATAATTTTATAATGTAACTAGCTTTCACCCGCGACTCCATCCACGCGAAATGAAAAAAAAACTTAAACAGTATCCTATGTCTTCTTCCATACTATGTTCTACATCTATACCAAATTTCATCTAAATCCGTTCAGCCGTTATGCTGCAAACTCTTAAAAAACATTCATCCATCTAAACTTTCGCATTTATAATATTAGTAAGATAACAACATTCACGCTAACCAATAACACAGGTTCCATTAACGTTTAAAATTAAAATATTCTAAATCACAAATAGAGCGGATCCCAAACGTGTCGCAAAACAAAGCAGAGACAGAGAATACGAGCAAACTTCTGTCGTGGAAATATCGCGGGAACTTTCCCAATCCTCCGCATCACTTGAATATGCCAACGATATGCGCATTCTAATTAGCCCCGTTGTTAAATTAAATTTGGCTCTCCTTACTAACTTTATTTCCGTATGAAATGAGTCAACAAAAGTGAAGCGACTTCCTTACTTCTAGAGTACAAGGACGATACAGGATGTTGCATTTGTGTCTTCTTGCAAAAAATATTTTATACTATTCTATTCTATTCTATTTCTTGTTTATGGCTCTCCCTCAGCGGATTGGGCCAGTGTCAAGTGCTTGTGGTATATTATATATAGTTTTTGATAGATAGGACAAAAAACGTCAATATAGGTTCACAGAAATGTTATTTACAAGTAAAAGATACTATGTAAATATGTGAATAAATACATTTGAAACAAACTTAGTAGAAACAAAGTGTAAACTTAAGAACTAAATTGAATCGAATTGAGAACGCGAGCGAAGTCAAAGCTATCAATTTATACAAAACTTTTAATGCAGAGATTCCTTTTGAAAAGCTTTTAAGCCTGCAAATAATTTACAACTCCATTTATCGCTTTAATGCGACTAAAAGCATAGCCGTTACATTTGCATGAGAAAGATGTATTTAAAAAACTGAATGTGTACTTCTATTGATGATTAAGCTTTCACCGTTTTAAAGTTTTCACGTTCCGCTTCCGGCGTAAAGATCGTCGCAGCACGTGGAATTAAAAAAGATAAATATTAATGTACGAGTAGAGCAATATTAACAACATGAAAAGTGTATCGACAGTTATATTTTTAATTTATTTCCAGTGCCGGCGTTAATATAGGGCGCAGTTGAGTAATCGCCCAGGGCGCTGTAAAAAAAGAGATAAGTCAGCGGTTACACAGTCTCACATAAGCCTGTTCACCCCCCTCAAAGCATGGTAAAATGGGAGGCCATAGAAAACTCGCCCAGGGCGCTAAATCCAGTACTACTTCTTTCAGAAATATTACTGCATGCTTTTAAAAACTTTTTTTTAACTTTTCCTTTCAAAGTGTAATGACATATATTTAACGGACTCTACAAAGAAGGGCTAATTTAACCAATTTCCTTTTAACAAGGACAAAAGAGTTGTAAAATCGTTTAGTATCGTCAGGGCTGTACAAAAGGTACAATAATAGCTAACTAAGCAGCCACGTGTCACTCATGCGCTCAGCTTATTGACAATACACACCCCTAATAAAAGGGTTGACTAAATTGTAAATTACATAGTACACTGACAATTACCCTCTATTATTTCGATGGAATATGGATTATAGAGGTCGAATGATCATTGTAAATGGCTTATTAAAGTTAGGTTTTAATTTTTATCTCAATTAGCATTAATTAAAACTGATGTCATTGACACATAGGTAGGGGAATTAAATTCTTATGCATTCTGTCCTCAGTTTAAAAAAGGTAGGCAGCTGTTGCTTCGCTATTTCGGCGAATTCGGATAGCTTGTTTGTCACCTCTTACTATGAAAAAGATACACTGTGTCTATGATTTATGCAAACTAAACAATATGTATGTGAATTTAACTCTCGAATAGTTGTTTAAATTTGAAAATACAGTAAAACAACGGAGTCGTATTTGCTTTTCCTTTAACATTACCTTTCCGTAGAATCGAAGAGTTAAAATTATCTGACTGATCCGTTTGGAGTTGGTAAGCTTTCAGTTCCAGCGGCACAATACTAATTAACTCCCACGGGATCCCCATTCACCTGTCGGATAAGATCGTAGTGGTTCGCTTTAACGCCTCCCTCTGTTTACAACAGATAAACAATAAGCATAAACAAGTATCTTTCATTTCTAACATTATTTTCCTTTTAATATGTGTTTCAGGTTTACATTTAACCCTCAAATAATTTGCATTTATAACAGATATCATAAATTAACGTCCATACATTCTCATTAAACACCATCGAAATGTAACCATTTAGTGGCCGCAATTCCCAGAACAACAGCGATCCCTTGGAATTTATTCACCGCTGCCACTCTATATGCATTGCAATTTAGATTTTACAATATTCGGATCGCACAGCAATAACAATCACAAGCAATTATCAAGGCGTTAGAGCCCTCAGCGTTAAATATGCAGATGAATGTTGAAATCGCTACCCGCACCTCGCCCCCGGCCGATTGAGTTACTGCGTCCCATTTTATAATATTGTAACTGCTACTTATAGAGTACAGATATTAAAGATTTAAGATTCTCGCTTAAAATAGCTCTCTAAATTAAAAAAAATCACAGAATACTTCATAGCTTTTAAGGTAATATTTAAACTACGCAATCGCTAAAAAGAAATTCGACAATATGGCTATATTAGCTATACTGCTCTAGAATAAATCCAGTAAAGTTTAAACCTTAAGTTTAGTCCTTAAGGACTGTAGTAGAGCTATCCAATTATAATACGGTGGTTTCCTGGAGTTTGCTAAGTAACGTAACTTAAAATCAACAATTTAACTAATGCGTGAATCACCAGTACCGTGTAATTCATTAGTTACACGCAAATAGAGTTAACATTACTGTGTGAGATGAATACACAGTCAGCGTGAAACAAGCAAGTTGCATTTATTGCGAATTGAAGTACGCGTAGGCCGCGGGTAAGCATCGTTAACTTATAACATAGTGGAGCTAAAGATAGCAGGATCATTTAGTATATGAACATGGTTTCACAAACTTGAAAACCAGTAACAAACAGAAATGAAGACCATAAAAATTTGACCCATAGTTTTAAGATAAGTAGATAGTAAATTAAAATTATATTTGACTTTTTTTATGGTGTAACAAATTAATATATTTGAGGAAAAAAGCATCAACTTTATAGGTTCAGTGTCACAGTAAGAATCTAATTGCTAAATGCTAATTACTAAAAACTAATTTAGAAAATCTAAGTGCATTTTAGTGTTTTAAACCGAACCCAGCATTTGTAGAATTCGGTAGTATGGGCCGGCGTCACCGACCGCACCTACGTCACGCTGTTAGGTACGGTGCGCAGAAAAATTGTGCACCGCGCGCGGAGCGACAGCGGGTCATTTGTTAATTCTGTGAAATATGGCGGCAGCGACGACCATTCATTACGAGGCCTGCTCGTTGCCGCACGTGTGCTCGCACACCGTTAGCACAAAAACTATTTAATAATATTTAATTTATTTAGGTCATATTAATTTTGCATGAATCAAATTTTTGTTCATTAAAAAAGGTGACTCTAAGGTCAAAAAAAGAAACGTTTATTGTCATGGTTAATAAAGGAAATATTTCTTACTAGCTATAAAGAATTAGTCATTTGGTTTCGTAAATTTCTTATTCCAAATTAAAATTATTATGGTGAATTGAAATATTGTTTTGAATTTATTTGACCTGATATAAAACACTCATTTTATACACAGTAACCAAAACCAATTAAATGATTTTTGTTTATCTAATTTGCCGCTACATGATCAATATGTGTTTATTTATTTGTTTTGTTCACCGTACCCGGGTGCAACCGCTCGTGCAACGGTGACAGGCGAGCGATCATTCTCTCTCTATCTTGTACCTTTGATGTATTTTTATCTCTTTCCCTCGTGCTACAATATAGTTGTGTGTATTATGTGTGGCAGTGTAGTAAATTATTTATTTTGTCGGATTTAAACTAAACGACTATATTTTTCAAGCACAGTTCAATAAATTGCAACAATAATTATAAATTAAAACTATTTACAATAAAAATTCAGATAGATTAACTAATAAATAACAAAATAAATCGATTTCAATATTATTTTTCAAACAAAAGAACTCTTTATTTACGTTAAAATTTATTGTATAACATCAAGAGATCCGCTTCCACGATAACATCTACTTGTAACTATCCGAGCGAATGTGAATTTACAATTTTAATTAAAGCCACTCCAACAAGCCCCAACTCCTCGCCTGCTGCTGTATTGTATGGAAAATTATGAATAACATTCCACAACTCTCAAAGTTTGCCTACCAATGAAATATGTTGTATCAAAATAATTCAAAGTATTAATATTGAATAACTATACCTTTACTGTCTTCCATATTATAGACGTCATTTTTCAAACACAATGGTCATACAATTTTTGATATAAATTCTTTAATATTTATTTCTCAATTACCATGATTTGTCGAAATTTTGCCAAAAAATGCTAATATGTATTTGAAAGGTTAAAGTTTCCTATAGTCAGACCCTGTATCTTTATAAATTTTTCGGATACTTGTAACTGAATTGACTGATACTGGTTTTATGTATGCCCATAGATTCCTAGAGAGTTAAGTCAAGATTTGATTCAACAGATGGCGCTGATATAAGCATTTTAATAAAAATCTGAATTATGAAGTTTTATTTATTATTTCTTCATTATTTAGTTACAAAACTTGAAAACAATATCGCTCACATGTTGAATATCAAAAAATGATCTTAATTTAATATTCCATTGTAGAGTTAAATTTATATCTCATACATCGATGTGCAAATAAGATGAAAGGACGAAGTAATTCAACAATAATAAGAACCCGACGGTACAATAGCATAATATTTTAGGCGATACAATTCGAAGTGCCCTACAGACGACCCGAGCACGTCGGCTGTTTCATATAAATCTTGACAGAATTAAATACGAAATACTGAGGTTTCTAATATCATCCATTATTATAAAATTTTATTTTTTAGGTTTCAGTAATCTAATATTTTAGATTTAGATTACTTTAACAATATATTTCAATAAAAGTTCGTTGAATTTTTAACGGAGACTTTTATATCATACATCTTAAAAATATGTGGTAATATGATCGAAAACCATACAAATATTAAATGACAGAGGTAAAAATTAATAAACGAAACTATGTAGTATACAGACTCATTGATTTACTTTTGACTACACTGTAATTAAAATAACGAATGCAAAAAATGAATAGTCATTACTTTGCTATGAAACATAAAACAAGGATATTGTAACGTTTAACAATCAGGTTAAATTGCAATTGAAGACATAGTGTTATTGCTTGGGGCATCCTCGCTAAACCACTATTAATTAAATGGGCCCGTCCATAGCGGCCGCGTCTGCATAGTTGCCCGTTTGTCTTCCAACTTAACCACTTGGGAAAAGTACTCCGTTTGGATTAGGCCGCAGTCGACCGCTGAGGTATGCACTTTGATTTCAATTCTCTTGATTATATTAACATAAATTCAGTAATAATTTTAAATTAACGACAATTTTAAAAATGCTAACAAGTAATATACGAATTAAGCAATTTCTATGTGTTCTTCCAGACTATCCTCTACACTACATCTATGCCAAATTTCATCGAGATCCGTTCAGCAGTTTGGGCTACAAACTCCTAACAGACATCTATCTAAACTTTTGCATTTATAACATTAGTCAGATAACAAATGAATTCTAATCAGTGTAAAAGAGCACATCTTTAACGTCAATGTGATGTATGAACAATGTAAATGAAAATTATCTCGACAGATTGAACAGCCGGAACTGGGTAATGAATCCGTCAGCGGCGATGCCATGTCAACTAGTTAGCGGCCGCAAACATTGAATATGAAACGCGGCGCGGCGCAATCAGTCGCTGCGTATTTTGTTTGATGTCGCCGCCCTGCTGCTACGCCGCCCCGGGACGCGGGAAACTATTTACATATAATGCTAGATGTCTATCAGACTAGAATAATCTAGCTCGTAGACTTAACTATTAAACTATACCTCCAAAACAAAGCAATAGAGAAATTCATTTTTCTACGGAGTGCAACAAACGTTAGCAGCACAATTTGAAAATCATGAAAAAGCCTATTACAATGGTCATGTATGGCTACAACAAAAGGATTCGTAGATACGTCTACGACACGTAGACCCACCTAATACGCCTGAACACAGACGAAACTACTTCTTTGTAATGGAATAAACAAATAAAACGTCCAACCAACGCAATGTTTTATTGTTAAATACATTTCTTGTCAAATAAAAAAGATATTATTTCGTGTTAAATAAATTTTAATTCATTCAACGCTTTCACACACTAATTCGATATTGGCTATTCAAAAAATTTTCAACACTTGAAAATTAACAACTCAATCACAAACCGTTAACCGGTGCAAGTGTTACGTGTCCCAAATGTTAATGCCATCAGCGTATTAGGGCGAGTTCACACTAACGTATTATAAATTAAAGTTTACATTACTCTTACCGTCAAAGTTTTATCAAACGTTATTCTAATTTTTAAGTAAAGTATTATTACATTTATTTTATCTAAACATGACGGCATTTGAGCCATTTAAAAACGTCCAGGAAAGATGCGAAATGCAACGACAAGGTAGAATAATAACTTTTATTTAAACCAAATGAAGCTTCTCTGTCATGTTACAAGCAGTCTATTGTTATAGGTTTGTAAATAGTAAGTGTGTTCAGCCCCTTAGCACATTATGCGTCGCACGTAGCATCGCTATTCAAAAAGCGACGAATAGCAGCAATTATAATTTGCAGGCAAATCAAATGAACCGTCCCGTGGCTGCGCCCCCCCCCCCCCCCCCCCCCCCCCCCCCCCCCCCCCCCCCCCCCCCCCCCCCCCCCCCCCCCCCCCCCCCCCCCCCCCCCCCCCCCCCCCCCCCCCCCCCCCCGCACCGCACCCCGCTGCACCCCGCCACCCTGCAGCAGGGTGCAGCATTATCGCTATTAACGCAGCCCCGACGAATTTTAATGTTTATCGGAAAACGTTACATTGTGGCTCATTGAATTGTTAATAATTATAACATTAAAAAAACAAATAAACGTTATTTCGAGATTAATAAAATGAATCAAGATTTCCAACTATGAGAGATAACTTACAAGATTTAATTGTAGAAAGCAGCAATATATGTTACATCTAAATTAAATTAGAAGGAAGAACAATATCCTACAGATAAAAAAAAAACTAGTTCCCATTAACAAGGACAACAACAAAAAGAATTTATATTAATAAAATGTAAAGCCAATTCTCTTTATCTGAATCGATCAGAAAGTTATCAGTAGAAAATCCGGCCTTCAATAATTAAAAACTCGATCGCTGCAGCTGTTCTCACGACGACAGCGCCCCTCGCGGCACCTCGCGCCCCTCACGGAGCCAATGGCTTTTCATTATGCACCACTTAATCCATCCCCAATGTAAACTGTAAACTATACCAGCATACAAACAGTAACGGAGTTTGTTATTACAAGACAACAACAATGTGCTTTAGACGAGAGAATTAAAAAGAAATAAAGTCAATAGAATTTATTTAATATCGCTAAAATGCAGTGTGACCTGTTATATAACTTAGGAAATGCATTAATTAATTCAGAGAATAATTAACGAAATGAAAAATCTGTTAGCAGAAAATAGTCGAAGACTGAATTAAAATTTAATCACGCTTTGGAATTCAATGAAGGATTGAAAGTCATCGACTTTGATTAGCATTCTAAAGAGGCCACTCTGTTATTTCCTATTTTTTACCTTTTTCTTAATAAATTGTATTACAATGGATCTGCAATTTATATTAGACTTAGTACTTTAACATTTTACATAAGAAATTTTTATAAAAATAGCTGTTTTGACGGGAATCTCTAGAGAATGTGTAAATGAAAATATGAGAATTAAAACAATTAAGTATTTCTTTTAGAACCGATAGAAAAATTGGATAAACAACGTCCAGTGATATAGTTATACTCCCTTAGAGAATGAATCCTGCTGCTCATCCTTTCACCTTACCAGCGAGCGTATCTAGATCAGTTTCCAATACAAGTTTCCATTAAGCAAGTCTGAAAGCGCCGGATTAAAGTTATATATCTTGAAGTGAACCAAATTAAAGCGATCGCTCCACGATCAAATAATTGAGAAGTGCAAGACAAGATTTTAATCGAGTCTACAGAGAGCTGCACGTGTAGAGTGGCGACTCAGCAACTCAGCTGCAACTTTGATTGCTGGCAGACATAATGGAATTGCTTTTAGTTGGAGCCCAGAGCCATGCATGCTGGAACCAGTTTACTTCCTTAATCCTAATGAATTCTTAACCAAAAAGATTATATCTCTTCACATATAAACAAAACAAAAGATAAAAGCATCTACGAGTATGCCCAATGTTCAACTTCTTTACCTGATGTAATCGTTGGAAACTATTGATTAAATTGTAATTTCATTGTAGATACACAAAACCTTTTCGATAAATAGATTTTCAAATAGTATAAATCCGTGCGAAAAAAAACAATCTGCCAATATCGCTAGCAATAACAACAAAAAATCGTCGTGGGCTATCGGCTGAAAGATAAAAGATAGGGTCCCCTTCTCATCTTTTTCAAGCAGCGTTTCCAATTACACGTGAACACGTATAATAAAGAACGGGACCCGTCGCCCGTCGCCCGCCGCCCGCCGTCCGCCGCCCGCCGGTTGCTTGTTTCTTTCTGCTCCACGCCAGGCGATTATTACGGCTAAATGACCGTCTTAAGGCTTACCTTTTGGCCCAAGTCATAAGAAAATCTTTAATCTCGATTAACACGTGAATGAAAAATCTAACTATTCATCTTCAGGTATCAAAATACTCGTATGATATGTGCTAATTTCAAAATTCATAAATATTTAAAATCTTACTAATACTATAAATGCAAAAATTTAGATGGATGGATTTTTGTTGGAGTTTGCCACCTTAACGGCAGAACATATAGCGATGAAATTTTAACATATTAGAGCATAGTCAGAAAGAACACATAGGCTACGGAATTACGGGCGAATACTAGCGAATACTCGACCCGCTAGGCGCTTATGCTTTAGGCACAGTGTATCGCCGTGCGAGGGCTCGGGTCTCGTATTGCCATCGTTATGGGAACTCATCTCGCGATATAGAGAATTGATAACTGAGCCTTTTTATTTGAAGGAAATAGTCGATAGCGATAAGGGAAGTTAGACGATGCTATCCCGTCGCCTGTTACGTTCAGTTTAGTTTTATTGCGATAAAATAACATTATTCCAATTTACTAAACTATAACTTAAATAAACTATCACTTTGATATAGAGATTATTTACGACGACCAATGTTAAAAGAGCACGAATTAAAAAACTGACGACGATACAAAGTTGCATTCTTTGATTATAAATACTTACTAAATAACAAGCATTTTGTGAATTAACAAATAACAATAACAAAGCCAATAAGTGAGAACAAATGGAAATGATAACAATTGATGTTATTTTTTTTTTAAATACAAAAACACCAATACAAATTGCTGTCAATGACAAAAGAAGTAGTGACGACAGAACAAAGTTAATTCGTCATCCCTTACGTCCGGTGGCGAGTGACGGCTGGACTATAGGGTCCCGTACCCCGGCGACCCCTAGCAACCCCTAGCGACCAGCCCCTTTCAGATGGGTCAATTGTGGGACACCAATTGGATTTTTGAACTGCCAACTTTTCTATAGAAATAAAAAGTCGTTTGTTTAAATTGACTGCAGTCAAAAATAATGGACAATTGAAGCTGGGGTGAGCGTGCAAAAAATTGTTACGGGTGTAATGGGCACGCGGGTCGAAATACGAGACCAGTGGTTTAGTACACGCCTCAATATAATATATACCCCTTATAAAAACCATTTAATAATAACATCAGTCGACACATCTATATCACACATGTAATAACTTCTAGTAACTTCCAAGGTTCCTATTATTAGTTACAATCTGTTAAGTAAAATATCCAAACTTAAACTAACAACTTGAGAGTACGTGTACAAGTACATTAATACATTTACTTCTCTTTCTTTTTGTTTATGTATTTTTTTTAAATGAAGTAAACAGTATAATATTCCTTAGAAATAATAAATCCATTCTCTAGCATACTTAAGGACTATCAGAGGCGAGTCCGTTTTCCACACCAGTTAACGTAAGCGAAATGCAGATGCGAAGTCGTGGCGCGTCGCGGGAGCACGCGGGTGTGGACAGGCAGGGGAGGAGACATTGCGCAAGTGCCGTAAAACTCGCCGACTCCAGGGTCCGCGTCTCAGACACTCCAAGATCGGATTTGAATGTTGAAGTAGCTACTGAATTAACATAATCCCGTATTTGCCGCCTAAAGTTCACGTTGAATTATTTGCAAGGCGCCTGCGATCCCCGATCTACACGAACTTAAGGAATTACCTTTATTATGATATGTTGTTAACTTTTCGATTTAAAGAAACTTTCACACCCGATTTTCGAATTAAAAAAATAAATAAAAGTATACTAAAGTTGAAAATATACAAAAGCTGAATAGCAAGTTCCCTTCATATTTCTAAAACATAATTGTTTTACAATATAGAAATCCCAAACAACATAAAATTTCGCAAAAATATTAATCCACATCCAAAGAAAAATATACAACCCTTTCGAATCCTTAATTTGAAACAAATGGAACCTTTTGCTAGCTTAACTAAGTGCTAGAACAAATAGACGCAACAAACAACTCTTTTTGTAACAATAAATGTAGGAATGGCGATTGCTCTATATTCCCGGTGAACGCCAGCAATTGGCAAATTAAAACGTTATTAATTTCGCCGGCGCCGCTCGGCCGCTCTTTGAATTCATAAACGCTTCGGCCGGCGGAGGCAACAACTTACAATAATATCTCGAAGCCCAAATTAAACGAGATTTTTCTTTAAAAAATAATTCGTTCGAAAATTCAACATTAAATGAACTTGAAAAATAAAATTGGCAACATGCAACTCTATCATTGAATCAATTTGACAAGTCACCATTGGTCCGGTCGTATTAATTCAAACTGTTTTTACATCATTTAATCCGATAATTAGTAGACAATACATCCCACTAATATTATAAATGGGAAAGTTTAGATGGATGGATGGATAAATGTTTGTTAGAGTTTGTAGCTTAGTGTACGATCTTGATGAAATTTGGTATAGACGTAGAGGATACTCTGGAAGAACACATAGTCTACTTTTGATTTTTTTAATTCCACGCGAACGGAGTCTCGGGCGAAAGCTACTTAGAACATAATAACAACGTGATCTATAAATCACTATAAATAATCATATATTCAAATAATCAAGACAGCAAACTATAGTTAAATTGTAAATTCATAGACAAACTAGCATGTCTGTAGTTTGTCACGAGGCCTGCGGGCGTATGTAAATACGTATTATGTAAGTGTAGCGGCGGCAGGATTGTGTCGGCAAGTTCGCTGATTACACGCGCCCCGACCTCGCCTCGTCTACAATCACAAGGAACACTACCACCGGCCCCCGGATTTGCTTCACGAACGCTTCGAGCGTCCCCTGCCTTGCAACGTGCGTGCAAGGTCTATTGTGCGACTAACGCCT
This sequence comes from Papilio protenor, assembly GCA_029286645.1. Taxonomy (NCBI): domain Eukaryota; kingdom Metazoa; phylum Arthropoda; class Insecta; order Lepidoptera; family Papilionidae; genus Papilio; species Papilio protenor. The sequence goes on from JAGSMZ010000008.1 coordinate 5,028,908, forward strand.
AAGTTTTAACTGTCTCTCGTGTTTTATGCCATACTAATTTCTTATTAAGATTTACCAACGATTTCTAGGAACAATCTAACAACTTAGTTATTGTTCTGAAGTAAATGATCTGCCAACTACGACATTGTAGATTTTGTTCGTATTTTGTATTTAACATATTTTAGTCAAACTTTCTTTAGCAACACGCTTAAATCAGTCTTCAAGAATTACTTTGCCTATAAATGTATGAATATTAATAGAAACGCAGCTTTGTTTTATGTGGTATATAAGGTACTCCTAAGTCCATATCAAAGGAGCGTGCAAAAGAAATCGGCTTTAGTAACGAGGCTGTTAGCAAGAGTCTGTCCCTGCGTAAGTCCGCCGCGGCTGTGAGCAATTTGCCGCGCTGACCGGCACGGTTCGTTGGCTCGCCTGTTTGAATACACCAGCCCGCGACCGACCTCCTTATATTTCATACAATTCGATTTGTCATACTCGACTGCCTCAAAGATAAGTTGCTCTTCACTTCAACTGTGACGCATTTGTCTCTTATATTGACACTTACTTTTTCTCATGCCATATTTGAACAATAATTTAGTCGTTTGTAAAACTTTTGATCCTTAAATAAATATGAGTGAAAAATCATTGGACATTTTTTGCCACAAAAGCACCTTGATAGACAATATTTTCCTTCAGTTTACACGATATTGTCACAAACCCCTTTCAAAATAAATGTTGCCGTACAAAAGGAACGTTTAATATTTATTTTTGCCATGCAGCCCCACAAAAATCCGCAGTATTTCAATAAAAATCGAAAGCCAGAGCCAAAAACTGGCAGTGTCGCTCTGCCGGGTCCGACAACAAACAAAGGGGCGGGCCGGCAAAAAGTTTGACATCTCGTTAGGCACGCCGCTGCGGAGCGCGGTGGAAGTGCGGGACGAGGTACGGCGCGGGGAGGGCGACGGAGGGAGGGACAAGCTAATTGGCTACCTGGGGGACGATTCACACCGATCGCAGCTTGTTACCCACTCGATGTCCTGGTCTAAGGGTTGTGCACCCAAGAGTCAGTTTAATACAAAACACTTGTATCGATTTACATGTAAAATATCTTTATGACAGCCTCAAACCGTATCCGAAAATAATTGCTACGCAAACTATGATTTTTCACATTGATAAAAATCAACGGACTATAGCACAAAATAATCTGACTCATACGCTACAACTCTCGTTTGAAATTACAACATTTTTAATCAAAATGTTTCATAAAAATTAACTTTGCAATTTCCTAAATCAGAGCAACAAATAAATTAGAGCATTTCCGCAAGCCGCGCTGCAACGTTAGGACGAACCAAAATAGTAAAAAGGAAGCAACGCTTCACACGGAGATGAGATCCCGAAGCATTCTCTTGTGCATGATGGTCCTTCGAGCGGATAACACGAGATTAAACGAAAAACGAAACACGAGTTTTAGCATCGCACCGTAATGTTCATCTCTAGCACAATTCCACAATTTCAATGATAAAATTGTACCAAAGAATCTCAAAATGTCTCAAAACATACCCGTGTGTTTGGATGTAAATGGTATTAATTTAACAAGAAAAGCGCACCCTCATACTTGAAATGCAAAACATGTGAAAAAAAACAACAAGCAGTTGGCAAAGAAACTCACGGTCACAGTAATTGGCCTGAAACCTTATCAAAGTTGTGCCGAAGTTGGGCTGTTACGAATCACCGCGGCGGCGGCGGCGAGCGACGGCCAGGCCACTCATGAAATTAAATTACATCGACCCGCCGCCGGCTTACCTCCAAACTCCTCTCGTTTTTAAAAGCCATGAACAGGCGTCATAGAACATAATAAAAATTGTGAACTAAACGTTTGGAGCAAGAGCAGTTTGTTGCCAAATGTTTAAAGCCTCTAAGAGAACACTTTGTTTTAATGATATTAGGTCATACTAGCTGAGCAATTTTGTCTTCAAAAACAACTCTAATAAATTCAACTACCACCGTGACAGCTATTTCAACTGTCCAGCAATAGCATTCAATTCATTCAAACTTTTTAAAAATCAATATCAACGTAGCTGATAAAACCTGCCTCTACTATCTGTTCTGAATTGATCTTTGACAAATAAATACATATCCCAAAGAAGGCAAAGTTTTCCATTTCTGCGTGCAGGGCGGCGTGCGACGGTGGGTGCAAACTTAACCATTTTTTTTTTGCAAGAAAACAAATTTGCATGCAACCTCAAGAAGTTTTTCAACTGTAACAAGCAAGGGGTCTGTCGAGTCGCAAGCTTAGTGTCAGATTGTTAACACGAAGGCGTGACTTGCTAATTTGAAACCGACTAAGAAAACCATTTAATGTTCTTGACTTTGAAATTGAAGAAAGTGAATTACAGCAAATACTAGAAGAAATAAAAGTTGAATACAAGATAATTCTCAAATACTCAGTAAAGTTACAATTACTTATGCTAATTTATTTATCGATCCGTAATCAAATCATACTAATATTATAAATGCGAAAGTTTAGATGGATGTTTGTTAGAGTTTGTAGCCTAAACGGCTGAACGGATTTCGATTAAATTTGGTATAGATGTAGAAGATAGTCTGGAAGAACACATAGGCTATTCACTTTTGTTTTTTTTTAATTCGACGTGGACGGAGTCGCGGGCGACAGCTAGTATTTAAATAATATATCAAGTAAAAGTAAAAAAACAAATGTAAAAAGTTATTTGAATTTAATGTATTTGGACTATTATCTGTTCCCAAAAATATGAATGGCCCGAAATAGTCGTCCCAAATATCAATAGAAAGTGTTCCATTGTTATGAAATAGAAGTTGCCACCGACGATTGAGTGCCTCAGTTGACACCAATTATCAACTTTCAGCCCGATTCTGTCCCTAATGGAAATTTAAATACTCACTTCCGTGGCACAGCGCAGTGTAGGGTGGCCACAACATACTTGCAGGGTAAGCAGGCTAATTTTGGTTACAATAAGGAAGAAAACAAAATTAAATATTTCGTTGATTAATGTCACTGAATTATAGCTAAGGTTACAACAATCATTTAGACTTAACGAAAACTACAATATACGAAACAATACAAATTCAAAAAGAATTAATTTCACAATGTATAATACCTGAAATTAAACTTTTTTGAGGCAGTAGAAAAGATAGAAGGAATTTATCAAAAAAATGTAGATTCACCACGTTGTTTTTAAAGTAAAGTTTTAATGTCATTGTCGTTATCAGGACAGTCCTATTATATCAGCTTGGTGTGGCCACCCAATCGACTTTGAAAGCACTAATTGTATCACCTTTTTTAGTTTTTTGTTCGCTTAATGTGTCAAATTGGTCATTGTGAGAGCCATTCATGTGCGCCCGTTTGATTCCCCTTCCGCTTTTTTCACCTCGGAAAGGTGAGCGGGAAATTCATCGATGCGTTCAACAAAAAAAATCTAGTGTAAAGCACAATTTGGAAGTCAAGTTTTTCACAGATTTGTTTTTGTACTGATAGCGAAATATCACTTTAATTTGTTTTCATTTAAACATAAAAACTCTCGAATAGAATATCAACAATCTCGCACACATATTTACCAATTGTCTCGCAAATCTCACCCTTGCTAAAATCATCAATAAACACACATAATAAACATTCTGTTATTCCACTCTGAGTACAGATTCCATTTGAGATATACGACTAATCCGATATTAGTTTTAACGAAGCTGTCAATCACCCGGCTTTCGATACAATTGATATCAGATAAATTAGTTTCTATCAAAATGTACGAACATTCTTCTATTTATTAATATATATTGTATCCTTTATTAGGCTTGCTATTTAACCATACATGATCTATACTTATAACAATACACACAGAGAGCCTAAATTATGTGATTTATAAAAAAATACAACTAGAAACCTTTCTATCATAGATTACGGGTCATATATGAGTGATTTACTTTTACGCTCTGACTGCTGCACTCAGAGTCGTAACTAAGGGCGTTGCTTAAATAAGAAAACTGTAAATGACAATGCTCTACTAAACTCTAATTTAAGTAACCAATTAGTAACTTAATCATCGTCATCATCAACAACCTTTATCTGCCCACTGTTGGATATAGGCCTTCCACAATACCGTCCTCAAAACTAACTAAATAAAGACTTTGTTCATATTATATTTTTAATTATGAGAATAGTGAAATAAAATACAAAAAGTTTGGTATATTTGACAAAGATATGCATGTTTAAATAGCAAAGAGGTAAATACAGACACGTCTGAGCTTTGCGGTGGTCTAATGCAATTTGTGTCAAGACAGAATCCACTCTAATTGCACCAAACTAAATTGCAAATATACATTTCACATTTGCACCTCGTATAAAGAATGAACTAGTGATGTACTCAATGTAGTCTATATCTTTACTTTAAATATGTACAACAAACTACATAATATCAATGTCACAACCGTTTGGTTTAATTATTTGCATACAACCACAACCAAACAGACAATTTTTTTTATAGAAGTATAGAGGCACTGGAAATATTTTAAAGACAGAGAACATCACTACAGTGGTTGATACCAAAGTAACGATATACAAAAAAAATGTAACAAACTAACCTTGTAACCAAGTCTTTATTTAACCTTCTAAAGCGAGTTTTCATTATCAAATACCAAAGTCAATTTAAATTCAATTTAGTCTCACAATAAGTCGACAATGTTAAACAGTGAATGTTCACATAATTCTTTTATATTTAGACGTCAGAATCCGGAGGGCTCAGCTTACAATGGTCGTGAGATTTCGGAACACAATGGGAAGGGTCCTTGGGCTCCCCCGGGACAGCCCTTTTAATATAGCTAATGAAATTTGTGACCTTACATCCACGGACTAAGTTGTATTTTGAACCCTTTTTAAAGATTTAATACAGTTGTTTTATGTTAACTAATATTATAATTTAAGATTTTCTTTACATACAGCAAATGGCACGGCTTATGAATTTTGTCTTTTACTTTTTTTTTAAAGTCTATACTTATATTTGTGTCAAATATCAATAATAGTGTTCATTTTATAACTAACTTTTACCATTATTATTGACAAAGTTAATTAAAGGAATTGTTGAAAATTAATTCCCAAACTGGATTTCCATAGACCAGATGTTGCTCAGCCTTTTATTAGGATCTGCATCACTTGAAAAAGGATTTCCTAAAAAAAATATTCGACTTTAATAATTCTACGGGTGAGTAGATAAAATAAAAATCACATAGATATTTTATATATTTCAAATTATATTTAGCAACACTAACCTTTCAACTGGTAAATTAGGAGGAAGCTCAAGTTATACTGGTCATTGGTAACTAGCTGCCGGACCCCGCCATTGTTGGCTCACAAAATGTTTATCTGTACGTAAATAAAATGACCCACTTGTATGTTTAGGCTGACTTTCATATATGTTCATCGTGCATAATAAAAGTCCAAATTACAATCTTTTATGCGAAATCATTACCAGTTAATACGAAGTGATTGCCTACTTTATTTTTTATTTTTATAAAATTGGTACTATTTTTGTATTTTGAATTTAGAAAAAACTAGCTTTTGCCCGCAATCCCTTCAGAGCGCAATTAAACATTAAAAAAAACTTAATAAGCAATCTCAGTTTTTCCAGGCTATGTTTTACATCTAAGCGAAATTTCAACGAATTTCTTTAAATGAAAAAGTCATAAATATTTACTTATATCAATATTAGAACATAGATTAAAGATTAAATTTAAACACTAATCAGGTCTAGGATAACCATAAAAAGGGTAAAATCCTCACCTTACTACGACTCAATCACTAGTGTAGTTTTAACAACGTGTCTTCGTGTGTATCACAAATCAAAGGAACCTATGTCGCGAGGGTTGTATACTTGTTAAATCGGCTCAAAATCAGCTTATTCGGCATCTAATTGCAGGCGGGCTGTCTGTTGGGGGGTGCGACACGCGGTCGCACAATCAGGGAACCCTGACACGTGTCATTTCGCACCCCTTTTTGTGCGCATTCCTTTGATTTGTCAAATATTAACTAGCGTTTATTCTGAAATGTTTTAACAAAAGAAAATCGAACATCACCAATGTGTCTACAATGAGATGATAGTGGTGAACGGTGAAAACTTCATCAACTTCAACAACTAAATAGGTTCATCGAGACTATAATGAGTAAAAAACATAAAGCTCAACTCACTTTCAGTCCAATATTTCATGTTACAACATGAACCAGTATTCGACTAATCATTGAAGAAAATAAATGTCGTCAGATAATAAGTTAACGGCTGTATTAACGTGCGGTCGGAACGCCGCGTTTTGCAGCGTTTCCCGCCCGTCTGATCCGGGGTAAACCCCGTGGGAGCTGGGCCACTGCATGCGAAGGATTAACATTATCATTTGACACTGCATTTATTTAACTAGGCGCGGGCGGCGATGGCGACGGCTGCTCGTTTGTTTACGGCCGGCGCGTAAGCTGCTTATTTTTAATAAAACATATCTTTCTCTGGAAACATTCGACACTGTTAAAGCTTGCACTATTTATGTGCAATATTTTGTATGGTATAGTTAGAAAATTGTTTTGTCGCCTTTTCGACTATAATTTTATATTTGCCTTCCTATTTATTCCCTATTGTGTCGATAGATCGTATCCATTTAATTGGCCCAATTGGAAAAAGTTCTATCGGGCCGATAAATAGTTGGGCCGATCGAACCAACGGGAAACACTCCCATGCTACCTAACTACTTTTTATCATAAAAGTAGACAAGGGAAGTAGCGGCTCTTTAAGAATTTCTTCTGCTATAAAGTTAAATGTCAATGCGTGGAGGATAAGTAAGCCTTATTGCAACGCAGATAGAAAAACTTTTAAAACACTATACTGATACCGTGTGGGCGATCACAAAACTGTGAGCTGCTTAATTGAATTTCAAATTAATAAGCTAACTCCAAGCAGAAGTAGATGCAGCTGAGAATATGTGTCTCTAGATGTGACGTAGCTAATCCTTTTTTTTTTAAATAAAAATTTAATATCGACTAAAACTACGTTTCAACAATAAATATGTGTCCGTGGGCGGTTTCCGACTAATTAATGAAAAAGGCGAAGTTCTATGTAATCACCGGAAAAAGTACACATGCTTTGTGTTTAAACGACTTCAACATAATATCTATTCTAAGTAAACACATTTACGTTCACATTGTAGTAATTTCCACAACCACATTTCTTTAGCAGAAGCTTCTAAAAATTTGCCGTATCCAGTTTTGTGAACTCGTTGTCGAACAGAATGCATTCCTACTTTGAGATACCTTACAATCGAGTCCCGAAGTTAGTTCACAATCCGGCGACGAACTAAAAGTTGTTCCGACTCCAGTCGATGGCTTCGTTTCCTCGTAATTTGGGGAACAAGCTCGCGGCTAATTACATGCTATTTATACTTCGTGGAAGCCTGATGAGATAGCCACAGTTCACATGTATTTTAATTTGGAAAGTATTAAACTACGAGGAAACTACAGAACAATGAGGTTTCCTTTGCTAACGAGTTTATCTCTGATACTGTTTCACACAGAAATTAATTAAAACTATAACACAATTGTGGACACTAGAGACAACCTCGTAACCTAGTGGTTAGAATCGCTTATTATCCAGCAATAAGTCTGAGATAAGATTTACTTACTTGAAACTGCCTTATACTTTGAACATAACGACAAACAAATGAATAAGAAAGACTTTTGAGTACTCAGTCCTAATTTTATTCACTCCGATTAAAAATATTTTTTATTAAAAGACCTATAGCTTACACTAATTTATACAATGTTGTAATTGTCTGTAATATACAAGGTAACAGGCGGACCCAGGTTGACCAACATCTTAATGTTGCTCCGGCAACCGCAAGATGTCGCTGCGGCTTGACCCGCTCGCCTGTCACAAACACTGGCTTACTGACCGATGCAGGAACACTAAGTGGTCATTTATACCAGTTTGTCGTTCCAAATAACATGGAAACACTATTCACTATTCACTACAGTATTCTAGAAATCGTTCCGTTTTTGACTATCACGAACCATGTGGCACAAGTTTTTGTAACTCTCAACACGCATAAATTAAAAAGCAATAAAGTACTGTCTACCAGCCAATAGCCCCGCGAAGAATTAAACGAATATGCTATAAATTAGAACCGCCTTCGAAATGCGCACCTCCCTACAAATCTAGTGTTTTATTGTCTAGACCGTAAAATAATTAAATTTCCATAACAGTGCCCATTCCAGCCCTTTCTCCCGCCGAGGGTAACTTTTACAACATAAGCGAAACTCTAGAAGCGAAATTACAGTGCGATAAAGACGGAGATATAAGATAAATTGCTGTGGTAGATTGGGTGTAGGTACAATATTATTTTAGCTTGAAGACTATAATGAATGTTTTTATGCATTTACTCAAGGAAGTTAGTTGATAAAGCGTCGGTAATTCAACGTTATTAATCCAGACTATCTTAAGCTATTCATACATTTGATTAAAGATACAATTTCAAGACCAATAATTCTGTTTGCAACCACCAATTAGTAGCGACTAAGACGCGTGTAAAACATCGAGGATGTTTCCCGTTGGACCGATGGATTTTTTTTACCAATAGGTCAATTGATTGTATAGATTCGATGGGCACAATGACAAAAATATCCCATTGGGTCGATCGACCGGCCTATCGGGAAACACCCTAAATGTTTTACACACTGTGAACACAAATTTTATTAATATTTGTGATTTATTCATGGTTTTCGTAATTTATAAATTAATGATTTTCCGCCAAATTCAAATTATACCCCGCATCCGAGAATTAATTCATATGAAACGAAAAAAAGCGTGCTCCCCGCGGCCGCGGCGAGTAATTAAATAAAACTTCGCCAAGCGGAAAAATAACGGAGCCGACGTTTCCATATTGAAAAGGCTTAATGCGTGGCGCTGGAGTGCTACAACGCACTACTGCAGCTATAGAGTAGACAGTAGCGGAATTCTAAAGGCATTCAACATGCAATTCCATACAATGACATGAAAATAACTAGGCGTATGAATTGCATAACATTTTTTTTTAATATTACATGTGAGACCTCATCCGACCAAACGTTTTATTGACTTTTATTGACTCCCCAAAATTATTGCTTGTCTTTAACATTTCTTTCAACAACGCCATCTATTGGACATGACGCTTGAACTTTTAATATTATTTTAATTCATTATCATATCTAGTATATACTGTGTAGCGTTTACAGTCAGGGTATTATCGACGCCTCAGTGATCACGCAAACATAATCCTCGCAGGGCGCAACATTCAGATTTCAAGCGACAATGTATTCAATTAATATAAATGTTAATGAAGACATTTTCCGCTGCCGAAATTCCCGGCGTTTGTTTAACAAAATCCCGTCTGTCAATTAACGATTTTAAACACACCTTGCCTAAGTCTTTTGAATATTCAAATTGGCAAAAAGTTAAGTAAAATTATTGTAGCGTTTAAAAAATATTTTTAACGTTGATGGTATAAAATAAGCGAGAAAAATTGTTGTTTTGCAAAAAAAAAAATAACATTAGCAAAAACAGCTAATACTAATTATATGTTTCATTATTAAATAATTTACAATATTTTTTTAAATATGCAACATGCCATTTGAAAAAAAATGTAATTTAAAAATATAATATATTCGATTTCCAAATGGGAGCCATTATAGAGTTCGCATCAATATGTGGACGTGATTACTGTACAATAATATTCCATTAGTGAACGACAATTAGCCAGCGCGTTGTAAAAGCGCATCGCAAACGCGCTGACGCGGCAAATTTGATCGCGCGGTTTGGGCTTACGATCGCGTTTAGCTCACATACAGGGTGTTGGGAAACACAACAATCACAAAACGAATTAGTTGATTACACCCCAAATACAAGAAGAGTCGGTATAAATATTATTAAATAAATGTACCCAGTCGACCATAATAAAAAATAAAATTTTGTCATAGAATACACGCAAGCAGTGTGCCTATTTGTGTCATTATTATTACCTACATTTGACATGCTGTTAAAACATATATAAGAAACAATTGTATGCAAATAAGCAATGTAATCGTTTACCGACTACTAAATCCAGGGTCAGCAAAGTCTAGAGTATTGTGTGACGTCAGGATGGTCGGTCAGCACTGGCAGCGATGTGCTTCACTGGCCACGTGATTTACAGCCACAAGTTAAACACCTACATTGTAGTGGTAAATGGCAGCGGCCGGCTCTTGAAGCAATTTTACATAGAGGATGGAAATTTTAGTAAAAACGTGGGTTATGATATTTTAAATACATGAGTGAACCTAATTAAGAAGGGAGTGATGACAGAAATTATGAGTATTGTGTTTATGTGGACGAAGAAATACCGCATAGAGAGGATTAACTTAACCCGGTTAAAGGCAGAGAATGTTTCGTGGACATTAAATTGGATAGGTTGAAGTAATGATTACTATTAAATCTAAAATACATGGTGTTTTAAATTTCGTATTGAACAAAAGTTCTTTAAAATTCCAGATATTGAACAAAAGTTAAAACCGATAAAACGGCAACAAAATGGAAACAAAAAGCAATGAGCCGTTCGGTGGGGCCGCCCTGTATACCGCCGTGTACCGCGCGCTATGATTCGCGCGCAAAGAACCGTGAAATTGCTTTATACGCTCGACCCGATGAATAATTAATATTGTAACGTGCGTCTATCCGTACGCCGATCTAGATTAAAGCCAATCGCATCTGCATTTATAAACCATGTGGGAAAAACGGTAGCAAAAAACGACGGGCGACGCAACGCGATGGCAATTCAATCTTTTAAATTGATATCAGAATCTGCAGTACGGAACTACATAATTTAAATTTAAGCAGGTTAAGAAATCTATTTAAAACAACAATTTATTTAATAACAAACCCTACGGCTATTGTTATAATATTCGTTAAAACGGCTATTAAATTACAAGGTAAAAAGGACAAGACAAGACTTTTTAATTTTCTTAATTCGATGTTAAAATGAATTAATAAACAACATAACTTAATTTGATGCTTAATAAAGTTTAAGCATTTTAAAAATAAAGCATTTATCGAGTCTAGCCTCCAAGCCGTAACCGGCACCGGGGTAAGCAGGGAGGTGTAATCTGTAACGCTACCGATCGTTCAGATTAATGATACAATATCTCACACGACGCGACGCTGAATTAATCTGCGACGTGGGTTAATACCTTGTCCGGTCAGAGACAATAAAACGAATTCCTTATTATACACTAAGTGACTTTCCATGCATTTAATATCTTCATCAGCACATACGGTTAATATACCGTTCATTAAACATATACGTCGATAAATTAATTGATATTTTGACGGAGAATAAATGATGTGCGATTGACATTTAAATCTTACTAATCATACTAATATTATAAATGTGAAAGTTTAGATGGATGGATGGATGTTTGTTAGAGTTTGTAGCCTAAACGGCTGAACGGATTTCGATGAAATTTGGCATAGACGTAAAGGATAGTCTGGAAGAACACATAGGCCATTCACTTTTGTTTATTTCAGTTCTACGCAGACGGAGTCGCGGGCGAAAGCTAGTTACATATATATTAATTAAGAGTAAAATATAGCAATCTAGTTTACAACTATATTTAAATAAAACATCGAAGTATATTTGAGACAATTTAATTGTGTGTATAACTGAGTTAAACGTAAAATTAATAAGATTAAAGCAATTGTTAGTCTACATTAGAGAGGCAAACGAACTGTTTCATTGTATCTCTGATTCTGTTTTATTTTTAATTAAAACTCTTCGACCCGTTTCGTTGAAATTTTCCCAATTTATGTTTATAATATTGTAATGTCGGTGAGTTGAAATTGAAATAGAATTGTTAAAGATTCTGCTTCTGCAAAATCTCAAATGTAATTTGCATTGTAACACGAAAGATGATTTTAATTCGGAGTGAAATTTAAATTTGAGCACAATCTAAGTTTATAATTATTTTATTAACATGAACTAAATATTAGCCTTCTAAATGAATATTTAATCTTAGATAGAAAGTCTTTTTTAAATAAATACCTCCATGAAAAGGTAACCTCTTGAGAGTCGGGGCACTAAGAGCCGAGGTGACAATATTATTGGACCTCGGCTTGGCGCCGTCGCATTTATTAAAGCGAAAAACCGCCAACAAAGGGATCATATTGAATTGTAAGGGAACTTGGATACCGAAGATAATGTAATGGATATGACAAATGACAATCGATGTAATGATATCTATTATTTTTTTTTAACATAAATTAACCAGCGCTTGACCACGATTCCACCTAAGCTAAGTGAAGACGCGGCCGAAGGATAAATGCGCGCTAGTTAGTTATATTAGTAAAGGTTTTATCCTGAAAATTTTAATCACCTATCCATCCTTGATTAATATTAAACAACACGACACAATATTTATTAAACTGCGATAATATAGGTTTGTTCATATTCAAATACCTACATTCAAGTTTACTATTATAAATATACGGTACAAAAATGCCACATCAATAAAAAGCGATTGTCATGATATCCGAAATGAACGTCTCAGATGACATTCGGGCGCGTGCGGGGCGGGGGCGGGGGCGGGGGCGGGGGTTACACGCACAAAGAACCTCTGACTTCTTTCATTGTAGATTAAATTCTTTGCTTCCCGCACACCTCGCGTAACGCCTATCGTACAGTGCAAGCTAAACTATCGTGTCGATATTATCAGTACTTCACTGAAATCGTATCAATATTTTACAAGTGTGTTTTATAATCTGAAATCATCATTATCGTAACAGGATATGCGTTTATTTGAGATTTATTACAGAATAACATTTTTGCCACAAATTTTCAATTTGGGAAACTACAATAAGAACACTGTTATTATAATATTAGATATGATTTTAAAAGTATTCTTTTATCTATATCTATATCTATACTTCTATATCTATACTAATATTATAAAGAGGAAAACTTTGTATTTTTGTATTTTTGTATGTATTGAAATAACTCAAAAACTACTGCGCCGATTTTAAAAATTCTTTCACCATTAGAAAGGTAATTTATCTGTGAGTAACATAGGCTATATTTTATTATTACTAATGTTCAGGAACTATTAATAAACAGCGTGTTTCTGGACGCCGGCGTTAAAAACTCACTAAACTTTAACTTTTCTCGGCTTACGCTGCCTAAACCGTTAGAGGTATATACAAATGATGTATGAAAGAATTGTAGGTCTTAAAAGATCTACAGAAAAGTGCGCGATAGCATATATCTATCTTTAACGGTTTTCTTACAATAACCACTTTTGTGTTTACAAAATAAATTAAAAATCTAACGCTATTTGCAGCGTTCTTTCTTTCGTTATTGGTTTCAATATTAATCCTTATCCAAATAAATGCGTTTGTTATCAGGAGAATTTAATGTAGAATAAAATTGTCATTTACAGTATTAAAATTGGACTAATAGTTTAGAAGATATCGCGAACACAAACAATAAGGGTAACCGAAAAATCAGCTTACAAGCTACCGGACTTACAAATTTGGAATCTTGCATCGGTAGATTTCTGTTATTACGTAGATTACTACTAAGTTAATACTTTTGGTAATAGGTTGAAAAAAGGGCGAACGTAATAGGTTATATTTGTAATTTCACGCGGGCGAAGTCGCGAGCAACGGCTCGTTCTTTATATTTACGTCTAATAACGACAAACATTTTTCTTCTTTTAATCGCTTGTCATCGCCTCGCTCCGACTGGTCGTCGTGCCTGTTAATATCCGATCTCCCTGAGCGGCTTAATCCCGCCGGCCACAGATTTAATACATATTTCATTGGAATATTTCACGAAGTATTACTTCCTTTTACTCCAGTTATTTGTTAAATATCACTTCATTACTTCGCGTTTTCTTTGCCGAACGGATAAATTGTTTCTCGGGACATTTTAATGACGTCTAAAGAAAATGAGTATATTTAATAGACAATTTTATAATGCTACATTAAAAAAATAATGTTTTTCCTTACTTTAATTAACTCCAATTCCAGTTAACATAATATTAAAATTAGGAATTACATTGTGTATGTCCATACACATTTATGTTGTTTACATACATCAAAGTATATTATTCAAAACTTATGTTACTCGTATATTTAGTTAATTGTATAAATGAGCACCTGTAGACCGCCGTAGTCAGCGAGCTACGGCGTAGAGTCGTAGACACAATTGTTGCGTGTTTAAATCAAACAGTTTCCAGTCGTTACCGCCACGTGTTACTGCAGACTCGACACTCCGCTTGTTTGTTTGCATGTTTCCACCGTACGATACGATACGGCAATTTACTTAGGTATACTTTAACTTAGGAGAGATAGGGGTAGAGGTCTAATACTAAGGGATAAGAGTCAGTTTCTAAAATGAATTTCTAATATCTAAATATGGAATCATATCTTATTAACATAACAATCTTAAATTAGATATGTTATTACAGAATATCAACGTAATTCAGACAGACAGACAACGTAGACAGATTGATATTGATGCTAGCATGAAAACTATGTTAAGAAAATCCCCTGTTTTGTCGGTCAATGGAAACAGGTAACAAGAATAATGAAAGTACAAGTGAACGGACACCCCAGTGTCGTAATTATATCGCAAGTTTAGCGATGCAGCCGGCTCCGGCTACGACACGGCACGAGGAAGTCGCAACCTTGATTTATGTCACACCAAAGAAGCTGCGAAGCCAACTAAAGTTTTATGCTGACTCATTGTTAATGTTTCACGTTAACGTGCAAACTTTTGTTTACGAAAAGATAGGTTTATTTTGAAACAGATAATGAAAAAAGGTATGCATATAATTTTACCCAAATTATTTGTATAAAAGATCTTTAACACCTTTTTCTTTATGCCAATGATTTATTTAGACACAGCTAAAACACGATCTTGCTATTTAAGTCTACGAAGGCGTTCAAACGACCAGTGTATGTAGGCCTTGCAATCGATACATTGATGATCTGGACAAGGTTTCAAGATGATAAGACGATGAAGTTAAGGGATGATTGATGTTCCAATTCACGGCATTAGACGTCATGATAGTGGTAGTGTTGCTTAATATTGTTCCAATATATAATCGTGATTTAATAGATTTCTCAGAATGTGATTATTATAAGTGATTCGGAAATCACGTTAGCGATACGAGATGTTGAAACAGCAAGTATAATAATTGATATTAATTTTTAATTTGTAACATGTATCCAGTGAGATCGGATATTTACGCAGTCGGCTGGAAGCGAATGTAAATCACCACACACGCAAAAATATTTCATGTTAAAAAATTACTTGCCATTAATTTAATGCGATACAGCAGAGGCCGAATTATTCTTATTTATATTTACAACGTCGAACGAATTTTCATATATCGATTGTTATGCTTTAACCTCCTTGAATTTTAAAATGAAATCAGGGCATGTATATTTGATTTTCAATCCTATTACATGAAATACCGACTTGATATACAGTATAAATAATATGATATTACTAGACTATTTACAGAAACAACATTGTATATAACATTTACAGCTACCATATGCCTTAAACGCGTGTACACAAATCGTGGTCAATGCTCCGTCACAAACTGCGCGCGACCTGTCTGATGCCGCGCGCCTAATTATGTATCTGTACGGACAATAAAGCGTTCCAGGACACTGGCTATGGGCCCATAAATACCATGCTACTTTACATCTCTAATGCCAAGGTTGCTATTACTGTACCATTTTTGAAACGTGGAGAGACTATCTAAGCTGTCCAAAACCCACAAATTAATTATATTTTGTAATCCTTTAGATAAAGTTAAGAACGATTATTAGAGAAAGCTTGAAAGTAGCGCCAGTGATGGGAAATTTAAATAGCAAAAGGTTAGCGTAGTCAATACGACACATATGTCCATACATATTATGCCAAGATGATGATCACATAAATAAGGAAGTATTAAGATTGAATGTCTATCACTAAAGGTAGAGGAAGACCGAAGAAAGTATGTATGGATTGTGTGAAAGAGGATGTGCTTAAAGGAGTGAATTCAGATATGATGGCTGATAGAAATATATGGAAGAGTAGTGCAGGTTGATTTCGTAATTTTATTCTTGCTTTCTTTAGTATTTTATTTTAATGTTGCCATGGTAAGATTGTCTTATGCGTTTCTCATGGATATTTCTTAAACGATTTGCACTAAATCCGACACGCGGTAAAGTCAAACAAGACGTAGCTGCGATCCGAATGCTATCTATAATCCTTCGATACACATTCATATATCGTGACCCTTATCTCGAAGGGATTAAGGTTTAAAATCACAATGTAGTTATCGAAATTAACTTGTTTCGTTGCGCTGTTGCAACGTTATATTATCAGTTGGTAGAGACCTTAATACCTTGTGTTAAGGGCGATTGTTGATTGTTTTATTTTTGCATCTGTTTGTTACAGCGTGGGCTGGCGCAGCGGGTCGCCGTATAAGCTGCACCGGACACCAATGGATTTATCGTTTGAGGTTTAGACAAGGAAAGCCGCTTTGTCTTTGAGACAACAAACGAACGCCAACTCCCGGCCTCTTGCGACCGCAACTAAAGAAATAAGAAAATCATTTTATTGTTATTTCATCTAAGATTAGGCTTGTTTCCAAGCAATCAAAATATGACACGAACCTAAAACGCTATAGTTAATGATTATTTGACCTAAGGTCTAGGTCTAGGACCTAGGTCTTCTAGACCAGCAAATACTTTCTTTTACTAAATTTTAATAGAATAAAATATCTTGCCTTGTCTCTGCCATGCCTTATCTATCATCAGGAATTGTATTATAATTTTTTATAATAAATATATTCGTTTAAAGATACAGTGTCAGTTTATAGAATATAATTGATTAGATCAACATTGTAACAATTCTTTATTTGTTTAAATCAATATAACATAATATGTTTTATTAGAGTTTGTACAGGACGATAAAAATAAGTGTCAACATGACCCGCGCTAACTAAAGGCTATTGTTTAATGACAAAAATCAATAGGGTCCGTTTGACCGACGGCGCCGTCAGCGCGTGCAAACAGAATTACCCTCCCCCAATCAAAGGGTGCCGGAACGTCAGGGTAATGAGATTATTATGAATTTCCAATGCAAATAGATGACCAATGCCCATGTCATAGATCAAGAAATCTGACAATAAAATTAGGTAAAAAGGTCAAAAACGTTTGACGTAGACGAATTATAATTTTTTTGGTTGATGACTTTAAATTACCATTAATTTCGAAAGAAATGAGTTATGAAAAAATATTGATAAAACGTGGCAAAACATATAAAAAAACTTAAATGTCCTTGAACTTAACATGTCATAATAGTCTATATTATGCGTTATAATAATTTAATTTATATGAATCAAAGAGACGATACTTTATGTGATATTTATTTTAGTAAATCGAAATGTGAACTGTCTAAATAGTGCTAATCTATGACAGTTGACACCGGGCAAGTCACCAGTTGGTCGCGGCAATCAATTTGTACCCTTACATTGCACGATAACTTCTGCCCTTCACAGCTTATCAATTGAAAGTTCGGACAAACAGCCCAAATGTTTTGTTTGTAGCAAAATATAGAGTTTATTTTAATACTTTCAGAGTTGTTTCTTTTATTTACTTCTATTTTTGTAGCCAACATTCATCGTATAATCGCAAACAATTTTTTAAAGTTTTCGAACAAATCTCGCCTTAGTTTTCCCGCCATTCAGCAGTCGCGATATATGTGAGGCGAGTCACGTGTCATCCAGTCCACAAGTCACACAAGCTGCGCTGAGACAGTAGTGGGACAGACACGTTATTCCTAATGAAGCGACTTGGCACAACCGAAGCTGTTTCGTGCAACTATTTTTGGTGGCGCGACTTGAAGCTGGCGACGTGACCAGTGTTGCGACTACTCGCTCGCACAGACTAACGGAATAGAGTAAGCATATTTACACTGTCGTGGAAAGTACTCTACATTCTACGCACTCATTTAGGATTAACTATATTCTTTTGTTTTTTACTGATAACATTCGATTCCACAATTCTTGTAAATTGTCTGATAACAATCGAACGTGTAAAATAATGGAAATATCGGATTTTGTTCTCTTATCTGACAGTCACGTTATTTTTATGCTATCTGAGCCTCTATTAGCCAGTGGTAGGACAGGCCCTTAGTCATTTATAGTTGGGCAAAGTCTTGAGGAATGTAGACAAAAGAATTTGTAAGAGCCGAATGTTTTTTGCAGTTAAATGAAATTCTTTTATAACAAATAAAAAGCAGTTGTCAAGCGTTTCGAGAGCATTGTATCAAAAACTAGTATACTCAAACTTGGAAACATTAAACGATAGCAAAAGAATTGGTGAAACAAAGTCTATCTGTAGATCGGCTTTTCGTTGCGACGTTGGACGACAAAAGGAAAACTTCAGCAACAATTCTCATCTATCGGCCGCGCGGGTCTCATCGGGTTTCTTCAAAACTCCACCAAAGTGTAATCAAAGGATAAAACCTTCTGTAGCCAAGTCAAGTAGCTGCATAAAGGGAAAATTCACTTACTCCTACAGCGACGTCGTTCCAAACATTGAGGAGTGGATTCTCATTGCGAACACTACATTTCATCCATTTAAAATTGTCAAAGGTCTAACATAATTCGAGTTCAGATTATTCTATTACATTCATATTTGAAGACTGGATTTCGGTTATTTTTGTATGTTATATCTGTTCTTGAGTTAATTCATATTTTGGTCATGAAACAATTTCATGAATAGTTTATTGAATCAAATATTATCTTCATATTTTGTATACGGTATTGTACGGATTAATTTGTAAGCATCGAATACTACGTCCTTAATCAGAGTGCAGGACTTTATATAAAGCCATAGTTGGTTGAGCGAGCGAATTTGCATAGGAATGGCTGATTACAGAGTAACACCATAGGCAGCGGGTGGACCTAGGTTTAGCCAGGTAGTCAGGCAGTCTGCAATGACCCCCTCCCGCAGCTTAACTCTGTGAGAATGTATCGTTACTGCTGCTGTAATTTCTATTTATTCACTAACCGGAATGGGGTGGTACGATTCTGAACAAAAATTTTAAAGCAAGTTTCCGTTGTTATTAAGTTCCTGCAGTTTGCGTTGATAGTATTGTGTCTACGAAAACTTTAGAAGACTGGATAAAAAGTTAATGTGTTTATTTAAATAAATGTAAACTATGAATATTTTAATGACTAGAGTTTAAAACACTACATCAATCGAATCACGCCAATCCATTAAACATTAAACCCTCTAAAATCGTTGCATATTCGAGTTCCAGTTCATATTGAAATCCATTCCGCGAACTCACAATCAATAAGGGTTTTAATTAGCGTAAAGCGCACAAGCGAATACATCAAAGGGCTCATGATTAAAGGAAATGTTGAATCTGAATTATTATACTATTTTAGTGTTTTTTACAAAGTGTAGTTTCATTTGCAATAACAGCTTGCCCACAAGTAACTGTGCATTACTTTTAATAAACATTTAGCCCTTAAATTCATGATAATGCATTTATACATCAGTCTTCTCTTCCACACCCAATATATTAAATATTAAAAAAAAAAGAGTTTTCTTTATTTTTCCCTTGATCTTTGTTCAATTATTACCAGTTTCAATATATAGGGAATACCCTAAAAAAAATATAAAAAGAATAAAATATGCATTTAAAGGTTAAATGTTTAATGATTAAGCAAGAGAATTAGATCCATATAGTACACAACCTCAGACCACATACGTTGTCTGTACTAATTCTGGAAGCCGAGCGTCGCGACATCGTCTGATTACAGGGCTGTTTACACTGGCTGCGACACTGATTGTCTAACGACTGATACCACTACTGATTTTCTTCGCCGATGTGCAGATAATATCGCTGATTGGGTAAATAACACATGGAAACCAAGTTTGCATTGTGTTATATTAGATAGTAATTATACGAAGAAAATTAACAAAAGAGCCTATAATAGAAGACTTTGAGGAAACCTATATATTTTGTACACACAGTACAATACAAGAAATTATAATTTACGTGTCTATAAACGTATTGAGAGTATATGAGACACTGGGTACGCTTTTAAAATCAAAAGTACTCAAACTATGGAATCTGTACAAGTCTCAAAATAACCCAAGTACTTTTTTATCATAAATTTATTGGAGTCAGAAATGGGATTTCCATATCCCAACCCCTACGCTACCCTTAAGACGTAAATAAACCGATAAGGTTAGAACTATCGCAGTAAATAATCGATTCGAATCCCGGCTGCCCTGAACAGCAGCTATCCAATCGTGAAACCAGATTAGATCCTCTGTCTATACCCTGATAGATTTAGCTTGAGGATACGCCGTACTTTTTCCTACGGGACATTCATTTGCATAGCGCGGAGCTTTTTACACGCCAACTTGAGCTTTAATTAAAAATAGAATTACCTAGAATCAAGCGCACGTTCTTAGTTATTACAATCTATTGCAAAATTATCGGACCCTTGAAAAAAATTAGATGGTTAAAAATATATTTAATTTAGTAAAAGGAAAACCTACATAACATACTGAAAGGAGCGTTAAGCTTTGATCACTTATCGAGCAAAGTAATAACACTGTATTTATTTACTAATATGCTGGTAAGTTACAATATTTTTTTAGATAAAAATATGGGACTTGATGCAAATTACGAGAATTTCAATCGCCTTAGAAATACAAATTGAATTTTAAAACAGGAAATCAAATACTTTACGCAAAAAAATAATTAAATCAATTTTAAAATATAAAATTAATTAAATACTGTTCAATAATTTTGATGTACAGTGTAACTGGTTGGTCGCAGGCGCGTTTATCTATCAGCCACAGCCCTCCAATCTCCAGAGGCCGCTCGCCGATGAATAGAAATCGTCGCTCGGTTTAACGATATCCGTCTCTACCTGTAGCTACTCTACACAACATATTCTTCTCAGACGACGTTATTTTTACTTTAGTGGTAGAATATCTCTTGAAAGATATTCGAGAAAATATATCGTGAATTTTAAAATAGTCAGAAATGCGCAACTTGAGGAAACATTTCTTAAGAATATATTTTTATTTTAAGTTTCCTTGTAGCTGTAATAAAAGATGCATCGAACTAAGATTTATTTTTGTGTTTATTTAAATACTAACTAAAAATTAACATTATTTTTTTAAGCAGTTTAAGGAAAAACAAGCGACTACAACACTGACAGACATTAAAATGCTATCTGTTAATTATTAATCTGTAATGTATCCTTTTAAATAAAGGCTTCGCAGAAAATACATAATTCATACCGTTTACGTAAACACAAAATTGTGAAAAAAAAAAACCGTATAACGTAAGTGACCGCACGCCGACGACACTAGTTGCTAAATAGTTGTCATAAAATTCACAGCAATTTAGATTCGACGCGACGGGCAGCGCCGGGGAGCGTCGGGAGGTCGTTCTAACAAAACGTCGCCGTATAATAACTCGGTAAAGCGTGTGTTTTACGAGACGAGATGGCCCAGCTCTGTTGACTGGGGTACAGCCTTTTTATATTCAACGACTTTTTTTACATCGTTACGTAGATACGTAAAAAGATAGTGAAATAATAAAGTAAACGATATTTTTTGTAGGAATAAATCTAGTAAAGGTATTAAATTCTTTGATTTGTCACCAACTTGTTTGAAGTAGAGATATCTTAGTAGCAATAATAGAGCGCAAAATTAGCAAAATTTGCTGAAGGCTAAACAAATCTTTCGATCACTTTAAATTATAATTGTTAACGTGAATTAAGATCCATTCATGTTACAGATTTGATTCTTTCTGATGTCTAAAATATCCGTCTTGTTAGCGATGCTGCTACAATTACAAGGTCAAGTCGTACAGTAGCCGTATCGTGTGCTAGTCGTCCCGCACGCTGTAAGCGACCGACGCCGCGTCGCTCGGCGCTTGATTGTCTCACGTGGCCGTGCTGCGAAATGGGATTGCGCTCGCGAAATGCACTTAGGACCGTCTCTATTTCAGGTAATTCCTCTGTTTATTTGCTAGTGTCAATGTTTTTATGTTAGCGGGATGAAATTGAAGAGGGTAGACGTGGCTATGAGTCGTGCTTACAATTGGAATGTTATGGCAGAAGCGCACAAACGCTTTAGGATATAAAACTCAAGATAAATGTCCTCGTGGAAATAAATAGACAGGCAATAATATTTTATTAAATCTTGTTGTTTTTTGCAAACACGTTACAAATCTATTTATATTTAGTTTGTTTTTCAAATAGGGCTTTAATAAGTCTATCTTTTATGCTACAAACTTTTGTTTCAGTGACTAAAGCCCGATATGTTTTTCATTATTTACTGTACATCCGAATATT
This sequence comes from Papilio protenor, assembly GCA_029286645.1. NCBI lineage: Eukaryota > Metazoa > Arthropoda > Insecta > Lepidoptera > Papilionidae > Papilio > Papilio protenor. The sequence goes on from JAGSMZ010000008.1 coordinate 5,051,355, forward strand.
GATATGTGTATTCTTGCCACTTAACTCCATCTCATTGGTAAGTTAAGCGACGCAGTTTACATTTCCCGTCATAAATGTATATCACTTAAATCGGTAGCAACAATTCCCTGAAAACAATTGTTCGCTCATATATATACGGATCCAAATTACATTTCCAATTCATGAAGACTGTTACCCTTACTCTCCCCGCGTACTTCTAGTCCCCTCCCCTGTTCGCACCTCAGAAGGTCCTCTATGAATAATTTTCGAAGAAGCTTGTTGACTTAATTTTATATCGGTTTTATTAACTTTTCTTTCCTCTTTAATGCGAATGTACGCGTTCCGTGTTCAAATGTTGACTTTCCTGAGGTAAGTTTTAGATTAAAAGATGTTTTATTGGTGGGCTTTGGATAAAATTGCCATTTTAGGGATGTTTTTATGAATATCATTGGTGAGTATTGACGAGTTTTTCATAAACTAAAAGTTATACATGAAATGTTGTATGTCGTGCACCAAACGATACCTTCATGAAATTAATCGTCGAGCATGAATTATGACCCTTTCAAGTGATCTCCAAGTTGTTCAAAGTTACAGGAAGCGAGCTCAAGTTTGTGAGAGTCGCCTCGTTAACTAACTTGTTTCCGAATAGTTTACAAAATTCGCTATCGTGAACTAAAACGTATCAGTTTGTGAATTAGTTTTGCTTCAATTTTGTACAAATTGGTTAAAGCAATAACTAATATATCTGCAAACACTACACCTACGTCCTTGCTAGACTAAACTTGTAGAATATAATTACCTTCTTCAACTAGTAATATAATGTGGTTTTTTCCTTTCTCTGTATCGTATTAATATTATAAATGCAATACTTTAAAAGGATGGATGTTATTGTAGCCTAAACTCGATCGGTTCTCGATGATTTTGGCATAGATGTAGAGGTTAGTCTGAAAGAACACCTAGACTACTAACTTTTGTTTCTTTATCAATTCCACTCGGACGGGATCGCTTGCGAAAGCTAGTCTTATAATAAACATTAAATTATAAGGATTTCTTCCTCTTTTCGAATTTAAAGTAGGTATCTTAATACCAATTTATTGAGAGTAGCTAAACAACTCTTCAAGTAAAGTTATACGGTTCGTAGAAGTTGCAACATATTTTAAATAATCGGGAAAATGTTTCAACATTCGTATATGGGGCAACTGGCAACATTCCGTCATTTGCGATATTAATGAGCTGTTGACGACGAATATGTATACACCGTCGTGAGAAAAAGTCCAGCCATCGAATTCCAACGCGAAATTAAAATGTTTTATGATGTCATTTAAAAGCATGGACAAAGAAGATTTTTTAAAGACCAATAACAAAACGAACTGTTAAAAATAAGTACCAATATATTTTATGGTTTTAAACATTAAACAAAACTAAGATGCAATTTAAAACAATAGACAAAAGTACCTGCTCCTTCCCCCCCCCCCCCTGGGAACGACAAAATATTCCCAAATTTTATTGCACTTACGCCGAGTGATTAATATTTTAACAAACATAAATTTGTATATGTCATATTCATGAGTAGCCCAAAGTTTGGAAATATTATAAGTATAGGTTATTTTGTAATAAATAATTATTGTATACAAATACAATATTAATCCATAAGGATTATGTAAAAGTTTAATTGAACTCGGACATATGTTACGGATGATATGTGAAATTATGTTATTATTTTTTGCTCTGTGTAATACGTGTAAGATTAGAATTTGTTAAATTATAACACGTCTGATAGTTTTGTTATAAACACATTTATAGTAATATTATAAACAACTTAGATTATTGTGTTCCGTTCATATAATCACATGTTCTTATTATTTCTAAGTTGTCTCTTTAAGTGTGTGTTTAACGTAAATAACTTATGTATGAAATTAAATAAATATTAAACCAACGGGTTAGTTTGAGCACCAGTGGTCTGAGCGTTACCGAGCGTCTCTCGGCTTAAGCGCGCATATAAATACAACGCCTTACGGCGATACAGTGAGTCGCAATTCAGCCTTCGTCGAGACCACACGTGCTAGACTCACCCCGAGGAATTTCACCCTTAAAAAGTGTTTTTCTTGGGAGACGTTTTTCCCGTTGTTGGTAGTAGCAGCCATTTTGGCTACTTTTCTACGGGTCTTGGACCGGTGTTACCGGCGCAAGGTGGGGTCCGAGTCGCGTACCGCGAGGTACAAGATAAGGTCCTCCCTTTGTTTTCTACCACCGGTCACCCAATTGGGAGCTTGTCCCAGGCAGCGGTGGGCAGCGCCTTTTAGGTGTTGCCTAGCTTGTCGCAGCCGAAACAGCTGGTCCTTCGAGCCGGATATATAGGCTGTATTTTACAGCCGATTCGGAGAAAAGTAGAAAGTGGACGAAAAATGCCAGTGACTCCGTCACAGAAAAATACACCTCTCCGGCCCACGTCGGTGCCCCCTACAAGGCACACGACGACCTCTGGCGCAAATATTGAATGGTCGGGAGGATTCTGCGCATCGGCATCGTCAGAAGATAAATACGCTGCTATGAAGAAAGAAGCACAGAAATCACCGTCGTTACAATATAATATGTGTAACGCTTCTCGTCGCAAAACGTCGCCGCTGTCTATAAAGCGCGCGGCAGAAGATACAAAGGAATGGGCGAGAGATGCCTGTACGACGGCCTGTGCTACAATAACAACGACGGAGGCAAGAAATAACGATACGGCGATGTCTATGACATCCGTACAGGAAACAGCTACATTGAGCCCATCGACTCCATCGATACACGGTGTAACTACAGCCGCTGTGTCGATAAGGCATAGCTGTTGTTCTGGGTCCATAAAGACAACGAGTTCCTCGATAAAAAGCCGCAAGCTGGCGGCTAGGAAAAAGCTAGCCGAGGTTGAAGTACGCTTAGCCCAAATAGAGCTAGAGCACATACAGCTAGAGCGCATACAGCGAGAGTTGGCAAAATGTATTGGCGAGGACTCAAGAGAAGGCCCAGACGAAAGTATAATTGATGACTGCGCATCGCTGCGAGATATATGGGACCAAAGTGACGCCCAAAGATGTCAGACGTACCTCCCGGAGGTAACAATAACAGATGGCTGCACATCGCTACGAGATACGAGTAATGAAAATATGACTCAGCGATGTCAGATATACATACCGGGAGAAGAAATAACAAATGGTTGTACATCGATACAAGACACCCAGCGATGTCCGCAGATAGTATTGGAAGATTTGGCAGTCGCGAGACCAGATAATGGCGATGCTTCGGGCGCTATAATAAGCCGAGCACCATCTCCGACTGATACAAAACAAAAGGATCAACCCTGCTCTGAGTATACAACTTCGAATGACAAGGCAAAGCAATGCAGGGCATCCATGGCTAGTAATATACATAGCGCTACTAGAAGAAATGCACAGCCAGTGAAACGCGGTAAAAACACAAAGCAGCGAAAAAAGCCAAGAAAAGAAATATGTCCGTTATGCCACGGAAAACATGCCCTAGTAAAATGTTCTATATTTTACAACAAATCTGTTGAAGAAAAATGGGCAATTGCAAAGAAAAATGGCGTTTGTTTCAAGTGTCTTTGGGGAAAACACAAGAAGGTGACTTGTCGACGGAGCCCGCCTTGCGGCATTTGTGGTAGATGGCATCATACGATGATACATGACAAGTCGATTACACCGAGCACTATGAAACAGCGATTTACGACAGAAGATAGCATCGAAGTCCCGCGTCCAACAAGAGATCTCACACGAAAAGTATATTCGAAAATGGTTCGTGTTGAAGTTTACGGAACAAAGGGTTCTAAAATAATTATGGCTCTGTTAGACGAGGGCTCTACGGTGTCGCTTATTAACACCGACATAGCAAGAGAGATCGGCGCATCGGGAAACACAAAAGAACTCTTATTGGGTGGCCAACGTGTAACAGAAACACACTCGCAGATCGTGAATCTCCAAATACGCGGAGTTTACATGAAAACTATAGAAAAAATTAGCGAGGTGCACACCGCACATAATTTGAAGTTCGCACCACAATTTCTCGACAAGTGTACAATCGAGAAATATTCCCATTTGAAAAACATGAGCGACATCTTGTGTTATGATGCAGAACCTCCGCAGTTAGTCATCGGTCAAGACAACTGGGAGTTAATAATCACGCGAAAGTATAAAAAGGGCGAGCCCGGTCAACCCGTGGCTTCGAATACGAGTTTGGGATGGGTGCTACATGGTGTAGACATGGGTAGTGCTGAACCTATACACTACCTAAGCGCATGTGTGCAAGAAGATATAGTCTACAAGACAGCGGCCAATGAAGGTGTAGTGTACTTATCTATTTATTTAATTATCTATCTATTTATATATTACACTACATTTATTTATTTATCATTTATATATTATACTACATTCTCGCATTCACACATACACATTCACACAATCACATTTTCATTTATATATTTTATATACCATAACTTTACACATACAAACAGACACGCACACTCCACATTTTATATATATAATTTCAACGCGCTGCAGAGCGCCGCCCGCGGCGCGCACGCAAATCGTCCGAGATGCGCCGCGCCGCGCCGGCCGGCCAACGAGTCGCCTCGCGCTGCTACACTGTGCTGACACCTCGTTCGTTCGCTCTCTCGCCCGCCATTTTGTCTTTGTGTTCTCTGTGTTCATATTGTTTACGTGTGCGTTTTTATTGTATCCGTGTACGTGCAACAATAAACTGTATAATTATTATATAGTGGTTTATTTCACCCTCGGTGAAACTACGCCCTCAAAAACCTCTATAATTGGTGACCCCGACGTGATTTGAACACGCAACCTTCTGATCCGGGGACACGTGGCATCGCAGCACCGACGTCAGCAGCATCGCTCTAAAATTCAAAAACGGAAACCGCAACCTGCTCCAACACCAGCCGAGCCAGCAATCTGCTGGTACCACGCCAAATACCAGGACAAGGCAGTGAAGTGCGTCCAGCCGTGCACCTACAAGCCCGCCAACACCACGACGATGGCAACAGACGGTTGCCCACCTACCGGTCGCCTCTTCGTGACCGACCGCCGCAGCAACACCCGCTTCCTGGTGGACACCGGAAGCGACGTGTGCGTCTACCCTCGAGCGGCGCTTCGCGAGCGCCGTCAGAAAACAAATTTTGTGTTAAGTGCGGCTAACGACAGTGTTATCGAAACTTACGGTTTTATAGAATTATGCCTAGACTTAGATTTAAGACGAAATTATACCTGGCGTTTTACAGTAGCTGATGTAACCAAACCAATTATTGGTGTTGACTTTCTTAGCCATTATAATTTAATTGTCGATTGTAAAAATCACCGCCTTATTGATAATACCACCAGTTTATCATGTATCGCTTCTCATGTTAATTTTAATGTTTCATCTATAAAGGTTGTAACAGGCGACACTTGTTTCCACAGTATATTAGAGAAATTTCCAGAAATCACTCGCCCTTCTGGCACACACTTTACACCGAAACACAACACAGTACACCACATCAGGACCACTCCAGGACCTCCTATTTCGTGTACTGCCCGTAGGCTAGCTCCTGAAAAGCTGGACATCGCCAAGGAACAGTTCCAGGTCATGCTGAGCAACGGTACGGCACGTCCATCGCAGAGCTCCTGGTCATCGCCCCTTCACCTGGCGCCCAAGAAGGACAGCACCTGGCGCCCCTGTGGTGACTATCGTAGGCTCAACTCCCGGACGATCCCCGACCGTTATCCCGTCCGCCACATCCATGACTTTTCCCATTCCCTTTCAGGTTGCACCATTTTCTCCACGATCGATCTTACCAAGGCCTACAATCAGATTCCCGTTTATGAACCGGACATCCAGAAGACCGCAATTACCACTCCCTTTGGATTGTTCGAGTTCCCCTTCATGTGCTTCGGCTTGAGGAATGCAGCTCAATCTTTTCAACGGTTCGTCGATGAAATGACGAGAGGTCTCGATTTCTGTTTCGCCTATCTAGACGATTTTCTAGTTTTCTCCAAAGACCAAGCCGAGCACAAAGTCCATCTCCATCAACTTTTCACTCGCATGAAGGAATACGGCGTTCTTGTAAACACTTCTAAGTGTGTTTTCGGTGCAGCCGAGGTAACATTCCTCGGTTATCAAATTTCTGCAGCCGGCACTAAGCCTCTGGACTCAAAAGTCCAGGCCATTGGTGACTTCCCAGTTCCACAGACCATTAAACAACTTAAAAGATTTCTGGGAATGCTCAATTTTTACAGGCGTTTTCTACCTTATTCAGCTTCTACGCAAGCTCCACTAAATGCCTTACTCTCAGGCTGTTCCAAAAATTCTCAGCCCATCACCTTAACTGGCGACGCTCTTTCCGCTTTTAAAAAGTGCAAGGAAAGTCTCGCTAAAGCTGAACTACTCGCACACCCAGATTGTCAGGCTGATCTAGCGCTGGTCACAGACGCTTCAGATCTGGCAATGGGTGCAGTTTTGCAGCAATTCAAAGATGGCATTTGGCAGCCACTCGCTTTCTTCTCGAGGAAATTCAGTCCCTCGCAGCAAAAATATTCGCAATATGATCGCGAACTTCTCTCCATTTACGAGAGCATTAAATACTTCCGTCACATGCTTGAGGCCAGACACTTCGTGGTCTACACTGACCACATGCCACTTACGTTTGCACTCAGCAAACCTGAGGCACACTGCTCGCCTCGACAATTTCGCCACCTCGACTATATCTCGCAGTTTACAACTGACATTAAACACGTCTCAGGAACGGACAACATTGTTGCCGATCCTTTGTTGTGCGTCGGTGAACTGCGTATACCAACCGATGTAGGCACACTGGCTTCAACTCAAGCATCTCATAGAGAGCTCCCTCAACTTTCAGAAGACAATTCTTCTCTCTGTCGTCAAAAGTTGAGCATTCCAAACTCTCATTCTCACGCGGCACCTTGTTGTGACATTAGTACGTCACCTAGATACTTCAACAAGCCTTTTAAGAAAAAGATCTTCCACCATGTCCGCTGTCTTACTCCTTCTCCCACTCCTCTTTCTAAATTTACCCATTCCCCTCGTTCTCCATCCGATCCTCTTCCTACAGCGCCTAACGCGCATACCCGGGAGGACGTCAAAAGGACTCATTTAGGCCGTACCGTTCGCTTTGCTGACTACTTTCGCCCGTAGTGACGGTCTCTGGGGGGGAGTGATGTAGTGTACTTATCTATTTATTTAATTATCTATCTATTTATATATTACACTACATTTATTTATTTATCATTTATATATTATACTACATTCTCGCATTCACACATACACATTCACACAATCACATTTTCATTTATATATTTTATATACCATAACTTTACACATACAAACAGACACGCACACTCCACATTTTATATATATAATTTCAACGCGCTGCAGAGCGCCGCCCGCGGCGCGCACGCAAATCGTCCGAGATGCGCCGCGCCGCGCCGGCCGGCCAACGAGTCGCCTCGCGCTGCTACACTGTGCTGACACCTCGTTCGTTCGCTCTCTCGCCCGCCATTTTGTCTTTGTGTTCTCCGTGTTCATATTGTTTACGTGTGCGTTTTTATTGTATCCGTGTACGTGCAACAATAAACTGTATAATTATTATATAGTGGTTTATTTCACCCTCGGTGAAATTACGCCCTCAAAAACCTCTATAAAGGAAATTGTAAGAGCGTCGCAACAATACCCACGCCCAACCAGACCTCGCGTAAGAAGAAAAGGCGGTCTAAACGTAACAGCGTAGAAAGAAAAAGTTCTTGCTTCGGGTTACGAGATAAGAAACGCGAAGACGTAGCTCCGGGAAGAGAGCAGCCGTCACTAACGCGAAAAGCGTGTAGTTGGCCGAAGTTAAATGTTATGGCCGGAAGATCTCCGGATGTTATTAAGCCAAAGAATAATTTATGGCGACATAAGTCGAATATGGAAAAATGTTGGCGGCCAACGAAGCGACGTGTAGATGAATACTGCACAGATAGCGTTACTCGTAGCAAGCAACGAAGTAAACAAGGCACCGTTTCGAGCATTGTTACAGCCGAACGAGTGATACCGCAGCGTTACGGACCGAGAAATAACGCTATGAAAAGCGACGATTTAAGAAGTGCACAAGAAACATGCGTTACCTGTAAGCATCGTTTCTAACGGGCAAGCGGCGATACGAACAAGATAATTATAGACCGATGTCGTTATGGAAAACTGAATACTTCGGCTTAAAGGACGAATCGACGCAATAGACGGCGTAACGAGGGACTACAAGCAGCCTATCGTGCTAGATAGTAAAAATAGAATCATACGTTTAATCATTGAACACTCCCACTGCCGATTTAATCACGCCAATCATGCCACAGTAATCAACGGACTGAGACAACGATTCGATGATTTTGGCATTAAGAAGATTCGTCGCCCGCAGGGGAATGCCAAAGTTTATATACAGCGACATCGGAACTAACTTTGTATGTGCTAGCAAAGAACCACGTGATGCATATGGAAAGAAAATGACTGGACGATTTGATACAGCTGTATGAATTGAGTATCTGCTCAGCAGCCTAGGACAATGGAACGCTACGTGGAAAATGCTGATTGATAAAGCATAGAGACAACTCCTCCGAAGAATATGTACATGGGGCAGGATCCAGCGTGTACATCCTGCATCCGATGACCGGTCAGGATAATGACAAATTGAAAAGACAGCGCGCTGGACGGCCATAACTTCGGATACTGGTAACAGAAGCGTCGCCAAGTACAAGAGGTGTGCTACGACGACCAAGTTCTAGAATAATTATATAGGTGCCTACATCGTCGCCAAAACAGTGTCGGTGCTACGCACGAGGGGGAGATTGTTGACGACGAATATGTATACACCGTCGTGAGAAAAAGTCCAGCCATCGAATTCCAACGCGAAATTAAAATGTTTTATGATGTCATTTAAAAGCATGGACAAAGAAGATTTTTTAAAGACCAATAACAAAACGAACTGTTAAAAATAAGTACCAATATATTTTATGGTTTTAAACATTAAACAAAACTAAGATGCAATTTAAAACAATAGACAAAAGTACCTGCTCCGTGAGAACGACAAAATATTCCCAAATTTTATTGCACTTACGCCGAGTGATTAATATTTTAACAACATAAATTTGTATATGTCATATTCATGAGTAGCCCAAAGTTTGGAAATATTATAAGTATAGGTTATTTTGTAATAAATAATTATTGTATACAAATACAATATTAATCCATAAGGATTATGTAAAAGTTTAATTGAACTCGGACATATGTTACGGATGATATGTGAAATTATGTTATTATTTTTTGCTTTGTGTAATACGTATAAGATTAGAATTTGTTAAATTATAACACGTCTGATAGTTTTGTTATAAGCACATTTATAGTAATATTATAAACAACTTAGATTATTGTGTTCCGTTCATATAATCACATGTTCTTATTATTTCTAAGTTGTCTCTTTAAGTGTGTGTTTAACGTAAATAACTTGTGTATGATATTAAATAAATATTAAACCAACGGGTCAGTTTGAGCACCAGTGGTCTGAGCGTTACCGAGCGTCTCTCGGCTTAAGCGCGCATATAAATACAACGCCTTACGGCGATACAGTGAGTCGCAATTCAGCCTTCGTCGAGACCACACGTGCTAGACTCACCCCGAGGAATTTCACCCTTAAAAAGTGTTTTTCTTGGGAGACGTTTTTCCCGTTGTTGGTAGTAGCAGCTATTTTGGCTACTTTTCTACGGGTCTTGGACCGGTGTTACCGGCGCAAGGTGGGGTCCGAGTCGCGTACCGCGAGGTACAAGATAAGGTCCTCCCTTTGTTTTCTACCACCGGTCACCCAATTGGGAGCTTGTCCCAGGCAGCGGTGGGCAGCGCCTTTTAGGTGTTGCCTAGCTTGTCGCAGCCGAAACATGAGCACTTGGCGGAGGTCACGAGATCTGCGACTGCTATTGCAACCGTAACTGCGATCCGTTGAACTTTCCAACCAATTACCTGTCCGCTAGCTGTTTCTCTGCCGTACCGCACTTCACGTGGCCGCGCATTACACCGTATATGTACAGCATTGATGCTGATGATGAAAACATTATCCAGTTGAAAAGTCAGCAGCGGAAAATTCTCATGCAATTAAACAAAATTAACATAATTTTTTTAACTTTAAAAATATATTTCCTTCGGTCAACAGTAAATATATGTAGAAGCGATAAACATAATTTAATTATTTTAGTATCAGTAGTTAATGTTTTATGGTATATCCGTGTGATAGGCGGCCGGATGTGGCTGGTACTCGACATGTAGCGTGTGCACTTTTCCTAACGACAGACGCATGTTTACACCGGCCGTACTTTCCCGCCACTCGGCGTCACTCGGCGTCGCTCGGCTGCACTCGGCTTCACTCGGCTACGCTCCGGCCAAGCCTACTACTATAATTATCCTGCATTTGGACCAACGCCGAATATTCACATCTTGAGAAACCACTTGACGAGTTCCGCAACATTTCATTGCAATTTACTCACAGACTTTTCTGGTATCATTATTTTTAAGTATTATGGTTGCTTGTAACTGACAAGTCGCAACTTTTCTAGCATGCTTTTTGCAACTGAATTATACCGGAGTTACTAAGAGCATTACCAAAATCTGTTTTAGCTTAGTAACTGGAACACTTATTTATAAATATCCGTCCCAACAGAGTATCGGATATATCGGATCCCGTACGACATTGATGTACTTAGGAAGGCAGCGGCTAGACTTTGTGCGCTTAATCAAGATTAACCAACGTTTACTGAGACAAGGAGTCAAGTTTGAGCTCCCGCTAAATTACATTAAGACGTCGTATTAATTATCTGTGATTTAACGTCACCTTACGCTTAGAGCTTTGTTGTGCTTTCCATATACGTTTTAAATTTAAAGCTTTTGATAATGAAAGCCAGTGCTTTTAAAAAAAATCCGACCAACTGTTGAATTGGTATCTAGATCTTTTTTTTTGCGATTCATGCATTCGTGGTTTTAAATTTTAATTGGTAGCAATTATTCCTAGCTCCGTTTGCATCTATTTCGTATATGTTTACAAAATATCTTTTTTAACGTACATTTTACAATTATTTTATTTACATTTCAGTTATACCTTTTCAATTTTATATTCCACTGTAACTATAGAATGTTAAATTTTATTTAATATCCATTTATTCTCGAAGGTTCTGCATTAAACGTCCAGACGCTGACCAATTTCACGAGCCGACGCGCTCGGCGCCTGGACAAGTCCTCTCAAATATTATATTACACTCAGAGTCAGTCCTACCAAATTCTTGTAAATTGTCAGATAACAATCTAATGTGTAAAATATGTGATGGAAATATCGGATTTTGTTACTCTACCTTACTGTGACGTCATTTTTAAGCTATCTGAGCCTCTATCAGCCAGTGGTGGGAGGATCCTAAGGAAATTTTCACACCAACTAAATTACTCTAAGATAGAATACACATATCTTTATGACGTAGAAGGTATAAACAAATGCATGTAATCTGTTGTAAAATAGTCTGCACCGTAGACGTGACGGACAGTGACCCTCTCACCATTTGTATGCTACGAAAATGTCTACGTCGTAGACATTTGAGACTTTGAACTGTACTTAATGTTCATTCATATATTACGCCTGCTTTTGTATTATCTAGTCAATGAAAGGTTTAATGAACACGAAAATACAATAAATAAAGACGGAATGACAGTTTTTTTTTAATTAGTACATGTATATAAAATCACTCTATAATACATTTGCGTATTAGAATGTTCAGTGAAAGTTACCCAATGGGTGTAGGAAGTACCCTATCCTCTGCTCCTAAGGAGCCTGCAGAATGGTTAAGCAATCGCAGACGCATTAGCTCTCGGCCAGTGTACACGGCGCCGACGCCCGAGTCTCGAGTGGGTTATGCTAATGCTCTTTAGCTTATATTATATTTGATCTCTATAGAAACGGCTGATTTAGTGTTAAAAAAAATATTTATTCAACTTCTTAATTATGTATAGTAAAAGAAAGCGTCTACGATTGGAGTAAGATAACAAGTAAACTATTTGGACTCTGAATTTATTCCAGGTAAGAAAAAAGCTGCAATTCTACGGTACTAGTAGTAATATTACAATGTTACTATTAGTAAAGTCACGTGATGACTAGAAAATAGTAACATGATTGTTTCTAGTACCAACGACAATTTATCAGCCGACGCTAGCGGCGGCGCATGCTACTATGGGAGCAGGGCTTTTTAGAGTTAGGTCGCATCCCGCTGCATTATTTCCTGAATTACAGCGCGCATTGAGGCGTGAAATTGGACAGGGTCGGACTGAACGCCCCTGCAGCTTACTCATACTTTACAGCTCCTAATATAACCTAACTTTATATGCTTTACTGGTTAAAGCATACTTTAGCTTTGTAGAAGAAAGTCAAAACAAATAAGAATTTTGCAAGACAGAATTATGCAGTACAAGTGCGTCTGTGGTTCAGAGGTTAAGCACTTAATTTGTAACCAGCAGGTTATGTGTTCGAATCCCACCATGTCCCAATGTGTTTTTCGATGAATATTTTGCCCCAATGATCGCTTAACTTCGAAAGAAGACGGCACTTTAAGAAGAAGAATGTTTAACCGAAGTTGTTCCGGTGAAGATAAACATCGTGATACAACTTGCACGTCTACAAAAAAAGTCAAAGATATTAGTGAAGTCAACCAACCTGCAGTGGGCCAATATAGTAAACTATGGCCCAATTATTTAGGGTAGGTTCTGAGCCCCTCAGTGAGGATATATGTGTAACTGATAATGATAAAGATCTTTTTAATATACGAAATAAACATAAAAAATACTGTATTTTAATCCTGCAAACTTCAATTCTATCTAGATTTGATTAGATTGGAGAAAAGCGCGGAAGTTTACTTGTATTTCTGTTGAAAGGCTGATCGTTCTCCGAGCAGTAGACAAAACCGTTCGAGTGTCTGCAGCCTGCAGCGTGCGATCAAATTAAAACTAATAAAAATGCAAACGAAGCCGCGGCCGCGCGCCAGAAAATCTTCCCTTAACTTTAATGAAAGGTGGAACTTGCTTTTTTTCTAAATTGTCTTTTCTATATACAAGTAGTTTCTTCTTTGTAAAACTAGTTTCCTGCTACATTTTTATTATTAATTCCAAGCAAATGCTAATCTGATATCTTAAGAATTTTAAAGATATATGAAACAAGTATATTTACATAAACAAGCGCAAGACTGGACAGGATATCTATCTTTACGAAACCCTTACATAAATCTTAGGCAAATACGTTCCTACAAATTATTCTTCAGGTCTACAATAGTATCAATAAATCCCGCGGTCGATCCGCGGCCAATTTTATAGTAGAGGCATCGAATAGTGGCGGCGATAAAAATGCGGAATCCTCTTGCAACGAATGGAATTGCGTATCGGGGCTCAGAGCGGGTGTAATCTGCCTAGTGCCTAGCGCCTACTGCCTACAGGACACTCCCGAGAGCCCCGCCAGCCGACCTGCACGCCCGCAAAGATTATGCTAATGTAGACACGTCCAGATAGTAAATTAACAATTGAAGATATACTACAAATAAAATATATAATACTGTAGAAATATTCAACCATCAATTTGATATCATAAGTGGAACTTTAACTAAATAAGTCTATTTATCCTTGTTGCGTTAAATAAAAACATAGCAACACGAACATAGTTATGTGTTAATGTTCTCCTGACCCAGTAGAGCTGGATTAGCTACTAATTAAATCATCGAAGCGTATCCTAATTACTCAGTAATTGAATAATTAGTACTTACCTGAACTAGCTTCTGTGTTTACTCATTGAAATATATACTACATTGTACTTGAAACTTGAATGCATCGTTGATATAACTATGAATACCTAACAAAAGTAGAGGAAAACAGAAGGAAGCTAAAGATTTTTTAGAAGTATAGAAAATAAGGAAAGCACTTTATGTACGACTAGAGACAATTCTGTTATTAGAGTCGGTCGCCTCATCTATGGCGGGTGCATGGAATCGCGCCAGAACTAAATGAAATTGAAATTAGCTTTCTCTCCCTGGAGGCGCTCGCGGAATTTACCAAAAATAAAAGCGTATTATATTTTAAAATAGACTCGGATCCTGCAACGCGGCGACTTACAGACAGGGAAATGCAATTAAACATAATGTATTGGAGGAGTATCTTTAACTGTCTACTTTACTTTAAGATTGATTCTATCCAAATTCAATGCAAATTTAGAAGCTCATATAAAACAATTAAACGGTTCTCGTGTAGGTAATTCCTGCGAACACGAGACATGCCAATCGCGTATCTAGTCGTCCAATTCATGAAATAATTGGAAAACGCTAAACAACAGACAATATAGACAAACAGCAAAATTGTTGTTTTACAATTCCAGTTAAATTGGATGCGTTACATCAGCTAATAAATTGTTGCATGTGCGTGCACAGTGCACAGTGCACACTACAACTGGAAGCAAATCGGGCAAATGCGATAAATTCGGGAGGCGCGTGTTGCGGCCATACCTATAAAGTGGGCGTTGTAACGGCTTACCGGGGACGTGTTTGCGTTCCGACGCAACGCTCAAAATTCAGAGCCGCGCATACTTGATGAGTGGCCGTGGGAATGGCCGCGTGCCCACTGCCCGCTGCCCGCTGCCCGCTGCGCTCCCATACATTCATTCAATTGATTTGTCCGCGAAATACTAGATAAAATACGATAAAGTATGGGATTTTTTCATTTTTAACACTGGCAACTCGTCTTTTTTCCTTTATATTGGAACTACGGAAAATATCGCAACTAAACTCTGCACTAACTAAGGAATTGTTTATAAAATATAGACGTACGATGGATTTAAGAGAACTTTAGAGTAAAGTATTAATTAGAAGAGAATATCCATAAAAAACTATTGTCTATTGTCCGTATTTACCGTTCGAAAATCTTCCCCAATGCTCTTTAGGTGCTTATATTGCTTATCTATATTTATTTCTTGGAAGCCTGTGTGTTGGACTGGCACATTACTGTCGCACGACCTCACAAAAAGCCGGCCGCCCGCGGCGCCCTTTGCTGACCATACGTGCATCATATACATAGATCTATAAAATCTGGCAAAGTATGGATGCGGCATTTTACCCCGCAAGTAGTTCCATGAAATCTTTTGTCTAATGTAACATAAGCAGTAAATGGCATATTTGTACAATTCTTAACTTATTTTTCAGTTTGTTCTTTAGAATAAATTGCAATTAATCAAGCAAACGAGTAGAATACCTAAAACTATATAGTGTTATGCCGCATCCATTTACCCACTTCCAACAGTGATCTCAGTATAAATTAGTTATGTTTTCAGTATTCAGGTTGTGTTGTGTTGGTTTTTTCGCTTCTCGGTGCGACCAGTCGTGCGCGACGCGATTGCGACGTGCTATCCTATATTATAGACAACTAGTTAACAGATCAAAGAGTAAATTTAAAAAAAAGCATGTAATTAAATCCTAAAAAGATATAAAAAATTGTAGTTCAATAATAATAATACTTTGGGGTCCAATAACACACATTTCAGCTGTATTTTGTAGTAACTTTAAGTTATTAAGTATTAGATATGATCATTAACAAGAAAGTATAAAGATTGAATGTGGATGACTAAAGGTAGAGGTAAACTGAAGAAAGTATGAATGGATAGTGTGAAAGAGGATATGATGCGACGGCTGAGATGTATGGAAGAGCAGCACATACTGTGCCGACCCTCCGCAGGGACAAGGGCAGGTTCTTGAAGTATGCGTATACGAACAAACAATTGCTAAATCTTACGTATTTATATGATGAAAAAGAATTAAGAAAGAAATGTGATGGATTTCTAATAAGTAGTAGGGTTTAATAAAAGACATTTTTGTAATAACAGCAACAATTTTATTGCAAACAATTGTCAGAAAACAGAATATACACAATTAAGATATTCTACACCAAATAAACATTTTATATCACAACAATATCCTAGTTCTATGTAATTAATTCAAAAATCTATTTACATACAAATATCAAATCTATTATTTCAGAGTGCTTTTCGATTTTAAACCTTCTTACACTATATTTAAATCTATTTTAGATCTGATTGGATACATTTTAGTGTTGCCTCACTTTAAACAAAAAACATCATTTCAATTTTAACACGGATAAAAAATCGATCATTTAATTCGAAAATCTTCGTGTTTAAGCCCCATTCAGACTTTAACTAAACACACACTGTTTGATTTAACTGTTTGTGTTGGTAAAACTTCTACTGTATAGAATAGACAGCAAACCAGTTACTGGCTTGTGCCAGATATTGTCGCTACATCGATAGCTATTAAAACAAAAACTCAAGTTACATAGTTCGGAAACGTATCATGAAGTTATCGAACTAATAACATTAACGAATGGATAATGTAGCTGAGAAAAGCCACAAGAGACATCTAACTGGTGAGTATTCAAGCTGTTTTGACCTTCCTGTTGTTTAGCAGGCTGGTGAGGAAGAACTCGCCGGCGCGGTACGAGGACCTGACGAGGGGTCCGCTGGCGGTGTAGAGGAAGCCCAGCTCGGAGCCTCGTGTCTCCCACTGCTGGAACCTGGCGGGGGTCACGTACTCGAACACCTTGAGATGACGTCTGGTAGGCTGCATGTACTGGCCCAGCGTCACACAGTCCACCCCTGCTGCACGCAAGTCTGAAACAATATTATAATCTTTACATAATACAATTGGAGTGTCTGTATTTAATATTGAAAATATTCCACATATTCAGAAGATGAATTTATGTTGCTGATAACGAAAATCGCAGTTAAATTGTTTGTCTGTCCGTCCGTCCGTCTGTCTGTCTGTCGTATTCGATGAACAAAAAACGTTGATACCTTTCATAGTCTGCTCCACTTGTTCATCAGTCTCCCCCAGCCCCAGCATGATGGAGGACTTGGTGACCAGCTCGGGGTTCACCTCCTTCGCCGTCTCCAGCACCTTCAGCGTCTGACGATACCTGCACAAATGTATATAATTTACAATAACAATTTTTATCTAATCGTTGTATAGAATAAATTTTAATATAACTAAATTAATGGTGTAGTATAAAATGAATTTAAAAACTGCAACATAATACAAACGCGGTTCAGCGCCATCTACAATAATTGTTAAACAATTATTGATTGTTTAATTAAAGCGCCATCTATTGGACAATGCATCACCACATTGGAAACTAAAAATATACCTTAAATCGTTTACTCTCATCCAATCTACTGTGTATTTAGTAAAATAATGTCGTTACCCTGCTCGCCTGTCCCTCACGAAGGGGGTAAGTCTCTCCACTGTCTCTATATTGTGTGCGAACACATCCAGTCCGCTGTCAGCTATGGTGGCGATGCTCTCCCTGTTGCCGCGGAAGTCCGGCACCAGGCACTCCACCAGGATCTCACTGTTCCTGTACACACCACAAACTGACATCCTCACAAATACTCACGGGCCGTTCGGCAAAAATATTAAGTATTCAAATACATACTGTCGTTTTATTTCTCTCACAGTTTCTGCAAAATGCGAGGACCCGCCGTCGGGTAAATCTGTGAACAAAAATATACAGGGACTTTTTTAATACCGGACAAACAGCTAAGGATACATATGCAATCTTGAATCTGTTAACTAAAAAATTTTAAATTACTAGCTTTTGTCAGCGACTTCGTCCGCACTTAATTTAAAAAAAGTAATAGTAGCATATGAGATCTTCCTGAGTATAAAAAATAAGGTCTTAAGTTGTAAGCTTAAGCTTACCGTCTCTATCAACAGAAGTCAGCACAATGTACCCGAGACCCCACTGGCCCACAGCATATGCAGTGTTGCGAGGCTCCTCCGGGTCCAGCGGGGGCGGAGCCCTAGACGTCTTCACTGAACAGAACATGCAGCCACGCGTGCATGTGTCACCCATTAACTAGAGATGTATGATAAATGAAATGTCACATCACAGCATCAACATAGACAAAGGAGACAAACAATCTACAAACACAAGAAAATATTAAGAAAAATTACTAATGAGTGATGTATTTATTGTAATGCACCAATATTTTTTTAGAATAATTTTTAGCATTTACTTACATCTATACTAATATTATAAAGAGGAAAGATTTGTATTTTTATGTATTGAAGTAACTCAAAAACTACTGGGCTGATTTTAAAAATCTTTCACCGTTAGAAAGGTAATTTATCTGTTAGTAACATAGGTAATTAAAAAATGGTATACAAACTATCAAAATCTATTGTATTATGTTATTTCCTATAATAGTGTTAGTAATATAGTACTTTAGACTTACCATGATAGTGGCAGTTGAGGTGCCATGCTTGCCTCCGCTCCAGCACTCTCCAATGTTGGGACACCGAGCCTCCTCACACACGGTGCTCAACTTCAGCCCACGGAGCTGCTCCTTTAATGCACTGAACTTTGAACCTTAAAATTATGATTATAATAATCACATCATAGTAATGTTAATGCTAAAGTTTGGATTGTTATTTGCTATTAAATATCTTACAAGACGCACAGGATGTAGAACATAGTCTAGAACACTAAGGGCCTGTCATACCAAATTGTAAATTGGCTGATAAAAATTGAATGTCTAAAGTATGTCATGGAAATATCAGATTTTATTTCCTTATCTGACTGTTACATCATTTTTAGCTATCTGAGCCTTTATCAGCCAGTGGTGGGTCAGGCCCTTAGGCTACGAATTGATCCATATGGAGTTACTGTCAACAGCTAGTTATCCATAAAGTGGAATTAACATTAAAATATAAGCCCACAGATAAAAGATCAGTGGAACAGACCCATAATAAATCAAATAAAAATGTTTAAGATATTAAACAAAGTTTAATTACTAACCTGTTGGTATTGATGTCTTCAACCAGGGAGGTAGTCTCAATCTCTCAACATCACCTTTCTCTCGTTTCAACTTCCCTTCATAGTCATCCCAGCTAGCTGGTCTATCCTCAGATATGAAATCCGCTAGTCCCGGACCTTCTCTTAACTTTTCTCTAATAGTATCTAATTTACTAGTATGTTTACATCTTTGTACCTTTAAATTTAAAATATCATATTTTGACACACTTTTGTTACTTATTTGTTTGTAAGAGAACAAATTGAAGTAATGAAATAAGTCAAAGGTCAAGACAATACAGCTCTTATCAAAAATTATTCATGTAGAAACCTTCAAGATCGAAGTTTTATAAATTTATGCTTTATACTAAACATAATAACATTGCATGAAAAATAAATGTTTTCATTGCCAAGAAATTTTAAGAATATATTAATACATGATGTGCATACTTAATTCAATCAAATTCGATACTCTTAAAGGATTTTTTCAATTGACCAATGCATTAGTATTTTCAAGTTAATGTTAACTGATATAATTGTAATCAAAGAATTCCACATTGTTTAATAGTTACAAAAACAAACATAAAAAATTATCAGCGTATATTTTCGAAAAGTTAGTAGGTAACAAGCCTAAATTAGCGACTTACCTCATGGCCTCGTGCTATTAAATTTACTTTTAACGTCTTACGAAACATGTTAAAGCCAATTAAAATAAATTATTATAACTCGAAATTATTTATTTATTGAAAATCCATATAAAATTGTGATGTGAAATGAGCGAGACTATGACATAACATTGACATTTGACAATATTGTCATTGTCAAACTGACAAGCAATACTCGTCAAAAGCAAAGGTCATCCTTATTTTACGGTTAAAAATAATGAAATTATTGACTGAAAACAAAAAAAAATCTACAGTGAGAAAATCTCTGTAAATCCTCTTGATGAAATATGATTCAAATTGATATTCCATATGTAGATAAGAGTTTCTTTTGTAAATAAAAAATAATTAAACGAAATTACGGCCAATTATGGCAACAATTTGTGCCGTGTTAAATGGACGATTGAAGAAGACATTATAATTTATAAAAATGTAATAAATCATTGTTTAAATAACCAATGTCAAATGAAATCCTACAACGTAATCAAATCGTTTCATTAAAATTTCCCTACAAACGTTTTAAAGTTCAATTTTAATGAATGTAATAAATAGCGACCTTGCACTTAACAGCTGTCAACTAACAGAAGTGAAGACAAGAATGAAATAAACAAAAAATACAATACTATTTTTTCATCATGAGGAGCGTGAGTTCCCATCTTCTAGAGGATAAAATGGATGATGATGCAGTCACACATTATATCAATTCCCACCAATCTACAGAGGTATTATTTATATTTGTACTTTAATTCTAATTATTGGAGATAAAACAATAACTCGCATTAGATAAAATTTTCAGTATAAAATGTGTCATAATTCAGCAAAAATTATATTAAAAATTAATAATCGACTGTTTTTAACAGCTGTGAAATGCGATAATTTCTCCAAATGCAAATAGTGTTGTAAAGTGTTTTATTATTTTCTTGTGGATACAAAGGGTGTCCATGTGGATGCCAATTCTCTGGCACTGAACGTGCAGGACGACGGCGGTGGTCGAGTGGTGACAGTGATGCAACCACTTAGCTTCTCAGCATCACAAATGTGCAGGTAAAGTTATATTTTATATCTATACAATGTAAACAAAGTTGTTCCTAAGTTCTTAACATCCATATCATAGTTAGTTTGTTTTCAACTCACATACATAGGGTCTGTATATCTTGTATATGATGGAATTCATATTTACTTTAAGATAAGATTAGATATTCTTGTCTGAATTGCTACAACTGGAATTGGTTATATTAACTAAATTTGCTGATTTGAAATTTGAATTGTCGTTTTCTTATCTATTTTCCACACTAAAATGTTAAGTAAAGGAATTCAATAGAAAAAGTTGTAACGAGAATTCAACATTCTTTAATTTAGATAAAAAGAAATCCATGTTATGTTAATAAACTAATAAATATTTGTTGTACTTTGGAGGCATCCCCTGCGGAATCAATTTCCACGGGTGATGCCTCAGTTATAAATGGTGTTTTATGTATTGAAAATAAATCTTCCTTCTTACTAATATTATGAATATGAAAGTTTAGATGGTTGTTAGAAGGTATCTCCTAAATGGATCAACAGAACTTGATGAAATTTGTCATAGATGTTGAGGACAGTCTGTAACACATAGGCTACTAATAAAGATTTTTTAACCCATGCAATCATATACATGGGCTACAGCTAGTGTAATTATAATTTCCAGACAAGTATCAGTGAATGATCAAGTGAATGAGGGCCAATGGAGTGAAGAGCTCTTAGACCCTGAGGGGCGACTGGAAGCAATAGTAGCACATCTGTCTCGGCCACCGCTCCATGCTCATCACAAGGTGATCTGGAGTTTGGTCAATACTACATTTTTTCACACTATTTGGCATACATTAGACAAATCTTCCTTTAAAAATTATACTATAATGCAATAATTCTTAATGCTGAATAATCTTTTAAATTTATTGATTACTTAATTGTCTATGAATATTTTGTGTCTTTTTACACATATCAATGGCTCCTATGGAAACTATTGTAAGCCACAGTTTTAAGTTTTGATACTAATTTCTATGTGAATTTGAAAGTAACATTAGAAAGAAAAGTAGATGTTAGTTGACTATAAGATGTTCATATTTGATAAATACTTTAAATTTACACTTAAAGATTTGTTGCATTTACATTTTAAACATATAACCCAGGGTACCAACCAACCAACCAACAAAGAAATCAAGTGAGAAAGACCACAAACAGAACCATAATAGTGGAACTTATTTTTAGTGATTACTTACTAACTTATTTTTATTTTTCTGAGTGTGTGTGTGTGTGTTTTATATTTCACGTTTTTATTCCTTGTTTGTTTTGTAATTATTTTAATTTTTAATGTGTATGTATAATAAATAAAATAGTTAATAGATATTATTAAAGTAGTCCCTAGGAGGGTTTGGCGTCAGGCAGGCGGCCGGCTTGTAAAACATTAAAAGCCAAAACATTATTACAGTATGTGCTGTAGCGTTGAGAGGTTACGGATTGCGAGTTGGAATGTTGGGACAATGACAGGCAGGGGAAGGGAGTTAGCAGATGTGTGTAAAAGAAGAAGAATCAATATAGCTTGTTTGCAAGAGACGAAATGGAAGGGATCGAAAGCTCGAGAAATTGGAGAAGGATATAAATTTTACTATTGTGGAAGTGATGGTAAGAGGAATGGAGTGGGGATTGTCCTAGATAGTGAACTGAAAAATTGTGTTACGTATGTAAATAGATTGAATGACAGAGTGATTGTAGTAAAATTAATGATAGGAGATCTGGTTATGAATGTGCTGAGTGTTTATGCGCCCCAGTCTGGATGTGATGAGAGTATTAAAGATCAGTTTTGGAAAGACTTTGATTCGGTTGTGATAGATATCCCTGTGAATGAGGAATTATATGTGGGAGGTGATTTTAATAGGCATGTTGGTAGAATGGGTACAGGGTATGAGAGAGTGCACGGTGGGTGGGGGTTTGGGGTAAAAAACGTCGAGGGAGAATACTTATTAGACGCATCCATGGCATATGATTTGGCAATTACAAATACATTTTTCCAAAAGACAAACGAACATTTGATAACTTATAAAAGTGGCGGTAGGGCAACACAAATAGATTATATTCTTACAAGAAGGGGTAAATTAAACTCAGTGAAAAATTGTAAAATTATACCGGGGGAACATCTAACAAGTCAACACCGATTGCTAGTAGCGGAATTCAAAATCAAATTGAAATTCAAAAAGTACAAACAAAAATCTTCCAGCAAAATAAAATGGAGTATGCTAGAGAAGGATGAATGTGCAAAAGAGTTTTGTAAGCATGTGGTGGATAAAATGATAGAAATGAAAGATATGACTGGAATGACAGTAGATGATAGTTGGAATGAAATGGCCAGTTGTATTAGAGGGGTGGCGAAAAGTGTGCTAGGAGAGTCGAAAGGTAAAGGGAAAATTGAAAGGGAAACTTGGTGGTGGAGTGCGAATGTGAGAGAGGCTTTGAAAGAAAAGAAGAAAGCATTTAAGGAATGGCAAGCCGTGGATGAGGATGATAAAGATTTGAAAGAGAGTAAAAGAGAAGTATATAAGGAGTGTAAGCGATGTGCAAAAAAAACAATTGCAATTGCTCGGGCACAGGCGCAAAACAAATTATATGAATCCCTGGGCAGCCCGCCAGGACAAAAACATTTGTTCCGCATAGCAAGAGAGAGAGAAAGAAGTGGAAGAGACATAAACAATATTAGATGCATAAAAGACGATGTAGGAAAGGTATTGATGAATGACGATGATATTAAAAGGCGATGGAAGGGATATTTTGAAAAACTGATGAACGAAGAGAATGTTTGGAGTGGAGTGTTGGATAACATGCCAATTAATATTGGTATGGTGAAAGAGATTAGTGTGGATGAAGTGAAGAAAGCAGTGCAAGGTATGGTAAGAATGGTAAGGCCGTTGGGCCGGATGGAATACCAGTGGAAGTATGGAAGCTGCTAAAGTCGGATGGATGGGTGTGGCTGACTTTATTCTTCAACAAGTTGTTACAGGAAGAGATAATCCCAGACGAGTGGTGCGGTAGCGAACTAGTGCCAGTTTATAAAAACAAGGGGGATGTGCAGGACTGTAACAACTATAGAGGAATAAAGCTCATGTCACACAGTATGAAAGCTTGGGAAAGAGTGATAGATGCAAGAATCAGAGAAGAATGTGAGGTATCTCGGAACCAATTCGGATTTACGCCGGGTCGGGGGACTACGGACGCCATTTTTGCCATTCGCCAATTATGCGAGAAATTTAGGCGCGTGCATAAGAACCTGCACATGGTGTTCGTAGACCTCGAAAAGGCGTATGATAGGGTTCCGAGGAATGTTTTGTGGTGGGCTTTGAAAGTGAAAGGAGTGCCTGGGAAATACCTGCAGCTTATTCAGGCTAAGTACTGGCGAGCCAGTACCTACGTCCGGTCCGCTGCTGGCGATAGTGACAGGTTCGGTGTCTCGGTGGGCTTACACCAGGGGTCGGCTTTAAGCCCGTATCTGTTCCTCCTGGTAATGGATGCTTTGACATTAAACATACAGGAGGAGGCACCCTGGTGTATGCTTTATGCCGATGACATCGTGCTTGTCGGGGAGGATGAATGCGAGGTACAGAGCAGGTTGGAAGAATGGCGAGTTAAATTGGAGGGAGCTGGTCTTAAAATCAGCAGGACCAAAACAGAACATTTATTTTGCGATTTTGGCGGTCCGACCAGCTTCTCTCCAATCGCCTTAAATGGCGTGCCTCTACCAACCTGCTCCGATTTTAAGTACCTCGGTTCTCTAGTCCAGTCCGACGGTGGCGTTGACCGGGACGTGAAAAGCCGAATAAATGCAGGTTGGATGAAATGGCGACAGGTTACTGGTGTGACTTGTGATCCAAGAATGCCTCTTAAGCTTAAGGGACAGATCTACAAGTCCATCATTAGACCTGTCGTATTGTATGGATCTGAATGTTGGGCCACCAAAGTTGCGGATGAAAGGAGATTGCATGTGGCTGAGATGCGTATGTTAAGATGGATGTGTGGTGTGACAAGAATGGATAAAGTTAAGAATGTGTATATTAGAGGAAGTTTGAAAGTAGCGCCTGTGGTGGAGAAATTGAGAAGCAAAAGGTTAGCGTGGTATGGACATGTTATGCGACGAGACGATGGGGACATAAACCAGAAAGTGTTAAGAATGAATGTGGATGGCTACAAAGGAAGAGGAAGACCGAAGAAAGTATGGATGGATTGTGTGAAAGAGGATATGCTTAAGAAAGGAGTGGATTCAGATATGACGGCTGATAGAGATGTATGGAAGAGCAGCACATACTGTGCCGACCCTCCATAAGGGATAAGGGCAAGTTGATGATGATGACATTTTAAACATATAATAGTTTACAAAGCAGCTATTTATGTGTAAATTTGTTGCTGTATGTAATTGAAACTTTCAGATATCTGCAGTCAGGAACGATGTAGACGCATCAGTTATATTAGATGCTCCTATGAGGCTGTATAATGGACCACCATTGGTAAATTTATTGCATCCATACATACATAATCCAAATGTTATATGACTTAACAAAATGGAACTACCTTTCAGGATAGTACTATGCTAACAGAACAAGATGGCCAAGTACTAGATATAGCAGCGAGCGCCTCTCCCATACAAAAACAGCAAAGTAAAAAGAGTCTGCCGCATAAGAAGAGGATATCAAAAAAGTTAAAAAGAAACACAGGCGGTAGTACTCCACAACAAGTTAGTATCTTACTAATACTATAAATGCGAAAGTTTAGATGAATGGATGTTTTTTGTTAACTGCAGAATGGATTTCAGTAAATTTGGTATAGATGTAGAGGATAGTCTGGAAGAACACACATTTTCCTTCATTCCACACTGACGGTGTCGCAGGCGAAAGTTAGTTTAATTATTATTAATAACTTTCTTGTTTAATTAATTTTTACCTATTGGTACTTCCGAGAATGTTCCTTCTGTTTATAACTTTTACAATTTTTCTTACTTAGTTTTGTCTTATGTTATTATCATTAACTGATATTTATTTTTATTAAGATATGTAAGTTAACTACATTAGTCCCGTAATCCGACAAACATCTGTCAGTGTCGAATTATCGAATTTGTCGAAAATAAACTACAGCCTAAGATCCCATATAATCTGGACTCTTTTACAAAAGTATCTGGTTAACAGACAATTAACAGATCAAATATGTATAACAAACCTTTACATTTGATTTAGAAAGTTTTTAGACTAATATAACCTAGTAAATTATAAACTTCCTCTGAACGGTTTTAATTATATCACATTTCATTCAAATTGTTTTAAAGTCTATCGATTTTCCGTTAATTGTATACGTTTTAATAATGTTGCAGGAGCAGATAGTGGTGATCCACTGCAACTCGCAGCCGGCGCAGGAGATCCTGCCCGACAGCTTCGTGAGCGCCGCGCCGCACCACCTCGCACATGTATGTATTGCTAATTATAATATTCAAGGGTCAACAATCCCAAAGAAATCATAAAGAATACCTGAAAAATTACATTAATTTTACAAAAAAAATTTTTTGGATGGATGGATGTATGGATATTGCACTGATGTTGATTACTGCGCATAGTGTTTTTTTTTTGTATTCTCACAGACCAGTTTAAAGCTAGTTAGATGAGTCAAAAAGCCTAAAAAACCCTGTTTGAAATTTTACTTCTTACGTGGATGGATGTTTGTTACCTCCTAACTTTGGAACGGGTGAATGGATTTGAATGAAATTTAGTATAGATATAAAATATAGTCTGGAAGAAGTCATAGGCTATTTTTTTTAACTCTTCTCGTAAATGTTGTAGGTGCGGCCCGTGCTGCTGTGTCAGCTGTGCGGGGAGTTCTACGGCGAGGACCAGCTCAAGTTCTACCACCACCTGCGACAGCACTACGAGCCGCAGCACCAGCACCAGCACCAGCAGCACCCGCACCACGCGCACGACCACAGCACCATCATCATAGAGAACCCCGTGCCAGACCTCGCCATCGACAAGGTATCTCTAAACTTACCTACTTACATATTCAAGGCAAGATAACCTCGTACAAGGAAAGGAAGGAGTAGTAAACTTGACAGGGAATGGGATTTTCTGTGACCAGCGGACGTTTCGCTATTTTAGCGAATTCCGGTGACCGCTTGCTCATATGTCGCCTTATAGAAAAAATTATGATGTATAAATTAGTGTCTTAATAATTTGGACACATAGTAAAAACATGCTTTATTACTAATTTGTAAATATTGCAGATGACTTTTCTTAATTATTCATTGTTTGAAAAAAAACTTCCTTAAAAAAGTGCTTTAAATTCACTTTCTATCGAAAATTGTAATCGATTTGTTTGTAACACATAAAATCAAAAACTATTAAACCAATTTCGAAAATTCTTTCACTATAAAATGTTAAAATATTACAGAATAACGACGACTATAGATCTTTAGCATAAAAAAACTTTTCTAATATGGGGAATCATAAACTATAAACAAATTTAAACAAAACTTGTATTTTTTCCAGATGACCAACACCTGCATAGTAGATAATGTACAAACTCTCCCCGACTCCTTAGTAGAATTGTCTCTAGAGAATACTGTACCTAAATCTATATACCAACCGATAGACAAGCACATTCTATATACTACAAGTGACAAGACTCTGTCCTGTCACAATAAGCTCCAGTATACGATGGCAGGAGAAAAAGAACTACCTCAAGATAATAGCAAATCAGAATTATATGAAACTTTGGCGAAACTTGATTTGTACAATTGTCCCAAATGTGATAAGTCGTTTAGGAAACAGAAGCTATGCGAAGCACACGTTAAAGAGGCTCATGTGAATCCTAAGGTAATATTACTTAAGATTGTTTATTTTTTAATATAAAGAACTTTAAAAACCATTTTATAATTGAGTGCGGCAGTAAATGTAGCATTTATCAATTAAACACATTGTTTTGAGATATAAATTAAGAAATTAACTGCATTACTACATAACACAACAAAAATGTAGTTAGACACTGTTTAAAACATACATTTTAATAATGTCTGAATAACTATTTGTCAAAAGTTCTCGTCAGTCGCTTCAGTTATAAAATGGTTTGTTTCAGCTAAAATGTATTTAAAGCACATGACATTTAAATATCTAACGCCGTTTAAAATTATATATTTAATGGCCATGCTTAAGCTACAAATTCCATTAAAAGTCTGACATCTGTCAGATGAGAAGTGTTTAATATTAGAGACAGGTAGTGATAGAGTGCGTGTTGCAGCTGGAGGACATGGGGGAGTTCAGCGAGCCTGAGGACCTGATGGCCGGCATACACGTGGCCGTGGAGGAGGCCGAGCAGTACGAGCCCACGCTACTGCCGCACCTCGTCGTCGAGAACGGACACGTGCACCAGGACCACGTCCGCCACTGGTGCGCACCACTCTGTCCACCTCGCACACGCTACACCTTGAACATATACACTAGATCTTGATTTTGTAGGTACATGCGCGGTAGTGGGGAGATGTGCTGCGACACGCCCGACTACTGCGCCGTGTGCCCTGCCCCGCCCCCCGCCGCGCCGCCCCCGCTGCCGCCCCCGCCCCCGGCGCCGCCCCCCGCGCCGCCCTCACACAACATCAACAGACAGTCACCGCAACTTAAAGGTACTTTTATAGTTTCATCTAACACTTGCACTATATACAAACAATTACGCGTTTCGTCTGATAGGTGTGTGTGCTGAAGGCCCAATTGTCGTACATTTCCCTTTTTATCCTTTTCTTATAAAGGAAAAGATGGAAAGGGAAAGTAGATTTGATAGTATTGATGCATAGGAATTTGCAGATGTGTCGCTTTTTTGGCGAATTCAGGTGGCTACTCGCTCGTATGCCATCTTATAATATAAAAAAATGCATTTAAAAGTCAAACATAATCAAAAATGAATTTGCATTTCGCAGAAGAAGTTCTCCAGGGGATATTTGAAAGCGAAGTGCCGAACCAAGAGGCTTCCAGCTTCACCGCTATAATAGAAAACCCACCCGAGCCCCCGAACCCTCCCGCCTCGCCGCTGGAGGAGAAGCCTTTGCGTGCAGCATCAGGCAAGAAGAAGTCCGCCAAGAAGTTCGAGTGCCCCCTCTGCGACAGGGTGTTCCACCACCGCAACAGCCTGCTGTACCACATGCTGATGCACGGGGACAAGCAGCACTACTGCAAGGACTGCGATAAGGGCTTCTACACTGCTGCAGCACTCAAGGTTAGGATTCCACCTTGTCTATAATATTATAAAGACCAGCTATTACCCGCGACTTCGTCCGCGTCAAATTAAAAAATAATAATAAATATAGCATATGTTACTCATTTCGGGACTTTTTCCCCGTGAAACTTAAAAATAATGAACAACACAGCCTATATTACTCACTTAGTTAGTTAGTTACTTTGTCCATTATGGAGTCCGAGTACTATTTACACTCCTAGTTGATATCCGACTCGAAGGACCATTGTGGATGTTGTTGTGTTGTGTTGTGTTGTGTTGTGTTGTGTTGTGTTGTGTTGTGTTGAGCTGAGCTGTGTTGCTGTGTTGTGCGGGCAGGTGCACCGGCGCGTGCACAGCGGCGACCGGCCGTGCGCGTGCGACGAGTGCGGGCGCCACTTCCGCCAGTGGAGCGACCTCAAGTACCACAAGGCCTCCATACACTCCGACCAGGTACCGCAGCTGGGCCACTTGCTGGTCTGTCAACACTTTCTTTTATTGTCTACATTTCCATACACAACGGAGACCTTATCCATTGGCCAAGAATTACCGTTACTAATACAATCTTGTTTCTTTGTTGCTATTGGCTTCTAGATTTTGTCCCTTTCCCGCATTACGTTTTTCCCAATTTGTAAAGTTTAATAGCGTGAAAATGTGTAGCCTATGAGCTTAGGCCGTCCCATATAGTTCCTTGAGATGTCCATCTCCTATTTTCGAGTCTTGCTACACTTAGCACTGGTCGCTACCAGCCCACTTGAAATCTTTGAGCATATTTACTCTTTTGGTTACGCTCCCTATCTTTGTGTGGCGAATTCTGTAACTTTTATATTGAACATGCGTCCCATTCTCCTCTGGCAAGTTGGCAAATTTTTGATATTAATCGTGAACTTTCTGCGTCTGGCAAGCACATGTAAGACAAGATAAAATGCAAATGTCAAATTTTATAGGTAAAGACCTAATATTAAGTATACATATAACGATTTCTAGTATTTTCAGATGACAGTTTGTTTGTATTTCTATGTGTTGCAGAAAAACTTCAAATGCGAGTTCTGCGAGAAGGAGTTCGCGCGGCGCTACTCGCTGAACGTGCACCGCCGCATTCACACCGGCGAGCGCAACTACAAGTGCGAGTTCTGCAGCAAGACCTTCCGCGCCTCCTCCTACCGCCTCAGCCACATGCGCACGCACACCGGTCCGTCCCGCACTGCGCACACTGCGCACACTGCGCACACTGCGCACACACAACAATAACGAACTAACAAGTGTACCTTACAACACTTACTGACACAAAAGTGTAGCTAACCCTATCAGGGTTAAGATGACACAAACATGTCTTCTATGAGAAATGTAATTCCTCTAACATCTAAAAAGTTTAAAAAAATATTTATTAGCTGTTGTAGGCAACTCTGTCCGCATAGTATTAATAAAAACATACAAAAAACTATACGTCTCTAGGAAACCCGACAGTTTTCTGAAAAAAACAGTATCCTATTTGTTACTCTAGACTTTATTTTATATCTGTGCCAAATTTCATCAAGATCCATTCAACCGTTTAGGCTACAAACTCTAACTAACATCCATCCAAACTTTAGCATTTATAATATTGGTAATAAGTAATAAGAGAAATGTTTTTCAGGTAGTAAACCCTACAAATGCTCGCAATGCGAGAAATGTTTCCGCGTCGCGTACGACCTGCGCCGGCACATGCTCATACACGAGAAGGTGCGGATCAGGCTCGACGACATCAAGCCCAAACACAAAGATGGCAAGGACAAGAAGACCAAGCCTGACGAGACCAAGACCAACAAGACCCCGGATGTGAAACCTACAAAGAAAACCACTACCAACAGACTTCCTATACTCAGAAGTATCTTGGACAAGAAACAACCTCCGAAAACAAAAACAAAAACTAAGAAAGGTGCTCCAAATGTGACCGTGGCTCAAAATAAAGAAGTCGCAATGAAAATAACCGATAAATTTACTAATAATGTCGAAGTATTTGATACAAGACAAGTTGAATATAATAAATATAAAGATGTTTTTGAATACAGAAACAATGAGGTGCTACAAACGTACAAAAAAGATTATTCTGAAGAAATAGTGTACAAAGATAGTGATCGATTGACTGAAGAGAGAGAGTTAGCGGTCCTAAGGCCGATGTTCCGAAACAGTCCACCAATAGAAGAATTGGAAAAAAGTCACATAAGATCGGAGAATACTGATGGAAACTTCCAAGTGTTTACTCATATGGAGAAGAATACAGATGGGAATTACCATGTTTACACACATTCGGATAAAACTAAAAACTATATAGTACCAGCAAATAATTCATCTCTCGATATGAAACTTGATAGAGAAATTAATAGGGAAGTGAGGAACGATGGACTTTCTTCTGATAATATGGACAATGTGTTCTTAGAAAGATTAAGTGCATTTTACAATATAACGGCTGTTTGAATGTGATGTTTGGTGATACCCCATTTGGGACCAAATAGTGAAATTGAATTTTGTTCTTTATAAGTGTAAAGTATGATCTCTATGGTCTTATGTACTTTACTTAAAGGTAAGTTTGGGTTATATGGTAATACCTATATGTTAAAAAAAAACATTCTATATCATGTAAAAGTTAGTATATTTGTCAAAAACTGATATAGGTAATTTGCCTTTATCGAAAATTTTGTAATCTGTGGGTTATTGGAGTTGTTTTTGAACAAATCTTAATAATTTCAATAAATAACATGATGTTTGTTTTAACTTTAAAATTAAATAAAAACAAGATTTATAATTTACTTAATGTTGGAATATATTTATATGAAAAGTACAATCAAAATTCAATTTAAATCCGATTACATATGAAACAATTATCAATACATTGACAAAATGAAATGAAAATCTTATTTCTGTTTACCCCTTTGGGATAATGGTTTTAAGATTATATAATTGTGATATTACAGTAGCTGAAGTACATACTCTTATATTCCTTCCAGTATGTAACATAGTTAAATGCTATACTAAAGCCTATTTTTTAATCAGAGACATTAAATTCACATAGCAAAGTAAAAATTCACAATTTCGCATTTTTTTTTCAATTACCTGGTGACAATGGTTTCTTAAATTGCAACTTTTATTAATGGATATTTAGTATTAAAAAGAATTAAATCATGGTAATTTTTGTCTTACTATTAAAATGCAAAAGCTAGCAACACTGATATGAGATTTTAAATGCTCTGATTAAAATATAGACATTGTTGATGTTAAAATATGTCGCATCTTAAAGATGCATTTAAACTGGGAAACACTGCCTATAAACAATAAACATTTTTTTTTTCATAAAATAGAAAATAAAAAAATAAAAAATTACAACTGTTATAAAAAAATTATATGTAAAAGTGTCTAAAAGTGTGGTATTTGGTATTTAAAACGGATCAATTTAAGTAACACTTTTTGGGTAAATGATTAGAATTTAATTTTTAACTTTGTTACTAAAACTTAGCTCTGTGTTCAACTTAATCAGTTTTATGTTTTTAACTTTAGTGTACTAAGGTGCCAAAAACAGAACAATATTATGTATATAATTGTTATATTTTAAAAACAATGTAAATAACTTTTGTATAAAATGAACTGAATACCAGCATAATATGAATGAACAATTTGTAGGATGCAGTGAGAAATTTATGTGTTTTAAATAAACATATAAGTAAGATATCCACCGCAGATCTAGTTGTAGTTAAGAATTATTGTTAACTTTTTCATTATTATGTTTACCTTCATTTCCTTTGACACTTATTGTTTTTTATGTTAATGTGATGTTAAATAAATATCACCAGCAATTTGTGGAACTATATATCTTGTTTTTTTGCCTATTTTATTTTACATTTTGAATACATTTCCAAAAACCAACTTAATACTTTATATTTCCAAAAATATATACCTTATATTAAATTTGAATACCTATGAAAGTCTATTTTTAATTTCAGATTATTTTAGGGACCACAAAGAATGTTGCAAAATAATGATGAAAACTACAAAAAAGTGCGCCAGAAATAATCGCAATGATCTATAAATCTATTAAGAAATAGGTTACGTCCGATCTTTACATACAAAATTAGAAATGGGGTTATTCAAATACACTAAATATTTCGACAATGAATCGTAAATCGTTCTCAGTGAAAATTATAGGCAACGTTAACTGCGGGTAGTCGATGCGCGGAGAATTCCCGCCATTTCCGTTTGATTTACCGCCAAGAATTCGCGCGGTCGCTCGTGTTTATGGTCGGACATAGATTTTCATTCATCCTCGTATATTTGTTCCTGATCACTATACGATATTTACACAAGGCTAATTTCGAGTAAGAGGCAATATGTTACTCGTTTTATTTGAATACCATCGCGTTATATGTAGAGCATTCCGTAGCCGTTACAATTGGATCCTTTTAGAATAGGAATTTAGGATTCCAGGAAGTTCGCTGTTCACGATATCGTATTTAGGGAGGTATGGGATGATTTTCTTGTATCTTTTGTCGTGTAAACGGTTGTTTTAAGAAAATAAATAAGTTTAAATAATATATGCAAGAGCTGCATGAACTTGAATTAACCAAATCAAACTATTAGGAGCTATAAATCTTGAACACTAGCCTAGGGTTAGCTGCAGAGAACTTTTCTAACATAATGTTTATTTCTAAAAATCTCGCCACAAGACCCCTAGACATTCAATTATATTTTATGTGTTCCCTTATGTCCAGTCAACTCCCACAACTCACAACTACCCACTGTACCTTTAAACATTGCATGTTATGTATGACATGAAATGAAACGTAAGTAATTTGCTACAACATATATTATGTTATCCATTTTAAATCTATTTTGCAATAATATATCTATCAAGTAAAGAAACTATTAAAACTGATAAATTGCTTGTTTGTTTTGCTAATCTAATATTATCATGTATATGCTTGTTTTGATTATTGAGTTTGAATGCGTTTGTTATTTCTTATTGCGCCGGCCTCTGCCGGTCAGAACACACGCAAATGAACTCTTTATGGTTTTCTCGTCGTATGTTTCTCGCACACGTTCATATAATATTTTTTCAAGTCTATAATTATGCTTCTTCAAAAGAATCAACTTGTTTTGATCGAAATATGTACAGGAACGTGTTTACGTGGGCCGCAACTAAAATTATTTGCTTGTAAAATGTTTTTGCACTCACACTTTTACACAGAACACACTGGAATTTGGTTCTGGTCAAATGAGTAAGTATAGAAATATTCCTCGTGGGCTTAAAAAATGTGGATACGTGCCTGATCGCCGGTGTACGGAGCCGCAGGGATTTTCCACTGGAACTGTAAAGAGAGGCAGATTGGTACTCGAAAGTTGCGCGTGCGCTACCCAGATAACGGCTTTTTTACTATCACTACCCAACGTTATATCAAATTTAAAGATCACATTTATATATTTCTTAGCAAATATACTTTAAAATATTGTACTAAAAATATTTTTCAATGGTTTTTGTATATCACCTTATACGGATATTCTACAAAGAGGTGCTACTACCAATAAATTATACTAAGAATTTGTTAATTGTAAAATATGTGTACGTTTTGGGGGATATAATAGTTACAGGTAACCGACAATAAAGCTTATGTATGTATGCTTATGTAATGTATAGACGTAGACGCAAGAAATCTGTAATTTCTACCTACCCAAACCAAAGGTCGAAGTATTATGTTAAACAGAGTTAATATTCATTAAAAAGAACATTCGAATAGTTTCCACAGTTTTCAATCTACTGATCAGGGGAAAGTGTGAGTCAGAAAATCGATTACGTTTAATCGGTTTAAAGAACCGTGTCTTTCAGCGATCTCAACGAATTAGCATTAAATCTAAACTCATCAAACAAACACGTCCGAGCGCTGGCGAATGCAAACAAACAGTGCAGTCCACGCGGCCGCCGGCCACGCCCACGCACGTACCGTTGAACCGATCCTAATTAAAGACCATTGTTTACGTTCAAAAATAATATATTCAGTACGCGCGCTAATTCGAGTGTTGCAAGTCTAAAATAATTCGCGCTCCCGCGGGTTAATGACGCGCGCGTTGCGCTACCGAATTTACCATTTTAGGCAAGGCGCAAATTAACCAATTTGTTAATAAGATTTTTTACTCGGATTTCGTTTACAGGAAGTTTGTACTTTCATTTAAAGATGAAATAATATGCCATGGATATAAAAAAAACAAGACGCGATTTTAGAGTATTAGTAATTTTAGTACTACTCATTTTAGCCTATTTAAACCTAAAACAAAGATTATCGTGTAACATGGTTACTAATCTGTCATATTAATAATTTCAATTTTATTTTATTCAGGAAATACTAATAACAATGTAACGTACATTGTTATTAGTATTTGCTCCAGTAATCCAGAAATGCTAATAAATAAGTCTAGATATTTAAGAATACTAAAGTGTATAGGCGCCGTGTTGTCTGCCGCGGCGACTGGCGAGAGGCAGCCACTCGCATAAACATTTTTTTCATTATTGATAACATTTGTTATGCGAGGAAATTTGTGGGTTTTGTATTATAAATCATCCTAATAAGGATCTATCAATCCAATCCAATTGATTTGTCTTTAGATCTATGATCATATTTAAGCTACTATCCAATATATATCTTTATTTTGATTGTCTTTTTTTCTCAAACTTTTAACAGCATACCCAATGCATTCTTTGTACTAAAGGACATTAGTCATTTGTTCCATCGGCTTCTTAATCTGCCCTCAATGGCCAAGATTAACTACACAAACATATTCCTGATCCCGTGTCCGTGATTCATTGTTTATAATTACGAGATTTACAACTGTTTTACTGCATGATAACCATGCGTACGTAGGTTTAAATTCCACGCGCCTTACTCAATTCTACAGTTATCTTTAAAACCTGTAGTGACGTAAAACTCGTGACGTCGTTAACTTTAACAGGATTACGAAAATAAACGTCGTATGTACAGTCAGCAGCAAAATATTTATACTTTTACAAAACTTTACAAACTTGAATACGCTTTCGGTTTAAAAAATATGTATTCATGCGTCCGTATGCTTCAACAACAGATGTTAATTACATGTTTCTAAAGTTTTGTAAATGTACATATTTATGCATTTGACTGTACAAGAATCACAAATTATTTTCGCGGCTTAGTCACTTTCTCGTGACAGATGTTTGCGTTGATCAAAATGCGCTAAAACATTTGCCCGATGTTTGTTTTTCTACGACATTGGATGCATCAACACAGACTACTGAAAAACAGAATGATATTGACGTGTTATTTAAACAATGTGGATGAGAGATAACATTTTTTTCATCTCAGAACTTAGGACTGTCTGATGGTGTGACTATGAATCACCATTATTACTAATCCTAATTCAAACACTAACAGAAACCTCTTTGAGAAATTTTGTAGCTATAAACCCTATAGTTTGGACTGCGTTGTATAATCCAGTCAGTTTTTTCCTTTCTCTAGTTTGAAACAAAAGAAACAAATTATGATTATAAATTGGACTTTTCGCTTCACCTCAAACAGTTTTTGCATGTCCAAGGCCGGATATGGTATTACCCAATGCTGTAAGAATCAAACTGTTAAGTTTTTATTATAACCAAAATTAACCGTATCATTGACTTGATATGCTTATAATTACAGGATCTATGTTAAGCAATTTGTTGATTATTTAATACTAGTTTTGCCAGCGACGCCGTCGGCGCGGAATTAAAAAAAAACTAAAGAAAGTGATTTCATTTCAGATATTTTCACAATCATGTTCTTGGCGCAGTTTGTTTTGGATATTGCGTCATGTGACGTTTATTGTTTTTTAAATATTTGGCCACAAAATTAAGGCAAATATTTGCAGAGTGATACAGTAACGTTACATTGGCCGGTCTCCGTGTTCCGAGTGACGCGGGGATGGGTTCGTCATTAGTTTAAGGCCCCGCCCTCTGTACATCTCGTATGTGCATATAACCGCTTATCTTAATACGTCTTGCATTAAGACTTTCCTAGATTTTCTTACCCAATCATAATTAATTTAACTTTGAAAAAAATAATAAAAAAATCAATCCTTCAATACTCAGATCTAAATTAACTATGCGTAGTAAGTTCTCCCTTACGCCAAATTAAAAGATTAACAAAATTACACAATAAATCCGGTATATTATGTAAAATATATGAAATACATACAGTGTTTAAAGTAATCATTATTGATATATCACAGACGGATTTAACTGATAACTTAGACGTCAATTATCGCTAACATATCCGCATCACACCAGTTCCACATCAAAGCCTCGCCGACGTACACACGCAGTTTATTTCTGCTAACGTTTTTTAATCTGGAATATACGCAATGGGGGAATAACTGACTTTTTGTCTGATGTTGCTTTTTTCTTATGTTTTTGCGGTGAGTTCGCACGCGCCCGCGGCGTCCTAACAATGGACGATTTGCGGCCTTTTCGTCTGTTTATTGGCTTTTAGTTCCGTAATGGACGTAATAAACTGCCAGTTATAGTTAGTGTGATAAAAAATACAGCTAATTTACTGTAATTTTATTATTTTAATGATCCGTACCGTTTTTATCATATTGTTTGTGTGGTTTTATTAAATTTGGTTTATTTTCAAAGCTCAATTTTATGGAGAACTATTCTATGACGTACTACATTAGGGTAAAATAAAATTACATAATGAAGGGATTTTTTATTTAAAAAATTAAAATGTCGCTAACAAACTTTTGAAAACACTAATTCCTTCTTCATTCCAATACATACATTTAATACTTAGTAAATTTACTTTTTACTTACGACAGTGGTAGAGCCCGCTTTAACATCTTCGCACGAATGGGCCGGCTCGCCCGGTGTAATACCACGACCACACAGAAAACAGGCGTCAAGTGGAAGTAATTCCGCGTTTCGTCTGATGAGTGTGGTGCCGGAGGCCTAATTTTAGTCCCTTTCCCTTTCCACCCTTTTCTTAAGAGGAAAAGATGGGAAGGAAAAGTGGATTTGACGATGGAGGAGACGCATAGGAAGGGGAAATGTCCTCTTTATGTGCGTCTCCTCCTCCGTCAATTAAGGGTAGGCAACACATCTGCAATTGCGGATGTTTATGGACAGCGGTCGCTTTCCATTTCGGTGGATTCAGGTGGCCGCTTGCTCGTTTGCCACCTTATATTATAAAAAAAAACTTATTTAACGCACTACCGGTACGTGAGTCTCCACTCTCCAGGAATAGCGGTGAGTAATGCTACGCGTGTAGCAGTGTAGCACTGTGCTACGGCACTACGAGCCCGGCAACAAACACAGTACATTGTAATGCCCTTTAAAATTAGCCGCATTTCGAAACTGACATAGATGAGACGAGTCGTGCCATAAACATAGTTTTATACGTTTACACGAAGATAAATATAAAATATCCATGTGGTTATTTAACCTTGCTGACTTACCGTATTATTTTTTTAAATTAGATGGACCCTGTTATAATGTAGATTGCTCTATTACCGACTGAATACTATTTCTTGTGTTAAATTGTTCCAAAACATACCATAGACACTTCTGCTAGTATTTACGATTGTCCTGTTTGAATTGCTTCAAGAATTTACTTTATCTAGAAAATAGAACTTAGAAACTGTGTAACTTGCCAATTTGTTCTTTAAAACAAGCAGTAAATTGCTAATTAATATCACACAAAACGCATATAAACTTTTACAATTAGTATTTTCCTGGAACTAAAGCGACAAGATCTAATTGTAATTGCATCTTGATCTTTCTCAGAATTGCATTACATTCATCCTCCGCCTGTCGCCGGCGCCGCGCTAAAGACGTTTTCCTCCGACTTAAATGATAAAAGTAGATTAATTCTCTCAGGGACTTCACCACGATATATGTTAGATTATTAAACTGATTTGATTGGAATTTTTGTAATTAAATTATTAGCACATAATCGGCTTAAATATGCGGATAAATTGATTTTATAAATGGTTTGTTTAGGAAAGTGTGTAATTTATCAACGTCATCTGGCCCGGTAAGACGTACTGCTATCGCGGTTATTTCTATCAGAAAATATTTAAAATATAGACAGGCATAGAAAATACCAAAAAGAAAGATCATGTGAACAGAAGAAGGATCCTGTAATAAGTTTTTTTTATATTGAGAAAGAGGCGGCACTAGTTAGCTTATATGGCGGGTCGCACACTACTCG
Organism: Papilio protenor; assembly: GCA_029286645.1. Lineage (NCBI taxonomy): Eukaryota > Metazoa > Arthropoda > Insecta > Lepidoptera > Papilionidae > Papilio > Papilio protenor. Next base: position 5,090,437 of record JAGSMZ010000008.1, read on the forward strand.
ATTTTTAGTTTTGCAACTAAGCAGTTAAATTGGCTGAAAAACAATCGACAATCGCACAACAGTTGTGGGATAGTTGAGTCAAAGGTGTGCTCCCGCTGTTATGGCCGATGGCTTATTAATGCTTATGGCCGATATACGATTGGTCGGAAAACTTTATCGGTGAAGTGAATGTATGTCACTCCTAGAATGCTATGTTACTACTAGAATTGTATTCTAACATACGTCAGATTATTTCATTCAAATATATGACGATATTATGCGAGCATTATAATTGGTGTGTGTTTAGTCAATTTTCATCTAACCTCTAATTAAAATAACATTTTAACATCTACGTAGCTATAACGCTAACGTAACGACGCGTGTGTCACAATTTGTTTATTTTATTAACAAGTATAATGTCATGTCAAAGAGAAGACTACAGGACGTTATTTATGTTAATTAATTTTCTTTTTATTTGGTCAATAAAGTTAATATAGCCTTAATATAATGAACAGTCAAGAAAGATTGCAGCTATCTCTTTTTTTATTATGAACATATTTTCTACAAACTTGTCTCATTAATTTTCAAAGTAACTATGAAAGCGTTGTAGAGAGTAGCTAGTTAGCGCAAAACCGACGAAGCTATAATTTATGAATACCTCGAACTGGTAGCAACTTAACAATTAGAAATCACTATAGATTTCATTTGTTTAATGTAATTTCTTAGTGGCAGGGTTTAAGGCTAGCAAGGATTCAAGAAATGATTCCAATTGATTGTAAGTTTGCCTTCCTGTCCTGAATAATCGTTGAACCTAATTGATTTCGTTAATGTTTTTAATGTAAAACCACCACCACTGTATAAAGCATCTATACATTAACAGGTGATACTCTCGTCTTTAAACTATCAACTAGATAATTATTATAACTGGCTAAATTACTCTATATTACATCATTATTTATGAATAAATTGTCACGTTTCGTTTTGATAAGCGTTATTTTCTTTATAACTGATGTTTTTTATTGCTTTATTGACACGAATACATGAACTATTGGAGTTATTACGTAGAGCAGTTACAAATAAAGTACTGTTTAGTGTATTTGTCCAGTAGATAGTAGAAATAACTAGTATCAAACGCCTTCTGCGTCACTATCTCTACACTTAGCACAAGATATGTCACGGTGACTGACCTTTTTCTTAACTACGTCGTACAATGAGTAACACGACCGAAAAATTTCACTCAATCATTCCTATGAATCATTAACATATACAGGTAAATGAAAGTCTGTTTGAAAAAAATTAAGTACAAATTTATTTAAATTTATAAATAAAAAAAATTGTTTACACAATATGTGATTCTATCACTTGTAGCTTTTGAAGCTTACCTTAAAAACTATTAATAAATTAATTAATTTAGAAAACGAAGGGAGATTCCATGCCTTTGGCACAATTCAGACTAGGACCCTGACAAATTAGACTCAATCAATTTTACTAACGAAACATTGCTATAAAAAAAGCGAACATTTATACAGAGAGCTAATTAAAATAATTTAAATAAATACACTTAAAAGAACCTTTTGACTAGAAGCAAATGTTCTTATTAGCTATTAAGTAAATGCCTTAACAATAATTAAATAATTACCTACTGGAATGACTATATCACAATTTAGGAATTGCGCAAAAAGCGCTTACAATATAACCTATAAAATACTGAGTAGTGATGTCCTAGCACTTACAAACTATCGAGACAAAGTCATATTAAATTAATCAAAGCCATTTAAACTATTAAAATAAATAATACAAAACTAATAGGATTTGAAACTTAAGTACAAAGAGTTTTAATGGAACTAAGTTAAGTCACAGCATAATTTGGTCCCATAATCTTATAAACTAAACAAATAAATTAACTTACATCAATAATACTGTTTAGATTTCAACAATACGATTTTTTAAACACTTGATTCAGTCGTGCAGTAATGCCAAATGTTTCTGTCACTTCAGAGTCACTAACACTTCACTTGAGCTATAAATCAGAATCCTGGAGGGAATCCTCGTCTCGCCTTTCTCTTTTCTTCACAAATACATTTATACCGATTCCACTTCATATTCTGGTTCCGCTGTAACAATAAGAAAATACTGTTCGAAAACCAATTCGGATATTTCTGGAAACTTCATCAACAAATCTGAAGAGATTGTCAAATATTTCTGATGCTGATTTTTATATACTCAATCAATTAATGGTTAAACCATTAAATGAATGAGTATGAAATACTATTAAGTGTTTAACAAAACAAAAATTTAAGCAAAATATAAAGCAAACAGTAAGTGTGAAATTAAAATCAATTAAAGAAGTATTTTGTAAGACAACGGATGTCGGCACGGCACACGCTAACCAAAACAATGATAGAATGAAGATAATGGTAATTATTACATATATGAGTATTGGATAAGTACAAATTCATGCAAACAACAACAATAGCTAAATTATGTAACTTATATGCAATAATCTGAAAACACATTAAAACGATTGCTTCCAATAAAGATGAATCGAAAAATTGAAACTTGTTGCAAATAAAAAAATTAAATAAGTGAAAGAATGTGATAATATTAAAAGCTAAAAATGGGCGAAATTGAATTGCTCTGAATGAAAAAAAAACTTAATGAAAGTGGACATTGAGCAAGCGTATGTTATGAGCCTTGTGGCGTGCGATGCGCCGGCGCCGCAGCTGCGTTAGTGCACAGACATCCATCATCTTACGCACCTTCCTGTGGCAACTCCGCTTCTCCTCGACGTTGGGACATTGACAGGAGCACTTACGGGGGTTGTACACCCTCGGCGCCCCGCACTCCGCCGCCGACAGCGCGCAGCATCCGCAACTCTCGTGTACCTCCACAGGGTACGTTGAACAAGTCTCCTTGTTCGTCTTTACATTGTATATCCTCACCTGCAACAACATAATACGTCACAAGTCGAACTAACAACTATCGAGTCTTTGATTAATTGCTAAGATAAATTTTGGCTCGTTGTCAGCTCTGACCTATTTTACAGAAATAGCTCGAATCTTCGCACCCTTTTATGTCTTGTGTCGATTTGTTAAACGATTTAATAGCGGTTATGTTTTAGATAACGTTTATTTCTTATCTAATCGTATTACAATAGATGTGAACAACCTTTGCTAGTTGACTAAAGTCGAGTTACTCATTGGAAATGGAAATTCCAGGTGCGACTGAAACTGTTATACCTAATACTTTGTCTTCGGAGATTTTGCCACGAAATATATTTATGTAATTACTGTGTAACAATAATGGGAATGTTTCCAAATCACTTCCGGTTTCAAACGTGCTACTGAGTCATTTACAATTATAGAGAGTGTATCAGAACAAATAATGAAATGGACGATTTTAACTCGTCGAGTCACATGTCTGCGGCAAGTACTAGAAGATGCAACTTATGTAATTGTTATCATTAAGGGCACCAATTGCGCAACGACGTCAGCCGCCCAGCGGCCGTCGGAACTGTGTCAAGGATGCACCTAATTTAGCAGAGATAAACATACTTGTCCTTACGATACGAGGCGGTACTCACCGGTATGTGTTGGATTTTAGTTTTGGTGGCGACGCACTTGGAGCCCGAGGCCTCGTAGTCGCAGAGGCCGACGCAGCGCTTCACCCAAACCGCGCCAGGGCTCACCTGGGGGAAAACCGACCGCGTCACAACACATTCAATCTAAGCGGATTTTCTCACGCATCTTTGATCATCGCAATACCGGATCTCCACGACAATTTACATTTTAATATTTAATTTGACGAAACAAATCTAAAAATTGTCGCATAAATTTGAAATATTAACAATTTATAAATAAGACCATTACTGTTTATTCATTATTATGTTATCTATTAATGAGCAATTAGAAAAGTATTTTAATTGGATGCAATTAAGAAATGACAGTTCAACAATGTAGATATAATAGAAAGCTTAGTATAATGAGGTCAAAAAATTAATTAAATATTGCGCCATTTCTTTAAAAAATGTTTGTTATAAAATTAAGTACAGGTCGGAATTGAATGAAGTTTGAAGTAATTACCTGTTCATGCGTGGCCCGCGGGTGCAGGTGCACGAACACCTCCTTAGGCTCGCCACATTTTGACTTCTCGATTAAATCATTTCTTAACAGGTCATTTTCACTTGAACACGCCACTGTCAAAAATAATACATTCATTAGTTATGTTACTTCGAAAACACTAGTTCAGAAATTGAAATAATAGAGTCATGGTTCATCAGCAAGACTCTCACTGTCACTCAAACGGGGCGCGAGTTGCATCAGCGAGGGTGTATTCACCTTTCTTGTAGAGCGCGGTGTCGACCTCCTCCGAGGACTTGGGGAACTTGGGGTGGTGGCGGTGCGCGCCGGCCGCCGCCAGCGCCACCACAACAACAAACAAAGCTTTCTCCATTTCACTTCACTGATCAAGTTCACAATCGTAAGCACGGCAGTCCACTGCGGCAATCGGCAGTCGCACGTGTTGCTACTTCGCCGGTCTGTTGGGTTGTGGTGGGTTCGGCCGCGGTTCTCAATTATAAAGCCTGACTCAATGCGTGCGGGTCCGAGGCGGCGTCAGGTGTGACGTCACCGCTCCGCCTCTCCGTGTGTGCTCACCTGACGGCTGACGGCGACGTCACGACGTTCCGCTAGACTATTCGGCGAACGGTTTCGGGATGTCTGTGGCGCGGTGGCTGGTGCCGCTTGACGGATCTCCACACCGATGTCGTGACTCGAGGGTTCCGAATGGGTTTTACGTCCTGCAATCGCTGCACCATTTCCTTTTTGAAAATTCAAATCATTCAACATGTGACTGCATTTCGTGCACATACTTATCCGATTAGGAAAGTCCGTATTGAAATCTTTAGGACAATTGAAGCATTTTTCAGACGTTCAATCGAATTGGCTTATCAGTAGAATGCGATAAGCGATATACCATTTCCTAATTCTTCATAATGTTGTGTCATAGCGCGGTCGCGGACTTGTCACATATGTAATTTATCGAGGAGGTTGGCGCCGGCGGCGGGGCGCGGGGCGCGGGGCGGCGCTGCGCCGGCGCGTGTCACGGCGGATTTGCTTAAATAACAAATTGTCTCATAATTTGGAGCGTCTTATCGCCTTTGATCTCCGGTCAAAGCAATAATTCGTGTATTTGTTCACACGTGTGATGACAGTTTGTTTCAATTTATTATTTTGTACAATAGTCTTATCTTAACAGCTAACAAATGTTTTATAACAAGAATGTTTTGGTAGCCTTAACTTAATTTCTTTTATTAATTGGACAATTATTTTGTAGATGATTACTTATCAAATTGATATGAAAATACATATTTTAATAACCAATACACAAATTTTAATTTTAGAAACGACTAATGTCTACATCTTCTTCCTTAGCTCTACAGCCCTTTGTGGGCCTTTGCTTGGTTAAGCAATTTTTTCCACTTCGGTCTATTAGTGGCTATGAAATGTCTACGGAGTAGGTTAAAAAATATATATTAGTTATATATATTTTGTATAGCTAATAGATTATCATAAAGCTAATGCCGGCGTTAGAGTAATGCGCGGCGTTGTGGCTCACAGAAACTTGTTAATCCTCTCATCTTTGAAATGTAGTAAAAAAAAGTGGGTGCCGGAGAAACCTAGCCCAGGGCGCTAGTAGCCTTAAAACCGGTACTGAAAAAACCATTACAACGGCTTTAAAAATTATTGTCAGCGTTTTGTTGAAACAAGAGAAAGACATTAACTTCCGATTATAGACATGACGAATTACCAAAAAACCTTGTATGATATCGAATAATCTAAATCGGTTGTTGCTCGATTACAAAGTAGGGAAGTACCGCAGCCCAGGTAAGATTGCGGTATGACTGAACTTAGGTATTCTAGAAATACAGTCTAACATAAGGTAAAAGGAATCAGATTCTAGACCGCCATATCATCTCATGATAACATTTTTACTGGAGATGATTTTTATAGGCTCTACAATTATTACGATATAAAATGAGAAGAATTAATTAATCAATCATTTAAAGGAATGAGACAGAAATAATATGAGCTAGTATAATAAAGAGGAAAGGAAACTCCTGAAAGAGCAGTCACAGACCGATGACTGAAAGATAGACCTGGCTCAGTACAGCAATGAAAAAATAATGGATTACATTGAATTAAAGTATTGTTTCGTAGTGCTGTAATGAAGCACAATTCATATCAATGTCTTATCTAAATCTCTATAATACGGTAATCCGCAATTTCTTCGGGTACAGTCCCTAGATTTATTTTGCTTTTACATAAACCTGTTTTCATTTGGTGTCTGCAGATAAGTTAATAACACAAATCACAATGTTTATTTATTTCATAACCTAATAACATAATAGCAAAGTGAAACTAAAAATAAACAAAAGACCAATTCTAAGATAACAACAAATATCTTATTATTTATTTTAAGTCGAAGATTTATTTAAAAAAAAAAAAGATTTTGTACCGTCGGGTAAGCAACTTTGTACCTTCGTCTTACAAAGAAAAGTTATTCATTTTTTCATTGTCAAATTCTGAAAAAAATCATGCTTTAGTTTTGCTAGTTCTTGATAACTGTTCTCTATTCAGAATTTAAATCAGCGAAAGGGAATTTAGCTACAAAAAACACGGTCATTTCAATTATACCAAATTTCCATCTAAGTAGTATGCTGTTACCGTGAAAGGCTTTCGTGTGGCGACACGGCCTCCGGCGTTCCGGTAACACTTCAGCTGAACGATCGATTGCAAGCCTTCTGCGAAGGAAGGCCACGTCACGTGTGACGTCACCTACCGGAAGCTCCCGGATGACTTATACTGTCTGAATGACTTTCGTAATTTTTCAGGCATGTTTAAGCTTTAGTGTAAAAGTGGAGTGTTCAATATAATTAGTTTACAACCTATAATTATTTAGTTAATTAGTTCGTTTTTTTTAATCAAGCAAAGCAAGCGTTTAAGTTAGTAAAGTTGTCGTATCTTGTGTTTAAACTATATACTAACACAATTTAAGATTTAACTTAAGTTCATTAAAGTTTTTATAAGTCTTATACGACTATCATAACCTATGACTTCGATCGCTATCTAATTCGTAAAATAGTGAAAACAATAACGTTTTTCACGTTATTGTTTTTATCGAAAGATATTAAAACCAAATTTCGATTCTACGATTACTGAGAAAATGTAAAAAAAAGTATGAGCTAGTTGATACGACAGGGGCGGACACTTTGCCAACTGTCACAATGTTTATAAAACATCCATCTTCCAATATTAATTTAGAGTCGGTTTGCACTGCGAGCATTCCACCGCAATGCCATCATATGGATGAATAGAAAATGTTATTATATTATTTGATGACTAATGGTAGTTTCACACAAGGGTAGAATAGTAGACAGGGCGGTACTGCTAGTTTTAACGCTGATTTGATATCAAAACTTCTGTATAGGCATTGCGCGATTGACCAATAGCACTTCAAATGCAACTGCCGCTTCTTCACTGTTCTACCTTTGTGTGAAACTAACATAATGCCTAATACTGCACTATGGAAAGCTGTCGGACACATCGCACAAATAACATTATTATTGAAATGAATCAAAATGAATAAGCCAATGAAAATTTTTTTTCTATGACAAATAGAAAATTTTGTCACATTTTTCAACCAACTTTTGATTTCAGGTTTTATTAACCTGTTAAAAGTGCCTCGTTATTAAAAAAATAATCCGTGCGTTCATAGAGATAATAGTTACAACTGCTTGTCAATAAAATGGCAGCATTCAGTGTTTTGCATCACTCTAATACAAGTCAATGACTTTGTATACTTTGACTACGAATCTTTCCCTCGCTTTAAAACTATTCTTTGCTAATTACGAAAGGTACAAATATAGGTAATATTTGTACCGATAAAATATAACAGTAGCCAAATATTGGTATTTCTTTCCTTAATAGAATTTAGAGGATTTAAACACTATTAACTAAATAAAATTTATGACCAAACCAGGTAAACTTTCATTTAATAATTGACGTAAAACTGTGGTTACAAAAAATCGGTTTATTTCCCAGAGTGCACGGAGTTGGGATTCCCTCCTCCCAGTCGGACTAGATCCTTTTATGAAAGGCTCGCAGTTTTTAGCTGCAGGTTATGGAATAACCCAATGCGATACCTATATTTAGTTACGGATCCGTGATACACTTTTATCGTTTTATTTATTGTTGCCGATCTCGTTTATATAACACGCTTTTAAGTTAATTTCAATAGAAATTTCCCGTTATTACTCGCAATGATTCAATTACCACAGACTATCCGTATTCGTAGTCTGACCATAGACACAAATATTTCTAATTATTCTATTTTATTGTCAACTAATCACTATATTATGCTTTTTATTACGTTAAATTGAAATTTACAATTATAAACCCAATGCAAGTTAGCCAAAAGTTTGCAACGAATATCACATTTTTAAACGTTCTAAATATTTCGATTAATTAACGACTTTTCGAACATTTGAATACATCTCTGTCTGACGAGAAATCATTTAATGAATCATCCAAATTATTATGATTTGTGATCGTCAAACTGATTTCACTAGTAAAAGCTAATTATAATTTGGTTATTCCACTGTGTATTATAAACAACATGTCTATTTTTATCATTGTACGTGCTGACGATATTAGATTGTCGGTATATCGGCGTAGGTAAAATATTTGGTGTATCAAATCGCACAAATCGCAGTAACATCAGGAAATGATTACATCGACAATTATTTGTGACGTTATTCAATGGTCAGGCGTATATAACAGGATAGGTAAAACATCTACTAACGTTATAGGGTTGCCACCCTTGTCATATGTTAGTGGTAGTGCCCGCTTTAAGATCTTAGCACGAATGGGCCGGCACGCCCGGTGTAATACCACGACCACACAGAAGACAGACGTGAAATGGAAGCAATTCCGTGTTTCGTCTTATGAGTGTGGTGCCGAAGGCCTAATTTAAGTCCCTTTCTCTTTACCACCCTTTTCTTATAAGCAAAGAATGGGAAGGGGAAGTGGATTAGACGGTAGAGGAGATGCATAGGAAGGGGAAATATCCTCTTTACGTGTGTCTCCTCCTTCGTCGGATAAGGGTAGGCAACGCATCTGCAATTGCGAATGTCTATGGGCAGCGGTCGCTTCGCTATTTTGGCGGATTCAGGTGGCCGGTTTCTCGTTTGCCACCTTATGTTATAAAAAAAATGTAAATGTATGAAATGCCTGTGAAACATGTAAAGATAATCTTATCTGATCCTACTTCTCTGAAGTCTCCTTACTTGATGATTTATTAAAAAAAAACAGTTGTACTTAACTTAAACTTTGAGGTAATAAGTGGTGGTAAGAAACTTCTTCCAACCATGAGATAATAATGAAACCTTAGATAAAATTTGATGGTGAAAAACGTAATTTGGACAGCCCTAGCACAGGCCAATTGTTAACATAAACAGTAGCTCTTCAGTGTTCAAGGAATAGCCCACGCTGACATACCGAGCCATTTAATTATAAATATTTCCCTGATTAAACCAAAATACATCAGTTTACATCATTTGAGACACTACATTATATAATCTGGCAGCAGGATAGCTTTATAGCTTCATATGTTAAAAAAAAACAACAATTAAAACAAATTTTTAAAGCAGACTAAGGGTCTGTCCCACAACTGGCTGATAGAGGCTCAGATAGGGTAATAATGACGTCACTGTCAGATAAGGGAACAAAATCCGATATTTCCATCAAATATTTTACACAATTTGGTGGGACAAGCCCTTCAAGTCGTTAATTGTTCCGTAAGAGAGAATTTAAGTTGGATTTCTCATAGTCTGAGAGGAACCAAATAAAGACTGAACGTGGCCATCAATATAAAGATGATCTTGTATTTTGATATTTAAAAAGAGTTAAATTTCCTTACAAAAGTATGTTACGGCAGATTACCACATATTACAATATAGTAGCATAATTCGAATATTTTTATTGGATTAAGATAAGATTAAGGCATATTGCGTATGTGGAATTTGACGGTTATTGCTATCGTAAATTATTTTCCTTGTGAATGACATGAAAGCATCATGACTGATAGAGTGCTACAATTCCAAGCCAGATTAAAAATAAATATTTATTTCTTAAGTAAGAATGGGCGCTCACCTTTGAATAAACTATCGCACAACAGTTGTGCGATGATTGTTTTGAAGCCAATTAAACTGTTTAGTTGCACAACTAAAAAACGAGTAATGTTGCGCACATTATAACCTCTATATAAGCTCATAAGAATCAAAACGAGACTAAACAGTTGTGCGATTATTTAGTCAAAGGTGTGCGCGAGCTCTAACTCGTATGAATCAGTCTCAGACTTATTTAGCCAAAATAATAAAGTGCGTGAATTTATATAATGGCTGATAGAGTTATATGGAAAAGTAGTACATATGCAGGGTGGTGATTTAGCTGGTAAAAGCTAATATTATGATTAACTTCATAAAAACACCTAATAGTCGTTGGTTGTGGCGTTTGCGTCATACAACATACATTTCATTATCTTTACGACTTTGTACTTGATACTGCTAATTATTCAGGAACGAATGAGTCTCAATTTTTTTATTATATTATTGTAAAACAATATAATTTGACTGATTATTTGGTATGACAACAGTCTGCGTAAGTCACATCTTTTTTCTTTTTTTTGGACTTCGAAATTAACGAACCAAATCGTACATATAACTTTAGCACAGAACAAGGATGAATTTAAATGCTTTCTCATCCAGTTATCATTCACCAATCTAATAAATTATGATCACATGTAGTTAAACAAAACATTTCCAACTATAACATCGAACAAGGTAAAAATCATTAAAGTTTTCTCGTACAATATGAACGTCATATAAGTTCTTCGAAAACGCATACGTGAAGGTTCACATGTAACTTTGTAAGGAATCAATTACCAACCATCAACCATTGATTTCCTAATACATACAAGGTGAAGAAAGAATATTAACTACGCAGAATTGCGAAGGCATGGCTAATTTATCCTGCATTTGATGTTTTTTAATAATTTTCCGAGAACATGCATAGTGCAAACTTTATCTTGCGCAAACCTTACTGAAGTGGCGGTTCCATAAATTAATCTTATCTCCTCTTAGAATTTTTATAAATTTGTCGTTTGCGTTAACCCACTTATCATAGATCTTTTGGGAATTCCTTTCCGTACGTCAGGAGGTAGACGTGAGCAAGCGCCGACAAGCACGTGCCCAGAGTACTCGAACTAGACAGTACTTTGACGCATTTCGCATGTCACATTTTACAGGTTAATTACCTTAGTTTCAATATATTAAGAATTCAACTCAAACTCATTATTTTTAATAGGCACATTCATTTTTATTTAATACCAAAAGGTTTTACTACTCCATAAAGTTACTACTCTACACTTTCTTGAACTCCCACGACAGTTTCTATCTCATGTCCCTAAAAGTTATTGAAAAGGCCTATTTCGTAATTTAACGTATTATTTAATCCAACAGAAATCGTCAATACAACTATTGGAATTTCCCGCTTACCAGCCACATAAAGACCTCCAAATAACGAAACGAACAGTTAAGTTTTTATGACTTGAATAACTTGAGCACATGCCGCGAGCCACGTTTACTTATGACCTAGTCTATGGCCACCTGAGTCAGGTTCTCAGAAAACTTAGGCTTTCATGTCACGACGCCTGTAGGCTGTTTGTTGAATCATTAATGAGGTTGTTTTACGGAAAAAAGTATAATTAACAATTAGTGAAAGGTTAACTATAAGGTTTCCACTGCTCCCTTTTTTCTAAGAAATTTATTGTACAGTTTAATCGAATGAGGGAAGTTACACACGTCATAGTTACTAGGTTAATGATTTTACCGTGATAGAGGCACGCAACTGTTTTTTGGAATGCGACTGGTCATACTCAGATATAAAAAAAATATGTATAAAAGTCTATAGTATTCGTTTAGTACAATAATGAAGGTCGTGTTCAGTTAAAGTGAAGTATCTTTTTAAACAGAAGAATTGGGATCTATTACAGGATAGATAGAGAAAGACATCTATCACTCTTTCTTTCCTCAGCTAGTATCTAACGTGGATGGGCGTAAGTTTTCTTTCAGTCTTTCCTATTTCTCGCTGTCCTCGACATTCACTCCAAACAATCACCAAAATATTATTTAAAACACAAAATTTGATATATCACCTTCAGCTTTTATCTATAAAGATTTACGGCAGACAATTTTGCTGGTCCCAATCTTATAGAATCATCTCGTAAGTTGCGAAAATGCCTTGAATGTAACCTTGTCTATGATTGTCACTTTTTAGTTCCACACCTGCGCAAACGCAATGCTTTCATCTCTCGGTTTGTTTCATCATACAAAGTTACTTTCGGTCACTGAATGAATCATGCGGCACACATACTATCGTATTTGATTTTGATCAATATCGACTTTCAAATTGATCAATGACATGGAATTTCCTGACGTGATATTGTGAAATATCTACAATGAAACATTTTTCGGTCAGACTATTGTAATTCTATTGAAATTAAACAATTAGAAGTTCAAATTGTCCCAATAAATTATAATTAGTACTTAATAATGTTATGAAATTCAAAACTAAATGTGTTATACAATGTATCAAAGAGTCAAAGACGTAATTTCACATGAACCGGACATCCGTCAAGTGCATGCTATAAATTAATACAATAAAATCCAGCCACGGTCATGACACTCAGTTATCAATCATGGCTAATTAAATGTTAATTGATAGCTGCAAAACTACGCGCTACTATGTCCATACCGCGCGACCTCATTTGCACTTATGAATGAAATCACGCTACCCACAATGGTCAGTTGCTAAACGACTTAAGTCAAGTACGCTACTATACCAATATAAACCTTAATACCAAAATTAATGTCATGAAATTAAATACATAAGTTTTAACTAATTCTACAAGTATTTTAAATGAAATTAAGATTAATTTCTTGGCAGATTAGGTTTAATTTTGATTGAACGAAGTTGTAGCATGTAATGTTTCAGAGTGAGTAGACACGGCCGTGGAAAGAGCGGCACGTGGTTGCGAAGACTCGACACCATGCCGTATGTAGCGAAAATTAATATACTTTTTAAGAAAAGCATTTAAGACTTAGATTTTTGATATAGATATAGTAGACTTTATAGTTTCTTTGGATTGCTGACTTTTGAAACATGCAATATTTAGTCCGATGGCTTCTTCAATAAATATGTTTCAATTATATTATGAGAAGGTTTATCACGTGTTGTACAAATTATAAATAGACACTATTAACTTTTGAACTTACCAAATTACGTTTAACAGTATTCTCAAATATTTCTAGAAAACCTAGATTTAAACTTAAAAACTTATGAATTACAATAATAAATAATGTACGAAATGAAAATTATACATTTATTTTCACTTCGCTAATAAATCTCATTTATGGTAATCCATTACGATTCGTTGGAAAACTTTTGTTAAAAACAGCTTTATCATTAATCATTAGATAAAGGGTCTAGCAAAACCTCACTCCAAATATGGTATATGGCATCTTGTGTGGCAATACTGGCAGTGGCACTAGCGCGCCGTGTGACGAGCGCGCCGCGGCAATGTCCGTCGCACTTGCGTCAGATCCCAAACGGTGAAAGTGAGTTCCGAGAAAAATGGAGCAGATATACTCGTAGTGCGCGCGGAATGGCGCGGAATGTCAGCGCGTGTCACCCACGGACGCTAATTAATTTATGGCCGCGTTCCGGTTATTTACGGCGCGCCTGCGCATGGTTGCCATGCTTTTTTATTTTATTGGATAATCTGGAAAATGCTATTCACTGTTATTTGTAAGGATAATAGAAACATAGTTTTCAAGGCGTTCTCGTTTTTTTTAGGCTGCATGTAGTATTTCCAGTTTAAATTTATTTTAGCGATTGCGGTTAATAAACCTAGTTGTTATCTTAAGGTTCTTGGGTTCAATTCCCGATAGCCTTCACCTCGTCGATTGCCTTTTTATTTCTACGAATTTTAAAGATATCGTCTTATTTTGACTTAGTAAATGTTACCTAATTATAAATTAAATTTGATATTTCATCAGAGTCTGATAAGAAATGTAATCATGGTCACCCTACTGAGTGGGTTTATTAATAATGTGTTGTGCTTTATATTTAACAAGTTATTATTAATTTTACGAAGGAATTTTTATTTCTGTAGCAATGTGCTGCCTTGATATTGTTTGTGAATTATTTTTATAACAGTTTTATGTCCGATGGAATTTCTGTACAAAGCGAGTGCAAAATGTGATTCACACATTTCACGACTACCGCGTGATGCCACGTGCTTTACCCTCCTCCTAAACATTTTCCTCTTTTCTTGCATTTACATGAGTACTGTCAGCAGACATCTCCTTCACGCTTAAACCCAGACAATACATAACTTTTTGTACTCTTGCACGTGTAATCTAACCTAAACGTTGCAACTCATACTTAATTCCACTTTTCTACTCTTTTAATGAAGTTTAACGATGAAGTGACAAATTTGAAAGTGACTATTGAATAACAGACAAAATGAAACCGTTCATAAAAAAATGATTGAACGTTTTATGAGCGTTTGATAAGCCTTTTTGTAAATGTTTGAGCAAGAGTAATTCTAGAAACTTCGTTGTTATAATAGAAGTAGGCGTAATCAAGGGTAGTAAATTATTTGTTTTACTCCAAAGATAATGAAGTTTTGGTCTAATATTTTAATGAAAAACTGACAAATTGCTTTTATATTATCTATGTGGGTTTCTAGAGATTGTAGATACCTTAGTAATATGAATTGGTTTATATGTTTATTTACTTTCTTATAGGCAGTGGATATCAGCGACTCCTATGTCGTGATTGGACCTTATAACATCTATATGGAAACCTAGGTTGTTCCGAGTAGTATGTATTTCCTATAACTAATTATTGTGTAACATTGTAATATTCATCTGTGAAAAATTTGTCAAGTCATCACGTCCGAAGTCCATGCGGCGATTGCCCCCGGATAGCGACTGGCTCGATTACAACAGGTCTCCGAACCTGTCGTTTCTTTGCCTTACTTACTAACTTCTCGTGTTAAGAAACGGAAAAGACCAATCGCCACCGTTCATTACATATACGAAGTTATAAAAAATTAGTTATCCCAAATAGATAGAAAGGAATTTCAATGCGGATCTCCTTCGATATTTCATGACTCATGAAAGAAAACTTTGCCTTCATAGTTTTGTAGAGGCCAAAGACATTAACGTGTTCAGTTCAGTTCAGTTTCTTGTCAATGACACTCCCTTAGCGGATTGGACCAGTGTCGAAAGACATTAACGTGGCTGTGAACTTTGCTCGGACTGAGCGAATTTCCTTTACGAATAAAATTTAATTTATCTTTCTTTACAGTAAGACTGCTATTCAAAATAAACATTGATTTGAGACGTCCTAGAAAAGGTATACGGTAAACGTAAAAACGTGTGAGTTTCATTATTATTTACGTTACGTAGTAAAGTACGAATACGTGCAAATTAACTTAAAAAGCTATTAGTTATATTATGTGAGGAATTTGACCGCGGTGAAAAAACCGGTGCATGTCAAGACTTGTCGAAAAATCGTTTATCACGTCTCTATTTAGTGTTGCTATGTCCTCGAACTTAAATAAAAAATAAATTACCATTTTTATATACCTATGTGAACAGCATTTAATTAAGTTTGACTCATCCATTGTATGCTATAGATGAATTTAAAAATAGGTTAACTCGATTAAATTTGGATTTATTACATTTAAATGTATTAGAAAAAAAATTAAAACCCAGTTTAAGTCAGGTACTTTTGTTTAGTTCTGGATGATTGATTAACTTTAGAAAGAAAGAATGAAACAAAACATATTGACATAAAATGAAACAAATAATGCATATACTTTGCATGGAATTACTCTACAATTAAAAGTGTGGCAAAAAAAGCCAGCTGACGTTTGCTGGGACGAATTAAGCTGTTCCAGCGCTGGCTTCGACTTGAAGTTAACTTACATATGTAACATTAAGTATGCTGTAGTTTTTTAAATTAGCTTTTTTTCCATATCACGAAATAGAGTATTATTTTTCAAACTTGTTATCTAGAACTACTGGAAATATGAATATGGTGCAAAATTTCGTAACATCAATGACTCAGAATATTATGTAAAGAAAAAACGTATTTATTATCAGTCGAAATATTTAAATTGATATTCGATAAGTCGAGTCAATATTAGTTTTATTAAAATTCAAAGCACGGGCAAACGAGATTGTAGACACGCGCCAACACGTTTTATCTTGTCTATGACCAAGATTCCTTCACCTTATCAAAGACGAGAGTGCGCTAACCGCCGCGTGGGGGCGTCCGTGTGGTCTGAGCTGAACGTGATTATACCGTGTCAAGATAACCAAGGTTTGAGCCTAATTAGGCCGAGGCTACTTTTATCCTTTTTAGAAGTCGTTTTTAAATGATGAAAATCTAAAATTTTGGTGGGAAGGAAATATCCTCGCATTGAGTCTTTCGCCAATGATAGGTTTGTCCATTTGGCACATACAATAGAAAAAGTATTTTCTCATTAACTTTTGACTCTAGATTTAGCTTATAGTAATGACCGACCTCGACCTTCGAACAGGAGATGATTCAATGTTAAAATTTAATGATTTAATTGGCGTAATTTTGTCTCACTTTATTATCTCGTTGCGAAAAAAAGACAATAATCGAAATACTAAGTTTATTGAATGTAATACCATAAACATCAATTAAAAACTTAATAATGGTAGAATACAGGCCACAGCAGTATTAGCATTCCATTAGTGTAAGAGAAATATGGAATCGGAAGTGAATTTGACAGGGGAAGGATATATGAAGGGGAAATAACCTTTTTAGGGTATAAAGTTCAAAATAGGTACCAGGAGATTAGAAACTACTGGGATAAACAATTTGAAATTGAAAGACAAAATGTCTCAGTTAAGGTTAAGCAACATATGGTATTCTTTGAGTGTGATTTAAAAAAAAACAATGGAAGTTTTTATAAATCGTAATCTTACTTAATTAAATGGGCTATCGCGTTGACCTGCGCCTGCGACACAACCATTCTATTTATAAGTAACACGGGACGTTATCATTCCTACTTGCAAATGTTACTATCTAATTATACACTTACATCATTCATTACGCCTACCTCAATGATAAATTCATTTTGTATCGATTAGTTTGTAGAAGAATTAAAAAATAATGCAACCTACACATATCCGCGAAGATATTCAAACATATGTGTGAAATCAACCCGCACTGAGCCAGCGTTGTTAAGGCTCAGTCCTAACTGAGGGTAGGCTCCGA
The DNA here is from genome assembly GCA_029286645.1 of Papilio protenor. NCBI lineage: Eukaryota > Metazoa > Arthropoda > Insecta > Lepidoptera > Papilionidae > Papilio > Papilio protenor. The sequence continues at coordinate 5,107,857 of JAGSMZ010000008.1, forward strand.
GCCCTCCATTAGGAATGTATAGCAGATGAGGTAATAAAGGACATTTCGTCATAATAATCAGTACAATACGGCCCTCGTGGATGACATTGTGCATTATAGTGCAAAATTAAATATCAGGTGAAATCTTGGTGAAGCGCTACTTTATTTTAAAAAGATTTAGGATTTGGGGAAATCCCTTATTGCTTTGCCAAGACAAATCTGTGACAAAAAATCTCCATCAAAAGTAATTTCGGGTAATTTATGCAAGCTATCTTGTTTGACTTCTGACCTTTTGGATGGTTGTTTTAGCAAATTTTTAGCATAGCAACATTATCCGTTTTTTATACTTTTATCTTATAACTGTTGCCACAGTACCAGATATATTACATTACAATAGCCAATAGTAACGGACTAAATACTTATCTATAAAAATAACTAAGTTATTATTGGAATTGTAATCCTTGTCTTGATGATAATTAAAATCGATATAATTATCTATACTAATTATATAAATAGATTTCTGGATCCTAGACATCATCATCTACAATTCAAATATTATGTGATTTATTTATTAGTGATCGACTTAATCATTTATATCTTGTTTACCATTCCTTTATGTGAGGTTAATTTCGTTAGAATATATATGGTATGGTAACCCTTTATGCAGCCAACAAATAGATCCGTAAACACAAGTAAAACACCGTTGTAATAAAGAATTTCTTTCTAAGTAATTCGAAAGAACCCATGCCGTAATGGAGTCAATTATAACACCATCAACTCTTTTTGATCCGTCTCGAGGGGCTCTGGCCTCGCCACCGCTCCACAGATTCTAGATAAGACAAGGAAAAACTAAATGATTCACCCACGCTCTGACGCATGCACACGCCACGACCACGGCAGATGTGCACGTACACTCTTATCTAGATGTGATACGGTTCTGCAAAAACTGAGATTGCAATTATATAGGTTCCTGTATAGTATTCGTTAATATACATGAATACTTTTTAGCCTTTCTTCTAATATAAAGCCCAATAAGGAAAATGTTCAATATTAATACCAGAATGTCAATCTTACACCACCGCTAGTCTCACGTATCTCTTCTCGGAAAGTATAGGTCAATGTCATTCACTTTACAATCAGTTAACTATCGAGAACATCGCCAACATAACCTCTCCTGAAGACAAATTGAATAACTGTAGTGTTTAAATACCTTTGTCATGTACTTTAAGCATTAATTTAATTTAATATAACTAGAAATATGCCTAAATAATATATTTATTTCGCGATTAATTTTATAATACTGTCATAAATGCATGTTCACATTTATCTGGACTATTAGTAAACACGAAAACATCTAACGGTCGTTTATTTTGTATCAGGAAGTTGTAAGACGACCTCAAACGATAAGGAAAGGTTAGAAGGGAACTAATCGGCCGAGGACGGGGCATTGCGGTGTCCTTGTCGGAGGTCAGTGGCACGGCGGCGAGCCAGCGCTGACCCCCTGAGGTCAGTGGGTTGCAGGTCATTAGACAATTGCGTGAAGCATAGTACAGTTAGTTAAACTTTTATGCATTGTTGTACTCTAAAGCACGTGAAATTATGACGTGAAGAAATTTAAAGGCTACATAAGGAAACATCTTTATAGAGAAGGATCGAGTGCTTAAAAGTGTATAACTTAACGGCAATGATATCGAAGTTAATAAGGTTCACAATACTACATTAACTATAGACAAATACCGCGCCGCCTTCCGGCCCTATAGCCTTGAATAAACTAATCCAATTAAGTTTTCAAAAGCACTATTAAAATCAAGGACTTCCCAGGAAATGCTGGATACGTCATTCTGTTCACTGTATTCGATATCGCCAACCGATATGGATTCCAAAAACCCGTACAAAAGTTCAATCAATCACAAAAACTGGCCCCGTGACCTAATTCCTTTATCCATGGAATGCAATGTCACTGTGATGTCAAAGCAGGCAATGCTTTATAACTCTAATTTGAGGTTATAATTTTTTTGTAAATCCGTATTAACTTAGCAATTGTTTAATTCCAATGGAAATAAATATTTTTTAAAGCTTTCGTTAACTTTAATTGATTAGATACTCAAGATTCTAGATTTTATTCCAATTAAACTGTTTTGTAGGGGCAAGTTTAGCATATCCAGACAAAAATAACGTCCATAACGTAACGTAACATACAAATATTTATCGTGTCTAATAAAAAATGATATATTTAGTGATATCTACCGCATTCCATAAAAAAACGCAAACAAATAAATAAATTAAATTGTATAAAACTGTAACAGATTCAACATCATAAATTTAATGATAATAAACATAAATAATTTAATTTGTAAATATTTTGAGCGCATACCAACATGTTTACTCAGTTCTGTACAAACAGGAGATCTTTTAGACCCCGGACTTTGCGACTGTCATTATAAATATGCGGTAAATCAACATATTTCATGCCAGATTTCATCAATGAGGATGTTCTAGTAAACATTTTCGTGTATTTAATTTTAAACAAACAGAGAATAACACAGGACCGATGAATCATTTAAACATGTGCCTATAAACTGTAATGAGACCCAAAGAGACTTCAATATTTTTTTAGGTTACTTATAAAATTACTGGCTGTAATTGAATAATTAAATAGTTCCACATTAAAAGATAATGCTGCTTGATAATCTCGACATTTGTAAACAAATAATTAGTGAAGAACTAAATAGAAAAAGTAAATTGAAAGGTCAAAATTAATTGTTTATGAAGAAGTGAGCAAAATTATTTGAATTATCGCGAGTTTTGAACCTATTTCTAGTAGCTTATAACATAATCTAATATTTTCGTGTGTTAATTTTCTTTTAATAGTCAACAGTTGTATGCTCATTGGCCTATTTTTTATTTCTTGCCAGCAGTTTCCATTACTTCAACTAGTACGAGCCCATTTGTTTATCTTACAAACGACTGTGTTAGCCGACCTGATTTATAATTATGAGGTTGATTCAATCATTTGCGTGTATCCGCTACGGATTCCTGAGGTGAATATATTTCATACGATCTAATGAGAGTAACCGAAAAATTTAGAGTTGATTTGATTCATTGTGTTTTTACTGGGGAGTAGGGTTACCATGCTACTACGTACTGTCAAGGACTAGTATAAGTGGCACGAAAATAATTGTGATTTTAATATTTACTTTTTAGCTTAATGACTTCTTTCTTTCATGTGTTATGTTTTTTCCAGGCATGTTACAGCTAGTAGAATCGATAAAAAAAAATACATGCATATTGCCTATTCTTGTTGAATGTCGTGTATTCGTAGCAGATGCTTAATGAGAGCGAGATAGGCAATGACTTTATTTTTTTAGTCTAGAAATAAAACTGTATGTTCGATTATCATGTTCTATCACTCTTTGGAGTTGAAATGAATAATCGATTGATTTTGCATTGTATTGATTTTGATTTTGCATAAAATTTTATTTAATTTCTTTCCCTCAAAACTGATGGACTCCGTTTGTAAATGCACGTCCAGTCGTATGTAGATCAAAGCCGCTAAAGTGCCGTAAATAGAGTAGATTATTTTCAAACTGTGTGTATTAATAGTGAACTCTTTTTTAATTTTATAACAACGCAATACGAGAAAAACATAGCCCGACTCACCGCGCTGGAATCCAACATCTGCTCTGGAACATAATAATTGTTTAATTCTGTTTATTTGGCACAATCTAGAGAAAAAAATAAGTTGTTTATAGTATGATTTAGAAAGTACGCAGTACACATTTTTCTAATAAAATTATAATTTGCAATATTCATCATCATCTTTCTCCTTATCCTACTCCCGTAGTGGCGCAACAGGTTTTTGTCCTCCAAATAACTCTATCATATGTCATCTCAGTCATCACTCCCTTTTTGATCATGTCACCTTTCACGCAATCCAGCCATCTCTTTCTAGGTCTACCTCTACCGGTGTACCTCCACACTCATCACTAACGTTCTCCTTCTAACATGCCATTCGTCCCTATATAATTTGCAATATCATAGTACAATATAAACAATCAACTAGGATCTTTCTAGAAGATCATCTTGTTTTCATTCTCTCCTGCGAATATTTGCACACCTACATTGAAAGTCTGGAGATACTGACGCAAGCTTATTATTTGAATACATTAAAATCTCACAACAGTTTTAATAGCAAACTATTCGGTGTTTTCGATTCGCACGGTTTCGCACGGTTATGTGATATTTTATTTCACAGAAATTATCAATGGCTCGATCAATCGACACTTCCTGACCAGCTAGAATTATTGAGGAAAATTCTCCAGAAAATATCCAAACAAATAATTTGTTAGGTAATTTGACATCATGATTACATTATAACATTGATAACCTACACATACACACACAACCCAAAAATTATTAAATCTCATGTGATAACATCGTTTAGTTTTTTGAGTTTTTGTTTAATTATGAGCTCAATTTTTTTTAAGACCTGACGAGCCATCAGTTATAACTGAATCTATTTTGAGTCTGGTAAATAAAATAATTAATTTGAATTACAATATACAGGAAATGAAAGTGTATAATTAAGCTGACTATGATACTAGAAGTCACGTGAATCCCACATGTCGCCACTAAGGTAGTTGTAAGCGCGCGCGCGGCCGCCGCAGGTGCGGCTGTGACGTCACGGCCGCGCGTGCGCGCTACGTCACGCTGCGTCACTATTACACGACCGTTGTATGAATTAAGATAACATATGAATAATGTTTACTGTAACCTGTAAGAGAGCATTGAAAATTAAAGAAAAATTAACTATATTACATGATAAGACAGTAAAAAATGCCAACTTGTACGATAAATAGATGAAAAATGCAGTAAGTAGTAAAGCTAGTGAATCTATTCCAGACAAAGCACAACATTACATGAACCATCGTATTGTTTTTCACAAACGTTCACTTTCGCAACAAATCACCTAATAACGCCGCCCTAACGGAACTGAACTGAATGTATCAAAGCTAAAGGCAACATTAACTTCTACTATTTTCTTTGTAAGAAAATAGATGGCAGTGTAAAAAGTTCTCGTGATTTTTAATATATTTTAAATTATGATATAAATTTGATTAAGACGAAATGATCAATTTAAATAAAATTACTTTCCTGTCCTAAAACTCGCCCAATGTGCATTTTCGTTATTAAAATTGCGTTGCAAAAAATATTTTACAATGAGGCAACATCACATAAGCTTGCTTACACGTCAAAAGGTAGAGTTGAAATTGAAGACATTTTTCGATTCTCAATTAACAACATTTACGGTTGTAGTTAGTAAGAAACAAAAAGAATTGTGCCGAAAAACAATAAAGTAACTTAGGCTGGATGTCTTGGTGAAAATTCGATAGCATTCCGTATAGAATAACTCATGATTTGCTAGGCTAAGCTTTAACATATAAAATGGGTAAGTACATCTTTTGTTTCCCGTATTTTGATAAATTAAACAGAAAAAATTGTACGGTAATTGTTTTCGATTTGCAGGTGGACTGTTTAGTTACTTTCGGGGTCTGTTAGGAGCGCGTGAAATGAGAATTTTGATCCTCGGATTGGACGGCGCCGGAAAAACCACAATACTTTACAAATTACAAGTTGGCGAGGTGGTGACCACTATACCGACTATCGGGTTCAACGTAGAACAAGTAACGTACAAAAACCTCAAGTTCCAGGTTTGGGATCTTGGTGGACAAACTAGTATTAGGTGAGTTTAATTACTTGAGGTTAGGACTTATCTTAAACAATTTTTTTAAAACAATGTCATTGCGTTGTATGGAATCAATATTCTAGTGACTGAAAATGTATAAACCATAAATTACAAAGCTTTAATTTGTTAAAAAGGTGTTTTAGATACTAATAATAATAATGTGTGTGTTTATAGTTTCTATAATTTAAATTAAACCTTTAGATTATTTTATATTCTCCGAACCTTCAGTCATACAAGTTAACTGTCCTGTACAGTGTGTGTAACATATAATTTACAATTAAAGATGAGAGAGTGGTTTTTCGATTGCACAATATTATATAGTTTTGATTAATGAGTACTTAATTATATTTGCAGGCCGTACTGGCGATGTTACTATGGCAACACAGATGCAATAATTTATGTAGTCGACTCGGCAGACAGAGATCGAATAGGAATATCAAAAGATGAATTGGTGCATATGTTAAGAGTAAGTTTTTTTTCTTTATTTTTATATAATAATTTATTAATGCAGATGATAATGGTCGTTTAATAATAGAAATTTTAAATAAAACTGTTTAACACATCATATTGTACCCTGTAACTGTTTTACCATATTTTTAATGTTACAGGTGTTAATATGCATATAAGTGACTACAATTAGGAAAACTTATCTTTACAATTTAATACTAGTACTGATTTTTGGGTAAATACAGTTAAGCTATCTAAAATTAGTCATAAATGTTTGCCTCACATATTTGTCATTCAATTATAACTAACATGGAAAATAGATTAAAGTCAATTTCATATCAATAACAATAATTTTAATGTTTATCTACACAGATAAGACATTATACAACATTTATAAAATTTATTAAGTTAAAACTAAACAAATTACCACACTAATCAATACCAACTACAAGAAAAGAATCCCCCTTATTATATAATAAAAACATACAGTACCCACTTATGTAAAAACTGTAACTACTTTATAATTATTATCTAAATTAAACTATTGTTTCAACATCATCATCATCATCACAAGCTCACTATACATCCTTACCGAAGGGCTCGGAGCCTACCCTAATTAAGGGGTGACTAGGCCATAGTCAACCACGCTGGCCCAGGGTGTTTGTTTGATTAAGGGTTAATATTGGTTTTGTAGGAGGAAGAGTTAGGGAATGCCATCCTTGTGGTGTTGGCCAACAAGCAGGACATGGCGGGCTGCTTGACGGTGGCGGAGGTGCACCAGGCGCTGGGGCTGGACGCGCTGCGCGACAGAACCTTCCAGATCTTCAAGACGTCAGCGGTGCGGGGTGAGGGCCTCGACCAGGCGATGGACTGGCTATCTGATGCGTTACAAGCAAGGAAATAACCTCTCAGGTAAATATTTTGTTTATCTGAAGTGGTAAAGCAAATTGAAATTGTGCTGATTTTTAGTCATCTCTATGTGGTACAAAATAAAAACAAATCTTTAAAATGTTTCAGGGCTGAAAAAGCTTGAAGTTAAGTTGTGCGAGATGGACGGACAAGTGCGGACAGGAGAGAAATAAATTATCTATTAGTCATATGTTTAACGCCATTAAGTTAGTACTTAGCGTCGCTGCCGTCTGCCCTATGTTACTTATTTACTTATGTTGCTTTTAAGTTTAAATAACCGTAATTATGGAGATTTATTTCTCATAACTAAATGTTTAAAATTTCATTTTATTTGTTTTATATCAATGCAAAACCTCTGCATGTATATTTTTATTTTTAGTATGTAATTTGTGTTAAATGAAAGAATATTACTTGACAATTGTTATGTATTTTGTATTATAAATTGCCTTCTAATGGTTTGTCTTTATGTATTGAATGGTGTTTGCATTTATCTCTTAAATATCATTTGTGTAAAATATCATGAAATAATCAAAATCTTTAAAAACAATAATACCAAAAATGGTGGATATTTTTTACTTTAATTGAAAAGAAATGTATTTTTAATACTAGGAAAAAAGTTTTTCACAATATTCCAAAATGAATCTAATTAATTTGTTAATGTAACAAAATTGTAGTTTTTTATTGCAAACATGAACTGACGTTTCCAAAAACGCACAAACCCTTGTCTCATCAGGTCTGACATGAAAAATGTTGACTATTCCCTAATTACTTTCCGAAATATTTGATCTCATAATTTCGCCATGCAACATTTTACAATCACTTTTATTAATGTTTCGTTTTTTAATCATTTGTAAAATTATGGAAAAAGATGTCCAATTTTTTGGTTATAATATTTAGCTGTCATTGTGACAGGACGCGGAAATGACATCTGTCAAAACGTCAGTGTTGCTAGTTGGCGGCAAGATGGCGGCGACGCGTTATCAGTAGATAAAACAATTGTTTTGGTATTATAGATAGACGCAGACGGATGTATAAACTATAGGGTACATAATAAGTTATTACAATTGATTGATTATAATATATTTTGTATCAGTGACGTTCACTCAAGCTATGTGTAATTTATTGTACGGCGGCAAGAAAAAAAATGTTTTAAATACAATATCCTGTATTATTTTGCCTACGTTTATTTTCCTAACGTCCTTTAATTTTATAAAACAGTATCACAAACAAGCGACAAATAGACAGCTTTAAAGCTGTGACGCACTGCCAGTTAGAGACAATGTGTTGTACAGATTGCAGGGAAAATCCAAGGAACTGAACTGAACTGCACTTGCACATTAATATGGTTTTCAAAACAATTACTTTCAATGGCGGATACACCTAGTACAACACAAAATAAAATTGGACTTTCATGCATAAACGCATCATAAAAACATTACTTAAAAAAAAATTAAAACCACTTCGACAAGGAAAATAATGCGGGAATGAATGGCACATAAAAATTAATAAGTCAATGTTGCGAGCTCAGGAATTTCTGTGCAGGAATTCCGCTTAAATTGGGTTACATCCATAACTCGTTTTCAAACAAGGAAATTCTTCAAATGCCACTCATTTAATAACTGCAGATGAGATGATCTCTGCAAAACGGGGTGCATAATTTGAACCTTATGCGGCTCGAATAAGGTGTCCAGTCGTATGATAACCAGTTTACGGGATATGCTGAAACGTCCGTCCACACAAAGTAACTTTAATTATTATTTGCATTGATAGCTGTACGATTAAAGGATGCTCGGTAGACTCACGCATAACTGAACTAACACGATCCGTGAAATGCCAACTTGCACAGTACTACTGACTACTGACGACTATGAGAATCATCTCGTGTATATCGATATTAAAACATGTACGTATATCGCTACGTACATCCCTAATCTATTTATATTAATTCGTCATTAATGTTTACCTTATGGTTGTCAAGCTAAAAATTGCTTCTAAACTAGACATCAAATTAAACTGACATGTCGTTTTTTTACACAAAGCAAGAGTTGTTTTAAAAGGAAATAAATAGACTCCCTGAACTTCCTGAACTCCTGAACTCCCTGACATCTACAATTTTATTATCTGTGACACGAATACACTAGATAGAACAATTAATGCTCGTTGGTTTTAATTTTTTAAATTTACTGAAATTACAATTTCCACTTGTTCCTAGAACAGCTAGGCAAATGAAAGGTTTGCGTTAGCAGTTAGCAGAAGACATAGTAATTAAATTATTTAAATAAGGTAAGTACTACTTATAAGTTGCACTTACCTTATTTAAATATCTGCGTGCGTACACTTCCTGTATCGTAAAATACCTTATCCCAGTATTTTACTGCTTGGACAAACTTAGTTACTTATAATAAGTAAAGTTTACAGTTTCAGTAATTTACAGGATTTTTTTTATAGAAAAATAATCTCCAATTAATGTGACTAGAATATCGAACTCCTTATATCGTCCGAATTGCTTGTCTTTGGTTGTTTTTTTTTCCATTATACATAAAGTCGCGCACACTCTTTTTAACGTCGTAAACGCGGCATAATAAACCATTAAATTGTCAAACTTTCTAATAACTCCATATAACGTTGCAAAATGCTCGTTCACTTAATCGTTGTTTAGAGTTTACACTGTAACTTTAGTTAAGTTATTCTTAACTTCTGTAACTAAACTTTAAAGTATCTACGAATGAAAGTGAAATCTAACTTGCAAAAATATCAAGAAGGAATTTAAATCAAACAAACATCTGACAGTATTCCTGTAATGAGGTGGGCAGCGTTAGACAACTTGACTTGTCTGAATTCACTTTTATCCCGAGCTTGTTTACCAAAGTAACATCTGAATGGTTGCACTTGACAATCTAGACACTATATCTAGATATAGTAGAGATACGTAAATTCTAGAATTGTACGCAGAAACATATCGATGCACTCAATTACATTTTATGTGCTCTTAATGGCAATGACTTTGTAAATATAACACGAGTAATATTGTATTGGTTTTCTAATAGTAAGTGTTGTTCGAACTCGTAGACAGTGGCCGCACGTGTTCTAGTGATCGCATTAAACGAAACTCTGTAAATATTATTGTGGTAGTTGAGTCGCAATCATTGCGGTGTCCGGTAGCCTGCAGGTGCATTCCTCGGGGTCTCATCTTCAACCAAAACCATCTCTGTTGCGTATCAGTAGAGCTCACAATGAGCAACGACCGGCGAAATGTGTAGAGAACCCTGGATGGCATGTCTTGTACAAAATGACGGTTAATCAATGTGTAAGACGAGCGATTGGTTTTAGACTTTATGTGAAGGAAGGAAGGTGGTATTTGTGGTATGGGCGGGCAAAGTTTGGGACAGAGGCGTGCAGGGGGAGTGTAAGCGGTCGGACTGGTTGCTCGAGCGACGACCGGAGGCTGCGCGCGCGCCTGCGAGCCGCAAGGGGCAGTCGCGATCGCAAGTCGCACCGCTAGCCCCACGTGGATTATCTTATTTACCTAATCTTTAATACTGTAAAGTGAATATAACTGTAATTATTTGAACTTTATTTCGTAAGTAGCGAAACTCTGTCGATGAAGTTTTAAAAACTTTAAAAAATCTCAAAAATATCTATGGGCTTTAATAATAAACAAGAAACCATTGAATCTTGTTCGTTAGAATACATTCACTGAATGATAAAAATAAAATCCACCACTCTTGCATAGTGCTTTAACAGACTGCAAAGAGCTTTTCAAAGCTTAATATCGCAAATCAGGCTAAAGGGCTATCAAAGGACATTTGTGCGCGACTGTACAGGGCCCGGCCACGGCACGAGTCTTGTAAAGAATTTATAGGAGAGGCGGGCGCGGGCGCCGGCAGTGTCCACGCCGCCGCTGCGACGCCCGCGCGCACTCGCACCCCGCCCTGCGCCGCGCCGCCGTCTCCTGTGCCCTAGTGTACCCTGTGCCGTACAAACTCAGTTTCAGTGATTTCAGTGCAGTGCTTGACATATATGTGGGATGGATGGCTAGGTACGCAGTGACGAGCTTTTACTATCAGTTCCTAGTGATCATTTAATCGTTTACTTGCTTTTCAAATAGTATTTTTAAGTTTGGATTACATTTTCTAACGTGTGTCAAACTTTCGATGTTAAAAGTTACTAATGATGGTATTCTCTGTGTTATTTTGTTGGTAAATTTGTGTCAATTTAAAGTAATTGACAAAAATACTGGTGTTCACGAGCTTACAAATATCTTATCTAACGACTTTCTAAAAGCTCTGAAGAGCTTTTAGTTTTATCATTTACTCAACTTCTGAAGGTTGTTTTAAACTGAACATTTGAGAATTTGCATTTCACTTCACAGCAACATTGCTACCTAACTTAAAAAAGGGCGGGATAACTCTGCAAGTATTATGAAGCAAATTAACTTTAGTCCTAATGAGTTACGAATAGAATTTTTAAACGCTTTTGGTAGGTAGCTTAGGGTCTGAAGGTTACCAAACTGTTAACTACAATTTTTAGTTTATTTTAAACCACTTCGTTACGAAGGATCTAGCCTAGCTAGGTTTCAACATTGATATAGGTTGCTGTAGCCTGTTTACGCTGTTGCGGTTATTTCGAAGTTCTATATTCTATGTTTTTAGAATGTAAGCTACATATATAGGTTCTATAAGACTAGCTGTTAGCGGCGCGCACCAAAGATCATGATTCGTAAAAGCTCAAGGATAGGAAGAATTGAGGCTACTTCTGGGATACAAGATTGGTCTAGAAATTTAGACTTGATTTATTTTTAATTAAAAACACGTTAAAAGTCCCTATTAGTTATTTAGCGACGCCTGTCACTAGTTAGTACTATTCAGTTACGCATTGCATTGTTATTTCGCAAGGTTCGAGTCCAGTTTGCACAACTGTCTGACTTCTGAATGCGGTTACATGTTATTAATGGTCGCAATTTAACTATGGCATGTGCAATTATAATTAATCTATTAAAAAGGTAACTTAGATTTTTTACTTGTTATAGCGCACAAATTGTTTATTTTATAATTGTGTGTGGCCAATACATACCAATTATATTAAAGTCATATTTCAATCTGTTGAAGTTGAATCTAGATATACTAAAAATTATGGGTAGTTAGTTCACTTAGAGGGTGCTATTCCGTTGTCAATCAACAGGACCAAGTGTCAATTCATTGCAGAAATATCTTACTTAGAAAATAGCCGCCTCATGTACGTCACCTCGCAGGTGTCTACTGTCTACCATCAGTTCCACAAAGGTCGGAATGCGAATACCTCATTAAAACCCGTATACATACATTTTTATCCTTTTGTGTCGTATTGTTACAAGAATTACTTTATTTGTACCAGCATACAACGAAGAAAAATGACATCTCATTAGAGGAAGCGGTGAGTGATTGGTGAGACACGCATTCCTCGCGAGCTCACCTGCTTGTCTTTGTCATGTAGGTAACATTTAGAAAAATAACTGCGTCACAAACCAACAAAAGAGTGAGATAAACTCAAGATATCTCTTTTTGTATTCTCCTATATAAATTTCTTTCTATTCTCCTATATATATTGTTACATCACTCATCATTGAAACCAATTGTTTTTTATTGTTTACGATCGTCTTATTAACCTGGAAAACCTTTAGTGGATAGCATCTTTCGTGTGGATGGAAACTGTAATTTCTTGATACTTAAACTTGTTTAAAAAGAAGTACTCGAGGAATCAGTGACCGTTGCGTGTGACATTAAATAAGAAAACGATCGTAAACAGGCTCTCTGCGGGATATTCAATCGCGTCGTAAGCGTCGACGTTACGACTTGATGTAAAGTCGCAGGGTGCTGCTAGTGTACAGAACGACAAACTAGATATAATGCTCTGTTACCGGATGCTTTATTTTGTAATACTTACGACATATTTGTATAGTGGTTGCAATAACTAGCTACTGAAAGTGTTCAATTAACTGCGCAATCAATACCCCTGACGGAATATTTTAGCAAAGATAATTTAAAAAAATGTATTATTCCAGAAATCAATTTACTATTGTCCGTTTCGATACTTCATTACATAATCGTACTTACGTTCATTCTAGTGCCCCAGTTAAATAATAGTGAATAAACACAACTAGCTATCGAAGGCGTAAAATATGGACAGAAACGTAGGCGTTTTACTAACACTACCAAAAGTTAACTATATGTTAACATAGACCTTACAATAGTTAAAATAATACAGCTAAGACTTTGTTAAGGTAACGAGGTAATGGCAATGTAAGGGCACGGGTCTCTACTATTCGCTACGGTATTATATTTTGCCTTAGCCATTTGCTTAGCTTTCAAGTTTCACCAAAAGCTTGTACGCATTAGCGGCGAAAAAAATTACTAGAAACAATCGCATCGATATAGTTCGTGGCAATATCTTTAAATTTGCAAAGATTGGATGACTGGATTTTTTTTAATTGGTTGCACTTTTTATGTGGTAACCAAAAGTAAAAAATGAAACAACATCTATGGTGTGATTGTTTTAATTCTAAGAACATCTTAGCGATTTATTAACAAATCCACGGATTATAAAACTCGTTTTGATTTGCATACATGTGATGTCACCCGGCGTCCGGCGAACTCGTTCTTTGACTGTCGAGATGTCGCGGTTAGCTGGGCGACAGACTTCGTTATTGACCACTTGGCCGGGTCATTACAACGAACCACAAAGATCTAAGCATAAAGTTACACGACATATTATGCAAAGAATTAACTTAGTATCTCCTTATAATAGAATCTGCGGCTTAAATAATTCCAATTTCAATTTTTTTACCCATTTTCGACTGTATCCGTTGCAGCTCACACTTCCCGTGTAACGGAACGTTTGGATTCAATTTGCGTCATTAACGTGAGTGAAGTGCTCGCATTCATGCAATGCATTTCATTTCATTTATCGTGTACTCGATAATTGGGTCAGAACGACATGTTTACTTCTATTTCAGGACCTATTTGCGCTTCGCGAACCAGTTGGAGTCCTATAAGGACTCGTAGGGTAAACGTGACTCGACTACTAATCTTGTACGTTTCATTTCACAGACGGCTTGTTTTTATGCCGGTTGCTTCGTATTTGGACTTTAATTGATGGCATGTTCTAATTCTAGATATGTTTAAATAAAATGTTGTTTGAAAGTATGTCACCGTACACACGGTGACTAATGTTTTTAACAACTTAATTAGTAGTTATTTAACCTCAATATTTTGCAATTACAATTTTAACATTTAGTTAATAAATATTAAGAAAACAAAATGTATTTTCATAATATACTGCGACAGAGTTATTGCTAGCACAAGTCGAAAACTCGATAGACTAGATTTTAATTTTTTTTCTAGAATTTGAACATAAATTAGCATCTGTCAGAGGAGATTTGCATCTGTAAAGGTTAGTCTAGCTGAAATAACGGTTCTTCTCGAAATAACGCGTTATAACAGTTGGCAAGGCGTTATTTGTTAGGCCGTGATTATCTGCGGCCGGTCAGACCGGTGGATGCTAGCGAACTAGACAAATATTCGACTTCGATACCCACTACTGGAATCATCAAGCTAATTAATTCTAAGAATTGTTGAAGGATTTGTACATGTGCCATGCTTAATTATTGAAATATTTGTCTTCTTCCAAAAGAAATTCTAGTTATGCACATTTGCAATTATTTTTGCATTCAGATGTAAACCAGTTTAACGTCTCGGAATAACGATACTCTTTGATACTGGCTCTGGCTGGTAATATTTTAATGTCATTTGTTATCGACATTCTATTTTTATTTTTGTTTCTAGCAACATTGTAAGGTTTAATTATGGTCAATTAATTTAGAACCAAAGCAAGTTTCATAGCTATAGTATTTTCAATTCTTAAGGTATAAAATAAGCCAATTTATTAATTACAATTTACTTGTAGAGCCAACAATAGCCAACATGTTTCAAAATTTGTCTGATTTAACATAAAGTATACAGTAAGTTGGAATAAAAACAGTTGTTAATGTTATTAACTCTAATTCGATTGTCCTTAATGTTGGAACATTAAACGTCCACTAATAACACAGCTACACTTCGCTTTATAACGACGGAAAGATTCGAAAAATAACAACCGCTTTAGCCGACCAAAAACTTTAAGTAAAAAGTTATTTCATTAATAATATCCATGTTCATGATCTCTAAGGGCGGTGAGAAGTATTTCCTTGCTCTGCGTAAATGAAAAAAATGTCAGCTGTCATTTAACCTGTCATGTTAAAAGGGCGGGAAAGAGGCGAAAGTTGTTAAAATATTTTAATCTGTTTCTTGGCACGCTGATATATTGTCGTAAGAGTATTTTTCTTATTCATTTATTATCTGCGTAGAATGAACTGCCGCGATCGTTTTATATTAAGTGGAAATGAAAGATTTCGTTTGATAGCTGTTGATTTACGAGGGACATTTGTTATTGGTATAATCGGACAAATTCCGATGTCCGATGCAATCTGATTTGTTGTCCGAATGAGAGGTTATGAATTACGTTTAACATAACAACAATACCGCACCGCATACCGCATTCAATATCGGTTTTGGTAGCGAGTTATTACACAATAGGCCAAATAATCTATCTTACTTGATTTAAATCATGATATTGTAGTTCAATTTAATAAAATATAAGAGAGTTTAATATTACATTTTTAATACGTAACTTTTTAACATTATATTTTAACACTTTAAATTATAAAATGTTGATCAATTACAATGTAAAAGAAAACACGAAATAAAATTGTGTATAAACTTGAAATATTCGTAAATTAAGTTGAATCCTCATAAAGTTATTAAATTACAAAATGAAATTAAATATACAACACATCTTTCTTGGTTAAATTACATTTGTGAATTCGGTGAACGCAATTTGAATTCCATCCGAGAGGAATTCTCCGCAACAAATTGTAATCGCCGAATGTCTTTTGTTGTTCAATTTGCATAAAGATATGTTAAGCAGGACGTCCGTCTGTAACGCGATATCTTGCATTGCCAACTTCACTTAACCGTTACTTAGATTCTGTGGAATATCTGACTTACATGTTATTAATCTTGGCAAATGTATGATGCAAAGATTTAGGCATTCCATTCAAAGGCGTGTGTTGCCATAAAGTATTATATTTTTTTAATGCAAGATAATAAAGGCAAAGGCCCTAATCATGTCGGAATTTAGGATTTATATCATTATTATTCATCTAGAATTCACGCTGAAATGTGCAAAGTTCAAAATGTGTAGAAGCGAGACTTCTAGAACGTTCTAAAGGCCTTGAATCCATATTCAAGATCTTTTGATCATAATCATCAATCATCGTTTGCAATTTACATTTGTTCCGAAAGTAGACATTTCTGAGCCGAAAGTTTGTTGTCTTGAAGTAAGTTTTAGTATCTGCTAATGATTGTCGTTTTTACAAGATCAAGCATAAAATTAATATAAAGCCAATCGAGGATGATACCAAATATTCGTGTTTGAAACAACAGGACGCAAGCTAAAGGTATATTATAATGACATTAGGGTCAACGCACTCGCGCCCTCGTGCCCGATAGACTCTTAAAGAATTGCAGATGAACAGATACGGAGATTGTTTATATTATTATGTTTATATGTAAATAACATTAAGTTATCCCTTAATGTGCATAAAATAATGGAGATAATCATGTCTACAGAATTACCGCAATAGTTAAAGTGGCAAATATAAAAAATAATAAGATACAGACTTCTAGTCTCTTTAAAGCACTCCTAGTATAGAAAGCGTAATCGATGTGATAGTACAAGTTGAAATTAGCGTTCCTGTGCGGTGCCTTAAGGGGAGCTTTAGCGCGGCCTTAACGGGCAGGCAGCATAGAGATGCGCGGCGCGAGGTGGCTCGAATAAATCGAAGCGCGGGTGGTTTTTTGCGCGTTTTTGGATTCCATTGTGTCAGGTAAAGGGCGGTAAAAGCGAGCGACATGCGGGCCCACGAGGGAACCTACTGCGAGCGGGCGCGGAAGCGGGTGCGGGAGCGTTTTGATTCAATTTTGATGAAATTAAGTGAACCTGAAACATAACATACATGACGCATAATGGCTTAAATTGTTAGAATAAGTGAAATAGCATTGTAAAATGAGGGTTTAGTTAATTTTTAATGGGATTTGTAACAAGGTAAAGTGCATAGTGGTGGCGGCAGCTGGCACGGAAGCGGAAGCGGAGGCGGGTGAGGTGTTTTATAGTGCTGTTTTTTGTTTGCACGAGACCAGGAGGAACACCTGCCCCCAATTTAGCATTGTTTCGTTATCAGGAATGTGTCGCGCTGAGCGCGCGAGTTGCTGCGACTTGTACAATTTATGTAACTTCTTGTCAACGCCAACAGCTTTTTAAACGAATTTTCTCATTGGACAAAGTCTAAAGATGTTCAATATCGATAGGAAAAAAAACATTTTAGTAATAAAATATTGTTTATCAGCCTTACTTATAATATACTTTATAATTTCTACTAATTCTGAAAACTGTTGGTGCCGTCACCGGAAAAAAGTATATGTGAGTAAGAGCCATAAAATAATTAGTTATAAAATGTCTCACGAAAGTTTAAATAATTTAATTCTGAATTGGTGTAGAATTTTATGTTTTATTAATAACTATTGTTGCTTATCGTAAAATTATTTCAGCACGATTGCTAAATTGTATGTAAAACAACAATTATCTTTCATAAAAATTATCGTTATCTTGGAACGTTGGAATGAAAAGATTATCTCTAGATGTTATTATAATTTCTGTAACATCATTGCAGTAAACACGTCCGCAGTAAAGGACAATTTGTAGCCAAGTTGTGTGATAAAATGTCACAATGATGCGACTTGTGTTTACATTACACGTAAAAATATACATTCTCATTATTATGTTGAGCTTTGACTTCGTAATTAATATAACAAGTAAAAAAAATATCATGATTACTATGACTTTTTATATTTACCTATATAAATATTAAACAGTAGGTATTAAATATTATCTATACTAATTTAATAAAGAGAAAAGATTTGATTGCATTGAATGGGTTTCGAAACTACTGAACCGATTTTAAAAATTCTTTCGCCATTAGAAAGCTACAATATCACTATATTTTATACTAGCTGTTTCTCGCGACTTTGTCCGCGTGAAGTTACAAAATATAGCCTATGTTACTCATTGATAACGTAGCTTTTTAATGGCGAAAGAATCTTTGAAATCGGCCCAGTAGTTTTTGAATTATTTCAATAGATACAAAAATAAAAAATACAAACCTCTTTGTAATATCAGTATAGATCAACGAGAAAGGTATGGATATGACAGAAAAGAGAAGACGTGTATTCTTAACTATACTCGTAGTAAATTCCCACAATACTAAATATCTTAGAGTAATACAGTTGTATGACATATAGGGTGTGCGAGGAAATCACGGTCGGCTGACTAACGCTCGATGAGCCGTGCGCGGGAACAATGAACCGGAGTCGAACCCCAATCCGCACGGTCAGGGACCGCTGATCGCCTCCCATGTATGTTAACTAAATAAAAATGGTATGTGAGGTAATCAAGATATTCCACAGACCACAAAAGTAACAGAGTAAAAGATTACTGGCAATAAATAACTATTAAATGCAGCGAACGGATTTAGTAAGTTACCAATTCATTTTGGTAATATTAGCATTTGGCCGCGACTACGGCCGCGTGGAATTCAAAAAAAAAGTGGCCTACGTATTCTTCCAGAATATTGTCTACATTTATGTCATATTTCATTGAGATACGTTCACCAATTTAGGCTTCAAACACTAACAAACAACCATCCACCTACACTTTCGCATTTATAATATTAGTAAGATAAGATAGGATCTATAAGCTTTCAAAGAACATAGTTATGGATCATAAATGCATGATTCCTAACAGTAGAGGGCACTGATTAATATTACAAGAGCCCGTACTGAACTGTTGTATATTTTTTTAATCAATGCCACATGTGTGTTTCTGTGTAGCTGCTCTGTATCTGTGTAGATGCTTCGTAATAACGGCTGCATTGATCGCTGCAAGTCTCCGTTGCAAGTAAAAGTGTCGGACAGCCAGCCTCTGTTGCTGACGTCCGGCGCAGAGGGCGCCCGCGTGCTCGTTATGATAGGCTTTTTTCATTAGACCCGATAATGAGGAGTATAGGCAATTCATGAGATACTTTTTATCAATCCTGCCAACCTGTTATTGATTGAGACGATGCGCGCTACTTGTTTTTGCAAGCTGGGAGAGCGGTGTAAAGCAGCTCCTACAGTCCCACTGCAAATGATTCCGTGGCGCGTGGACTCTGAGTTTTTACGCAGTAATACGTAACGCAATATAACGCGTTTTCAGCGCATTTATTTCGTTTTCCCATGTTTTAGTAAAAATTATTGTACATTTAAAGGCATATCTGATTTTTGACTGAAAGGTGTAAATGATTTCTTGTACTCGTAAATTATTCAGTATATTATAATACTTAGTCAAGGCTTGGCTTTACTACATATCTGTGTGATGGGATACATGATTTGCAGTATCGAGTTACACGGATGTTATAATTGCAGTGAGGATGCGCGCACGCCCCACGAGGTGGCGCCAGTGAGCAACGCACCGAGCGGAGCGGGCGGCGGAGCGACGAGCGGCGCGGGCGGCGGGGCGGTGAGCGGGGCGGGCGGTGCGGAGCGGCCGCCCTGCGCCTGCGCCGGCTGGCCCCCGCCGCGCCGCCAGCCCGCGCCTCATGAGATACTGCGCCCTAAACCTAGAAGGTACCTTTTCTCTGTAGACTAAAAAAGTTTTCTACTCTCTTTAAAGTACTCGTCTTTATGAGTACCTACATATAACGCGTGTAAATTATCATATATTTCGTGTATCCTATCTAATCTATCAGCTCCAACAAGGATGTTCGACATGAAATTTATTAAAACAAAATGAGACATAAATAGTTTTTTATTAGGAACATAATAGTAACACGCTGCTAAATGACCATTTTGTGACCATCGCCATCACTAAAGATGTCAATATCCCCGCGGGAAACTTTGCAAATCGTTACTGTGAAATATACGATTTTTATGACTACTAATTTGAATTTGTCAAACTCCTTTATTATGTGCGTAAATAGGGTAACCACATTACTAGTACGCTTCTATAATCCAATAGATTCGAAGTATTGAGATGGTTTTCCTCCTTTCTTATGCGCATTAACCTGTTTTCTGGAGTCTTATTAGACCGTCCATAACTCACCGCAGATAATGCGAGATTGCATTACAAGTGTCCGAGATATCTGTCTGTCGGCAACACAACATACTTGATGGTACGGTTCCTTGTTGCATGACATAAAATGTCGTTAGGTTTAATTTTGTCCTTGTTTTTACTTTTACTTTTAAATTGAATATTTGGATATAAAATTCATATTTCAGAATTTAATAGAATGTATTTTCAGTTCCAATAAAAATAAAACTAAATCCTGGTCACACTACTTTTCGACTGGGACTTATTTTCTAGATATTTGTTAGGTATACAGGCATTAGTAGCAGTGTCATCGCGCTGACACTAATGCAGCCTCAATGGGCACATTATGCTTATTTATTGGCAGCAGATGGTAATGCAGGTCGGCGAGGAGCCCGGCCGTTGGCCCGCCAAGAACCTCGACCTCGCGCTCGCCTCTACACACCGCTAGGTGTCACTAGTTGTGCTATATTCATAAATAAATGTTTTGTTGATATGAAGAAGTGTTTCATGTGATTTTTGAACTGATAATAAAGTAGAGATAAGCTATGCACGACTTATAGTTGTCCTTTGGCGACCATAATGATTGCCATATTACACCTTTCCTTCCCACCAACGCCATCTTTTGAAAAGCAATCCATCTTCAAAAATAATCAAATGAAGTCACTAACTTTAAAAATAAAATACAAGAAACAAATGAAATATCGTCCAATTTAAACGAAATGGTCGAAAGCCTTAATTAAAACATTGGATTAACATGAGTAAACGACCGGCTTACATTGTAGAGGCTGGGGGCGAGCGCGCGGGCACGGCGCGGGCATGGTGCGGCCGCGTCGCCCGCAATTAGGGGACATTTGTCTGTTGTCGCGGCCCGCAGTCGATAGCATATAGCGATACGATGGCATTATTACCTTCTTCTTCTTTGGTTGCAGCCGCATTACTTATATAGCTACAAGCCATTAGTTGGCGCACAATGATAACAGACATAACGAACAGCTTCATTTCGTCAACGCTGTGCAAAAGTATAACTAATTGATATTGCCATATTCAAAATATAACCGAGAAAAGATTGATAAAATGTGTTCCTTTTTTAACAAAGTGACATGTATCAAATCAATCCCTTGCTACCTCGTCCCGTCGAGTTGGGTTCGGATGAATTTATTTACTCGTTTTTGGGGTATTATTGTTTTGGGCTGTGCTAAATCAAGCAAAAGACTAATGTACGAATTTAAACGGCGTCCGACAAAACCGCATGCGATGCACCTGTCGACTGCCGACTGTCGAAACGTTGCGCTGCCGACATTCCGGATTGTGCAGTGCGACCATGCTTTTACAGGATACAGGACAAATCTCATAAACTACTTGTACATTATTTAAATTTTGATATTACTCATAGCCAATAAGATTGCTGTAAAATTCATTTAACAGAAAAATCCATCTGCTGTATATTATTGTTGAATTTTTGACTTGTTTTCAAATTAAACTGTAACTACATTTATTACTTTAATAAAAAAGATGTGTTAAAGTGACTCTCGTTATCCATTACATGCATTGATTTTGCACGAATTCGAGAATATCGTAGTGTAGACACTGCAGTCCCGAGATAAATCCTGTTTGGTCGGAGGTAGTTTTTTTGGGCTCACGCCCCCGGCCCGACTGCCGTCCGGTAGCCGGATGCCTCTCGCAAATGACTGTATAATTTGTTTCGCTGCCTCTGTGTCAATTTATTTGGTTCCCCGCAAATAACGCGGCCTCTCAACGTCAAGGCTTACTGACGAGTCGCCTTCGCCACTCCCGAAATCTACCCGCGACCATGTTTTGTTATAATGCTTCGTGTTTTGTTAGAATTTGTATCGTGTTAATCATGTTTTTTATTCATCACCTAGGAAAAATATGAAATGTTGATTACTCTGTTATATGATGTCAAGTGACCATTACTAACCGAATCTGAAACAAACTTGTAGATATCTTACTAATACTATAAATGCGAAAGTTTAGATTGATGGATGTTTGTTAGAGTTTGTAGCCTAAACTGATGAACGGATCTCGATGATT
The DNA here is from genome assembly GCA_029286645.1 of Papilio protenor. Classification (NCBI taxonomy): domain Eukaryota; kingdom Metazoa; phylum Arthropoda; class Insecta; order Lepidoptera; family Papilionidae; genus Papilio; species Papilio protenor. Next base: position 5,130,247 of record JAGSMZ010000008.1, read on the forward strand.
TTGCATAGATGTCGAGGATAGTCTGGAAGAACACATAGGCTATTTTTTTTATTCCACTCGGAAGGAGTCGCGGGCGAAATCTAGTATTTTATATGTCCAAAGTACACTAAGAATTATACTCAGATTTTCCACATATCAGTGTGATAATCAACACGTGTTCGTTTTAATACTACATCGAAATATCAACATTCGATAGCAAAAAACACTCATCATGATTGTCACTTATCACTAATTACTTGCGATTGAATTATCATTTCCGATCTGAAGTTGAATGAAAAGCGTTTTGATTGAATGGATAAATATAATATTTATCATACTAATATTATAAATGCGAAAGATTTGATGGAATTAAATTTGTGCATAGATGTTGAGCATAGTCGGGAATAACACATAAACTTACTTTTTAACTCCCTGCGGACCGAGTCACGGGCGATAGCTAGTTGAACTGTTCAGTTAAACTTATCATCAATTCGAACTGTCCGTTAGAACTGACCGTATGTAGCGGGCAGCATTATTTTCAAACTTGATAACCTTTCCTCCTGATTAATGAATCCGCCTCATTTTGTTTTTATAACTGTAATTTTTTTTATATTATCTTTTAAATTGATTGTTGTTTGGTAAAGATGTCTTTAACGATGATTTTATAATTTTTACGAAGAAGATAAGAAATAATTGATAAAGGGATATATAATATAGAAACTGGTCATGAAGAACATCATAAAATGACAAAGTAAAGTCTTTCAATTACAGCTTTTATAATTGCTGCTTGCGGCTAATGAAATTACATAGCCTTTGCCGCCCGGCGTTCACACGCATACGTTTTTATCTGCCTCTCAATGACTGCAACTTTCGTTATTTAAAGCGCAGTATACACTTACTAGTGCTGTACCACTCTAATCTTGGGGCCCGATGACGGTCTAGACCACCGTTAAATCTCGGATAATGAATTGGATACAATTTGTAGTACTCAGGACTAATATGGGCGTAAATAGCCGAGGCAGCTGACCCTTTTTACTCACCCCCCCCTGGCGACACCAAGGTCACTGTAAATTTCCTCACATAATATCTTCGCTAAGGTGAACTGCTTAGTGACTGTTTGGAGCAGAAAGTGGTCCTCATTGTTTTTTAATTTATCGTTAAACTAGCTTTTTCCCGCATCTCCGTCCGCGGAGAATAAAAATAAAACAAAATTATGTAGCCTATGTGTTCTTCCAGACTATGTTCTACATCTATGCCAAATTTCATCCAGATTTGTTCAGTCGTTTAGGCTAAAAACTTTAATTCAGCCATCCATCTAAAATATCTGTAGGTATAATATTAGTAAGATTACTAGTGGTTGAGTAAATGTTTGAGTATCTCAAAAAGAGAGTTTGCGATTTCCAAGGAATTTTCTAATTTATAAAGTGAAAACAGTTGATTTATACAAATACAGTCTGTTTTTGAATGAAGCGAAATGTGAAGCATTGTTAAAATGTTGTTCTTTTGATATCCGTCCGTTAATACTTGATAACATCATATACACAATCTGTATGACGATTAGTTTGGTAAAGTTTAGTTAAATAGCTATGGAAAATATGTTTTAACTAATTGTAAATTGAAAAGACCAGTGTTCAACTTATCCCATCACTATTCGATATTCGCTCGCTGTGAAAAAAGTTTGCACGTTGAATAAAAAGCATTGCAAAGTATATCTTGGTATTACATACCCGAGACATCTTACTCACAATCTATCCAACTTTATTCTGCACATATTTTTTATTGCATGCCAATGTTAATGCACATTTTTGTGCCAACAATGTCCTTGATTTATGAATAGTTTTTAATAGATTGAAATATTTTTTATTGAACCCGATCGAAGTGAAGGCTAACGATTTTTATCGTAAGGATGAGAAGTTTCTTGCAAATAAACAGATGTTAAATTCGTTTTGAAGTATTTGGAACTACTATTTTTAGTGATTTTTTTAATTGTTTTATATAATAGCATATTAACTATACCTGTTTTTGAGCTCATTTAGCTCTAGTAAAGTAATTTTAGTCATACTAATATTATATTATAAATGCGAAAGATTAGATGGATGTTTGTTAGAGTTTGTAGCCTAAACTGCTGATCTCGATGAAATTTGGAATAGATGTAGAGGACAGTCTGGAAAAACCATATAAGTTGCTTTCTGTTGTTTTTTTGTTTAATTCTACGCGGACGGAGTCGCGGGCGAAAGCTAGTGTAAAGTAAAATAAAATTATATACAATGCAATAACAAACCATCTTTACATTAATAATAGACAATGCTGACAACGTTCTCACTGGCGATGAGAGTTTATTCGATCAGAGCGATGTTACGCGAATCATGAGCACTAAATGTGTAACAAAAAGACAGTAATTACGTTCAGTAACAGTTACTTTCATTGCATAAAGCGTATACGGCGAGATATTGTGCACCGTAACAATAATTAACAAGGTTCCCATCCCAGGGCACAGAGAAAGTCCCGCAGACTCCATTGTTCTTAACGCTTCGCCTCGTCTTCTCATCGCAAATGAAAAGTGATCGAGACACGCCTTTGACTTGTTTTGATTTCCATCAAGTGTTGAAGAAAACAAAGCAGTAAGAATCTAAATGAAATTCAACATTGATCAACAAATCAGATACTGTGAATTTGACATTATCGAATGTATTATCTTGTTTATTGGGAAATGACTGCTAATTTCAAACAATTGAAATGTTTTGAACGTCAGAAACATCTGTCTCTCGTCACCGAAAGAGGTGAGCTGCATAAACATTTCATAATCGAATCCCGAGCAGCAATTGAGAGCCACTTGTACACACTCCAGTGTGCAACGTACACGAAGCAGACACATTCCCGATTATATTTAGACGGTAAACGCTGTAATTCATCTTTATCTTGATAGCGGGCGGTTTCAAAATGACTAATGATTTACTTAATGCATTCATGTTTTTCATCCACGGTAATTAACACAAATGTGTAATCATTTTATGCGTAAAGTCACTTATGTAATATGAAATTATTATACCTTGTGCTTTACAGCAAACAAGGCACTTCGCAAAAGTTTGTCATTTGTCAGTCTTCTGTGATGAAATTACTGCTTTAGCTACAATTACTCTGTTATGATTATAAATTTTACCTTGTTGGCGTTTTGGTCATTTGGAATTCAATATTTGGAAACTACTGCTAGTTAAAAATCCGAACAACGTAACGTGATCAGTTTGACAAATATCGGATTAGGTTTGGTTGCGTTTTGGGTAGCCATAAATTTTAACTTTTATAGACTGCAATTCTATTGAATTAGGACAGGTTTGCTGTTTAAGGGCATTGTCAGCTATTATAAAGTCAAAATGTTAACAACGTATGTGATAAATTCCTAATTTAAACTGTAAATTCTTTGCAAAGTTGTAATTTTGATTTATGGTCAGTTTAACATTAATTTATAATAATTTAACATTAAACCTACGCTACTACGCACATGTCCCGTTTACAATATGCGTCAGCAGAATGCAAAGCAATAGAAAGACTTTCATGTAACATAGCCATTACTGGCGGCCTACAACCGCGCGCCGCGCCGCAGCGGTAACGCTAATCCGTGAAGCTCGCAGCTCGCAGCTCGCGTGAGTAGCGGGGGACAACAATGGATGTTGCGGCGGCGGCGGCGCGACAGTGCGCCCGACACCGCGGCACAGACATGCTGTGCTCTGCGCGCTGCTCCTGCTTCCTGTGCCGTGAGCTGCAGTCCTGCCGCGCGGCTGATTCCAGGAAGCCGCCTAACAAACACAACATGGCCGACAACTTTATCCTTAAGAAGGCGGAGGCATGGGAGCCCATCAAGTTTATTCGCGGCGCCGCGAGGCTCTCCGTCAGGCACTGGCAGAGCAGGGAGCCACAGGCCCACCCCAAAGCCAGGATCGCGACGCACAAGTCAACGAGCTGCGAGCAACTGTATCCGAAATCTGAGGATGAGCCTGGTCTCTATCCACTCCGGAAAGCTCCCAGCACGGATAGGATCAAGCCGCATACGGAACATAAACCATTGTTTAAGTTACTGGGAAATGCGCGACCGAAAAAAGGCAACGACCCCTCGGAATCTAAAGTGCGGAGAAGTGTGCTTAACTTTAGAAAAAGCGAAGGTTCGCCTTCGAAGTCCACACACGAAAAGTATATCCCCTTGCCGCAAGTATCATCTCACAAAGAGCTCATTTACAATGAACCGAAACCCTGGGCGTCGCAACTCGACGACTGCTGTCGGCCGCCGGTGTACCAGAGTGTTGAGAAGAAGAAAGACGATGTCAAAGGTTCCGTAGCCGATAAAAAGATTTACAACAAGAGACCGCCATGCTACGAGGAGTTGGCCGAAAGATTGTCACAAGACAAAAATAAAAAGGCGAAACCTGTCCACGTAGGCGGTGGACTGGCTAATAAGATTACACAAAACAACAATAAAGTGGTCATTTACTTCGGAGACTCCATCATCCGGAAGCACAGTGAGCAGAAAAAGGAAGAACAAGAAACGAGGCAAAGAGAGCCGACTCCTCCAAAAGATGAAGCTATTTATGTGAACCGTATAATAGAAGATGCCAATAATGTGGACATGAGTAGAGAAGAAGACAAGGGCGGGACGCAGATGATATCAGAGATCGAGGTGCCCGAGGCTATATACGCAGAGATTAAACCTGAAGGTGCATTAGAAGTTCCAGAAGTGACAGCTATCAACGATGCGACATACAAAAAGGACGTGTTTGAGTCTGTGAGCCCCGACGGGTTCCTGGTGGTAGAGTTTGAGGGTAACTTTGAGCGAGCTCGGCAGCTTGTGGAGTTGGTGCACGGCGGCGGGGAGCGGCACGAGGCTACTGTGCTGGACGACGAGGACCAGTGCGATTGGAGCTTTATTCAGGACTGGAGAAAACGGTAAGTCGGCTTAATTAAATCTGGACTATTTATTTCTAGTCTCGTTTGCGTTTGTGTAATTTGAAGATATAATTAATGCGCCTCCAAACCGTTACGGTATGTCTTACATTTAAAATGGTTTATTGTGTTGAGGAAATCTCTCACCGCTCGTTCTGATCGCAGATAACACTATTATATAAATGTTTTATTGCATTCTTTGCAAAATACTGTAATAACGGCTAATTTTCCGTCTTAAGTTCATACGAGTATGTGTCAAACTTTTGTACATCGAAAAAACTGTGACACTAATTTTATTGTTTTAAAGATCTGTAAGTTGCACGACCACGAACATTTTCACATATAATAAGTGATTACTAATACTTTAAATTTGGTTTAAATATAAAAGTTGTAAAAGAAGAATTGTTTGTAAAGTCAAAAGTTATTAAAACATAAGCGCAAAAACGCGGCAAAAAGTTAATTTGTGCGGGCAGACGCCACACGAAGCAGAGAGCGGCAGGACGCGAGGGGAAGCAATCAGTCTAATTGCCTAGAACTTATAATCGTTTGCACCTGGTCAAAGAACTGGTGCGATTGTCTCTTTAGACACGAATCATAGAATTGGTAAACATTATAACCTAGAGATCAGTAAGATTTGTGTTCATTTTTGTACGAAGCATCGCACAGTTTCAGTTGAAAATGCAATAAAAACTTGCATTTTTCAAGTTTGCCTGGTTCATAAGTTGTAACCATTTTAATGTTGATTTGAAACCGCATCTACATTATCTCATTCTTAGTAGTTGTTATAAAGTAGGAAGAAAAGTGCGAAAGCAAAGAACGTTTAGAATGATAGATAATGGATAATAGACTAGTGAACAGCAACACATCTTACTTCCGACAACAGGAATTCTGCCATTGTTAAGTCTTCTTTGTCGATATTACCGCAATTTTATACACAAGTATGTCAAAGTAAAATCAAGACTTATTTTCTACTATGCTCGCCAACTGCATATAATATATCTGCACATACTCTCACTAATCCTTTCTTTCCATAATAAATGCGCATTCGAAATCAGTTCGGAGAAATGTTTGGATATAGTCAAGGTCACGTGACATGCACATCGCCTACAGAATTTAAAACAATTTACGACTTTCTTACGTATATTTTACAATTATCAACAGTCGGACCAAATTTCTTCGCTCTTCTGTATTAAAATAAATCACTCGATAATAACTACATAATAAACCTTGCAAGTCTGATATTAAGTCGTTATATTTTAGTTGTTGCGTCGATGTTATATCTTTTGCTTCATTACACATCTAATATTTTAATCTGTAATCAGTTTGTTGTTAGCGTGGGAGTTTAAATTGTAAATGAACATCTTCTAACAACATAAACAAAGCTTTCACTTGGTACTTTCGTTTTACACAGTTTTAAATTGGCTTAAGTCCAGAGTCGATCAGAAGTTTCGTCATGTATGGCCGGCTGTCCAAATACGCTACTTGAATGTAATTACCTTAACTATCTTTTTCGAAATGTCGTGGTCACTAATAGAGGTCTTTTTAAGGGCAGTTTTAGCATTAGCGGTACCCTGAGAAATTTCTAACACACCCCCAAACTTCAATACGACATACGAAATATGCACCCGTGGCGCCCTTCTATGCGCCCGTGGTATCCCTTAGCGTTGGCACCCTGGGCACTCTCGTCCTACCATAGCTCCGATACATAGTGTAAAATTGGCAGAGTACTGCAGTATCTTGTCTTCAGTAACTTGAACTTCATAAGCACTATGTAGAGATATGGAATCAACAATTTATTTTGTACGTTATGTGAGAACTGCGTGGCTCTCTGTTTAACATTGTTTCCATAGCGTTTGCAATTAAAACAGATGATTTACAATCTGTCGGAAACGGTGTCGTAACAGTGGCCAAAGATACTTTATCTACGGACATTTTCTTCACTTTCTTATTGCGAGGCAAAACTGAATGCATTAGACACGTTGCTGTTGATTTTTGCTATTGCTCGTTTGAAATCGAAGACATTTTTATTTAGAATGTTATAATTCGGGTTTGTTGATATTTTTATTGTTATTGAATATCTGACTAATCGTGGGAATTGCGTTAGAAGCGTATAGATAAAAAAAGTGAAAATGTTATAGTTAGGTTAATTTTCATTAAAAATGTTGAACTCTATATAATTTTGTTTCTTATCCCTTGTTAATGTTTTATGACATAAAACTCTTAATTGATTCAATAAAATAAGAAACATTAGTAATGTTCTCCGCATTCCCTTCCGCAAATCTCTAATAATAGATATACGTTACCATAACAAAAGTTTAACAACCGTGAAGGACGCGCAAGGACGATTCTATCGGTGTGTTTCCAAAACCGCACTTATGTCATATGCATTATAGTATAAAATTGCTAGAATGTAAACGTTTAGTGAATTTGTTTTGGCTGCCTGCGGTCATGCGTCGTGGCCAATTAAAACTGTATCCCTCACCTGTGACGCGTGTGGCCTCAGTTAACAATTGCTTTATATGAGTAGTAATGATTGCAATTAATACAGACTTGATCTAGTCTAAATCTGACAATCTATATCTATTTGGATAAACACATTTTGTAACACCAAAACTATGGAAGTTTAGCCTTAATAAAATCTGGAGAAACTTAATACAAAATAGGAAACAGTGTACTGTCTCGATCAGATTTTGAAAATAAATATTTGTATCTCTTATTAAATATTAAATAATTACCTAATAAATTATTTAAAGTATCTAATCCCTTCTTAACATCGAGGTAATGTATTGTTTTTACTTGATTCATTTTATGGTTAACTACTAACATTACTTTCTCATCACACGAGCCCACGCATCGCCACACCGCGCCGTGCGACACACGACCATCTTCCAGCCGTCCATTGACATCGGATCCGGACATTTTCTCGTTTAATGACGCATTTCCTCAAATTCTCTGAGCCCATAACATCTTCCTACAAACTTTTATTGACACTTTCAAACTATTTAATAGCTATCTCTTTGTAAATACACTACTGATGGGTATCGTTAGTTTTATTTAAGTCGCACCCAACCTTTTCATTTAGTTTTATATCGGCATAAATGCTGTAAGAATATGCTATAAACAATGACTGACTTTACAAACGAACAGGGAATCTATATTAAATTTTACGAATTAAATTTCCTTTATACTCGTATTAATGTAGGAGCAGGGAATAGACGCGTTAAGTCAAAGGATATGCACTACGTTTGCGTGCATTACTAAAGGCTAGTCACCTTTAAAGCCACCTATAAGCCTAGGTCTTTTATGGAAACACAATTGGTAATAAAGTACCATCGAACGTAAAAACATGTCAAATCTTAATCAGAAAGCAAATTGAAATTTCAATAAAAAAAATTGTTCATGAACAAGTATCATTTAAATAACTATCTCCTAATAATTCAGAGCGACAAATTAATATCTCCGTCATATTTGTTCGTAAAACATTGTCGCCTCGTGGCTGTTTATCGAACGGTCATTAATTCCTCTGTCGACCCACGCTTGAGTTAGTGCCTGCCTTTGTGCCTGAGTTCATATTTCCTTGTTTCAAATCCTTCTCTATCACAATTCCTTTATGTTTATCTTTATTATTACTATAGTTTGTAACCACTTTCACCGTCTGTCCCATTATGTTGTTTCTTGAATTTGATCAGACTTTATTACATGAAATTATCTTATGTTTGGTCCAGTGTTCTAGAATTCGAACGTACTCTATTACTTTTACTATTACCTCATAACAATCATAACCACTTGACTAAATAAGTGACCATGTTGCTCAAGCAGAAAACACACAAGCACTTTATTTTTTTTTTTATATCATAAAGTGGCAAACGAGCAAGCGGCCACCTAAATCCGCCAATATGGTGAAGCGACCGCTGCCCATAGACATCCGCAATTGCGGACGCGTTGCCTACCCTAAATCGACGGAGGAGGAGACGCACATAAAGAGGACATTTCCCCTTCCAATGCGTCTCCTCCACCGTCAAATCCACTTCTCCATCCAATCCCTTCCTTATAAGAAGAGGGTGGAACGGAAAAGGGACTAAAATTCATTTGAATATGCTGCTATCACTACCTTTCTTCTTGATGTTACTTTCTTTGTACAAATCAACTATCAGTACTTTGTGAATGACGTCAGGGGTACACTTTTTCTTGCGTCAGGAGTATAAGCTGTGTACAACGTAATGGACCGCAATAAAGTAGTTCCGTATCTAACCAATAGTTATGCGATAGAAAACAAGCAATTACACACAAGCTCTCTAAGCTAAAGTGATCAGTTGTGGCTTACAACGCAAATATACCTGCTAACCACAATTACACAGAAATGATCACTTACATAGATAGTATAAATTACAATGTGCATGTAATTTAATGATGGATTTTAAATTAACTTTAAAGATAATTGTCCTTCAAACGCATCAGTCCAGTAGCGCTGGCTTGAATGAAGGTTATGAAACCGATTGTTCCAGAGACCAAGTTACAGGCAATCGAAGAAACTAAAGTGTGGCACAACGGTCGTCGATGCACAGTTGTGTGGCCCGAGTGTAAGCATTGCTCGATTTGATGCGGCATCGACACGCCAACACTTTAGTCACGCCTTTATCTGCCAGCCTCGGTCAGTGGAATTGTAAGAGAGCCGTTACACAAATTGACAGTCTAACGCTCCATTAAGGACGGTATTCAAAAAACCAAAGGATTCCTCAATAACTTCAACCAATAACTACCAATTTTAAGGATGTCAGATTCGTATTTCTTCTGGAAGAAGATACTGGTAACATACATCCAATTATCCGAATGCAAGTTTGTAACTTACGAGTATGGTGTTTGTTCGATGTTATTGTAAATTGGTAAGAAGCGGGTGATGTGTGTTCACGACATTTGTGCCGAAGCTCCGATAGATAAGCCCGCGCTGTGCGGTGTACATCGCCGAGCTATGCTTGTCGCCTTACCTTGCATCCTGCACGGCACTGTTGAGTCACGACAACGAAGACCTCTAACGGAAATTAATTAATTGCAAATGTATGCTTTAAGATGATTTATTCGCGAAATTAAAGACTCGTTTTGATTTATCTTATACTACAGTTCTAGTGATAGAAGAATTTTTTTTAAACATGGGTTTCTCTAGATTCTATAAAAGGAAGCGAGAAACCATACTAGCATACTTCAGTTATCTTTTAAATAATTACAATAACTAAGAGCATATTCAATCAGTGTATTGTCATTGGACCGAGAGCGTTGTGAGCTACTGCCTCACAAAGCACTGACAGCTGGCGTGAGAGTGTTTATGGCTGTGGATGTCGAGAGTGTAAAGGTCACACAAAATATTGAGCGTCGGTATTTACAGTAAGCGTAAATAACTAATCATTTCTTTATTCTGCACTCCAGTTGGTAGACCGGAGTGTTTTGTTTGGTTTGGTTGCTACTAACGTAATTGTCGGGGTCATAATTTTATGTTTTGTAAGAGAATGACACGCTTGAAGTCTTGTATCAAGGTTTATTAATCCAGATGCATTGTGGATTACTCAGATTATTTTCTGTTCTCACGTATTTTACTCTTTGCTATCAAAATGTGCCAAAAATACATTGGTTGCATTCATTTTTAAGTCAAATTTCAATTTCTTCACACAGACCATCAAGTGGTTGTCGACCATCTGAAGAAGCATCGTGGAGTGGAGTAGCAGGTGTGTCCAGCGCCGTCCCTGTCGGTGTTTCCAGCGCCGCAGCAGCCGGTACTGCGAGCGTGGCTGGTGTGGCGGGTGCGGGTCCTGTCAGCAACCCTGGAGCAGTCAGCGGCGCGGGGGGAGCGCGGGCGCTGCGCGTGCGCGTCTCCGGCAGTGCGGCGCCCGCGCACGCCCGCCGCCTCTCCCCACCTCCGCCCGCACATCGAGCTACAACTCCCCCGCCGCCCTCCGATCTGTCTAATAAGCGTGAGTACTAAGTATTATAAATTGCAATTTCCTTTACCTGAAATCTGCCTTCCATTGAAATTCTAAACGCGTATTTACTAAACTCCGCCATCTCTATCTTCCCGAGGATTCAAATCGTTTTAGCATTCTATAACTTCTTACTAATTTAATTGAAGTAACGACATGAGTCACATCCTTGATTAAGCCCCTTACCAGAGATAGCATGATATCGACTTAAAACTCATAGTAACTTATTCTTGAGGTCGCTTGTACAAAACGTTGATTGCACAAAACAATGTGACCGTTCAAATTGAACGTTAGAAGAACATTCCGGACACGCGACCGGTTCAAAGCGTTCACATAAATAACTGCTTTCGAAATTCCAGAACAAAGATCTGCATTAGTGGTCCCCTGACATACAAGCTTGCCTCGCTACTGCACTCGACACATATTTGTTATCAATGACACTCATCACAATTAAAATTGAAATGTTATTCTACACAATAATTCCTGACGTTATGAAAATAAAATGCTGTAACTGATTTTCATAAGTAAATAATTATACAAAAGACCAAAGTCTGAGTCCTTAATTAAATCTTACGAAACCTTGCACCAACCCTCAGTGAAATAGGCAGGCTGATGATGACCAAAATACCTCAGTCCGTTAAACTTCTAACAGAACTTTCGCTCTTAAAATAGCAAAGGATGCTTTAGTACAGATAGCTTGCTACTTGGACTTGTTGACATGAAGCCATCATATCGTTAGTATGGGCGTTGTTTATGAATATCAGACTTGTTTGTTTACGCGTCCGTCCGGCAGACTGCGCTGTACCTTGTAAGTCTCCGAGCACGCAGCAAACGATGCAAGTTACAAATAAAAGATGTTCTCATCATTTCAGATATTTTGGTAAAGGTCAATGTCCCGTTTTGTTTGGAATAAGCATACTAGAATAATATAAATATCAACGAAATATGGATCACGGTTAGATCGAGAGATATTAACAGAAGATAAAATTATCAATTTCTGAAGAAAAGAAACATTGTATGATATTTTTTACAAGCTTGGAATATTTTTTGTACGAAGAATTGCCGTTACCAAAGGAACATATTGAGGTCACATCTCAGTGAGATGATCTCATGTAGTCCCGTAGAATGTCATTCTTTTAGTGAATAACAGCGACTCTTTTAGAATTCCACGCTCGGAGTGATCAAATAGCAAGCCGCGACGGAATATATCTAGATACAATCCAATTCCATTGAACCGTATCGTTATAGCGCAGGACTCGATCTCAAATAGCAGCTAAGGTATGCGGTCATCCAGTGCTAACGGTTAGGTCTTAATTATTAATATTGAACCTAATGGATTCTTAGAAACAGGAAAACTAGGAAATTTTATATTGTTTTAAGTCTATAATTTAAACATTAACTCATAGTATATTGTTAATAATGCAAAATTGTTTAAAGTAACTAACGGTCATTCCTGTCATCTAAAGCGGCAGTTAAGGTATTTAACCGGTGATATTTACTGCACAAATAAATAGAATGGGTGAGCATAATTAAACGTATTAGATTTATGATACCTTTGATGGTATTAATTACCAAGCTATTACCACATTCTACTGCCGCGCTGATTGCTGACCAGTATCTCACCAGATGGCAACTCTTATAATATAAAGTTATAATAGGTTTGTTTGAAAATATTTCATTTATACTTACATTTAATGAGAGCTTATTTAGAGAATCCAATCACAAAAATCGTAAAATATGTCTTTATAAAGTAAACGTGTTGTTAACAGCCAGTCACGAGGATTGCGTGGCGGTCGAGGCGCAATCGGCGCAGTTGACGCAGACGGCGCAGGCGCAGACGGCGCAGTCTGCGCAGGCGGCGCAGCTGAAGCCGGTCGCGGCGGTGTCCCAGCTGACGGTGGCGAGCGCGCCGGTGCGCAGTGCGCCCGCGCAGAGCAGCCACGCGCTCGACCGCCGCGCGCGCCATGAGCATCACCACCGAGCACTCGACACACCACCACAATTACAGGTACAATACAACAGATGTATCAACCCCTTCGACCGTTTAGTCTATGTCCTTCCATATGTAACCTTCGCTATCAATTAAAGTTGCAAAATAAAAAATCATCATATCATATCTTCTATCCTTTGCTCATTATAAACATTCGGCTAACTAGATCAACCAGCATTCACTATGTGTTACTTTGTTACCAGAGGAATTTGTTTCGCCAGCGCACGACGCGCCTTACGTCAATCAAATTAGCACGCTTAGTTAAATCTGCATTCGCTGTACTGTGTAACCTCCGCTGCAACTCTCCGCTCTTTACACTTATCACTTAATAATTCTCGCTCCGATTCCTTTGAAATTACACACATTTTATGTTTATGTAAATTTATAATTCGGTAAATTATTTACTTCTTAACATTGTTACGGGAAATAGATACTTCGGTGACCGTACGGAAGTATGAACATAATTGCAATTTTTAACTGCGAATTTTTAATGGTGTTCTATGATCACTTTCAATGTAGTAATGGACCATGGATGTCTCCATGGAAGGGGGAGGAGAGGCAGCCCCTCTAGAGAATTATAAAATGTGAAATATACATAAAAACTACCACACTAATGGTAGCTAGTCTTTCGGCGGAGGTTGCCTACGTGAAGGCCTATTCATCTATTGGGAATAAAGACACGTGTCAACTCTTACAAATAAATTGTCTAATTTAGTTTACTTCACATTACTTTAAAGGAAATTGAGGTCGTTATATTTGAGGCAATTAAATACCGAAAACTTTGATATGTACTCACATGTTGCGTCAGCTCACCATATGGTCTTAGTTTTGCAACCAGTGCGTACAACGTAGATATATGTCTATATAAGTCTATTATATCGGCAGTTGACTTTACTATTCTTTGGACAATAATCTTTGTTTATTATTTTTAGACAGTATTTGTATTTCGATACTCTACAGTCTACCGATTCCCGCCAACAATGGCGTGCTAATCCTTAATACGTCAGATTTACATTGACATGTTAGGGACGGGACGTGTATGCCAATGATATAGTGTTGCGCCGCAAATCCGCTACGGTACCGATTTCTTCTTAACATTACTAAGATAGATAATTCAACAAACCCTACAATCATTAGAAAACATAAGTAAAATGCCTTGCAAATGGAGTACGCAGTTTTATTAACAGACCGGACGCTACGAGTCTATTCATTTACCGACAATTTATACGATCGAGGACTTCATTTAATATAGAACTGTTAGTATTAAAAGCTATCGGTGTAACGGTGGCCATTAGCTATGGCCGTTAGCCATTGGCCACTGGCCGGTCACAAATTTACAACGTCGTAACCGTGTCCGCCGGTTACTTGTCGCGGCTCTTTGCTCCGTTGTATTATCTTTTATTGGTCGTCCAACGTTTAGGAATTAAAATTTGATAAGTGCGTTCCAACCTTTGAACTTTGTTCACTTTTATTTATGTTTAACGGACCGTCACAAATCATTAATACGGTATTTGAATGGAACAGATATGCAGCGAGCAATGTTAGGAAGGAATCTTTATAAATCATATTATCCAATTGCAGGATATTGTTTTTATGAATCAAAGCGGCAATGAAGCCTGCCTTTTAAGACTTTATATATTGGCGATAAAAATTCTATCCCGTCATAGACTAATGTCAGAACAACTGATCTAACTTTGGTACCTTATTAAATCATTTTATGGAATAAGTTTGTGTTGTGTGTCATCTCCGTGATATTAATTTAGAAGTTAAGGTTTCCTATGTTTTCTTTATACCCGTCTCGTGAATGTGCCGAGGTTGTATTACAAAACGGCGTCGTGTGGCAATAGCCGCTAGATACATTATCCGCGCCTCGCGCCTCACAGTCATTTGTTTTTATAATATAATAAATATTTTAATCGGATACACGCACGTTAACACGCAGTTAAGTTACGAGCGAACGTTTGCGACATAACAAAACGTACTTTTGTTTAACACTTGTTAAAATATTTTGAATCAACATTCCTGGACAGCACTAGAAACAATAACTGATTCTGCTTTTAGCTAATAATTTTGAAATTAAACCAATTCGATTTAATGCGTGACACCCAACCTATCAATCGACTACAGTGCGTACCGTAACATAAATGCAATTCCAATGCCTACGGGGTCAAACACCAACGCCGCGGTGCTCGAATTTCCATACAGCGTCCAGTCACGCGAGACACGCGTTAACGTTACGGGATCACCGGTTATCATACGATTGGCAACGGATATACGTTCTCATTTCTCATTGCACGCATTGGTCTAAAAAAATCAATGTCCCATTCGAGGAAAATTGATCGCAATTTATGCTCAGACAATGTGGTGAACGAACAACAAAATTACCAATATGTAATAACAATTTGTTTTCTATCAATGCCAATGCCTCTTAAGACGTATATTGGTACACTTTCTTATCTCTCTGGAAGCATTTGCGAAGAGTTCCTCGTTCCGGTTTGAATAGCACCGAGATCGTACCGTATCTAATCGGAGACAATTGTGACATTGTTATAAGTTCAAATATAAGTAGACAGAATTAGGTTTCAAAGATTATCACAGCTGTAGAGGTACCTGAGGTTTTAGAAATAGTTCGAAAGCTTTGCTAGAGAAAACTTGATATGGTATCGTCATGTTTTTACGCGAGTTGCGCGACGCATCTTGTTAATTAGACGAGCTGATTACCGCGATGTCGCGTAAGAGCGAAAGTGGCCGCGCAAAAAGTCGTCGCATTGTTCATAACGGCGCGGCGTCCCACGATCTCGAGATAGGGAAAAGCGCTCTCTGTGGGAAGCTGCGCCCGCGCAGCCGTCGCCCCCCGCCCGCCGCACGACGAAAGCGAAACCGCCACAATAGAGGCAGCCCGCAGGTGAATGAAACCGTTTCATAACCGACTTGGGATAAAAAGGTGGTTTTTAATTTGATTATGCGATGAGAATATATTGTTGCTTATTTGTTACATAAATATTATGAGGCCCACAATGAGGAGGTTGTATAATAAAATTAGGTATTATTGCGTATTTTAATTTCTTATTTTATTTCATTTATATCCCATTATTCCACGACGCGTACCTTCACATCAAGAGATCATTCTTTTGTTGAAAGTCCCCAAGTCTTGGTTTAAAAAATAACATTACATTATATGCGTATATTTTCACGAGGCACAACTGATTAATCACGGTTTGGAATCTTAAGATGATGGTGATATATTTAACATTTGAAATTGTTCTCGGTCTATTTCAACGGTAATATAAAGGTGTACATGTGTTGCAGAATGGCGTCCGCGAGTGCAACAGCAGCTCGGACGAGAACCGGTCGTCGGGGCACGCCTCGATGTCGGACAGCGGCGGCGCGGAAGCTCGGGAGGAGCCGCGCCGCGCCCGCCAGCCGCCGCACGGGCGCCCCAAGCACCGCCCTCACAACAAGGTGACAAACACAACACGATTACCATTTTTTTACACCACTAGCGTAAAAGTACCCACTTGCAAATATTAATTACTTACTGTCCAATCTGATCTTGAAACTAATTACTACTAACGTTGCAGTTACAGTCGCCGTGGCCGGGCGGGGGTGGACTGGAGGACATCAGGTCCGCCATCAAACAGCTGACGCTGCGATCTCGTGACAGTAGCAGCACGGCCACCAGCGGCGCCTCGAGTGGCGGCAACACCGGCCCGCCAGGTAATTTGCACCTGCCGTACCTGACCATATTATTCGCAACCCATTAGATAGTTATACTTAAATTCATGAATTGTTTTTTCCTTTATTGACATTTACTTTTGATATATTCTAGAAGGTGGTAGCGCGGCGGAGGCTCGGCGCCGGCGCGCACCGCTCGTGCGCCAGCCCTCCCTCGACACCGTCTGCACCAACGTCACCAGCGCAGACGAGTTCGTCTGGGTAGACTCCCACAACAGGTGACCGCTGATACCAAATGTTGGAGTACTGAGGAATGTTATCGAAGAAATTTACCTGAGAATTTATGTGTGGTGTTGCAGACTGGTGGAGCTGCGCTGCGTGCCGTGGACGGCGGGCGAAGTGGCGCGCGCGCTGCAGGCCGGCCGCTGCCGCGAGCTGGCCGCCGGCATGGCGCCCGACACCCCGCCGCGCCTCGCCTACCTGCTGCAGAGGTACCGGCCGCACTGCGCATCTAGTACATGGACTAGCGGAAAGTTTATTTGTATCGAATGTAATGTTGTTTTGTTTAGGGCGCTGGTGCGTGTGGCGCGCGAGGCGCAGCGCCTGTCGCAGAATTTCGGCTTCTGCTCGAAGCACGAGGTGGCCGGCGCCTTCCGAATCGTGCTCAGCACGGCGCTCGCCGACTCTTGCATCAAGGTAATATTTTTATTTACCTTTCGTTATAGCTGAAACTTATAAGAATCAACCTCATGTTACTTCTAATCAGTTTGTGGTCAATTTATTACATTATGGTCGGTGAATATGTTGCATTTGTCATGGTGCAGGGTTGCCAGCGCGCGGCCACGATGTACGCGACGTCGGGCAGCGCGGCGCGGCGGCTGGGCTCGGCGGCGCGCGCGCGCACCTCGCTGGCGCCCGGCCGCTTCCAGCGCTGGATGCTGGACGTGCGCGTCGCGCCCTTCGTGCACGAGTGAGCACATCACTTGCATGCATAAATTACGCACTTTATCAGGAGATGATCGAAAATTACTTAGTGTGCAGTCTTTTGCTGGGTTCTACTTAAAGTCGTGTTACATGGTCAGATACGCGGCGATCTACCTGTGCGCCGGCATGGAGACGCTGCTGGAGGAGATCGCGCTGCTGGCGGCGGCGGACGGCGGCGGGCCGCTGTCGCCCGCCGCGCTCGACCACGCCGTGGCGCACTGCGCGGACCTGTGGGGCCTGCTGCAGCCCTACAGCCACCTCAACGCCGGCCGCGTCGCCTCGGGTCAGTGCCTTGTATACTGCACCACTAGTATGTGGTACATATTAAGATACTCAATACGTCTTCGTCTATGCCGGGTGTAGCTACTTACAAATAATTCGTACCAACAGGCGCTCTTTCTCTGTCTCGCTGGGAGTCAATGAGCTCGGTGGGCTCGGGGTCGTCATCCGGCGCGCCGCGGCCCGAGCACCGCCAGCTCGGTCTCAGCCACGATTCCGGCATTACGACTAACGGCTCAGGTCAGTACTGCACCACCTAATCTTTTTATACGAGGAAATGGTAAGTGTTTTTGGGTTATTAGTATTGCTACAACAGAGAAATAATAGTTACTCCTCGTATATGTCAGTAAGAAGGTAGTGGTGCAGGACCATTTGACAACAGATATTGGTTCATGGACTCTGTTAATATTTACTAAGTTAGACCATTGCTCTGCGCAGGCGGGTCAGGCACGTCGGCGGCGTCGGGCGGCAGCTCGGGCGCGTCGGGCGCGTCCGGCGCCTCGGTGCTGCTGACGACGTGCGCGGGCTCGGCGGCCGAGCTGCGCGCCGTGCTGCGCCGCGTGCAGCCCGCGCTGCCGCCGCTCTCGCCCGCCGCCGAGCGCGCGCTCTACTACTACATGCGATGCTCACAGGTAGAGTTAACGTGCAACATTATGGCCATCCGAGTAACATTTGTAATCGTACACATCACGCCAAATTCACCGCTACATCGATCGGATCGTTCAACCTGATATATTGTATTGTAGCTGGAGCACTCTAGCGGTCCCGGAGGCGCGTCCGGGGTGTCGGGCGTGTCCGGCGTGTCGGGGGCGGCGGGCGGCTGCGCGGCGTGGGGCGCGGCGCTGTGGGGCGAGCGCGGCGCGGGCGCGCTGCCGCCGCTGGGCGAGTGGGTGCGGGCTGCGCGCGCGCACGCCGGCCTGCGCGCGCCGCCCGCCACGCCAGACGCCGACGACGTGCGGCAGGCCGCGCGCCTGCTGCTGCCCCACGCCGACTGCCCTCCCAGACCCGTTGGGTTAGTGACACATCAAAAAACTTTTAAATGGTTGACTTAGTAATCCTAATTGACCACGATGGGTGTCATTTCCACATCCCAAATAGAGAACGTTAACAATTTATTTGTAGGGCCGAGGAGGAGGTGGAGCCTATGTGGGCCCGGTGCTCGCGCAGCACGGAGGAGCTGGGCCGACTGGCGCTGTCGCTGGCGCACCGCGCGCTGCTGGCGGGCCGGCCCGACCTGGTGGGCGGAGCGCGCGCGCTGCTGCCCGCGCACGGCTTGGACGCGCCCGACGCCGCCGGGCTCACAGTGCTCATGAAGGCCGCGCTGACAGGCGACGAACATGTTGTAGCGGTAAGTTTTACAAATTACAGCCGCTATTTACACGTTAATTTTTCACATTTATACGTAGTCATATCTACTTTACTATATTATTACTCTACTTTATTATAATTTTAATACATAGATGCTACTGGAAGCGGGCGCGGACCCCAACGTGGAAACCGTAGGTGCGGCGGCGCAGCACTCCGCGCTTCTATCCCCGCGCTCCCCCGCGCACGCCCCGCACGCCGTGTCCCCCGCACACGCCGCGCCCGCGGGCCTGCCGGAGCGCTCCTCCTGGACCCCGCCCACCGCGGGTGAGTTACATCAACACGGAACTTCAACTAAATATTCGCAACACCTTCTCAAAGGAAATAGGTATTATGATTGCTTTAACAAAATTTATATGAGACAAATATGTATGACAGGGTGGACGGCGCTGGTGTACGCGTGCGGGCGCGCGGGGCCGGGCGCGCTGGAGGTGGCGCGGCGCCTGCTGGCGGCCGGCGCGCGCGTCGACGGCGCGCCCGCCCGCGGGGACGACGTCTGCACGCTCACGCCGCTGCAGGTGGGTGCCGCCGCGACATACAGGGGCTCAATGCAAAATGTCCGAATTAATGGGGATTATATGGATTAATAATTGTGTGGTGCAGGTGGCGTGCGGTGTGGGAAACCTGGAGCTGGTGCAGCTGCTGTTAGCGCACGGCGCGGACCCCTTCCTGTCCACGCAGCGCACCGACGCCCTGTGCTACTCCGCCGCCGCGCAGTACGGCTGCTACAGGTACATCCAGGACGAATTATACTGTAAATAGGCGACTCGCTCCTCGCCACTTTTGTATTTAAAATGGATAAGTTGTGAGTAAGTGATGGTGTGTGCAGCGCGGTGGCGGTGTGCTGCTCGCACGGGCGGCGCGCGTGCCTGCTGGCGGCGGTGCGCGGGGGGCGCGGCGCGGGCGCGGGCGCGGTGCTGTCGCTGGAGGAGGTGCTGGCGGAGGGCTCGCCGCCGCCCGCGGGCCGCGCGCCGCCCTTCACCAAGCAGCAGCAGCGCGCGCTGCAGGACGCCATGTACTACGCCGCCGAGAGCGACCACCTCGGTGAGCCGCACGCCACTAGACGTTGCATTCATACATATATTCAATTTTATTTTGCGCC
This sequence comes from Papilio protenor, assembly GCA_029286645.1. Classification (NCBI taxonomy): domain Eukaryota; kingdom Metazoa; phylum Arthropoda; class Insecta; order Lepidoptera; family Papilionidae; genus Papilio; species Papilio protenor. The sequence goes on from JAGSMZ010000008.1 coordinate 5,150,522, forward strand.
ATGTTAGTAGATTTAAAAAAAATATTCCCCTCAAGCAAATAGTTCTGCAGTAGTCTGCAATTATTGAATTGTTATATCTCAATTTGATATATTTAACTACTTGGCGTATGAAGTTAATCGATAATCTGCGTGTGCAGACATAACGCTGGAGCTGCGCGCGCTGGGCGTGCCGTGGTCGCTGCACGCGTGGACGCTGTCGCTGGCGGCGGCCGCCGACGCCGCACTCGACCACGTCATCGACCAGCTGCTGCAGGACTTCCTGCAGGTACATCTGCGACCGCTTCGAATATACTTTTTAAAGACATATCGTGCAGACGTTTAATTGTATTGAATTTATCACCAGGTGTGTCCGTCAGACGACAGTCACTACAGCAACCAGTTCATCTACGAGTGCCTCCCGCTGCTGTTTAATATCCTCCGGTACAGCAAAGTAAGTTTAAATTATTCTCACAGCGCAATTCGTTAATGTAATGTAACTTGAGGTATTTTCTGATCGTGCTGGCAGTTGCAGTAGCAACAGTAGACACTGCAGCGTGTGTTGTGTGGTGTGCAGAAGGAGGGCACGGTGCTGCTGCTGGCGGACATCCTGTGCGCGTGCTACGGCTGGGAGGCGGTGCCGCGCGTGCAGGAGCCGCCGCCCGCCGCGCCCGCGCCCGCGCGCGTCGACCCCTCCTACGTCAACAACCCCTCGCTCGCAGACGTCACCTTCCGGTGAGTCTAGTGAGCTCTGTCTCGTATGCACAACACCAGTGTTTTATGCCATGCAAAAGCTACTCGCTAGAGTATTGAACTGCACACTAGGTAATGTTCTTGGTTATTGCTGCAACAGTATCCGGGAGTATTATCACCGTGTTGGTAGTTATGACACACATAACTCGATATAGTCGTACAGTTTCATTTCCAGTTAGTGAAAAAGTGTAATCTTATATTGCATGTGTTAAACCATATTTGTGTAGGGTGGAGGGACGATTGTTCTATGGGCATAAGATCGTGCTTGTGTCGGAGTCCCCGCGGCTGCGCAGCATGCTGGCCCCCGCCCGCGCGGACCTGCCGCCCGCCGCGCCCCCGCTCGTGCAGATCAACGACATAAGATACCACATCTTCGAGGTAATTGTCATTCTTGGTACCTTGAGCCGGACACAAGTAAACCGTTGGGTCAATAGCATATAGCATCGCGTTTTGTTTTGCAGCAAGTGATGAAGTACTTATACTGTGGTGGCTGCGCGGGGCTGCAGATCCCGGAGAGCGACGTGCTGGAGGTCCTCGCGGCCGCCTCCTTCTTCCAGCTGCTGCCGCTGCAGCGCCACTGCGAGGCGCGCGCCGCCGCCGCCCTCGACCTGCACAACCTCGTCTCCGTCTACATACACGCTAAGGTACAGCTCTCAGACTCTATCCACCCCTCCACCATGATGAAATCGGTACAGCTTTATGAGGTAACACCTAATTCGTTTTCCAGGTATATGGGGCTACGCAGCTGCTGGAGTACTGCCAAGGCTTCTTGCTGCAGAACATGGTAGCCCTGCTGACGTACGACGACTCAGTGAAGCGACTTTTGTTCGGCAAGCGGCTGCCGGGCCACAACGTGCTGGGCGCTCTGCTCATTACGCTACAGAAGAGAATAGAGTCCAGAAAGGGACAGTCAAAGAGTAGGTAGCAAAAGTAGGACTATCAAATATTAGGCAACAAACAGCAGTCAAAGAGTAAGAGAGTGAAGTCAATGAATTAGAAGTCAAAAAAGCTGGACAGAATATTTTCATTTGATATCTAAGGCTAGAACATTTTATGTGTTCAGTTATGAAATGTAGAAAAGAGAGAAATATTTAAGTGTAATTTAAAGTCAAACTCCAAAGTTAACATCTTTTTCATTTCTAACTTGTTCTTGTAGACTTCAATTACTTTTATCATTAGGTAACATGTATGTACGTTTGTGTATTGTATGTAGATGAATTGAAAAGTACTTATGTATTATATTATGTAACATTGATTTATATAATGTGTTTATATATTTTTCTTTTTTGTAACTAAAGATGATAAACTCATAGACCTATAAATGCAGAACTTGATATTGTTTACTTTATAATCATTACAATGAATATTACTAAAAGTGATATCGAACCTTTACGTATATTAAACTAATTGAATGATACGCACAAATGAAATAAATTATTACTCTCTGTAGGATTTACTCATTTAAATTTGTTGGGATGTCGGTACCTATTGTATGTAAAAATACTCAGTGATTGGACTATGTACAAATCTAACATCTTTAAAAATTAAGGCTAATATTAATTATATTGTATCGTGTAAATCATGTTATGTTAAGAAATTACAATATCAAGACTTAAAAGTTTGTACGAATATTTTGTTATTTTTAATTATCTGTCAATCGTAAAGACTATTAACTATGTAATTAAAATATAATTATTGTTGAAACAAAACATGTTTTATTTCACTAGCTGTCGCCCGAGACTTCGTCCACGCGAATTGAAAAAAAAATTTGAACTAATAGCCTTTCGTCTCTTCCAAACTATGTATGTATGTTCTACATCTGTGACATATTTTACCTGTACTGAAGATACGCACTAACAAACAGATATCCATCTAAACTTTCGCATTTATAATATACGAGCTGTTGCCCGCGACTTCGTCCGCGTGGTTTTAGAAAACCTACGTATCCCTCGGGAACCGGACATTTCTCGGGGATGAACCTTATCCCATGTGTACTCCAGACTTTGTTTTATATCTGTGCCAAATTTCAATAAGATATGTTGAACCGTTGCAGAATGATCAAGTAAACATTAAAAAACTAAATTAATGAATCCCACGGGAACCGTAACTATTCCTGAGATAAAGAGTAGCTTATGTGTTCTTCCAGACTATGCTCTAAACCTGTGCCAAATTTCATGGAGATCCGTTCAGCCGTTTAGGCTACAAACGCTAACAAACATCCATCCATCCATCCATACATCCATCTAAACTTTCGCATTTATAATATTAGTAAGAAGTAAGAAGTAAGAAATAAGAAGTAAAAAGTAAATTAGTAGTTAAAAACTTTTTTCTTAAAAAAAAAAGAAGTTCTTGTCATATCGTAGTTTTCTGATGACGAAAGAATTTTTATGAAATCAGAGCCATTAAATGCGAACAATCAAACAAATATTTCATCTTTAAATAATTAGTTAGTTATTGTTTATCTTTTCGTATGATAAATGTTGCGTAATGATTATCTCCAAGTGCTGCCGAGATTGTAACAGCCAGGATAAAAAAAATATTATAAGTTAGGTACTTATGATAAAATCAAGCAAGTCATCAAGACTCGGTATTAATATGTTTATTGCTCGTAATGCGCGGTTTACTAATTTGAATAAATACATGTTATTATAACTTGCAGTTTTAAAATAAAATCGACACCATGACTTTGCATTTTTTCTTTATTGTATTAACTAGTGCATAGCCCAGACCCCGCCTGTTAAATGTTATTGTCTATGAATAGCACAGCACAGATAATACAATACTTTTATAGTAAGCTTATATAATAAGCTTATACACTTGAAGGTCCACACTGACGCCAGCAACTTGGATCAAGAACTTTTGCTGTACTCACAATGAACGATGATTAAATTTGTTTGATACTTATGTGATGAAAGTGCACTATGTAAGGGCAAATTTAATGTGTAACTCTCTGGAGTTATTTTTAGTTTGAAATTATTTTTATAACATTATGCGTAACAAGTAACGTATAGTGTTCTGTTAAATAAAGACTGGTAATGGTCAAACGGAACAAGACGTTTGTAAATTAAATAAAACAAAATTAAGCATTTCTTAAAAGATAAACGTTTAAAATACATATAGATATTTAAAACTGTTATCTATCAATGAGATATTTATTTAATAATCAGGATTAACACTCATAATATTTTTGTTCATTCATAATCACTATGATAATTAAAGTTGTTGTGCTTGTTAAACATGATAAGCATTATTGATGTATGTATATATGTCTGCGAGCGCGGAGTCTCAGACATTCGGTGATCTCGAGCAGTGACGTGTACAACATGGCGTATCTCATAGCAATTGTTACGGTGCTGATCGCCCTATTACATTACTACTTTACCAGGACTTTCAATTATTGGAAGAAGAGAAATGTCGCTGGACCCAAACCAGTACCATTATTTGGCAACATAAAAGACTCCGTCCTTCGACGAAAGCCTCAAGTGATGGTCTACAAAAGTATTTACGATGCATATCCCAACGAAAAGGTTGTCGGAATTTACAGAATGACAACGCCATCAGTGTTGCTACGCGACTTGGATATAATAAAGAGTGTACTCATCAAAGACTTCGAATCCTTTGCCGACAGAGGAGTAGAATTCAGTATCGACGGTCTCGGAGCCAACATCTTTCACGCCGACGGCGACAGATGGAGGTCGTTAAGGAACCGATTCACTCCGCTCTTCACCTCCGGGAAGCTCAAGAACATGTTACCTCTGATGTCACGAGCCGGCGAGGGGCTTGTTAAATACATCGATGATGTAAGTCGAACACAACCTGAACAGTCTATTCACAACCTAGTACAGAGATTCACAATAACGAACATCGCAGCCTGCGCGTTCGGTCTCAACTTAAATGAAGAAATGTTGAAAACATTTGAAGAGATGGACAAACATATATTCACCGTAAATTACAGCACCGAGCTCGATATGATGTACCCGGGAATATTGAAAAAGCTTAACGGTTCCCTCTTTCCAAAGGTTGTTAGTACATTTTTCGATAAGCTCACTAAAAACGTACTTCAAATGAGAGGCGGAACTCCCTCAAGCCAAAGGGATATGATCGACTTAATTTTGGAATTAAGGGAAAAGAAAACATTAGAGACAGTGAGAAAATTCGACACCGACGATGTTAAAACTCTCGAGCTGACCGACGGGGTGATCGCCGCGCAGATATTTATCTTCTATATGGCTGGATACGAGACCAGCGCTACCACAATGACCTACTTGTTTTATGAACTAGCGAAGAATCCTGATGTGCAAGACAAACTCGTTGCTGAAATAGATGAAGTTCTTTCTCGTCATAACGGCAATATAACCTATGAGTGCTTGAAAGAGATGACATACTTGAGTAAGGTATTTGATGAGACATTAAGAAAATACCCGGTCGCAGACTTCACGCAGCGCAACGCTAAAACTGACTACGTGTTTCCCGGCACCGATATCACTATCAAGAAAGGGCAAACGATTATTGTATCCACATGGGGAATTCAGAACGACCCTAAATATTATCCTAATCCAGAGAAGTTTGATCCTGAACGTTTCGATCCAGAAAATATAAAAAATAGGCACCCCTGCGCTTATTTACCATTTAGTGCTGGTCCCAGGAACTGTTTAGGTATGTACATTTACTAGTAACTTCCCCTTTTATCTCTATAACTGTTTATTGAATTGTCTCTATGAAAATAGAATTTTTATAAATTGTGGTTGAGCACTTCTATTCACAAAAGGTGGCAAACGAGCAAGCGGCCACTTAAATTAGTCAAAAGTGCGCAGTAACCGCCTCTTAGAGGAAGAGGAAATTTCTCTTATTAATTTTAATTAATTATTAATTTTACATTTTGTATTGTTATTATTCTATGTCTTACTATCATAGGAATTAGATAGAACCGTTTGTTTTACTTAATGACACTTAAAAATTGCAGGAATGCGGTTCGCTAAATGGCAGTCTGAAGTCTGCATCGTGAAGGTTTTATCGAAATACCGAGTGGAGCCGTCGAAGAAGACCCCTGAAAAATTCAATTTCGATCCCATGCGTCTGTTTGCCCTTCCTAAGGGTGGTATTTATGTTAATATGGTTCCCAGATAAGCTTAATGTATTATGTACGGTAAAATATTATAGTTTTGTTAAAATAAATAAATTCTATTTAATACATTCGAATTAAGTTCAAACAACTATTTATTTTTATTTTTACAACCTGACAACTTAATCCAGGATAGCCTTGTACAGAATTATGACCTCTTGTTGTGTATTTGTTACCGGAAATGTATGGATAACTAGGAATTGTACACAATACAAATTGTACAAAAATAAGTTTCAAAGATTCAGACACACGTATCCTGGTACATGTATACATTTCCTAGGAATTGAAAAAATAATACCTTAGGCAATGTATAAAAAACACATTATGTGTTCCGCAATGAATGTCCACGTTTATTGTTTCACATAGTCATTTATAATCTTTGCATGCAAACATCTATTTTTTATCGTTATATTACTTTACTGACTGATAATCTGGAGTACAGCAAGTTGATTAAAAACACAGAAAAAAAAGTAAGATTAAAAATTCAAATCCGACTAAAAGTGCGATGGATACAAAACAGCGCCATCTGTTGGTTGCTGTTTAAAACAGGGATTTTAAAAACTTTATATTACCGAAATAACAAACACGATACACTAATAACATCGTTTTATGTATAGTCAAATAAATATATCTAGCCCGATCATATATTTTCTGACCTAAAACTTACATGGCCTCTTATAGGCCCCATCTCATTACATAGAGATAGAAAATAACACTGATAGAGGTCGCTAGTGAGCTATCAAACATAATTCACGAGTACAAAAAGCAACACCAAAGCGACAGTGGCGACACTACATTAAAATAATTGGTTATGGTATAGAGCATGTATAGAGTAGAGACACGTTTACATACTCTTTGATGTAGGAATAGGTCTGATTGAAAATGTCAAAGATAATGTGTCAGTGTCAGATCAGATGTGGTTGATGGTTGTGCGAATTTTCGTTTTGGTAATTTGGCAAATATAGTGATTCAAATAATTTGTTTCATGAGTACATAAGTTTTCGTTAAATGTCGTGACAGTGCAATAAAATGCAGTTCTATAAGGAAAGGATTTTAAACGCTGCACAGTTAAAAAGATTAAGTGAACATAAATATTCGTGTACCAGTGCTAGTATATTGGACGCATGGCTTCAACCTTGGTGGTGCTGGCTGGTGTCTAAAACGCCGTTATGGCTCGCTCCGAATCTCATTACAATTTTAGGTCTAATTATAAATGTAGTGACAACATTAATTTTAGTTTGGTAAGTATCTTTATGCCTTGCAATTAAATAATTTATGTCATGGGAGAACAAGCGGAACGACTTTCGTTTTTGCTTCGCAAGAGCCCGTTACTTTCTTTTAGCCTACATTGGAAAACTAGTTTTAATTAGGGACGATATTGGTATGTTTATGTCGTCATTAAACATCGTGTATAGATTGTCATTGTCACATCGAAATCCGCAAGTTCTATTGGTCGTATCCCAGGCCGCGCCACTCCGATAAGATACTTGTAGTAAAATTATCAGTTATTATGATCACTCCACATCATACCTGTTAATGGCATTCAATTATCAGAGATTTTAACAATAATTATGTTAAACAATAATTATGTTAGTTTTTTAATATACCTTTAATTTCTTATCTACTTCAATAATGTATTTTAGGCTTTGGTTATATTTTAGTAATACTGACAGTGGGCAGAACTGAATAAAATATTTTATGTTGTGTTATTTGTGGGCTTTCATTGAAAAACCATTGCTTGAGTGGCTTAGGTACCTCGGCATGAGACATATACAATTGTCCGATGAATGATCAAAAACTGTGGAAAAATCTGTTATTAATTAGTGTTCCTGTGACCATACTTAAGGTTAAATTTCGTTGTAACAAAAAAAATGTGAAACAAACATTCAAGTGAATGTCAGAATATTGTAAACAAAGAAAAGTGACATTCCATATAAGACACATATATACCAATATTATAAAGTGGAGATATTTTTATTTGTATGATTGAACTTAAAAACTATTCCAACAATTCTAAATATTCTTTTACCATTAGTATGCTAGATTATCACTGAGTAATATAAGCTATATTAATTACTTTTTCTAACTCCTCATGGACAAAAAATTAAACAAGCCTGCATTACTCCAGCAGATGCCAACTAATATCCATTAAACATTCCATTACAATCAATCAATTTACAAGATTTCTTGAAACAAACACAAGGAGTAAATTTAATTGAAAACTGGATTTCAAGTAACATGTTTAAAAAGTAAAATGTGATGACTAACTGATAGATGAAAACTTTATGTACATGCATAAAGTGAAATAATGACAAGGAGATGAGATTTCATTGTGTTTATCAGGTACAGTCCGGACGCCCGTCAGGATGTGCCGCGGTGGGCGTGCGCAGCGTGTGCTCTGGGAGTGTTTGTGTACCAGAGTCTGGATGCTATCGACGGCAAGCAGGCGCGCCGCACCGGCAGCCAGTCACCACTAGGGGAACTCTTCGACCATGGCTGTGATAGTATTTCAACAGTATTCATAGCGCTTGGTGCTTGCATCGCTGTTAAACTCGGCGAGTATCCGACATGGATGTTCTTCCAGGTTAGTAATGTATTATTGTCAGCCATCTGTTTAAATTTTGGCTGGATTTAAATTTATTTGTACAAGTTTAAAGACATTGTAAGTATTATGTTGAACATAAAATATTTGAACAAATGATGGTAGTGAACTCAAAGAGGAAGCTACTAGCTGATACATAATTTATTTAAATATTATATAGTTTGTATGTTGAGTATGTGATGTAGATTTTCATGAAATTAATTTATAATTTTTAGCTACAGTTTAAGTATCTGCCTAGAAAATTTAAAATAGCAAACCACCTACATAGTTCCTTTACTGACCTATGCTTGTGAGCCGCGCTTCCAAGTGACGCAAGCATTATTAATGATTGCGTTGGCTTATGAAGTGGCAAATAAAGTTTAAACTCCATCTAGAGCGCTAAACTGGATTAGTTTCGCATTGCTAACTAGATTGCACCGACCGTTACAGTTTCCTCAACTAAATTCCAACTAAATTCACTCAACGCAATCGCTTGTTGCGTCGGGTCGCGTCGCAAATGTCGGTGAATGAACTCTGGTGTGAATCAGCTCAGGATAGGATGTTTATGTCATTGATCTATTTAAATGTTAGCTAATTTAAATAAATTGCATGTATATTGTTGCCAATATATTACGAATTGCTAATTACATTCCGGTTAAAATAGCTCTTGCGTTTATAACTCCATATTACACGCATAATCCATTTTACACGCGTATTCTCTTGACAATTTTCATCGCGTAATATAGGTATAAGGAGTGGTGTGTAGATCATTTTTATTTTTACATGGATAAACAGTTAATGAGTAAAAAATGTAATTTTTATAAAATACGATAACATTATAACATTTCACTATAAAACTGTTATGTAATCACAGAATAAAATTAAATCTTTTAGCACATTTAAACTACTTATAACAACTGAAAGACTGAGGACTTCCGCGTGACGATTGATTACGCAATACTATCGTATGTGATAACTATACTATCGTAAATAGCGAATAAATACATTCAGAATGAGTTAGCATTACAATGCGGTGTAACAATAAACATCACGGTTACATCCGCACGTTTCTATCTGTTCAGTCTCAGAGAGATTTTATAGAACTTATTTAAATCTAGCGACAGTCAAACACTCCTTCCTCCAAAGTTTGGGAAGCTTTGGATAAATTTTAGCAAGTAATTCCTGGCATGGTTTCTCATTTCCGAACTTATCATTGACAAACCTCCGGAAATATATCGCGATATAAAAAAATTCCGTTTAAATGTAGCGTTTAAATATACATGTTTTAACTAAATATGTAAATTACTTTTGCAAACTGATTATTTATCAATTTAATGTTATTCGACTTCTGTTTCCTGTGATGAAAGGAAATCGAGAATGTTTTAATACGCCGGTAATGTTTCCTGTATTAATTGTTGTCTAATTGTTTGATTCGGAATTTCATCATTATTGCGACACTGTAGTTAAAGAATTCTCTTTTAATTGATATTGTTTAAGAATATATTTCTTAGCTGGAAGCAGCCGAACTTATATGTTGATGTCATAATTATATTTCTATATTGCGGGATGTTTGATTATTTAATTTGCGGTATAACGCTAAAACTAGCCTCGTCCCCCTTCTTCATATCCCCACCAAAGTCTTGTCCTTGAAAAATTGAATATTAGTGTAAAAGTAGGTATTTGTGGCTGTTAGATTGACTACTTGTTATTTTGCTGATTTTTTAATTAATTAAAGGTTATGTTAAAGTCTAGTTAGTTCGTTCCAATGTAAAGTATGTAATAGGAGATATAGTGGTACTGTTGTCGACCGCAGCACCAAGTTTGGAGGTCAATGTTACGGCCACGACCCCACGGCCTAGGTCGCGTCGCTTCGGCGGCTGCAAACCGACGTCTTGACCACATTTAATATATCTGACGCTTTGGATGAATGCCCAAATCTACAATCTCTGCGTTTTCTCGAGACCTGAATATCTTGTGTTTATATTGAATTTAATTTTGGCTCATAATCTTTATTTTTATGGAATCTCAGGCGTCTAGATTGACCCTGTTTTTCCCCTAAACTTTTCTCATTTTACTGCATTGCTGGTAAAATGCAAACTGTCTCTCTACCAGATTAATTGAGCTATGCCTGTGAGATGCCGGTGCTATGTTTACCGTTAGAGCGAGCGGTGTAAAAATATAAGTTGCTAACTCTGACATTTACTAAAGTCTACATGCAAAAGTTAAACAAGTCTAACAAATCAAGCTACTAGGAAAATAAAAGACGGCACTTAAAAATAATAATATATTTTGTATAAACGGGATGTCCGATCCAAACCAGTTTTTTTCATAAGATGTCGTCGACCCGTTGCATTGACATGACATACGAGGTGCGACGACAGCCACAGCCAAGGCGAGGTGAATGTCGCGGCCGACATGAACCTCTGTTACGCAACACTCGGAATATGGAAACAATGCATTGTTTTGATAACGAGATGATGCTTGTGACAGACGCCGTAACGGTGTGTTTTCACTGCTTAAATACCTGTAAAAATGTCTCAATTTTTTAATTACAATAGTGATGACGATATGTTATCGTGTTGCAGCAGTGAAAGTCCACCTTAAGTATAAAAAACTGAGTGTAACCATGCACTTGTTTATTTATGCCCCATCCGTTTAAATATAGGTGCGGTGCTTTTCACTTTAATAAAGGCGGATAATATCGCAATGAATACATATTGCATATTCATTTAAAGTTTGCAAATAATTAATGTGCGTTTCGCTTTATACTAATTACGACGATTAAAACTGTTGCTAAAATATTCAATTATTTTTAATGCATTCCATATTACTTACCTAAGTAGATTTTAACAAAAAAAAACACGTCTTTTAAGCGATAGGTATGGCTTTTTGAAATGAAAGGTTATGAAAATAAACTTCTGATCGATTTTAAGAATAATTTGTTAGGTTCGGCCTTTATTGTATAATCTTATTTAGGGAATATTTGTAGCATGTATGGCGATGAGTGTATAGTAACAATAGCCGGCAGTTGGCAACTGCGCCGCGCCATCGCACGAGAGCTTGCCAAGTCGCCGACAGTAGACTGCTCCCTATGTGAGCAACGTCCGAAGCCAATATTAACCTTAAATAGATATTATAAATTACGTAGATTACTGTTCCAAAAACCCTGCTAATAATTACATTTGTTCTTATTATGATTAAGCTGGGAACGCGATAGTTTTCCTGCCGAACATTATTTTCTAGTTTTGGTTTAGATCACTTTAAAAGATAGATAGATAAGTTTAAAAAATATAAGACTATCTGAAAACGAATACAATCTAACAAAGATTTGTTACTTTCTAAAGAATTTCACTTTCTTTTGAGATGACTTTTACTTTTTAGGCAACATTAGTAACTATCATATTTTCTCCGTCCTACTTTGATGGATTGTGTTTTTTGAAGTAATCGTTTCGACAAAGGCGAATTGATATAGTTTTATTAAATTATACTAACTATTGTAAAATGAAGTTTCCAAATAATGCTTGATAGATTATTAAGAGACTTGGAGAATTATTAATAGCTGTTTTATTTGTGTTTTGTTTTTTTTACTAAAACCAGGCTCAGGGAGACAGGCTGTTATGCCTTACATATTTATATTTTCGAGTTGTTTTATTCGTTTTGCAGTGTTTCTGTGCAATGACTCTGTTCTACTGCGCGCACTGGCAGGCGTATGTGACGGGCACGCTGAAGATGGGGCGCGTCGACGTCACAGAAGCGCAGTATGCCATCATGGCCATACAGCTCATCTCCGCCACCCTCGGCCCTGACTTCTGGGCCACCAAGGTAATGTGCTCCATCCGCATCTTGTTCTCTCACATGGTCGGATGGTGGGGTCCCTTTGCCACATCCAAAGTCATGTTTTGATTTATTTTTTATCCGTTTAGGAGTTTTCATGTTAATTTGAAACCATCATCCGATCATCGAATTGTTCACATGTACTACATTATAAGAGAAAGGCATTTATTTTTAAAAATTCCCACATGACGCTACCGTAATTAAGTTGAGGTGACACTATGTTAGTGTAATTTTTAAATGTACATTTTTAAGGTTAAATGTTTAGATTAGATAAATAACATATGATAAAAACATGTAGCACTATATCAATTGTTAATTGTTAATTTTTCATATAACTGTGGATATTTAATGGATTGCTCTTGGATTCTAATAACAATATTAATCCAATGACGTACCATTTCCAACTAACCTGGGAAACTATGTACTCGCACCAACTATACTAATTGTATTCATACATGGGCGAGCACGACTCTTGTAACTGTAACATTTTAAATTATATTTATAGCGTAGAGTATTAGCAAATACTACGTGAACTAGCGGGAATTAATTACTACCTCTATTAATATTGCGTTAGCTGAAATATTGTCAGCCGTACGATTGTCCGCAGTCAAAATATGGCAAAAAAGTTTCAATTCGCACTATGATGCACCCGCCGACTGAACGTTGAAGACGGCCAGTCAAGGAGTTGCTCAACGCTCCACCATAATTTATATGTAATTCTTCCTTAAGTATTTTTGTATAAACCCCCTTTGGTGGGGTGTTATGGGCCGTGGGTGACGTGTGCCGTGTGCGGCGTAGGTGGGCGGGCTGGAAATGCGGTACTCGCTGGCCGGCGTGGCTGTGATGGGCACGGCGCTCACCCTGGGCACCTTGGCCACGGCCATACTGGCCGGAGGCGTCGGCAAGAACGGCTCCACGGTTGCAGTGAGCGACAACATATTTCTATTGGGGGTTTGGGGGTTTACAATGCTATTGGTATACGTTATTTGTTGTACGCGTTAACGGTAGGTGTAGGGTGGGGGATTTTTGGCATTTTATCAAAATTTTTGGGTTATGTTTGTCTCATTTGTTAACTATGATCAGGGTTAGTGATCAAAATGTATCGGTTGAAAGCATCGTGGTTAAATATTTTCAAAATTTCGATCATCGGACATGAAATTGTATCACTTTGTAATGAAACTTTACCCCCATACCCCCATCATTACTAAAACTTTTATATTTAAATAGATTTATCGAGCGTATTAATTGTTAATTAGGTCGTGCGTACTGGAGGTGTAACTTAGTGTTAATTTTAGTTTTCATTCGGTTGTTATGAGGTATTTTGGTTTCGCTTATTAATCATCATGTGGGTTTTTTTAATAGCATGTCTAGTCCGGTCCTAATTTATGGCTTTTGGGTTATGCTCATCGTTATTTATTTATTTTTACTCCATTTTAATATAATAGAGACATCGTTTATCTTTATTATTTCGCGATAATTTTGTTTTTTCAATTTAAAGTATACAATATATGTTTTGTGATGCGACGTCGATGTCCCTATTATATTATGTTCTAACTTTGAGCATGGTCTAAAGTATTTTTAATTAATTAAGTCGTTAGTTTTTCATATTATCGATGTCATTGTGTGGTTGTGTACCATCTCACGTGCGTCTTCACTCATCCGGTTTCGTTCATTCACTCGCTCATCTCACATTTATTGCTAGAATAACGTTTTTACGTATGTATAATATATTTAGGGGCAAGTTTAAGAGTAACTGATGTAATTCGTATTAAAAATTATTATGAATATGAAGTATTTGTATAAATTTTCTTCTGAATTGTAAAATGTATAGTATAGAGTTATTCGTGAATGTAGAGAAATTAGGCTCATTACGCTTCAAGTGTAGTTGTCTAGTACTTACCGCGTCCTTGTTGGTGCTAATTAATAAGCAAGAAGTGTAATATTTTTTACAGACATCGATACATTTCTAAAACTTCATTTATATTCACACATCAAACATTCAAAAAATTCTACATTCGATGTCATTTCCTGGAACTAGAAACAGAAAATAAGTCAATCTGATAACGCATATAAACGATGCGAGTGGTGATTGGTCGAAGACATAGTTAATGTGTGAGGGCAGCTAACAGGCGCGGAGTGGCCGATGTCGCTGGTGGCGTGCGTGCTGTCGGACGCCGCGCAGCTGCTGCTGCTGGTCAACTTCGCCACCACATTCCGCGTTAGGGGGTGCGGCAAGAACGGCTCCACCGTCGCTGTAAGACATCTCTCACCCCACGAACACTGCAACAATCACAGAGTATTTACCAAATTGAACAACCTGTTAACCCGTTCTTGATCGATTCGTTCTGTAAATACTCTGTGTGTTTGCGGAGTGTGCACTGGGACAGCAGCCGGTACTTCAGGCTTCATTTTCGACTCACGCTCACATTTCAAGGCGTCTGGTAACATTAGTATCTACATTGTTTAAATCACATATTCTTTCGCCTGTCGCAAATCACCTCTCGAGCCATAGGTTGCTTATAGGTTTAGTCTATAACGGATCTTTTTTTATTTTGGTAAAGTAATGGTGCTTCGTTCGAGGTTATGGTAGGTGGTTAACGATAACGAACCGATGAGTGAAGATAGCACACGTATCGGAGGCCGTCGCTTGAGGAGTTCCTCAGTATTAATGGCATGTTTTTTTATTTCTCTTTTTCTGTTGCTGCCGCCGGGCGCCGACATGACACCGTTACACTGACCGTCAACCAGCAGCTCCCGACCGTCGACCTCAGCATTAACTTGGTGTCCAACTACGCGGTCGTGTTACTGACCTTATCTCTCGTGTTCGGCTACGTTAAGGTCATAATGAGAGGCGGCGTGGGGAAGAACGGCTCCACAGTCGCAGTAAGAGCTTGCTTTATACGATGTGCACCGTGCCCATTGTCCGCGTGACGTGACGTGACGTGACGTCATTCGCACGCCGCGCTTGCTCCGGGAACATATACTATCGCTCAAATGAGGGAATGACAATGCAATGTATTATGTTAAATGTAATCTCGCATGTATTGTCGACGATTTATATGTTACTAAATCTATATAAAGCACGGCACTACTATAAAAATGTGCATCTCTTATGAATATTAATTTCTTGTATGAATGTGCTCTACAACAGTAGAGACTTAAGTGAAATCCTTTCAGCATGATGAAGTATAAAACAAGATGAATTTAAAAATATATTACAAGATACATTTAGATTTAAAATCAATGTAAGGATACCTGGTAAGAGTTTTGTATGATGAGGTCGCGTTCTCAGATCGCCAGCTAATTTGGTAGCCGTATGTTGCGTGTGGCCGCTGAATGCCGCTTTTTGTCTGTGCTATGTTCCTCATTGTCAGTTTCCATTAGCAAAGCATGTACAAAAACATATCCTTGTCTCAGTTCCTTTGAAGGGAATGATAGAGACGAATGTTTTTACAAATGTTTTAATAGTGGAAAGTGACATCGCGTACGTGATTACAAACTACGTATTGATATGTAAACATCTAGACAAAAGTTATTGGAAAATAATTCGGCATAATTTAAATGTTTATTTTAATTTGAAATCACGTGCGCATTTGTGTTTGTTGCATGTTTTTGATGTTTTTTGCATGTTTTATGTATTTTGATTAATTTTTCATTTTATTGCTAACATTGTCGCTTTGGTATGTTGCATTTGTTGCTATTTTTTAACTTAGAATAGTATTTAGTGTTTTTATGAATATTTAATTTCGATAATAACAAATGTCCTGATGATATTGTGTAAATCAAAAAAACACATTTAAAAGTCAATTGCTGAACTAAAACAGAATCACTCTCAAAAATTTCAAGACATCTTTGAGGTTTTAAAACATCTAATAAAGAAATATCGAAGAGTTATATACTTTGATAAAGATCGTAGGAAAATCTCACGGGCGCAATCTGAGTAAATGGCCACTAAGGGCGATCCTAAGCATAGATAATTCTTTACTATGAGGGTGTTTGGCCTAAAAACGACTCTGTGACTGTGTGGTAACTTCGTGTTTGTGGAGTCCGTGTTACAGCCAGTGGTGTCCCCAGGGCACCAGCATCCTGTCTCCGGTGATCCCCTTCTCGCTGGTGGTGGTGCCGGCCTTCATCATCTTCCAGAAGAGCGAGTCTCACGTGTATGAGAACCATCCTTCTCTCTACATACTGGCGTTTGGTATGGTCGCCGCTAAGGTCACTAATAGACTTGTGGTAAGAAATTTTTTTGTAATCATAGTAAATTATTGTGTTTCTAACGTTATTTCTTAATGTGTTCGCAATGTATTTGAACCATAAAAAAGTAAGAATACAAAGTCTACTTTTTCACTGCGATCGTGTTTATGGGCGGTTTCCCAACTACGTTTAACCATTCGTTAGTGTTTTTGGTTCGATAAATCTTGAAATTTGTTTCCGAATTACGCAACTTCAGATTAACTCCGTTGAAACAGGTCTATTTAACATTAATGAGTCGCTAGGTAATGAGGAAATAAGAAACTGCAGAAACCCAGCATAACATGGGTCAGTTTTATTATATCCCCCGTGTTAGAGGTCCCTAGATAAGAGAACTTTCAACTTGCATTGCAAAGTTCATTGCTCAGTCTTATCAGTGTTATAATTAAATTGTTGCAAATTGTTTATTTGACGTATAGATCGATATATCGTCGTTGAAGTTCTAATACCACGGATGTCAAAAGCAACTTTTTAGGACAGAGAAAAAACTGCATAATTTGTAAAAATACTATCTTAATACACTGTTTGTGTATACCGAATTATAGTTATATTTAATGTAGGATACGTGTTTCTGATAGAAAAGATGCATCTTCCGATTCTTTACCGATTGGCATCAAAATAGCCAAACAGTGTCTTATTTGGTGTTAGAACTTCGAGGATATGTTACATGGGAAGGTATGCGCCTGTCTCAGGTGGCGCATATGACGAAGAGCGAGATGGAGTACTACGACTGGTCGCTGCTGGGCCCCGCCATGCTCTTCCTCAACCAGTACTTCAACAACGCGCTGCCCGAGTACGCCGTGCTGTGGCTCTGCACGGTGATATACTGTTACTTCGTCTAGTATAAATTATTAATTCTAGAATACCACAGAAGTTAGATGTAATGTCATTTTGTAAATACGAAAGTTTGCTAGAGTTTGTACCCTAAACTGCTGAACTGATATCGATGAAATTTGGTATAATAGAACATGCATTTGTACCAAGATGATTTATTGTTTGGAAGCACGAGTAGGATACTCAATATTTTTAACTCCGCACGGATGGAGCCGCGTGAAAGCTAGTCAGCTATAAATAAATTAAATAAAAAAAACTATTTAATACACTGTTTGTGTATACCGAATTATAGTTATATTTAATGTAGGATACGTGTTTCTGATAGAAAAGATGCATCTTCCGATTCTTTACCGATTGGCATCAAAATAGCCAAACAGTGTCTTACTTGGTGTTAGAAAAAAAAAACAAAAAATGTTAAAATGTTAAAGTTTTTATTGCTCAAATTTCAGATCTGGGTGTGCGTGGATCTGATCCGGTACTGCGGCCAGATCTGCCTCGAGATCTGCGACCATCTGAAGATACATCTGTTCCGTATCCCGCAGCCGGGGGCCGGGGGCGGGGCTGGGGGCGGGGGCGGGGGCGCGGCCAACACGCTCGCGAGCGCGCACGCCGAGCGCAACGGTACGGGCGCGCGCCGCGCACAGGCCAAGCTCGCCAAGCGCGCCTCGCACTCTTAGGATACTCGCGAGCGGGCAGAGGGTTAAGCCTCATCCCCTGTGCAGCGGCGACTGACCGCACAGTGCAATACAGGCTTAGGTCCCGCACACCGCGAATTACATAGAAGAGGATAAATGTATTTTATCTTAGGTTAGTGTCGCTTTGTTTTGTAAATAAGTTAAGGTTCGTTAACACTTGTTTATACTTTGTTATGATCGATACAGAAATATAGGCTTTTAACTTGTTTTAATATTTAAATAGGTCGATTTTTGCTTACATTGGAACCAGTTTATTTGGGACACACAATGTTTGAAACGTTACTTTGTAAGTTTTCTGTTTATATTGATTTAGTTGTTGACCCTCTGCCCGCTCGAGCTGTCCGCGAACGTCCGACGTCGAGACGAGTTGCCGTACTTTGACAAATAAAAATTAACAGTTGTACTTATTCTATGCTACATAAGTATACATTAAGCTAACAATATTACAATGCGGAAGACGGTGTGTAGATGGCGCCACTTGTCAACAATATTTGACTCAAAATAAATAAGGTTTAATAAAATGTCTAGTATGTAAACCGTCTTCCCCATTTTAAACCTTATTGCTAAAATCTCAAGGTTAATTTTGGATATCTATCGCTTAGCTGTATTAACTACTTTCTTCGCACTTAGCATTTTTGTGATTGTCGTTCGTGATGTTTGTTAGGTGGTTTGTCGTAATCTAACCTACAGAATAAAGAATTTCCCTTAATTGTCAATCGATATGCGAATAAATACTGTTCGATAATGTTTTTATTTCGTTATATTTCGATTAATCGAAATAGAATTACAAAATCGATTCGTAATAAAAATGAGATTCTAATGCAATATAAAGACATAAAAACATCTATTTTGCGATTTAACTCAAATTATAAAGACAGTGAAGGAATATGGTTGTTTTTTAGATAAGCGAGCGTCTGCGTGTTACGGAGTTCGCGTGGAGTGACACGCAGTAAGTCATGTAGTGCATTTTCGACTCTAAAGTCTACTTTATAAAGTTGTTATTCGATTGATAATAGGCTACTTTGAAATCATAACCATGCGTGCAATTTGATAGATTTTCATGATTTTCTAGTGTTGTTAATTTAGTATTTTTCGTATATATTTCATTAAACATAAAGTTATGTGTCGAGAGTTTGAGATTTACGGATATGTTACTGTTCATAACTTGACCGAAAACACTGTGGGTAGATGAAAATTTTACTCTTATTACATGTTTAAGATTTATTTATATATAGAAAAAATATTTTCTTAGCTGATGTATTAAGAATGCGGTATAGTTGCCCTGAGTTTACAGAACTTTACAAATATTGTCCCAATTATATCAATATAATATAAAAGAATCTTAATTCTTTATAATCAAAAGATATTTAATTTCTAAAAAAAATCTCTTGTCTATAGCTTATAATGTGTTTTTTTTAGAATTTTGTCAAAGATGTTTCGACAATGTTCGTGTCTGTTGCGACGAGTGTTGGAAATGTAAATAATTCGAGCGACATTAATATACTATGGACTGTGTTTTTATGTCAAATATAAGCAAATGTACATTTTTATATATTGTTTTATTCCTACGTACCGATTACTTCATGGTAAAACAAAGTTCGATATTTAAAAAATAATAAAAATGTCTTGTCTATAGTTTGACAATGGAATAAATATAAAATATAATTAAATATAATTGTTGTAAAAATACTTGTTGCTATATTTATGACAAACTGTTAAAATATATTGAACTAAAAGAACACGTAACACTATATAACGGTGGGTTTGCACTGAAATTGTATATAAATGAATCGTTTATTTGTTTTTAATTGAATTATAAGGTCAGTGTAAACCCACTGTACTGTAACAGCCAGTGGTAGCAGACGCTAAGGTCAGTCCAGCTTCAATACGCTTTGCCTTTTGTATGTTTATTTTTCCATATTATATTTATTTGCGACGCTTCACTATATTTACTTTAGTTATATTGTATTTGCTTTTGATATTATTATAGCTTGACGTGTTAACATGGAATTAGTGTTATTTTCATTTAGTATACAAGGTGCAAATTTAGGTTACGTTTATTTTTCAGTTTGCAGCGACAGCGAGAAATCTGACTGCGAAGATTCTGCGCCTCTCCTCAACAATAACACTGTTACAACTTAACACGTTTTTACATTGTCTACACATCTGCGTTCTGTTACTTTAATAAAGAAAATACAACACAATTGAGTTTATTTTATTTACTGACCTATATTAAACCATGATTTTTAATGTACTGGCCTTGGGTTCGAATCCCGCCATGTACTAATGGGATTTTCGAGTCTCATATGTATATAATTTACCCAACGTTCTTACGGGGAAGGAAAACATTCAAAGATATGTGTGAAGTCAACCAACCCGCACTGGGCCAACGTGATTCATATATCATACCTATAATATGGTTTGTGATTGACAATAATTAAAACTGTTAACGAAAACATTTGAATGTTAACCTTGCATCAATAATATAGACCTGTTAAACACATAAAAAACACAAGAAAGTAACTAGATGCATTTAAAAAAGCTAGCTGTAAACAAAAGTTATGTCTATTACTACTAAAGTTTTAAAAAACGACCAGCTTATAGAGTCAATTATGATACGCATAGCGATTAAACATCAGTCCACACTAACATCCGATGGCGACACAACTATCGCACTTTTGTGTCAATAAATCGTACAGTTAAATCCTTTACCAAAGTTTTTGTGTTGTGCCATGAACCACAGGAGACTTAGACGTGACAGCTACCAAGACATCGCCGGCGCAGGTATCTATTCTATCACTAATATAACTCTAATTTGATTTTAATACACGTTCCCTTATCAGTTTGTTTATAACATGTCTGTTATCGCGCTCCGTCCTGAATGAGTACATTTATCGTGTGTATGACATGTTAGTGCTACTGCAACACTTGGTACAAAGAAATGGTAACGAAATATTTAATTACAACAACACAATTATTGTTTAAAATGTTTCTATTTATTTAAAATCATTTAATTTCTGTTTATCCTCTTAGAGACAAGAGCAAGTTGATGAATTAATTTGTTTATGACAGAACTAGCGCATGTTTCCCGCGACATCGCGCGGATAAAAAAAGAACTAATTTAGTAGCACTAACTTTCCTCCACACTATATTCTATACCTATACCAAGTTTCATCCAGATCTATACAGCAATTTTGCTGATACGTGGTAACATTAAACCATCCAAACTTTCGAATTACTCGTAGTAAGATCAATATTACACGTCTTCCCTAAAGGGCCTCTGCAGATGTTAGATCATGTTACCACATACCTGTTTTAGTCTATTAAAATATTATACTTATATTTTTAATCGTCATATTAATCAGAAACAAGTTTAAGGTTTGAAAATTCCTTGACCAATTCGAAAATTGGGTATCGTTTTGTTAAATTGGTTTGTAAACGGTCAGCATTCTATATTAGATAATGAACTATCAGCGCAGCTGGTGTTACTGAATTAGTGAACCAGATCGATCGCACTTTCGCCTAGAATTTTACCTAAATTAGAATTTTTGTTATACCTAATTTTGAACCTGACTCACGTTCTGTTGTAAGTATGCTTCGGTTATCGTTTTATCTCCAGAGATAACTATTTAGGACTATTTCAGTAGAGCCATGGCAAATAACGGCCGAAAAGTCGTGTATCTCAAAGTTTCTTTGTGTGAAGAAATGACGACTATGAAACTAAACTTATTATTATAGCTACTTTATACAACTCAATATTTCATACTCGTAGGTACTCGTAGTATAGTAGTAGGCATAAACAAAGCAAGAATAAAATGTATCCATCAACGCAGTAGAGCCTCCTGTAAATCTAGAGGCCGTATCGAATTCGGAACGGGGCCGGCCGCCACTGTGCTAATGGCATTTTCTACGAAAAACTTATTTACTTAAAATAAAAGCAATGTTACTAAAACGACATTTTAGTGTAAATATACCAACTATCATTATATCTAGAAACCTTTGAACTTGTTTTTAAGCTTATTTGTTTTTATTTTAGGCATTAAATTAGATTACTTATAGCGTTGAGTTAAGTACAACTTTAAGGGTAATTATTTCAGACATCGAGTTGTCAAATATCAACCACCCAGAACAGCGGATATCGGACAATCAGCGCGGTTATGGATTCCGCTACCTTTGGTATCGCGCGAGGAAATGGCGGAGAATGAGTAAGTACATTTTCAATATAGAATAATAATATCAACCTTATTTGAATATACTGACGATAGTTTGCCAACAAGGTAAGTATTATTGGGTTTGTGATTGTATGTTATTCAGTTTTCAAATAGATTTTAAATTTCTAAAGCTTATTAAAACAAAACGTAATGTAAGTGAACTATATCTTATAATAACAAAGTACCTATAAGGTTTCTGAAAAAAAAAGAAGGCCGACTTCTTCAAAACACTCGGCGTACCTATCTATTACTGTTATATTTAAAACCTTTGATTAAAATCATCAATCAAAAGTAGCGAATTCTTTGTATTGTCCGCAGCGATTTCATTACGACCACCATCATAAATAAAACGACTGCGCCCAGCCGCGCTGGCCGGCTAGGCAACATCATTGCCATATAAATAGGATAGAAAAGAAAATACCCAAGGAAAATCGTAATTTCACATTTCATTAAAAAACTTAGTATGTCATACCTGTCGCATAGACATCGACGTAAATAATTATGATATCGTTATAATCTTATAATACATTCTAAAATATTTGTGTTCGGAATTGGTTACCGTACAATTTTACACTTCTATATTGAAGTAGCGGTGTCCAGGGGTTGAGGTATAAGACACAAACACGCCAGGTCTGTAAGCTGTCGTGTGCATGTCTGTACCCGCAGGGTATGGCCCATCGCCTGGTGCTCGGCGCTCGACACGCAACCTCCACGGTTAATATTAACACCACTCCGTGTTATTACACTTGACCTACACAACCTTTTACATGCCATCATATCCTATATTTAGAAAATGGCTTTTTTATATTTCAATGACGTTTAAAAGCACTTTTTATACATAATAACGTAAACTAACCCATCTGCTTTTATCAGATTATACTAAGTTGAGTTTTTTTTATAAATATAAGTGAAATAACTTTAATGGTAGTAATTTAAGTTTTTTTTTCATAAAAACCACACCTCTGGAACTCACGACATGAAATTTGCCTAATAGGCTTTTATGATTAACTGTAGGAATATGATTTGGGTGTGTATGATGAGTCATACAAACATGTGTATTTACTTATTCAAACAGCAAGTTCTTTGAAAACCCAAGTGGTTATGTAACTCTATGCAATCTCGATTAGAACTCAATATAGTTATAAAAAAAATTAAACATTTAGAATGTAGATATATCATCAATATGCGTGGCATCAGTTGTTTTTTTTTTAAATTTGGATACTGCGAAACAAAATTTGTTCTACAAAAATCATGTGCGAAAAAAACTCTGTTTACGAAATTGGATTTGCTACACAAAGCAGGGACAAAAAAAAACGTGTTTGTGGTATGTTTGGCTTTTATAATTTTTGAAACCATGTTATTGTAAAATGGACCTTATCTTTTACGTATAGGTTGCATTTTACAGCAATGACCACAGTAACGGTTGCTGAAACGAATCCCATATTCGGTGTAAGTTCACAGCCGCGTTCTATAAAAAACATAATTGGTGAATGTATGCTCGCTATAATTGGCTTAAAAATGTTACTATGCGCTTAACAAGATTCATTTCTTTATTTTATTATGTATTTGTTCATATGGTAAAACAATAACTAATGCGTATAATATTTATGGCCCTAGAGGTCATATGAGATCTGTAAGCGCTATTAGCGTCCTGGGCCAGATTCTATGAGCAGGGGGGCGTCAGAGGGTTATGTGAATCTGAGTAATTCACAGACTTGTGGCACCTCTTTTTGTCTAGCTCCCTGGAATTTATTTGAACGTAATAAATAAGACAAAAGTTACTCTCGTTCATTACAATCGTCGTAACCACTTTACTATACAGATTAGAGCGGTAATACGACAGTATGTAAACCTGTCGTTACTATTACTGCTTTCTCATATGCTGCATATATTATCATAGTATATTTAAGCCAACAATATCTTTATTTACGCTACATAAACAGTTTACATTATCCATCTCTGATATCCATCGCGTCGCAGAGCCGGCCGCTGGCGCGATGCCAGCGACGCTCCCAGCTTCGCGCCGTTTTCTTAAACTTCACCACTAAAGTTTTGTTTTAAAATAGAATTAGTAAAGTTTATAGAGAATTAGGAGAGTTTATTGCTCATTAATTTTCATTTATACTTCTCTTTTTACTGTTAGTTTCTGATATATAAAATTGCTTCATTAAATAATAGTAAAGCCTTGAAGGTTCACTCATTCATTATTTATTGACGCATCGATCAGTTGCTTGTTAAAGCTAAGTTGATTGCTTATCCTTAAAATAAACTGCAGTCAACTTTTATTTATTAGTATAGACAATCGATTGCATTTTTTGCTGTCCCGACTAAGTGTAGTGCTTAGAGTTACTGCTTTACTAAGTATTCTGTTTGCTAAGCTATTTTTAAAGTAAGTCCATACCGAAGTATTTGTACAAAGGCATAACCTCGCGTTTATTGAATGGCGATATAAAGGAGGGTGAGACCGGAAGTGGGTGCGGCCGGCTGGCTTCCTGCGGCTGCCGAAATGTCGGAGGTCTTCCGCTAGACGTCGCCACTTTGCCAGTCACTGTGAATTACAGGTGTGTTACTTTATTGCCACAACAAAGAAATGAGACAAGAAAATAGTAAACCATTGATTTATTCTTGATAAATTCAAGAAACAATTTGTCAGTTACTAAAACACATTTAAATATAAAAGTTGTGTATAATTTACTAGATATCTATTAGCTTTTGCTCCCGACTGCGTCCGCGCGGAATTAGAAATAATCTAGTAATAAATATAGCCTATATTAATCAGTGATTATGTAGCGGTCTAGTACTTTCGTAGCCTGCTAACGATCAAATCTTTCCTCTTTATAATATTAGCGTAGAATATGAAAACCGTTATAAACAAACTCTGGTTAACAGTCCCAAGTGACAATAAATCATTATTACCTTCGTAGTTTCTGTGGTCGCTTTATAAATGAGATTGTAACAGCTTTTCCAGAACGTAACCCCGAAGTACTGGCGTCTATTGTCTTGCAGAAGCGCCTTATTTTTTTCAAATGTCAGTAAATATCGAGGTCGTCGCTACGACGAGGCTTTTACTGGCAATGTATCTGGAAATGTCAGTCGATACTTTCGCAGAAATCCCCACATAAACACAAAATGGTCGCCGTAAAAGTCTACATCTATTTAACTTAGTATATAACGAGAAAAGGAAAATTTTCCTTCGTATAACTACTATGTTTTCTTATTAAATAGTGCTTTTACTTCAAAACGTATCCAAGTTATTTACAGTAACTACTAAAGAAAGATATAATTGTAGTTTTAGCGTAACATTAGAAAAAAAAAAGGAAGATTTGTATCACTGAGGTTATGTTTCAATGAAAAGGTAAATGAGGACAGTTCCGTGTTCATATAGCACATGGCCGCTGGATAAATAGAGCTATTATACATTACTATTTGTAGTTAGTGTTTTATGACTTCTCATAAACTAATTTAGAAGCGAGGTGACGCGTCTGAAGACATCGGCCGTTGCTGCTTTTAACGAGCTCTGACGTGCGTTACCCGACTAAATAGGTCCTCAGCGACAACACAAGTATACTGTGACTACGAGTATAACGTTACTGTTTAAAATCAATAATATGTTTGAACAATCACAAAACATCCACATGCAAAAGAAAACTGAAATAAAAATATTTGTTTTCAAAAAATAAATTATTCTCTCACTTGATATGCATGGCCGGACCCAGATTTATTTGAATTCGACATCTTACAATATTTGTTCTGACGTATAAAATGGAAAGAAGGACGCTTAGTCACAATATATTCGCCTAATAAATAATAGTTAAACATTGACTTTTAAATAAACAATGGTTTTAGCGATATAAGCTGTTATGTGCCCAGTTTGTTAAAATGCATTTAGCTTAAAAGCAACATACGATTATTTACTAGATTTTGCATGCGACTATCCTCTACATCTATGCCAAATTTCATCGAGATCCTTTCAGCAGTTTAGGCTACAAACTCTAACATCATTTCGGCTCACGCGGTATGTGACAGCTATTAAAATATTGCTTGTTATTTTCAGTCAATGAAAAATAGCATAATTTATTAAGACAGCTGCATTGAGTAATAGAAATAAATAAATCGATTACAAATTCCTTCATCAATACTAGACCTTGAATATAGAAAAACAACAGCTGGTCCCGTGCTGTAAGCCGCAAGTAAACAGCATCGAGCGGGAGAGTCGTTATAGTCTCATTCCTGGCTAAACTTTATAACAGTAATTACAGTCTAATAGCTTAGCCTACATAATTAAGCGCTGCTTAAGTTAACCAGTTATGTATTAAGCAGTTTAGAGTCTTCGTGCACATCCGTTCGCTTCACTGAGCAAAGATTTAATATGGAGCGTTCAACTTTTAAATTTGTATGTAACCAGTTAGTTTTGTTACGGAGTAAATTTATTAATTTTGTTTATTTTTAAACTAATGTTTTGGGAATGAGATATTTTCTAAGTAATATTTTAACTAAGATAGGTTAACTACATATTAAAAGAAATTTCATATTTTCGCCTAAAAGACGATTTTAATAAATTCCAATATTCAAATATACAAGAATATAAATCTTTAATCATTCTTATTAAGAGGAAAGATTAAATAAATCTTAAAGTGCAAAATACTTAAAAAACCCAAAAACTTTAGCAAAGTTGTAGCTAGCCGGCAGTAGGCGAGGGCGGGCGGCCCGGCGCACAGCAGGGCGGGCGCGCGCCGGCAGTGTGTCCGCGCCCCCGCCCGCGCCGGCCGTGCCGCCCGCCTTGCTGCCCGCCCTGCCGCCGCGCCGACACACCGCGCGATAACTTCACAATTCACGAAAGCTCTCAATTATTTACTCTACAAACACTTTACTGACATGAGGATTTTGCTTGTTTTATATTTGTAACATTTAACAACAGTGTTGAACTAATAACAAACGAAACATTTCGATTTTAATAATATTTTTTAAAGTATTTATTAAAGTTTCGAGAACAAATTTTACAAGCGTACGTGCATCAAAGGAAACTTAAATATTACTTTATACTTATATCAATATCACATATCAATTGTAAGTATTCCTAAAACATTTTATTTATCAACGTATGCTTGAAACATATAGTATATGGTACTCGTACAAAAATGAGAAAGCGGAAGGAGGGGATTGAATAAATCATAAAATGTGAAAAGAGTGGGATATAATAAGATGCTACGTGAATTTAACAACGTGCAACTTTAGTGTCTGCTTGGAAATTATTGTCACGATGCTAAATGTTCCAATTTAATTAGATTTTACCTGTATTAAAAAAAACTATTACAAATGTGATTATATATGGGTAGTCTATAAATTCACCACACTAAGTGGAAAGGGCGTTAAAATATAGCAAAGTTACATCTACTCAGTTGCATATGTTATTTTTCGAAAAAGGAATAATGCATTAAATAATATCTTTCATTACATTTTTAACGCTCAATATCATCAAAAGTAAACTAAATGTGTGACATAAACATTGTGGAGTGCAGAGGAAGCCTGGAGCACCTGCTCTGAAGAGCTCCGCTGCACTACTGAGAGACTACAAACACCCAGTGAAATTCTGCGCTCGCTGACGCCGACGCAATGCCTCTATGAATTGTTCGGGACCGCTCGCACTTGAGTTTAACTGTTTGTTTAATTACCGCCGTGGGCTTTAAATGATGGATGTTGTTGGTTGACAGAGCATCTCCAATTGCAAATACTCTTACAATACACCATATCCACTCTATTATAAATGTAAAACAATTATATAAGAGAATATGTCTTTACACGTCAATAGTGAACAACTCAATAAGAAATATAACTTAAAACAAAGTAGTTATTGTGTATCCTACAATTCACGAAGTACACAAAGCGTACGGCCGACGAAACAAGCATTAAAGCTTAATTGAATTCGTTGTTCTTGAGCACACATTTACAACGAGCCTTTCCTGCTAGTAAAGGCAGTGTCGGTGTTTTATTTACATTAACTATATTTAAACATAAAAGAACTCTAATATTATTCTCTAAATAATCAAGCCTTTTCATTGTCGCTACAATACAATTGAGATTCCGTAAATCATTTTCGGTTCAGTTAGAACTTAATTTGAATAGTCTATTTTAGTCTCCTATGATAGTCTCTTTTGGAATCATATACCGCTATCTTTACTTTAAACAAATTCAATCTTTTTCTCACTACAATCGAGATTATAGTTAAAATAATTGTATACATACTCGTATTTAGGTTGCATTTAGAGTTCACCAAGAAAATATCTGAAAATGTCGTCAAGTATGTTACAGAAAATACGTAGATTAAAAAAACACAACGCAGCTGGGAATGTAGATGTCTATCGGCAGCGAACACTTTGCTATTTTGGTGAATATAAGTAACCAGTTGCTCGTATGTTACTTTGAAATAGAAATAAAACCGACAAAAACCAACACTTTAAAAACACCACAAAGGTTACTAGTGCGTACGTGTGTAAGACGGTCACGTCATCATGAGGGCGCGGGTGGCAGAAGGTTTCCGTGTCAGGTCGCTACCGCGCGGTATGTCAAGGCGGCAGTAGAAGTGTTGGGCAGTGTGTCCGCGCCACAGTCTGCGTCGCGCGTGTCGCCGCCCGCCCAAAGCTTTCCGACACATTACGCGAAAACTTATTTACTTAAATTAAAAGCGGTAAATAGTGTTTAATAACCCTTTATGTAATTAAGAATTAAGCATAAATTATAAAATGCTTTTGTGTTCAATAGGAGTTAAAATCTTTTAAACAGCTGTCAGAATTCTGTTTTTTAATTCTTCACATGAAGAAAACGTGCGTGAAAATTTATGGAAAAATCAAATGCTTACCTCCTGTCGAGGTCCTAAATAGAAAAACAACAAAAAAAATGGTTTTTGTTAATTGTGATAGCCGCAAAAAAATTTTGGAACCAATATTAAACAAATTGATCTTTTCTTCTAGAATAGTCTTATGATAATATCATGAATTATCATTTCCTTAGTTGACTTGAGATCTATTGCAGGATTAAGTTAATGCTATCTTGTGTTGTATACGTAAAGATGAACGGGGAAGTAATTGCCTTTCCTTCGTTAAATTGAGATTGTAAAAGACATCTTGAGACGACAGGGATCCCGACTTCGCTATTCAACCAGTATATTTTAAAATACTTTATTACAATTTCATTACTAGCTGTTGATCGCGACTTCGTACGCGTTAAATTATAAAATAATAAAAAGCATGGCCTCTGTTACTCACTGAAAACGTAGCTTTTTAATGGTGAAAGAACTTTTGAAATCGGCCCAGTAGTTTTTGGGTTATTTCAATACATACAAAAATCCAAAAATACAAATCTTTCCTCTTTATAATATTGGTATAGACTTCGAAGTACTACTAAATGGATTTAATTTTAAATAGTAAATCACATTATTTTTTAATTCTTTGCTAGAAATAGCTCCTCCGTAATATCTTAATTAAGACGGATGAAAGGGTCAATGAAAATTTCAAGCACGTGCTGAATAAAAAATAGTGTCTTTTGTCCGGTACGTCCGCCTTATCTCTAAAGGTTTAATGTTCTTTACAGAGCTATAATTATAGCAGTAAAGTGAGAACACAATAGAACTAATTAGATGTTTTAAGCAGTCACATTTTGACGCCAAAGAGGTGAAAATTAGTTGGTTATTTGTTATATTATTTCGTCTAATATTATTTTCTGCCTTTTCTTCTGTCTGCTAACTATTGATATGTAAACCGTTACAAGATGTTACTACGAAAGTTTTATTGTGTAAAACAACATGGATTTATCAGTAGAAATGTGTAGGATTCAAGAAATACAAAATATTCTTTTAAACATCTCGGACGCTCGAACTACGGAAACAATAACAAAACTTTATATAAACGAACTACAGAACAATACGAAGTAGTTATATTATGAAAACGTTTCAATTAACAGAATTTGTTTTAACATAAAATTATAGTGAACCGTATTTTTATCGGAAAAATAAAGAATGAGAGATAAGAAAAATAAATATCTTTACTACTAAATACTAAATTCATATGAATATCATTTTTTCAGTTCATGAAATAAGTTAAATTGCGGTTCTCTGAATTGGCTCGTAATTTAATAATCGGCCAAAGAGGTATCGGTTTGTCCAATTTCTTTCCAATTTATTAATTCGTCTCGGTTTTCAGTTAATAATTTCGTAGTATCTCAGTTGCATAAAACGTGACGTTTTATCATAATACTTATTCCTAAAGTTCTAACTGCTCTCTTTGTCTTTGAAAAACACACAACTCATTACTATGCTATGGGAACTTAAATGTTTATACGAGTATTAATAACTATAATAATATTATGAAATCAAAACTTAGTAGTTATCAACATATCGTGGGTTGCTATTGACCATATTTTTGTGCGGTATTTCGGCTCTGGCAACTCTAACATAATATTATTAGGTATAACGTAGCCGTGAACATTTTTATTTACTGACAAACCGCAACCAAAACGTGCTCTTGTTGTACTTCAAATTACTGCTCTAAGAGTTCATCATTGTATTTCCATTCTTTCATGTACTCGTAGATAGCGTGCACGAAAATGGCAAAAAAATCTGTGCTATCATTAATTTCATTTAGTCCCCGTCGCGCCCACATCGTGCAGGGTAACATAAAGGCCGTGCTTTAATCTGGTATATGGTGTATGACGTCACACATGGTGCCCCAGATATCGCCGCTCCCAGCGCCCAGCGCCCAGCGCCGCGCCCTGTGCGCCCTGCGCGGGCTATTCTCGGAATTGTTATCTCGCGAGCACGATCTTATCTTCGTGGGAACGTCTGATATCTTAACTTGGGAAGTATTCGTGAGTTAGTTATAGAAGTATTTTGTAACTTTTTGTACACAATAAAAGTGACAGTGTTTCTTGATTATCGACCTCGTAGTTTTCCCTTTTGAGCAACGTACATTTTAAAGAATGTATTATGTTTTATGAATTTATATTATTTTCGATGTATTCAATAGATTGTTTTGTTTGAGTTATTGATTACTTCTTTAATTAATTCTTGACTTAATACCTCGTAAGGTAATGGTCATCGTTATTTAGGTAAATGACGCCGTAACCAGTTGTCCCCGGCAGAGACTGTGGCTGTTGGCTAACATCAACTTGTCGCGATTGCGTCCCCACTGCGTATACATCCACTGATAATGTCACTCAAACTAATCAGTTTTTTATTGTCCGCCGTCAAGGTATCGCGTCTTTTATATTAGTGACTAATATCATCCGTGAAACGTGAAAATATAACGAAAAATTGTTCTATTTTACGTGTGTTTGACGCAAGTGCTAACCAACGCAATTATTGCAACAACATTTTGCATAATCCTACCTTAATAGTACTTAATGGGATATAATGGTAACACAACTATCACTTTTAATGTTAACTATTTATCTACAGCATTTTGTATATAGAAATTAAGTTGAAATAATTTTATTTAACGTCTAATTTTAAATACTCACATGAAGCGGCGTGAGGTGCGCGGTCGCGATACAATGTGCTCATAAGATTAATATAAGTAAACTGTACTGCAACATGCAACCTGCTTACTCAAGTAGTTACATTATCTCTGGCTTCCATAGATAACTAAATCTCACTTAATAATAATATTTATTATACGTGGTTAACTAAGATAGCACCGTCTTTTTTACTATAGTGTAGTCACACCTAACTTAGGATAGACTCCGAGCCCCGCAGTGGGGACGTATAATTAGCTGATGATGTTATATTTTTAAAATACCCGACATACTTTATATTACATGTTAATTAAATAACTATAAAAGCGTTAAATCAAACAGTAAATAAATACACTCCATAAAGGTACTTCCCGCGAAATAGCTCCGTCATGGCTGCGTATAGTCCGCAACTCAAATGGTTATTGTTTGATTAAATAATCAACATTCGATAGTCACGGTGATAAGTGATATTGGGTTCAGTTCCGATAAGCAGTGTTGGTGCGCGCGGCTTCGCGCTCAGTTGGCTTTCAGTCGCTACATACGAGTACGAGTACAGCCTAATTGAATGTTAACGCGGTGCGATTGTTAATTGTCAATTTGTGGTTAATTACAATCAGTATGCGCGCTTGTTTCAAATTACCCACTGTTTTCGGACGGAACTGGACCGTTATTGTATTTTGAATTTTATCTTTTTTATATTTATGTTCTGATTTACTTAGTAACCTATATTCCGTCCATATTTAAATACGCATATATATCTAAAATGTAGCTTTACCTTCAAGGGTTAAATGATTACAAATATTATTTAGAATACTTCCAGGAGATATATTATATGATACATACGTGTTAGATTAAGCCATTTTGAGATGAATCATAAAGATTAAGTATGACACACAAACAGGACGATATTGTTATCAAGTAATTGAAAATCATAAGTGACCAGATGTTCTGATAGAATATCTCGCCATGACGAATAAAAGCACTCGAAAATTTAGCTCACGATCTCTTACAAACTTTGTTTTGATTTTGTACTTAGTTGTATGTGTTTCAAAGACATTAATAAATGAAGGACTATATAAAATATATAATAGTAATTTAGTATTCAAAATCTATATACAGGCGAAATATAGTTTATCATCGATAAATATCAAAATATGGAAGCAATTACCCGGGCAATTTGTCACGTCGCTTGTAATTCGATATGTACATGTCGAAACACGTAACACGTCGGACTGCCGATAGCGGGACAATAATTAAACGTTACGGGCGATATGTCGCGCGGGTTAACACGCTGTAACGGGGTAATTGCAATTTTTAGTGCGAGCCCGCGGGCTGGATGTCGCGCGACAATAAAATAGTAATCGCCAATTATCGGATTATTTGCATTGTGAACCTCTCGGCGTGTATTTTTTAAGATCGTAATTTTACAAGTCGTATAACTCATGTATACTTTAAATATAGTAATGTTATTGTTCAGTCCACCAAAACTTTACACGGCACATCTTCAACCATTCTGCACGTTTAAACTGATAAAAATCTTTGTTGATTTTAAAAGTTCTTTGATATCCATTTACAAGCTTGTTTTGTGGTAAAGTAGCTCGATCGCCATTTTGTGTCGCAGCCACTCCGGGCTCAAGTGGTTCTTACATAAAAACGATCTGCTTTGCCAAAAAACTGCATTCGCTGAAGCGAAATATCTCGTTTAATGTCAAAGATTTTATCTGTTCCCAATCAGCATGCTTCAATGATTTTATTTACTTATCGTTTGACGATTCTCGAGTTTCTTTTCAACAATTCTATTGTTGACAATTCTTCATTCCTAGTTCTTTTGTCAATTCCACTTTTCGTTTATTTTTCCACGTACCTGTACAATTTGCGTATTGCAATGTTGTCTGTAGTTTGCTTTAACAAGATGTACCCGGGCTGTCCCGTGCAGCCTCCGCGCGAGGTCGTCAGCCTTGACCCTTTGCTCGCATTTCGACAGCCTCCCCCGCCGCGCCCCGAGCCGCTACACAACCCGCGTCCTTCTGCATTACACATCTATTTTTAGTACACAGATAATAAACCAAGTTGCCCCTTACGCATAGATTTAAGAATTATTTTTAAGTCATATTTTTGTTTTAAAAGATAAAATGAAATATGTTATGAACTACTACATTCTACGGAAGTGCAGTAGTGTACTAAATCGTAGCCGTGCTACGACACGCGTAGACAATGAGGTCACGACATATGCGTTAAAATCTGTGGTCGCTCTATATTATATATTTTAGACTTCGTTTTGAAGTCCCTTCCTTAATGTAATACTGCTTATTGAAAAAAAACTTTTAACAAGCAACCGACCTAACACCTCTTTGAAATCGGCTAAAAATTAAATAAGTACTTTGATTAAAATAATTTTCGTCGCTCCTAGTTATCTCGTCCAAGATTGTTATCATAAGTCACGTTTCTTTTTAAATAACTCTAAAACTTCCTCAAGCAAAGGAATCGATGTTCGAATTTAATAACGAAGCTAGAATTAAGGCGGACTCCCGCCCACTCGTGCTTTCAGAAAGCTTTATAAAAAACATGAAAATTACACGTCTTCCTTCGATGGTTTATTATTTACTTGATATTAAAGCGTAGCGGTCTCGTGTATGTTGTTTGTCATGTTAGGGAAATCCCAAGACAAATTGTAGAATAAAAGGAAATTATCTTAAATTTTCATTTCTTTGTATTTGAAAATAAATATTTGATTAGCAGATAAACATGTAAACATTCTTTTGAATATCTAAATTAAGTCAAGATTTAATTAAAAAGTGGTGCTAAAAGTGTTCACAAATAAATCTTGACACTGCAAACATTACAGCGGTGTTTATCTAGTGTTCGGAAACTTAATTGTGTAGTGTTCAGGAGTGCTTGGGGACTAAAGTGTAGCTAGGTGTTGTGCGGGTATGGGCGGGCAATGCTGGTAAGCAGCAATGGCGTGGCCCGGCGGGGATGCTGGCGCGGTGGAGCTGCCGCTGCGCCCGGCGGCCGACGACGGGCTCGCCGGACTTGGCGGGCCCGCGCTGCCCGTCACTACCGTCATTGATGGACACACCAGGAATGGTAAGTTACACGTACTATTTTGTGCTACGGCGTAGACGCTCTGTAGCATAGGATACAACAGGATAATTGAGTATAGTTTAATCAACGTACTGAATTGAACTAACTTCATTGTATACGACGTGTTTGACCTCCTGAACTGGTTTACATGATGATGTACGTTAATTTATGCCGCCCTGGTGTCACTGGCACGCCGCGTGCATTGTTAATAAGAATGATTCATAACACATAGCATTATTTATACATGGAAATCCATTTAACAAAATAGTTACTTATAACTCTTTGGTTACAAACAGATAAATATATGGTATTTCTTCAACTTTATTTTTATTTTTGATTTCTAGAATATCTGAACATAGATTCAGATTTAATTTAAATACAACAAAAGTCTGAAATAAAGATGAGTCGCAAACACGAATCCGTACAAAAGAGGATGTTGATTGTGGCTGTCATCAATCAGAGCCGCGTGCCGCGCCCGCGCGGGGGCGCTACTGCTGCGTCGCGGTACTAGTTCATTACAAATTTTTTTTAATTCGAAATATTTACAAAAAAACGTGATTTTTTTCTCAATTCGAAACATTACACAAACTTAAGTTTAAATAAATATTTTGTAACACCTTAGTTTCTAGAAGTAGCTTGCCACTAATAAATAGCCTTTGTGGGTGACTTAACTTCATCCCCTTATATAACTGCCCAACAAGATCATGTCGACATTCACCTTGAAGTGGGGGCGCACTGGCGGGGCTTCCCGGCCAGCAAGTGGACAGTACTGGTAGCGCGGCAGCCGGGGCATCATGTTGGTCCAAATCCTGATCTTCATGTACATAGCGACTTGCCTCCTCTTTTACGTCGCTCATGTCATCGATTACTATTTCACTATACTATAATTTGTGTGTAATCAAAAAAAGTAAAATGTTTTTATTAGGGTTTAGATTACATAGCTTAGTATAATTGAATTAGTGGTTGACTTCGATGTGGTCCAAGCTCCTGAATGTGTTTGCAAGTTTCAAACGTCTCGGTGAGTTTTAATATATATAATAACGTCAAGTAAAAAGTTCTTTTAATATGTAATTATAACTTTATGCTTAGTGATAGCCTTTGTTTTTTATGTATTTTTGTCTGAATTAAATATTCATGTTCTCTAAGACTTCCTAATAGATTCTTATTTATTTTATATCGTACCGGAAATACTTTGTTGCGTTTATCTGTGCCGTGTAAAACTCGCACAGTTACATACATATATGTAGGTTTGGAGATTAAATCTTATCACACACTCTAGTTATCAGTAAATCGTTAAATAAAGACAAATTATCTTTACAGCTTTATTTTCGTGACGAGCGGACACTGTCTTATAACAGATAAAAAATTAGATATAAATTATCGTGACTTTTTTTTATTATTATGATAACAAGTTGTAATACATGTACATATTTATTGAATACTGTAACACCGGTACTGATCAAAGCAAAGTGTTAGAGCGCACGCACAACTGTTTTGTCGCGCTTTGATTCCTATGAGCTTATATGAAGGTGCGCACACTACTCGACTTTTAGTTATACAACTAAACAGTTGTATTAGCTGTGAAACAATCGACAATCTACAATCACACAACAGTTGTGCGATGGTTTACTCAAGGGTGTGCCCCCGCTCCTAATCTATACCACGAATAAATTCTATGGTTATGAGATAGCACCTTTCAGCTGCATTCCTTGATCGTCTAAAAACAAAGCCTAGTTAATGTGTCTATAAATATTTTCCGATAAATAGTAAAATGTCCCTCTGCGCCCTATGTGTGTGTCAACATAATAAAATAACTAAAGGTCACGCGTTAATTATGTCACGCCGTTCAGCTGCCACCAAATAACGTATTGTAATTATCAACACTTAGTTCAAAGCTATTATCAGTACTGACGTTAATTTAGGCATGTTTGGGGGTCCGACCAGGGCGCTAGACACAAGGCACCAAGGTCTGCGAATTACACAGTGTCGTGTAACCCTGTTTTATAAAGATTTTATACTTATTTCATTAACAACAAGAATTGTATAGTTTTATAATATAACTATAAGCATTTTGAAACTCGCTTAACATAGTTAAGGTCCGTCGTTTGATTTCTAAGCTTTTGTGTAAACTTTTGCAAAGCTTCGCAATCCAGTTTGAAAGTTTCAATAATTTCAACGTTGTTGAGCTTTGAATATGAATTTCGTTATTATTTCCTTGAATTTCTGAGTCCTAGTTAGAAGAGTTCCAAGTACTGAAACAACATACAGTTATTTCTTTATGTATACTTTGTTTTCTTTGACTGTCAATTACTGATCTTTATTATAACTAACTTCTAATAATTATTGTAACAAAGATAAAACAATAATACGAATCGTATAGAACTCGAATGTAAAAACTTAATAAGTGTTTAATACACATTACTAAGTTTCATTATTATGCATGATAAGTATTGACGTGAAAGGTTGTATCAGTGCACTTGAAAGTAATAGAATTAAACAGTTAAATCAATAGTGAGAGTGAGGGCCGTTCGAGGGCTGTACGTGGGATACTGAGACAGGGGAGGGCACGTGCAGTCGCCTTGGCCTTGCTGGCAGGTTGCGGGCACACGCCGGGCGCATCGATCGCACGCGGGACACGCGCCCGCCACTTGCTTTTATTAAATAGTCACTCAAACACTGTAAATAAAGCGCAACAGTTGGTAACAAGTCAAAAGTTGAGACAAACTAGAGACGCTGAAAGTTTTTTAACTACACTATTTAATGTATCCGATTGCCTTCAGCATAGTACCATAACTTGAAGTGAATGCTACGTCTATCGGCTATTGCGAGCGCAACAAATCAATAACAATTACAATCAGCTCGGGCAATAACAACACGTGCCGTGCAGCCGCACGTGCGGATTCATTACCGTCTGGTCAACACAAACACGGACAGGTTTGGTGCCGTATGTAGCAAGGCGTGCTCTGCGTGAATGTGTTTCATTAACTTATTAGCGACACAGGAAATTCTACTAAAGCTATTCGCTTAAATTTTACAAGTTGCCATCTAATAACCTAATTTCATGTAAGCAATACTTTACACTTCCTGGGTCAAAAACATTGACTAAGAAATTGTTTAAGTTATTATTGGACCTAAGCTTAATTCGAAAGTAAACAGAAAAGATTGTTAATTTACCGCACTCCAAGCCAATAAATTCCAATAATTTTTAATTTCTAAAGTTTACAAAATCAATGCGATATAAAAATAAATATAATCTAAACATAATATAATAACTACATGATATGATCATATGCATGGCTGGGAGCGATGCATATAAATTAGGATGAAAATGAACAAGCTAGCCTACCTCCAGCCAACTGGCGGATGCTTGTGGAGCGGGCTTCGATGCCGACCTCGTTATTGTCGATGGCAATTTCGGGCTAGCGCTAATTAACGTCCCTTAATGAGCTCTGAAGTTCTGTGCTCCGGAACGACCGCACGATTAGCTTTTGGCCGCCTACCAGCAGTTAAGTTAATGTTTTTGAAACAATTTGCTTGTTATTAAATTTTAGAATTTTAGCAATGTATATCATTACAATATCCTTTGAAGTAAATAGACTTTAATTCACATTATTGAAATTCATTTATTCTATAAAAGTAAAAGAAGCAAAATGTCGATGAATAGTAGATGCGATCTAGCTTTTAATTATATTCAACAAGTTTTATTTTACTTTCCATATATGCTTTGTTCTAAACGATTGGAATAAAACTAAAGATAAACACGTAACACGATATACGCTAAAACTCTATAAGTTGATGTATTTCCAAAAGACCACTTTTTCTTACATTAACAACTCTTACTAAAAATACATTCTTCTCACAGTTTCCACAAAATTACATTTTCAATAAAAATTCTATTATGACATAGTGAAAATTGTAATGAAAAGGTAACATTTACTTCAAGGATATTTAAAAAATCCTGATGGCAATATCGTCCTGTCTAACGTCAAAATCGATTTGACATTTGCCATGACACATAGGGCGTTAAGGCATAAGTGATGTATCGATATATTTTCTTATTTAGTACATCGATGATTTAATCAATTCATCTTCAACTGCTAATTTCAAGTTTATTGATACACATGAGAGAACATTATTGTTATATTTGTGGTTCCATAAAGTAAAAGTTGTATGAATATTGTGCAACGCAAGTGTAATGTAATGACATGACACTGAGCACATTTAGTCTAACCTGAAAATACGTATTTTAAATTAACCCGTTTTTTGCAAACAATGACTATTAAAATATGATGCCCAGAATTGACTATCGCTGAAAACATTCATTTAACAAATCTAGCACAACTAGATTTGCTAGTTAGCTGGTCGGTTTTTATTTTTTGACTTAAGATTTTTTTACAGTTTACTTGAATATTAAAAGGCGATATGTATTTTTTTATATTCCAAATATGTGAAAGGTTTTCAGCTTTTTTATACGCTTAGTTTGGCTTTACTCAATTTAATCTTAAATAAAAAATCGATTACGTTTGGAACTTACACATCACTAGTGTCAAGTTTGTTGTGGGCGGTGTTGGAAGAAAGATCGATAGATTCGCGAATCGCGAAGCGGTTTTTTGTGATGACAACATGCATTTTTACGCGTCTTAATACAATTAGTATTTATTTATAACAAGTCATAATTATTTTTATAAAGCAAAACAAATTTATTTTTTGCTTTCCGATTCTTTATACAATGTTTAAATATTTTTGTTCAGATTATTCGTTCTGTGTCTTCTTGTGGTAAATGTGTGGTGATAATGGGTGTCAAATTTATTATGTTATTAGTGTTTAAATAGTGCGCTGCTGTTATTGTGAACTGTTGTATTTTATATTTTCCGAGAGCAGCAGTTAAAATGGCTCTCAGAGATTATGTGAGTGGATTCTTCCACAACCATAACGTGATGGCCCCCTTCTCCAGCTTTTACCGGGCCATGGTGCTCAAGATGAACCGGCGCGACTATTGTAAGCATTTACACTCCTACCTTCTCTCTGCTCTGTACTTTGCCATGTGAGCCATAGAGGAAGACAAAAAAGTATTGATGGATTGTGTGAAAAAGGATATCCTATCCTAAGACTAGACAAGGGACACTCAAGGAGGAAGTAAATTCAATTATGACGGCTGATAGAGATGTATGGAAGTGCAGTACAAGTGCCAACCCTCCATGGCTAAGGGGAGGACATAAAATCACATTAAAAGTATCAAATATTAAGGCAAATTATGTTATATTGTTTGATTATGGTTTAAAAAAAACATGTACCCATCGGTATCTTTTCTAATCATATCCCAGTTTGTGACATGTAACAAGGAATCCATTTTTTCCTCATCGCACAGGCTGAAGGCAACCTGCCTCTGGCCTGTGCATCGAGAGTAAATCAATTATGATATTTTTTTTGTTCTGCCGTACCTTTAAACATTGCTGTCCTACCTCAAATCCAATTTATATTCATTCAATTTTACTCAAATAACTAACAGAATGAATTAGATTATTCATCCATCTAATAATATCCTTTACGTCTTGCAGTATCTTAAGGTATTTAATTTCCAAATTTGTTATTGCTTTACTGCCACTTTGCATATAATAATATTTAAATTTGTCAAAGATATTATTATAAACCACAGTTTTATTTCACATATTCTGAAGGACTGACCAGTGCTTTGCACTCCAAAAATATGATGATGTGTGGTATTGATAATGAATGAGCTTGTTTTATTAACCCTAAATAAATCCATTGACTTAGTTCATTCAGGCAGCTTTGTTTTACTGCAACTGTTTTAGTATATTTTAGGTACGAAGTTTCTATTGATGTTGAAAGAAAAAGTCATCCTGTAACTCTGAACTCAGCGCACTATTTGATTGCGTTGATTAACTCCCCTCCCAAGGCTATGCACGATGCTTTTATATTGTTAAGCAATAAAACCTTGGGTTCATTAACTGCTACATCCTAATATTCCAATAGGATGTTATAAAGAAAACAAGGTGCTGAAAACCCTAATGATTTATTTGTACCAACATCCAAATAAAGGAGGTTCTTGATTTGTCTGTACTCATTTGTTTACTCATTTATACATAAATTTAAGTTTTATATGCCATTTTCACTTTAAAGTTTTAACTTTGTATTGTGCCTTCATAAACAAAACTATTTATGTTATGAAACAAAGGAGCTGAGGGGGGACTTTCCCCTCCCACATTTTTGCTGTCATTTAAGGAAGTCGTGAGGCAGAGCGTTATGACGCAAGACAATGATTGTAGTGCTTTGTATGGCTATGTTAAATTGTTACAAGTGCTTAAAAATATCATATTACGTGTGTACAAGTTTTTGTACATTTACATATGAAATTACAAGGTTAATTTACTAAAGTTATTTCTTTATTAATTAATTACAATTATTGCAAATGTAATTGTTAAAGTCCTGTGCATATGCACACCTTAACCTTACAGACAAAAATAAACTTTTTAATAAAAAACAAAACCGACTTCCAAACAAAATACACTAAAAACAAAATCTTCTCAAAAAAACAGTACACTAAAAAGTAACGAAATAATTACTTGAAAATAGTAAACCTCCCTTATTGTAGCTGTTATGTCTATATTGTACAATTATTATCACTTTGATGTCGGTGTCAGCCGAGGTATATGCAGTGATATTTCTACGTAAGGTTTCTACATTTTACCATAACAATTGACAATTGAAAGTATAGTAACGTTTTTAGTAATAACTGACACCGACTTCAAAGTAATAATAATTGTACAATATAGACATAACAGCTACAATAAGGGAGGTTTACTATTTTCAAGTAATTATTTCGTTACTTTTTAGTGTACTGTTTTTTTGAGAAGATTTTGTTTTTAGTGTATTTTGTTTGGAAGTCGGTTTTGTTTTTTATTAAAAAGTTTATTTATTTCTCGATTTTTAGTGAATCTAGACCTCGCAATATGATAATCACTAGCTTTCAAACAAATAATGAGTTATCTAAATCGATTATCTAAGAAATTAAGTAAAGAACTAATACATCGTTGCGATCATTCACTCATAATTCGGTGCGGCCGCGCGCCGCTGTTGCCCGTGAGTTTTAATATTTTGATAACTTCTAGAATCTTGCACAGAATTACGTACTGTAAAAGGCAATTATGATCTACATATAATACTCTATCGTGAAAACATATTTATTTGGATAAGGATTCATACCAAATAAGAATAAAAGCGTTTTAAATAAAGTCGATTGCACTTATTTGACGGTTTTCTCGAAACAAACGGTTATTGTGCGACAACCTTAATAGATAGATATATGCTATCGCAGACTTTAATTCAGCTAATTGAATGACCTACAATTCTTTCATACATTATTTTTATGTAGGTCTTATAGTTTAGGCTACGTAAGCCAAGAAAGCAAACTTTGTTACAAGTTGGTATTTTTTTCTGCGACTCGTAATTTGCTATTTATGATATCTCCTAAACTATTTATCGGAATTACACAGTTCCAAGGGTATTTATAATCTACATTAAATTCTCTTGATGATGGACACATTTATTTTGATAAGGATTCATACCGAACACGAGTAATAGCGTTGAAAGTGGGGTATAGATTTTGATCGAAATTTTAATGAAAAAAGTGGTTATTGTGCGACAACCTTAATAGATAGATATATGCTATCGCTGACTTTTATTTAGCAAATTTAAAGGGCTACAATTCTTCCATACATAATTTTTGTGTAAGTCTTATAGTTTAGGCTACGTAAGCATAGAAAGCAAAAAAGACACCAAATTTCGTCACGCAATTTTGAGCTAAACTATTTAACTACGCCGTAGTCTTTGACTCCAAAAATTAAACAAAAAAATGGGACCCACCTGCAAGCACTACCTCTCGGATAAAAAAAGAATTTTCAAAATCGGTCTACCAGGGGCGGAGTTATGCCGTAACACACATAAAAAAAAAAAAAAAAAAAAAAAAAAATATATGGACGAATTGAGTACCTCCTTCTTTTGGGAAGTCGGTCAAAAAGGTCATAATATGATGATGATGATAAGGTTAGTTAAATTACTAAGGTAGTCTGGTGCACTAGATTTTGTGTGTTAATGGTGAATATCTTTTTAATCTATGACCATGTTTCATGATTTTGCTGTACAGTGTAATGATAACTGAAAATGAATTATTTCTTTACTCTTACGATTACGCGAATCGCTTTTAAAGGAAAAGTTCGTGTACAGCGCCAATGCAATGTACACTTTATTCTTTGGACATAAAGATTAATGTTAATCAATGTTTATTTTAAAATGTGTTGTGTATTATGTCGGTCAAGTATTTGTGGTTTCACCTTATATTTCCCTCCTGCGTTCGCACAACCTATAGTTATCTATATGTATACTAATATTATAAAAAGGAAAGAATTGTATTTTTGTATGTATTGAAATAACTCAAAAACTACCGGGCCAATTTAAAAAAAAAAATCATCATTGGAAAGGTAATTTACCTGGGAGTAACATACGCTATATCTTTTATTATTATTTTAATTTTACGGTGACGAAATCGCGAGCAACAGCTACTATATGTATATCCTTGTAAAAACGTACAAGTGGTTGCCGTAAAATCGTTTTTGTAGCAAGGTCGGAACAAAATGCATTCGGAAATATGCGACTTGGAAGTTACGCTAAACTTTGAATCGATGTCACGTAGTTTTCGGTTTAATATATTTACCGTTACAATAATACCGGACACCTTTTGAATTTTGTACGTCATTACTGTTTTAATATTTGTACCACACTTTCTTAATAAACTACCATTAAAGGAAAGATTCTTAAAAACTGTATTGAAGGTTATTAGAATTTACTGACCTAGTCAGAGTAGTTTGAGGGTTGTCTTATTTTTAATATCTCAAGCTAAATGTACTCAGGGTGTTTCCTTTAGTGACTAAGTAATGCGGCTTTAAGGTTTCGACTTTCATACATAATTGAGCATTCATGTGCGCTTGTATAAACAATCATTTCCGCTGCCGTTACACTTACGAAACTTTATGGAATGACAATTCATTCTTGTACAAGTTATGGACAGTGAAATCTCACGTTACGGTTAAAATTTCAGGCTACCAGTAAGAGTATGTCCCGTTTATA
The DNA here is from genome assembly GCA_029286645.1 of Papilio protenor. Taxonomy (NCBI): domain Eukaryota; kingdom Metazoa; phylum Arthropoda; class Insecta; order Lepidoptera; family Papilionidae; genus Papilio; species Papilio protenor. The sequence goes on from JAGSMZ010000008.1 coordinate 5,194,511, forward strand.
TTATTCCAGCCAAGTAACTAAAAACAGCTCAGGATTACAACTGGAAATATTAATACGCACTGGAACCAGTATAATTCAGTGCATGTTTACATTCTACTAAAATCTACTAAAATAATGTAAACCGAGCATAATGGTAATATGATTTATATAATAAAGTTTATTTTGATATTTCACGGCGTATTAAAATAAGTCGCAATACTTTGCATTATGGCGTTACGCATTTAGACATGCCCTTGACCTGCGTAAGGCTTCATCACACATCCTCACCTTCACTCTCCCCCTTTCCCCCTTTCCCCCTTGCCACTCCGTGACCATAGTGACATCGTAATTTTTTTTCATAAATAAATATTTTCCTAATTTGTAAAAGTTGTAACAGTGAGACTAAAAAGTAATAACATTTTTGTGTGATTTACAGTACGGTGATGGCGACATTGTACAATTTTTTAATGAAAGTATTGTAAGGTAAAGTTAGCAATTCCCGTGAAATGGTGTTTATCGCATGCTATTTATGATTGCGAGGATTGTTTATTGAACGCTGCGCACGCGCTACCTCTGACTGTATTCTTGTTACTCTGAAAATATACCTCGACAAGGTTCTCTTAGGAAAATGTGTTCTTGGGTATATAAATGAAGGTCCGAACACTGGACAATGAAATCAAACATTGACCTGTTTGTGATGGAAACTCCACAATTTTTACTCATTGTTCATATTCATTGTATCCCTTCACCCCCTTCTTTTCCTATGTCCCCAAAGTGGGGCAGAGGGCGTCCACAGTACGCCGCCAGCTCGCTCTGTCCTGGGCTCTGCGTTTGCATATTCATTGTATACTAGATATAAATTTTATTAATGTCTATGTTTTTCCTTAAGCACTAAACTACTTAAAGTCACCTTGCTATAATATTTTGTATTATTTATTAGTGTTATTTATCACCGTCTTGTCCTTTGTTCGGTATCGCTGACATCAACAAAGGTACAGTTAGCCTCGAGATACTTGTCACGGATTGCTCAATTGCACTAAAGTACCTATCGATTGCAATTATAAAAAAAAAATGTTTTTCTTTATCTTAGACAATAGAGATAGAGATAATTCTGGGTAAAACTAATTGAGATCTAAATATTATTAAACTTCTCACTACAGTTCTCCGAACAATAATATGCCGAAAGCAAAAAGTAAATATTTGATCCACAAGGCAGAGCGCCAATGAAATCGTCAACACTCCCACGTTTTCGATACGCCTGTGAGATTATTGTCCTAATCAGTACATAGGTTTAATAATAACATGTCATCAGAAATATTAACTGCATTTAGAAACCTTAGCACTACACTTGAATTATAAGCATTGAAAAATCGTGCAGTGACCGTAATTTAATTTTGCTCGCCTCCCCGCGACTGGCATCGATTTTCTCATCTCAGACATTCTATTAATGAAAACTGTTGGTCAAGTACCGTTAAACTTTGTCAACGAGCGCGCCTGTGCGGCCAATACTTTCTCTTCGAACCAAAACGTACTTATAATTATAACTTATTTTATACATTATGGCTGTTTTTTTACAATGAAATAAACGATGAAATAGAGCCTGGTAAAATACTTATGGAATTAGATATGTTGCGTGACTATTAGTACTCGTATTATTTGTTGCAACAGAATATAATAAGTAGTTTATCTGCAGATGAGGACGAGGCGACCGCCTCGGGTGTGTCAGAGGGCCCCGGGGGCGCGGCGGGGGACCAGACTAATCGCATCATCTTCGTCAGCCGGCCGCAACCGCAGAAGTTCGTCAGCAACACCATCTCCACCGCCAAATACAGGTACCTTCACAATTTTAATACGTTCACTGCTGCTGTACAAGGGATCTAGCCTTTGTTTGTTTACGGGGTTTATTTGAGGACGCGCTTTGATATCCGCCTGTTTATGACAGGTTTATAAACATTTGTCAATTTGTTGTTCCTCTAGAAATATGTCTAATAATTTTCGTAAAGGTCAGGGCTACACGGGTTCGTTAATATTTGTTGTAGTGTTAGTTCTTTATAAACAAAACGGTACTGATGAATTGATTATAATAATTATTTTAATTGCGTGTATATATTAGTCGTGAAAATGTAGACATTTAAAATTAACAAAGCTTACCGTAAACAAATGTCAATAAAAAGTGAGATATTTTTGTACGAGGGTGATGTCAGCCGTCGTTTGTGAAGACTCGAGAGCCGGTCGAATTTAGCGCAAGCCCTGACCGCTATTTGCATTTTATTTGGACATTATCATTGTACGATATTGTCCAGCATTTATCGACATTCTTTTCGAAACAACTTTTTATATTTGTGTAATCGCATGTACTTGGTAGAGGAATTAATAGTATTAGATGATTGAAATCCTTGTTTCTGTGTGCTGGGAGCAGCGTGCCGTCGTTCGTGCCGCTGTTCCTGTTCGAGCAGTTTCGGCGCTACTCGAACTGCTTCTTCCTGCTGATCGCGCTGCTGCAGCAGATCCCCGACGTGTCGCCTACCGGTCGCTGGACCACGCTCACGCCCCTTGTCCTCATTCTCAGCGTCAGCGCCATCAAGGAGATTGTCGAGGACTTCGTGAGTGACTTTTGGATACTAGCGTACTTGTCACAAAATGCTGGAAACTGTCAAACCAAAACGTTTGTAATAGGAATAGGTCATTGATAAAGATTAGGAACTTTTGGTCTTTTAGAAGCGGCATCGAGCGGACGATGAGACGAACCGTCGCAAGGTGGAGGTGCTGAACGGCGCCACCTGGCAGCTGGTGCGCTGGCAGCGGCTGCAGGTCGGCGATATTTGCCGCGTCCTCAACAACCAGTTCTTCCCCGCGGACCTCGTGCTGCTCGCCTCCAGGTGACGATGACAATGCTGCACTGGTCTCCTACCAATCTTATGAACATATTGGAATGATTTAAACTATTAAATGTATATCTCTTTGCAGTGAACCTCAGGGCATATCATTTATCGAAACTTCAAACCTGGACGGCGAGACGAACCTGAAGATCCGTCAGGCGACGGTGGAGACTGCGCGTCTGGACAACCTGGCCGCGCTGGCCGACTTCCAGGCCACCATACAGTGCGAGCCGCCCAACAGGCACCTCTACGAGTTCAACGGCATGCTCAAGGAGACCAACACCAGGTTGGAGGACGAATCACATATCGAATATGTTTGTTTCTTGCGATTTTCTTCGTAGCACAGGTGTTCAGATGGACCTAGTTCCGTTTGGTTAATAAGTAACGTGTTGTGCAAGGTCGGTGCCGCTGGCGCTGGACCAGATGCTGCTCCGCGGCGCGCTGCTGCGCAACACCGCCTGGGTGCACGGCGTCGTCGTCTTCACCGGCCACGAGACCAAGCTCATGATGAACTCCACCAAAGGTATGCCGCCGACGCGCGGCCGCTGCACCATTAGTGGAAGCAATGTTAAGGTCTGTGTGTCCGCAGCGCCCCTGAAGCGGTCGTCTATCGACAAGCAGACCAACACGCACATCCTGATGCTGTTCATGATCCTGCTGGCGCTGTCGCTGCTGAGCGCCGCCTGCAGCGAGCTGTGGCTGCGCGCGCGCCACGCCCACACCGACTGGTACCTCGGCCTCGACGGTCGGTGGCACTCTACCTCTACAGCGCAGTGCTTCCTTCTTACATTTCTAAACTTTGTATCATATTGTAACGCTATGTTTTTATTTTGTTCCAGAGGCGCAGAATGCAAATTTCGGATTTAATTTTTTAACCTTTTTGATATTATACAACAATCTTATACCTATATCCTTGCAAGTGACGGCGGAGATCGTACGATTTTTCCAAGTTAGTATTGTTTTAAAACTTCGTACCCCCACAAACAGATAATTGTACCTGTCGGTGGGAGTGTGACGTGTGTGTGAATGGCGCAGGCGAAGTTCATAGCGATGGACGGCGAGATGTACCACGCGGAGTCCGACACGCCGGCGCTGGCGCGCACCTCCAACCTCAACGAGGAGCTCGGCATGGTGCGCTACGTCTTCAGCGACAAGACCGGCACCCTCACCTGCAACGTCATGGACTTCCACAAGTGTTCCATCGCAGAGGTACCGCCCCCTTCCCACACCCCCCCCCCCCGCCACACGTCCGTCATTGTAATATCACGTCTGCGCAGATCATTTACAACCGGCCGGGGCCCAATGAGAAGCTGGAAGACACGCTGCTGTACCAGAACCTGCTGCGCAACCACCCCACCTCGCCCGTCATCCGCGAGTTCCTCACCATGCTGGCCATCTGCCACACCGTCATACCGGAGGTGGTCGACGGCAAGATCAACTACCATGCCGCCTCGCCAGGTGACCCCTGCTGCACTTGACACTGCACACGTGACTCATGAGGCGATGATGTACTGACTGGCGTGTGTTGTGTGCGGTGCAGACGAGCGCGCGCTGGTGCTGGGCGCGGCGGCGTTCGGCTACGTGTTCGAGACGCGCACGCCGGAGGGCGTGGCCGTGCGGCTGGGCGCGGCCGGCCCCGCCTCCTACGCCGTGCTGCACGTGCTCGCCTTCACCTCCGCGCGCAAGCGCATGTCCGTCATCGTGCGCACGCCCACAGGTACCCACGCATACCTGCGCACACTCTCACTGTCATACCCTGATCACTCTATTCTTTCTAATTTATGCAACTTATGTGCATACCTTTCCCAATTTTAACAGAAAAATCATCCATAAAGGCATGAGTTTTACTTTGATATGCAACTGGTTTAATACATTAAAAGCAAGTGTGTATGGTAACGTGTCGCAGGCCAGATCCGGCTGTACTGCAAGGGCGCGGACTCGGTGATCTACCCGCGGCTGGCGGGCGGCGCGCAGCACGCGCGCTACGCGCAGGCCACGCTGGCGCACCTCGAGCACTTCGCCGCGGAGGGGCTGCGCACGCTCGTCTTCGCCGTCGCAGACATACCCGACCACGTCTACGCGGTACTCAGCCGCCCGCACTGCACTCTCTGTCACTGGGCCGTAAACTGGGAGAGTATCGAAGTAATGTTTGTGTGGTATGCGTGCAGGACTGGTCGAACACATACCATAAGGCGAGCATCGCGATACAGGACCGCGAGCAGAAGCTGGAGGAGGCTGCGCTGCTCATCGAGAACAACCTGCGCCTGCTGGGCGCCACCGCCATAGAGGATAAGCTGCAGGTACCTCCCACCCCTCTTTCCCTGCCGCGTGTCACGCCTTCACCCAAGATGATAATACATGCGTATCGTGTAGGACGGCGTGCCGGAGACGATAGCGGCGCTGCTGAAGGCCAACATCCACGTGTGGGTGCTGACCGGCGACAAGCAGGAGACCGCCATCAACATCGCGCACTCCGCGCGCCTCATACACGCCGCCATGCCGCTCGTGCTGCTCAACGAGGACAGCCTCGACGTCAGTACGGCCCCGCGCCCCCTGCCCCGCCCCCGGGCCCCGCCCCCCGCCCCCACGCGCCTCACGCGACATTGCGACGTGTTGCAGGGCACGCGGGAGACGCTGTCCCGCCACTGCGCGGACTTCGGCGACAACCTGCGCAAGGAGAACGACGTCGCGCTCATCATCGACGGCAAGACCCTCAAGTACGCCATGGGCTGCGACCTCAAGAAGGACTTCCTCGACCTCTGCCTCTCCTGCAAAGTCGTCGTCTGCTGCAGGGTCTCCCCCATACAGAAGGCTGAGGTGCACATTATAATCCGGTTAACTCTTATCGAAATGTTGAAATGTGGTGGTGTGATAATGTAGATGTTGTCAGGTGGTGGAGCTGGTGTCGCGGGCGACGGGCGCGGTGACGCTGGCCATCGGCGACGGCGCCAACGACGTCGCCATGATCCAGCGCGCCTCCGTCGGGGTCGGCATCTCCGGCGTGGAGGGCCTGCAGGCCGTCTGCGCCTCCGACTACAGCATCGCGCAGGTAGCCCCTCCCCACCCCGCACACACCTCACCACACCTGGACATACACTGTACCTTGTCCTCTCGGCGCAGTTCCGCTTCCTGCTGCGGCTGCTGCTGGTGCACGGCGCGTGGAACTACTCGCGCATCAGCAAGCTCATCCTCTACTCCTTCTACAAGAACATCTGCCTCTACGTCATCGAGCTCTGGTTCGCGATATACTCCGCCTGGTGAGCCCCCCCCCCTTCACCGCCTGCTGCACCGCCCCGCGCAGTGCGGCAGGGCGCTGTAACCCGCCGTGTCGCAGGTCCGGCCAGATCCTGTTCGAGCGCTGGACCATCGGCTTCTACAACGTCATCTTCACGGCGCTGCCGCCCTTCGCCATCGGCCTCTTCGACAAGCTCTGCTCGCCCGAGATCATGCTGAGGGTGAGTGCCGCTGCCGCTCGTGCATGGCGTGGTGATAAGTCTGTGGTGAATAATGAAGCGCGTGTCTGCGTGTGCAGCACCCGGTGCTGTACATCCCGTCGCAGCAGGGGCTGCTGTTCAACGTGCGCGTCTTCTGGATCTGGGCGGTGAACGCGCTGATACACTCGGTGCTGCTGTTCTGGCTGCCCATGCTGCTGGCCAGCCACCACGTGCTGTGGCCCAGCGGCAAGGACGGCGGCTACCTCGTCGTCGGCAACTTCGTCTACACCGTGAGTGCACTCACCGCCGGAGCCCTGCGGCGTGCTGGCGGCGAGCTGCACCTCCTACCGACCTGCTTCTGTTTGTTCCAGTACGTGGTGCTGACGGTGTGCCTGAAGGCGGGGCTGGCGACGCACTCGTGGACCTGGGTCACGCACGTCTCCATCTGGGGCTCCGTGGCGCTGTGGTTCCTCTTCATACTCATATACAGGTATAAACACCCGCTGCCTTGCCCGGCGGTGGCGGTGGCGGTGGTGCAGCTGGGGTGTGGCGTGTGACGCGTGGCGTGTGTTGCAGCAACGCCTACCCGTGGGTGGCTGTGGGCGCGGTGATGCGCGGCATGGACCGCATGGTGTTCAGCTCGCTGGTCTTCTGGTTCGGGCTGCTGCTGGTGCCCGTCGCCGCGCTCGTGCCGGACCTCGTCGTCACTGTGTCAGTCACATTCTTATATTATACATTAGTTATCTATATTCCCGCTAACATTCTGTTTCATTAACAAATAATACAAAACGTTCCAGCATCCACAACTCCGCGTTCAAGACGATGACGGAGGCGGTGCGCGAGAGCGAGATAAAGAAGCGCGACCCCGCCGCGCTGCTCGCGCAGCCGCGACACTCGTGAGTACCGCTCACTCACTCACTCACTCACTCGCTCACTCACTCACTCACTCACTCACTCACTCACTCATCGACTGAATACCTGGTTGGATCACTTACTGACTGATTCAAATACTTAAACATATTTAACGAGACTATTTCCATTATATCATTTATATTATTTGGACTTTTCAACGACATATAACTTGTTTTATTATTTTTTATGCATTTATTGCGTATACGACTCCATTGCAACTACAGACTAAACTCTATAATGTCTGAACTGTTTATTCATATCTTATGAATGTCTTGCTTTTTGTCTTATATTGATTGAAAATCTTAAGATTAAAGGTTTAATGAATAGTTCAGATTTTATATATAACGTATTTGTAAGACAAACATCACAGGGTTTATATTAAATTTAATAGATTAATCATTATCGTATAGTTTTTGACTTGATAGTGTCGTAGTTGATGTGCGTGTACGTTTTCACTGCAGAAACACTACTCATGTCTCAGACAGCAGAATGTTGTACGTGTTTCGTCAGTGCAAACAGATGTGTTGCGAAGCGTGTTGCCGCTAATGTCTTGATGTGTGAATGTTTGAACGCTGTATTTATATACTTATTTATATAATATGTATGTCTATATACCTTCTATATGTGTGTATTATATATTTTAACGATTTTGTAATACTTGTAGGAAAAAGTACACGATACATGATTTTTTTAAATCATAGGACATTTGCAATTTATTTTATAATCTGTATTTATTTATATTATGTTAATAGTACTCAGATGTATATATTTTCACATAGTACATATTACTTTATTCATCTCATTGTAATGGAGATTTTTTTATATTTATTTCTATGTTAGCGGCACTTTTAAACTTTAGTTGCTGAACACCGCTGCTGTAAACTATCATACAATGTTTATTTTTCGTCACTAGTAAGTGTGCCGGGGGCGTGCGGGCGGGGCGGGGCGGCTCGGGGCGGGGGCGTGTTCCTAACTTGACCGCCCGCCCCGCCCCGCCCCGCCCCGCGCGCACGCCCCCGGCCGCGCGCTGCACGTAGTGTGTGTCCTTTAGTTTGGTTTGCTGGCACCGCTTACATCCCCCGACCCCTCCTCTCTCCCTCCCTGCACTCGTACGCCCTGCTACTCGTGCTAAGATAATAGCCGCCAATAATACTTTTAAATTTTTCCTGCTTTCATAAATGTTTTGTATGACATGTTAATGTTAAAACTGGAATAAGCAAATTTCGTTTACATATCGGAGAATCTGCACCGACTGACGTTTAGTTTACTCGACCCGGATTACAAGGATCAAAACATAATAAATCCCGGTTGTTCCTATCAAAGGATACTAAAAATATGTCTCGCTAAAAAACCTACAAAGTACGGTTTGAGCTGAGATGGTTGCGGTGGGCGTTATCTTATCACGAGTGGGGGCGGGGGGCCGCTCGGGCCGTCTCAAGTTGTGTGTTGGGGGCAGGCGGGGGCTGCGGCGGCGGCGCGTGGCGCCCGGCGCGGCCGCACAGCTGCGCGCGCGCGACGGACACGTCATATGACCACACACACACACACTGACATACGAACATTGTAAATATTACACATATCGAACGACGATATCGACATTTTGTATTCATATACTCGGAATTAAGTCTATTTGACCTAAATGTGTGATTAAACGGGATTTTAAGAGTTCTGTCTAGCAATACTTGATGAAGAAAATTTAAACAGTCCCGTATAATCTGACACTGGTCTGAATTCAATGTATAAATACTGTACAGCACAGTAAACTGATGTCATTGACATTAATGTACAAATTAGTTATTTAATGTAAGGAACGTCGTTGTAAGGTAATGCAAAAAGTAACAACGTCGGCGGCGAAACCGCTGACGTGAGAGTAGTCAGAATTTATTTCTCTATTGTCTTCCTTGTTTTATTACTTGGTTGCTTAATTACTTAAAAACAACGAATCGTAAATACGAAAAAATCAAGATTAATTTAAACAATTTAATTAAACTTATTTCATTGATTACTAAGTGTAATTTTGTTGCTAGGCAAATTACTCTCACAGTCAAAACAAATATAGTTAATTTTATATAAAACGTTCCTTACGAGACTATCATTCCTTAGAACATACATTGTATGGATAGTTACTTTGAAAGTATTGTCACGTTCCTATATTGAATTATTAATTAACGTAGAGCTGAGACATTCCAGGACGTCTTCTGCATATATTTTTGATGTTTTCTATTAGTATACGATACTGATTCTATTTGATGTTTTTACTGCAAGTTGGACTTACCTGAGATATACGATTAGAGGAATTTCAGCCATTAAATGGTAATTATATGAATGTTTGTAGATCGGCTAGCGTGTCTGACGCGTGGACGTCTAAGTACTGAGCGGTGCGCAGGCGCACGGCATACGATAAGCTAAGCCTTGCTTGTGTCGAGCTAGTTTGTACGTCCTGTACGAATTGTTGCTGGTACACAAACTAAATTTGAAACCTTTTAGTATTAGTTAGATAATTTGAAAATGACTTACCTTATTGTGATCGAATTGCATTAGTTGTTGCAGATTAAGCATATTTATATGACATTTTTGAATTTAGCAGTAGTTTGAAGAGTTACGTATTTGTAAAAGTGAACATAGTTACAATTTAAAGAAGCGTAAATATTGTCTGTTGTCTCACAAATGTAGAAATCATAGTTTTATGTATTTTAATACGAGTACATGTAATGTAATTGAATAAAATAACAGTTTGGGTCCCAGGCGGGAGCCCTGAGGCACTCCGCTGATATTAGCGCTAATTTTCAGTATTTAATGGCAAGTAAGAAACTAAATACATTCCGTGTGGTAGATAGTTTATTGGTTTTTATTAAAAATGTAGCGTTCAGAAGTTTGAATATCAAATATACCAAAATGTTGGATGTGACATGAATCAAATGCTGCACTAAGATCCATTTGCATTACTTTATGCTTTGTCTTCAACTGTTTTAAAGCAGCAGTACAATCCATATTTTTATATGTACGTTTAGAATTTGTAAATATACATTCCGTCTGAAAAAGGCTGTTTTTGTACGTAAAAGTATGTGATGTTTCAAATGTATTTTCTATTACTTGCATTCTTGAATCGTACTCATCTCACGTGTACCATTCATATAAATATAAGAATGTTTATATTGTTGTGTTTTGTTATTTTGTAAATTTGTTAGTGTACAACACAAAGAGAGTCGTGTTAATAAACAATAAGATTATGATAGAAATCTGTGTGATGTAGCATTATGTAATAAATTAAAACAAACGTATCAACTATCTGCTTATATTTTGCTTCTTAATGACTATCATACATTATTTTTATTTTGTATTTAACATTCGCACTTTCGACGATATTCACAATATTGGAATTATCACATTTGTAGATTTTTTGTCGCATTCAGTTCGATCTGTTAACTCGTGTACTTTTAAAAAGGCTAAGGTTAATAAATATTGCATTCTATTTAAATCAAATTGACGTAACGATGCGTCCCGTGCCTTCCGTAGTCTCGCCATTTTACTGTACAGATGTTTTTATTTATTTTACTTGTATGTGTTATTTATGTATAGTTAGGAGATGGTGTTTACGTGACGCTAACGTGTGACTAAACTATTGTTATTTGTAAGAAAGCTCTATTGCTACTGTTTGTATTCATGATTTCTATTTAATAAAAGTGTTGGAAATTAACTGGTGTGTAAATCAGTCTTATTAACTTTATAACGTCGCGTCGAAGAAAATCCATTCTAGTACTTTGTGCGAACATTTGTTAATAAGTATTTCGGTTAATTATAACAAATCTAATCGAAAAGTCATCAAGCACTAGTATAATTATATAATTAGTATCTGAATGGATTTTTTTGGACGCCGTTTTCAATTTGTGACAACTAAACAATGATTGATGGAACTAACCGTGTATACGGTATCTCTAAACTCTACAGCCGCTCTGAAGTCCGCGTTACATTTTATGAATATTCTTAACGTAAAATGGAGCTTGTGGCTCGTGTTGCGCGAGCGGCGGGCGGCTGTAGGGCGGGGCGGGGCGGGGCGGGGCGGGGCGGGCGCGGTGTACTAACGGCGGTGTTGTGCGCAGAGTGGCGGAGGCCGCGCACGCGCTGGTGCGGCTGGCGCAGTGTGAGTACGGCCCGCGCGGGCGACGCATGCCGCTTCGCACGACGCTTTGCACGCTTCTTACTTACCTTCTTTATCTCAACGTTATCGACTTTGTATTTTTGTTTTTGAAGAGGGAAATCTGTCGACTTAATGAGCGACTAGATGTTTAACTTATATAAGGAAGAATGTTGCACCGCTGCAGCCTGAGACTGTGTATTGTTACAACAGAACTTTTTTCCTAAATGATTAGAATCTTGAGCAGTACAATAAAGTTGATTCTTTACACGAAACAGCTTTTCCTCTTAATGTAACTACATAAAGAGATAAGCCGAAGCGTCTCTGCCGGGAGAGTGTGTCGATGGGGCCGTGTCGGGGCGGGGGGGGCGGGTAGTGGGCGGTAGTGACGTGGGCTCTGTGCGCAGCCTGACGGAGACGGCGCGCCTGCTGCAGAACGTGCGCAGCGTGTTTGGGCGCCGCTCGGCCGCGGGCGCCGCCGCCGACCTCGAGCTCTCGCGTGAGTATGCACCGCACGCAGCGCCCTCTAGCCCTCTAGCTACACTCTCGCTCTCCTTTGTCCGCAGGGACCTCTCGTCCCATTGCGCAGGGACGCTCACAGGTAACACTGTGATATTTTAAATCGTTGGAAACTGCTGCCCTAGTACACGGTTTGTATTTGTGGTAAACAAAATGTTACACCACTCACAACAGGGGACCCTACGAACATGTCGCTGCGCGCAATAAAGATTCTTTAGCAATGTAAATTTTGTTTTCAGTACGGAAGTTTGTTACAGAAGGTAAAGAATTGATTTCTATGATAACAATGAAGAGTTTTTTTTTTTTTCAATATTTCAAGTCGCACTTTAATTTGTCGCAAGATATTAATAAGTTTTTAATGCTTGCCTGACTTCACAAACAGTTTTTAAAATTGATTTTACCGAACCGTTTGAGCACATGATGACTGATTGTTGCACGTGTTGGGGTGCAGATGGGTTCGCGTTCTCGCAAGAGGAGGGCGGCACGGTGTCGCAGGCGGACGTCATCCGCGCGTACGACACCAGCCAGCCGAGGCCGGCGCGCACCTGAGCGGCTGGCGGCCCCGCCCGCCGGCCCGCGCGGCGCCGCCCACCGCGCCAGCCACGCGACATGCTCTCTCGCAACTAACGTATTACACGATGTTGTGCGTAGCTTAAATGTGACATGTATAAGAAATTTTAAATTTCGATATGAATATATTATTGGTGTATTAGAAAAATATAGTAAAAGCAAAGGCTTCTTATGCATAATCCGATGACACGGTTCCTTGTTACTTGTGTTTAAATTTCAAAAGCTTGGCCTAATTTAAAAATCATTTTCCCTTTATATTCCCTAAATATTCTTTTGTTATCTCAAAACATGGCCTTTAAGCTTAAATGTTAACAAAGTGTGGACTATTCGCCGTATTAGAAGCTTTCGGTCACAGGGACGCGAGCCCGAACTTTCATACATAAATCAATGTAAATGAGCGTATTCTTTGTCATACATCATTTATCTAACTAGATTTTTTTTATTTAATAGATTATTTCCCAGTGCTGATAGTCAGTTATCTATTTATTAATTTTTTATTAACATTATTAATAATGAATCTATTACATTGATATTATCTGATAACTGCAAGCAGGCAGTCAGTTGTTTCCTGTACTGTAGATAACTTCATTTAAATATAGTTAGAGATGAAGGAAGGAACAATTAAGTATGTTGGTGACAAAATTAAACAGCGCTGTATTAGTTATCTTACAGTATATAGTTATTTGATGTACAAAATAACATAATCCAGTACAAATAAACTAACAACATATCTATGTTTTCCACGTGATTTGAAATAACATAAATAGATAATGTTTTAGAAATTGGTATTCGCTAACATTTGCTTTGCATTTTAACAAATAATTTTGATTACTTATTGTATGATGTTGACGTATTGTTAAAAATTTAATTTGTTCAAAGTAGTTAATTTAGTAGATCTCTTAATTGTTATTGTTACTTATTTTCGTGTATATTATATCGTCAGCGTTGACGCATTTATTAACTTAATTATAACTTTAAAGAGAATCTTATATGTTAATAGTCGTTTTTGCTTCGTAAATTATGTTTGAATTAGGACTTTTTTATTTATGTTTAAACAAACTGAATGTAATCAGTATTAGTGCGCCATTGCTTTGGTTTAGTTAATATACCTTCAATATAGAGATATAACAATTCTGAACATCTCATCACAATCGTTTTAGTATTTTTTTTTATTGTTTTAAATTAACAGCAGCTTGCTTCGAGCGGTCGCGCCGTGCGTCCGGCTCACACGAGCGACTCTATGCGTTTGGATTTCCTTTAGTTTTAAGTAATTGTTAAACAGTACAACTAATGTTATAGTATTTGTCTAAAGTTTATTGACATGTCATTGTAGTGAAAATACAAAATTTTAATGCACTTTTAATATCGATTAAATTGAAGCACCAATTTATATCGGCTAGTTGAGGTCCTGCCGGCCTCGCCCGGGCCAGTCCGCTCCGAGCCAGGTCCCTTCTCAGTACAGTTCCTTTTTGATCCGAGTCGCTTTATTTGCACTTCTTATCGGGCCGCTATGTTAAAACGAAACTATAACATTTATACACTGATATTGTGATACGTACGACGGTAACCTTTCAGACTCTTTACAAATGTGGACCGCTCGCGGGTTTTTAACGATATCTAACTAATGTTTATCTGATTATACCTTAACAGTTTATTATTGTTGACTGTTAACTCGTCTAAGATGTGTGGCGGAGTGCGGGGCGGGGGGCGGGGGGCGGGGGCGCGGCGACCGCAAACATCTGTGTATATCGCTGCTGAATATTCATCCCAAACTCCCACTCTATATAACGTAGCAAATTTCAAGAAAATACAATTTTTTGTTAAACATTATAATGTGAAATATAGTGTAGTATATCAAATTGTAAAAAACTTTGTGGAGAGAAAGTTAAGGACATCTACAAAATCGATCCACCATAAAGTAACGAACTTTCTCACATTAGAAGACAGCTATTATCTAATTAATTTAGCAACATCTAACACCTAGCCAACCATCGTCAACCCCTTGGTCCTAGTAGGCTAATAAGTAAGGGAAAGGTTAAGATGGGACCAACGCGCACCCGCCGCGCCCCTGCGCCCCCCGGCACCCCGCACCCGCCAACCCTTTATCTGTAAGCAAAACATGTAAATGTCAAATAAAATATATTTGTTCTTGTTCTTTGTATACTGCGTTTTATTTTATAACCCCTGCTGTAACACGAAGACGGCGTGAGAGAAAAATGCAAGTCAAACTATTGTCAGACATCGAATCCTCGCTATAAGAGACGACTATACTTAAAATATAATTTCTTTATTGCTAAATAACTATAGGCGTCGACAACCCATGATCACAGAGTACTTTATATGATATTTATTTAGACTAATACGACTTAGGGTCCTTCAAGAAGCGAGCCTACAATTTTCTCAAAGGCCGGCAACGCATCTGTAGTTCCTCTGGTGTTGCGGATGTCCATGGGCGTCGTTGACCACCTCGGTGTTCTCGCCGCTCGTTTGCCCCCCTCTCTTATAAAAAAAAAAAAAAAGACTAAAGGGACAGGCAATATTCATTATGGTCTTATTCGAAGTACTCTTTACACTTTCCGATTCTCTGGAGGCTGGCAGCTGCCCCCCTCCTATTGCAACGCCCATGTACGTAAAAAATAAGGAATAGATCGGTTCTTGAATCATAGACTTACATTACGAAGCTTATCTAGTATCTAGTTCAGAAGGACGCTAGTTATGAATGTGGAGGTACACCGGTAGTAGACCTAGAAAGAGATGGATGGATTGCGTGAAAGGTGACATGATCAAAAAGGGAGTGATGACTGAGATGACGTATGATAGAGTTATTTGGAGGACAAAAACCCGGTGCACCGACCCTACGGGAGTAAGATAAGGGAGATGGTGATCCAGTATCTAGTTCAATTAAAATATAATTTAATTTTTAATTGGTAATACTCCAAGCATTGTAACTCTGAGAGATAAATAAAATAAAAAGTTAAGTACGTAATATAATTATTGTCTTCCGGTGTGTTTAATTACACGATGTAATGAGCCGTATTTCCCGTCCATCGGCCGCAAGGTCGTGTTTCCTAATCGCATTACTTGTATGATCGAACGAGTTTTAACTTAGTCGATACATCTAGGTTTTTTCACTTCTGTCTATATAATTAGGTCATATCAGTACACACAGTTATTGAATACTCTGTGCTAATATTATAGTTTAGGAACAGTACTTGTGAATTATATTGATTGCGTTTTACGATGATTTCATGGTCAAAGTCAATAACAGTGGTTTAATTGGCAGTAACTTTCCGAAGCCAGTGCGATGAATTAATAGCATGACGTCACTCTGCTGTGGCCGGTGCTGAGTGAGGAATGTGAGGTTTGCTGTTACAATTCCTAACGCAAAGTTAATTAGCCACATTAGCAACCTCTAGCGCTAATTGCTGACGCCATCACCGGCCGCGCCGAGCCGCGCTGGCGCAGGTGACTACGCCTCTACATCTTTTTTGAAATTGAGCTTTTCTTTGCACAATATTTAAGAACTGTAAATATATCGTAAAAAGTGTTATTTAAACATAATAAGCTGTAATCATATGTATATGGCTCGGGTAAGCGCAATATCACGATAAGTTGTGTACTTGTCACTTAACACTTAGACTCAAAGGCACAATCATAACTATCTATACGTCTATAAGTAAATATTCAAAAATACACAAGGACATGAGAAATGTAGGCGTTGTTTGCATTTATGTGATGCAAAAATGCACTCTGTTCTAGTCTTGAGCAACCTCACGCTTCTTTTAAGCCAGTGAGTACTACTCTAGAACATGAAGGTTTGCAAATAATATCGTAATGGTAGCAAATAGAATGGGGCAAGCTCAATAATGACAAGCTGAAATGTTTGTGCTAAATCAAACACGATTTTGTTCATTGTAAAATGGGTACCTCAATACTACCACACATGTTGATGTGCACAAGAAAGGTCGCGCGTTATAGTTATAGTAGGCGCGGTGCGGAGCGCGACAGGTGCGTTATCATGTTATCAGTGCGGGCGCGGCCGTGACGTGCTGCGTGCTGCTGCTGCGTGCTGCTGCTGCGTGCTGCGGGTGACGTGACACGAGGAGCACGGCGGCATCACGTCACGCCGCGCTCGGCCCGTGCCGCCGCCAGTGCCGCGCCGTGCCTTCTCCACTACACCCGTGCCTTACTACCACGCCAACGTCAACATTTTGTTGTTCATTCTATACGCTTCACATAAGTCGTGTTATACTGATTTGTAAATTCGATTTTCAGTACATATACCCGTAGAACAATTTGATGAAATGTGAATGTATCCGTCTCTCGGCCTTGACGTTTCGCGCGCAAAGTTTTGTTTGTAAACAAACGAGACCGTTGTGTGTGGGAGCGCGAGGCGAGCTGTGGTGTGCCATGTGATGTGAGTGCGTGCTAACGGGAGGAGGATGGCCAGGTCGCCGCGCCGGGGAGCCCGCGCCAGCGCCCGCGGCGCCGCACGCGACGCCCGCGAGGGCCGCGAGATCGCGCGCCTCCGGACACAGCTAAACGGAAAAGGTTGGTACTTACTTATAAGTAAAACATTTAGATATTTATTTCTAAGTTATTTGTGAAAAAAAATTCAATACCATAAAATATGCACCGTAAAAATTAAAAAGTACTAGAAATGTTCGTTATCGCAGTTTTTACGACACGGCTGAGTAGATTAGCAATGGGAACCGCGCTGTTTGCAAACAATCCGCGGAACTTCTAATAAACTTGAGTCGTAAAGGATTGCGCGAGACACGACTCGGCGTGTCTGCTGTTTGTTTGGAACATGTCAACAATGGTTTTTACCGAGTTGTCACAAGCAATTAAGTACTTATAAATGTATTAACGCGATATGAGCAGGCACTTAAGATTGCATTATATCGTTGTAAGGTCAATATTGACAGGAATGAAGTTTGTGTGATGAGAGTTCAGTTCAACATGTCCGCTGTCCGACTACTGTCTACTGTGTAACCAGTTCCCGCGCTCTCCGCACGACGCACTTTTTATTTCCCAGTACAGTTGTTGCCACAAGAAAGTTAACCTTAAAAGCGATATTAATTTGACTGTTAGTGAAAATTACAAACTAGTATTTAACATTAAAAAATCGGCTGAATACATTATATATATTTCCGCTTATAGCAGTTAAAAAAAGAATTTAAAACTTGTTTCGAAGACAAAAGACAAAATGTAGATATTCCATCAGCCACTAAACAACAAACCCTACAATGTGCGTGCGTTGACAAACACATTACAGCTGTTACCGCCGCAGTCCTGTATGAAGACGAAATGTATCATGCATTCTTAATTCTTGCAATAGGTTATCTGTAGTTTTCCCTGAGCTGAGTCACGGTGCACGAAGCAACTACGAATGTTTACTTATCGACCCTGAGAGAAACTAGTTTTTTAACATTACTGAGAAAAGTTGGTAGGCTGTCGTCAATTTAAGAATTAATTCTTACTAATTAAATCAGTTGCTGTAAATCAACCTAAGAATATTTATAAAAAAAAAACGAAATCTTAACACATCTATGCAGCTAAGCGAGGGCTTAGTTCTTCGAAGTCTGGTGCTATTATATTTTGTCAACTTAATAAACACATGATCTAACTATTCACTCATAGCCAATAGCGTAGCTATAAACGTAGCTGTTGTAGGGTAAATGCTAGGTATATAATGTTTTAGTAAATAACAACAGTAAAAGTATTGAATAAAAGTAACACGTTTTGTTCAGAACAAGGAAATGAGAATGTTACATTTACTATTATAGAAGCCATTTATTATTTTGAGAATAAATTTCGCGAATTCTGAAAATAAATAGCACTCGAGGCGGCAACGAATTCTGTTTGTTTACTTGCAGCTAACACTAGCACACATTTCCTCACCATTTATCAATGACCAAGAATATTCATTTGTATAGAATTCAATTCTAGAGGAAGATGTACGTACAAACAGGACAAATGAAAGGCATAGGAACTAGGATCGGGTGCAATGTATACTGTGTGTGCTGTGTCCTCTAGTATGAGAATTCTGATTGTGTGATATAGAATTGCAGGATTCTAAAAGGATTTATCTGTTTATTGTAAGATTGGGTGAGTGAAGCGTAGTGATACAAGTACAGCAACATAGGCTGTTTGAACAGCGCATTGCCGATACTGTTGCACCCTGCAAGAATATGAGTTCACTTGTAGAAGATCTGAACTACGTACACTAATCAATTCGAGTATTTTGTATATTAAAAAGGGCAATTAATAGCACATATTAAAAACAATGAATACTATTCCTGTTATTCAGTAATTATGAAAAATACCAAGAATTTAAATGAAGGTCGGTGTGGTGTCGGTGCCGGCGTGAGAGGTGATCGATTGGCCCAGTTGACCCCCTGCGCCCCCCCCGCACCCACCAACAGACCCCCTGGCCCACTTGTCACACCCTGACCTTCATCGCTAGCCATTGTCGTTTTACGAGCTGGAACCTAGATACGAAAATTACCCAATAAATTTCTTATACACTAGATAGATAATATCAAGCTGATGCTTGTCTACGTATGGAAATACTCGTGCTGTTCAAGTGTCCATTGGAATGTGTCTGTGAGCTCGAGGTCAGTACTGCGGCCAATGACGAGACAACAGATGTCAGGGCGCGTCAATACTTGAACGAAAGTAATGATTTACAAGTAATCGGCGTCGTTTATTTGTTTAATGCATTACAAACTGATGATATTTTTAAACACGTATTACACTACCAAGTATGTAACTGACCATATGTAGTGCATTTGCCAACACATATTTTCTATAAACACAGCTTGGTAACTTGTTTCGGCGAAGGCGCGTAGAGTCGGGCAAGGTCGGCGAGTGAACTTTTGTCCCGGTTCGCGGCGGGGCCGGCGGGCCGCAGCCGGCACAGACCTGGGCACTAGGCCCCCCGCCCCCGGCCCATGGGGACCTACATTCCGGGACGTCGTAATTGCGGTCACCTAATAAACTAAACCTGGTCTAGGTGAATGCTAAGGGATCGATAAACAAGTAATACTTATCAAGGTAAACTGCTTTCATTTTGCTGTCTATTGTTTGTTGATAAAATATTTTATGTCCGAGACTAGAGTGGAATAAAAATAACACAATAAAAGGATCAATTTATTTGTATTGAAACTGTTTGTATCCTACAAAACTTTGTTCCAAAATTGAACAAGTAAACCAATGAAACGAACGAAAGGTACAAAACACCAACAACAATGAAAACGGAGAGAACTACTACCAAAACACCAAAGGGTCGCGGGGACCCGGAAAGAATATGTGTGGCGAGACATTCTTCTTAACATCGTGTATTAACACAACACGGTCAAGCCACAGCGCCATCTATTAGTGCGCCGCAGAAACGACGCCAACATTCCGCCCACCAAGAACTTGATTCTTCACCGCCCACCATGGTGTATTAAATTCGAAACAGCGTCGATTGTCAGTTACCTCATTAATTTTACTAGCGCCCGTGCATGTTGCTAAGGGACTGTTATCCCTTGTGTTTCTTGTTGCCCTTTTGTTTTTACTTTGTTTTCTTGACATGCTTCCTGACAGAATCCAACCTAGGCGTGTTTTTTGTGCAATCATCCCTACCGAGCTTCTCAATAGTCCATCATCTATAATTTTTGCATATATTTCAGCCCCAAGCAAGATGTCTATATTTTTTGGTAAACTAAACATAGGGTCTGCTAGGGCAATTGTTTGTAACTCCGGCCAGTCTTTTATGTTGCACTTATGGGATGGTAAATAGTCTGTTATCTCCTTTAAAACATAAGCCTTAACGGGCATAGTAAAGTGTGGGTTTGTCTTTGAGCGTATTATTACTTGTACTACGTACTCCGTACGTAGCTTATTCCCTCCACTAAGCCCTGTTACCTCGTTGTTGATTTTAATTTTCTTTAAACCCGCTCTTCTAACAAGGTCCTCCGTTACAAAGGAGGCCTGTGACCCCTGGTCAAGCAACGCACGGTAGACGTGTATATCACTGTTCTCATCAGAGACATCTACCAATGCTGTGGCTAACACTGATTGACCTGGTTGTTTAACAAAATGTGTGGAAATGGTGTCATTTTTATGTGGGTGTGTTTCTTCTCTCGTTTGTTTATTTATTGTTTGTTTGTTTGTTGTTTGTTCTTCTGGTGTTACCTTTACCCCGGGATGTAATAGAGTGATGCTTTCGTTTGCAAATATTGCAACATGTGTCTCTTAGACATACAGTTACAGAATGATTCGGAATCAAGCAGTTGAAACATAAATTGTTTTCCCTTACGAAATTTGTCCTATTTTCATGAGTTTGTCTTACAAACTGTTTGCATTGAAAAATATAATGCTGTCCATTACAAAAGCTGCACTGGAGTGAAGACGCAAATACTGTCGGATGTATAGGTTTTAGCTCACTCGTACTTTCCTTTCCATGATCTTCGACCATTTCCAACGATTTAAACCTCATTTCGATGTATTGACATAATTGTTGGAAACTCGGCATGTCTTTATTTTCTGCAGATATATGCTGCTCCCATAATCGAAGGCTAGTCGCGTCTAGCTTCGAAACGGTTATATAAACTAATATGTCACCCCATAGGTCTGTATTCACTCCAATGTTTTTTAATGAATTTAGACAATCTAGGGTTGTGTACAGCAATTGCTTTAAATGGTAAGACGATTCTCGGGCGATTGATTTTAAACTAAATAATTTTTTGAAAATATCATTTACAATGTATCTTTTGTTTTCAAATCTTTTGTGTAATGTATCCCAGGCTTTGGTGTAGTTGTCATTTGTAATTTGAATACTTCGTAGCAATTGTGCTGCCTCTCCGTCTACAAGAGACTTCAGATAATGCAATTTCTGTACATCGTCTAAAGTTGTATTCTTATGTATGATGGAAGTGAATAAATCTCGAAACGATGGCCAGTCTGTGTAATTACCCGAAAATGTGGGTATCTGGATTGTAGGTAACTTAATTTCTGTATTTGTGCTAGTTCTACACGGGCTGAGTGTATTGTTTATTGACATTTTGTTTAACTCGCATAACCTTTCTTTTAAACATGTCTTGTATTCAATATAAAATTCTTCTAATTGTCCAAATATGTCTAAAGAATAATATTCGACGGTACGCCTTTGTTCCCGCGGAATAAAAGAAGATATTTCTTCGTGTACAGTGGTGAATGAAGAAAACAACCTTTCCAAAGATTCTAGGCGTGTTTCTACATAACTTGTTGTTATTCGGGACTCTGATGTGTTTAAATAATTTGTTTGAGCCTTCTGTATGCGCTCAAATCTATCCTCTTGAAGACTTATCAACCCTTTGGCTTGTTCCATGTTAAAAATGCAAGCTACCAAACGAACAACTAATTTAAAAATAAAACAAAACTAAGAGGGTAGATAAATATATTAACAATAACTAAGACTTAACAAATTAACAAGTGGCAGACAGTTGACCGTAAACAAATTCTAAACTAACCAATAACCAACAATTTCTACTCATCCGCCTTGTCTAAGTCCCAAACACAAGTTTGTTTTTATTTGAAATTAAAAATAATTTCAAATAAAAAATAAAAACTGACACGAATAGCCTAAAATATTTGAAGTTGTAATAACCTTTTAAACTAACCGACTCGGAATATTTAAGTCCAGCGCAATACACTCAGACCGATACAATTTGGCTGCCGAAGGACCATTTGTTTGTATCCTACAAAACTTTGTTCCAAAATTGAACAAGTAAACCAATGAAACGAACGAAAGGTACAAAACACCAACAACAATGAAAACGGAGAGAACTACTACCAAAACACCAAAGGGTCGCGGGGACCCGGAAAGAATATGTGTGGCGAGACATTCTTCTTAACATCGTGTATTAACACAACACGGTCACGCCACAGCGCCATCTATTAGTGCGCCGCAGAAACGACGCCAACAGAAACTAATATATAAAATATTACAATAACCATCGAAGATACATAAATTATTCTTTTTAAAAATAGACAATTACTTCACAAAATTATTATATTATACAAAGTTGTTTTTAATTGAAAATAAAGACAGTAAAAATGTTCGCACAACAACAAATTAATTTTATCGAACTCTTTTTGGTCCTTTGTAATATTGTAATGAAGATTAAAAAACAAATTTACACGTACTCATTTATGATTATGAAATTATTTTAGTAAGTGAGATTGCGTGTGTATTATGTCACATTGCGTGTATTTTCTGATCACCAGATGTCATGCTTTCACCAAATACACTGTCTGCCCGCACTCCACCTCACCGCATCTCACCGCACCTCACCACACCGCGCAGCTCTACCCGCTCTCTCTACCAGGCGGGGCCAGGAAATTGGCGTTTATTCTATCTGCTATGCAATAACCGTTTTAATAAATAAATATTTAGCAGCATTATTATTCACGAATATTATAAAAATTTACTTTCGATAATTCTTCTCGTCAAGAGGAGCGTGACCGACGTGACAATGATAAGCATTGCGAGATACATAATCTATAACTTGATTGCATAATATCTAGATATCAAATAAGATATTGTAATATAATAACAGGCGCTGAAAACATTATTGTCGGCAATAGAGCAAAATTACGTGACGTCACAGTTTGTATCTTGGAGTATTGACTTAGGTATAACGTAAATCATTATACTTAAAATAACCACGAAAAATCCCCCAACACTATAGATTAATGCAAGTAGGTATACATTTGATGGGCGCGTTCGCAGCCGCTTTCTCCATGCAGGCAGTCGGGAAGCTCCCAATGACAGCACGCAGCTCGCTTGTATCGGCATTAGCTGGCACAGAGAGGGCTCACAACTCACAAGTAATAACGCTGTCTGCCCTCTTTCCGGTGTCCTACCACCATTTGTACCGATGACTAGAATTGTTTTAGAATTTCATATGCACGTATACGGACGTAACGGTGAAAGAAAACTTAGCGCAACCTCAATATTTGGGTGACTGACTAAGATCTAATTTATAGTACGTTTTTCAGTGAGGTATCTGTTCGATTAATTTGTAACCACTTCCTTTTAAGATGCTTCGTATCAAAGATATTATTACAAGATCAAATACAAATTTCTTAAAAACCTTTAACAACTGAGTAAACATTGCGAGCCCAATTCACGGTACTTTGACCATTATTGTGTGGAAGTTAAAGCCGAAAATAGCATTATCGTGTAACCTGTCCTCTTGTGAGTCAGTACACCTGAGCATCAGCAAGCCGCGAGCGGTCTAATGTTATTTTTAAAGATTTCTCCGTTCAGCTCAGTGTTGCATTAACATGAACTTAGGTTTCATCTAATCTTGCTTGCTTTTACACAAAGACTTAAGATATACAAAAAAAGATGAGCTGTCCTTTGAAATAGGTAATAAAAGAACAAAGAAAAGGCAACTACAACATACATACACATAAATAGTTTTCTGTGCCTTATAAAAATACTGGAATCGAAAAACAAGTTTTGCAAAAATTGCGTCATATCTTTCTGTTTTGACCTTTATATAGCTTCGTAATATTTGTGCATCATTTACACATACATTTTAAATATTTTATAAAATGTCAATCTTTTTACGATCCGACATCCTTCAGGCAATCTGAGGTAAACTCAATATTGGAAAGAACGTATTCAACGTCATCGACGATAAAGACGACACGTACATATACGGTCTCGCAACTGAACGCTGGCCCTGCTTCTGGTGCTGTTGTCATCCATAATTTGCGAACATTTAACGAGATTGGTTCACATTTCTTTTAATAATACAATGAATTAACAGTGTATACACGCTATTTTATTTGTTTTGGTGTTTCATTGACGTTCATTCCGAGCGGTACCTACGCGTTCACGGTGCGTGTTGCAGCCAGGGATAATATTGCATTGTGTGTAGGTTAACTCTTTACTTTTGTTCCACAGTGAACCTTACAGCAAAGTTCTAAAGTTGATGTTTGTGTGCGCGTGTGTGCAGGTCGCGAATTCCTCAGCGTCCCGCGTCAGGCGCAGCCGCGCGACCGTGCACTAGTTAGTCATTCATAAAACGATGTTTTGTTTACTAATGCCGATGCCTCGACTATTTATGTCGAACATGCATTATTTTGTTGTTTCAAATCGTAGCGGAGCTAATATTCTTTACCATTGTATCCTCCACAATTACGCAAAATATTTAAGTTTGTACCTCTTATATGATTATCGCAACAAGGCAAGGGAGATGCGCCGCAGGTCAGCCTAGATAAATAACAAGAACCAGAAACTGTACGCAAAAATATTTTTCGTGAAGTTTTTTCCCTTGCTATGGTGAAGAAGTATCTAAATGCTAATTCACTAGTTTACATCTAGAGATAGATAGTGACATCTAGTGTGTCGATGTGTCAGATGTGCCGCGACCCTGACCCCGCAGGCGCGCCCTGGTCGCCGCACACACCCACTAACATTGCCAGCCAACTAAAAATAAAATAAACAACATGTAACAAGAAGCGCAAAAAAAAACATAGAATATACTTATGTGAACATATTGAAACTGATTTTTTCTAGTCTAGAAATCAATATTATAAACAAAATAATAGCGGACAAAATAACATTAATTATAAAAAAAAAGTTACCTTCGAACGTAATTGATGGCTTAGCTCACTATTTAACTTGAATATGGAAGTAATTTACATTCTTACAATCAATATAGGAACGCGTCATTTTGTGGAAATTTCGCAGGTGTTTTTGAGTGAACGAGACTTTGTAACTAATGTTTCCGACCTTGAAAGAAACAAAGTAGAATGAAAAGTCCAATATCATTCGTTTAATGTTAACATAATTTCTGAAGGCTTTACCTTTGTTATTTAAAAACAAATAAACGAGTAAGCGATTATTGAAACTGAAATAAAATGTATTTATTGTTGGATGAAAATTCATAAAAGTGTAATAACGCATGTTCCCTGAGCGCGGGTGTGCGGCGGCTAGTTAAGTCGGTGCATGCGGCGCAGTGGCACAACGCGGCGGCGCCGGCGCACAATGCCTGCCAGAAATACGCGGCCTTGCACCGCACGCAGCCGCACTGCGTACACACGCACTGATATAACGCCCGGCAACTTCTATGAACAAAAAGCGGCGTAGTGGGGTAAGTTTCGCGCACGTACTTTTAGACAAATAATTGACATATTTTAAGTATTTGTATTAATTGGGAATGAACTAATATAATTTTAAATTTTAAAAATATGACAACATGCTAACACTTTGCTGTTCTTTGTAATACTTTCAATTTCTTTTTAAATGATTCTGTGTTTTATCATCATCATTATCATCATCTCCCCTGCCTTATCTACTCCCGTAGGTCGGCGCACCAGGTTTGCCGTTCCTCTCAAAGCACTCTAATCATCCGTCATCTCAGTCATCACTCCTTCTTTTTTGATCATGTCACCTTTCACGCAATCCATCCATCCTTTCTAGGTCTACTCTACCGGGGACCCCTCCACATTCCATAACTACCGTCCGTTCTTGGTACATGCGATTCATCCCTCTCATAACATGCCCATCCCACGCTAACCTTTTATCCTTATTTTCTCAACCACTGGGCTACTCTCGAAAACTTCTCTAATATACTCATTTCCGTATCTTATCACATCGTGTTAACCCCACACACATCCATCTTAACATGCGGCATTCAGCCACAATGTAATTCTCCTTTCATCCGTCCTTTTAACCTGCCCACATCAGATCCATACATCATACAGGCTTATGACGGTTTCTGTAAATTTTCCCCTTATTTCAGGGAATATCGGTCGCAATTACACCTTAGACCTGTTCCCATTTCACTCCATCCCGCTTTTATTCTATTTCTCACGCACGTCAGATATCGCCGTCCGCTTTTGGATTAAACGTCGTTTTATGACTTATATATCATATACCATTTTTCTGATTTCTGCTGGCTTGTCTTTTTAGAACAATGTGACTTTTTTGTGGCATACTCAACATAAAAAAGTAAAAAAAATACATCAAATAAAACTAACATAATACACAGATAAGCTCAAAATACAAACAGAAAATCTACAACATTATTTACCGAAAACAACTAACAGCGAAACGTGGGGTCAACCAAAATTGGAGATAGTGTACTCGGAGTAAACGGGAACGTGAGGAAAGAAGCGGGTCGCAAGGCCACTGATTACCATCGCAATCGAGCTCGCTCTCGCGTCCCCCCTTGCCCCGCCAAAACGACCCTAAACCGACTGTCTTGTCTGCGCAACTAAATGTATTGTTCAAGATGTTTTGCCGGCACTATATTTATGATAATAAGGAAAAACGAAAATAAAATATATCTAGGTGTTCCTAATCAGTTGAGTTATTAAAATGTAGAATGTATACTCTTTAATACCTTCAATAATTAGCCCTTCGTTGTCTTATTATTGAATGGCATTAAGAAGCCAAAACTAAAGCCATGTAACGTGAAATCTGCGTGTGATTGTGCATATACATTAACCTAAATATAGACAGATACGCAATGTCAGGATAGTTGTACGTCAGAGGCGCACCTGCCCTACAGCTCCGCGCCTACCGCGCCCTCTCCTACCCTAGAGTTACGCGCCCTATGCACGCGAGCCCGCTCCCTACAGCTCGCAGCCGCGATGCTAATTATGAGAGGCTCGATATCACATTAACTGTCAAGTCACCTCGCCTCTGACTCACCTGCAGCCTCGCTCGTCTTCGTGCTCGTACTCTTCATAAACTCATTGTAATACAAAACCGTATTGAAATTATTATTTACTAGCTGTCGCTCGCGACTTCCCCCGCGTAAAATTAAAAAGTAATAATAGCCTATGTTACTCACTGATAACGTAGCTTTCTAATGGTGAAAGAATTTTTGAAATCGGTCGAGTAGTTTTTGAGTTATTTCAATACATACATAAAATCAAAAATACAAATCTTTCCTCTATATAAAGAACTAAAAAAACCTATCTTAGTTCGATTAAACTATACATAAGAGTCTCCAACATGCAGTTTTATTATATTTAATGGCAAAATCGTTTATAAAATTACTAACGATTGATAACAATAAAAAATTAAATTCCACGTTTGAACATTATCGCGCCGAGCAGCCTTCACGGCTCTCGCGGCACATTAGCGTTTCTTATTCCAATAAATAACTACTTCAGTAAATATCCAACGATTTGAAGATGTAAAAATGATTTTTGCAGCACGATCAGACTGTTTTTTTTTTGCTTGCTGATCTTGACCGAATTTCCTATTAAGTTTCGTAATTGCCGGCAAGAGCGGGGCCTTCGCCCGGCGCTGACGCCCCTCGCCGCAAAGTGCACGACAAACACAGCATTATAGTTACACATATGAAATAAAAACCATAGACATTATTGTCTAATAATGCATCTTATGCTTTTAAAAGACTTTTGAAAACCCCGCCAGTTCACTTTAGTACGTAAAAATAGTATAAAATGTTAATCATATTATTCTACCTGTGCACACTTCATGTCGCTAGATATACTACACTTTGAATTGTGTATTTTATTAACGTGTGTGAATGGGTTCAGGGGCCGGGGGAATGTCAGCGGAAGCGGGGGGCGCCGCGCAAACAGCTGATTGACTTCTCACCGGCGACTAGTTATTGATGAAGCTTGTCCGCGTCTCGATATTGTTTATAGCAACGATATCCAGATATGACTTGAGTTTAAGCTGAAATTCATTCACACGATAGCGGTGACGATGACGACCACAAGAAGGCCTCTGGTCTCAATCGTACCTGTCATATCGCATGACCTCATGTCATGACATTCGTTCCACATTATTGTATACTCTACGATCAACAAAAAACACTTATTAAATAATTTACCATCGTACATGTAATTTTATGTCATTATAGAACATTTGATCCGTATCATTCTTTATGTTTATATGTACACAGTATTTTAGTAATTGTGCGGAACTAACGCCGGTCGCCGCCAGCCAGCTGTGACGGGCCGCGGAGTGCGGGCGAGGGGCTATAGTTTGCACATTGTTATCTAATATGATACTAGACACTCAAATGTCTTTGGCATCCCTCAAGCAACGTCTCAAGTTCAAACTGTGGTTTAAGACGATGCGCCACGTCACTCCCCTGTCTCCATCCCGTCCCAGTGACGTCATGTCGGTGACGTAATCTCGGTGACGTCAGAGCGGCACACGCGCGACCCACGCTCAGAGGTCAAGAGCAAAACTATTAGTTTTAATTGTAGCAAAAGAACGAAACTGATCTATTAATATTTTGATACAATTGACATTTGTTACGATTTAACTAGTACTTATAATAATTACGTAATGACGATATATTTTAAACAATGTTATAAAAAGTACTTATGTCATATTCTTTTACATGAAATGCCCAGCATAATCTTATATCGCATAACGTGTGAATTTTCCGTGGTTTATAGGTTTAAATTTGCATCATGTTACATATGTAACATGCAATAAAACCTTATGTGCCGCTTAAACTGATCTTGCATTACGCATGCGCAGTGCACTTGCTACACTTTACGACCACTCGCAGCAGAACGGCAACCTGTGCGATAGCATTGCGCGCCGCGGGGAAGCAACTCATACAATGTTACTCACATCTTATTACTTAAATAAAGAGTTATTGAGTAAAGTAACCTTGTGACAAATACATTATTAATTCGCAAAACCTTCAGTTTAATTACAAGTATTTAAATGCTATTAATGCATTCACAAACTAAAAAAAAGGAGATTTTATATACTCTTTGGTACTAAATTTGTTTCTTGCGGTGTGAATCACGTCACGCTAGACATGTTACATAGTTTTGTTTCGGAACACTATCAATATATGATAGTTTGCGTAAAAATGTAAAAGGGTAAATGCAGGTGGACATTTTTAACAAGCGGTATGATAAGATATGTGGGTAATTACTTTGGCATTTAGTGGAAAGAGGGCAGCACTATCGACAATAATTTTTCTTTCCAAGTTGTTAATTGTTATACAAAGCTGTACTATTACTGAACTGAGAACAAAAATTCACTGGTGTAGCGACTACCTCTGTCAGCAATATTTCTATATTAAACGAAACGGATTCCTCAAATGTATGTAATGTTACATCGACCTTGTGTTCACACACGTGCTGCACAATCTGCACATTGGGCTGTATCCAGTTGCTCCATAGACAACTTCATCTGATGTTTGAAATGTCTCTTTTTTTTGCTTGAATGTGCTTTGTATTAGTAATGTATACCTTATAAAACGTAATATTTATCTTGTATCGATGTTTTTGGCGCAATTAGAATGTTTTCTCTGAAAATTTGTATGGAGTCGGCCTCAAATTGGCGATAACTCAGCTATCGCACAATTGCGCCTTATTTCCTCTGAGATTATGTTTGTACAACTTATAAGATTTTTTTGGTATACTACTGAACACGGGCACGGGTGCGATTTTTGACTTATTCAAGTCAAATGTCATAAAAATCACTTTTTCGCGTATTTCAGCGGAATGGTTAGCTTTATAAAAAAGTTGACTAGGATGAAGTTGTAGATCATGAAATTGCCTATTAAATATCCCTACATACTTTTTTCATAAGAGCCATAGTTTCCGAGATATAACGATTTCCACATCCAAATTGTTCAGATTAATAGACCCGATACTTTAATAACTAATAATTCCTAACCACTGGAACCAGAGGCTTGAAATTTTGCGTAAAATTTTCAATTACTGTATTAGATGAGCGCTAAGAAAGGATTTTACGAAAATCATCCCGTAAAGGTCCAACGTGGGGGTTGAAATTTGCATGGAAAGATTTTCTTCCTCAAGCAAAGTGACTTGTCAAGTCATAACGTATATATTTGCACGTATATATATAATAAATTAAAGATAAGACAGAAAAAGTAAAAAACGAATGATACCTTTGTATTCAATATGATATTGAACTTACTAACTTAAAAAATTAACTTATTCACTATCAGTATATTCATTTTCAGAATTAGTTTCTGGTTCACAAAGCGAAACATCGCAGAACTCGATTTCACGATCCGATTCTTTACGATCCAGCAGATCCAATCCTTCGGCAAAGTCGATCTTCCTCTTTTTAATTTCCATTGTGGGCCTTGTTGCCGGAAGAAGCCGTTATGAGCAATAATCTCAGCTCCATGTATTAATATTTTGTGAGTGGTGACAGTGAAAAAAGTGAAAAAAAATTTAAGTTAGTAAGTTCAATATCATATTGAATACAAAGGTATCATTCGTTTTTTACTTTTTCTGTCTTATCTTTAATTTATTATATATATACGTGCAAATATATACGTTATGACTTGACAAGTCACTTTGCTTGAGGAAGAAAATCTTTCCATGCAAATTTCAACCCCCACGTTGGACCTTTACGGGATGATTTTCGTAAAATCCTATCTTAGCGCTCATCTAATACAGTAATTGAAAATTTTACGCAAAATTTCAAGCCTCTGGTTCCAGTGGTTAGGAATTATTAGTTATTAAAGTATCGGGTCTATTAATCTGAACAATTTGGACGTGGAAATCGTTATATCTCGGAAACTATGGATCTTATGAAAAAAGTATTTATGGATTTTAATAGGCCTTTCATGATCTACAACTCATCCTAGTCAACTTTTTGATAAAGCTAACCATTCCGCTGAAATACCGCGAAAAGGGATTTTTAATTACCTTTGACCTTGAATAAGTCAAATTCGCACCCGTGCCTTGTTCAGTAGTATACCAAAAAAATCTTTATAAGTTGTACAAACATAATCTCAGAGGAAATAAGGCCAATTTGGCATAGCTGGTTATCGCCAATTTTGAGGCCGACTCCATACAAATATTCAGAGAAAACATTCTAATTGCGCCAAAAACATCGAGACAAGATAATATTATACGTTAATAAGGTTAATACATTATTTACTATACAAAGCACATTCAGCAAAAAAAAGAGACATTTCAAACATCAGATTGAAGTTTTTGTCTAGGAGCAACTGTACAAGCCAATGTGCGGCATTCGTCATCGCGCACACCTCTGAAGAACGAGATCCTGAAGTGGCGCCGCTCAAAGCTACTAAGCAAAAAATGTCAATGTTTTTGTTGATCTATATAAACTAAGAGGTACCATATATGTGCATTTGAAATAGCAAATATATAAATTCCTCGATTCTCAAACGTTATGACATGCATAAGATTACGATTAGGTGTACAAGAGAAGATTACTGAATTGTATGACATTTATGAAATCGGTCGAGTAGTTTTTGAGTTATTTCAATACATACATAAAATCAAAAATACAAATCTTTCCTCTATATAATATTAGTATAGATTAAATATAAATAAGAGAATCTCCAACATGCAGTTTTATTATATTTAATGGCAAAATCGTTTATAAAATTACTAACGATTGATAACAATAAAAAATTAAATTCCACGTTTGAACATTATCGCGCCGAGCAGCCTTCACGGCTCTCGCGGCACATTAGCGTTTCTTATTCCAATAAATAAATACTTCAGTAAATATCCAACAATTTGAAGATGTAAAAATGATTTTTGCAGCACGATCAGACTGTTTTTTTTTGCTTGCTGATCTTGACCGAATTTCCTATTAAGTTTCGTAATTGCCGGCAAGAGCGGGGCCTTCGCCCAGCGCTGACGCCCCTCGCCGCAAAGTGCACGACAAACACAGCATTATAGTTACACATATGAAATAAAAACCATAGACATTATTGTCTAATAATGCATCTTATGCTTTTAAAAGACTTTTGAAAACCCTGCCAGTTCACTTTAGTACGTAAAAATAGTATGAAATGTTAAACATGTTCACATATTATTCTACCTGTGCACACTTCATGTCGCTAGATATACTACACTTTGAATTGTGTATTTTATTAACGTGTGTGAATGGGTTCAGGGGCCGGGGGAATGTCAGCAGAAGCGGGGGGCGCCGCGCAAACAGCTGATTGACTTCTCACCGGCGACTAGTTATTGATGAAGCTTGTCCGCGTCTCGATATTGTTTATAGCAACGATATCCAGATATGACTTGAGTTTAAGCTGAAATTCATTCACACGATAGCGGTGACGATGACGACCACAAGAAGGTCTCAATCGTACCTGTCATATCGCATGACCTCATGTCATGACATTCGTTCCACATTATTGTATACTCTACGATCAACAAAAAACACTTATTAAATAATTTACCATCGTACATGTAATTTTATGTCATTATAGAACATTTGATCCGTATCATTCTTTATGTTTATATGTACACAGTATTTTAGTAATTGTGCGGAACTAACGCCGGTCGCCGCCAGCCAGCTGTGACGGGCCGCGGAGTGCGGGGCGAGGGGCTATAGTTTGCACATTGTTATCTATATGATACTAGACACTCAAATGTCTTTGGCATCCCTCAAGCAAACGTCTCAAGTTCAAACTGTGGTTTAAGACGATGCGCCACGTCACTCCCCTGTCTCCATCCCGTCCCAGTGACGTCATGTCGGTGACGTCATCTCGGTGACGTTAGAGCGGCAGACGCGCGACCCGCGCTCAGAGGTCAAGAGCAAAACTATTAGTTTTAATTGTAGCAAAAGAACGAAACTGATCTATTAATATTTTGATACAATTGACATTTGTTACAATTTAACTAGTACTTATAATAATTACGTAATGACGATATATTTTAAACAATGTTATAAAAAGTACTTATGTCATATTCTTTTACATGAAATGCCCAGCGTAATCTTATATCGCATAACGTGTGAATTTTCCGTGGTTTATAGGTTTAAATTAGCATCATGTTACATATGTAAACATGCAATAAAACCTTATATTGCCGCTTAAACTGATCTTGCATTACGCATGCGCAGTGCACTTGCTACACTTTACGACCACTCGCAGCAGAACGGCAACCTGTGCGATAGCACTGCGCGCCGCGGGGAAGCAACTCATACAATGTTACTCACATCTTATTACTTAAATAAAGAGTTATTGAGTAAAGTAACCTTGTGACAAATACATTATTAATTCGCAAAACCTTCAGTTTAATTACAAGTATTTAAATGCTATTAATGCATTCACAAACTAAAAAAAAGGAGATTTTATATACTCTTTGGTACTAAATTTGTTTCTTGCGGTGTGAATCACGTCACGCTAGACATGTTACATAGTTTTGTTTCGGAACACTATCAATATATGATAGTTTGCGTAAAAATGTAAAAGGGTAAATGCAGGTGGACATTTTTAACAAGCGGTATGATAAGATATGTGGGTAATTACTTTGGCATTTAGTGGAAAGAGGGCAGCACTATCGACAATAATTTTTCTTTCCAAGTTGTTAATTGTTATACAAAGCTGTACTATTACTGAACTGAGAACAAAAATTCACTGGTGTAGCGACTACCTCTGTCAGCAATATTTCTATCTTAAACGAAACGGTTTCTTCAAATGTATGTAATGTTACATCGACCTTGTGTTCACACACGTGCAGCACAATCTCCCGGCATTCGGCATTCTGCTCACACTACGGAAGAACGAGATCCTTGAAGTGGCGCCGCTCAAAGCTACTAAGCAAAAAATGTCAATGTTTTTTTGATCTATATAAACTAAGAGGTACCAATATATTTGCATTTGAAATAGCAAATATATATAATAAATTCCTCGATTCTCAAACGTTATGACATGCAGAAGATACGATAGAGAGATACAAAGAAGATAACTGAATTGTAATGACATGATGAAATCCTTTATTCAGTATTTGTTCGGAGACAAAAAAAACTTTATGAACAAATATATTGTGTAAAAGTTCATATTTCCGAAGTCTAAAGTTGAAGCTGAGACCAATAATAAAAACATTAGCATTTAACTAACTCGTGTCTCAATTGTTTTGTTTTTCCATTGATTTAACCTCGGTTTCTTATGTCAATCATTTCAATGATAGCAAATAAAAAATCTTCGTTTCATTGTACGGGAACGATTTACGTGATTGTTGAGCGTATTATTTATTGTCGGAACAATCGAGAAGTAACGACATTCGCCATGTAACTTGCTAGTTGCTAGCTGCCTTCTCGTAACTTACGAAATAGCATCGAGGTTTTACCTAATAAAAGTCATAGTTCCAATATCTGTAGTGATTTTTAATTATAAAAGAAAAAATGATAAGCATGATAATTCAAAGGTATTTATTTAGAATCTATTGTAGACAATATTATAAAAAGAACCGCCATGCGCTTTAATGAAAGCAAAATACTTATAACTCTTGTTCTATGAAGATACATACATGATGTTCCTAGACTCGAGTTATAAATCCACTGCAAATCAAAGTGCACCGTATTCAACAAATAACAGAACCGTACCGTGAATACTTTCTGGTCTGCGATTTCTGTAATTATTGAGAACAAGATATATTATCTGTGTGCTCAGTTGAATCCTGAAATAGAATTCAGTTAAAGTATGTTTATCTTTACAGATAATATATATTATGAAATAAATATAAAAATCATCTGATGAAGGTTGGTGTTGCGTTTTCCCGCAGTGTCAGTCAGCATGCGCGGGAGCAGCGGCGGCGCCGCGCCAGGCGCGAGGGACACGGCGGCGCCCCCGGGCGCGCCTCAGACTGCGGACACACAATACCACTTGTTCAACACTGCTCACCCCGTTACACACATCTCCAGCGCTCAGTGCGTCAATAGCGCAGTTGTGCTGCGTGTCGTAATGTGCTTTGTCACGCGCGAGCGGTATTCATATGAAATTCTGAGCGGAATAAGAATTCTAAATCATTAAAATAGCCTAACTATAATGCGAGTAATTTAAGGCATTCGTGGTCACTTATTATAAAATTATGTCTAAATCAATATGTATGTGATTGGTGATTGACATGATTAAACTGACAGCATGAGCTTTTCATTTCATGTTTTTCCTCGAATTTGCGGCAAAGGTAGCAGCAGTATAATACTTGTATTATTAGTATAAGTGTGTACACTGACGAGCACTGTGCGCGTGCGCTCCTGGTAGCCCACGCCGCACGTCACGCTGCAGCGGCTCCACTCGCCCCACGCGCTCAGCCGGCACTCCCCGCCCGCAGCCGCCGCCGGAGGAGATCCTAGCCCTGGGGGAGGGTGATGACACACAATCATCATTGCACACTTGATGATAAGAAGTCTTGCTCAAAACCTAAAATATTTACCATTCAAGGCCGGAGGGACCGGCACGATGGACACGATGCTGAGGCCGGGGTAGTTAGACGTGGCCGCGGGGCCCACTGCGCCCCCTACCGGGCCAGCGCCCCCTGCTGGTCCGCCTCCGCCTACCGGATAAAATGTGAACTTAAAAAAAAACTAAAAACTAGTAGAGTTAAAGGTGACGTCACGAGTAACGTAAGCGTATGACTTCAGCAGTACACAAACGTAATCTCGCCTGCACTTTACGTTTAAAACTAAAATGTAATGTAATTCACTGAGCAGTGATACAACTACAACATACACCTAATTTAAAGTTTTAGTTAAATAATCATTTTGACAAGTACTGTACATAAAAATGTACATCTACAGGTGATTACTTTGGGGCGTGTATCGAAACAGAATGAGTAAAGTTTGCACTATTTGTCGTGACTACAATGATAATTTAATAAATCCACAATATCCTTATATAATTTTACGTTCTATCGTTAGTGTACATAACATTAACCAATAACAATGGTCGCGGGTACTGGACAACAAAAACATCACGTGACACGAGGCGTCAATTTGTTTGTCACGACAACACTCGTGTTTGTTGTGACAATTATCGTTTCTCAACATATTATTACTCGTATGTTGAACAGTACATGGTCTTATCCAGCTATCTATCATCATCACGATTTATCCTTGTATCAAGAGATAAGAGCTCGGTCTACAGCATCGAAGCTTAAAATCCTTCTCTCCGGCTTAGCGTCAGCAGCTACTGGGCATTTAAAGCCTCTTTGACACTGACTGGCACCGCCGGGGATAAGCCAACACCTCACAGGGCATTAAAAATAACCTCCTGCGAAGCAACGGATTATACACTATGGCTTATAGTATATGTAGTTAATGTATTATATTAAATGTTTTAACTTTCTCCGTTGACATAAAACGTGTAAATATAAAGAGTATATGCAGAAATCTACATAATATTCAAGTCGGGCAGCATCTGGCAGTGCTGGCGGAGTTGGCAAGTTGCCAGAATAATGATTGATTGCCAGTTAACTTGTCAGTTTCGCTCAGCTCCTGATTATTTAGTATCACGATGTTCACTTTTACAGGGGCTTTGTCAACTGATTGCATTTCATAGAAGTGGATTTATTGAACTGATTATTAAGTAGATGTAATCTTATTAGTGTTATGTGCGATATTAATGGTTTAGTAAAGTGGGAAGAGCTCGCGTATGTCTGGACATTAGCACGTACACGCTAAGGATACTTCCTCAAGTTATTGCTACTAAAGTTGCACATAAATTCGGTGCGTGAGGGGGGGGGGCGCGGCGCGGGGTGGCGCGGGGAGAGCGCGTCGGTCAAGGGCGCGCTCTGACAGTTCAGCCCCCACTACACACGTCTCCCGGCGTTACTTACAACCCACTGCACATGCTCGTGCTACATACCGGGCTTATCAAAATATTATGAAAAGTAATGCTAATTTTACTTTAAAACGTATGACCTCAAAATAAAAAACATAACTGTATTGTTTTTTCCGCAACAGTTTTAGCCTAGATAATTCAAGTATATGTGCACTCACCGAGCAGCACCTTGCAGGTGTCCATGCAGTCCTGCTGCGTGAGGAAGTTGTTCTGTCCGCCGCGGCAGCCGCCGTAATTGAAGGGCACGCACATGCCCTTCATCGCTACAAACGCCCAGCGCTGGTACAGCCCGCGGCACGGGCCCTGCTCCGGCGCCTCCATGCAGATACCTATGAGTGGGGGGCGCCCATAGATACACATTTACACATCGTAATAGCACAATACACGCGAGCGAAGAGAAGATGACAATTCAAGGCAAAATTAGGTCGGTAGCATACCACGCGTAAGTTTTGTTGGTAACCCATCTAAGTAGCAAGAGAGACCTGTCAATATTTGATGTGTGCGCGATGACCGTTTTTACCTGTCCTGTCAATATTTGACGGCGTATTACCGTAGGAGCTTTTACAGCGTAGGCTAATCTTACTGCTCTAACGTACAGATGAGGCAATAGTAAGAAGCTTTTACCTATTAAATTCAACAAACAAGATAAATTATAGCCGAAAACATCAACATAGTTATGTCTTTTAGGGTGAGTTGCACCATATCGCCGGTTATAGTTAAAGTTAAAATTATTTGTAATGGTAATATTTGTAATAACCTTAAAATTTACTGAGGGTGTGTTACATTAACTAACTATAAACCTTAACCAGAGCATTCCCGATGGTTACGTCTACGCATGTTCATGATATTCGCTGTACCAGTTTTAAGCTGGTCAAAATGACGTCATATTTGACGCTAATCATAACCGCCCGATTTTGGGCGGTTATAATTATGGTTACCGTTAGTGTCAGTTCGGTAGTGTCAACTGTCACACGTTTTTATCTTCAAAAGTACAAATAAATTAAAAAATAATGGAAAAAGAGGATTTCTACTAATATCCTATACGCAATCCAGAAGAGAAAAGTCTTGGGTGCTCGGATTAATAGATTTCCAATATGGAATGAATGTTTGGACAAATTTCGAGTGTCTAAGGCCATAGCAACAGCGCCTTGTCCTTATCCCATAAGAGAAAACTCCTTGCACTTGTCAATAACAATAACTATTACGATAACCGGCGATTCGATGCAACTCACCCTAAGGGTGAGTTGCATGTTTGGAAATTCATGTTCCGCCGATTATAATTACGTGTCATAGGTGTGGTATTTTATAGTTACATAAACATTTTGCCCACGGAGATGGAGAAAATGGCAAACTCTTGTGAAAATAAACTAGTTTGGGCCATTATTGAAACTGTATTTACTTTACTACTCAAGTATGTAGCGCGAACAATAAAGCAATAAAATTATACAAATATATAAATGCATCTTATTTATTTTCCATCGCTATAAATTGTCCATTTATGGAGTACATTTTTTTTAAAAGGAGTTTTCTCTTATGGGATAAGGACAAGGCGCTGTTGCTATGGCCTTAGACACTCGAAATTTGTCCAAACATTCATTCCATCTTGGAAATCTATTAATCCGAGCACCAAAGACTTTTTTCTTCTGGATTGCGTATAGGATATTAGTAGATATCTTCTTTTTCCATTATTTTTTAATTTATTTGTACTTTTGAAGATAAGAACGTGTGACAGTTGACACTACCGAACTGACACCAACGGTAACCATAATTATAACCGCCCAAAATCGGGCGGTTAAGATTAGCGTCAAATATGACGTCATTTTGACCAGCGGAAAACTGGTATAGCGAATATCATGAACATCCGTAGACGTAACCACCGGGAATGCGCTGGTTAGGGTTTATAGTTAGTTAATGTAACACACCCTTAGTAAATTTTAAGGTTATCACAAATATTACCATTACCAATAATTTTAACTTTAACTATAACCGGCGATATGGTGCAACTCACCCAAGTAATAACTTAAAGTGACTAAGCTGTCAAGTATCGATTGGCGGCGTGTCTGTCGCTCGACACGTTGCTCTACCTACATATTCATTTAATTGTAGGCTATAAAAACTCCCTGGCATTTAAAGTAAATTGTTAAAAACGTTGAAGACCGGAGCAGGCGATCTGGCGAGGGCCAGGTAAGAGACGAGTATAGTTACGTTTAGCGGTGGACATGTCGATGGTGCAGTCTGCGCGCTCCTGGCAGGGCCGCTGCTGCAGCAGCTCCACGCGCGCCGAGCACTCCTGCTGGCGGTCCGCCGGCACCAGTAGCAGCCGCGTGCGGAACCGCACCCCGCGCCCGCACGACGCCGAGCACGGCGACCAGCCCGACCACTCGGTGGTGGGGCACGCGGGGTCCGACACGCCCGCCTCCGCCTCCGCCTCCGCGCACTGCGGCTCCATGCACTTGCGGTTCTCCTCTGACGACACATTGCATAGCACAAATATTTACCGAGTCAAATCATAAGAGTGCTTTCGACACCGTCCTCCCCAAGCGAGCAACATTCATACCGGTGGGCACCAGCGGGCACTTCTTGAAGCCCATGTGGTCGAGGAAGGTGCGGCGCCGCGTGCTGATGCCGATGCCGCACGTCACCGAGCACTCGCTCCACGGACCCCACTCCGTCGTGCGGCACAGGCCCTCCGCCACGCCGCCCGCGCTCGCCTCCTCCTCCGCCTCCGCCTGCGCCTCCGCCACGGCGCCGCTCTCACTGGATATTATTGTCGTAAAATATTTATTTCCATAAAGGAACAATATATTACACTTAGAATATGAATAACAAATAGCACTAACGGGCACTCGGGCACGTCGGCGACGCACATCTCCTTGGAGACGAGCTGGCGATCGCAGGCGAACATCGCGGCCTTCTGCGGCAGGCGGTATTCGCGCGTGCGCATGCGCAGCCCCTTGCCGCACGACACCGAGCACGCCGACCACGCGCTCCACTCCGACACGCCGCACTCCGCTGCAACGACACAACAGATACATCAAATAAAAAAGAGTAATCGATAAAAGTCAAGAAAAGAATAAGAATATCTTTGTGTACTGACGGCGACTGACGGTCTGCGTGTTCTCGGCCTCCTCGAGCACCATGGCCTGCAGCGTGTCCTCGTCGCAGCCGCGCGGCACCAGCCCCTCGCGCACGAGGTGCAGCCGCGCCAGGGGCCGCAGCTCGCCCCCGGGGTTGTAGAAGGGCGCGCGCGGGTCCTCCGGGTACATCGTCGTGATGCGGTACATCTTCTCGCGGGGAACCGTTTCAGAGTTTGCCGACTGCGGGAGGTAACAGTGCCAAGTGTTTATCCATCCATCCTCATTAACTTATTGGATTTGTTTGCTTAAGCGATGTTGAAGATAAAAGGAAAAAGTGGAGCGAAATGAGAATAAAAAATGTTAGATGCAGTAGTATGGTCACCATGTAGGAGATGCCGTTGTCGGTGCCGGCGTCGTAGGGGAACAGGTCGACGGTCTTGGTCTCCGTCCAGCTGCAGTCCCTGTTGCATAGCTCCAGCCCGCTCACGCCCACTACCCAGTCGGGGGAGGGACCTGCGCGACACGAACACACTATTTTAACGGCCATCACATGTGTTTCTATTCCCAATCAAACACGAAGAATTAATGACCTTTGGAATGGACCACGAGGACAGAAAATTTATTGGACCAAATCGCGTCGCCCTTTCCCCGTCCGAGTATCGTATATAGTTACGGTATCATGTATCGATATTATATGATATACAAAGGCGAGAAGTACCGAACATGGAGGCGAGGGAGAGGTAGTGGCGCGTCCTGTCGACGGTGAAGACGGCGGAGGTGTTGGCGTTGACGCGCGGGTGCCACAGCCCTTGCGCCTTCACCACGGAGCGCAGCAGCCGGCCGCGCTGGCGCAGCTCGCGCTCCAGCAGTCCCACCGAGCCCCACTCCGCCAAAGACCGGAACCCGTCCGACGCAATCTGCCCCTCGCCCCAGAACGAAAAGTTGCGCGGATGCGTGGCGCCGATCACGTCGGAGAAGTGCGTCAGCCACATGGCCTGCACCGGGAAGTTCTTGGGGTGCGTCTGCGGCGACCACAGCCCCTCGAATACCATCTACTGACGCAACAATTATTACATTGCATTACAAAAGATATTAAAACAGTCGGTGCGCTTGAAGCGATGTACGAGCGCAGTCGAGTAGAGCGCGACTGTAGCGGATGTAGCGGGGACCTTGTACTTGGCGTCGTCGCAGGCGCAGCAGTCGGGCGCGGAGAGCGTCGTGTTCTCGCACACGCGCCGCGTCAGCTGCCCGTCCTCCGCGAACCACCGACTCGCGTTCTCGTACACCATGGCCCTGCGCAACGAACCTTGTTATCGAATATGGTATATATTTTCTAAATAACAACTCGGAAAACGTTCAATATCTGGCCGTAATTTAACACAGCCAGCCTAACATGGACCTACTTAATGAGCACGCATCCGGAGCCGGCCTCGGGCGCCTTCCACATGACCTGGATCTCGGTTTTGGGCAGGTCGTCGGCCTCCAGCACCGAGTTGACGCACTCCTCGTCGAAGCGTGTGAGGGTGTCTGCAAACAGCTGGAACTGTCCCTGGCGGCGCAGCGAGCGCGGCGCAGCTGCATCCTGCGGCTCCACCACCAGCTGGAACCGCGTGAACTGCTGCACCACGTCGTGCGTGCGCGACCCCACCAGCGTCACTGACCACATACCATAACATATTTTAATTTCACAGTAGGTATAAATCGTACGACTCTTTGATACGAATAACAATTATTACAATAATTGTTATTCGTATCGTTATTGTGTCTCTTGTGTCTCTTGTGTCTCTCTCCGAGAATGAAAACTACAAATATCTCGGTATGTCGGAAGCATTAGGCATTAATGACAAAAGCATGAAACAGCTGCTAAAGAACGGTTCTTTGGTCGCCTGAAAAAAGTACTGAAAAGCCTTTTATCAGGCGGCAACAAATGCCGTGCTTTTAACAGTTGGGTCATGCCAGTCTTAACCTATTCTTTCGGCATACTGAGATGGTCTCAAACAGAGCTGGATGCCTTGGATAGACAAGTCCGTCGATTGCTGACAGCATACCGGATGCATCATCCACGTTCATCTGTAATGAGGTTGTACATCCCGCGGAAAAATGGGGTCGTGGCTACTTAAATGCCAAGACTCTCCATAACCGCGAGGTGTACAATCTTAGGGAATATTTCCTTAAGGTTAACGTGGAGATGTATCAGGATGTTGTAGCCATAGACAAAGGACTCACGCCGCTTTCCTTGGCT
Source organism: Papilio protenor (assembly GCA_029286645.1). Classification (NCBI taxonomy): domain Eukaryota; kingdom Metazoa; phylum Arthropoda; class Insecta; order Lepidoptera; family Papilionidae; genus Papilio; species Papilio protenor. Next base: position 5,236,848 of record JAGSMZ010000008.1, read on the forward strand.
ACCACGAACTGGCGGAGGTTGGAGGTTTTAAGTGTCTCAGACCGCATAAGTGTATGGAAGAGTAAGGAGCTACACGGTAGGTTCCATCGGGCCTTAACTGGTCCTGATGTGGACCAATTATCCTCCGTGGCTTGGCTACGCTTCAGTAACCTCTTTGGGGAGACTGAAGGTTTTGTCTTTGCAATCATGGACGAAGTCATCGTAACGAATAACTACCGGAAACATATCCTAAAGGATGGTACGACTGACATTTGTCGGGCATGTCGTCGGCCCGGTGAGTCTATTAGACATATCGTTTCCGGTTGTTCTCGCCTTGCAGACGGTGCATACTTGCATAGACATAACCAAGTGGCCAAGATTATCCATCAGCAACTTGCCCTTAAATATGCTCTTGTGGAATCTGAGGTACCATATTACCAATATCAGCCTTCACCAGTTCTGGAAAATAGCCGTATCACGCTCTACTGGGATCGATCTATTATTACGGACAGGACTATTGTTGCCAATAGACCTGATATAGTAATAATAGATCGGTCTGAGAGTTGTGTAATGTTAGTTGATATCACTATCCCACATGACGAGAATCTCGTGAAAGCCGAAAAAGAAAAATTATTAAAATATTTGGATCTGGCTCACGAGGTTACCGCCATGTGGCGTATGAAATCGACTACCATTATTCCGATGGTCGTTTCGGTGCACGGGCTAATAGCGAAGAGCTTCGACCAACATCTCAAGAAGCTCTCGCTAGACAGTTGGATTAAGGGCCCGATACAAAAGGCGGTTATTTTGGAAACCGCACGTATTGTGAGGAGGTTCCTGTCTCTGCAGCCCTGACCACTGGTTGCTTGAGTCATCGGATTCCGCAGCCGGTGGAGTTCTATTTTTTTATATAATATGTTTTATTTATTTTTTATAACAAATCATGTAAAATATATTATATATAAAAATAAGAAATTAAAGATATATGAAGATAATAATTACAATAAAATGTTATAAACTAACAAAGTATGCATGTCGAGCCAATAATGAAACCTTGTATTTTTCGGAAGCGGCGCTTATCGCTGAGCAGGAGCCGACAATGAACGCACCGCATTATCGCCGCAGATAAATTTACAATTCACAACTAAACATAAGCAGTTCAATCTGTTATAATATAACTAACGTGATTTGTTTGCCAGCTATTTAAATCACTCGGATGAACAAACGAAATTGTCTTCTTTGATTAGAAATACTTATTTCTACAATATATCCACATCAGGCTGAAGGTGTTACGGAGTGTGAGCGTACCGACGTATCTTTGTCCGGGTGCGTAGCGCTCCGTGTCCTCGCTGAGCAGCAGCCGGTAGTGGTTGTCCCCCGGGGACTTGTCAGCGGTGGCATCTCGCGGCCCCAGCTCGCAGCCTGCCACGCCCGCTGCGCCCGCCTCGCCAGTCGCGCCCGTCGCGGCCGCTGCGCCTGCCGCACACGCCACCAGCGCCAGTAACACGCACCACGACAACATCTTCTTACGCGGTCATACTGGACAATTGAATGTACGATTTAAACGTGCATTCATCGAACAGGACCTGACCTGGCTTTAGGATTTATAGTAATCTGTTGTGTAGCGGGACAGTGATAATGAAGCTAATGGGGCTATCAGCGACTATGATATCCACTTCTCGACGAAGAAATTTGTACGCAGCGAGAAAACGTTGCTGTTATTTTAATAACAACAACATTTGTCGCTGCTCTTTACAACTAGACGAAACATAGCTACTCTGCATATCTTCCTCGAAGCAAAAATCGTCAAAAAAAGAAAAAAGAAAGCACATTACTACACAATCAAACGCCGAGCTCGCTGCGCCGCCGTCGGGGCCGGTGGCCGCGCCTAAACTCTTGCCAGCAGTACATCCTCTTGTAATTATAATTAAGACAATCTACATCAAACTCATCCCGCTCACGTCCGACGATTGTTTTAACAATTAACTACTTTCCGAGTTAGTAGTAAAATTAAAAGAAGAAGTTGTTATCTAAAGGATAACAATTGTTATCTAAAGGATAACAATTTCTTCAATGTTATTTAAAATGTACTTGGAAGGCTGTAAGTACAAAACTATAAAGTACTTTGTATTGCTCGCGACTTCGTCCACGTGAAATTAAATATAGCCTATATTACTCCGCGATAACGCAGTTTTTTAATGGGGAAAGAATTTTTAAAATCCAGTAGGCCCAGTAGATTTTGAGTTATTTCAATACATACAACAATCCAAAAATACAAATCTTTCCTCTTTATAATTTTAGTAAAGATGTAGCTAACGTTTTATATTATTCAGCATTAATTATGCTGTTATATTTAATTTTAAACATTTACACATTAAACGTTAACATTAGATTTAACTGGTAAAATCAATAAAAAAAGTAAACTTTAAAAGAAAAAAATGTCTAATGGAATTAAAATTGATATCACTTACCGACCGTCAGCGTCCTATGCTCGGAGCAGAAGTGCGCAGCGGCCAGCGGCCAGCGGGAATCGGCCGGCGACAGATAAGGGGTCACGACTCGCGCGCCCTCTGCCCTGGACTCGTTACCAGATTTGACAAAATATTCCAACGTACTTGTTAATTATTTTTAACTAATATACCAGTACATAACATCGTCCACAACCTGACGTTGGCCACAGCCTACATAAAACACATCTGCCTACGAAACGTTCCAATTTGAATGTAACCGCAATCACTCGCAATGCACGGTATCTCATTGAACAGTTGAGTGTGTTCAGTAATAGAATAGACAGAGTGGGACTCACCTTGTGTAGAGCGGCGCGGTAATGAGCACTGAGCAGACGACAGACGACAGCAGCCGTTCAAGTGGTGCTTCCGGGCCCGCGCGTGCCGCCGCCGCCGCCGCCGCCGCACGCCGGGCCCACGCGGCCCGCGACCCCCACATCAGAAACGTATCCTACATTAGGTAAATTTCTTACAACGACTACACATTGATTGTGAGTCGCCTGTCGCCTGTCTTTCCAATATTCATAGATCTCTCGGATTATTTATTATCTGAATACCGCTAAGGGGCTCCCAGTGTTCACTTAGTTACTATGAGTATGATAGTTCAACGTTAAAATTGTTTTGAGATGTACAAAAAATCTGGTTTTAATTTTACACCTCATTTATGATACTACTGCGAAGTGCACATGCAGGCTGTTGTAGTCAGTTTTCACTGTCGACACACTCCTGTATAAGTTTCGTGAGTAGAAAAGGCCAAGTGTGATGACGTGTTTATTTAAGGAATCTGTAGCGCGCGGTCGCAGGACGAGGCAAGCCTATTATTTCATAAAGTTTTCAACTTCTCTCCGCTGGCGTCTGTTTAAAATTAAATATCTGATCGCTGCAGACAACTGTCCGATAACAAAATATACTATGTAATCATGTCAATATTCCATTCTTCTGATCTTTACCTTCCTTGTTAATACTATTAGTACTAATATATTAGTAGCTAAGGCTGGTAAACAATTTCAATTAAATTGTTGATAGATATCATATTAAATTTATTTAACAAGAAGAAACGGATAAGTTGGATCTATTTCTAAATAAAACAGTAGAAATTGATTTTATTGATTTTATTCAATCATCATACAACTGTTTGTATTCACTCTGCATTCACACAAACACCACAGCTCATCGTTGTATACGTTTATTCAAATATCTTGGCGGCTCAAGCCGCAGTGTCCTCCCCGCACGCCGCTCCCCGCACCCCGCATCACGTTACTAACAATGTGCTCTGCGCAACGACTGTTACGATTTTCTGAGCAGCCAAGATATTTGAAAATCTCCATAGCCGCGTCGAACTCAATAATGCATCCTTTGTCTGAGATTCAATTCAAATCAGATCATTTTAAATCCTCTATAAAAGAGGTTGTACCAAATTGTATCGATTGCACTCTAATGATAAATCAAGTCATAAACATAAATATCTCCGGTTCGAGGTTGACTATTGGGTTCGATGGAAAAAAAGGAATTCACTCTGATAATAGAAAATCAACAAAAGATCAAAGTCGGTTAATATTTGTTAAAAATATTCACATTATTTTCTGATATAAAATAATACGATTTACACACACGCACACATGGACACAAAAACATCATTAAGTTATATTTTTTATTTAAACAAATGTCTTATATTCAGTGGGATATTTTCACATAAACAATTACCAGAATGAATAATTTAAATACAATAATTGTTTCGTACCGTAGTGTTAGACATAACTCTGGTGGCAGTACTACCGCTTCCAGTCAGTCTGACACAACACACACACATACACGTGTATCAACAAATATAAAACTGCATAGCTCTTGCCGCTCGTTCACCTATTGTATTTATTTACACAATAATCCTCAGATTCACATATAAATCACAGTATTCAGGTTGTTCCGTTGCAATAAATTCCTCGTGACGTGACGTGACGTGACGTGACGTGACGTGACGTGACAAGGGAAAATTCACAGACGAGAACGAAAGCTAGATACATTTGTAAACTTAAGACATGTTACACGACTTGTGTGTGCAGTGAGGACACAGCTAGCGCGTCCAAATATACAATATCCAAACATACAAAATCAATCAAATAAATTCAATTCTAAATCACATTACAAAGACTAGAGAAAAGACAATTCCTAGATTAATACATTAAATACTTGTAAAAATTGATAAAAACAACACACTGATATTCAATAAATGTGTGTATGTGCAATGTGATTGTTTCCACATAATAAGAAAAATAATTTCAACTTATTGTAAGCATATTTACTTGTTTCTTCAAATATTGAGACACTTGTCACAGACAAACAGACAAACCTACGAGATGCAACTGCGACACACAATATGTACGGAATGTACAACTCAGTCTGCTGCAATGTATGTAGTTTCTATATTTATCACAATATAATAAAATCTTAATTAAAATTTAAATACTTCATTGTTATTAAGGATTCAAATAAGCACGTTTCTACAATCTTGTCTGGTCAAAAATATTCAAATAAATCAATTCCATATATAAAAGTCTCTTATAATTAACAAATATTTTATTTTCCATACATATGCCCTCTCAGCTGATTCATAAGTTAGAGCTGCTTTCTTTACTTTATTAATACAAATTAATTACTTAAAATAAACACAAACGACTAGAGTTGTACAAGACTAGAAAGTTTCACTCGTCACTTAATACTATTTTTCCTATTGTACTGTCCTTACACAATGTTTTTTTTTTTTAAATAAAATCACAGCACGATACGAGGGCGGTGCGACAGCCGCGGGGCGGGCGTCAGCAGGGGGAGTAGGGCAACGTGCTCGGGGGCGGGGCGTCGCGCACGGCGGGCGGGGCGCAAGCTCAGAAGGTCAGCACCGGCTCCTCGCGATGGTCTAGGATATCTGAAACGTTTATCAAAATATGTAATTCATCTATCCAGGTTATAGGGTATATAATATTTATATTACTTGCAATGTTGTCTTGTTATAATTTTACCCTTGAGTAAAAATTGAACATCTTGTTATGTAAAGAGAAGTCGTGTGAGGTGTGAGAAGTGGGGAAGGCGCGGTACCTTTGGCGATGGCCCACCAGGGCAGCGTGACGTAGGTGAGGTATGCGTTGAGCGGCGCCGACTGCTGCCGCTTGCCCTCCTTCCACAGGTGGAATGTCTGCGTGAAGCCGCGCATCGCCCACAGCGGGTTGTACGCGCCGTCGTCCAGCTCTGCAACAAAACGACTCTCTGAGACTGACCCCCGCCCCGCCGCCCCCTGCGCCGCTCCTTACGGTCGAGACGGAGCTCCGAGCGAAAAAGAAACAGCGTCTACAATTTAAATACGTCTCGATTATAATTTTTAAAAGAGAAAACAGAAAAATGTTTAACGACTACACTAAAAGTCAATACTAAAGTGAATGAAACGATGATGTGAGCGGACATGCGCAGCGAGCGAGAGAGCGAGAGAGCGAGAGAGCGGCACAGAGAAAGCTCGGGTACCGTGCACGGCGCGCGCCGGCAGCTCGCACCAGTAGTAGATGTCGGTGCCGTCGGGCGTGGTGCGCCGCGGCGGTAGGCGCGCGCGCCGGAACAGCGCCGCCGCCACGCCGCGCTGCCGCCGCGGCAGCGTCACGTAGGCGCGCGCCCCCGCGCTCCACCCCGCGCGCCCCTCCGCGCTCGCCGGCCGCGGCTCCTCGCCCACCGCGCCCCCCATCTTCGCATCGCAGTCTAGGGTTGCGTCGTGAGCGATTTCGCAATCCTCCTCGGCGGCGAGGGGTGCGGCTCGGGGCGGGGCGCGGGGCCGGGAGCGCGGCAGGGGGCGCAGCGGCGGCGCGAGGCCGGGGGCGCGGCGCGGCGCGCGCACGGCGGGGCCACCTCGCGCAGGCAGGCCGGCGTGGCGGTGTCGCGCGCCTCCCGCGCGTACACCTCGCGCATCCTGCCCGCGGAGCACGCCCCGCCCCCGCCCCCGCCCCCCGCACAGCAGCCCCAGCGCGCGGAGGGAGCCTGAGAGCCGCGCCGCGCTACGGACAGATGTCACGTGTTAGGGATGGCCATTCACAGAATCGAGTTGCGCGCAAACATTTGTCTACAAACTATTACATTTTTGTCTCGACTGAGGACGGCTCGCGCCCGTTTGCAATTACGTTATGGAACGCGTGCTGCGGCTTCAATCCGTAATGTTTAAAATGACACAACAATGAACGTCTGCTTTATTCATGTTTTTGTTGTCGTTCTAAATTAAATATATTTTTTCTGATCTTGTTTAAAACTACCTTCGGTATTTCTTCCGCAAAAAAGTCGATACAAGGTCAGCTCGCTACTGGTGTGGAAACGTAGCGGCGTGTGAACTATCGCGCCGAAAGAGTGTATGTTTGATCGGTGAACGATACAATCTAAACGTTACTGGGAATGTTATGGTGTATTTGCGCTGGCCGAGCGCGACCGACAGGCTCCCCCCGCGCACCCCGCTGCCCCCGTGCGCACCCCGCGCACCCCGCGCCCGCCCTCTACTAATCTATGAAGCAACTACAAAGAGGAAGCGACAAAGCGATGAGGTCGACACAGAGCGGGATGTTTTCTCTACTGCTACAGCCGTGACACCACATGCGAGACACACGTGTGGCGCACACGCGGTGCGCACTGCGGCCACGCACCGACCACAAATCGACAACAATTTACAGCAAAACCAATGGACAAGTGCAAAATTGTCTATTATTAAAGCATAATAATGTGATTAAAAAAACTAATATGGTACAGCCAGACATAGGACGAGAATAGCCCACCACCACCCATGGCCCCACCGACCCTCGGGTCATACGGGCCGAATCGCGGGAGGGGCGCGCGGTTTGGCCGGTTTCGGCTCCGCACGCACCTTCTTGACTCCCTACAAGTTATTTCGTCCGTTCCTTGGTGTTGTGTCACTCTCCCCCTAATGGGCATGACGAAACATGAACACCATCGCCGTCGGGCATCCACTCCAGCGCCTACTCTAGCCTACATCTTCGATGATGCCATCGATGCGCGAACTCACGCAGCCTAGCATAGTTCGCCCCATTGTTGACAAGATCCAGATAGTAAATCGGACCCGGATCCCGCCGAGTAATCCCATCCATCATCTTCATTCTCAGGTCTGCATACTGAGGACACTCCCACAGAATGTGATGAGCATCCTCCTCAGCCACACCGCACTCACACATACTTGATTCGACCAGAGTCAATCGTGCAGTCTCTTTCTAAAACATCCATGGCCGCTGAGGATCTGCGAGACTTGGTAGTCGGGTGCGACCCAGGTGGCCTTGAGTCGAACCCTTACGTCCGGGAAAAAGCGAAACAGCTCACGACCTTTTGTATCATTTGTCCATCTTTTCTGCCACTCACAAACCACCTCATCCCAAATTATTCGTTTCTGCCTGCTCAACTCCAAACCGGTCAGCGAGATATGCGCCTTGCTCACTAAACCAGCACGGATGGCCTCCAGGTCTGCAGGGAGAACGCCAGCCAGTACCGGCAGAGCGGCTGTGCTAGTGGACCTATATGCTTTGGTAAGCAGCACTAGTGAAGTTCGCTGCGATCTTAGAAGGGCACTGCGCACTGCGAACATCTTTGCTCTTTCGTACCAGCATTCTGCAGCGTATGTGAGAATAGGGACGTAAATGCCTTTATACAAAAGTTTTAAACTAGGATATCGGACCCCCCACGATGAAGTCGAGACTTGTGACATTTTGCCAAAACCCATAAAAAATAGGACGAGAATAGTGCGGGGAGCAGGCGGCGGTATGTATGTAGACGCGGTGGTTACCGTCGCGCAGGTCGCCCGCCTCGACCTCCGCCAGGCCGTCGCCGAGCGCGTCCAGGCCGTCGTTCTCCGAGCGGCTGTGGTCGGCGCGGGCGGGGTCGCGCGCGCGCCAGCCGCCGCGCACGAAGCCCGCTATGTTGGCGCTCGGGTCGCTCAGCCGCCGCTGCAATGTAACACGTCATTTGCATAAAACATTTGCGACATGAACGCCTCACGTGCGCCGCTGCGCCGGCGGGGCTGGGACCGCACCTGGTGTCTGAAGAGGAACAGCTCCTCCGGGTCGTCCATGTCGTCGGGCCAGGGCGCCGCGAGCCCGGGCGCCGAGCCGGGCGCCGAGGAGGGCGCGGCGCCCCGCGGCCGCGACACCGCCACCTCGGCGTGCCCCTTGCCGCCCGGCCCCTTCATGCGCACGAACTCGCAGCGCGCCGCCCCGCCCCCGAGCCCGCCCCCCGCGCCCCCCAGCAGACCGAATGACATCCGCTGCGCCATCTTCGTCGACAGCGACGATTGCTGTGGAAATCAAGAAAGTAATTCTGAACGAGTGATATTAATCGTTGTGCGCAAGGAGTGTTACGCTTTGTAGGTATCTATAGGCATGAGGGGACAAGAGAAGAGGGTTGGGGGATCTGTGACGCTATAGACCATCGCCGCCTAAAATCAATAACGTAATGTGCGCAGTTAACTGCTCTCTATAACGTTCACGAGCACGTTGAAGTTCCGTACGGAATCCCCGGGAGCGCAGCAGTTCGCTTGCAGTCCCCACTGCACGTGCAGTATGCGTCAGGCGGCGGGCGGCGGGCGGCGGGCGGCGGGCGGCGGGCGGCGGGCGGCGGGCGGCGGGCGGCGGGCGGCGGGCGGCGGGCGAGCGATGTGGGTCACGACGCGGCGGCGGCGTGCCAGCTGAGGCCACTTGTTGCTGCGCGCTGCTGCCGCCCGCCGCCCACACCCCGCATCTCACCCCTAGGGGTGGACGCAGCGTCGCCATTCTTTCCCCCTCGAGTGTACCGCAGTTTTCCTGTCTATCTCTATACAACAAATCGTCTATCTGAATGACAAGGTAACAAATTATCAACATAACATGTAATGTTACATGTACAGCGACAATGCTAGTCACAGTTTTATTCATTTACAAGTGTAACGAAATAACACAAAGAATTTCGTTTGGAACTGTTTGGAATCTGATCGTAAATATTCCAATGCCGAATACATTATTTTATCTATTTATCTCAATCAGAAAAGCTAAGATAAAGCGATAAGTGTAAGCCGAGTGAGGAAAACACGTTGAAGAGAGAGGCCACTAAATAAGATGGTAAAGACTGATAATTTATATTTGAATTAATATTGTTTTTGGCACACTATTCCAATACCCAGTCTTTTGTTCCTGTCATAATAGTATTTTAGATGTGCAATGGGGGTGCAAGGGGGGTGCTGGGTGAAGGTTACACGGGACGGGGCGAGGGATGGCGGAGTGTCCAACCCCTCCAGATTCTTTCCTAGGGTTGCGTTATACGGAGATCTCTATTAATTTTCGTAAATTATATCTTTTATTTAAAAGCAATACAAAATATAAAACTTTGCAATACACATAATATCTTGTTGAGCAAGTTTTAGGTATTTGTATTATCTTTTATTTCGCTTTACGATATTAATTGAATAAAAGAAACGTGTTGCGGCCTTTTCCTCTTTAAAACAATTGTCTAGAAATACCCTTTATTAATTTGCTTTTTAATTTTTCTGTTCTTAGTTGATCATGTTCTAAATTAAATTTCGATGTTCACACGAGGAAAGAGTTGTCCAGCTACCTAGTGTGTGCCAGCCAAGGAGGGGAATACGGGGGAGGTGGCGATCCCGCGCATTGTGTTCGCCGCCTCCCCTCTCCCCAGCACGTCAATGGCCCCGGGAGAGGCAGGGGGACAAGGAATGTTCAACTGATATTCAAAGTTGAATTGAGAGCAATTCGCATCATACTACTTGAACCTTTAATATGGAACGAAATGTACAAAACTGATAAGATATCGAGGTAGGTACATATTGATTAAAAGCAGAAAAAAACAACATTTAAATTAATTCAAGTGAATTATTTAAAAAATAACTTCCTTTCAAGGTTTACATAACGTGTTTATAGATCTAGAATATTCGCAGCAGAAACGCGCAAACAGTAAACAATATACTAGTTATAGTAAATGAGCAGTTAGAGTGACGGCGGGCGGCGGGCGGCGGCGGCCTCGGGGCAACAATGCGCCAGTCATTGTATGTGTTTACAATAACGTTGTCACCATTAACAGTGGTCAGCGCGCGACGACCAGATGCAGTCAGCGGCCTTAGTCAGTGCCTGCTGTGCACTGCATCTGCTATATAATGTAACTAAAACTTCAGATAACATCGCGCGCACGCAATTTTCAATGTATTTTCGTAACCGAGGACAAGTTAACGTTATTGTTATAACTGTGTGTCTAAATAAGATAGATTAGTTTGATAAATGACGTATATGAAGTATCGAATTCAATTTGTATGAAGGTAAATTTCGTACTTAATAGACAGGTATCGTAGTGACGAAACAAACACCCATAGCGAATAATTATGAACTATCGATATTCGGTTTAAATAAAATTTATCGAACTTAAATAAAATTATTATTTTCTTATTAACTAATTTAGAGGACAATTCTAATATTAATTATGGTGTAGAGAATTTAGCGATGACAATAATAACAGCGAAATCCAATTCGATTACGTACGGCTGTAGTAGTAATAAATATTTACTTCACTCTCATTATTTGTAATGGTTCTGCAGGTCATTATTAATTTGACTAAACAGTGTTTTTTTTTTAATTCATAAGTTATAACTATGAATCTATCGATTCCAACTTCAATAAGAATAAAAATCGAAAATCGAAAATCGAAAAGATTCATGCTTGATTTTACACAACCCATCCCTACTAAATTGTCACATGAATTGACATGAATTGTCAAACTAATCTAAATTATTTAGACACACTATAATCTAAATTATTTAGACAAACTATAATTTCCTTATTCATTGTAAAGCGACGGGAAAATCCTTCACTTTTATTATTTACTAGCTGTTACCATGCGGCTTCATCCGCATGAAATTATAAAACCTTTATTTTAGTGTTTACGTTTGTCAATTTCTCAATTGCAAATGTCAAAATTACCGTTTCCATAAAGACCTTGGTTCCTTAATGTTGGCAGCTTGTAGTTTATGGTTCCATCCTCACGTGAAGGTTTTTTTCCAAATTATTTACCCCCTAAGTTTAATAGCGTGAAAATATATAGCCTAAAGCGTGTTGTAAGTGCAGGGCTTTTTATTAAAGAAAGAATTATTTAAAAATATGCTGTGATTGCTGACATCCTACGCCACAAAGTAGTGTGTGTTTACGCTTTATTATATTATAGTATAGTATATAGTATAGATAGATATAGATAGATAGATTGTACAGACGTACAATATTTTTTTATATTACTCTGTAATTACCTTTGTAAAAATCATTGTAACGCTAACGGACTTAGAGACAGACATTTAATTACAATTTTTATTGCGCGATTCCGATACATTCCAGTAGACCGGAGCGCAGGCAGGTAATGTGTTGTCAGACAAAATGTTCACGAAATACAGAAAATATCAAGCATAAAAATAGTTTATGTGAAACGAGTTTTTAATGTGTTGTTGGAGCGGCCGCGCGCCATTCCGCCTAGCCGAGCTGACTGGTTGCCTCGCGCCGGCCCCGCCGCGCGCCCGTGGCCTTACGTTCAGGGATCTGCTTGCACTTAAAATCTTTAACTCCATTATTGTTTGTATTTTGAAGATAAGAAAATGTTGAAAACATTATATTTAGGATATTTGTAGTTCCATAACTTTAGGGTATGTAAACTCACCGAAATTTTCCGTTCATGTGCCAAGCGAATTAACAACTATTACAAATTAGTTATACAAGATTACAATGTATAGTATAATGTATAGTGGCTTATTTTCCTCTTTTATAACATCCTAGAATAATTAAATGAATAATGACAGTGTACATACGTAAACATGAAACATACATATTAGTATAGTTCAGGAAATCTATTATACCACAAACCGCTCACATTATTGAATAAAAAGTACGTAGAACGTTTTTGTAATTGTGATGAAATATTCGATTAAATGGGTAAATGAGAAATAATCATTAAGTAAATTAAACAAATATTTCCGTTGAATAGATTTGTACAATGACTATAATGTTGGAATGTCGTCTAATTAGCATGATGTGTAGATGATGTCCGAGTGCGAGCGCACCGAGACGCCGCACGCACAAGCTCAGTGCGCACGCACTCGCCATCCCCACTATAGGCCAGCCCCGGCCGCACTCCGCACTCGCTATTGGCCGAGTACAACATTACAACGGTGCGCTGGTGGACTAACATTGGAACTATTTTAATAGGAAACTGGTTTCCTTACCTAGGCACAACTGTATCGTGGAAACTTCGCGCAATCCTTTAATTACGTATTATTATAACATTATTTTTTTTAATAAAAAATTGTTTTATTTTAATTTTAATTATTATTCAAGAACTTATAATGATTACGTTGATAAATTAAATGGAAAACACCACAAAATATAGGTACTGTGCACCCAAAATGAGGACCTTAGAATGCTGAGATGTATCCGAGACCCCGTTTGGTGGGCCGCACGCCGCAGGCCGCACGCCGCACGCGACACTCAGCTGTTGGCGCTTGTCTTGCAGTGCATACTACAGTGTGTATCGCTCAACGGCCGCGGCAGGCATCAGTGCACGGACAAAGTCATGGCCGCCGTGCTGCTGTCGGCCAACACGGGCCGGTTGGTGCATCGCCCGCCGATAAATGTGTGCTAATTAGTCCACTAGCTGCGAGCGTCCGGCGCGGCAGTGGCGCGGCGGTGGCGCGGCGGAGGCGCGGCGGAGGCGCGGGCGTTGATTTGAGCTTACATCAGCGGAAACGCGACCAGAATTGCCTTATTCGTGGCACGGGGGGGAGGCTCGGGGGAAAGAGAGACTAGTACTAATCTGTCTCATTGAAGCCTCGCTAGTCGCCAGTAGTTTCTATTATGTTAGAAATCGTCGCAGTGCTAAAATAAACTCTTAGAATCGAAATGCATGTTTTGTAATCAATTATTTTAGTACCAACGAGTCAGGGCGATTAGTCAGACTTTAAATCATGAAGCTTCTATAACGTAATTAGTGGAAACGTATACTATTACATTCTATGATGGCTTAAATAATATCCATTTTATATTACCTGCCTACGATTTCATAATTAGTAGATGCACAATTTTCCCTTCTTGTTGTCCTAAGTCCCAAAAGTGGAAGAAGAAGAAGATGCACAATACTTGTGTGTAGTCATGTTACTGTACTGTCACGACCTCACGTATAAATAAATACAAGTGGGTAACATTATTATAAATAAACAAACATTGCGCAACATTATTTCCATATCGATTTCAGTCTCTTGTATTGGTTAAAATATTAAGAAAACGCCTCGTTTCAACTGTTCTAAACAAATACAAGGTCAGTGCAACAATGGACATTCATTTACGTTTGCATTTGAAAGATATCTTTCTGGGCGAGGACGTCGCGCGGCGCGGGGCGGGGGGGTTGGGGGGGGGTGCGGCGCGGCTCCACTGCTCTTTGCTGAGATGACTTTGTTATTATTATTACATCATGAAGTGAAAATAAATCTGGTAGAGTTAAAAGGCAACAAACGAGATAATACTTATATGTAAATGTTTAGAAATTACGAAATAAAATAAATCGACTAACAAATAACTTTTATAGTGAGTGCCGTTTGAAAGTTTTACAAGTTTTACAAGTAGATAGTAGAGTAGAGAAATTGATAGTTGATAGCAGATAGTGATACTGACCCTAGCGTCGTAGACCCCGGTGAGCGCGTCGTATCGGATGGAGCCGAGGAAGATGACGGCGCAAGCGGCAGCGCCTCGTCCGCGCGCTACCAGCTCCACGCACACCATCTCGCCGTCGCGCACCACCATGTCGCAGAATACCTGCACACACACACGCACACTACCTTTACTTTATTACAACAACCATTACTATTCTCTGTTCACAAAGTCGACCCAACAATCCTTCGAACGAACAAAATGGATACATATTTCCACATCTCGGGGATTTTCCTAGTTGTAAAGTATGCGATGAGCCGCGCAGATACGGCAGGCAAAAGAAAAATATTCGCTAGCAACTCGCGTCGTTAACAAACAAGCGTGACTCACTCAGTGACAAACTGACAAGCCGCGATTTACCTCCTCTTATTTACTTAAGACGGAACGAATATCCTTACATTGTTCCAACAATCGTACATTTTATCTTAAGAAGTGAAGTGCACCTAATAAAATACCGACACCTAGAGTATTTCATACTTCGAGACGAACGTTTTACACTTGAAAGTACTCAATAATAAATTACGAAGTATTAAGTGGTGTTGGTTATTATAAAATAAGCTGCACATTTTACTAAATGAGAGTGTCATACAAAATGAGAACCGCGAGGCCAAAGTAGCGCAGCTTGGGTCTGAGTGGAAATAGCCAGTTGTTCTCGGTGGAACACGGTGCACGGAGCGCACTCACACAAACGTGCAGCATGTGTCTCATGACACGAGGGTGACAAGATTAGCCGACTGTCACTTGTCACTAGATTACCCCCCCCCCCCACCCGGCCCTCGGTCACGGGCACCGTCGAAGCACAGGTCTCAGACAATAAAGAATTGTTCTGAGATACCTCACATCACTGATCTTTGTTTTAACTAAACGTGCAACAAACGAGTTACGTACACAAGCCATAATGAATCCTAAATATGTGCATCATTGTTGTGCAGTATGTACACTGCACAAAATAACAAAAAGAAAGAGACGATTGTCACGTCAGAGTATAATACGAATGACTGGTATTCAGATACGATAGTCTTCTTCGCAGAAGTATCTACATCATGTTGGCACGCGGCGTGATAAGCCGACACGTCATCGACAAATATAGTGGAACCCGCCGTCATTCGTCACGTCACCGTGACTCACCGGCCAACAGTTGACTGTTTATGTTAACCTCCTTGAAAATAACGCAAATAAGAGGTGACACTATCAACAAAAATGATGGGCCTAGTCTATCTAACTGGCTCACTATAATGTTAACTAAATCTACCATTCCGACAGTATATGTAGAAAATGCTAGGCAAAATAAATTTAATCATATTTGCTTTAGTTGCATTGGTGTTGTTGTGCACGTGGCAGCTGCTGCCAGCCGCCACAGCGTCGCGCGGCATCCTTGTACCTGCATATTACATTCAAAACTAAACAGTTAAATAGGTTTCAGCACGATTTGCCTACAAATATTTCTTTATTACGCAGACTGGGTTACGTTGCCTATACATTATGTTACGTACAATTAACTGAAATATAATACGCTGTCAGATTTCGTTATCAATAGGTGCCGGCGATAAAAATCTTTGCAATTAAATTTACGTTAATGTTTCTTGTATTGATATTGTATCTATATGATGGTAAAATTTTGCTGGCTGAAGTCATAAAAGAGATAACATTAATTTATACATATTTAACTGTTATTTTATTCATCTTTAATGTGCTTGTACCATTTTTATATAACGAATGGTACTTAAAATCTCAGAATGCGTCATTCAGCAACATACATATTAAGCGATTTCCGGAACCGGTATTGATAATACATACAAATTTCCCGTTAAATACTGATCTGATTGTTTGTCATTATCTCTTCTATTTAAAAGTATCCTTCTAATGGAGGCCTTCTTTAACGTAATTTTCCTATAACACGACATCGTCTTTAATACTTTAATCTCACTAAAATCCACTCCATCGCATGATGGAAATGTTAGGTTTCAGAAGAGACGCAACGCCAAATATCTCTTGTACACAGACAGTATCGGTTCCATTTGTTTCCATCTGGCCAATAAATGTGTCCTTAGCGGACACCGCGCCGCAGACCTACTTCTCACGTGCTGGACCCTACCTGTCGCCCTACAATCAAGGTGTTCCCAAATTACATGCACAAAACATATTTACTTTCTACGAGCAACAAAATCACACTTTATCAACTAAAGAGGCCGATGGCTCGGAATTCATTCGCACGTCAAAAAGGTTTAGTGCGATATCGATTACTTATCGATAACAAACAACTTATCGATAAGAAATGTTTTTGAATACAATCAAGTCTGCAAAATCCCTGTTTAAAGAATCGTACATCAAACAATTAGCAGAATTGTGTCGTTTGTTGTAACTCTGTCTGCAGTGAGGAGGGCTGCCTGCTGCGACAGACGGGCCCCCGCCCTCCGCTGCCAGGCTTTGATCGAGGAACAACAGTCATTTGATACCTTTCCGCTTATATAAATAAACAGCAAAAATCTTATCATAATTTATTAAGATAGCAGATTTTCACTTCATATATGCCAATAAAATGAACGTACGCAGTCATATATTTAAATCAGATTTTTGTAAGATTAGTGTTCGGCCGTGACTTGATCCGCGCTTATTACTGTCTAGATGAATGCGGTTCTCAATTGAAGAATTTAAATTGTCCCAGAGCGGGGCGATGGTAGTCGCGCACTGCGCCCGCTCACACACATGATGTACGAGTGAGACGGCATGGTCCCTCGGCAGTTCTTTTGACACAATTGTATAAAATAGTTGTAGGGTCATAATGGGATCGTACAACCTTTGAAGCGACACTATAGCGCTTCAGCGCTGGATCGTTAGACACACAATGTTAGTGCGATGCTCTCGAAGCAGTGCAATACGAAGTGTATCCAGCGAAGGGCGGCAGGCGGCAGGCGGCAGGCGGGGCCGCGTGCGCGCCGGTCACGTGCTCGCACACGCGCGATATTCCTTTGTTTTTAGCGGCCTTACGAGTTGACTACACCAGTACATCGCGATGATAAGCAATTACAAATTGAACCTACCCTTTGTTGTTAATAATTTGTTTCCTATTGAGTCATATTTCAGTTATCGCTTTTAGCGGACAACGGAGTAGAGCGGAGCGGGCGCGGGGAGGGACCGGCCCTGACCCGCGCCCGCATTGTACCGCTGCCTCACATCATAGCTATTTAAGCAAAGATAACTTATAATCTTCTCCATATAACAGGCGGAAGGAAATTAATGCATATAAAAAAAACATGATCATTCTTTGTGTACTTCAACAGAGTTGAGTGTTAACATTACTCACCGCGAAACTTTTATACACCGTCCACAATGCGGCTGTTAGCTGAAGTGTCGAGCTAGACATTAAGAACACTTGCTACGAGCAGCTGCAGTATCGGCTGCAGCTCTTCACAACAGGTCGGCCCAGACAGACACACGCCGGCTTAGTTTGCTCCGTTATTGGTAGTGGTGGTTTACGCACCTCGTCAAAGTTGTCGACCATGAAGCAGATGTGCGGATAGGTCATCTCCTCGCCCTCGCCCTTCGTGTCCATCTTCCGCCGGCTGGGCGACGCGTACACCTGCATACAAACACGCACACTTAACACATGTTATTGACAATAAGTCTAATGTTATAATGCGCCGTTTCCTCATAAACCAATAAACCACAGACGAAATAAGCAGAGCGTCTGTCCGAAATCGATGTCATTTAAAAATTAATACACTCGTTAGGGTTCTGACCGAACAGAACTTTGACCCGCGGCGAATCGGATCACTGAGACTCGTTAACACACACATTTTATGAATCAATATTCTATTTTTGGTCGGACATTGAAATCTATTCATCGTTTACACGTTTATGTTACTTTACGTTTTATATTAATCGCCCAAAAATAATAAAGAAAAATATCGTTAATATGAAATCGCATAAAATGTATTGCAACGTTCGGAATGGTGGCGTGGTGGTGAGTGGTGACTGCGGCTGTGGTATTGTAATTAAGAGATGACGCACAAATACAAAACAAAACCTCCACAATTTATAAACATTGGCACAAGTCCGTGCACCGCTATTAGCAGTGTTCTCTTTGAGAATATAGCTTTAGTTTAGGCTTACATAAATGAGAAAAGGCGTAACATGTAATTATTGAAATGATAATAATTTTCACTTTTATGGGCAACGTGTGAGATCAACTGGCGTGGTTGTGACTACACACAGAAATAGCAGTCAAGCAGGCACGAGTCGCACGGCTTGTCGCTTAGTGTTACAGAGGTTTTATCCCATAAGCCCGCCGGCGAATCACCTCGCAACATACGGTAATTAGATTAGGGTGGTCGAGACGAGCCAAGACTCGCCGAGCGGGACACGAGTCGGGCATCAGGCAGCATAACGAACCGACCGGCGCGGCGCCCTTCCTTACCTAATTGCTAATTGGATGTTAGACAAGCGAGGATTCGCCTTCTAGAAAAAAATAATGTAATTAAAAGGATCGGAAGCCCGACAAAAGACGTCGCGTTGCTATATGACAGCGTTACGTTAACGCTGATAACGTTACTTCGTACTAAATAATAAACAAATCCTAGTATGTAAATCGCATCATCCAATGCGCGGCGCAAGTTCGTTATTAAACACGAAATTCGACTTTATTGACTAATTCAATGTGAGTGGTCGCGGTCGGTCTCGCTGTCGCCGTTGGGTCGCGTCGCGTCGCCTCGACGTAAGCGGTAAGCGGTAACCGAGTCGCGTGGTGTAGGGTCGGTTCGCGGGCGCGCGGGTGCGGCCGCACCGGGCGCAAGCGGAACGGCATCGCTGACGTCACGTGCTTCTCGCTCACACCCGAGCGCCGGCGTGGCGAGCGTGCGCGGTTTTAGCCGATCGCCCCGAACGCCGTCGACCGTAGCCAACCGGTGCCCCGCCAGTTTCTAGTTCGCGGCCGCCGCTTTGCGGGTTCGCTCGTTTAATACCCATCAATTAAAATAAATTAATATCAGAATCTAACGACGCACAGTGCCGTGGTAAAGTGAAGGAACATTGAGCAGTGTTAAGGTGCGTTGCGACTATCACAACGTAAATAGTGGTGCGTGACCTCGTTTTGGCGACTTCGAAACTTAGCAGTTCCTATCGTCGGCGCTCCGGCTTTCTATCGGGCGTCGGGACGAATCGATGTGAGGCCGCGTACGGCCCGAATGACAGCTTGCACATTGATCGGGTGAGTGTGAATTGCGAACGGGACCGCTTCCGTGCGCTTTCTACATCAAACGGAGAATCAACAAATGAATTTTGGCGAGCATGACTCTCGCGGAGACTATATTTGTATATTATTGTGGTTAGACCTATATACACGGCATATGAATAAGTAAATTATTATTAAGCCACACACAAGAGCACCAGAGAGCGGCGCCGCGCCACACGTCTGTCCGCTGTCGGTCTTTGAACCGAGGGCTTTCTCGCTCGTTTGTTTACTGCTCTGAGAGGTGTGGAAGCGTTGCTACGACGCGAGTATTTACTACCTAAAGAGACTACTGAAGTTAATCAAAAATCAATAAACAATATAACAAATGCAAATGTCACATTATTTTAGCTCATAATAGGGACATAACTGCTATTTAAATACGCTATTAAACAACACATAATAGTAAAAGTTAACTGCTGTTTTGCTCGGCGACTATTTATTATTGGATAGTTACATGTGCGATAAATGATTATTGTACGTTTTGTACTCGTTATTAATAACGACTCGTTTCAATTCCAGGCTCGATCCAGACCAATGGTGATTGGATGACGATCTCGGCCCGCTCTCCAGACAAGGAGTCTTCGCCACCGGAGCAAATCAACCTTGCCGAGCCGCTAGTAGAGTCAGTGCGCATTTATCTCGCCCATGAGCTGCCACCGAAACAGCTAGCGCCGACGGGCGCTCCGCCGACCGCCTGCCATGCGGACATAGGCAGCGACACAGCGCGTGACGACATCCGCGGGATCAACTTCGAGCCCCGTCTGCAGCGCAACGGCAATGACGTGAACAACAACGCGTCGCGCCGAGCCATGCCCAGCCAAGCCGAACTGATGCAGCGCCAACCGCTGCTGGCGCGCGCAGCTAAGCCAGACGCGCCGCAGCCCACCACCGACGACTCCGACCCTGACCAGGATCACTCGCCGCAGCGTACTCACGCCACCGATTTTGTTGTTGAGATTCCACCCGGCGCCGTACGCGAAGAACGCTACCCGAAGGAGATATGGAAAACGATAATCTCCTTTTTTTTTCTTTTTATGTGTGTCTGCATTAATATGATGTCATTGTCTCTCGTCCACGAGCGGCTCCCCGATAGAAATACCACCGCGCCCCTCGGGGACATCGTCCTCGACAACATAACCGCGAGAGATTGGGGCCTGGCCGTGTCAGAATATCTCATCATGATATCGACGACGGTCGCTATGATGGTGGTCGTATTCCACAAGCATCGGTTCATCGTGGCACGCCGCATGTTCTTCATAATCGGCTTGCTGTACTTGTACCGCTCGGTCACCATGTTCGTGACCGTCCTGCCGGTCTCCAGCACGACCTACTACTGCAGCCCTAAGAGTAACAACACGACGCCGCTGCTCGTTATTAGAAGGATGTTTTACCTCATATCCGGCTTCGGATTATCTATTAACGGGAAGCACACGTACTGTGGGGATTATATCTACTCGGGGCACACAATGGTACTAGTATTGAGTTATTTAATAGTAGCAGAATACTCGCCGAAGAAATTGTGGCCTGTGCATTGGGCTATGTGGGGCTCGGCAATACTGGGCGTTTCGTTTGTTTTGCTAGCGCACGGCCACTATACCGTGGACGTGGTGATCGCGTACTACGTTACGACGCGGCTGTTCTGGACGTTCCACTCGATGCTGGTGACACCGTACCGGAGCGGCGGCTACAACCAGTACATGATACAGCGCGAGTGGTGGTACTGGCTGTTCACGTACCTGGAGAGGAACGTGCGCGGCCCGGTGCCTCGCCGGTACGACTGGCCGCTGCCGTGGCCGCGCACCAAGCTCTTCAGCCGACTTAGCTAGTGACGCGCTCGCGCCGCGCCGCCGCCGGAGCGGGTATGACCCTCACCTTTTGCGAATGACGCTTCAGCACCTGCAGCTCCTTCGGGCTGGTGCGAGTGCAGATCGCCAACGTGAGCGTGTAGTCGAACTGGTGCACGATCAGGTTGAGGTAGACGGTTTCTTCCCAGTCGATCTCCGGATCTCCGATGGGCAGTTTCTTCGAGTCCTTGCGGAACACCTCGACATCCGTCTGTGGAGGGGCGGCGTGACTTAGACTGGTGCATTGCGTGTCTATTGGCTGTGCTTATTATTGACTTTTCGGTTCTAAATGAGGGCCTATGTGTAAATTGTGATAACAGTGCAAACTCGCTCGTGATCAACTCTTCTATCAATTTATGCTTTCGTTGTTATAGATCAATAACATTACTCTATGGAGCGTAAAGCTATAGTTTATTATCGACTGTTAATGAATTTTGTGTTTTATAAATTGTATATAACTAATAAGTGGTCGGTATCGAAGGTAAAATGCCAAGATTAGCTAAATTACACTGTTTAGTAACAAAATGTATTGTGATGAGCTTGAAAGTGCATCGTGTGAGCGCGGCGGACTAGTACATATTTGTTGTAAACGAACAAGAAACAATGGCTAAGAAAAATATTTTTATAATGTTTAAAAATAAAGTACACAAGTGTTACAAAATTCATACTTTTTATATTTTCAATATCATGCCTGAGAGAATTTTGTATCTTTAATCCAAATGGTGCTAAACATAGATACTAATTTGGAGTGAATGGATTTTATGACATTAATTGCACAAGCACCAATTATTTTATACAAAATGCAGATCAAAGTCACAAATTATTTTGTTTAACTTATTATAATATAATACATGACCATACAAAAACGCAAATACAACATTAAAGCTTCAATGATATTAATGTACAAGACATCATTTCATTGCTGTTTATTTGAAGGGCATGCAAGTATCTCGGATAAATTATTAAAATCATCAAATGTTCTTACCTCATATTTAGGCAAATACCGTGAAGACCCCTTAACATGTCTCTTCCTCACAAAAAAGAGAAGGTCGTCGCAGTCAATAGCTTGTTCTTCTTGGAACAGGAAGTGCCTGACAAACAAGTCTGTCCAGTATGTAGTTCCTTGCAGCACCACAAAGCCCGACTCTGCCAACATTGTATCCATTTGTTTCTCATGCTGTCATGTACATTACTAGTGTGTAATATATCCTAGAATATGCTCATGTTAAATGGGAGGAACAAAGTGCCTTCGAACTGTTAACTTAATGTAGCTCTATGCAACAAAGTACACTACAATTAAATGTTATTTAGACTTATATTTATATCTGTAAAATTTGTTTATTGACAATGTAAGTTGATTTCTAACCATTTTAAATGTAAAATTTTATTACTATATTTAATTTCCAAATGGTAGACTGTAGTTGCATCTCCTAACATTATTAGTTTTATTCTTGTTGAGGTTATCATTTGTTTGTTATGTGTATGTCTTGCCATCTTGCTCTGCCCCCATGCTGTATTGTTATTTGTATATAGCTAACAATGGCAAAGTTTTTACCCTTTGTAACAATCAAATTAGATGCTTTGAATGTTTGAATAACTAAACACAACAGAATAATGAGTTAGTTTTATAATTGTTTGTTTATGAAGAGATATTTAACTAATGGAAATTAGGCTAAGATAATAATTTATTGTGTTTAGAATTTTCAATTTGTTATCTACCATGCAGCAGAAATATTTAGTTTCAACCATGTATACATGTGTTTTATTCTTCAAATGTTAAATATATGTTTAAAATTATATAAATAAAAGGACAAGACTCTGGCAGACTGAAAAACCAACTAATTTATTTATATTAATAATAAACACGGTAAGATTACTTTTACCTGTATCATAATTCCAACCATACTATGTAAATATTTGTTTTATTTTATTTTGACAAGATATAGTTTTTGTTATTTAAATTTTTTCTAAATATCACATACTTCCTAAAAAAATATTTTTATACTGTACAGTAATTACTTAATTACAAGTCCAGCTGACTGCAATATGTATACATTTACATAACTTTAAAAACTTGTAGTGCTTAAGGCAATAAACTTATAATCAGATCAGATACAGATGGATTTGTGAATACTTATGTTTAAAACTAATTGTGTATACCAGTATCTGTAGCTATGCAAATGTGTTCATTTATGCAGCTGAATACATATTCAATTGATGCCGCAAAACTGCTACATGCTGCCAAGATGACATTTTCCTGCTTGAACTTAGTTAACTATTTTGATATTATTTTAAACAAATAGATAATATTACTACTACAAAACTCATTGAGTTAGTTTCCACGAGCTTTGTGTCAGTACAATACATGACTAGCGGAGTGTCTAATGTGACACATGTTATGTGTAGTTATCATTGTTATATTATTTTATAATAAAAGGTAATGAATACTTGAAAGCACATTCCGAATGATGCAAGATATAATTTTAAGTAAAAAGAACCTTTACCAGGTCATACCATCATGAAATTCTGAGTTTTTATTATTGGAATTAAAAATTTAACAAAGGTTTAAATTATTGAACGAAATTGTGATGAGTCTTTCTACAAACCTTATCTTTACATGTTTCATTAATAACAACAATCACAAGAAAGTTTATAAAACGAGCAAAGTTCTAGATAATAAATTAAAATAATTAATTAAAAATATGTATTCTACCATTGCTGTTGTAAAATAATTAATTAATAAATTTTTTTTTTTCTATAATTGTTTAAGCCTTTTTTATACCTCATTTAATTCTCCTGTCCTTTGTCATATACACACACAGTCATTCTGTAATTCTTTTTTTTTATAATATAAGGTGACAAACAAGCAAGCGGCCACCTGAATCCACCGAAATGGAAAGCGACCGCTGCCCATAAACATCCGCAATTGCAGATGCGTTGCCTACCCTTATTTGATGGAGGAGGAGACGCACATAAAGAGGATATTTCCCCTTCCTATGCGTCTCCTCCACCATCAAATCCACTTTTCCTTCCCATCCTTTCTAATAAGAAAAGGGTGAAACGGGAAAGGGACTAACCTCCGACACCACACTCATCAGACGAAACGCGGAATTGCTCCCACTTCACGCCTGTCTTCTGTGTGGTCGTGGTATTTCACTGGGCGAGCCGACCCATTCGTGCGAAGATGTTAAAACGGGCTGTACCACTGTTGAGATTCTCAGAATTCTCAGAAAACACATAGCATTATGTACACATAAGTTTAATTTTTATTTCTTTTTATTTTAATTGGCTACAGCCAATAATAATCATATTTAAAAAATAATAAAATGCTGATCAATGTAAATAAAATTATTGCAATAAATATGAGTGTGAGTGTGCACCCTCACAACTTATTGTTGTCTACCTTTGATCTATCGATATTCAATCTGTCCTTCTTGCTTACATATCCTCTATCTCCTGATACACCATACCAGGCTAACCTTTCCTTGATGATAGGGGCAATGCGACTAACTCTACTACTCATTTGTGATACCACACACACATCTTTAATAGATTTTTTAAATGTAATAACAAATACAACAATTTATTTACATATTTGAGTTTTTAACAATGTCCAAATAAAATTAAGTCCATGGAGTCTGCAATTACAATAGGAAACTATGTAGTTATAGACTTATTTATTAATCTGTTAGCTAATTTAAAGATTTTACAAATACAGGTAATTTTCAAAAGAATTTGCCAACTGGCTGTCATGTAGTATTACATGTTAATGTTAACTAATTGTTCCATTTAAAAACCACAGCTAAAGACTGTTTATGTTTGTAATAAAATTAATTATAGCTTTGCAAGTATGCAGTAGTAGCTAGAGCATGACTAACTGAGAGAAATATCCAGCAGCAATACCTCTGATATCTCATTGTCATACATGTCAAGTTTCTATTATCACTTCAAGCAATAACATAGTTTTAATTTTTTTATCCTTTATGGAGAGAAAATGACATTATCATTTTTATTACAATTAGTAGTAAAAGGAGCTATGGATTCCACAACTAGGGCATATTATGCATGAGAGCAAGTTGTAGATTACTCCAGCCAACCCAGCTTGAAAGAACCCTAGCAACCCTCTTATATTACTATTAATGTTTGGCATGAACTTGGCAAGCCAAGATACCTAACCCTACTGGGTTTAGGCCTAGCTACAGCTAGACACTGCAGGACAGTGTTGTGTAAATGAAATTAAAGACAAAGTTGTTGAGAAAGTAAAAAAAATACTTCTAAAATAAATTATTATTTTAGAGTATTTAGAGTGCATTAGCACTATAAACACAACAGAAAACTTTGTGGCAATCAGACAACTCATAAGTATATTTTACATGGCCTCACTACACAAGCATGCTTAATTTACTTTGAAATCATCAATAACTTAGATTCACCCTTTAAAATAGGCGCTATTTTTTAATACACTGCCATGAGGCCTATAACCTATAAACTAGTGCATTCGTCCAGAATGTGCTGTGTAACTTAACATTTAATGGCAATTTATAGTGTTCGATTGGTTTTTATTTATGTAAAAATCGATAGAGCAAAAATATGCAAAACTCACCATCCTTCATGAGCTGCCGCATTTCTTTTGTTCTCTGAAAATTAATTTCTTCGAGCAGCTGCTCCAACATAGTTGCATCTTGCAAATACGTAGACCCCCCTAAAGCCATTACTATACGAATAACAACAAAACCCCAACTAAAACAACACACAAACACCTCATATGTCAACACAACTATAGTAACTCCGGGCAAACGTCCATAATTTCACCAATACTGAACTACAAATCTAACAAAAAGGCCTCTTTGATAAGAGAACACTCCAAATTTAAAGAGTTTAATTGATAAATCTTTTCTCCGAAACTTATTCTAAATTACTCATTACCACTACATAAAATATTATAGGTATATTGAATATTAGAGTGGTATATATAGACTTCTACATGTACAAATACAAATACAAATGACAGCTTTTGGTTCGTTCCGAATCAATGTGCGGTTCACACCTGGCCAGTACAGTTGGTCAGTAGCGTGGAAGTGTGAAGGCTAACTGGTGGAACGTTCTACTTTTTTTGGACAGTCAGCTATTCCGCCGCAAATGGCGTAGTGTTTTGTGGTTTTTAAACTCACTAGTTTTTTTGCGATTTTTAAATAGGTATGTTTTCTGTAGGACCGTAATGACTGGTATCATCACCAGCTTACAATACGTCCCCATGCATCAGTATGTTTTCCTACACCGTAAGAACGTAAATTTATGAAACTTATGAAATTCTGAAATCGAAAATCACACTGGTATATGGCGGGATTCTTACCTCAGGACCTGTAGATTAAAGTCAATTGCTTAAACTCTCAAGTCACCAACGCTCTAATACCGTAATAACTGTGCCATTAAAATGCACTCCGATGCATCCTATTATTAACACTGTAGTCTTCACGACTCCAAGGTTATTTTTACCAGGTTATTGGACTGGCATAACATGGACAATCAACGTCAATACAGTCCCTACATTGCCCACTTACTGACCGACTGTACTGGCCAAGTGTGACGTTACCGATAGTTTGACAGCACTAAACGAGATATAGTGGTACAAGCTTCTTTTGGCAGCCGGCAATTTTATGAAATAAAAAAAATACATTTAATGTCAGGGTAATAGTGACATAGCTTGTCAGTTCACTTCGCGTCTTTACTTTACGCATTTTGTGTGGTTTTTTAATGTTATTCCATTAAATAAAATGATGAAAGTGTTTAAAAGTAGTGCAAGAGAGTTTTTTTTTAAAGTGGGAGATATTTTCATCGCTGAGAAGAAGTAGGAGGGTCCAGTAATTACATTTGAAAATGTGAATCATCTTGTGCTGTTGCAATCAGAATTTGTTACCATTTGTTAATCAAGAAATTCCCTAACTCTCAAGGCGACGCATATTTTTAGATTTGTAATTTTAAATAAAAAATTGTTATATACTAATTGACTTAAAAATGTTTTGCTGAAAGTTGTTTTATTTCCTGTTTCAAATTACAGTGACCGACCCTTTATTTTAACGTGTTTTGTGCACCTGGAAGTATGGTCTTCTTGACATAAATTTCATATTTACTTACGTAATAAGGAAATTACTGTGTGTACTCAGTTATGTATCAAAAACTAATTATCTGATAATTTTAAAACGCACAGTTCAAACCATACCACATAGTCATACTGTGCGTTGATTATAAACAACAATCATTAAGATTTCTATTATTCCGTAGATGAGCGCTAAGTAAGACTATAATATTTCTATTATGTTAAGACTATTACTTCCCTAACTGTCTCAAGCAATGCACTCTGCTAAAAGTTTGCTAAAAGATTCTTTAACTATAGAGCCTCCTAACCGACAAACGAAGTCTGGGGCATTTCCCAGTTACATTGTAAGGTACAAGTACTTTCAAAGGGAAATAATTTCCCTTTAATGCGGACATAATACCTTGCTGGTATCCCTAAATGCTCAGAGGCGCCACCCTGTCAATGTCAAAAAGGTGCCACAAGAGCCTTGTGGCTTGTGGCACTATACTGTAGCTTACACCCGTCATAATATTATGCAAATAGATATTATAATCTATCGCGGAGTCGATATTATAAACTCTATCTGTATGTTTAAGTTTAAGTTTCATTTTTTAATGTCATAAATGTCATTCGAATGAAATAATAATCGACATTGACATTTTCATAATGGAAAATTACAAAAACAGGGAATCGCACGCCTTAAATCTAAAAATGCTTAAATAAAGGGATAACACAATGAAGACCTTTCAACACTCAATTTATGAATTCCAAAGAGTAAAGTATTTATATCTAAATTAAACTTGTTCACCATGTTTCGGAATCCTAGATCATTTCATCGGTTGCTGCGTCTAGTGATGGGAACGACTCGGATTCTGAGTGTTCCAATGAGGCGAAGCATTTCATGTAACGCTGCAGAAAAGATATATTTAACATCCTACAACACACAGCTCCGGAAAATCCTGGGGACAGCCTCCTTGGGACTGGCAATATTAGCCGCTGACTATGTTTTTAACGGTAGGCTTTTAAACTGCGTATTTCTTTCTTTTGCTGAGTAAATATTGTTCTTAGCCTTTGAATAGATACACAATAGATTTCAAATCGCCGTGCAACCCTACCCACTCATCGTCATCAATCCGTTGCACAAATACTCTTTGGATTCTTGAAGTGCAGACAATGCTACAGGACCAGAGTGCCATAGGTCATAACCTACCACAATATAGCACAAAAATAATTTTTTTATAGGCTCTAGACCACACATTGCATGTGTTAAGGAAAGTTTATAAAAACACTCACTTGTATTGTGAAGTGGTTTTCATTATTTTATTTCATGGTTGTAGTCAAATTATAGTCCTCCCTTACTTCCTATACTACTTTGAATAAGTAGAGAAAAGTGGATTTGTCAAGGGTAATGTGTCATATATGAAGGGGAATATCTCTGCCTACTAAAGATAGGCAATGCAGATGCCCATGAGCCAATCTCACTTTGCTATTTAAGAGAAATCAAAGGGTCCTACTTGCTTGTTTGCCACCTGATGCTGTATAACAATCTGGGTTATCAGTTGTGACATTTAGAGCCAGTTGTTGCTGAGTAGTGCAGCTGTGCCATATCCTAACTATACTAACACACATACTGTGTGCATACACAGTATGTTGGCTCAGATTTGCTCTTAATTTGTTGTAAAAACAAAGTTCACTTTTTTAGGCATACACTTTTGACTTATAAACTTTTAATTCATTTGTTTAATTTATATGTACCTTCTTATCAAATTATTTTGTTTTAGAGAAAAGGTTCTTCAAAGCTGCTCAAACTGGCAATGTGCAGGAACTTCTCAAGTATGTGATTGACTTGTTTTTTGATTTGTGGTCAAGAGTTGTGAGCACTGTGTATTGAACATAGTCAATGAGCATGCATTTTATAGTAAAGTAGGCAATAGTTAAGTTAATTTCATTGCCTACTTCAAAATCCCAATCTGCGAGTGCGAGAATTGTGAGTGCAATCTCAACTAAGATTGGGATTTTGAAGGGCAAGGGTAATAATGTCTCAATTAATACAAACTCTATGATTATTCAAAGCTAAAGTGTACTGTGTCAGCCCTCTGTAGACAAAAAGCAAGGAGATAATGACTGTCAGGCTTTATTTAATCAGTATGGAGGCCCTTACCCTTTTGCTTAATATATTTTGCTTTAAATATGGCAGAAACTGGTCTGTTAGAACTTAAAACCTGCTTACGAGAATTCTTTTCCGGATACAAAACACCATGATTGTTATTACATATTTGTTACATTATCATCACTATATTGCGCGACAGGACGTGTGACCTTTCCTTACCATAATCGCCATTATCATTGTCAGCCTCAGGTTGTCCACTGCTGCCCTTACCATATGGATGAATAATTATAGACAGCTGGAGGCGGCGAGCGAGAGCCGGCGCGGGGCGGGCGAGAGCGCCGCGGACCTGCGCCACCCCCTGGGCTGGACGGCGCTGATGGTGGCCGCCGCCAACGACCGCGCGGCCGCCGTGCGCGAGCTGCTGCGCCGCGGCGCGCGGCCCGACCTGCGCGAGCGCTACGCCGGCGCCTCGGCCGCCGCCGCGCTGTCCGGCCTGCACCCGCTCGAGGCGCTGCAGCGCCGCGAGGACGAGTTCTGCGGCTCCATGAACGCCCGCGCGTCCTTCCTGGGTTGGACGGCGCTGCATTACGCGGCGCTGGCCGACTCGGCCGAGTGCGCGCGGGAGCTGCTGGAGCGCGGCGCGGACCCCACGGCGCGCGACCACGCCGGCCGCCGCCCGCTGCACTACACGCGCGACCCCTCGCCCGCGCGCGACCTCATCCTGCAGCACACGCGCCGCTGGGAGGAGGCCGCCGCCGCCGCCGCCGCCGAGGAGCGCCGCCGCTTCCCGCTCGAGCAGCGGCTCAAGCAGTTCATCGTGGGCCAGCAGGCCGCCATCGAGACCGTCGCCGCGGCCGTCCGCCGCAAGGAGAACGGCTGGGCCGACGAGGAACATCCCCTGGTGTTCCTGTTCCTCGGCAGCTCGGGCATCGGCAAGACGGAACTGGCCAAGCAGCTGGCGCGCTACATGCACAAAGACGACCCGGCGGCCTTCATCCGACTCGACATGTCCGAGTACCAGGAGAAGCACGAGGTGGCCAAGCTGATCGGCGCGCCGCCCGGCTACGTGGGCCACGAGGAGGGCGGCCAGCTGACGCGCGCGCTGGCCCGCCGCGCGGACGCCGTCGTGCTCTTCGACGAGGTGGACAAGGCGCACCCCGACGTCCTCACCGTGCTGCTGCAACTCTTCGACGAGGTCGCCTAGCCCGCGTGTAGCGCCGATGCCGGCCGCGTCTCCCTTTCTGCTCACCATAAACTTGTTTGCGGTCGCAGGGTCGGTTGACGGACGGCAAGGGCAAGCTCATCGAATGCAAAAACGCCATATTCGTAATGACATCCAACCTCGCCTCGGACGAGATCGCGCAGTACGGGCTACAGCTGCGCCGCGAGGCGGAGGTGCGCGCGGCGCAGCGCACGCGCCCGCAGCTCGCCGACATGCCCAAAGGTACCGCGAGCGCGCGCCGCTCGGCCCCGCAGAGCCCCACCCAGCCCTACCGCGTGCTCTGCTCATGTTCTAATCGATTTCTCCTGCTCGCAGAGAAGGTGGAGAACAAGCCCTCCCCGCCATCCCCTCCTCCCCCCGAGGGCGGGGACGCTGAGGACGCACAAGACGCCGAGGAGACGCTGGAGGTCTCGCGGCATTTCAAAGATGGCGTCGTGCGGCCCATTTTGAAGAAGCATTTCGGTCGCGACGAATTCCTCGGGCGCATCAATGAGATCGTGTACTTCCTGCCGTTCTCGCGGCAGGAGCTGCTGACGCTGGTGAACCGGGAGCTGAAGCTGTGGGCTGAGAAGGCGCGCAGCCGGCACGACGTGGAGCTGCGCTGGGAGGGCGGCGTGCTGGGCGCGCTCGCCGACGGGTCAGCGCCTCTCCTCATCTCACTAACTCATAAGGAGATGTTTCATCTCTCGCACGAGCAGTCGCCCGTTACGTCACCCACGAATTATAACATTTTTGCTATTAATTTTTAACAGTGGTAGAGCCCGCTTTAACATCTTCGCACGAATGGGTCGGCTCGCCCGGTGAAATACCACGACCACACAGAAAACAGGCATGAAGTGGAAGCAATTCCGCGTTTCGTCTGATGAGTGTGGTGCCGCAGGCCTAATTTTAGTCCCTTTTACTTTCCATCCTTTTCTTAAGAGGAAAGGATGGGAAGGAGAAGTGGCCTTGACGGTGGAGGAGACGCATAGGGTGGGAAAATGTCCTCTTTATGTGCGTCTTCTCCTTTTTTTTCCGAGGGGAATGCTTTATGCATAATGTGCGTCTCCTCCTCCATTACTTAAGGGTAGGCATGGGGCATGGTTATGGGCAGCGGTCGCTTTCCATTTCGGTGGATTCAGGTGGCCGCTTGCTCGTTTGCCACCTTATATTATAAAAAAAAACCCCCCACTTCACACTTTCAACGGATGTTAAATTCTTTCTTAGTGATTGCAAGATTTAGGTATTTCAAGTACACGGTAAATGTCGATAGACAGTCGATTAACATAATGTTTTCTAGATGTTTTTGTTTAAATAAACTGAAATGTTTCGGGAGGAGAGGGAGGAGAGGGAGTAGAGGGAGTGGGTAGTGCGAGGTAGTGCGAGGTAGTGCGAGGCAGTGAGCGGCAGTGCGGTGGTGTCGCAGGTACGACGTGCACTACGGCGCGCGCTCCATCAAGCACGAGGTGGAGCGGCGCGTGGTGAACCAGCTGGCGCTGGCGGCGGAGCGCGGTGCGCTGGCGCGCGGCGCAGGCGTGCTGCTGAGCGCGCGCGCCGGCCGCGTGCAGCTGGCCGTGCGCCGCGCGCGCGACCAGCGCTACGAGCCCCTCGACCTCGCCGCGCTCTGACACTTCACATGCTGCATTAAAACTTACCCCTAACTGTTGCCTTTTATTTCATAACAACTTTTCATTCAGCAGAGAATCTCTATTCATGATTAAACGATTTTGTCCATAAACTTTCAAAACGTCACATTAAATGATTTAAACAAATGTACAAACGTACAGAAACCAACAGCGCTATTTGTGAGTGAGTAGATATTATGTATTTATCTATAAAATTGCCGTTTTGTATGAAAAAAAATTAAACTTATTTTTTTCATGTAATTTTTATTTGTATTAATCGATGTAATCACCCATGCAATCAATGCTTCTTAGCCAACGCAGTGGCTGTTTGTCAACAAATTCTTCAAAGGCATTTTGTACTGCCTTTTGCATATTGTTTTTTTTTTTTCGCCAAAAAAAAATACAAATTATAATGGTCCGTCCATGCTTTACGCATCGCATTACACGATGGTTCGAACAGAGATTCACAAGCTTAAATACCCTCCTCGCCCAAATAATAAGTCTTTACCTATGAAATTGCCCTTGTGCAGTACTGGCCATTTGAAATAAAAATCATTTTTGTTTGGCTGAGAATTCTAATTTCACATTAATTTTATTTTAAAAACATGGAATTCTTTTTCCAAAAATAGTCATTTATTTAATGGTTAGTTTTATCATCACGGATACGTTAAATATTCGAGTAATTATTGAATATGAGTACCGTCGTTGCAGCAACGCGGCACAAGCGGCACGCAACATCAACGACGTTTACGGAGCTAACACTACAAACCAACGCACCACCTGTTATTGGTTCGCTCGCTTCCCTTCTGGCAAATTTCCACTGTACAATGATTGTTGTTTATAATCAACGCACAGTACCACTATGTGGTATGGTTTGAACTGTGCGTTTTAAAATTATCAGATAATTAGTTTTTGATACATTACTGAGTACACACAGTAATTTACTTATTACGTAAGTAAATATGAAATTTATGTCAAGAAGGCCATACTTCCAGGTGCAGAAAACACGTTAAAATAAAGGGTCGGTCACTACAATTTGAAATAGGAAATAAAACAACTTTCAGCAAAATATTTTTAAGTCAATTAGTATATAACAATTTTTTTTAAAATTACAAATCTAAAAATATGCGTCGCCTTGAGAGTTAGGGAATTTCTTGATTAACTAATGGTAATAAATTCTGATTGCAACAGACACAAGATGATTCAAATTTTCAAATGTAATTACTGGACCCCCATACTTCTTCTCAGCGATAAAAATATCTCCCACTTAAAAAAACTCTCTTGCACTACTTTTAAACACTTTCATCACTTTATTTCATGGAATAACATTAAAAAGCCACACAAAATGCGTAAAGTAATGACGCGAAGTGAACTGACAAGCTATGTCACTATTACCCTGACATTAAATGTCACTTCTCATTGCCGGGTGCCAAAAGAAGCTTGTACCACTATGCGCGTCATCATACAAAACGGACATTTCATAGGTAAAGACCTAATACAAAACTACTTTGTACGCTGTTTCTCTTTCGTGTAATACGACATTTGAATTTTTAGACATTACCGGGGAATGAAATAAAACAGAAAAGGATATAGTGCCAGTTTTAATTACTTTTCGCACCGTTATATACAAATACAATGTATAAATAAACAACAACTCCTTATAAAATATAATTGTGTCGCGCCGCCTGCACAACTAAACACTTGTGAAGGCCTCCGGTGCTATAACATAGATCAACTCACCGGTGGCGGCGGCGGCGGGCACCCGGTGCACATAAATGTTAGCATGTGTTTTATCTGATTCAGAGCAAGCTAGTGACAGCACGGGATCGTTACTTAATTATAACTATACGACGATATGTTTTATGATGTCTCGACGCGACAATACAAGATTCCAGTTATGCTTGTATATAAGGAACATGAGCCACCCCCACCCGCAGCCGCAGCCGCAGCGGCAGTCCGCGGCCGCCACAACTCAATATTACATCGAGTCGTATGTGTCGTATTTGGGCTGAAGCAACAAACTTCTCGTCCCGGCCCTTGCCGGATTCCAAGTGCCGAGTGTCGGGTTGCAATTTGCTCATTCACACAGATTTATATCAAACGGAAGTACTTTGCTCGTTGTGCTTTTTTTAATATAAATATAATGGACATTTATAGTTAATGTTATCCCTGTATTCAAGATTTAGGCCGTGTATAAAATAAAATAAAAATTTCCTGGATAGGTTATTGCTGTCATAGTGTCAGTTGTGTTAGACAAGGCGCTAGTCGTGCCCTGCGGTGTACTCCACGCCGCGGTGCACGACGCAATTGCACAGGCCGGTCTCCTAATTGTCCGTAAGTCCATTATTGTACGTCTATCATAAGCTCTGCATTCAATACAACACTGAATGGCTTTTGGAGGAATTTAAGTTGTCATCACTACGCGCTATGTGCTGTATCACAATTCTAACATTCCATGCACTCGGTTCATTATTCCTAACATCATTAAGATTTATTGTTAAACGTGGTGAATTCTTACGATATAAAATCTACGGTGTCATTGACAATTTTCGTGCGTGTATAGGGGCGCGGGACGCGGGGAGTCCTCGTGTGAATCGCTACTCGCCCCCGCTGATTACAGACTTTTTATCGGCCGTTGCCGTTAGTTGGATCGGGTCGGGCTGATAATTAGATACAACTAAATCGGTGTTCGCACCTCCATACATACAATATTGATGAAGCGCCCGACTATACTATCTATATTATAACTAAAAGCCTGTATTGTGCGGGAGCACTTATTGGTCCGCAATACAGCGCTTTGCTGATGACCTCATGACGTCGCGCGTCAACTTACGGCGCGGACCACACGATAGGCGTTAGTGGGAGCTTCAGCAAACCTTAAGTAATGTTATGTAATTATATCTACACCTACACGTGCGTACGCCCACCCAAGACAGGACTGGAAAACTCTCTGGAACACATCATTATATTGTATATTCCTTATATTATGTTTATTATTCACATTATAAGTCATATATAAAATAGAATAAATTCTAATGTTATGCTAATTTTTTAAATCATTTATATCTAACTACGCTAGTTGGTGTTCAATAATTTCCTAAATAGCTCCTGTTTGCGGTGCGCTTACACTGAGGACGCTAGGATGACCTCGGCCTATCGAAACAAACGAATGTATATGGGAGGGTGCGCATTGTCGTCCTGCATTTATAGAAGGTTGCGAACGAGCCGCTGCGCAAAAATAATTAAAAGACGGAGGTATCGGCGCGTACAGATCCGACAACAAATCTGCGGATAATTCGGTTTCGGGGTACCGCAGCGTGTTCCGCCCCCCCCCCCCCCAGCCGCGCCGCTCGCTCGCTCGCGCTGCTTGGACGACAATGCCTTAGTTTCTATGCGATACGTGCACGTCACTAATTATAATTAATTTGATTGCACAAACGTTGAATATGTTTGAGCCGCGCTAGCCGCGGTCAAATTCTTTCTAAATGATGTGTGAAGTGACGCCGTGTGACCGCCGCGCTCCGAAGTCCTCGGCCCGCAGCCCGCGGCCTACAGCCAGCCGGCCGAGTGGTGCGGCGCGTGGCCGTGCAGCGGCGTCACGCCCGCCAGCCGCGCCAGCGCCGCGCAGCGCCCGCACCCCGCGCCGCCCGCGCCGCCCGCGCCGCCCGCCGCGCACTCCTCGCCCGCCTCGTACCCGCACTGGCCGCACGAATCCTGCCAAAAACACCGTCTTGTACTTTTGTAACGTATGTGTGCCGTCTGACCACCGACCGAACCGACGGAAACCTTGTGTGCGTCGTCATCGAGGCTCGCCAGGAGCGGCTCGCGGCTGCCGGCGGGCGCGGGCGAGGGCGCGGCGGGCGCGCGCGGCGGCGCGGGGGGCGCGGCGGGCGCGCGCGGCGGCGCGGGGGGCGCGGCGGGCGCGCGCGGCGGCGCGGGGGGCGCGGCGGGCGCGCGCGGCGGCGCGGGGGGCGCGGCGGGCGCGCGCGGCGGCGCGGGGGGCGCGGCGGGCGCGCGCGGCGGCGCGGGGGGCGCGGCGGGCGCGCGCGGCGGCGCGGGGGGCGCGGCGGGCGCGCGCGGCGGCGCGGGGGGCGCGGCGGGCGCGCGCGGCGGCGCGGGGGGCGCGGCGGGCGCGCGCGGCCTCGATGATGGTGCCCCAGCGGCGCTTGTGCGGCGGCTTGCGGGCGCCGGGCGCGCACGGCCCGCCGCCGTCCGACAGGCTGGACTGGCTGGCGCGCAGGCGGCCGCCCAGCAGCGCGGACAGCGAGGCGTGCGCGCCGTGCCCGCCGTGCGCGCCGCCGTGCTCGTGGTGCAGCGACGCCAGGAACTCGTCGACGGGCGCCAGCGACCCGCCCGGCGCGATGTTGAACCCCTTCATCAGCCGGCGCTCCTTCTGACGGTTCTTCTTGCCGCCGCCGCCGCCTTACCGAACGAGGAGGTAGGGTATATTCGATATAAATATAGATCTCATCTTAGGGTATTATTATTATTTGAAGTATAGAGTCGATATAAGCGAGCGAAGGGCGGGGGAGCGGGGCGGCATACCGGGCGCGCCCGCGTTGGCGGTGGAGGTGTTCATGCCGGAGTTGCGCAGGATCTCGACGAGCTCGCAGCGGAAGGCGCTCACGTCCTGCTTGATCTCGTTGACGTCGTCCTCGGTGACGCCGCCGCTCTCCGCGCGCCGCTGCTGCACCGTCACGTAGCGCCGCACCAGGTTGCGCATGATGCCCTGGGACACCACACACCATACTAGTAGTAGGTCTACATCGCTTTCTTCCACTGACCCGGATTGATTTTAAATTACTTGAGTATCGTTCAATATTCTTCCTCGCCGAGTTATAAGAGTCAGCAGAGTATTTTTTAATTCCTTAGCTCTATTTGAATACATGCATCAATATCAAAGAGTAAAAGTAAACTTTAAGCTTGTCATTTTGTTTCTTGTGAATGTCAATCTGCGGACAGTCCGCTGCCTGTGCCCGACGTATGGGCGGCAGGTGAGCCCCGCATACGCGTTACTACAGAGACTTGCACTAAGAATCACTATGAGTATGATTAGGTGATTTTTTAATCGACGAATATTGAAAATACATGTCTTAAGTTTACTAACCTGGTATCGAAAATCTCGTTCATTCGCCTGCTTGGCTTTTCTCTGAAAACAAATACATATGCAGTAAAGTATTGGGAAGATGTCACTCGAGCCGTGCAGCACATTTTTATACAGCCAACCTAACCAGCCAAAACATTTTTTTAAGTAGCAATTAATTAAGTGATGACGCTAATAGAACAATTGAAAACGAATGGCAACGACAGCAACTTGCGTTACGTTAGGAGCCTGACAGTTTTATGAAGAAGAAGCGGGATCTGCCGCTTATATTGCGAGTATCGGCAATAGAACGCGCTCACCCGGATGGTGCGCATGTGCTCGCGCTTGGCGCGCGCGTGGCCGCACAGCCGGCGCTGCAGCCAGCGCCAGGCGTACAGCGCGGACTTGGGCGAGGGGACCACGTTGAAGGGCGGCGGCGCCGTGCCGCCCTCCTCGAAGTAGCTGATCCATAGCTTGCTGCGCGCAAACTTCCACTCCACGTCGGCGCGCTCCTGCGCACACGCCACGACACCGCTTTTAACTTAATTAAGATCTCGTCGCGCCTCGTTTGCTATGCGTATATGTGTTCTATCTATGGGCGGGCGACACCGCCTGCTGCCGGCGCACTCACCGAAATGAGCTGGTAGGAGTGGTTCATCATGGCGATGAGCAGGTTGAGCAGCACGATGACCTGGATGACGGCGTACGTGCCGAACATGAGCATGCCCCAGAATCGCGTAAAGATCTTGATGCCGTCCAGCTCGAAGGAATCCAGGTCCACTAGTCCGAACGCCGCCCAGAACAGCGTCTGCATCGTCTCGAACAGACTGCGCCACAACCCTCAGGGTTAATTAACTCTCTCCATCCCTAAACACTACCTAATACTACCTACACACGTGAATTTTACCTTTTGTTGTCTGCTGCTGATTAGTTGACTTTTTGTGTTTTTGATGGAATCAAGATTTTATTTACAATTCCACAGTTTGGGTGTACCGATAGGCAGATCGGTCCATCGATCGATCGACGTGCACAAGTTAATTCCGAAGGTACATCCTAGACAATGTAACATTTATCTTCCATTGTGGGCGTGCGTATGTCGGAGTAATGCAATAATAATCGCGTAATATCAGATCAGATACACAGTCCTTGAATCTTTAGTGAAGACTGCACAACACTATCTAACCGGAGTGCAAAGATTTTCAGAGATTTTCAATTTCAAATGTTACTTTGAAATGTTCAATTAAAAGGATAATTCGTACCATTTAGCACGGTTATAACAATGCAAAGAAACGTACTTAGCGAACCGTCGCCACACGATGCAGGCGTCGGGGTCGACGACGGTGCCGTTGGCCGCCGCGCCCGCCGCCGAGCCCGTAGTGCACCGCTTCTTCTCCATTTCCGCGTAGTACCACAACAATTGATTTAAACCTAAAACAATCAACATTAAGTTAGTGTTTATTTTCCATTTTTTGCTGCGCGAAAGAATCGTACTCTCGAAACGCTCACCGCAAGAAAACGCGAAGATAACGAGAATATCCAAAACGAAAAACTTTAAAATGTCGAGCACCATGCGGCTGAGGGAGACCTGCAGCGGCCCGAGGTGCGGGTTGACGCTGAATATGTACACCAGCTTGAGGCTGCTGAAGATGTTGGCGGCCGAGAAGAGTCCCTCCGAGAGCAGCATGGGGTCCCACGCGTCCCACTTCTCCCGCGGCTGGTTCCACTGCAGCTCCCGCGCCATCTCGCGCCGGACCTGTCACACAATCGCACCGCTCGGATCACTGCCGCCGGAAATCCTTTAGATCACCGAAAAAAAGCATGTATGTACCTGGAAATAGGAGACTACGCGGAGAGCTATCGTCGCCACGTACAGCGAGTTGGTGACGAAGTCAATGACGTTCCACATGTCGTGCACGTACTCGCGCAGCCCCATGTCCCACAGCTGCTTCACCTCGCTCCAGATCAGCCCTGCGCGTGTCCAGCTTTGAATATCATCAGAGCGCGAGAAATTCATCTAACAATCTTATTACAAATTTATAATCTCTCGAACGGACTCGAACTAGAACGTTCATATAATATCCCTTAATGGAATAGAGTAGGGTCATATTAATAATTGAACAAGTGATAAGTAACGCACCGCTGACCCAGGCCAGTATGAGCCACTCGATGAGCGAGGGCAGCGAGCCGCGGCGCGACAGCGGCGCTGCTGGGGGCGCGCGCGGCGCGGCCCACAGCACCCCGCCCGCCGCCGTCTCGATCCGCTGCGACGCCAGGATCAGCAGGACTGCGGACAACAGACACGGTCCCAACTGCTACATGACCACCCAGTCTTTGTTCATGCTTCATGCCTTAGGGAACATAGCCATAATTTTGTGTGCATACCAAACTGCTTCATAGTAATGACATTGTGACTTTTGGTCTTATTTAACTGTGACTCTAAAAGGAACCCTTTGCACTTATTGCAATTCAACCTGGATGCGATACAACATGGTTTGTAGGTGGTGGAAGATCATTCCAAACCTTTGATGTCAAAACTTAAAACCACCTCTAAAGCCAATTGTATTGTGCTTAAGTATAGTATAAATTGGTTTCCTAAAAAAAAAAAAACCTACAGACGAATTGAGTACCTCCTTCTTTTGGGAAGTCGGTCAAATACAGGCTAAAATAGCAGAGTTGTCTTTTTATACTCCAAGCTCCAATAGCCTAATGGTTTGGGGTACGGACTACCGATCTTGCGGTCGAGGGTTCGAATCCCGCTATTCGACTACTGTCGTGAACCATATCCTAGCACAAGCCTAGAGCTTAGTTGGAATGGTTAAAGGAAATATTAGTAAATTAACAAAAATCTACTAATATTTTCATACAAAAAAAAAT
Organism: Papilio protenor; assembly: GCA_029286645.1. Classification (NCBI taxonomy): domain Eukaryota; kingdom Metazoa; phylum Arthropoda; class Insecta; order Lepidoptera; family Papilionidae; genus Papilio; species Papilio protenor. The sequence continues at coordinate 5,277,118 of JAGSMZ010000008.1, forward strand.
ATTATACTATTATTAGCAAGGCATCTCAGTCGATTGTCCACTCACAAAGGAACATGAAATAGCTGGCGGAGTGGCACAGGAACTTGATGAAGGGCTTGCGGAGCGTGCGGCCGAGGGCTGAGTGCGGCGCGGCGATGTACGCCAGCGAGTAGAGCGGGAACATGGCGCCGATGCGCGTCATCTCCGCCGCCTGCAGCAGCATATTCTTGCGCCGGAAGCCCGGCACGCTCTCGTACCAGATGGAGGCCAGTAGCTGCTGCACGTTGGGATGTGCCACGAACTGATGGACAATGAGGGGCATAAGCGAGTCTTATTTCATTGGTTGCGGGTCGCAAGCGGCATACAGCAGTTACCTTCTTCTGGCGCAGCTTGATGGCGAGCTTGAGGCGCGAGAGGCGCATCCGCTCGGGCGCGCCGGGCTCGGGCAGCGCGGCGGGCGGCGCGCCGGTCTCGTGATTTAGCAGCACCTGCAGCTCGTGCGAGGTCCTCGTGTGGTCCAGCAGCGCGGTCGCGAATTCCTGGCACTGCACGCGCAGTTCCTGGTACTCGGTCTTGAACTCGTGCTCGAGCGCTGAAAGGCGGCGCAGCTCCCACGATAGCTCGAAGGCGGTCAGAATGGGGTCCTTGGAGGAGAGCGCGATGAGCGAGGGCGAGGCGAGCGCGCGGTAGGCGTTGATGCGCGAGCGCGAATGGCGCAACGAGTCCTCGCGGCGCGAGCGCACGCACTCGTCGCAGCCGCAGCGCACGTCGTGCGGCACGGGCAGCGCAGCGCCGCGGTCCAGCAGCAGCTTGATGATCTCGTAGCTGTCGCGATGCGCAGCCAGGATGAGCGGCGTGATGTCCGACGTGAAGGTCGCCGTCTCGGGCGGCAGCGCCTCCCAACTCTGCAACGTGATTGCAGACTCACCTCACCTCTAGCTCAGCGCTACTCTCCACCCTATCACTGCGCTCTCTATTCTAACAAGGCTTCCCTCGTAGAAGCTAAATGTGAAACTGTCTAAACCGGTGTAGTCACCTTTACTTACTTTGATCTACCTGAATTTTCTATTGCATCTATAAATCGACACATTCAGAGGAGTTATTTCATAGCTAAATACCCGTTATTGTTATTTATCGTTAAAGCCAATAGTTTGTCTAAATAACATTGATTAGTTTGATAAATGATGCATACGACGTATAGAATTAAATTTGTATGAAGGCAAATGCCGTACTTAATAGATGGATATCGTAGAGACGAACAAACACGCAAAACGAACAACTATGAACTATCGATATTCGGTTTAACTAACTCAAGGGACAATTCTAGTCTATATCTATACTATCTATACTAATATTATAAAGAGGAAAACTTTGTATTTTTGTATGTATTGAAATAACTCAAAAACTACTGGGCCGATTTTAAAAATTCTTTCACCATCAGAAAGGTAATTTATCTGTGAGTCACATAGGAATATTTTATTATTACTAATGTTTAGGAACTATTAATAAACAGCGTGTTTCTGGACGCCGGCGTTAAAAAATCACTAAACTTTAACTTTTCTCGGCTTACGCTGCCTAAACCGTTAGAGGTATATAAAAATGATCTATGAAAGAATTGTAGATCTCAAAAAGTTCTACAGAAAAGTCCGCGATAGCATATATCTATCTTTAACGGTTTTCTTACAATAACCACTTTTTTGTTTACAAAATGAATTAAAAACCTTACGCTATTTGCAGCGTTCTTTTATTGGTTTCAATATTAATCCTTATCCAAATAAATGCGTTTGTTATCAGGAGAATTTAATGTAGAATAAAATTGTTCTTTACAATATTTAAATTGGACTAATAGTTTAGAAGATATCGCGAACACAAACAATAAGGGTAACCGAAAAATCAGCTTACAAGCTACCGGGCTTAGAAATTTGGAATCTTGCATCGGTAGATTTCTGTTATTACGTAGATTGCTACTAAGATAATACTTTTGGTAATAGGTTTAAAAACCGGGCGAACGTAATCGGTTATATTTGTAATTTCACGCGGGCGAAGTCGCGAGCAACAGCTAGTATTGAATATAGTGTAGAGAATATAGCTATGGTAATAGTAGGTAATAGCGAAATCCAATTCGATAATGTGCGACTGTATTAATAAAGTTAAATAATTAGTTATAACAAAAATTTAGTCGAGTAGAGAGAGTATACTATACTACTAAATTACTCAGTACTTAACTAAATTACTTGCCTGTGCAAATAGGCATTAATCAGTACTACAAATTTTCTCACATCCACTTTAAGGTACAACATTGAGCTCATTAAATAATCTTACAAAGGATTTAAAAGTTTGGTTATCCCTCGAGAACGGACTTTAAAACTTTACGACAGACTAGCCAGATTGCATGCAGCGGGCCGCCCGGCAGGCGTGCGCTCGCAGCCAACCTTGAGCCAACATAAAGTTCAAGCTTTGTTGTAGTGGATAAGAAAGAGGAAAGAAGTAGTGAGGAATGGAGTGATTGTGAAAGCCGAGCTCACGTGCAGCTCCCCGGGCTTGCGCGTGCGCTCCTCGTGGTCGAGCAGCGCCTCCACGGCCTCGACGAACTCCTCGGAGATGGCGTGCAGCAGCGCATCGCGCGTCTCCACGCCGAACTCGAGCAGCAGCTCCACCATCTCTAGGTTCTCGTTGTCGATGGCCATGAGCAGCGCGCTGCGGCCCAGGGGATCTACGCAGTCGACGTTGATGTGACCAGTGTCTCGTGCGCGCTGCAGCCCACGACGCGTGCCCGCCACGTCGCCGCGCTCCACGCCCAACAGGAATTTTTTCTCCTCCAGTGAGAGCACCGCCATCTCCTGGTGCGGCCGCACCACATTCTCCTCCTCCGTCATGCCGTGGATGCTGTGGCGCTGCGGACAGAGCGTACGGCGCGTGCCGGCCTCAACCTCGCCCAGAAAGGGCGATGGCAGAAGGCAGTCCAATGCAGTCTTCCTACTTTATAATTGTAAATTATAAACATGTATGTATGTCATTTATAAACCATCGGCCGGATTGTTAAGGAAATTTTAAAACATAAGCGGCGAATGGTTTCATTAAAATCGTGCATGTTATACGTTCGGGACGCTCTGTATATACACAAAGCTTACAACAGAAGTATTGCCCTCGAATTGTTCTATAATTAACGACGCGTTGCCCGGCGCAGCGTGCTCGCATCCTTTGCATAAACAAGAGTTCGTTATAAAACTCTGTCAAATTTCGCTTTGAGACAAAGTACGATAAAGCTGAAGTAGGTCAAGCGAGGAGCGGCGAGGCGTTATGCAAATGCGGCCAGTAGAATCCCCGGTCCCCGCCCTGCGCTCTTAAAACGCAAACCCATAAGAAGTCCTCGGGCAGTCTATAATTCTTTTATATATATGCAAGTAGAAAGGGCGTATTAACAAAGAATAGAGAAAAGGTGTTGCATGCATCCTGTGCGTACCTTGACCTTGTTGTCGAGCGGGCGCGGCTCCGGCGCCAGCAGCGCGCCCAGCTCCACGCGGCAGGTGGAGGCGCGCCGCTCGCCGCCGCCCGACATGTCGGAGCCGCTGTCTGCGCACACAAAGCGGCCTGAGCGGCTCCCGCGCCGCACGCTAGCGCGCGAGCCGCTCGCCCTCGGCACTCACCGGCCTCGCCATCGCACTCGCCGCGCCCCTCGCGCTCCCCGCGCCCCTCGCGCGTCCTCTCCGAAAACTGAAACCAGAGAGAACGCCGTCACGCGCCCGCCACCGCTAGCCGCCGCCGCCGCCGCCGCCGCCGCCCGCCGTCGCCCGCCGTCGCCCGCCGTCGCCCGCCGTCGCCCGCCGTCGCCCGCCGTCGCCCGCCGTCGCCCGCCGTCGCCCGCCGTCGCCCGCCGTCGCCCGCCGTCGCCCGCCGTCGCCCGCCGTCGCCCGCCGTCGCCCGCCGTCGCCCGCCGTCGCCCGCCGTCGCCCGCCGTCGCCCGCCGTCGCCCGCCGTCGCCCGCCGTCGCCCGCCGTCGCCCGCCGTCGCCCGCCGTCGCCCGCCGTCGCCCGCCGTCGCCCGCCGTCGCCCGCCGTCGCCCGCCGTCGCCCGCCGTCGCCCGCCGTCGCCCGCCGTCGCCCGCCGTCGCCCGCCGTCGCCCGCCGTCGCCCGCCGTCGCCCGCCGTCGCCCGCCGTCGCCCGCCGTCGCCCGCCGTCGCCCGCCGTCGCCCGCCGTCGCCCGCCGTCGCCCGCCGTCGCCCGCCGTCGCCCGCCGTCGCCCGCCGTCGCCCGCCGTCGCCCGCCGTCGCCCGCCGTCGCCCGCCGTCGCCCGCCGTCGCCCGCCGTCGCCCGCCGTCGCCCGCCGTCGCCCGCCGTCGCCCGCCGTCGCCCGCCGTCGCCCGCCGTCGCCCGCCGTCGCCCGCCGTCGCCCGCCGTCGCCCGCCGTCGCCCGCCGTCGCCCGCCGTCGCCCGCCGTCGCCCGCCGTCGCCCGCCGTCGCCCGCCGTCGCCCGCCGTCGCCCGCCGTCGCCCGCCGTCGCCCGCCGTCGCCCGCCGTCGCCCGCCGTCGCCCGCCGTCGCCCGCCGTCGCCCGCCGTCGCCCGCCGTCGCCCGCCGTCGCCCGCCGTCGCCCGCCGTCGCCCGCCGTCGCCCGCCGTCGCCCGCCGTCGCCCGCCGTCGCCCGCCGTCGCCCGCCGTCGCCCGCCGTCGCCCGCCGTCGCCCGCCGTCGCCCGCCGTCGCCCGCCGTCGCCCGCCGTCGCCCGCCGTCGCCCGCCGTCGCCCGCCGTCGCCCGCCGTCGCCCGCCGTCGCCCGCCGTCGCCCGCCGTCGCCCGCCGTCGCCCGCCGTCGCCCGCCGTCGCCCGCCGTCGCCCGCCGTCGCCCGCCGTCGCCCGCCGTCGCCCGCCGTCGCCCGCCGTCGCCCGCCGTCGCCCGCCGTCGCCCGCCGTCGCCCGCCGTCGCCCGCCGTCGCCCGCCGTCGCCCGCCGTCGCCCGCCGTCGCCCGCCGTCGCCCGCCGTCGCCCGCCGTCGCCCGCCGTCGCCCGCCGTCGCCCGCCGTCGCCCGCCGTCGCCCGCCGTCGCCCGCCGTCGCCCGCCGTCGCCCGCCGTCGCCCGCCGTCGCCCGCCGTCGCCCGCCGTCGCCCGCCGTCGCCCGCCGTCGCCCGCCGTCGCCCGCCGTCGCCCGCCGTCGCCCGCCGTCGCCCGCCGTCGCCCGCCGTCGCCCGCCGTCGCCCGCCGTCGCCCGCCGTCGCCCGCCGTCGCCCGCCGTCGCCCGCCGTCGCCCGCCGTCGCCCGCCGTCGCCCGCCGTCGCCCGCCGTCGCCCGCCGTCGCCCGCCGTCGCCCGCCGTCGCCCGCCGTCGCCCGCCGTCGCCCGCCGTCGCCCGCCGTCGCCCGCCGTCGCCCGCCGTCGCCCGCCGTCGCCCGCCGTCGCCCGCCGTCGCCCGCCGTCGCCCGCCGTCGCCCGCCGTCGCCCGCCGTCGCCCGCCGTCGCCCGCCGTCGCCCGCCGTCGCCCGCCGTCGCCCGCCGTCGCCCGCCGTCGCCCGCCGTCGCCCGCCGTCGCCCGCCGTCGCCCGCCGTCGCCCGCCGTCGCCCGCCGTCGCCCGCCGTCGCCCGCCGTCGCCCGCCGTCGCCCGCCGTCGCCCGCCGTCGCCCGCCGTCGCCCGCCGTCGCCCGCCGTCGCCCGCCGTCGCCCGCCGTCGCCCGCCGTCGCCCGCCGTCGCCCGCCGTCGCCCGCCGTCGCCCGCCGTCGCCCGCCGTCGCCCGCCGTCGCCCGCCGTCGCCCGCCGTCGCCCGCCGTCGCCCGCCGTCGCCCGCCGTCGCCCGCCGTCGCCCGCCGTCGCCCGCCGTCGCCCGCCGTCGCCCGCCGTCGCCCGCCGTCGCCCGCCGTCGCCCGCCGTCGCCCGCCGTCGCCCGCCGTCGCCCGCCGTCGCCCGCCGTCGCCCGCCGTCGCCCGCCGTCGCCCGCCGTCGCCCGCCGTCGCCCGCCGTCGCCCGCCGTCGCCCGCCGTCGCCCGCCGTCGCCCGCCGTCGCCCGCCGTCGCCCGCCGTCGCCCGCCGTCGCCCGCCGTCGCCCGCCGTCGCCCGCCGTCGCCCGCCGTCGCCCGCCGTCGCCCGCCGTCGCCCGCCGTCGCCCGCCGTCGCCCGCCGTCGCCCGCCGTCGCCCGCCGTCGCCCGCCGTCGCCCGCCGTCGCCCGCCGTCGCCCGCCGTCGCCCGCCGTCGCCCGCCGTCGCCCGCCGTCGCCCGCCGTCGCCCGCCGTCGCCCGCCGTCGCCCGCCGTCGCCCGCCGTAACTAGTATCTACTTAGAAAGCATGCCAGAAGCTCATCTAGATTCATAATAAGCGTGATATACGATGATACGACATGTAGAAGAGACGTTAGCGGAAAGAATGTTCCTAGAAGGCATGGATGGAGCAGTAGTGTGGAGACACGAGCAGCTCGCGGATACTCAGTACTCGTATATTACAATTCGTGCCGAGATCGCACTGCATGTGGGGCAGCATGTGGGGCAGCATGTGGGGCAGCATGTGGGGCAGCATGTGGGGCAGCATGTGGGGCAGCATGTGGGGCAGCATGTGGGGCAGCATGTGGGGCAGCATGTGGGGCAGCATGTGGGGCAGCATGTGGGGCAGCATGTGGGGCTGCATGTGGGGCAGCATGTGGGGCAGCATGTGGGGCAGCATGTGGGGCAGCATGTGGGGCAGCATGTGGGGCAGCATGTGGGGCTGCATGTGGGGCAGCATGTGGGGCAGCATGTGGGGCAGCATGTGGGGCAGCATGTGGGGCAGCATGTGGGGCTGCATGTGGGGGGGGCTGCACTATGCGCTCACGCCATACAAACTCGTACAATAAAGACATCACTCCTTTTTATTCATAACACACATATTTAAATTCATCCACTTTTAAAGGGATAGTCGAATGTCGATTTAATGTTCCAATGTAGACTATTTTTTTTGTTAATGTTATAGAGCGCGCACACCTGTAACTAAACTATCGCACAACTGTTTAGTCGCACTTTCAATCCTATGAGCTTATATAGAGTTACGCACACTACTCGATATTTAGTTGTGCAACTAAGCAGTTGATTTGGCTACGAAACAATCGACAATCGCACAACAGTTGTTCGTTAGTTTAGTCAAAGGTGTGCACCGCTCTAAATCTATTCCCGAGCTGCAGGAACGCAGATCGCAGTCTGTGTATTGTTTCTGTGTGTATTATTTTTTTAACATCAAGCTTCAACAAAAACTATTCTATGTACATAATTTATCAATTCCATTGAGTTTGTGACCTCTTGTGGCTTAAACGGGTGAACGGATTTTGGCGAGTGGCGTGACATTTAATTCGTATTATGTTACAGTGACCTGGGTTTTTTGAATGAACATGGATTTAAAACTGTTATTTTATATCAGCTTAAAGAAAGATGATGGTGGATGGCGGTGAATGGTGTCACCTGCACACGGCGTGCGCGGCGCGCGGCCACCTGCCGCGAGTGCCGGCGCAGCGCCTCCAGCGCGCCGCCGCCCGCGCCCCTGTCGCCGCACTTCTCGCCTCTCGCCTCCTGCAAACCGAATCATTATTACGGTTACGGACTCACCAGGTTTTTAATTCTGATGCAGGTCACGACCAATATTGAAGCGTGAGATTCTCATTCTATTCCTTTTATTATCCACTGATTTAGGCTTACGATCAGTTGGGCCATTTTATTTTCAATGTTAGTTTTTTTAATTATTTATCTTAAACCTCATACACAATGAACGATCTTCTAATGTCTCTAAAAAAGTTTCTAAACTTTGTTTTCGTAAATTCACACTTTCGGTAAATTACGTTTGTCGTACCATGCTGCGCATTTTCGACAGTTGTGAAGTGGTGCGAGACCACTCACACGCGCAGGCCACTCGGGCACTGTGCTTGCTCTGTCGGCTGTCGTACACTGTAGCAGCTAGCAGCTAGCAGCTAGCAGCTAGCAGCTAGCAGCTAGCAGCTAGCAGCTAGCAGCTAGCAGCTAGCAGCTAGCAGCTAGCAGCTAGCAGCTAGCAGCTAGCAGCTAGCAGCTAGCAGCTAGCAGCTAGCAGCTAGCAGCTAGCAGCTAGCAGCTAGCAGCTAGCAGCTAGCAGCTAGCAGCTAGCAGCTAGCAGCTAGCAGCTAGCAGCTAGCAGCTAGCAGCTAGCAGCTAGCAGCTAGCAGCTAGCAGCTAGCAGCTAGCAGCTAGCAGCTAGCAGCTAGCAGCTAGCAGCTAGCAGCTAGCAGCTAGCAGCTAGCAGCTAGCAGCTAGCAGCTAGCAGCTAGCAGCTAGCAGCTAGCAGCTAGCAGCTAGCAGCTAGCAGCTAGCAGCTAGCAGCTAGCAGCTAGCAGCTAGCAGCTAGCAGCTAGCAGCTAGCAGCTAGCAGCTAGCAGCTAGCAGCTAGCAGCTAGCAGCTAGCAGCTAGCAGCTAGCAGCTAGCAGCTAGCAGCTAGCAGCTAGCAGCTAGCAGCTAGCAGCTAGCAGCTAGCAGCTAGCAGCTAGCAGCTAGCAGCTAGCAGCTAGCAGCTAGCAGCTAGCAGCTAGCAGCTAGCAGCTAGCAGCTAGCAGCTAGCAGCTAGCAGCTAGCAGCTAGCAGCTAGCAGCTAGCAGCTAGCAGCTAGCAGCTAGCAGCTAGCAGCTAGCAGCTAGCAGCAGCCAGTAAGCTTACCTGAACGTTCAATCGCATGCGCTCTGCACCTTCAACATTGTTTCAGGAATTAATTGTAGATTTATACGGATTTGTATAATATTATATGTGTTACTCGAGTCGGTGGAGCAATTCATTATCGCAAACTAAGTACCTACATAAATACCTATGTAGTTATTTTTGGTTTTTAGAAATACTATTGGAAGAATAAATTTCAACACAAGAAATACGTTAAATTATTTAGGAACATTTCGCAATTTTTCTTATTACTTAAGCGAAAAAACAGGTCCCGTGGCGGAAGCGGTAGTGAGCGCGCCCGCTGCCGCCGCCGCCGCGCCTGTGTCGCGGACCACAACTACTATACTACATGTACAACTGAGATTGTGTTCACGAATCATATCAATTTGCTCAAATGGAAATATAAGATGTAAACATAAGCAGTTACCGCGCGATCTCGTCGCGCGGGTTATACCTATAGGGTAAATTCTTGGGGGTGGGAGTGGGAAAGCTCTAGCTGAAGTTAGCTCGTCGACCAAGGAGCGGCGCGAGCTATCGAGTCACCGAACCTACACGCGAGTCGACCACGCGCCGCGAACTGGTCGCCGCCCGCCGCCCTCCGCCCGAACGTTCCCGCCGCCCGCCGCCCCGCGCCGCGCTGCCCCTCGCCGCCCCTCTCCGCGCCGCTCCGCCCGCCCTAGAGTCGCTCGGCTGTACGCGATCTTATCGATACTTGACACTACTTTCCTAAGTGTTGACATAATTTAATTTCATATTTAGTTTAAGTATATTATCAAATAGTTGTAGGACTCGGCGCAGAATATCATACTCGTCCATCGAAGTATATATGTGTGCATCTTGGACACTTTCTGTCACAATAAATTAATTTACTCCTAGGTGCGTACTAACCGACGTTATACGATGTAATGTTACGAGGTGTAATATTCGCATCCAGCAGTTTCTCGGTGTAGCGTAACACTCTCGTGGGGAAAGTCGTTACTCGCTGGTTGCCCCGCAACACAAAGCACTGACTGCATGAATGCTCGCGATAAAATTACACCGCGTAACGTCTGCAACTACGCACCCTTCTTCGTCCTTAAGGTGCCTCTCCGACTAGCGAAGGTTGGCGGTCAGTTCTGCAAATTTGACTTTATCTCATGCGCGGCGAAATTTTCACTAACTATTTTAACCCTACCGTTCAGATATACGCGATCGCCAAAAATAATTCTCGATTTAAGTGTTTTATTTATTTAACTTCTTTGTAATTCAGGGCATCGGCCGGTCGCAAGCTTGCTTAGAACAACTTGAATTGTGACAGAAACGTTCTTTGTACTTCCAAAATAATTAATCAAATAACGACAAATAGTAAAGGAGTGAGCGCAGAACGCTTGAACAGAAGCGCTTGAACGCATCATTAGCAAAATACAGTACAGTGGGAGCTGGGAGCGTCCTGCCGCTATGCGATGACCTGTACCACTTTTTTATTAATATCAATCATTCTATTACGTTATGTTACCCCAGCGCGTAACTTGAATGATCTTGAGCTTTATGAGGGTCGAGGACCTCGTTGAGTTCAATTTGTGTTCAGCGATATATTTAAATATATTGCTCTATCACTCAATTTAGAGGTTTTGTTTATGTTGTACTCAATTTTAGGACTTTATCAGAAGCGCATGCTTGAATCATCGCAATCCTGGTTCTCACAGCACGCGTTTGAAAGCGCCCAGTTTTGTTCCCGCTGTTAAGTAAGACTATGAATTATAAATACATATCACAGATGGGACCATGAGTAGTGGAGTAGTGCGCATCAACTGTGAGACGACGCGGCTGTGGCGCGGCCTGCTCACGAGTAGCTAGTGCGTTTACAAATCGCCTTTATGAAAACTTAGCTCTAATCTTTGGCTCTAAATTGCCTCTGACTTAGCCACCCCATAAAGTGCTCGTAAAAACTGTGGGGTAAGTTTAATAATGTTTAGTCAGGACGTGAGCACACTTATAAAAACATTGTCACAGAATACGCGGCGTGCTTGTTTGCGAAATGTTGTTAAAACATAAAGTTTAACGAGCTAGTGCGCCGATAAGATGACGATAGATATCGTCCGCCGCCTGACGCATGTCGTCATGTCGGCTGGCCAGCGGCGCGGCGTTGCGCGTAATAACTTTGTAACAACATAGTTCGGCCGACTCCCGCTGTTATTATTGCCTCAATTTGCTCGCTCGCCCTCGCACTAATGGCACTGGGGTACGGAGGTCCTATTGCCTCCGACAAAACTACACATACTTTATGATTGCAAATAGTCGCCTGCGTCGTGACCGACGTCCCGTCTAGCCTAACCGGTCTAGCCGCTCCTCCTCAACTTCGCAGACCTGACCATGGCGCGGCGACCTTACACTGTGAGTGCGCTGTTTCATTTCATACCTCAGACATGTAGTTGGAGTACGCTGTTACCGGGGCACCACGAATTGCATGTATTAAACATCCTCGCCATGGGCAAGAGTTTATTTTATTTGTCGATTCCTACATTTATGGATTACTTTTTGTCTTATCGTCTGGGTAGTGCCTCAAAGATTACGTGGCTACGCAGTAAATCAATAGTTTTCCTGTTGGTGGGGTCGTGGGGGCGCGGCGGCACAGGGCGAAGGGCGCCGCGCAATGTATGCTCGCCTACACGCTTGACAGCCAGCTCGTGGGGATCGATAGTTCCGAAAACCGAATTCGAAAAAATCGGAGACTATGTCCCTCCAAGGCTTTAACTAATAGACGGAAATTCAGGGGGAAAGATAACTATCATTGAAAAATTATAGGCTGAATCATTTCTTTGGCACCAGGGCAACGCTGGGGACGTCGAATGGACGTAAAGGCAAAGTCTCCGTCATAAAAGTCAAAAAGTTTAACACTATCAATCCGGGTAACAACAGTGTTAAAGACTATTCCTTATTGGACAAGGAATTGTTTATGATTACAATTACAGGAAGCAAGGCACCAAGTTGCGGCGGTATGGCGGCCGGGCGGTGGTGTGGTGGCGGTGGCGTGGTGGCGGTGGTAGGTGGTGGTGGTAGGTGGTGGTTGTAGGTGGCGGTGGCAGGTGAATGGCGCCGTCGCCCTGGTGACCCACATCGTCGATCTAATCGTATCACGTGAAAAATATCGCGTGCGGAGGTCGTTCACCCCGCGGGCTCTAAACCCCGCCCCGCCCCGTCCTGCCTTAAGCCGAAATGAACCCCCTTTTTTAATTCGTATCATTGGTTGATGTAATTTTGTCAGTAATTGTACACGACTTGTACCTGGAAATACAACAGTAAGTTATTAGAAGTTACACATAAGTATAACGGGGCGAAATGATTGTTAATTTTTGAACGATTAACGTAACTGGCAATTAATAATTTTGAGTACTGGATGAATGTGCATCGTGCATGATAGATGTCAAGCGCAAGCGGCGATCGAATGACTGATGACAGTTGTCTTTGAATGGTGAAATGATGCGCTTTGTTATTATAAAATCATTGGTAAATCTCTGTAAATGTTTGCAATTCGATTAGAGTGTGTTGTGAAGTTATCAAATAAGATAGTGGTCAACTAAGGATAGTGTTTCTAATTGTTATTTCATTATCTCCGACATACGCACGCCTACAATTTTTTATAACATAAGGTGGCAAACGAGCAAGCGGCCACCTCAATCCACCAAAATGGCGAAGCGACCGTTTACCCATAGACATTCGCAATAGCGGATACGTTGCCTACTCTTAATCGACGGAGGAGGAGACGCACATAAAGTGGATATTTCCGCTCCCTGTGCGTTTCCTCCACGTTCAATCGTCAAGTTCGTCAAATCCACGTTCCCTTTCCATCCTATTCTTATGAGAAAAAGGGTGGGAAGGAAAAGGGATTAATGTTGGGCCTCCGGCACCATACTCATCAGACGAAACGACGACGACAGACGAAACGTGGAATTTCTCCCACTTCACGCCTGTCTTCTGTGTGATCGTAGTATTTCACCGGGCGAGCCGGCCCATTCATGCGAAGATGTTACAGCGGGCTCTACCACTGTGTACAATGAAAGATCGTTACCGTGAATATGATCTGATCTGCCTTCGGAATTAATTTTTCTACAAATCGCTCGTTACTCAACAAGTAGATATATATTTGTCGGTCCTATTACGTACTACCTGTGTGTCGTATTGTATGTAGGACAAACTCCAACCGAGGTTTCAATGATAACAAATTATCATGTGAGAATAGTATGTGTGCGGGGGGGGGACATGCTGGGGAGAGAAGGGATGCCACCGCTCCGTCTGGCGTGCTCCAAAACCGTATCACTTTCATAATTAGATTAGCTCCTGGGGCCCTTTGGGACCGTTTGCGGGGACTAGCTACTTAATAAAGGCCGAACGCAGTATTTTACGTTATAAGTACTTAGGTAAACAGGAATGAGTCGTTGCGAAAAAGTAGAGTTGTCAATGTGCTACAACACCAACGAAGTGCGTTCCCGTAGTAATGGAGTACGTCTAACGCATGATAAACATCAAGGCCGCGTAATACGACTATTAAACAATTAGGTAAACAAGAATATTGACAAAAGTCATTTGCGATCTTTAATTCGCTTATATTACGTACTCGTAATAATAATATCATAGTACTACGCTTCGTGGTGGCAAAATAACTTGCATAGACCGATCAATTTATCTGACCTGGTGGGAAAACTAAATTATAATCCTCTCTCTGCCCTCCCCGACAATGTCATAAGATCCTCGTCGTAACTGTAGTTATCTTGTAGTTAATGTTTTTATAGCATTGTCCATGCCTTCGTAGGATTTACATATCCTCTGACAGAAAAAAATGCGATAGCAATGCCCCTCATACCGGTTCAGATAAATTTGACGCACTATACCAACGATGCGTTAGTTACAATACGCTACGTCGTAGCAAAGACTGCTACAGGACGTAACGCTACGACGTAGCAATACCGCAAATGACGCTATAGTGCAAGGATATTGTGGCACCTTTTTGACAAAAACGCAAATCGTAAAGGAAGTACTTGTACCTTATAATGTAACTAGAAAATTCCCCAGACTTCGTTTGTCGGTTAGAAGAATTTATAGTTAAAGAACTTTTATAGCAAACTTTTAGCAATGCACTCTCTTGAGATAGTTATGGAAGGAATAGCCTTAACATAATAGAAATCTTAATTATTGTTGCTTACAATCAACGCACAGTACAAACTATATGGTTTGCCCGTGGTTCGAACGGTGCGTTACAAACTCATCAGACAGTTAGTTTCTTGATACATTACTGAGTACACACAGTAATTTCCTTATTAGGTAAGTAAATATGTACGTTATAAACCAAAATCCTTGTTGATTTTATGTCACGAAGGCGATACTTCCAAGTTGCACAAAACACGTTACAATTAAGGGTTCGGTCACTGCAATTTGAAATAGGTAATAAAACAACTATCAGAATAATATGTATAAGTCAATTGCTATATATTTTTTTGAACTTACAAAACTAAACATATTATTTTAAACATATTAGGGAATTTATTGTATTAAATGGTAACACATATTCGTTAAAAGAGACACAAGATGATTCATATTTTCAAATGTAATTTAATAAAAATATCTTCCACTAAAAAAAACTCTCCTAAACTACTCTTAAACGCTTTTATCGCTTTTTTTCATGGAATAAACCACACAAAATGCGTAAAGTAAAGTCGCGAAGCTAACTGACAAGCTATGTTACTATTACCCTGACATTAAATGTAATTTTTTATTTCATAAAATTGCCGGCTGCCAAAAAAAGCATGTACCACTATAACTTTGAGATAATGAACTGCGAGTGTTCATTGTCACATTGCCTGTCTGTTTGCCGCCTACTGAACACTACACTAGCGGTCAGTGATGCCGCCACATTACACTTCACTTTATTTTATTTTATTCAATGTCTTTCTTTGTTCATAACATTTATTTTATTTATTATTATCATATCGCTAATAACATATTAACAAAACCAAAACTACTTTGGATCGTCGTGGTGCCGTTGCCGGTCGCGAAGGTTCAACCGGAAATTCTTAAACGGACCTAGAGGGGAAGGGGGGGGGCATACGGTCGGCCGCCGCGGACTTCACCCGCTGCATTGACAAATCGCTACGATTAGGGACAGTTATGAAATATACTATGCAGCTGTCCTCGTTGCTGCCATATTTAGAAACGAAATATTTCTATTAACTAGTAAAGTTTCATTGCCCAATCGATGTGTGGCTTGCAGCTACGCGCGCTTTTCTCCTCTCTCATATACAAATAAAAAACACATGAAAATAACCGTTTAATTTTTTTCATATAAAACGGCAATTTTAGACGTCAAGACCTTATATGTATATGAATATATGAAAAACACGTAAACGGCCCTCTGAAGATAACATAAACAAAATATGTAATACGAGTAGGTACAATAAAATTTAAATCTGAGCAGAACATATGTGATATGTAGAACACATATTATATTTGGGTAGGACCGGCTGCGGAGCGCAGCGTCCCGGCGCGCTCTCGGGCGGCGCGGCGCGGCCAAGCGTACGTATACTAAAATTCGCGAAACTAAGTAAACTTTTCTCAAATTTACGACAATTTTATGTTGGCTGTAATCGCTTCAATTCACATTTCGTCGGCGCACGTTCTCTGTGTGGGTAATGTTTCATGCGCTAATTACCTTCTCGGTTTACGCTCACAATATTTACTTACCAAGTTGTCTTCATTATTTTTAAGTTTTATGTACGATAAAGATTACCCTCTTACTTCATACACAATCAATAAATTGTAACTTTGTGCCGCACTGCTCGCCGCTCGCCGCTCGCCGCTCGCCGCTCGCCGCAGCATCAAGAAATGCGTCGAGCGCACAATTCATACATCACAAATTCACAATTTATAGCAAAGCATCTAGATAAAGGTATAGGATTCGAATCCTGCTATTCGACTATTGTTGTAAATGGTTCACATCACTAACTTTAAGATCCCGTGGACTGGTTATATAAATATTAGTAAATAACAACATGTATAATAAAAAAATGTATGTAAAAATGATAGCAAGAAAACAGACTTTCTTATCATTGATATAAAGTGTTTGGCAAGGGTGTGTCATAGGATGCAGGTGGTGTTGCTGCCTCCTTGCCTTGTCAGTAGATGATGGGCAATGGCAAGTTGTCTGACGATTGGGTGATCAGCGGCGGCGGCGGCGGCGGCGGCGGCGGCGGGCGACGGCGGGCGGCGGCGGCGGCGGCGGGCGATAGGGCTGGCCGCGCGGCTGAGTCACCGCACGCGGGCCATGTGGCCGGCGGCACTTCCTTTTTACTCGTTTTCGTCTGTTCTCGGACGCGCTATGACTACCAATAAATACTTGCCTAAATGTAATCACTCTTTGTAGGTTCATAACACATCGCAGCTTGTGAATGTATCATACATTTGTATGTACATCAACACCGAGATTATTGTATCGACAAACTTCAATACTATTCAAATTCTATGAGTTATGCTTTAACTAGGGCTACCCGCGACTACAGTCAGCGCGATATTAAAAATAAAACACAGTGCAACTATTCCCTATAATATTCCCGCATACATTAGCTACCTTCTCGTCAAAAAAGGCCTAGCCGTTACGGAGATTACCAGGAACAAACGCAGATTGCAAACACAGACAGGCACACAGACAAAAATATAAAAATAGGATTTAAATTTTAATTGTAAACATTTGCGAAACAAACTTTTTTTTAATATGACACAGACACTCCAATTTTATTAAATATTTAACTAAATTAAACAGACAAGTTATAATAAGAAAGGTTTAAAAGAAAAGTTATGTCCATTGGCATCGATGACTATTTCCGTATTCTAGCTGTCCGTTTACTCCCTTCGCTGATAAAGAAAAGTTAAGCGGTAACTAATTAACAGTTAAAAAAATAAGATTCGAACCTCCTTGATGAGAGAGAGGCGACGCGATGCATGCATGTCTGCGCCGACCCCGAGGAGTGCCGACGATGACGCCGAAGACGATCCTCTCTCTGTCTCTGAGTTGCCGCCAAACCCAAACTGCGCCGAGTGCGACGCGCGCCGCGGCCGAGTGCCGTGCAGGACTGCAGGAGCCGCCGCCGCCGCCGCCCCCTCCCCGCCGCGCCGTCCTCCTTGTCCCCGTCCCCGTGACCCTCGAAGTTAGCCTGACGGAGTACACCGGAACCTACCAAATCCTTTAACTAAATTTAACAGGTGGCCCGTGGCTTTGTCGGCGTGAAAGAGTACTCTCATGAATTTAAAAAAAATGCCAAAGACTCGTATTCTTCCCTTCCCTTCCATCCTCTAATGGTTAGATGCCGTTTATTTCCTTTTTAAATGATTTTCATCATCTGCTTGCCCTTGTCCCCGCAGAGGGCCGGCACAGTAAGTGCTGCTCTTCCATACAACTCTATCAGCCGTCATATCTGATGTCGTGTCGTCGTTCAAATTTTTGTTTCTGGTTTTATATGAATAAAATAAATACATTTTCAAAATATAAACTAACTAGCTGTTTCTCGCGACTTCGTCCACGTGAAATAATATAGCCTGTTAGTCAGCGATAACGTAGCTTCATAAATGATGAAAGAATTTTTGAAATCAGCCCAGTAGTTTTTGAGTTATTTGAATACATACAAAAATCACAAAAATCTTTCCTATTTATAATATTATTATCGATATAGATCCTATCTATATCTATACTAATATTATAAAGTGGAAAGTATTGGATAGTGCCACAGGGATCATCATCATCTTTTTGACATTGACAAGGGGGCGCCAGCGAGCATTTAGGTTTACCAGCGAGGTAATATTTCCACATTTAAATTCATTCCTTCTGAACACAAAATCGCAAATTGTGAAGGAAATACTTGTATCTTATAATGTAAATAGTAATGCTCCTGACTTCGTTTGTCGCGGAGAAGACTCTATACTTAAAGAATTTTTGTAGCAAACTTTTAGCAATGGTCTCTATAGACAGTAAGAGGAGAAATAGGCTTAACATAATATAGGTAAATCGTTTTACTTTGTGCTTATCTAGATAATAACATAAATCTATAAACAGGTGATTCTTAACGATCGGATCAACGGTTTTGTTGAGGTAGAGGACTTCAATAATTATCATTTAAACGCAAAGAATGTTGCCCGATTTTCTATAGTTGTAAAGTTATTTTATTTTTAAGTTATTTAAAAAATTAAATAGGGTAGATCAGACAGTTTCCGACCAGGGGGGAGTTACGGTCCACTTAAGACAAAAACGTATGTTTTGGAGCTCGTATGGAAATTAATTGAAAGTAAACCACAAGAAACATATGCTACAACTAATATTCTCAAATTTGATATCTAAATTAGTAATAGAAAATATAAATTTGAAAAGCCACGGGTGATCTAAATATATCGGGCGCGAAGCTGATAAAAATTGTTAATTTTTTATCACTTTTGTTAAGGACAGCTTTTTTTAAATATTGAAGTTTGTTTACTTATTCAATTTTAATGTGCTTTCTTATCATTTTGTCTAATAGAAGAAATGTTCTAGTATCTATTTATGTGGATATTACAACGATTATTATTTTCGTAAGGCTTAAAATATAGTGGACTACTACTGTCTTAAAGCTTGTATGGGAGTACAGTTATGGCCATAGCACTTTACAGTTATGGAACTAGGCCGAGATACAGTTTCGGTCCACCCAAACTTCATATTGTTCCCTGTTTCTTAAAGGGATGGGTAATTTATTTTATGAAATTTCCGAAAAAAAATATCGAAACAAATCTTAAATAGATTGTTTATTGAACTTTCATTGCTTTGTTACTTAAAAATTGTAAAAGTCTTATGTAGACTAGAAGGAAGGAAAATAAAACGCGTTTTTAGTAAGATAGTCTTATAGTTAGTGATCCTACGAACATAATCAAAATATAAAAAAAATAAAAGCATCTAACAGAAAGTTTACTTTTTCTACGTGATCACACTTTTTGATACTACATCAATTTTCCAAAGAACATTATTAGAAAAGGACGCAGAAAAAATGCTATTTCCTGAAAGTTAAGAAATAACTATATTTAAAACAGCTATCCAAATTATTATTGAAAAAAGGTGTATGATTGAAGCAATAAAATTTCAGCAATTTACACGAATATTTCGATTTGCATTCTATTCTAGAGACCCGTAAAATTAATATCCTTGATAATACCAATAGGACTTTTTTGTGTGTTCTTTATATTAAAATGGTAATTCAAATTATTTTGATTAGTTTCTGATTTTATATAAATAAATTTTACTGTTCAAAAAGGCAAGACAAATGACAAATAATAATCATTTTATAACTATTATAGTCATATAAAGGTGGACCGTAACTGTACCCCAGAGGTGGTCCATAACTGTCTCGGGTGGACCGAAACTGTGCTTTTAGGGTTTAATTTTAATTGACTAATATTTTTATATTTGATAAAATACTCTGTCTAAAATGTTTATGTTCGTGTAAACAAAATATTTTCGTTTAATAAAAACATGCTTTCATCTATTTTACTCTTCAATAATGATAATTACGAAGAATTTTGTGACTCAATCTGCAAAGTGGACCGTAACTATCTGATCTACCCTAACTTTAAATTTAATTTTGTAAAAGATTTCCGACTTAAATTTGCCCGTACGCCCAAAACAATGTGTTTACAGTGATCATTTTTTTTTAACAAACCTAATAAATAGGCTTTCGTACCTTTATGCTTTTTTTGTAATAACTCACACGAGATTTAAATAAAAAAAATTAATGAATATTTTCTTAAAATAAAATTTCTTTCTTTAACTTTGAGAAGCTGTAATTATTTTTTTTTACACCAACTTTTTATCTACAAGTTTTTTCAAAAACTGCGCCCATGTATGTAGAATAAAGCCAAAAAAAACTTTTCGGTTTTCGTTTGTTTTTCATGTAAACGGAACGATTTGAATTAGCCGAGGACGACAATCTCTTGTAACTTTCATACAAAACATATTCTAAAAATTATTTTTTTCGAAGAAGTCTAAAAAGCAACATTTTTAACTTTTTTCATTGCAGTTTAAATAAACTTTCGCATTTATAATATTAGTATGAAGTATGATAAAGTAAATAACGAAAAAATAATTTATGTTTATTTATTTTCTATTTAGGCTTTGGCTTTCGGAAATGAATTTTATGGTAAGTAAAGCCCTAAAATATAACAAATTCTCCGTCAACGGTATAGTCCAAAAGAATCTTTTGGCAACCGGCAAATTTTATGAAATGAGAAGTGACATTTAATGTCAGGGTAATAGTGACATAGCTTGTCAGTTCACTTCGCGTCATTACTTTACGCATTTTGTGTGGCTTTTTAATGTTATTCCATGAAATAAAGTGATGAAAGTGCTTAAAAGCAGTGCAAGAGATTTTTTTTAAGTGGGAGATATTTTTATCGCGAGAAGAAGTAGGGGGGTCCAGTAATTACCTTTGGAAATGTGAATCATCTTGTGTCTGTTGCAATCAGAATTTGTTACCATTTGTTAATCAAGAAATTCCCTAACTTTCAAGGCGACGCATATTTTTAGATTTGTAATTTTAAATAAAAAATGTTATATACTAAAGTTATTGACTTAAATATATTTTGCTGAAAGTTGTTTTATTTCCTATTTCAAATTGCAGTGACCGACCCTTTATTGTAACGTGTTTTGTGCGCCTGGAAGTATGGCCTTCTTGATATAAATTTCATATTTACCTACGTAATAAAGAAATTACTGTGTGTACTCAGTAATGTATCAAAAACTAATTATCTGATAATTTTAAAACGCACAGTTCAAACCATACGACATAATCGTACTGTGCGTTGATTATAAACAACAATCATTAAGATTTTTATTATTCTGTAGATGAGCGCTAAGTAAGACTATTTCTATTATGTTAAGACTATTCCTTCCCTAACTGTCTCAAGAGAGTGCATTGCTAAAAGTTTGCTACAAAGATTCTTTAACTATAGAGCCTTCTAACCGACAAACGAAGTCTGGGGCATTTCCTAGTTACATTGTAAGGTACAAGTAGTTCCTTTACAATTTACAATTTTGCAAGAATTTCCCTTTAATGCGGACATATGTCCGGTAGGTAATATTAGGTAGGTAATATTACCTTGCTGGTAACCCTAAATGCTCAGAGGCGCCACCCTATCAATGTCAAAAAGGTGCCACAAGAGTCTTGTGGCACTATACCGCAGACTCCTTGGTCGAAAATATATGACGCATGGAGGTAATAATACAACAGGAGTGTGCTCTATCTTTACCTCTTGCAGTTAAAATAAAGAAAATGAAACCTTATGCTTAGGGCGTAAGCGTCTTGTTGCACGCAAAATGAAATTGAAACGAGTGAGAGGGCTACATCTGTCTACTATTTCCCTTTCTAATAGTGACTTAGAGTTGCCAGATATCAATCCTTTCGTCCTTTGTAGGAAAATAGGCAATTGATGTAATGTAATGCAGTAAAATTATTTACTCTCAAATTGTTTCTAGATATTAATAATAATTTATTACCGACATGTTAAAGCAATTTTATTTGTTGTTACATGTAAAACTTTATTAACGCATAAAATTTGCGATTGGCGTACAGGTTTTCTTTTATTTGTTTGAAATTCGAACACCTGAACTGGCAACTCCGCATGATATTCTCGAATCGGACTTTAATGGCGGCGTTTTTTAAACCCATGATATTTTTACAATTTCCTTGTTAAAATGGTGAGAACTTGTGTCGTGGAGGCATGCGGAAGCGAGTATTATCCTGATTGTGGTTTATCTTTTCATAGGTAATAGTTTTAAACATAATTTGTTAGTGAGGAATTACGGTGACCATGCATGACTATCCAATCCTAGAGATCCTGAGAATGATTGAGAGAATCATTAATCAAATTTTACTCGATTGTTGATTTCGAAATTTCAAATATTTTTTACAAAAAATAAGAACTCTCAAACAATATTTCTTTCCCCTCAATCTCTCAAACGAATCTCTAGCGATTTGCATAAAAAAGGGAAAAAACCCGGAGTGTGGGGGGCCAACTACACGCTAAAAATTGAAATTGCTTTTACGGATAAAGTAGGAACTCTCGAACGAAAGTTTCTTTCTCTTAAACCCACTCTAACGATTTGCATAAAAAAAGTAAAAAAAAACGGTGAGGGGGTCAACTTCACGGAGGTGTCCATCTACATATCGTGTCCCACAAGTACCACTAGGTAAGTAGTATATGACGCGTGTGCGAAAAGCAAGCAAAAACGGGAAATGTATAGTGCCGCATACATATAGCAAGTTTATCATTAGCACCTTTGAATAAAATCCATCTGAAGCAATGATCTGTTGACACAGGTCACGAATGTTTTTTTATAATTATTGTCCTAAAATCATATTTCAATATGGTCACCATGGCCAGAGATGGAAAAATGGTACAGGTATTGAGGTCTCGCACGCCTTCAATTTTTCGACAAGAGCTCTATCCTGTTCTAGTAAAACATGGTAATACATCCATGATATGACGATTCGACGACACAACTTGTCTCTATCCAAAGTTGCTTCATCTGGGTTCAGTTCAGTTCAGTTTTCTTGTCTATGGCCTCTGGGTTCTAGTTCTGTTCTATGTTGTCAAGTGTCAACTGTCACTGTCAGTCAACAAAGTTTACAAATAAATAATTGTTTCGTTAATTAATAATTTGTCGCTGCACATTAAAATACAAGAATTGTAGCTGCACTCAGCTGCATTGGTGATAGACGCTGATAAATGTTTGTTTTGTTATCATGAATTAATAACAATCACCTTAGGATTGACAAGTACCGTTGTGATTGCACTGGACGCTAGGTGTTTGCCTCTGTCGCACTCTAAGGTAAGTACTAATAAATTTTACATTATTTTGTCCTTGTAATAGCAAGTGACAAATCTTACTGTGATTGAAATAACTACATAGCAATAGTAGATCAAAGTTAAAACATACATACGTGACGTGTCTATCACTATCAACCAAAAGATTTTAATTAAGTATAGTCAAAAAGATCATTATTACCATTAGATCTTTCCAATTAAACATCATTATACGACAATTACTAAGTTCTAAACATAGATTTACTACCTCCAGAGTGTTCAATATGAAATAAGATTCCAAGTTCCAATTTTGAGTTATAAATACCTGAATCAATTACCATACATTACTTAATACTGACAATTCAGAAAATCTCCGTGAAGATTATGAAAATTAATGAACAACTCCAAAACATCTCAAACTTGGAAATGGTTCAAGTTGGGGACAGTTGAATTCAAACAAACAATACATATTACAATGTCCTTCCCCACATAAACAATATACCTCTGTTGGGCGGACAGTACAGAATCACCACATAGTATAACACAATTTTGCTTCCCCTGTCTGTTGGTTCTAACAGATTTTGATACAGGTTTTTGAACAGATTGAGTGATTTAAGAGAGAGATTTATATGTACAATACATGTATATAATATAGTGGAGAAATTACATTGTAATAAACAATAAATAATTAACTACTACATGGTTTAGGCTTTAAATAAGGAGAGGAAGTAATTTTGAACTTTTAAACTCTCCATGGATTAAGTGCGGGGAACAGTTATTTAGAATATTGCAAACTCTTTGTTACATGTTGAGATAAACCAAATTTTTTGGCCACCAGTAAAAAAGTGTTTATAAAAGTGAACTTTCCAAAGAGGTTGCGATATGTGTTTGCAGCGGCGGGCACCATGAAGACTGCAGTCACTGTCCTGCAGGAGATGATGATAAAGCTGGGCCGGTGTCCTGAATATGAGTGCATCGCCCAGGTACCAACCATGCTTTGTACATAACACTTACATAAAATATATTGTACACATATATGTGTGTCTATGGTAAATAATTAGAATTCAGTTCACAAGTCTGCTTAAATATTTAATGATTAATAATTTAAAAAACAACCTGTATTTGGTTTAAATCTACATGTATGATCTACTATATATTGTTTTATGACAATTTGTATTGAAATCTTACCTAAAAGGTGTGAATGATATGATAGCAAGTTGATTTACTTTATGTTGTCGCCTTTGAATTTGAAATGACTATGTGGATGCATACCCATTATTATTGAGTGGCGACAAATCGATCGGTCTTGTTCGGCTCGGTGTTGCAGTCGGGGCCGCAGCACCAAGCGACGTTCGAGTACCGTTGCTCGGTACACGGGCACACGGTGACGGCGACGGCGCGCTCCAAGAAGGAGGCAAAGCAGGAGGCGGCACGCCTGATGCTGCCTGCGGCTGGCGGACGGCGGCCTGTCCGTGCCCGCGCCCTTCTGCCGCGCCGCCGCCCCGGCGCTCACGGTCTCCTCCTCGACATCTTATTGAACTGAAAGCGACCGGGCCTTAGATAATATTTGTTTCGTTAATTAATAATTTGTCGCTGCACATTAAAATACAAGAATTGTAGCTGCACTCAGCTGCATTGGTGATAGACGCTGATAAATGTTTGTTTTGTTATCATGAATTAATAACAATCACCTTAGGATTGACAAGTACCGTTGTGATTGCACTGGACGCTAGGTGTTTGCCTCTGTCGCACTCTAAGGTAAGTACTAATAAATTTTACATTATTTTGTCCTTGTAATAGCAAGTGACAAATCTTACTGTGATTGAAATAACTACATAGCAATAGTAGATCAAAGTTAAAACATACATACGTGACGTGTCTATCACTATCAACCAAAAGATTTTAATTAAGTATAGTCAAAAAGATCATTATTACCATTAGATCTTTCCAATTAAACATCATTATACGACAATTACTAAGTTCTAAACATAGATTTACTACCTCCAGAGTGTTCAATATGAAATAAGATTCCAAGTTCCAATTTTGAGTTATAAATACCTGAATCAATTACCATACATTACTTAATACTGACAATTCAGAAAATCTCCGTGAAGATTATGAAAATTAATGAACAACTCCAAAACATCTCAAACTTGGAAATGGTTCAAGTTGGGGACAGTTGAATTCAAACAAACAATACATATTACAATGTCCTTCCCCACATAAACAATATACCTCTGTTGGGCGGACAGTACAGAATCACCACATAGTATAACACAATTTTGCTTCCCCTGTCTGTTGGTTCTAACAGATTTTGATACAGGTTTTTGAACAGATTGAGTGATTTAAGAGAGAGATTTATATGTACAATACATGTATATAATATAGTGGAGAAATTACATTGTAATAAACAATAAATAATTAACTACTACATGGTTTAGGCTTTAAATAAGGAGAGGAAGTAATTTTGAACTTTTAAACTCTCCATGGATTAAGTGCGGGGAACAGTTATTTAGAATATTGCAAACTCTTTGTTACATGTTGAGATAAACCAAATTTTTTGGCCACCAGTAAAAAAGTGTTTATAAAAGTGAACTTTCCAAAGAGGTTGCGATATGTGTTTGCAGCGGCGGGCACCATGAAGACTGCAGTCACTGTCCTGCAGGAGATGATGATAAAGCTGGGCCGGTGTCCTGAATATGAGTGCATCGCCCAGGTACCAACCATGCTTTGTACATAACACTTACATAAAATATATTGTACACATATATGTGTGTCTATGGTAAATAATTAGAATTCAGTTCACAAGTCTGCTTAAATATTTAATGATTAATAATTTAAAAAACAACCTGTATTTGGTTTAAATCTACATGTATGATCTACTATATATTGTTTTATGACAATTTGTATTGAAATCTTACCTAAAAGGTGTGAATGGTATGATAGCAAGTTGATTTAATTTATGTTGTCGCCTTTGAATTTGAAATGACTATGTGGATGCATAGCCATTATTATTGAGTGGCGACAAATCGATCGGTCTTGTTCGGCTCGGTGTTGCAGTCGGGGCCGCAGCACCAAGCGACGTTCGAGTACCGTTGCTCGGTACACGGGCACACGGTGACGGCGACGGCGCGCTCCAAGAAGGAGGCAAAGCAGGAGGCGGCGCGCCTGATGCTGCTGCGGCTGGCGGACGGCGGCCTGTCCGTGCCCGCGCCCCTTCTGCCGCGCCGCCGCCCCGGCGCTCACGGTCTCCTCCTCGACATCTTATTGAACTGAAAGCGACCGGGTACTTAGATAATATATTGTTAAACTGAGAGGGTTTCCACGACAGGGCCTGGCGGCGGCGGGCGCGGCGGGCGCGGCGGGCGCGGCGGGCGCGGCGGGCGCGGCGGGCGCGGCGCGCAGCTACGTGGCGCTGCTGAGCGAGCTGTGCGAGGAGTACCGGCTGCCGGCGGCGGAGTACGAGCTGACGGCGGACACGGGCCCGCCGCACGCGCGCCACTTCACCGTCAGCGCGCGCCTCGGCCTGCACGAGCGCCGCGCCACCTCCACCACCAAGAAGTCCGCCAGGCAGCTCGCCGCCGAGCAGCTCTACACCTATCTCAGACAGAACCTTTCTAGGCTCACCAAAGATTTTGTCGAGGTGCAGTGAAATCATAAAAATGAATGTTGGCGCGCGACCCGTGTCGAGCACTGCTGGTGGCGTTGCAGGAGGAGGCGCTGGCGCGCGCGCACGAGCGGGCCATGGAGCGGTACGTGGAGCGGCGCGCGGAGCTGTCCCGGCGCCCGCACCTGGGCCAGCGCATCGCGGACTACCACCTCGGCCTGCTCACGCACCTCGGTGAGCTCTCCGCTCCCGCTAGCTTCAATCTTTACATTTTCTATGCCTACAACCAAACAAGGCTATCCGGCCCCGCCATAGAGACCTCGCCGACGCGGTGAGCTCTATTTAAAAATGTGTAAAACGTACATGTGCAAAGAAAGGGTCTTGTGACATTTTTTTGAAATGAAAGGGCGCTAATGAGCAATTAATATTTAGTTTCACTCGCGCCCACCGAGTCTGATAAGTCGATCCGGTCCGGTCCGGCCGGCACATGGAAATAAAAGTAAACAATCGCTTGCTAATATACATATCAGATAGCAAATACAATTTATTATCAAATATTCGTTCAATTTAATTTCACATGCACATCACAGAGCCGGACAAGCGGGAGGCGGCTCTGGCGGCGCTGAGCGCGGCGGGCGCGGCGGGCGCGGCGGGCGCGGCGGGCGCGGCGGGCGCGGCGGGCGCGGCGGGCGCGGCGCTGCGCGCGGCGGCGGACGCGCTTGGGATGTCGCTGGAGATGCAGCAACTAGCGGGTGCGAGCGGGCCGCTGGCGCTGGTGTCGCTGGCGCCCACCGCGCCGCCGCTGATGCTGGCCGGGCACTGCCCCGAGGCCGCAGTGGGCGCCGCGCTGCGCTTCCTGCGCCGCGCGCTGTCCAGCCCCTAAGCCCCCCCCCCTCCACCACTCCACTCTTTCTCCTTACATTATTTTTCACAAAATTCCTGACCGCCCCACCAAAAAAGTGAAAAGGGACTTGCATGTCGGGCGAAGGATGTTTGACATTTGTATATTTTTAGTGGTATAGTATAATTAAAATGAGTGATGCAAGTCGATATGTGTTACACATGTATCACACCATTTGGCAAATATTCGTTGCTTTACGAGTACATATAAGTTATTAAAAAGTGTAGGAACTAATTTCATTTCACACATATTTTAAATATTAGCAGAGGTCGTCATGTTATGTAAATCTATACATATGATAAAATTGCAGTATCTATATGTGATAGCGAAAAAGAAAAGATTTTGGCATGATTTGCGCATTTAAAAATCGTCGCTTGTCTGTCCGCGAGCCGGGTTTGCTCCGGGTCGGAGCGGAAGGTTGCCGGCAGAAGGCAGAAGGCAGAG
The DNA here is from genome assembly GCA_029286645.1 of Papilio protenor. NCBI lineage: Eukaryota > Metazoa > Arthropoda > Insecta > Lepidoptera > Papilionidae > Papilio > Papilio protenor. Next base: position 5,304,519 of record JAGSMZ010000008.1, read on the forward strand.
ATGAACGCGGGAATATTATAGTTTGCGGCTGCCAGCTCCTTGAAATGCCCTTTTTATGAATGTTGATAATTTCACTGATCGTAGTTAAGTGACGGCGCTACGTCAGAAGTGGAGCTCACTTTGCGTATTTAATGTGTGTATTTATATTTCTCTGTAAATATAAAAATAACAATTTCATTTATGTTTCAATTGTGTTAACTTATTCGTTCCATAATATAATAGACTTTAATTCTTTACTTAATTTGATGAAAGAGAAAGTTTAGATGGACACATGTTTGTCATAGATTGTCTAAATTACGACCGCCATATATAAGCGCCAATAGCCTAATGGTTAGAGGTACAGATTTCCGCTCACGTGATGGAGGGTTTGAATCCCGCCATTCCGCTATTGTCGTGAACCATATGCTAACACAAGCCTAGAGCTTAGTTGGAATGGTAAAGGACATGTTAATAAATTAACAAAAAACTACTGATATCTAATTAAAAAGAAATACACGCTCAGTTTTGTCTCACAGATTTATCGGAACAGTTCGAATTTTCAGATAAAACTGAACGTATATAGCGACCTGAAGGATGATTAGATTATTAAAACGTAGTTATTATAGTCTTTTTGGATTAGTTTGACAATTCACAAGGAATGGGTATAAATATTTCCTACGTATTACTACTATATAATATTTATACGATGCATAATCTAATTGGAATTGGCTGTTGTTGTCATCACTATTACCATATTTATTAATAAAACTGCCCCTTAAGTTCATTATTGAATAATTTTTTTTTTTGTTCGATAATCTTTTGTTTAAACCGAATATCGATAGTTCATAGTTGTTATGCTCTTATGTTGCGTCACTAGTCACTATGAAACTTTTTAATAAGTACGGACGGACATTTAAGATCATATATTCCATTCTTCATATCATCTTTCTATATATATTATAGTAGTCTGCTTCATATGCGTGATTTATCAAACTAATTAACCTTAACCCTTAATTCGATAGTGTGACAAACATCTAATTTTAAATAAATCTATTTCATTAATATCATCACCATTCATATTTCATATCCAAATATGACTACTAAAAAATCAGTTTTTTTTTACAAAAAAAACTCCGACGAATTAAGGGTTAAATATACAAACTATAGTTTGGATTACTGCATGAAGTAGCTCATGCAGTAAGGTAACCCACCTTACTGGCGACAGCTGGTGAATTTAGGCAACTCTTGTAATTTAAAGATACTTTTAATGAAAAATAAAGTGAAGAAATATACTTAATAATGATCACAAATGAATTGTAAAACATAACAAGATGAATACGAGTAATACAGTAAAATAAGTTGTCAATCGGAGAGTTCGATTTCCGAGGAATCGTGTCGACGTCGAGAGGCGCGCTCCGCCGACAGACCCTGCAGCCACTCGGTGGACTTGAGCGCGGCCTGGCGGCGCGGCGTGCGGCGCTCCGGCGAGCGGGCGCGCGCGCGACCCCGGCCCCGCACGCCGCCGCGCGCCCGCGCCCCCGCGGCGACCGCCCGCGCCCGCGCCCCCGCCCCTCAGCCGGCCGCTCAACCACCGCCTCGCACTCGGACTCTTCGCTCTCCTCCACTACCACGGGGCGTTTGCTAGCGGCCTGCTCGATCAGCCCCTTCAGCTGCGCCTCTTCCGTCGCATCCAAATCCTGCTTGCACATCCGCAGTCGCTTCTGAACCTCCTCATCCGTCTCCGCAGTAGAGTTGAGTAAGGTATCTACACAATGCCGCCGGTGCCCTTCTAGCACTCGGCGAAATACGCCATCATCACGCTTCAAGGTGTAGTCGCGAACCGCCTCGGTGATGGAGCGCACCGAGAGCACGGCGAGACGCCGCTCGGCCGGCAGCGCACTGTAGTAAGCCCGCAACAATGTCTCCACGTCACTCGCTTCTACAGCCACACCTCTCATGTCCACCTCGTCATTGTTTACATTTTCCTTCCTCTCCCTGATTTTTTTCTCTCTTTTCATAATTAAAATGTCATTAGGGTTTGCTACTATACCATTGAAATTTTGCCCAAATCGAATTCTATTGAAATCTTGACCATCATGTTCATAGAACACCGAAAGTCGGACCAAAGGAAGCATTGGCTGTTTCGGGTTGCCACTGCGCAATTTGTTTGCTTCTTCTATAGCTGTCTCCACTTTTACTTTTAAAAATTCTTGTACTCTCTCACTTGCCTTCACCGTTGTGTTACCTAAATTTTCTTCTGATAGAACAATTGTCTTAAAAATAAAAGGCCTTACAGTCTTCAATGGCAGTGGAGTTACAATATAGTCTTTCTTGTGTAATTGCAGCAGAGCGCAATGCTTGGGCAGAGCCTCCCCCGCAGCCAGCGAAGTGGCCACCGTGCTGCCAGGCTGGATCACACAGAAACCTTCATTCTCTCTCTTTACATTTTTCATAGCAAACACTTGGCTATCATGCTCATGACCCCATATGACAAGGTCTAAAAATTTAGGCAATACACTTTCTGGAATATAATTTCCATGGCCTCTATCAGCTCTATTTTGATGAAGCACCAGAATGTTAAACCAATCATTATTGTCTTGTAACAGGTCCATTTCAACTTTCTTTTCCCCAAATAAGCGAGAGAGACGCTGATCTTTGAGGTGACTTAGGCCATACAATGATAATTTGGTCTCCCCCTTCTGCAAGAGCACAGGGGATATTCGAACTTCCGTGTAATCGCTCCATTTACCAAAATAGTTCACCAGTCCCGTTATAGAGAGTATATCAAGAGAACTAATGCTGCCTTGTCCAACAGGATCGTCGTGGTTTCCATGGATTGATAATATGGGGTATGAAATATTCAAATTAGGATCTTCGTAGTTTACAACTCTTGAAAAATTTTGTAACTGATCTGATAGCAACTCTACACTAATCGGTTTGTCACCGAAACAATACTTGCGGATGATCTGAGTGCACTTGAACATACAGCTCGGAGAGGGCTTCGCCTGGTCAAACAGATCACCGCCGAGCAAAACGAGATCGACGTCGTATTGGACAGCCAGGGACAAAACTTCTTCGAAAGCGATGAAGCTATCCTCGCCGCGCTCCGCATCGTTTTCCAAATAACCCAAATGAATATCTGAAGCGATCAAAATCCTTATTGTACCATCACTTGTCCAACTTTCTGATTCGTTTTGCACCATTTTAATTTAATGTAAATCTGATTTCAGCATTCAAACTAGCTATAGCACAAACAAAACAACCGACCTGACGAGCAAAGTCAAAAACAAAAGCAAAAGATTTTTTTCATAGCTCACGCACACTATAACGTCCCTATCAATTGCTATCAATGTCAAATAAGTGTCAGTCTAAGATTTTATGCCCGGTGCACATTCAGCCGGTACAGTTGGTCAGTCCATGGGGCGTGGCAAAGACTGTATTGGCGTTGTTTGTCCAAATTTTGCCAATCTAATAGCCTTGGCCTTGTATATGTAACCTGTTAGTCGTCAACGCTACAGTGACAGATAGCAGATAATTTATAAATAATAAAAAGGTTATGACAGGCTTCCAGCTCCAACATCAGAGCCTGGTTACCATATAATATCAAAGTACTCGTCAAGTCGAATGAAACGAGAACTCGATGGGGTTGCCTTGGTTAATTACAGAGTTCCTAAGTCTGCCTTCCAACTCTATCATCAGACCCTGGTTACCATATAGTATTAAAGCAGTCACACACACACTGGTGCCAGTTAACAGTCACACTGAGCCAGTCGACGGACAGTCCTGACTAGTAGGATTGTAAATTATGCATGGAGTAATAAGTACTACGTACAAAAGGAATATGTTCTATCTGTACATCTTTCAGTCAAAATAAAGAAAATAAAACCTTATAGGGTAGATCAGACAGTTTCCGACCAGGGGGGAGTTACGGTCCACTTTAGACAAAAACGCATGTTTTGGAGCTCTTATGGAAATCAATTGAAAGTAAACCACAAGAAACATATGCTACAACTAATATTCTCAAATTTGATATCTAAATTACTAATAGAAAATATAAATTTGAAAAGCCACGGGTGATCTAAATATTCAACACAATATATCAGGCGCGAAGCTGATAAAAATTGTTAATTTCTTATCACTTTTGTTAAGGACAGCTTTTTTTAAATCTTGGAATTTGTTTACTTTTTCAATTTTAATGTGCTTTCTTATGATTTTGTCTAATAGAAGAGATGTTCTAGTATCTATTTATGTAGATATTACAACGATTATTATTTTCGTAAGGCTTAAAATATGGTGGACTACTACTGTCTCAAAGCTTGTATGGAAGTATAGTTATGGCCATAGCATTTACAGTTATGGTCCTAGGCCGAGGTACAGTTTCGGTCCACCCAAACTTCATATTGTTTCCTGTTTCTTAATGGGATGGGTAATTTATTTTATGACATTTCCGAAACAAAAATATTGAAACAAATCTTAAATAGATTGTTTATTGGACTTTCATTGCTTTGTTACTTAAAAAATGTAAAAGTCTTATATAGACTAGAAGGAAGGAAAATAAAAAGCGTTTTTAGTAAGATAGTTTTATAGTTAGTGATCCTACAAAGATAATCAAAATATAAAAAAAGAAAAGCATCTAACAAATAGTTTACTTTTTGTACGTGATCTCACTTTATGTTTACTAAATTTAAATTACCTTCCAAAGAACATTATTAGAAAAGGACGCAGAAAAAATGCTATTTCCTGAAAGTTAAGAAATATGTTTAAAACAAATTATATAATAGTTGAAAAAGGTGTATGATTGAAACAATAAAATTTCAGCAATTGTCACGAATATTTCGATTTTTTTGTGTGTTTTTTATATTAAAAAGGTGATTCAAATGATTTTTATTAGTTTCTGATTTTATAAAATTAAATTGTACTGTTTAAAAAGACAAGACAAATGGCAATAATAATTATTTTATAACTATTATAGTCATATAAAGGTGGACCGTAACTGTACCCCAGAGGTGGTCTCTCTCTAATCATAACTATCTCGGGTGGACCGAAACTGTGCTTTTAGGGGTTTAATTTTAATTGACTAATATTTTTATATTTGATAAAATACTCAGTCTAAAATGTTTATGTTCGTGTAAACAAAATATTTACGTTTAATAAAAACATGCTTTCATCTATTTTACTCTTCAATAATGATAATTACGAAGAATTTTGTGACTCAATCTGCGAAGTGGACCGTAACTATCTGATCTCCCCTACTTAGGGCGTAAGAGTCTTGTTGCACGCCATGGAGGTAATAATATAACAGGAGTGTATTCTATCTGTACCTCTTGCAATTAAAATAAAGAAAATAAAACCTTATGCTTAGGGCGTAAGAGTCTTGTTGCACGCAAAATGAAATTGAAACGAGTGAGAGGGCTACATCTGTCTATTATTTCCCTTTCTAACAGTAACTTAGAGTTGCCAGATATCAATCCTTTCGTTCTTTGTAGAAAAATAGGCAATTGATGTAATGTAATGCAGTAAAAATATTTACTCTCAAATTGTTTCTAGATATTAATAATAATTTATTACCGACATGTTAAAGCAATTTTATTTGTTGTTACATGTAAAACATTATTAACGCATAAAATTTGCGATTGGCGTACATGTTTTCTTTTATTTGTTTGAAATTCGGACACCTGAACTGACAACCCCACATGACATCCCGACTCGGACGTTGATGACCGAGTCTTTGTTGATTTCGTGATATTTTTGAAGAATTTTAGCTATAATGGGAAGAATCTGTGTCGTGGAGGCTTGCCGAAGGCTGCTGCTATGCTGCTATTATGCTGATTGTGGGTTATATTTTAACAGGTGATAATTTTAAACATAATTTCTCTCTTTCACGAGGATTCTCCTCGTAATGGGGTATACCCACTAAACCACCTCTGGTTCCTTCTACGCATGATGGCGGTGCTACGGGTACGCTATCAGCACTCCTCCGCGGCCCCGCCTGCGCTAGCCGTCGCTGCAGCTTCTCCTGTGATGGGAGGACTAGCCTCCTCAGAACTACCCTGGAAAAGGCGCGCCGGAACTACAGCGCGCCTTCCACCAGGCCCTTAATAATGAGTGACAGGCGCCCCCGAACCTGCCACCACATGGCAATGGAAGCCAGGAAGGCGGTTCTAAACCTCGACCTTCCCAGCCCCCATTGGCGGGTCTTATGTCCCGCCCCGCCGTCGACCCCCAACGGCTGCGAAGGGGCAGGATAAGCTTACCCCCCCATCCGACCACGAAGTTTTTTTCTGGAATAGTCTTTGTTGTGGATTTAAATCAAACGATAGTTAAAAGTAATATTATAGACATTTTATTCTATAGCGAGACTGACGTCGAATATATAAGTGTCAATTAAAGAAGTAAAACAGAGTTGTGTATATCAGTAAAAAGGTTTGATTTAACAGTCTTGAAGCTCAATTTGTGTAGATGTATCAATTTAAATAATAAGTAATTATTAAATAAACAAAATAAAAATGTTGTCGGTTTGAATTTGTAATTAACACGAATTCAGAAGAAATTAAGTTAGGCTTCCTGGTAACCCTAAGAACTGGAAGGTGCCTGCTGTCAATGTCAAAAAACTAGCATAATATCCTTGTCAGACTACAGTGACAATCTGACAACTGGTGACAACTTGTTGGCATATGACAACATAGCTATTATAATCTTAAGTTTAATGTGATTATATTCAATACAATATCATCAGTTTATCAGTTCTTGCAATAATGTCTTACCAATGCACTTTGTAACGATGTTAAGTTGCCGTAAAGTTACATAAAATAAATATGATTTTGAACGACAGTAATGGTGTTTATTTGGAAGAGAAAGTGTCCTGTGAAATCAGAGAGTGGCCTTCAATGATGTGGAAGAAGTGTATTGTGCAAGCCGCGGCAACTGCCCGGAGAGCTTGCAGCGCCTGCGTGCTGCGCACCGCGTTGCTCGTCCTCGTCGCTGCTGTAAGTGTTGCCGCGCCTCTCAATTTATGCGTCACAAGGCTTTATTATCAAAATTACTTCTACATTATTAGATAAATGAACTAGAAAGTAATTTAAAAATTAAACAAGAAGCTCGTCTGACAGCCCCACAAATACTATGGGAATAAATAGATATGGAAATGTCTGCCGAAATGGCAAAAGGACCACTGCCCAGAGACATCTACAATTACCGATTCATTGCCTAGCTTTTGACTGAGCAGGGGACACAAAGACAAAGTATATTTCAGACTCTGCCTCTGTTAATCTATCTGGCTGTCTGTGTTATAAGCTCAAAGAGATAACAATGACTACTTGTCCATCTAATTTATTTTTCTATATGTGTAAAGGAGCAGGGGTATTGTAACCAAAATTGGCCTAGAAAAACTATGAGGTTGGCAAGAGACAGGTATTTATTGGATTATACCAACTGAACTGATCTGTCTTGTCCCAGGTTAAGAGGCAGTTTGTAGGGACTATTCAACATTCACTATGTTGCTTACAAAAATATTTATTTGGGATAACCATCACAAGCAAGCAATTATCTACCAAATTAGCTAGTCACTACCGTAAGCAACCTAATTCAGAGTCGCTACTATTGCTATTCTCAATTTATAATTTACCATATTTCAAAAATTCTTGCACCATTAAAAAGCTATGTTATCACTGAGTAACATAGGCTATATTTTAAATATTTTTGTAAAATCTTACGCAGGCGAAGTCACGAGCAACAGCTAGTAATATTAAAAAGAGGAAAGATTTGTATTTTTGTATGTATTCAATTCACATAAAAACTACTAAACCGATTTTAAACATTCCTTCACCATTAGAAAGGTAATTTTCCTGTGAGTAACATAAGCTAAGATTTTTATTATTTTTTAATTTCACGCAGATGAAGTTTCAAGCAACAGCTAGTTCTGAATAAAATTAGTCACAAGACAGCAAGCTAATGTAATTAGAATCGCTCGAGGAGACAATTCTCTGTCTCAAAGTGGAGAAGATCTCTATGGTGATCATTCTTCCTGGAGACATTTCCCATCTTCTTCTGTGGAGATAATTCTCGATTATTTATATCACACATAAAACAACTTAATTAAAAGCGCGTGTAACTTATAGCGTTTCAAAATACATGTGGCGTCATCTATTTTTTAAGTTGCAGTATTTGTTACATATGTATTGTAATAGGTATATAGTTGAATGAAAAGTAAATAAATAATATTAGAAACGCATTTTAGTTTGAAATAATGAAAAGACAAAAATAAAATCTATGCATGTTGGCGCAGGGCGCGATGGCAGGTGCCGCGGCCGCCGACCTGGTGATTGAGATCCCAGCGTCCGGCGCGAGCGCGGGCGGCGAGGCGGCGGGCGCGCGCTACCGGCTCGACTACACGCCGCCGCAGGGCTCGCCCGAGCCCAACTTCACGGTGCCGGCGCAGGCGTCCACCATCAACTTCCGCGGCTTGCCCGGCACCAAGTACCACTTCATGCTTTACTACTCCAACGCCACCTTCGCGGACCTGCTCACCTGGAATCAGACCATCATCACCGGTGAGGACAATAATGATATTTTATGAGAACAAACTATGTTTCAACATTTTTCCTTTCGGTCTGAATATTTAAGATTAATAGGTTTTTGGACTTTGGATAAATGGATCTCGCAGTGAGTGCCGTGCTAACGGAAGTGACAACGGAACGGTCCCAGTCCCACTCACCTGGAGACGGGGCCGATAGCGGATTAATTGTGCTGTTTCCTGTTGCTGTGTTTCTATTCAGTTTGTAATAATTTCTTACGAAAGTTTAAATATTCGTTTATTTAAATATCGTGTAATATGAACTAATAGTAGAAAATGAAACAAAAATATAGCTCACCCTGGCACAAACCAAAAAAAAAAACCGTGAGTACCGTGAGCGTGGGAGTTAGAGGCCCACCGTATGCGCGTCACGGCGTCAGCCAGTGCGCTGACATATTGCGTTGTGTCCGCCAGCCCCGGAGCCGCCCACCAACCTGACGGTGACGCAGGGCAGAAACAAGAAGACCATCATCACGTGGTCGCCGCCCGCGCACGGCGACTACACCGGTTTTCGCTTCAAGGTATGCTTCTAGCTAACTATTTATTAGAAGGTGGCCGAATAGCCAGGGGCCGCTTGCCATCATTAGGCTAGCCAAGTGTCCGGTGCCCGTATACGAAACAGTTGCAAATGCTCCGATTAACTTTAATGTACAGAAGTGGATTACTGTATATATATTGTGTATGTGTGTGTGTGTGTGTGTGTGTGTGGGCACGCGGTACGTAATGCAACAGCTTAAACGAGGAATGCTCTACTTCATGGTTATATCCTGTGAGGTCGTGGATTTCACCGGTCGATTTCACATGCCCGAGGGCAACAGTTATCGAATGGCGGGCTCTAAAGAAATCCAAGAGGTGAGGAAGGCGGGGAAGTGGATGGTGTAGCGGCGAGAGTGTTTCACGACGGCAGGTGATACCGCTGACGGAGGCGCGCGAGGGAGCCCGCAACATCACCGTGGAGGGCGGCAACGGGAGCTACGCCGTGCGCGACCTGGCGCCCGGCGCCACCTACCAGCTGCACGCCTTCACGCTGCTGCATGACAAGGAGAGCGCCGCCTACGCCTCGCGCAACTTCACCGTCCGTGAGTCGCTCTCTCTCTCACTCATTCACTCACTCACTCACTCACTGGTAATGGTAGGCTTACATATTTTCAGTCCAACTTATAAGAAGCAGGGGATCATGTTTGCTCTGTCGAATGCCGAACCGAACCTTCCAGGCCAGGCCTCGTCATTGTGCTCAATTATAGTAATATTTTTGTATGTTTAAGCTAGCTTCTAGTACTCGACTAGCTAACATAATGCTTGGAATGTCCAGCAGTTGTTTTCATGTTAGTAGGTACCTTGCCGGCAGCATTTGTATTCTGTAGTTACACTCATACATGACTCACCACCGCGGTGCACACGTCGCCGTCGCCACTTATCCCCATTCATATTATTCTTAACTTGCTATTGTATGTTAATTATGGACCTCTGTTAACCCTCGCATTGGCCGCCGCCCGGGACACCGCGCGGTACTCCGGTAAGGGTAAGTTTGAGGAGCTCGACCCCGTCGCGGCCGAGGCGTTTTGCGGTAACGCGCGCTCTGCTCTGTGTGCAGGCCCCAACACGCCGGGCAAGTTCATCGTATGGTTCCGCAACGAGACCACGCTGCTGGTGCTGTGGCAGCCGCCCTACCCGCCCGGCGCCTACACCCACTATAAGGGGAGTGTTGAAGAGCCACAGGGCAGGCCGATCCCGCGCCCCGCCGCCTAAGGCGGTGTCGCGACTCGGGTGCTAATGGCGGCGTTGCGACTTGCAGGTGTCGATCGAGCCGCGCGACGCCCGCGACTCGGAGCTGTACGTGGAGAAGGAGGGCGAGCCGCCGGGGCCCGCGCAGGCCGCCTTCAAGGTGAGTATCGGCCCCCGAGCCCGGCCGCAGGCGCGCCGGAAGAGCCGGGAGCGGTTGCTGATGTGGGCGGTGGTCGCGTCCGCAGGGGCTGGTACCGGGGCGCGCGTACAACATCTCCGTGCAGACGGTCTCGGAGCCCGAGGTGTCGGCGCCCACCACGGCGCAGTACCGCACCGTGCCGCTGCGCCCGCGCAACGTCACCGTGGACGCGCGCGACCTGCGCGAGACCTCCTTCCGCGTCACGTGGCTGCCGCCCGCGGACCACAGGTTGCACACATATCCACACTCCATATCACCTTCTCTAAGGGCTCCGATGCCGATCTCTTTACGTTCACAGTGCTTTTAATTATTTTGCAGATACTTTATAGATTACAGGTACGCCGGATACATATTCGTACACGTGAAATTCGAAAATCGTAAACGCCTCGGTACATCGGGTTATCCGACCCTCTAGATAACCAGTCCAGTGCATACCCGATGCGCCATCGACTGGGCGTAATTAAATAAAATTAGATACAAAAATGTGTGCTATAAGCTTTAACGTGTTGTAGCGAGTTCGAGAAGTACCAGGTGTCAGTGGCGCTGGCGGAGAGCGCGGGCGGCGCGGGGGGCGCGGCGGGCGCGGCGGGCGCCGGGGGCGCGGGGGGCGCGGCGGGCGGGCGCCGCATCGCGCCCGTGGTGCGCGCGCGCGACGAGCCCACCACGGCGACGTTCGAGGGGCTGGAGCCGGGCGGGCACTACACCGTCACCGTCAAGACCATGTCGGGCAAGGTGACCTCGTGGCCCGCCGCCGCAGACTTCACGCTCAGTCAGTACCCGCTCTTACATTGTACTCCGTGTACACGAATACATAATACATACACGCCTCACTGTGACACCGACAACTGATATCACACTTTGGGAGGGATACGAATGGTTTCATCCCTGCACCGCCGCTCACATATTACATGAATCGATGAATCGATTCCGTTTTGCATTTATCGTTACAAACACTAATGTAATAAAAATGTTTCCTGCTGTTGCATAAAATTGCTATTAAGGTTTTCTAACACCTTGGCGGCTCGTAAATGCACAAAGCGATACGAGGTCGGGCACTGCGCGACACGAGACTTGAAGTGTGTGTGACCGTGTCGCAGAGCCGCTGGCCGTGCGCGGGCTGGGCTGGCGCAACGCGGCCTCCGGCGACGCGCTGCTGCTGTGGTGGCAGCCCGCCGAGGGCAGCACGCAGGACGAGTACAAGGTACGTGTGGCGCCCCTCGCCCTCGCCTTCGTCCTCGCCGTCGTCGCTGAGTGTCGGCGCGTGTTGCAGGTGTCGTACCACGAGACGGGTCCCTCGCACGATGACAGCAGCGCGCTCACGACGGCCGCCACCAACGTGACGCTGGAGGGCCTGCTGCCGGGGCGCAACTACACCATCACCGTAGGTGTCGGGGGGGGGGGGAGCGCGAAGGGCGCGGCGGAGCGCAGTACGAGCGCAGTACGAGCGCGGCGTTGTGTGCGGCAGGTGTGCGCGGTGTCGCGCGGCGCGGAGGGCAACGAGTCGGTGACGTGGGCGGCGCGGCGGCCGTTGGCGCCGGCGCTGCAGACGGCGGCGGCGGAGCACGGCGCGCTGCGGCTGGCGTGGCGCGCCGACGTCACCTCGCGCCAGCTCGCCTACCAGCTGCGCTACCGCCGGCGCGCCGCCGCGGCCGCAGCCCCTGCAGCCCCGGACGCAGCCCCGGACGCCTTCCGCACGGTACGCCGCCCACACTTTACATATTAAATTTACTACCGGCTGGAGGGATTATATTACTTTTGAAATGTCTCAAAGTATCACGTATGTATGTTATTAACCGGTGTTATTGTGTGCAGAATTAGTTTATAATTTTATTGATAATCGTCACAAGTAGTGCGGCAGCGGGCGGGGCGGGGCGGGGCGGGGCGGCCGCACGCGCTCTCCATTAACATTGTTATTAACCCTAACGCTAGTAGATGTGTAAGTAAATTGATTAATAATGTGATGGTGTTAGCTGTAAGCGAGGTGCTTCATGGTCAACATTAAACTATGTTTTGGTTGCACAAACTTGAATCAGTTATTTCTCCTCCTTGCACTCTAATGACCCACTCCTTGGATATAGGATGGCTGCTATTTATGTGTGTACATATATATGGTAGGTCTCGATGCAACAATTTGGGCAAATCTTGAAAGACGAATGAAAGAAAACTTAAGTTGAAATAAAAAAGTAATAGAGTATTTATAAATGAAGTGTAAAAAAGCAGAATATATTATATATTTTAGCATTCTCTAAATTAGAATTGTATTCCCGCTGAAGTATTTTTTTTTAACTACGAGTATTAGTTGATTTTATAATGCGGCTGCTCCGACTATTGCTTACATTTCTTGATATTTAACTTCTCTCGTCTAAATAAGAGTGTATTTTGGTAAGTATATGGCAGTTTTTATTTTACAACGCTAATATCCTTTAATAAGCAATTCTAAATATAACGTTTAGCCGTCGTTCGCCGTTAAAGAATCAGTTAGTATTGAGCCTACAATAGTAGTCGGAGGGCTTGGAAAATCTTAAATGTACCTATGTCTTTTTTTATTTTCCTAGCTGACGCCGACCGCACTCAAAACAATGATAGAATTACATCATTATTTGAAATATCAAATTTCATTGGGATACAAAAAAATATGTTTGTTAGAGCACAATCGTAACAAAATTTTAATAATTCCAATTAAGTGGAATATTTGCCGATGTTATAAACATTGAAATGATCAGTTCCGGAGCTGATTTGTCGATCAACATATTGTACAACAACAAGGTAAAGGCAACAAAAACATTGTAGTGGTAGCTAAACATATTCTTAAATGACGGCATTAGCGAGCAAACAGGTCTCCGGATCGGTCGCTGGCCGCAGACGTCGCCGGTGAGGCAGGACCTGACTAAATGATTACCTTTTTTTATATTATGATCTGGCAAACGAGCAAGCGGCCACCTTAATCCGCAAAATTGCGAAGCGACCGCTGCCCATAGACATTCGCGATAGCGGATGCGTTGCCTACCCTTAATCGACGGAGGAGTCTCCTCCACCGTCAAATCACGTTCCCTTTCCATTCTATTCTTATGAGAAAAAGGAAGGGAAGGAAAAGGGACTAAAGTTGATCCTCCGGCACCACACTCATCAGACGAAACGCGGAATTGCTTCCACTTCACGCCTGTCTTCTGTGTGGTCGTGGTATTGCTGGGGGCGAGCCGGCCCATTCGTACGAAGATGTTAAAGCGGGCTCTACCACTGTTAGTTACCTCCTCTAATTGATCCTTTCCTCCGCTGAGTCCGTATTGCCAAAGTTTCCTAATTACGATTAGAAGGGAGTAGTATTTACAAGAGGGATACAACTTTTAACACCAATATAGTGTAAATTGCGTGCTATTCTTATAATTGGATTGCTTACCGCAACGTCGATTTAAGGTTAACTCTAAACAGTCGTAAGTATGCAATTTATAATAATCTCAATTTTATTATGTTTCTTGGAGTACGGGAAAATAACAGCAAAGAACAGAAGTTGGGTTGCTTCTTTTTTGTATATGTAACAGAAGGGCGACCTCGCTGATCTCGAGAGAGTCGTAAACGACAAGTAGAGGGTTGCTTTTGTGCCTCCAACCGGAGAATCGCACGGTACTTTTTGTCTTAGCCATGCATGTTGTGCAAGGTGGTGGTTTCACCGATGACGCCGACGCCAGCGCAGAGTAGCGACTACCGGCCATTATCCTACGATACCGACAGGTATTGTGGCGCTGCGTCTTAATGGGAAAAGTAAGTCTTAGGGTCCTTTAACAAGCGAACATATCTCTTTCGCAAACGCCGGCAACGCTTCTGTAGATCCTCAGGTGTTGCCGATATCCAAGTGCTTCGATGATCACCTTCTTGTTCATGCTGCTAGGTTGCCCCTTTACTTTATTAATAAACTAGCTGTTGCTCGCGTCTTCGCCCGCGTGAAATTGAAAAATATAGCCTATGTTACTCACAGATAAATTAACTTTCTTACGGTGAAAGAATAAAATCGGCCCAGTAGTTTTTTAGTTATTTCTATACATACAAAAATACAAATCTTTCCTCTTTATAATATTAGTATAGAAAAACACTTTACCAAGAAGTCTATCTATATACATAGATATAATAAAATAGGAGTGTTGTACTGCTGATAGCTAAAGTCGCGTTTAAAGAATTTTTGGTAGTCCGCAAGCCGCCTTTGTTCCGGGTAATCTCTGAAAGGCTGGGCCGATTTTGACGGGACTTTCACTAGAGGGTAGCTGACATAGACGGGCTTATTGTTTTTTTAATTCCTACTATTAATTCCGCGCTGTCAAAATGGCGACCGATCGCTATCTCTGGAACGGGTGGTTATTAGGTAAGTGGGTTCTGTAAATTTCGAAAAATTCATTTTTTATAAAGATGTAAATTTTTCCTGAGGTTGGTACTGATTTGACTTACACTAAATAATTAATAAAAAGAAGTTTTACGGTAATGTCAAGTGATCAAGTGGAAAACAATTTGGCAATATTTGATGAAGTGTTAATAGAAAGTTGTATCGTGCAGTTGGAGACGCGCGATACGAACGCGACGCTGCAGGACCTGGTGCCCGGGGCCGTGTACGAGATCCGGCTGGCGGCGCTCAGCCACGGCCTGCTCAGCGAGTGGAATAGCGTGCTGGAGCCCGTGCGTGAGTAGCCCCGAGCCCCGAGAGTAGCGCCGCGGCGCCGGGCTGAGAGCGGAGGTGTACGTTGTCGCGTCGCAGGCCCGCTGCCGGCGGAGTGGCTGGAGGTGAAGCGCGCCACCTCCAACTCGGTGTCGGTGCGGTGGCGCGGCCCCGCCGCCGGCGCCGTGGGCTCCTTCGCGCTGCGCTACCGCACGCAGGAGCCGCCGCACGCCGCCTGGGCCCCCCTGCCACCCTTCCCGCCCTCGCAAAACTACGCGGAGGTACTTCTCGCACACTTTCTTTACACTTATTTTTTTTATTAAATTCGTATGCGTAACGAGACATAGAGCCTTCACATAAACCGTATGCATGCAGGTGTTTTCAGATTTTCCTAGACGCCTATGTCTCAATAGAACGGTTCGATTGTTCATTTAAAATGAAGGTATGTAGCGCAGCATATGTGAGATATATGAGATGTCGCCGTTTCCAGATCACGAATATGACCCACGGCGAGCGCTACACCATCGAGCTGGACACGGAGAGCGAGGCGGCCGAGCACAAGGCCGTGCCCAGCGGCCGGCCGCTCAGCGCGGAGCACACCGTCCGTACGTGTCGGCCACGGCCCACCCCCACCCCCACCCCCACTCCCCGCCGCAGCCGCAGCCGCAGCCGCCGAGTAACGCGACCTCGTCCCCAGGGCCCAACCCCGTGTCCAACGTGGAGCAGCTGGCCGACACGCTCAACATGACGCTGGAGTGGCCGCGCCCCGCCGGCCGCGTCGAGTGGTACGAGCTGCGCTGGTGGGCGGGCGGCGACGAGCCGGAGCCGGAGGCGGAGGAGGAGGCGGAGGGCGGGGCGGCGGCGGAGGCGGAGGCGGGCGCGCGCAACATCAGCGCGGGCGCGGAGCGGCGCGTGCGCGCGGCGCTGGGCGGGCTGCGGCCGGGGCGCGGCTACAACGTGTCCATCGCGGCGCACTCCTACAACCTCACCAGCGACCTGTTCACGATGCACGCGCGCACGCGTACGTACCACGCGCTCCGCACCCAGCGCTCACTGTTGTGTTCGAACTAACCATCAGCCTTCAAGCTTTTTCTTAACAGTGGTAGAGCCCGCTTTAACATCTTCGCACGACTGGGCCGGCTCGCCCGGTGAAATACCACGACCACACAGAAGACAGGCGTGAAGTGGGAGCAATTCCGCGTTTCGTCTGATGAGTGTGGTGGCGGAGGCCCAACTTTGGTTCCTTTTCCTTCCCACCCTTTTTCTTATGAGAAAGGATGGGAAGGGAAAGTGGATTTGACGGCGGAGGAGACGCATAGGAAAGGTAAATATCCTCTTTATGTGCGTCTCCTCCTCCGTCGATTAAGGGTAGGCAACGCATCTGCAATTGCGGATGTCTATGGGCAGCGGTCGCTTCGCCATTTTGGCGGATTCGGGTGGTCGCTTGCTCGTTTGCCACCTTATATTATAAAAAAAAAAAAGCATTTTACTAACATTAGAACAAAAGGTTCTATTAGTAAAATCCTGTTTTTTCACTCATATTGAGAGTGTTTCGTCTAATAAATGGGCGTTCCGGGGGCCTAATTGTAGTCCTTTACCCTTTCTACCCTTTTCTTTAAGGACAGGACACCGAGGGGAAGTGGGTCCAAGTTGAGTTACAAGATTGTACATTACCATGTATACCATGCATACAACCGAACTTCACCAAGTTCTTCGCTAGTTCCCGCCAAATCTCAAACTGGGTGCTGTACACCACATAAATAGCAAATGTTGATTAATGTCCATGTGTTACGTGATGCGGTGCGGTGCGGTGCGGTGCGGTGCGGTTGCGGTGCGGTGCGGTGGCGGTGCGGTGCGGTGCGGTGCGGTCGCAGGGCCCGTCATCCAGTCGGAGATGATCGTCAACGAATCGAGCCGGCCCGAGGCCGACGACAACGAGACCGTGTCCGCTGACCTGGTGAGTCCTCGCCCGGTTTATATTAATATTTAATCAATTTCAATCGAGGAATCCTCGTGTGTGTGTCGTGCGCAGCGCGTGGTGTACACGCGCACGCCGGCCGCCGCGTCGCGCTTCGACGCGTACCGCTTCCGGCTGGAGGGCGCGGGCGAGCCGGCGCGCACGGCGGAGCGCGCGGCGCACGCGCCGCAGGCGGACTCGCACCCCGTCGACTTCCGCGGCCTCGTGCCCGGCCGCCTCTACAACCTCACCATGTGGACCGTCAGCCGCAACGTCACCTCGCACCCCGTGCAGCGCCAGGCGCGCCTCTGTACGTACCCGCCCCCTCGCCCCCGCCCCGCCCCGCCCCGCCCCGCCCCGCCCCGCCGCACTAGCGCCGCCGTCCGTCTGCCGCAGACCCCCGGCCCGTGGCGGAGCTGCACGCGACGGAGGTGGGCGCGCGGCACGTGGCGCTGGCCTGGGCGCGCCCGCCCGGCGACTTCACCGACTTCGAGGTGCAGTACTTGGCGGCGCCCGACCAGCTGCAGGCGGTGCGCACGGAGCGCCTGCGCCTCAACCTCACCGCGCTGCAGCCGCACACCGACTACACCTTCACCGTCGAGGTACGCCCTGTTTCCTTTTGAGATCGAACCGCCGACCGCGCCGGACCTCCGCCCGTCTTCACATAGCTCGACGAATCGCATTCGGCATACACGACAAATTTTCGTCGATCGTCGTCGATTTCGTCGAATTTTAAAGAACAATTCCACTACAATAGTAGTCTGTTTTGTTAGAAGGAATGAAAATAACGACAATATGAAATAATAATACGATTGTCACAACAGTGGTAACGATTTAGCTCAAAATAATGGCCCGAATCGTCAATATAGTGCAAAAACGGAGACGTGCAAAGAAATGTGTTCGGCAGGTGCTGTCGGGCACGCCGGCCACCATCCTGACGCGGTCGCGCGCGCGCTCGCTGGCCGTGCGCACGCGCGAGGCGCCGCCCGCCGCGCCCAGCGCCTTCGCGCCCAGCGACGCGCGCCCCAACGAGCTCACCTTCGCCTGGCGCCTGCCGCCCGCCGACCGCCACGGCGTGCTGCGCCGCTTCGCGCTCGCCTACTGGCCGCGCGACCGCCCCGACCACCTGCGCACGCTGTACTTCCCGCCCGACGGTAGGCCCGCGCCGGCGGCACACGCTGCACGCTGCACGCTGCACACTGCACACTGCACACTGACCCGCCGCACTGTGCGCAGCGAGCGGCGGCAGCGTCGCGGAGCTGGTGCCGGGCGTGACGTACGAGTTCGAGCTGCGCGGCGAGTCGGGCGCGGGCGCGGGCGGCGCGGCGCGCTGGACGCAGCTGATGGTGATCGCCGCGCCGCCGCGGCCGCGCCACGACGCGCTGCCGGCGCCCGTCGCGCGCACCAGCTCCACGGTGGCGGTGCGCTTCCGCGCGGACTACTTCTCCGCGGCCAACGGCAACGTGACCGCCTACACGCTGGTGGTGGGCGAGGAGCCGCGCAACGACACGCCCGCGCGCCTGCCCTCCTGGCGCGACGTGCACCGCCTGCCGCTGTGGCCGCCCTACCAGGTGCGCCCCGCGTCAGCGTCACACTCGACTCCAATGTAGGGATGCGAGGACTTTTGTAAGAATGCACGCGGAGAGTGCAGGTGACGGAGCCGTACTACCCGTTCCACGCGTCCGCCGTCGAGGAGTTCACCATCGGGTCGGAGCGGTGCGAGGGCGGCGGGCGCGCCTACTGCAACGGCCCGCTCAAGCCCAACGCGCGCTACTTCGTCAAGCTGCGCGCCTTCACCGCGCCCGACAAGTTCACCGACACCGCCTACATGCAGGTGTACACGGGTACGAACCGCTACTATATCTTACATAATATCTCTAAGCCGTTATCATTGTAAATGATGTATATTTTCCGTATTGGCCGGCTTTCCATCCGGGGACTGTATCAATGGCGAGGGTAAGTCGATCCGCTGAGGGTGCGCGTTGTGCGGGGGGGGGCTGGGCGCTGAGCGGGGCGGTGTTGCAGAGGCGGACCACACGGCGTGGATCGCGGGCGGCGCGGGCGCGGGCGCGGGCGGCGCGGGCGCGGGCGGCGCGGCGGGCGCGCTGCTGCTGCGGCGGCGACGCGCGCGGCGAGCGGCGCCCGCGCACGGCCCGCCCGCGCCGCTGGCCGCGCGGCCCGTGCGCGTCGCCGACTTCATTGACCACTACCGGCTCATGTCCGCCGACTCCGACTTCAGGTATCCGACCGACCGACCGAACACATTACCGCCTATATCCATACTTTCTATACTAATATGATAAAGCGTAAACACACACTGCTTAGTTATTTAGGATGTCAGCGATCTTATAAAGCTTTTTATTATTTAAAAATATACTGTATATTTTGGAAAAATAAAAATTTACACTTACGACACGCTTTAGGCTATATATTTTTCACGCTGTTAAACTTAGGAAGTAAATAATTTGGGAAAAAACCGTGACGTGGTAAAGGGAAATAAACTGCAAGTTGACAACATCAAGGAAGAAACGTTGCCATGGTAACGGTAATTGTTATCCAAAGTCAAAGACCTTCATTGTCATTTGTGCATTTGAATTTTGACATTTGCAATTGAAAATATCACAAATGTTAACAATAAAATAAAGTTTTTATAATGTGATGCGGATGAAGCCGCACGAGAACAACTTGTACACAATAAAGGGGTATCGGGTTCTCTATCGCGTCGGGCCCAGGGAGCAGCTCGCCCAGCTCGCTGTCGGAGGTGATCATGATGATATCTGATGTTGTGCGCTTTCGGAGTACTACACTCTGCATAGATATCCTAAAAGTATAATTAGACGCTACTACTATACGTGCGCCCTGTTCCGGCGTCCGGCACACAGGTAGCCGACCGCGATCCTCGCCGTTTGGCTGCAGGTTCAGCGAGGAGTTCGAGGAGCTGAAGCACGTGGGGCGCGAGCAGCCCTGCACGGCGGCCGACCTGCCCTGCAACCGCCCCAAGAACCGCTTCACCAACATCCTGCCGTACGACCACTCGCGCTACAAGCTGCAGCCCGTCGACGACGAGGAGGGCTCCGACTACATCAACGCCAACTACGTGCCCGGACACAACTCTCCTCGCGAGTTCATTGTGACGCAGGTGAGTGGCGCGGGCGGTGGCGGGCGAGTGGCGCGGGCGAGTGCCGCCGGCGAGTGCTGCCGGCCACTGAGCGGCGTCGTGTGCGCAGGGCCCGCTGCACTGCACGCGCGACGACTTCTGGCGCATGTGCTGGGAGTCGGGGTCGCGCGCCATCGTGATGCTAACGCGGTGCGTGGAGAAAGGCCGCGAGAAGTGCGACCGCTACTGGCCGTACGACACGCGGCCCGTCTACTACGGCGACATCGCCGTCACCGCGCTCAACGAGAGCCGTTACGCCGACTGGACCGTCACCGAGCTGGCGGTTTGCCGCGGCGCCGAGCAGCGCGTGCTCAAGCACTTCCACTTCACCACCTGGCCCGACTTCGGCGTGCCCGACCCGCCCACCGCGCTCGCCAGGTACGCCCCACTAGTGTGCCGTCTGGCGAAACCGCATCACACAGCGATACTATTCCCAGGATAACAATATTACACGAAAATCTACTTTTATATTAAAAAAACAAGCATAACTGTGTATTTGACACAAGTGAGAAGATTACATATTTACAGTTAGCCATCAAGTAAATACAAAAACGGTTGTGTATGTGAAGGTTCGTGCGCGCGTTCCGCGAGCGCTGTCCGCCCGACAGCCGGCCCGTCATCGTGCACTGCAGCGCCGGCGTCGGCCGCTCCGGCACCTTCATCACGCTGGACCGCGCGCTGCAGCAGGTCGTACCACCGCGCACCCACACTGCACACACCACAACACGCTCACCACACTGCACACACTGCACACACCACATCCCTGTAGTAAGGGCGCGCTCGGTGTGCAGCTGGCGGCGCACGCGGAGTACCTGGACATCTTCGGCATGGTGCACGGCATGCGGCGCGAGCGCGTGTGGATGGTGCAGACGGAGCAGCAGTACATCTGCATCCACCAGTGCGTGGTGGCGGCGCTGGAGGGCCGCGACCTGGCGCCGCCCGCCGCCCACAGCCACCACCACAACGCCGCCTTCGAAGGTAAAAAAAATCAATGGCCCCTTTATTAATTATCATCATCATCATCATCTCCCCTGCCTTATCCTAGTCCCGTAGGGTCGGCGCACCGGGTTTTCGTCCTCCATTAATATCGTATAATATTAAGTTTCTTTTTTTATTGCAAGACGTCGCGTGCGTGGCCCGCGCTTGTGTTACTCGAATCTAGTAAAGAAGCCGCACGATATGTATTTTATAGTCAATGTGTAATCTATCTTTACCTTCTATACATATAATAAAATTGCAGTGTCTATTTGCAATATCAAAAGAAAAATTGCAGATTTCGGGAAGATGATGTATTTGCGTTGCTGATAACGAAAATAGCATTTATTTTTTTTGTCTCTGTCTGTCTGTCCGCAAGCCGCGTTTGTTCCGGGTAATCTCCGAAACGGCTGGGCTGATTTTAACGGGACTTTCACTGGAGGGTAGCTGACATGGAAGGGCATATAATAATAATAATAATAATAATAATAATAATAATAATAATAATAATAATAATAATAATAATAATAATAATAATAATAATAATAATAATAATAATAATAATAATAATAATAATAATAATAATAATAATAATAATAATAATAATAATAATAATAATAATAATAATAATAATAATAATAATAATAATAATAATAATAATAATAATAATAATAATAATAATAATAATAATAATAATAATAATAATAATAATAATAATAATAATAATAATAATAATAATAATACTCGGCGTTTTCTAACACTGAGTATCTGCACAGACATAACCTAGTAGCCAGGATTGTCCATCAGGAGCTCGGTCTGAAGTATGGTCTCCTGGATGTAAGACTGCCTTACTACAAGTACGTGCCCGAAGCCGTGCTCGAAAATAACCGCGCCAGGCTCTACTGGGACCGGTCCATCATCACAGACAGGACTATTCATGCGAATAAGCCTGACATCGTGCTGATGGACCGGGCACAATCAGGGATATTCTTGATCGACATAACCATCCCCCATGACGAGAACCTCGTGAATGCCGAAACAGAAAACAAAAGGAAATACCTAGACTTGGCTCATGAGGTTTCCGACATGTGGGGTGGTTTGTCGACTGAGATTATTCCGGTAGTCGTTTCTGCGAATGAGCTAATCCCAGTCAGCCTTTCCGGGTATCTGCGGCGACTGCGACTCCGGGACGGTGCGCTCTCAGCTCTGATGCAGACAGCGGTGCTTCTGGACACCGCCCGAATTGTCCGCCGGCTTCTCTCCCTTTCACCCTAACCCTCGGCCGTCTGGTCACCCCTGCCGAGGGAATCCCGTTTCGCTGGTATTATTTATGTTATATATATATAATATGTTCATTTTATTTTATTTATATATAAAAGGCAGCCAGACGGAGACAAAATAACTTTAAAAAGAAAATAATAATAATATACACTTCTTTTTTGCTCATAGTTTGTTAGTAACAGAAAAAACTTAATACCTATGTTAGTCGCACATGCAGCTTTTTATTTTATAAATTGCTTATATAGACATTATAGACTACATTTTTTTTAATTCCGCGCTGTAAAAATGGCGACCGGACGCTATCTCTGGAACGGGTGGACCACTTTGGACAGGACTTCGACTGGAAGGTAGCTGTTTAAAGGTAGACGCACACGGGAATGTTCTGCGCTAACGAAGTTTGCGGGCGACAGCTCGTTATAATATATAAATCAAAGAGTAAACTGTCCATTTGTTCTACTTCGGTTTCCGGCCCCTCTTTTGTTGTAACAGATGATTCCTGCAGTCAATAATTTGCCATCAGTTTATAATATGCCTAGCGAGGTTGTAAACTTTCGGAGTACCCACAGCTTGTCGATGACCCATACAAAATCGATTTTACTACTTTGCTGGTCGCGCTGCCGCCCCCGCGTGACAGCGGCGCCCGGCGCCCTCCGCCCGGCGCCCACCGCCCGGCGCCCACCGCCCGCGCCCACCGCCCGGCGCCCACCGCCCGGCGCCCACCGCCCGGCGCCCAGCGCCCGGCGCCCCCGACCTCCGCCAGCCGGCCCGTGAGCGCGCGTGCTGCATGCCGTCTGTCTACACGCCTTCGATCAATATCATTCATTGTTTTTGACCATTGCTTTCTGTAATTTTTAGGTGAAAATATTACTTAAACAGAACAAGCTATAACTTGAAAAGAAGCCGATAAAATGCTATGGAATGTTTTTTAAGTTGTCGCTCTAGAAACGCTACCTTTCATATTTAAGAGGAAAAAAATGTACTGTTTATTTTTGACGTCGAATTTATTTTTCCTATAGCAGAATTACTTGAAAATTAACAAACACTTGTGAGTAGTAATGATTGTACCTGTTATACTTTTATATATTTCGTGTTTTTATAAATTGATGGTCGCCGCGGACGCGGTCATCAATTTATAAACTGCTTCGGTGCACTAACACGACTCCCATCATTAATTTTCCACGTTGTATCATCTGCTGCTCTCGTGTCCATCTGTCCCTGACTCTCCTCTGCCTTCCACAGACGACGAGGGCATCGCGGAGTCCGGCATGTGAGCGCGCCCCCCGCCCGCCGCGCCCGCCGCCCGCCGCGCCCCCCGCGCCCCCCGCGTCGCCACTTCCCTACAATAGCATTTATAGTTTGAACGTTCTCATTATTTGTCAATGAGATATGTCAATGTATCGGCTGTCAGCTGTCGGCTGGCGGCTGGCGGCTGGCGGCTGTCGGCTGTCGGCTGGCGGCTGGCGGCTGGCGGCTGTCGGCTGTCGGCTGGCGGCTGGCGGCTGTCGGCTGTCGGCTGTCGGCTGGCGGCTGGCGGCTGGCGGCTGTCGGCTGTCGGCTGGCGGCTGGCGGCTGGCGGCTCACAACAGTCATCACACATTTGTTCAACTGATCAAATTGTAACTACACTCGACGGTAAAAGAAAATCCAATCAGTCGTTTTTTACAAATATTCAAAGTGGTGCATACTTTGAGTATTTGTAAAAAATATACAAAACAACCTAAAAATCAGGTATATAAGTGCTAATCATTATCTATGTACCTGTTTACAAAAACTAATTATGAGTTATGGTGTCCTGTCAAGTGTTATTTACTTAACCTAGCTTATTTGAAAGTAAGACACTACTCTGACACTTGTGGATATCGAATAAGAAAGTTGCTTATAAATGGATAAATATATTTATGAGAACGCCAAGCTATAAATCAATATATTTTTGTATAAATATTTTTGTATATTAAACGTATTGACCAATTGGTTATATAAATTGTGTATATCATAAGGAAAGGTAGCCGCGGACGCCGAGCAGAGCTTTTCTTGACATGTTTACTGAATGGTTACATAGTATGTTTTAAGTTTTGACATTTATTAATGTTTTTATATTTAATAAGAATAACCGCTAGAATCTCAAAATTGTACTTAAATACTTTTGTAAGCTAAATACTCCCACCCGACCGGAGCCGGCCCGAGCCGCTCCGAGCCGCCCCGAGCCGCCCCGAGCCGCCCCGAGCCGCCCCGAGTCGCCCCGAGCTGGCGCTCGCAGTACCGCGACCAGTGTACAAAGTTACTCCTTAACATTACCCGACGGACAAAGAGGGTAATGTATTTCGCGCGCATCTAAGTTTGTAAATTCCATTGTGACGGCCTTCTGCCTCAACGACTAAACGTGATTTGACGAGTGATGTCTCCTTCTACCCGGGAGTGTCGGAATGACTCAATTGCCGTAATTTTATTGTGTCATTGACATTTTTTTCCAATGTTTTAAACTTTTATTAGAAAACGATCTGCCGCCCACAATAGTTAGCGCGGATTCAAAAAAATGTCGTATGGCATGTTATAGGATACTTTTTTTTTTAATTCCGAGCTTTCAAAACGGCGATCAATCGCTATCTCTGGAACGGCTGGACCGATTTTGACGGAACTATAACTATGACTAAGGAACTATGCAAGCGGGATAAGACGACCATTTTTTTAATACGCGCTAACGATGTTCGCGTACTACAGCTTGTACTAAATTCAACTGTTCCGTCCGTTTATGATATCGTATTTATTATTAGGTATGGATGTAATTGGTTTTGAGAAAATCTCTGCCTAAATACATGCAATAAATTTTGTTACAAATGTATATGTCTTTTTTCTCAAGAAGTTCCCGAGTGCATGTGCCTTAGCCTTGAACGAAACTGCTTTCGAGTTGTCTTGGGCTTAATCGGACATCTGCAAGTGCGCACCGTACTAGTATAATTGGGAAAACGTACTAGTACACACTTTTAGTTACCTTTAGTACTTCAGATTTGTGAGAACACAATAACACGAATAGAATATAACGAGAGCTATTGATTACTTCACATCAAATTTTAAGCAGGGGCAAACATATGTTGTTAGCGAAAATAAATTTAAGTTATAAATAATTTTATCCACCTTTGATTCTCATTACCGAAGGTGGATGCTTCAACCTGGCAAATATTCAATGAAATCAAACAACGAAGAGGCGAACACTGATATCGTGTAGTGTACTAAAAGTGCCAAATGTCCGATTAACAGAAGCCGTCCGGTAACATTACTTTTAGTACAGTGCCGAGTAACATTACTTTTTAGTACATCGTACGTGTACTACCCAAGACTACTTTCGAGGCAGCCTATACTAGCCAGACTACAGCGAGCAGCAGCGGCGTCGCGTCAGGTGCATATCTCGTAAATATAGATCTATCCTACAAATCAGTAAATGTTTATATTTAACAGTGGTAGAACCCGCTTTAACATCTTCGCAAGAATAGGCCCGCTCGCCCCCAGCAATACCACGACCACACAGAAGATAGGCGTGAAGGCGAATAATGTGACTTCCAGTGGCCTAACAATTGTGTTGCCAACAAAAAAAATTTCCCGGCCGTGTACATCGTGTAAAAAAGTCGCGTTTGTATGGCAAAAGAGATACAAGGAAAACTTTTCAACATTAGCCAAATGTTGTAACTGTGTCAAAATGGTAAATAATTTATTTAAATTTCGTTATTCTCAGTATAAATCATTGTTATAGTGTGTCTAAATAAGATAGATTAGATTGATAAATGATGTATATGGAATATCGAATTAAATTTGTATGAAGTCAAATGCCGTACTTAATAGACAGGTATTGTAGTGACGAAACAAACACGCATAGCGAACAATGGGCATGTTGCCTAATTTTTGGAATTGCTTTTATTTTGTAGATAATCCATATCTAAACACGAAAAAAAATGTAACAAAATCATATACGCATCATTTCATTACAAAAACACTTAACTAAAAACAACTTCTCGAAAGACCGCGAATACGCCTCATGACGTCACTTTTTCTGGTAACAAACCTCGCGTCGCGTTCTGTCAAAGTCATGCTAAAACAGACATCTTGAATTTTGATAGTTATTAAAAAATCTTTTCATGTTTCACAACTCCGGTACAAGTAAATACTTGTTTCTAGTAAAATAACTTGTCACCAACAAAAAATCTATTTTCGTTAAGTTTCTTTGATGAATCCAGTTTCCATTATGTTAAATCTTTTATCAATAACACGAAATTTTGAAGAGAAGGTTATACTTTCAACATATTATATTTTTTTGTTGCTTATTTATGGCAAAGAACATTTAAAGTATAAATTATGTTTACAAAAATATCAATTTAAAAAATGTAACTGTAATTATGATTATAAAATTGTGACAAATACTGACGACAGCTGATTCAATGTGACCAGATGCAAATTGAATTAGCTACTCAAATAGGTTTTACTATTTTTTTTCGTCATATTGATCGAAACATTTGCTCGTAAAATATGTCGTAAAGATAAAAAACACTTAATAATGGAGTCCTCATAATATAACACACGAAAACTCAATTATTATAATCATTTAGACAAAAATTATAACTACAAAATGCACTGACATTCACTGAAGCAGGCCACACTGCCATGTTGTTTGAGAAGAAGCGACGTCACCGAGCTCTGATTGGTGTTTGAGATCGAGTAATGGAGGGTAAAAAATAATGCAGCGTTTTTAATTTATATTTCAATTGAGACAAACATTCAAGGTCTCCAAATATTATTATAGGTTTTAAAATACTGTCTTTAAAATATTAAACATAACTTTATTTGAATTTGTAACATTAGGAAACATCCCCATTATGAACTATCGATATTCGGTTTAAATAAAATTTATCGAACTTAAATAAGATTATTATTTGAGATTTAAGAGTAGCCTTTTAGCTAGTCGGACGGCAAAGGAATGCAAATTACGACTACTAAAATTTTTATATGATTATAGGAATTCCATTCACTCCACCACAGGCCGATCTCCCGCTGAATTAGTTTACGGGCGGAAACTTAGGACGCGATTAGATTTGATTAATCCTAGATCACCGTCGTCTTCGTGCGTTCCCCTTGCTGACTATGTAAATAAAAAACAGTGTTCGCAAATTGAAGCATACAGAGGCAGTAATAAACAATTTTTCTCGCCGGGTGACCAGGTACTATATAAAAAGTTTGCGGGGAATAACAAATTCACCTGGCACCAAGCAACAGTGCTAAAGAGACTAGGTAAAGTGTTATATATGGTGCAGGACAACATTTCCACTATTACGATGAAAAAGCACAAAAATCAATTGTGGATGTGCAAGGGAGATGTTAAGTTAAGCTCGTGGGATTACGACGATATAGACCCAGAGAGTACCACGTCGTCGGTGGCGCTAGAGCCAGGATTGGCAGGCGCGACTCAGGACCGCGCGAGCGCCGGCTCGCCGCGGGGGGAGGACGAGGAGGCTAGCTCGCCTCCGCCGACGCCGCCGACCAACCACCCCAACGTGACGATCACCAGAGGCGGGAGATGCCCTGTACTCTTACACGAAGACGTTTCGTAGTACCTTGGCCACTTGTTATTTTGTAGTATCTGTCTTTTATTGTATTATATAATGGGGTTATATTCGTTATCTAAAAGGGGAGGGGTGTTATGTATGCGCATGTACTATACATGAAATGGAACGGTCGGCTGCGTCCGACCGATACGTCTACGTGACGTCAATAAACCAGTCTGCATTAAGCAAGCGCTGTTTTCAGTTACTCCTTCACATACGTATCACTTATTAAATAATTTAAAGGACAATTCTAGTATTAATTATGGTGTAGAGAATTTAGCGATGACAATAATAATAGCGAAATCCAATTCGATTACGTACGAATCTGATACGGCCCTAGGGTTGCGTAGATTATGTAATTTGACGGCCCGAAGGCCGAAGAACACGGCAAATGCTGTAGCATTGGCAACACTGGGCCTAATTTAATAGTTTTTCTAAATAAGATAGAATATAGTTTGTCCATGGAAGTACTACTAGAACAGGACTGCGTTCTAATTGTACATCTTGCAGTTAAAATAAAGAAAATAAAGCCTTATGCTAAGGGCGTAAGAGTCTTGTTGCACGCAAAATGAAATTGAAACCGAGTGAGAAAGCTACAAGTGTCCGATATGTCCCTTTCTAACAGTTACTTAGAGTTGCTAGGTATCAATCCTTTCGTTGTTTGTAGGAAAATAGGCAATTGATGTAAAAAAATATTTACTTTTAAAATGTTTCTAAATATTAATAATAATTTATTAACAACATGTTAAAGCAATATTATTTGTTGCTACGGGTAAAACCTTATTAACACAAAAATTTTACGATTGGCGTACAGGTTTTCTTTTATTTGTTTGAAATTCGGACACCTGAACTGACAACCCCACATGATATCCCGACTCGGACGTTAAAGGCGGAGTCTTTTTGATTTCGTGATATTTTTGAAGAATTTTAGTTAAAATGGGAAGAATCTGTGTCGTGGAAGCTTGCCGAAGCGAGTATTATGCTGATAGTAGGTTATATTTTCACAGGTAATAGTTTTAAACATAATTTGTTGGTGAAGAATTACGGTGACCATGCATGCCTATCCAATTCTAGTTCAAGAACAAATAAACATTTATGCATTTATTTCTTCCTTTCTCTATTAAAATAACTTTGTTTTAATTTCAGATTTAAGATATAAGGAATAAGCTAGGTTTGTGGGATAACCTTCACAAAACTTATTTAGCAATGTCTGATTTAGAATTATGTACCATATTTCGTGTTGTATTTAGTAAATACATTAATGATAACACTAATACGTTAAAATCCATCTGAAGCAATAATCAGCTGACGTCAGACAACAAAAACAAGGTTTATTATAATACTAGTCCTTAAACCAAATTTAAACATAGTCAACATCGCCAGAGAGGGATAGAACGGACAGTTTTGGAGGTCTCGCTCGGCGTCAATTTTTCGACAAGAGCTCAATCCAGTTCTAGTAGTACATCCATAAGTTTGTCTTAAGAGTGATTAGTTTGACAATTCATTTGACAATATAGTAGGGATTTTAGTTAAGTCCGTTAAATATTTAAACCGAATATCGATAGTTCATATTTGATCGCTAGTCGTGTTTGTTTCGTCCTACGATACCCCCGTCTATTAAGTACGGCATTTACCTTCATACAAATTTAATTCAATACTTCATATACGTAATTTATCAAACTAATCAATCTTATTTAGACAAACTATAGACAAACTATATAGGGGTACATAGTATACCCGGCAATTTCGTGAAATAAAAATGACAATTGAATGTCAGGGTATTAGTGATATACATAGCTTGTCAGTATACTTCGTTTCATTACTTTACGCATTTTGTGTGGATTTTTAATGTTTTTCCATGAAAAAATGTGATTAAAGTATTTAAAAGTTGTATAATAGAGGTTTTGTTCAATGTGAGAGATATTTTTATAGCGAAGAAGTAGGGGGGTCCAGTAAATACTTTTGAAAATATGAATCTTCATGTGTCTGTTGCAATGAGAATGTGTTACCAATTGTTAATTCGTTTTCCCTAACTCCCAAGAGGACGCATGCATTATTTAGTTTTGTAATTTAAAAAAAATGTTATATAACAATTGACTTTTTTGCTGATAGTTATTTTATTACCTATTCCTATCAAATTTGCAGCGACCAAACCCCAGTAGTGTTTTGTGAAACTGGAAGCATGGCCATCATGATATAAAATCAACAAGAATTATAGTTTTTAACGCACATATTTGCTTACGTAATTAGGAATTTATGTTCAGTACTTCCTTCCTTACTGTATAAAGAGGGGCATTGCTAAAAGTTTGCAACAAAAGTTCTTCTCTCCGACAAACGAAGTCAAGAGCATTTCCTATTTATGTACATTGTAAGGTACAAGTACTTCCTTTGCAATTTGTGTTTTTGTTTTCAATTGAAAAGAATATCCCTTTAATGTGGAAATATTGCCTTGCTGGTAACCCTAAATTCAGAGGCGCCCCCTTGTTAATGTCCAAAAGATGGCACATTATCAATGTGGAACTATAGACTTTACACCTTGGCCAGGAAGACTGAGAAAGACTGGGATTGAAACGCCCTCCACGCGAGTATTTACAGAATTTACTACCAATACCACAATAGTATAACTTACCGAATCTGTCTTAACTAAACCGCCTATGGTTCAAATGCATTTATTGTCTATGGTTGTCCAGTAAATTGTCAAGACTCAAATCAAGACAATGTTGTCAATGTGTGCGTCTCATTCTTTTGTGTGCAGGTTCGTCAAAGATTGTTAAATTACAGGACTAAGCACTGCCAAAAAGCGAAGTATTTAACATTAAAAGCAGCTATTATTTCATAAAATGAAAATTAAGAATCTAATTAAAAAGTGAAAAAGTAATACTTTTGTAAAAATAACCATCGAGTAAAGGCCAGTTTCCCAGCTACTTTTAACCAATCGTTAATGTTTTTGGTACGATAACTTCATGAAATGCTTTTCCGAACCACGTAACTTGAATTTACTCTGTTGAAACTTAGGTCAACTTAACACTAATGAATCACTAGGTAACGATAAAATAAATGGTAACTTCAGAAACCCAATGTAATAGAAGTATCTTTTTGCATCGGGTATCTCAACTTCAGATTAGATTACTTTTCCCTTAGGCACGCATTTTCCTGGTTCACACTTGGCAAGTACAATTGGGCGGTAGCGCTCATTATCGTAACTGGCATTCAACTGACATAATGTAAACTTTAACTAGCGCCAGTGAGTCCATACAATCCATGCCTGGTTTACGCTACTGTCCAACTATACTAGGCAAGTGTGAACCAGATATTATGCCTGGTTTACAGTATGTCAGGAAATGAGGCATAGCGCTATCCTGGCACAAATTGGTTTGGCGATAGTGCTTTCACGATGTCACTGAAATCTTGACAGTCTAGTATATGCTGACGAATCGTCAAAATTACGGTAACAATGAGTTAAAGAGAGGTTGAAATTTGAACATTTACTAATTTGATATATAATAATACTAGCTTTCACCCGCGACTCCGTCCGCGTGGAATTAAAAAAAAAACAAAAGTGAGTAGCCTATGTGTTCTTCCAGACTATCCTCTACAACTATACCAAATTTCATCAAAATCCGTTCAGCCGTTTAGGCTACAAACTCTAACAAACATCCATCCATCCATCCATCCATCCATCCATCTAAACTTTCGCATTTATAATATTAGTATGAAGTATGATTTCTATTTCTATTTTTATTCCGGCACAGACAAAACAGGGACGAGAAGCGTGCGACTAATTTATGGTTACTTTAGTGAAAGAGACCAATTTTTTAAAGATTGGTCTTTCTCTCTCTCTCTCTCTCTCATTCGGCAGCAATTTATCTACGTGTGCTCACTGCTCAATCCTGTCTTGGATAATAATTTATCCATGGTGTACACACCAGTGTGTGTGGCACGCGGTTAGGCTATACTTGATTATACAAAATTTCATTTACAAGTAGTCAGTTGTGTGCGTGCAAAAGTACTCGCTTGTCGCGTTGCGGTGCGTGTGCTTTCTACAATTTACTTTCTTCGCCTCGTAAGTAACGTATTTTATGTTTTATAGATTAGTCAGTGTCTGTAATGTACGGCCAGACTTCTTAATCCTTAAAATTCCCCTTGGCATATTTGGAGGTCTGTTAGGATACGCCAAGATCATTCGATCGGATCGTGTCGATGCGTCACCTTTGTGAGCCATTTTACAAGTTCCTGCTATTCTAGAATCTTGTGCATCTGGTGTATTCCACCGTTCCATATGTCAATGATATGCAAATGCAACAGCCGTTCAGTAGCGGCGATATCGCGATGGTGTTCTGAATGGATTCTAACCTCGCATCCTGGCAGATTTAGAAGAGTGCCTACTTGCTTGCCGCGATACATCTACATCCCTTCTATCTAGTGCTCTTTTAGATCATTTATCATTATGTAAACCAGTGCTTATTTGTTTAATCTGAACCAAGACATTGAGTTTACGAGTAAGCTTCAGCAATTAGATATTTCTTAAAGCCAAAAATTACACAAATTCCTCATTGTACACGATTTTGATGTAACAATGAAAATAGACAAAACATTTAATACATTAGCTTCTTAACTACTTTAGCTGTTAAAAACTGTTTTGAATTAAGTTATATTTGTGAGTGCTATCAATTATTTTCTAGAGCTCCACCAAGTGGGTAACTTTGTAAAATATGAGCTTAAAGTGTTAGTTTAAAATCTATTAATCAATAGTTGACATTCATCAGGTGATCTCATTAGGACACTCTTGTTTAGTTGTTGCAATTGTGTTTTGTACTTAGGTATCAAGACATTATTACCTATAGATAGTCTCTCCATAAAATACATTTAAAATACATTATGTATTGGGATACTAGATGCCAAGTACAATGAGAAGTTAACTACCATGAATTGAAAAAAAGCTAAGTAAATAAAATGTGTTATGTTGATTGTATTGTTATTTATCTAATATGTTAAGTGCACTGTGTGTGTGTGTCCTTGTGACAAACTGGCAACTTGCTGGAGCAGGACTACATGGATGCATGAACATCACAGCTGCGTGCTATTATTTTTTTGATAACTGGTTGCTAAAACTTGCCGTTGTTCATTTGAAGTAATTTATAAAATTGTCATTAAGGTGAAATGCTATAGTTGTGTTAGGCGTTGAAAGTCAGCACATTAATATAGACTATAGAGTTGCCCAGTTCAGTACCCATTGAATGTGAGAAGTTTAATAATTGGACAACATACCTGTAAGTTCTTTAACTAGCGGCTTGCCGGGCAGTACTGTATGAAGTAAGTGAGTAACTAACTAAGCAACATAGCATGAACTTAGTAAATATCAGCGATTAACTGTTTATTTCGTAAACACGGTTATTTTTGTTTTATCCCATTAATGTCCTAGAGTTACACTGACAAGGTATTTGGTGCTCGGCAATCTATGTAAATAACCTTAACATTTAGTACATTATCAAAATCATTGTTTGTCTCTATGATAAAATGGTTTAATAAAAAGTTTAGTGCACTATTTTTGAAGCTATTAATTTTTGTTTCCATTTGGCTAATACAACAGTATTCTTGTAGGGTATCATCATCATCATCATCATTACCAACAGCTCACTATACGTCCCCACTGTGGTGCTCAGAGCGTATCCTAAGATATGGTGTAGCCATAGCCTATTACATGCTAGACTCTAATAGAACAGAATATGTACACAAAAGTGTAAGAGTGTGATGTACCATGTAGTTACCCGGGTAGGTAGGTATCAGGTATGCCAG
This sequence comes from Papilio protenor, assembly GCA_029286645.1. NCBI lineage: Eukaryota > Metazoa > Arthropoda > Insecta > Lepidoptera > Papilionidae > Papilio > Papilio protenor. The sequence goes on from JAGSMZ010000008.1 coordinate 5,338,390, forward strand.
GTAACAGAATGAATTAAAAAAAGTGTTAAAATGAACTTCGTTAACGATATACCTAACGATGGCGGAGTCTGATTGATTAGCAGACATTATTTCTATCTTTGGCATATGTAAGAGGGTAAATTAGTGCAAGCCGTTTCTATCTGTTTAATATAACGTTTATTTTAGTTTCATTAAGACAGAATGCACTTTCTCCATAGGAGGAACTGTACTAATAGTATCGGCAATGCGCGTCTAGAACTTATTGGGATGCGGGGTCGGTTTGTAGGTCGGGTCCATCTGGGTCAATGGTAGCGAAGCGCCCCCGCCCCCGCCTCTGCGCCTCAAACTCCTCACACAGCATCACTCGCCGCTCGGCGGCCGGCGGGCGACCTTGCGCCACGGGTCGACGGCCGCACGCGGCTGACGTGTCGCCGGCAGATAAAGCCGGCCAATTTATTTTTGCGCTAAAACTACAACCTGTTTATTGCGACCGTAGACACTAAACGTAATTCGTGAGTGCCGCCATCGGTACGACCGGGACCTTTGCATTGCGTTCACTTCAGATCCGTCCTTCATAGAAGGCTTAGAGGCATCCCAGGTAGCCGGTAAAGGCGAAGGCTCCTGTGATTATAACCCCCTTAAGCGAAACGGCACTACATTCTATTAATTATAATGCTTTATTCTTTAGAGTACTGTATTACATTTGCTTCATAATGAAATTAATAGAATACTCTTTCTAAACACTGGCGACAAGTTATTGTCAAGGCATCATTAATCATATTCAACACTAAAATAATTGACAAGGTTTGACACAAGATCACATAACTTCACAGGTAGCGGGAAACCTGCGAGACTCGCTGTTAATACTTCTAACGTAGTAAAAGTTAGTTTATATGTTTTATAAGATAAAAGGCCGCGGGTAGAGATGTGGTTTCGTTGCCATCTCCCGTACGTCCAGAGTTGTCACAGCCTAAATGTGTGGCGAGTGGGGCCGTCGCCCGCGGCCATGTCCGTCTGCAACGCCTGCAACGCCTTTATGATCGGCATGCAAGCTAACGCGTTGCGCGCGGACCAAAGTCCTCGCAATTTTTTTTTCCCACTTTGATGTGCAGCATGGCGAAGATTTGGAACGTGTTGAGGACCTAGTTTGGTCGTCCGCGAATCTTTCTTAAAAATAATCTCCGGCGCAGTTTGGCAATAACACGAAGGGTAGATCGCGATGAGCGACCTTTTGCGACCCGCCGCCACCTAGGGACCCGCGGCGCCGGCGGCCCCCATTCCATCCCTCGCCCTCTCGCTTGGGCCGCGCGAGTGCGACGACCCGCACCGCACTACTCCGTATAGTGATTGATGATCTCGACTCGTTTATAGCGGTTGCTGTCGAATCTTATAGTACGTTACACTGTTTTACACAGTATTTGACTAATCAAATTTTAGGGAATTTATTATGGGTCATAAAAAACACTAGCTGATTACCGCGACTTTGTCCGCACGGAAGATTAATTTAAAAAGAATCTTACAATCGTCGTTGTCAACCCGAGCAGCGCTCTTTGAACTCGACTGCCGACGTCGGCCGGGGCGTTCACCCGTTGACGAGAAGACGACCGCTAGAGTGCGCCAGCTGCACCGATCGTAGGGCGGGCCGGTGCGGCGCCGGGCGCGTGCACTTCATTAGTGCGCTATAACACATTGATGACATCCAATAATTCCTTAATATAACTTGTTACTTTGTTAATGAAATCGAGACATATTACATATCGACGGTATTTGTGCTCAGACTGTGACATATACATTTATGCTAGCTATCTATTCCCTTTTCCTCGTTGATATAATAAATAATATGTAAATCATTTCGATAAACGTTTGTGAAAGAAAACCCTCAGCTAAGAACATATTATACTAGCTTTCACTCTGTCGCGGGGAATTAAAAAAACTCGTAAAGTAAGTAGCCTATGTGTTCTTCCAGACTATCCTCTTCATCTATGCTAAATTTCATCGAGATCAGCAGTTTAGGCTACAAACTCCAACAAATGTCCATCGACCTAAACTTTTCCATTTATAATACCAGTATAAGTGAGATAAGATTTATATTATTAGTAAGATTAAAGGGGTAAACCATATGGTAAAGGAAGAAAAATGACATCAACGTTTTACATTGGTCCCTACAGTTGATATAATATATGTAAAGGCACGTTGGTTTCGTTCGGTGGTCGGTGCAGAGGTTGTGCGAGGCGAGCGCAGTGCGTCGAGTGTCGGGTGCGCGTGCGGCGTGCGGCGAGCGTGCACGAGCGGCAGGCGGCGCAGGAGCGCGCGGCGCACACCGGCCGCAAGACGGAGAGCGCGCGGCAACCGGGGCCCGTGCTGCGCGCCGCGGGGCGGACGCCCGTCCCCCCGAGGCGGCGCTGGGTCCCGCCCTCCTCGCTGCGGCACCACGAGGTGCCCGACGGCGATGCCAAGCACGACGTCATCTTCCGCAAGGTAGGCCTTACCATTTATAATACATACACCTACGAGTATGCCCATGTAAATGTAATCATAAATCTATTTAATCACTTTGAATGCGACAGGAAGTTATTTGTTTCTGTATGGGCTTCAGGTGAGAGGAATACTCAACAAGCTCACTCCAGAAAAGTTCCAAAAGCTAAGCGACGACTTGCTGGGGCTCGAGCTGGACTCGGACAAAGTGCTGAAAGGTGTGATCCTGCTGATATTCGAGAAGGCCCTCGATGAGCCCAAGTACTCGTCCATGTACGCGCAGCTGTGCAAGCGGCTCAGCGAGGAGGCGCCCAACTTCGAGCCGCCCGGCCAGCCCTGCACCTTCAAGCTGCTGCTGCTCAACAAGTGCCGCACCGAGTTCGAGAACCGCGCACAGGTGCCCCTCCCTCCTCTCTCCCTCTCCCTCTCTGGCCTCAGTCGCTCGACTTTAACACTACTCTTATACTGCGTAGGCGTTCGCGGCTTTCGAGGACAAGGCGTTGACCGCCGAGGAGGAGGAGAAGCGACATCTCGCCAAGTGCAAGATGCTGGGAAATATCAAATTCATCGGCGAACTGGGCAAGCTGGAGATCCTGGCGGAGTCCATTCTGCACCGCTGCATACAGAACCTGCTGGCGCGGCGCGCGGCCGCCGAGCACCACGAGGACCTCGAGTGCCTGGCGCAGCTGGTGCGCACCTGCGGCCGCGTGCTCGACTCGGAGCGCGGCCGCGGCCTCATGGACCAGTACTTCGCGCGCATCGAGACGCTCTCCGCGTCGCGCGACCTGGCGCCGCGCATCCGCTTCATGCTGCGCGACGTGGCCGAGCTGCGCCGCGGCGGCTGGCTGCCGCGCGCCGCCGTCTCCGCCGAGGGCCCGTGCCCATACACCAGCTGCGCGCCGACGACGAGCCGCCGCGCCGCGACCGCGACCGCGACCGCGACCGGGAGCGCGACCGCGAGCCGCTGTTCCGCGGCGGGCTGCGCGCGCGCCCGCTCGACGACGTGCTGGCCGGCCTGCAGCTGCAGGCGGGCGCGCCGCTCGCGCCGGACAAACTCTTCGGCAACGGCTTCGGCGCGCCGCGCGACGCCTTCCGCCAGCGCTCGGCGCCGGGCTACTTCCCGCGCGCGCACGCCCACAGCGCTCACAGCGCCCACAACGCCCACAACGCCCACTACAAACACCACAACGCGCAGCCGCAAGGCGCCGCCTCCAAGGTATAGGAATAAATATTGATTGAAAATTGTTCAGAAATACCTATTTTGGTTTCGCATAATAATAACATTTAAAAATACATATATACTAGCTGTTGCTCGCGACTTCGCCCGCGTGAAATTACAAATATAACCTATTACGTTCGCCCTTTTTTTCAACCTATTACCAAAAGTATTAACTTAGTAGTAATCTACGTAATAACAGAAATCTACCGATGCAAGATTCCAAATTTCTAAATCCGGTAGCTTACTCGTATAAGCTGATTTTTCGGTTACCCTTATTGTTTGTGTTCGCGATATCTTCTAAAGTATTAGTCCAATTTAAATACTGTAAAGAACAATTTTATTCTACATTAAATTCTCCTGATAACAAACGCATTTATTTGGATAAGGATTAATATTGAAACCAATAAAAGAACGCTGCAAATAGCGTAAGGTTTTTAATTCATTTTGTAAAAAAAAAGTGGTTATTGTAAGAAAACCGTTAAAGATAGATATATGCTATCGCGGACTTTTCTGTAGAACTTTTTAAGATCTACAATTCTTTCATACATCATTTTTATATACCTCTAACGGTTTAGGCAGCGTAAGCCGAGAAAAGTTAAAGTTTAGTGAATTTTTGAACGCCGGCGTCCAGAAACACGCTGTTTATTAATAGTTCCTAAACATTAGTAATAATAAAATATAGCCTATGTTACTCACAGATAAATTACCTTTCTAATGGTGAAAGAATTTTTAAAATCGACCCAGTAGTTTTTGAGTTATTTCAATACAAACAAAAATACAAAGTTTTCCTCTTTATAATATTAAGTATAGATATAGATATCGAGCACCACAGTATTTCCAAAGTTTTCAGTTAATACAAGGGTCAACACCGGGAAGGTCAGTGTCAGTAGCGTGTCGTGTGCCCCGCAGGAGGGCGGCGGGCGCGCGGGGGGCGCGGCGGGCGCGGGGGGCGCGGCGGGCGCGGGGGGCGCGGCGGGCGCGCGGGGGGCGCGGCGGGCGCGCTGGCGGACGTGCAGATGCGGCCGGCGGCCAACTCGCTCATGTTCACCGCCAACCGGCTGTCGCGGCCGGCGCAACACCACCAGCCGCTGGCGGCCGTGCAGCAGAGTGCGTAGCGCGCAGCGGAGGTGGCGCGGAGGGGCGCGGGCGTGGCGCGGCCAGTACAGAGCGTGTGTGTTGCAGACGTGCTGCCGCCGACGTTCGCGAGCGCGCCGCTGCTGCTGAAGGAGCCCGCCATCACCATCAAGCCGGCGCCGGACAAGAAGGACAAGCCGAAGAAGGACAAGGTCGGCCCACGTTTTAATTTGACCATATATACAGGTGATTCTTAACGGACGGATCGACCTCAATAGCAATCGTTTAAGCGCAAAGTATGTTGCACGATTTTCTGTAGGTTTAAAATTAATTTAATATTTTGTAAAAAAAATCAGGTTTACGAGTAAAATTTGTCTGTACGTCCAAAATAATGTTTTTACAGCGTTTAATGAAAAAATTAAAAAATGTTGCCTTTTAGCCTACTTGAAAAAAGTTAACTTTTTTTTTTTTATTATATAAGGTGGCAAACGAGCAAGCGGCCACCTGAATCAAAGCAAATGGAAAGCGACCGCCGCCCATAAACATCCGCAATTGCAGATGAGTTGCCTACCCTTAATTGACGGAGGAGGAGACGCACATAAAGAGGACATTTCCCCTTCCTATGCGTCTCCTCCACCGTCAAATCCACTTTTTATTCCCATCCTCTCCTCTTAAGAAAAGGGTGGAAAGGGAAAGGGACTAAAATTAGCCCTCCGGCACCACACTCATCAGACGAAACGCGGAATTGCTTCCACTTCACGCCTGTCTTCTGTGTGGTCGTGGTATTGCTGGGGGCGAGCCGGCCCATTCGTGCGAAGATGTTAAAACGGGCTCTACCACTGTTAAAAGTTATAAGTAGTAAAGTTAGTTATAACTTATTACTTTATTCCAAGAAAAGGGATAACGGTACGAAAGTCTAATTATTAGGCTTGTTAAAGAAAAAAAATACGACTGTAAACACATTATTTTGGACGTACGGGCAAATTTTACTCGGAAATCTGGTTTTTACGATTATTTTTTTTACAAAGAATTAAATAAATTTAAAACTATAGAAAAACGGGCAACATACTTGGCGCTTAAACGATAGCTATTTAGGTTCTCTATCTCTACAAAGCCGTTGATCCGTCCGTTAAGAATAACCTTTATATAAAACTAAACAGCGTCGATGTCGCAGTTTAAAGAAACATTACATGCATTTTATTTAAACTTAAACTTTGTAATAAAAATAAAAAGCAAAGATACGTTTATTTCTCGAGCAAAGAACGATTCAGGAAGTATCGTCCGCGGGATAAGGGTTTACTAATGAGATATATGCGATGTCGTGGCCAGGGGCTGAGCAAGGAGGAGGCGTGCCGGCTGGCCGTGGAGGCCGCGGACGCGCTGGCGGCGGCGGGCGGCGCGCCCCCGCCCGCCGAGGACGCCGAGCCCGCCGCGCCCGCCGCGCCCGCCGCGCCCCCCGAGCCCGCCGCGCCCCCCGAGCCCGCCGCGCCCGCCGCGCTGCACCTGCAGCGCCTGCGCGACCTGCACCTGCCCGACAAGGTGACACGCTTCTCAATATGTTCATTATACGCATTTGTATTATTGCCCGCGACTTCGTCCGCGCACTATCTGTCGGGAAATTTGTTACTCCTGACTTTCGAGTAAACTAAATTAATATATCCCATAGGAAACACTAACAAAAAAACACTTTAACTCACAAACTCTAACAAACATCCATCCATCTAAACTTTTGCATTAGTTTATGTGTATTATTACAAGTGTCACAGCAGGAGCAACCCACCGTTTGGCGTAAAATCCTGTTTAACAACATTAAGCTATGCTTGGTAATCTGCAATGCAATTTGCTATACAATTTAAGGACTGAGGTCGACATAATGCAACATGTCACTTGGTCACACGACAAGCGAGTGTTTGAGCTGCGGGCGTGCGTGCAGGTGTTGCGGCGCGTCATCGCCGCGGTGCTGGAGCACGCGCTGGCGGCGGCGGGCGGCGCGGCGGGCGCGCTGGCGGCGGCGGGCGGCGCGGCGGGCGCGCTGGCGGCGGCGGGCGGCGCGGCGCGCGAGGCGGGCGGCGCGGCGCGCGAGGCGGGCGCGGAGGCGCTGGCGTCGGCGGCGTGCGCCGTGGTGCGCAGCGTGAAGCGCGCGGGCGTGGGCGAGGCGCTGCGGGCGCTGGTGCACGCGCACTGGCCGCACGAGCGCCTGCCCGCGCTGCTGGCGCACGCCACGCTGCAGGTACGTGCCCGATCCTTGCGAATGTGTGCGACGCGTGTCGCGTAGCCGCCGGGCGGGTGCGGTACAAGTGCGGTGCGCAGAGGCTGGTGGCGCTGGCGGAGGCGGGCGCGTGGTGCGAGGGCGGGCAGTACCACCCGCTGCTGCTGGAGCTGCTGCAGCGGCTGCAGCGGGCGGCGGGGCGCGGAGCGGCTGCAGCGGCTGTTCAACGAGAGCAAGGTACCGGGGCGCGGGTGCGGTGGCGCGGGGTGAGTGGCGCGGCGGCTGACGGCGGCTGACGGCGGTGTGTCGCAGATCAACCTGTGCGCGCACGTGGCGGGCGGCGCGGCGGGCGCGCTGGAGGCGCTGGAGGCGCGCGGGCTGGCGGCGCTGGTGCCGCAGCTGCGCGTGCGCGCCCAGCTCGCGCGCCAGCTGGCCAGCGAGCCGGCGCCGCTCGCGCTCTACCGCTGGATCAAGGTACGTTATAAATAGCGCTGTTGTTGACATTGATTACATTAAGAAACTAGCTGTTGCGCGCGTGAAATTTAAAAGTTAAAATTTACGTTCGCGCCTTTTTTCCAGCTATTGTCTAAAATATTAACTTAATAGTTATCTACGTAATAACAGAAATCTACCGATGCAAGATTCCAAATTCCTAAGCCCGGTAGTTTGTGCGCTGATTTTTCGATTACCCTGATTGTTTCTGTTGGCGATATCTTCTAAACTATTAGTCCAATTTAAATACTGTAAAGAACAGTTTTATTTTACATTAAATTCTCCGGACATCAAACGCATTTATTTGAAGAAAGATTAATATGAAACCGATAAATCAACGCCGCAAATAGCATGCGTTTTAATTCATGTTGTAAACAAAAAAGCGATTGATGTAAGAAAACCGTTTAAAATAGATATATACCATCGCGGACTTTTCTGTAGAACGTTTGGAGATCTACAATTCCTTCATACAACATTTTTATATACCTCTAAAAGTTTAGGCAACGTAAGTCGACAAATGTTAAAATATAGCGATTTTTTAACGCCGGGGTCCTGAAATACGCTGTTTAATAGTGGTAATTTATTAATGGTTCCTCGACATAAGTAATAATAAAATATAGCCTATGTTACTCACATATAAATTACCTTTCTAATGGTAAGAGATTTTTTAAAATCGGTCTAGTAGTTTTTGCGTGAATCAAATACATACAAAAATACAAATCTTTCCTCTTTATAATATTAGTATAGATAACAAACCTATGCTGTTTCCACGCAGTATGTCATCCACATGACATTATGTAATATTTATTTTATTGTACAAAACTCAAATAACAATGAAGGTCCTTAATGTTGGCTGGGAATTTGAATAACCTTGTAGCAACCTTGGTTCTTTGCTGCTATTGATTTGTTGTTTTTGTCCCTTCTTCGCTAAGGGGTTTTTCCAATTTATCGACCCCCTAAATTAAATAGCCTAGCAATGTATAGCTTTGTGTGTTGTAAGTTTTTATTAAAGAAGGAATTATCCAAAAATATTCAGCAGTTGATGACATCTTACTTAACAAAGTGTGTGTTTACGCTTTATTATCATACTAATATTTTAAATGCGAAAGTTTAGGTAGATGTGTTTGTAGTCTAAACTGCTAAACTGGTATCGATGAAATTTTGTATAGTATACTATAGCTTCGTTCAAACTTCGTTAGCGCAGAACATTCCCGTATGCGTCTACCTTTTAACAGCTACCTTCCAGTCAAAGTCCCGTCCAAAGTGGTCCGGTCGCTATTTTTACAGCACGGTTTATAAAAAAGTAGCCTATAATATGCCCGTCCATGTCAGCTACCCTCCTGTGAAAGTCCGGTCGAAATCGGCCCAGCCTCTTCAGAGATTACCCGGCACAAACGCGGCTTACGGACAGCCAGTCGATCAAAAAATTTTTTAAATGCGATTTTCGTTAACATCAACGCAAGTACATCTTCCCGAAATCTGCTTTTGATATTACAAACAGACACTCCAATTTTATTATATGTATAGATATAGAAGATGTAGATTATAGTCTGAAAGAACACAGTCTACTCACTTTTGTTTTTTTAATACCACGCGGACGGAGTCACGGTCGTTCGTCGGGTCCGTTGGTAATTTTTTCTGCGACTCGTAATTTTGTTTTTATGATATCTCCTAAACTATTGATCGGAATTATACAGTTCCAGGGGCATTTATAATCTACATTAAATTATCTTGATGATGGACACATTTATTTTGATCGATATTTTAATGAAAACAGTGGTTATTGTGCGACAACCTTAATAGATAGATATATGCTATTACGGACTTTAATTTAAAGGGCTACAATTCTTCCATACATCATTTTTATGTAAGTCTTATAGTTTAGGCTATGTAAGCAACGAAAGCAACAAAGACCCCAAATTTCGTCACACGATTTTGAGCTAAACTATTTAACTACGTCGTAGTCTTTGACTCCAAAAATCAAACAAAAAAAATGGGACCCACCTGCAAGTACTACCTTTCGGATAAAATAAGAATTATCAAAATCGGTCCACTAGGGGCGGAGTTATGCCGTACCATATATAAAAACCTATAGACGAATTGAGTACCTCCTTCTTTTGGGAAGTCGGTCAAAAATAGACATGTCAGTTCACCAGTTTATAGGGTAGATCAGACAGTTTCCGACCAGGGGGGAGTTACGGTCCACTTAAGACAAAAACGTATGTTTTGGAGCTCTTATGGAAATTAATTGAAAGTAAACCACAAGAAACATATGCTACAACTAATATTCTCATATTTGATATCTAAATTAGTAATAGAAAATATAAATTTGAAAAGCCACGGGTGATGTAAATATATCAGGCGCGAAGCTGATAAAAATTGTTAATTTCTTATCACTTTTGTTAAGGACAGCTTTTTTTAAATATTGAAGTTTGTTTACTTATTCAATTTTAATGTGCTTTCTTATCATTTTGTCTAATAGAAGAGATGTTCTAGTATCTATTTATGTGGATATTACAACGATTATTATTTTCGTAAGGCTTAAAATATAGTGGACTACTTCTATCCTTAAGCTTGTATGGGGAGTACAGTTATGGCCATAGCACTTTACAGTTATGGACCTAGGCCGAGATACAGTTTCGGTCCACCCAACTTCATATTGTTCCCTGTTTCTTAAAGGGATGGGTAATTTATTTTATGAAATTTCCGAAAAAAAATATCGAAACAATCTTAAATAGATTGTTTATTGAACTTTCATTGCTTTGTTACTTAAAAATTGTAAAAGTCTTATGTAGACTAGAAGGAAGGAAATGAAACGCGTTTTTAGTAAGATAGTCTTATAGTTAGTGATCCTACGAACATAATCAAAATATAAAAAAAGAAAAGCATCTAACAGAAAGTTTACTTTTTCTACGTGATCTCACTTTTTGATACTACATTAATTTTCCAAAGAACATAATTAGAAAAGGACGCAGAAAAAATGCTATTTCCTGAAAGTTAAGAAATAACTGTATTTAAACAGCTATCCAAATATTATTGAAAAAAGGTGTATGATTGAAACCTAAAATTTCAGCAATTTACACGAATTTTCGATTTGCATTCTATTCTAGAGACCCGTAAAATTAATATCCTTGATAATCTAATAGGACTTTTTTGTGTGTTCTTTATATTAAAATGGTAATTCAAATTATTTTGATTAGTTTCTGATTTTATATAAATAAATTTTACTGTTCAAAAAGGCAGGACAAATGACAATAATAATCATTTTATAACTATTATAGTCATAGGTTATAGTCATAGGTGGACCGTAACTGTACCCCAGAGGTGGTCCATAACTGTCTCGGGTGGACCGAAACTGTGCTTTTAGGGGTTTAATTTTAATTGACTAATATTTTTATATTTGATAAAATACTCTGTCTAAATGTGTTATGTTCGTGGAAACAAAAGATTTTCGTTTAATAAAACATCTTTTCATCTATTTACTCTTCAATAATGATAATTACGAAGAATTTTGTGACTCAATCTGCAAAGTGGACCGTAACTATCTGATCTACCCTACATTGAAATGTTCAAAAATAAATCCATAGACAATAAATGTCACCGTCGGCCAGTGACTGTGCTACTTAAATCGGAGCATAGATAGATATTGTGCGGCAGGCCAACGTGGAGCCGGCGGTGCGGGCCAACGGCGCGTTCGTGTCGACGCTGGTGGCGCTGGTGGCGGGGCACGTGACGGCGGCGGCGGGCGCGGCGGGCGGCGCGGCGGGCGCGGCGGGCGCGGCCGACAAGCCGGCGCTGGAGCGCGAGAAGGCGCTGGTGGAGGCGTACGCGCCGCTGCTCACCGCGCTGCTGGAGGGCCGGCCCGACCTGCATCTTGGCCGCCGTGTACGCCGTGCAGGTGCACGCGCACGCACACCGCTACCCCAAAGGTACTCATGCATCCTGCTGCCACCTCAAGCGGTCGCAGGGACTTATTAGCTTTAGCATACCTATACAGCAGGACAATTTTTTACAATGCGATTTTCGTTAACATCAAACGCACAGTACATCTTCCGAATTGAATTAGGCTTGTATTATAAACAGACACTCAATTTATTATATGTATAGATATAGAAGATGTAGATTATAGTCTGAAAGGAACACGGAGGTCTACTCACTTTTGTTTTTTAATACCACGCGGACGGAGTCACGGTCGTTCCCGGGTCCGTTGGTAGTTTTTTCTGGGACTCGTAATTTTGTTTTTTATGATATCTCCTAAACTATTGATCGGAATTACACAGTTCCAGGGGCATTTATAATCTACATTAAATTCTCTTGATGATGGACACATTTTTTTTTTTTTTTTTTATAATACAAGGTGGCAAACGAGCAAGCGGCCACCTGAATCCACGGAAATGGAAAAGCGACGCTGCCCCATAAACATCCGCAATTGCAGATGCGTTGCCTACCTTAATTGACGGAGAAGGATACGCACAAAAAGAGGACATTTCCCTTTCGTATGCGTCTCCTCCACCGTCAAATCCACTTTTCCTTCCCACCCTTTCCTCTTAAGAAAAGGGTGGAAAGGGAAAGGGACTAAAATTAGGCCTCCGGCATTTATTTTGATCGATATTTTAATGAAAACAGTGGTATTGTGCGACAACCTTAATAGATAGATATATGCTATTACGGACTTTAATTTAAAGGGCTACACTTTTCCATACATCATTTTTAGGTAAGTTTATAGTTTAAGGCTATGTTAAGCAACGAAAGCAACAAAGACCCCAAATTTCGTCACACGATTTTGAGCTAAACTATTTAACTACGTCGTAGTCTTTGACTCCAAAAATCAAACAAAAAAAATGGGACCCACCTGCAAGTACTACCTTTCGGATAAAATAAGAATTATCAAAATCGGTCCACTAGGGGCGGAGTTATGCCGTACCATATATAAAAACCTATAGACGAATTGAGTACCTCCTTCTTTTGGGAAGTCGGTCAAAAATAGACATGTCAGTTCACCAGTTTATACATTGAAATGTTCAAAAATAAATCCATAGACAATAAATGTCACCGTCGGCCAGTGACATGTGCGAATGAAATCGGAGCATAGATAGATATTGTGCGGCAGGCCAACGTGGAGCCGGCGGTGCGGGCCAACGGCGCGTTCGTGTCGACGCTGGTGGCGCTGGTGGCGGGCACGTGACGGCGGCGGCGGGCGCGGCGGGCGGCGCGGCGGGCGCGGCGGGCGCGGCCGACAAGCCGGCGCTGGAGCGCGAGAAGGCGCTGGTGGAGGCGTACGCGCCGCTGCTCACCGCGCTGCTGGAGGGCCGCCCGCCTGCCAGCATGGCCGCCGTGTTTACGGCCGTGCAGGTGCACGCGCACGCACACCGCTACCCCAAAGGTACTGCATGCAATCTGCCAATCTGCCACCTCACGCGCTCGGCAGGGACATTATTAGCTTTAGCATACCTATACAGCAGACAATTTTCCAGAAATGTTAAAAGCTCCCTCTGTTTTATTACTGTATCTATTGAGATAAATAAAATTGGTTCGCCTGTATGTAACATGAATATCTTATCATTTACATTAAATAAATAAAAAACGTCATCTTCAGTTTGTGCAGCTTGAAATAAAGAGAAACATCCGCAATCGGGACCTAGTTTTCGTGCAGGAACTAGGATATTTTTATGGATTATGTGCTTATAATAAAAAATGGATTGAGATAAAACATTACTTAAAAAAAGTACCTAAACTCGATAATGGTAGTACAATTTTGAAATAAGTACTGTAAATGATCCAGAAAGTTAAATATTTTATAAACAAATTACTCAAAATATTAAATCAAAAAAGAACCGAAAATCTTAATGGTCCTAAACTCTAGTTCGTTGAAAATTAGGCTGACTAGTGTCTAATACAGCAGTTTTAAATCTTCCTGTAAAATTTGCTAAAACGTACATAAGCGGTATTTGACTATCGACGCCGATATCAAACTGAATCTGTTTCCTTGGTGAAAAAATAAGAAAATTGCGTAGCATTCATATACATATTTTATATAGTAGTTCAGTTAGGACCGTGTCTGTCGGTCAGCTGAAGTCGGCTGGTGCAAGCCAGGGGCAGCGTGCAGTGTACTACACACTGGCTAATGTTGTGTTGTGAAGGAATGCTGCTCCGCTGGTTCATGTACCTGTACAACCTGGAGGTGTGCGAGGAGGACGCGTTCCTGCGCTGGCGCGAGGACGTGACGGACGCGTACCCCGGCAAGGGCGAGGCCCTCTTCCAGGTAGGTGGCGGCGCGTGCGCAGCTGCGGGTGCGCCGTGCGCAGGCGCAGCCGCTGACCGCGCTCTCTGTGCAGGTCAACACGTGGCTGACGTGGCTGCAGCAGCAGGAGTCGGAGGAGGAGGAGGCGGAGGACTAGGCCCGCGCCGGACACACATTCGCACCGCTTTCCTTTTGCGCTCATCTCATATAAATATAATTAAGCCGAATAGTAACAATAGAGACGTTTGCTGCCGTCGGAGGATACGCCCGATGCGTCGCCGGCGACGCGCGTCTTCAGCCGATCTTTGGGTTATACTAACTACGGAAACAATTGTTAGTATTTCGAGATAGTTTTTTGTAGGCCTTTTACTCGATTTTGATACTTTTTACAAATGTATACAATGTATAGTGTTCGTTTGTACGTATGGCTGCACCCTCCCCCTGCCCCTGCCTCCCAGCCCCCAACCATCCCGCCCGGTGTCCTCCGAGAGCGTACCTTAGTTTAAATTGTATAAATAAATATGTATGAAAAACTTAAATCAATTTATTATCATGATCATTTTTATTTTCAATACTAAATGGATTTAGTGAATAAATAAACTGTAAGAATGCTTAAATTTCATTGTATTAACAGAGTTTAGAATTTTGTAAACTAGATAATTGAAAAAAGCCAATTATTTCCTTGGGCATAAGATATGTATGTTGATTGAGTGAATTGTAACAAAGTTGTGAAGTGATGCACGATAAGTAATGTCGGTCAATATGTATTGTATCCTTGATGGAAATAAACTTCAGTGTAATTTATTATGTAACTTGTTTTATTTGTACAAAGGGAGGCTTGCAAATACTGCCCCATGGCTCCATTGCCGCAGTGCCCATCCCCCCACCATCCTACTGCACCCCGCTGTGCTCCAAGATGATGGGAGCTGCAACAAACAACTAATCTGAAATATAACTTGTTACTTTGTATTGCAGACATTTACTTTACAACATCGTAATCAAAACATTCTAATATGCAGCTATAGAGAGGACATTATGTAATAAAAAATAATAAAAATTTCTAGTACATCAGTAGTGCTATATGTTAATAATCATCATCATCATCACCAGCTCACTATACGTCCCCACCGAGGGGCTCGGAGCCTACCCTAAGTTAGGGTGAATAGGCCATAGTCAACCACGCTGGCCAAGTGCGGGTTGGTTGACTTCACAAATATCTTTGAATTTTTCGCAGATATGTGCAGGTTGCATCACGATGTTTTCATTCACCGTTAGAACGTCGGGTAAATTATGTACATATGAAAATTCGAAAAATCGAAAATCACATTGGTACATGGCGGGATTCGAACCCAAGACCTGTAGATTACAAGACAAGAGCTTAAACCACTGAGCCACCGACGCTCCCAATGTTAATAATAAGCACATTTTAATATAATTAGTTTAAATTAAAGAATTTGCCAATAAATAACCTAAAATTATATAGATGATTACTTAAAAAATGACTGGATCTGAAATACATTATTTGGATAAAATGTAACACTATAAGGTCATTGATAATTATATATGTGGTTTGTATATGTATGGGTATAAGGGATGCGGCGATGAGGAAACGAAAATGAAACACTTAGTTAAATAGGTGCACACAGTTCGGGTTTTGATGGCCGACTTACTCATGTGCCGGCCACCAACCACATTCACTTTTTTATATTCAAAACCTACCAACATTATATCTATCTACCGTGGTAGAACTTAGTAGCAAACGGATAACAAAATAAATGGTACACAATACAGCTTAATAAACACAAAGAAATAAATAGAAATAATACAATTCGACATATGTTGCTGTGTTGGACAAAGTACTAAAGCAGATTTTTAAGTTACATCTTCAACAATGCGAATCTTATTTTATAACAATATTTAACGACTGAGGGAGCTTATTACAATTTGGAAAATATTATAGATGCAATAGCAATAGTACTATAGTTCTACAGCGGTTGAATTATTGTGAAAAAGCAACTCATGCAACAGTTTTTCCTCTTTTTGTCACAATGATTTAAATAGGAAATTAGAATATTACCCGACATTCGGTTTAGTATTGGTTTTTTCACAATTTATCGTTACCAATGTTATTTACTCACCAATTCTTATAGCAGCGCAAAGTACACAAAATGTAATAACGCTATTTATAGTGTTTTCCCTCGCTTGTCGTTTTTCTTCCATGGGATCTACCCTTTCGCCGAATGGAAGACGAAACATGATTAGGTATTACAACTATTTTTGGATAACAATTCAAAAATTAAATTAGTAGTTAAATGTCTCAAAAACTCCACTTCACAGATAGAATAAAACTTAAATGGGAATTACAGAATTCGGTCAAAATCTTAATTATTGTATTATAATAACCTATAGATTGGCCATTTAAGTCACTTTCTGTGTTGCCAATGAAAATTTTTACCTGGTCGTATATGTACATCTATACATCTTGTAAAAAAACGTGTTTGTATGGGAAAAGGTCATCGATGAGCAGTAGCACCAGTAAAAAAGAAAAACTTTCTAGCTAAATGACGCTATTTTAACGTTTTTAAAATCAATAAACTGTGTTAAAATAGTCCCTCCTTTCCTTTGTTTTAGAAATCGTAGATATTTTATTTTATTTCATTATTCCTGGTAGAAATTGGGTACAAATCATTGTTAATCATTGACTTCTTTTTACTTTTCATTCAAAAGGTATTTATTAATGGATTTATTAAAGAAAAACAATGAATTATTTAAAAAGCTTTTGAATCTGCTACGGCCTTAGGGTTGTTAACGCCCACTAACACACAAAGTGACAAAATTTTAACTCCTGCGCGTTCCTACACTGATTGGCAAAAAGAGACACGAAATGTTAAGTGATGCTTATTACAACACGACAGTGAAAATAATGTTTAAATCAGTTAAACCGTTTCTGATATTAGCGCCCACAAATATATAGACAAAGCGACAAAATTTAAACTTCGTTGCGTTCCCTTGGAGGTTCCGCGACCATCGCGATCACAATTAAGGAATATCACAGGGTTTAAACAGGTAAAAGAACCTTTTTGAAAAAAGAATAGAATATTTTTCCGAATGTTGGATTGATGGGGACTTTAAAGTGGTCACCCATAATACTGTGTCGAACATACCTTTTAATTTTCAGCTCTATGCGAATTAGTTTAACTTCAATAAGTAATTTACTAGAAGAGTTACGCGAGACTGAAAACAGTGGAAGAGTTTGGAGGAGGTCTATGCCAAGAGACATGCTGAAATTAGGAACATACTATAACTCACCTATTTATTACATTATATGTAATTTCAGAATAAAAGGCTATATCATCAAGTAATTTACTTAATTTGCGAGTATATTTTAGATAGGGTAGATCAGACAGTTTCCGACCAGGGGGGAGTTACGGTCCACTTAAGACAAAAACGTATGTTTTGGAGCTCTTATGGAAATTAATTGAAGTAAACCACAAGAAACATATGCTACAACTAATATTCTCAAATTTGATATCTAAATTAGTAATAGAAAATATAAATTTGAAAAGCCACGGGTGATCCAAATATATCAGGCGCGAAGCTGATAAAAATTGTTAATTTCTTATCACTTTTGTTAAGGACAGCTTTTTTTAAATATTGAAGTTTGTTTACTTATTCAATTTTAATGTGCTTTCTTATCATTTTGTCTAATAGAAGAGATGTTCTAGTATCTATTTATGTGGATATTACAACGATTATTATTTTCGTAAGGATTAAAATATAGTGGACTACTACTGTCTTCAAGCTTGTATGGGAGTACAGTTATGGCCATAGCACTTTACAGTTATGGACCTAGGCCGAGGTACAGTTTCGGTCCAACCAAACTTCATATTGTTCCCTGTTTCTTAAAGAGATGGGTAATTTATTTTATGAAATTTCCGAAAAAAAATATCGAAACAAATCTTAAATAGATTGTTTATTGAACTTTCATTGCTTTGTTACTTAAAAATTGTAAAAGTCTTATGTAGACTAGAAGGAAGGAAATAAAACGCGTTTTTAGTAAGAAAGTCTTATAGTTAGTGATCCTACGAACATAATCAAAATATAAAAAAATAAAAGCATCTAACAGAAAGTTTACTTTTTCTACGTGATCTCACTTTTTGATACTACATTAATTTTCCAAAGAACATTATTAGAAAAGGACGCAGAAAAAATGCTATTTCCTGAAAGTTAAGAAATAACTATATTTAAAACAGCTATCCAAATTATTATTGAAAAAAAGGTGTATGATTGAAACAATAAAATTTCAGCAATTTACACGAATATTTCGATTTGCATTCTATTCTAGAGACCCGTAAAATTAATATCCTTGATAATACTAATAGGACTTTTTTGTGTGTTCTTTATATTAAAATGGTAATTCAAATTATTTTGATTAGTTTCTGATTTTATATAAATAAATTTTACTGTTCAAAAAGGCAAGATAAATGACAAATAATAATCATTTTATAACTATTATAGTCATATAAAGGTGGATCGTAACTGTACCCCAGATGTGGTCCATAACTGTCTCGAGTGGACCGAAACTGTGCTTTTAGGGGTTTAATTTTAATTGACTAATATTTTTATATTTGATAAAATACTCTGTCTAAAATGTTTATGTTCGTGTAAACAAAATATTTTCGTTTAATAAAAACATGCTTTCATCAATTTTACTCTTCAATAATGATAATTACGAAGAGTTTTGTGACTCAATCTGCAAAGTGGACCGTAACTATCTGATCTACCCTATGCTAAAAAGGTACTGGGCCCGGGCGCGAGATAGGCTCGTTACGCCACCGATTGACAGTTTTGTTTTATTTAATACCCTAAACTTGAGAACCTGAAGCAACCAAGGGCTACTTGACAAAATTTGCTACAGGCCCCACTCTGGCTTAATCCGGCACTGTCTTAGAGGAAATAATGCGCAATTGTGCGATGGCTGAGTTATCGCCAATTTTAAGGCTGACTCCTGACTCCACAGAAAAAACATTCTAATGGCGCCATTACTTTATAACGTACGTATTTACTAATACTAAGCAAAAAAAGAGAGTTTTCAAACATTAGATGAAGTTGTCTATAGAAGCCGTAGATATAGGGGACATCACATAGTTACGGTCCACTTTGCAGATTGAGTCACAAAATTCTTTGTAATTATCTTTCTTGAAGAGTAAAATAGGTGAAAGCATGTTTTTATTAAACGTAAATATTTTGTTTACATGAACATAAACATTTTAGACTGAGTATTTTATCAAATATAAAAATATTAGTCAATTAAAATTAAACCCCTAAAAGCACAGTTTCGGTCCACCCGAGACAGTTATGGACCACCTCTGGGGTACAGTTACGGTCCACCTTTATATGACTATAATAGTTATAAAATAATTATTATTTGTCATTTGTCTTGCCTTTTTGAACAGTAAAATTTATTTATATAAAATCAGAAACTAATCAAAATCATTTCAATTACCATTTTAATATAAAGAACACACAAAAAAGTCCTAATAGTATTATCAAGGATATTAATTTTACGGGTCTCTAGAATAGAATGCAAATCGAAATATTCGTGTCAATTGCTGAAATTTTATTGTTTCAATCATACACCTTTTTCAATAATAATTTGGATAGCTGTTTTGAATGTAGTTATTTCTTAGCTTTCAGGAAATAGCATTTTTTCTGCGTCCTTTTCTAATAATGTTCTTTGGAAAATTAATGTAGTAATCAAAAAGTGAGATCACGTAGAAAAAGTAAACTTTCTGTTAGATGCATTTTTTTTTAATATTTTGATTATGTTCTTAGGATCACTAACTATAAGACTATCTTACTAAAAACGCGTTTTATTTTCCTTCCTTCTAGTCTACATAAGACTTTTACATTTTTTATGTAACAAAGCAATGAAAGTTCAATAAACAATCTATTTAAGATTTGTTTCGATATTTTTTTTTGGAAATTTCATAAAATAAATTACCCATCCCATTAAGAAACAGGAAACAATATGAAGTTTGGGTGGACCGAAACTGTACCTCGGCCCCGGACCATAACTGTAAAGTGCTATGGCCGTAACTGTACTCCCATACAAGCTTTGAGACAGTAGTAGTCCACCATATTTAAGCCTTACGAAAATAATAATCGTTGTAATATCCACATAAATAGATACTACAACATCTCTTCTATTAGACAAAATGATAAGAAAGCACATTAAAATTGAATAAGTAAACAAACTTCAAGATTTAAAAAAAGCTGTCCTTAACAAAAGTGATAAGAAATTAACAATTTTTATCAGCTTCGCGCCTGATATATTTAGATCACCCGTGGCTCTTCAAATTTATATTTTCTATTAGTAATTTAGATGTTAAATTATAGCATATTAGTTGTAGCATATGTTTCTTGTAGTTTACTTTCAATTAATTTCCGTAAGAGCTCCAAAACATGCGTTTTTGTCTTAAGTGGACCGTAACTCCCTCCTGGTCGGAAACTGTCTAATCTACCAAACGTGTCTTTTTACACGGCCGGGTAAAAACTTTCATTGGCAACACTGATTCGTATCGTATGTTATGTATACTCTGTGGTGTCTGCTACAAAAATAAATACTTCACAACTTAATATTTTGTGTTTTAGTGTTTTAAGTACTGAATCTTCAGATAAACCGACTAAATAATTGTTTCTGTGTACACAATAATGGTACATGGTATTTTAAGAAAATGATCTCTCTTTTGTCTGCTGAATCCTAACAAAACTGAAGTTGCGCAACATGGCGTATTCCGCTCAGCTGCTCGATGAAAATTAGAATCTTTTGTGACTATGATACGCTCTAATTAGCATTAAATTATTTTTATCGGTTTACTGTTAGTCTAAGCTGTTTAGTGTCGAAGCAAAGGTGATGGGCTATATAGTAAATTAGTACTGTTAAGTCAGAAACTTGTGGAGGGACGTTGTCGTTTAGTACTTTCTATTTGTTCGGGAGTGAAAATAAGTTATCCGTCAAGCTGGAGCGGCTCCCGGAGTACCTGCGCGACACCGTCGACTGGTTCATGGGGTAAGTGATCCACGTTTAGTCCCAGTATATTTGAATTTCTTTGACAAAATGGGCACGTTCTTCTGGTTCTAAATCTCGCTCATTCTTTATACTACTTTAACTGTCAGTAGACTGGCTGAAACTACCTGGATAATATTTTAACACATACTTATAGTGTACTTATTTGCACAAGACATTATCAAGGTTGGACATGGATCATTTACAAAAAATAGAAAGAGTAAAACTACTGTGATACTTCATAAGAACAACTAAACATTTCTCCATCTCCATCTCCATCGGTGCAATTGCTTACACACTCAACAGAAATCTATGCATAATCATCAACTTCTTCAAATATTGCAGGTATACCAAGTATGATTATGACTAGCCATTAATATTTTGTGTGTTATAAACAACATTAAAACTTGTACTAACAAAATTGTCACATTATGTGTGCTTTTGATTAATTGCATTTGTTGATTCCTCAAAAATAGACTAGAAAAGTGTGAACCCACACTAAAACCCACACAGTGCAGTGTGAGTACATTTTTTCTGTTGTAGTTCAGGGCTAGTTGCAATAGCTGGAATAATGTAAACTGGGCATTAAATTACGAGTAGTGTATACCAAGTCTCAAACATCTAAAAACTGTTGAGTCCTAAAGCTTTGGTGGTTTATTTACATAATTTCATTATATATACACAGACTAGTTAAATATACTATATATTATGTACTACCTGGAATTTATTTTAATGTTTCTGTTCGCAAAATCGATATGTACCATTTGTTTCGATTAAAAGCCAAAATTAAGAAAACAGACGAACTTACATAAATAAAAAAATAAATTAGTAAATGTCCAATTCCATACAAGGCGACTATAAAGCTAAGCGTTAGCGATTGAGGTTCTCTACCTCTGTAAAGCTTGTGGTCTTGTTGAAAATCTCCCTGTATAATAAGGAAAATCGCAAATGATGATTTTAATTCTTGTTGTACATTATATGTGTTGCTGCTATATATTTTTCTTTAGAAGCTGTCATAACGAGCTGTCTGTCAAACAACGACATTAGCTATCATGCTTTGATTGACATTGTCACTTGCATTAACGAGAGCGTGTTTACATTGTTGTGAAGATTGTGGTGCACTGAGTAAATATTATGTGATCCTATCAACCTCACAGGCCCACTACAATCGGATGTGCAACGTGTGCACCGCACACGGGCGGCATGCCTATGAGGGCGGCAAATAAACCCTTTAATAATATTTCAAAGTGTTTCGAACCTTTTATACACTGTTGTCTATTTAATAGGATTTCTTAAATAAATAATAGACATATCTTACAATTTAAAAACAAATAATTTTCGATTACCATTTTTGATAAAAATGTTTTGATAAAATTTAACACTAATTTGGATAAAATTGCATAAGGTGCTAAGTTGTGCTTATTGCATTACGACACTGAAAACTATATCCGAATCGGTTAAGCCGTTTCTGAGATTAGCGCCCACAAACACACAGACAAGGCAACAAAGTGATAACACTCATTGGCTATTTGTAATGTGGTAACTCCTGTGCGTTCCTTTGGATTTAACCATGAAAAATCTCTCGTAACCAGTTTTGAAACATTTGTAAGTTTAAACCCCCTAAATGTAGAAGACGGAAGGGGGGGGGGGCATAATTAGTATTGAGGCGCCGACATTCAATGGAAAAATACAGCGGCCAACGTATGACAATGGAAACAAGTTTTTCAATGTGTTCTGTAAATAAACGATGATACCAGGTTTTAAGAACTTAGTAACAATTAAAAAAAGAACGGCGGGGTCTAAAATATTTTTTTCGTATGCGGTGACTTACTCCGTTATTTTATCTAATAAAGAAACCTGATTCGAGTCCTGTTAATTTACAAAACCGCCTGCCGTACAAAAATAGATAAGTCCTTTTTAACAAAGTTTAGTTCCATTCTACTAGGTACCCACGTTGTAGTGTAATACTTAATTTTTCATTTAAATTTAATTAAACTCTGGGCGTGACCGTAAAATAGACATTTGTTACCTCACAAAAGGTTCTCATGCATAGAAATTTAGAAAACTTTAAAGGTTCCGATATGTGGAAATCTTCACGTTATATTATTCTTGTGAAACTTGAATGATTTTCCTAAAAAAAATACAGCTAGACAATATGAAGGTGACGTTTTTTTTTATTTGTGACTCTCCTTTTTGACCGACTTCCCAAAAGAAGGAGGTACTCAATTCGTCCATATATTTTTATTTTTTTTTTATTTTTTTTTATGTGTGTTACGGCATAACTCCACCCCTGGTAGACCGATTTTGAAAATTCTTTTTTTATCCGAGAGGTAGTGCTTGCAGGTGGGTCCCATTTTTTTGTTTGATTTTTGGAGTCAAAGACTACGGCGTAGTTAAATAGTTTAGCTCAAAATTGCGTGACGAAATTTGGTGTCTTTTTTGCTTTCTATGCTTACGTAGCCTAAACTATAAGACTTACACAAAAATTATGTATGAAAGAATTGTAGCCCTTTAAATTTGCTAAATAAAAGTCAGCGATAGCATATATCTATCTATTAAGGTTGTCGCACAATAACCACTTTTTTCATTAAATTTCGATCAAAATCTATACCCCACTTTCAACGCTATTACTCGTGTTCGGTATGAATCCTTATCAAAATAAATGTGTCCATCATCAAGAAAATTTAATTTAGATTATAAATACCCTTGGAACTGTGTAATTCCGATAAATAGATTAGGAGATATCATAAATAGCAAATTACGAGTCGCAGAAAAAAATACCAACTTGTAACAAAGTTTGCTTTCTTGGCTTACGTAGCCTAAACTATAAGACCTACATAAAAATGATGTATGAAAGAATTGTAGGTCATTCAATTAGCTGAATTAAAGTCTGCGATAGCATATATCTATCTATTAAGGTTGTCGCACAATAACCGTTTGTTTCGAGAAAACCGTCAAATAAGTGCAATCGACTTTATTTAAAACGCTTTTATTCTTATTTGGTATGAATCCTTATCCAAATAAATATGTTTTCACGATAGAGTATTATATGAAGATCATAATTGCCTTTTACAGTACGTAATTCTGTGCAAGATTCTAGAAGTTATCAAAATATTAAAACTCACGGGCAACAGCAGCGCGTGGCCGCACCGAATTATGAGTGAATGATCGCAACGATGTATTAGTTCTTTACTTAATTTCTTAGATAATCGATTTAGATAACTCATTATTTGTTTGAAAGCTAGTGATTATCATACTGCGATGTCTAGATTCACTAAAAATCGAGAAATAAATAAACTTTTTAATAAAAAACAAAACCGACTTCCAAACAAAATACACTAAAAACAAAATCTTCTCAAAAAAACAGTACACTAAAAAGTAACGAATAATTACTTGAAAATAGTAAACCTCCCTTATTGTAGCTGTTATGTCTATATTATACAATTATTATTACTTTGAAGTCGGTGTCAGTCATTACTAAAAACGTTACTATACTTTCAATTGTCAATTGTTATGGTAAAAATGTAGAAAACCTTACGTAGAAATATCACTGCATATACCTCGGCTGACACCGACATCAAAGTGATAATAATTGTATAATATAGACATAACAGCTACAATAAGGGAGGTTTACTATTTTCAAGTAATTATTTCGTTACTTTTTAGTGTACTGTTTTTTTGAGAAGATTTTGTTTTTAGTGTATTTTGTTTGGAAGTCGGTTTTGTTTTTTATTAAAAAGTTTTTACTTATGTTACGTGCAATTTGTCAGATTTCTAAAATTATTACGTTTTCTCCATCTAATTAACTCAGCCTATATTAATCTGATGCAATTGAATATCTTTTTTACCATTGAAGTCGACGGCCCCTAATTCGCGGACCTTCATAAACGTTTTATGAAAGTTTCCATGTGTGGGAGCAGTACTTGGTGCGGTGCAACGTACACCTTATATTGTACACGCTTGTGTAAATCCTCGCTTTGCCTCCCCTAGTATAAGAATTTGTTACTTTTTAGTAAAATACGTGAGATAAAGTTAAGTGATATTTATAAATGTGATTCGAGTTAAATGAAAGAAATCGTGTTTCAACAGATAAGTTTTACAAATTCATCGAGGTTTAGCGAAAAGTGCCGTTTGTCTATGTTGAAGGGCTTGTTTTGGAATAGTATAGGGTGAGCGCGGCTATGATATGCATGCGTGTTATCTCGCGCGGTGACGTGACCGCGAGCAGCGGCTGCTCTGACGCCGGCCGCCGCGGCGCGCGCACGCGGCGGAGCGCGGTAGTACCGCGCCGCGCGCAGCCGCGGCACAGCGCGCCGCTGCCCCCGCCGCCACCACCATGCTGCGCCGTGGTTCGCGCCGACTGCTGCGACTCAAGTACCACGTGTCACCCGCGGCGCTGCCCTTAGACATCGACGACACCGTTTCCTGCTTCTGCAGGTGGGCTCCCTCGCGTCTACATAATTCTTGGGCTCTCATACACCTCCCCAACGTTAGTAGGTGTATATCTCAATTATATAAACGTTTTATTGAACATCACCAATTATTGGAAATTTCGCATGTATAATATTAGTAACATTTACGACTTAAAATGTTTATTTTTATGCAATAAATGTGATGCCGAGTGAATCTCGCAAACAAGTCTGTAAACAGCGTGCGTGTGCTAGGTTGAGGTTGATGGGGGGGGGGGGTGTCGTCGGCGATGGCGAAATCAACGCCATTTATCGGTGTTATCGCCCCACCTGTGTGACGTCACGGCATCGCAGCTCCACCTGACATTGCGCCGCGTTTCAGCCGGCCGCGTACGCACACATGCACACGCACACAGACACATAGGCACCGTCGCGCCGTGGCTTTGCACTAATATAATTATGAGCGGCGAGCACTGCCACCGCCACGGGACCAATGTTTACTCGGATCGCAGCTTAATGGGAAGCTGTCGAATCGTTGTGGTATTACTCCGGTCGTTTGCAATACACGTCTAACAGTTTAAGCTACAGCCGACTTGACCTGACTTTAAAACTAGTCTAGTTTGTGCCTTAATAACATGATTTTACATTGTTTGTTTTAGTTTCACGTTTGCATCAGTCGGTAAATAGGCCATTCCAGTTAATTATGAATAATCAATTAAACATTTCAATTCATAATTCAAACACAGAAAAATCAAGGTCAAAGGTCACAAAAAAGGTTTTGGCGTTTTTCGCGATTTTTGACATAAAAAAAATACCTTAGAATTTGTAGATCAATATATTGACCTATAAAAACCTTTATGTACTGGCCAAAACCTCTACAAAATCCATGGTTCGCATATCTAAGTCGTTTGAAAAAATACGACTTTTACAAAAGTTTCAACCAATATATTATAGCTTAGAAACAGTGATCCTTAGAAAAAAAGTAACTTGTGATGGGCAATTTTATATTCTAAGGCATCTTTCTTGGATCAAACGTACAATTTTGCTGAAATTGAAAAGTAAGATTTTGTAACCTTTGACCTTGAATTACTTTAAAATTGTACCAGTGCCCGTATCATGTAGTATGTCAGGAAATCGTAATAAATTGTAGAAACATCCTATGATAGTTGACTTACCGATATTATTTTATTTTTATTTTCATTTATTGTAACTAATTCTAATTTATTTATACAAACATTTATACAAAGTAACAACAATTAGTATCCCCTCGGCCGTGCAATATAATGAGTACAAATGCAGCGAAACCAACAGTTGTGCAACCAACACCAAAGTGCATTATGTTGTTATTCCCAAAGGTTCCAAACCAAATCCTATTTGCAAGTACTTCACAAAAAGAAAAAAAAATAACAGGCTCATTTTTAATTATCACATCCGTGGCCAAGGGTTACACCTTAGTTTTCATCGCCGCCTAAATTTTACGCCGACCCCATACACATTTTCCGAAAAAACATTCCTTGTTCTGCGACAGCAACCTAAACTACCTAACATTAAGGAAAGAATAAAGAAATAGAATGATCGGTATATTGTTGTAATGGTACTTGAGAGTAAAGCGAGGCGGTGTGTTGTTGCAGGTGAGTGCGGCCGCGCCCGCATGTCTGTCATGCTGGACTGCCTCTGGTAAGTCCCCCCACGGCCCCCACGTCCCCATCCCCATCACAGCTAGGGGCATTATCCCCACCTACCAACACATGTGGGATTGATTTTAATATTCTCATGGCGACCTATGGAAACACTAATAACCATTTTTCAATCAAATACATTGGGTTTATGAAAAACATATATATTTTTAATTTAAATGCGTTATTTTTCAAACAAAAATTGTTCATTTTAATTAAAATTAGCAACGATCGGTGTTGTAGCAGGCGTTCTATCGTGTCATAATGTGATAAATATAATGTAATTAAAAACAAATGTTTTAATGTAGAGATTACAAATATAGGTTATGTACATGACTCTGGGTTTTGTAATATCCTAACTGAGGGCGTTAGAAATACAATAAAAGTGTAATAAGATACATTTTATTTCACGATAGATAATACATCTAGATATAAATTCAAATTACTGTGCCTAAGCTCAAATCTAAAAGAGTAATAGTTAGTATGGTTTATTGTCAAACAAACGTAGAATGAATACCCTTAAATCATATCATATAAATATTATAAATGCGAAAGTTACGATGGATGGATGTATGTTAGCGTTTATAGCCTAAACGGCTGAACGGATCTCCATGAAATTTGGCACAGGTTTAGAGCATAGTCTGGAAAAACACATAGGCTACTTGTTATCCCGGGAATAGTTACGGTTCCCGTGGAATTCATTCGTTTAGTTTTTTAATGTTTACCCGATCTTTCTGCAACGGTTCAACATATAATATCTTATTGAAAATTGGCACAGATATAAAACAAAGTCTGGAGTACACACGGGATAAGGTTCATCCCCGAGAAATGTCCGGTTCCCGAGGGATACGTAGCTTTTTGTTATTTATATAGTTCGTATGTTTTCTAATACCACGCGGACGAAGTCGCGGGCAACAGCTAGTTAATAAATAAATAAATACCCCATACCCACGGGCGGCAGTATGTCACCAATCTTACTTAATCTAAATGTGAAAGATTAGATGGATGGATGGTAAGAGCTTGTAGCCTAAACGGCTGAACGGATCTCGATGAAATTTGCCATAAATGTAGGGAATAGTCTAGAAGAACACATAGACTACTCACTTTGTTTTGTTTTTTTACTTCCACACGGACAGAGTCGCGGACATAAGCCTAGTACTCAAATAAAGTTGAATTGTATACTAATCCTAGGAAAAGTTAACAATTCAGAAGATGTTTTGGCAATGCGTAAGATGTTATTATACACATATCCTGGTAAATGTACACATTTCCTAGGAATTGAATAAAATTCCAATATCGCAATAGGCAAAGTATGAAAGTAAGTTTTTCTGTGAATTCGACACATTGTTAAATTGAGAATTATAGTTGGCGGGGTCCGCCCACTTGATCATCCCATAACCTGACCATCCATCCACCATCAGCTGACGACGCCCTTATATCAAATACTATCAACGTAGGCCCGATATGAAAATATCAGATCTTCTTGTTATGTAAAAGTAAACTTTGGCGATAAGGCCTTTCTTCATACAATCTCTTCCGTAGCTACCAATTCTTGCCTTGTTATATGTCAAACAACTCGTTGTTATATACGTCGTAAGGGATATTGGTTTTAAATTCAAGAACCAGAAAAAAGAAAAAAGAGCGTACTTTCTGGATAATAGTAAGCACATTGTATCGCCGTAAGAATCAAGCGAAAAGTCTTTTTCCTTTTCCAAGTTTTTGAAAGTTTGTATAACTTTTTTATTTTTCAATTCTATTAATTAAAGAAAGAGCAGATATTACTAAAGGTGACCGCATCTGGAAATCCACCCCTGGTAGGGCGGCAGTACTTTAATAGAGTAATAGAAATTAAACTAAAAAATGGACGTCCCCCACTTGATGGTCATGTAGAAAATAACTTGCCAATATAAAATTAAGCTACTCCGCCAGTAGTGTGTACCCTTCAATTGGGCTGTGTTAAGGCGAGACGGCTTTCCACACTGCGTCATTCTGCAGATATTTAACGCGCCAACGACTGACGACCGCCACGCCGGCTGCCACCGCAGCCACGCACTGCCAACGGCCCCAGTACATTTGGACTACTTCAGGAATTACTTAAGTAGGCGAATAAATAAAATAAAACATACCTTTAATCTCTTACCTGTATTTGTACAGAATAGACGAGACATTGAAGAGTACCTGTAATATTTGTGTCCTTCACGTAATATTACTGATTTACTAAAAGTTATGGAAAATCAATAAGACGTCATCCAAAGTCACATCATATGTCGTTTTCACGAAGCGGCAAAGGGGTGGAGACGGTATTGGCAAGGCCGTCTATCGTGTCGGCTGCGGCCAGTAGTACTAGTAGATACGGCCGCGATCGCACAAGTAAGCGTTGGTTAGTCTCGCGCGGACAGCGGTTAGAGGTGGATGTACTGCGATGTTGGCGCCGCACGCTCGCGACGGTGACGTGTGTGCCAGTGCCGCGGGTGGCTAATGCGTGCGGCGGTGAAGGGCATGGGGCGATGCTGCGGTCGGTGGGAACCCGTGGTACGGTACCTCACACTCTTTCCATATTCGATTCCTGCCATCGCAAAATCCGGCTAATCGGCGGCGGGCCGGTCGCCTTCCTTGGAGGACTCGTCGCGTAAGTGTTGTTACTGTTATAAAACATATTACCTGTAAAACGTAACACAACAAACGACAGAGAAGCCGTTGTGTCAGGCGATAACGGAGTCCGTGAGTGAGCGTGGTGCAGGCCGGCAAACCAAGCGGCGCTGCAATTTCCCTAACGGTAAATGCAAGAATAACCGCTCTTGTACTACGAAATGATTGTGGCAAGCGGTGCACTGGTGCACGACAAAGTGCGTTGTGCCATTGCTCTACTTCATCTCTTTACTCTATGACTTACGGCGTATTTATTTGTGGCCACACTACAATGGGAATTGTTGTACTGCACTGTACCCCTGTACGGTGCCAATGCCAACGTCACTCGCCAAAATCCTCTTCTGATTGTACCACAATCTATGCCCTGGGCTTTGAACTATGTGGACCGTGCTCGATCGCAAATTATTATGTGTCACGAACCCTAAGTGTCTGATAATGCTTTTGAAAGTAGTTGCAGGATATGAGACTACTTGAATCAAGTATGCGTGAGTGCGGTGAGGCTGAGGAGGATACTCATAATGTCCATACACATCTGCAATGAGCCAGATGGGGAGAGATGCACTGCCTACTTTTACGATTTTTTTGTAAAAGGTGTAAAAAGAACCTTTCATCTTGAAATAGATAAGGTGTTCCTTATATTCAAGGCTGCTTATACAACAAATTAAAAAAAAAACAGTAGACCAATGTCCTTATTGTCAAAAATGTATAGGAAACTATTATCCGGCTGCAGCATACCCGCCGAGGCAGCACGACGATTCAGACCATTTTAGACACCCCTGTAACTTGATTCTGGATAAAAGTAGAAAGATGAAATATTGAACATATCATAATTTGTCGTATTGTCAAAATGTTATTTAATTACACCTAGTAGTTTACCAATACTAACTAGTTGAATTCTTCACTATTTTACTCAAATGCGTGTTTAATCGTAATTTTAAGGCAGTTCTAATGGCGCTAGAAACTTGAAACTTATAAGTTAGTCAATAGTATGTCTATGGATGTTGGAGATAAAATTTTGAAATCGTATTATATAATTTTTAAAATATGTAGTAACGTTCATAACAGACAAAATTAGACACATTTTATACATAAATGGGAATATTACTTTTATTACTTTTAATATAGAAAAAATACCATCTAAATCAAACCATCGCAATGTAAAAAAAGTTTTGTGAGGTAGGGAAGGGCTCCAACTAATTTGGTTATCAACAACGTACTGGCACATTTACTACGTTAAAATTGTTCATTCTGTTTGTAATCTGTAATACGTGTACCGAACATTTTTGCAATTGTTTAAGATATCGTTAAATAGTAAATGTTTCCATGATTCCCTTGGTTATGTTTGACTATCACGAATTCTCGAGTGGAGGTTCATTAGGATAATGAGATCACATAAAAATATCAATTGTAAAAAAATACCGAGTCTCGCTTCGCCTACTAAATGAATATGAAAATGAAAAAATATTTATTTTTAGAAAAATTTCAACAAACTTAACCTAATTTACATTTATTTATTTTTTACACAATACACACAATCTAAAATTAACACAAACAGTAAAGTAGTAAGTAAGTATGAAAGCGAAGCTGTCGGCTAGTTTGCTTATTAGCAAATTGTTCAGCTACCCTCCGTACTAGTATAAAACTGTATTACGGCAGGGCAGTGCGGCCAGTTACTGTGAGTATCTGCTAAAAGTTGTTACAGTACAGGCAAAATATACAGATGCAACGAAATATAAAAGTTAAATAATTTAAATAACATTTAACAATTTTTTTAAAACATATATTTGTTACGTTAAAATAATAGATTAGGTTAAAGTTATTAATTTATCATAGGTGTACATTATAGCATAATTAATAATTTTTCAGTACAATCATAGTCCAAATTGGAAAGGTATTCATGAATAGTTAATTTTAATTTTAATTTTGTACATTTGTTTAAGGGCATTAATTTTTGTAAGCGATTATAGAGAAAAAAATAAAACGTGTTTGATGTCATGTAAAATCTAGTCATTTTAGTTAGTGTCTATTATGAAGAATTGGGAATTACACAATATTATCAACCGGCAACAAAAATACCGGCAGCGCCTCTGCAGTCCCTTGGCATTGCTGATGTTGGGCGTTGGATCAATTCATATTAGGCGATCCGCTGTCTGTTTGCCCCTTTTTTCTAAGTAAAGTGACATTTTTTTTTCAAAACAATTTACTTAAAAAAACAATTAAAAATCATGCACAGGTTTCATAATAGACACGAACAAAAATGACCTAACACGTTTTTAAAGGGGAAGCTAGGGGATACTCGACAGTTTTTTTATATTATATATCTGTTATGTGATTTCTTGATTCTATTTTATTACACAGATGTGTTTCTCATCATCACATTGTACACCTAAAGCGCTATCTAACTGTTGTTACTATTTATAAATGTTTGTAATTTTAATTTATTAAAACTTTCGTGAGACATTATACTATATAAATTATAACACGGCTAAACTCACGTGATAACATTCGGTGTAGGCACCGACAGTTTCGAACCCGTTGGGGGTCCTTCTTCAGGGTGAGTGATTATCGGGTATACTCGCTATCGCGTCGCGCCGGTCACTGCGTGCCCTCGCCCGCATCGCGCGTTTCGACAAGGCGGGGGGTGCGGGGGGTACACTATTCACTATGTGCGACGGCGAAGACGAGCTCGATGCTGACGTGGTGGTGTTATTATTAACGGGGGCACAAAATACACTGACATACTGTAGTGGACATTGTATAGACAGTGAATAGTGTACCCCCCGCACCCCCGCGCCCCCCGCCTTGTTTGTAATTTTGTATACAGTTTGCAATAAATCAATTTATTTCTTATTATTTTTAAATACTCGTCAAGTTCGCCATTTATATTTGTGTGAGTGTGAGAGTGGTATAAACCAAATACAATTTGGGTATCGTAGTTGTTTGGGCACAACGGATGCAATAAGTTGATTAGTGAAAAGACTCGACGATAGAGACAATCGCCATGAGCTCTAGTTGGTGGCACTGGAACGGGAAGCAAGGTATACAATACAAACATCAAAAATGTTTGTGAATTCTAGGAACAGTTGATGACTTTTTCATTATAAGATAGTTATGAAGCAATCTTTTAAGAAGAGTATCACCAGATCACCACACGCTTCCGGTATGAGTATTTTATTTATCAAGATTTTTCACTTTACTCTCACCACACTGCAAGAATTTATCACTAGTCATGATATGTTAAAATTTCGCGCTGGGAGCTGGAGTAGTCTTATACTCGTACATATAAGTGTTGTATGTTTAAGCTAAAATGTATTTAAAACTCGTAAGTTTTTTTTTTATATTAAGGCTAAGGATTTATGTTTTCTTCTAATAAAAAACAAAACACTTTTTGATTCTGTAAATACAAAAACTGAATTTTATAATTCATATTTCATTCGTATTTGCTGTTATCCTCATAAGCTGTGGAAAACCGCGATTGGTCAAATATTTTTCTGTTAATGGGGAAATTGGTCACAATTATTTCAAACGCGAATTTTAAAACCGCGGGTAAAGCAAGCGCGAATTAGGAAAATACTGTATTAAATAAACAATTTAAAAAAAAAAATGGTAAAAAATACTGACTTATTTAAGAATAGTTTGCTGGCACCTTTTAAATAACACTAGTAACTTTAATTTTGATGATTTTCATTTGGAAACTGATTAGATTATTTTAGATTTGGCACAGATCTTTAAACAGTGGTATAGCTCGCTTTAACATCTTTGCACGGATAGGTCGGCTTGCTGATGCAATACCATAACCACACAGAAGACAAACGTGAAGTGAAAAATTTCGCGTTTCGTTTGATGAATGTGCGTACCAGAGGCCTAATTTTACTGCCTTTCCGTACTCTTCCCATATCCCCTTCCTTATAAGAAAAGGATGGGATAGAAAAGTGGGTAAGCTGCCCCCCACCAGAGAGTCAAAAGTTGTAAAATAGGTATAAGCTATTTCTAGATAATAAGGATACCACCTATAATCCCTAGACTCAAATAGATAACATAAAAACGACTTGTCAGTTCTTCATTATAAATTAGACTTCTTGTTGGTATAGATATATATATACTTACTTACTTACTGCGCCAACGCAGTAAGTAAGTAAGTTGGTATAGATTCTTTTTGAAGCCAGAAAAGTATTTTCACAATTAGCCCGAGAAACAGTGGTAGAGCCGAATTGGCCGGCTCACTCGGTGTAATACCACGACCACACAGAAAACAGGCGTGAAGTGGAAGCAATTCCGCGTTTTGTCTGATGAGTGTGGTGCCGGAGGCCTAATTTTTTTTCCCTTTCCTTAAGTGGAAAGGATGAAAAGGAAAAGTGGATTTGACGGTGGAGGAGACGCATAGGAAGGGGAAATGTCCTCTTATTTGCGTCTCCTCCTCTGTCAATTAAGGGTTGGCAACGCATCTGCAATTGCGGATGTTTATGGGCAGCGGTCGCTTTCCATTTAGGTGGATTCAGGTGGCCGCTAGCTCGTTTGTCACCTTATATTATAAAAAAAAGCCCCCTTGATCATCAGCTCCCCCCTCGCCCCTAGACGCCCAAAAAGACGACATTATTGTCTATGTAACTAAGTCCATTTCACTTTGTGCTGGCATTCTCTCTTACTGTTAGTAGCGACATCACTCACCTCTATAGATATACATTACGTAGGTACCTATAATTAAACATTATGTCCACTTCACGTGTGGCACGCATATTATTATCTTGCTAAGGATTTAGCTGGTAAGTCGATTTTTGTCTGATATACTTATGCGCTCATAAGACCTGTTTCTTACAAGCATTGACTGATACTTGTTCGAGTCGAGTAAATACGCCCCACGGTCGCCGCCGCCCCTCCCCCCGTCCCCCCGTCCCTCACCCCACCCGTTAACCTCAGTCAGTCGTCGTAGTCGCGATGTGCCACGCGGTAGTGCTCGGCGTACTGTTCTCGCTCCCGTCGTACTTGTATGCGGCGGTACCGTTCAGGTGAGGTGACCAGCCCCTGCCGCCCGGAATGTACTCTCGTAATGTGTTTACCAACATCATGATTATTTAATGTGTAATTGTGTAGAAAACGTTGTAAATGTGTACATTTTTGAGTGATTATTTGCGGAGGAACAGAGAGCGTATTAACATCAGGAATATTGCGAGTTGCCGGCCGTCGCTCGCGCAACGCGCCTGTGGAACTGTTTGCGGAACTGTGAGTCGCCGCCGCCGCGAACATGGACTGACGGTTATAAAGCACGCGATGAGCGACGAGTGGCAGCTGGCGTCAGCAACACCCCGCTACCTGTAGATTGCGGCTCATGTTGATTTCATCACGGCAATGGTCGCAATCTTGGCCCGGCTAATTAAATTGAAAATATCCCGCTGCAATTATTGTTCGTAATGAATATAATATTTTAGGATTACGGCTCGGTCCACTAAAAGCTTAATTTTGATATTAATTACATTAAAGTGAATGGTTATTAGTCTCATATCTGTCGCCGTTCTAGTACTTTCCGATAACGAAACGAATAATATGACGGCCCGCCGTTTGACTGCGCGGCAGGCGCGGTGCGGCGGTGACGCAGCTGATCACAACATGGTCTGACCGAGAGGCCAAGGTCAGGTCCGCGGTCCGCGCGTCATTCACTGCCGGGTAGGGATGTCATTACATGCAATACTTAGATGTATCTATACAATTACGATCTTTGTATCGTTACAATGACATTTGCTCCGTTAGTCCAGGGTTTATCAAAGTGGGGTTGGGTATGCGAACCCACAATGGGTTCGCTATTCGACGCTAAGGGGTTCGCGACAACTTTTACGTAATGGTGGCTTGATGAATCGACAGGCGCATACGGGACTTATATTACATTTTCTTAATATTGAAAATGCCAAAGATGGCTGGATTCGTAAACCATTTGTGGTCATAAATGAGAGCATGACTTGTAGTTTTTAGTTCCTATTAAGAAACAGGAGTCATAGAAATGTCCGTAAATAAAACCCTGCAAGCTGATTTAAAAATGATGTCTGATAGATATTTGTGGTGATAGATTGGATAGGTGAGCGGAACTCGCGCGAATAGCGATCTAAATTTCCGTTTACCGTTTGCTACAACTTGTGTGAGAGTTCTTCACACCTTGTAATGATGATAACACTAATCAAAATAACGATATACAGAAATCATCTTCATGCAAAATTGATTACGGTTAAAATTACGAAGAAATATAATGAACACGAAATAAATCGTAACACCAACCTGCTTAACCTAAAAAAAACAATCACAAAATTTTATGTAATAAAAAGAATACCAAAATTATTATATTTTGAATTACAATATTTCAACGTATTTAAATCATGCCTACACTTCAAATGTATTCAAACACCATTATTAGTCAAATATCATCACATTTGGTGATGATATTTGACTAATAATGGTATAAGTAGCAAATATTTATGCTATTATTACCCGACTATATCACTACGTCGAACACTACGCGTATCGTAAACGCATCGTTTTAACGCGATGTGTACGGGACACACTGCAGTGTTCCACAAAGGAATCTTCGAGTAGACGTATCTTTCTGTAAGGTCTCGGTTGAAATCATGGCATCAACGGTACCAGATATTTTCGGTGAGTTAATACGCTATCAATTTTCTCTTCAACAAAGAGGATTTTTAATTGTTCGATTATGTAAGAAGCTTAACAGTAGTAGAGTCCGCAGTTACATCTGTTGCACAATTGGGCTGACTCAACCGAAGAAATATCATGAATACCCAAAAGACAGGCGTTAAGTGGAAGTAGGAGAATCGAGAGAGCGGGCTCTGCCACTGTTGATCTTTTTACATAATCGAACGCCATGTGCAAAGTGCCTAGGCCTGATTAAAATGAACGCTACAAGCGTTAAGTACCAAAAATATCAAAATGATGTGGAATTAGTTACATCTCGCGGCTTTATGGCGCCTACCGAAGACCTTAGTTAACATTTTACGTTTGACCCATATCTAACATAGATACATAGTCATGTAAAAGACTTGTTTCAGTTTTTTAAATTATCATATGTCTGTCTTACCTCTAGCGGCTGGACTAATTTTCATAGGATTGCTTGGGAGATAGCTGTTGAAGGCGGGAGATGCTTAGGCATTTATTTTATTTATTTCATGCTGACTATGTCGCAAGCAACAGCTAGTAATTAATTAAATAAATATAAAATCCGGAATCCTTTAATGGTTTTTTGTTCACAAAATGAATTAAAAATCGCATGCTACTTGCGTCGTTGTTTTATTGGTTTCAGTATTAATCCTTATCCAAATAAATAAGTTTGTTGTCAGGAGAATTTAATGTAGAATAAAATTGTCATAGTATTTAAATTGGACTGATAGTTTAGAAGATATCGCGAACACCAACTACATATCAGGGTAACCGAAAAATCAGCGCACAAACTACCGGGCTTAGAAGTTTGGAATCTTGCATCTGTAGATTTCAAGTTAGTA
The DNA here is from genome assembly GCA_029286645.1 of Papilio protenor. NCBI lineage: Eukaryota > Metazoa > Arthropoda > Insecta > Lepidoptera > Papilionidae > Papilio > Papilio protenor. The sequence goes on from JAGSMZ010000008.1 coordinate 5,375,381, forward strand.
GTTAGTTTCTAAGTTATTACTTTTGGTAATAGGTTAAAAAAGGGGCGAACGTAAGCTTTGAACTTTCAAATTTTACGCGGACGAAGTCGCGGGAAACAGCTAGTATATTAATAAAACTAAAACATAAATCGCCACACTATCTATGAAAACTATACCCACACAAGTTACAAAATTGGTCTTTATTCTAGAATAAAATACGGCGGAATGTGTAGGTCGCAGGTGTACAGCGAGGCGGCGATCGCGTGGTCGCCGGTCGCCGGTCGCTCTTATCTTTCGCAACATTTCCATGCGGAGCCGATACTCGCCATCCAGTACTGTTGTCGAGATGTATAGTAGAGTAGAAAACAGCCGTTTACATAATACTTATATAGAATAAAAATGCCTTAAAAGTATTATTTAATTGCTTTGAATTCTGCCTGCAACTTTGAATTTAACTGAATGCAGTGGTAGAGCCCGCTTTAACATCTTGGCACGAAAGGGGCCGGCTCGCCCGGTGAAATACCACGACCACACAGAAAACAGGCGTGAAGTGGAAGCAATTCCGCGTTTTGTCTGATGAGTGTGGTGCCGGATGCCTAATTTTAGTCCTTTTCCCTTTCCACCCTTTTCTTAAGAGGAAAGGATGGGAAGGAAAAGTGGATTTGACGGTGGAGGAGACGCATAGGAAGAGGAAATGTCCTCTTTATGTGCGTCTCCTCCTCCGTCCATTAAGGGTAGGCAACGCATCTGCAATTGCGGATGTTTATGGGCAGCGGTCACTTTCCATTTGGGTGGATTCAGGTGGCCGCTTGCACGTTTGCCACTTTATATTATAAAAAAAATACTGTTTTGTGATTTCAACTTGTGAGCTGATAGAGATGTATGCAAGAGCAGAACATACTGTGCCCACCTTCCGAAGGGACCACGGCAATCTGATGATAGTAGTGAGCAGTGGCGCGCTTGTTGCAGGAAGGCGCGGCGCAAGGAGCGTGAGGGCGAGCCGGCCGGTGACCCCAAGCTGTACCTGCAAGAGGCGTTGCTGGAGCGCAAGCTGCCCGAGCTGGACATGCGCCAGCTGGTAGAGCTGCCGCGCGGCCTCGACTACAACGAATGGCTCGCTTCGCACAGTCAGTATACACCTGAACATTCTGCCAGAAATAACCAAACTTTTACTACATTTTAACCACTTCTAGCATAAAACCATCTCAAGCATTTTATTTTCTCTTATTATTGACTTTTTCCATACCTTACCTTTACAACCCCACAACTTATTGTGTGATTTTGTCCACATTATTGGCAAAGATCCTAATGTTAAAAATTCAGCTCGCAGAGAGCTGGATTTTTAATATTGTAAATTTGTGAACAAAGTGGATAAAGCCAAAGTTCTTATCACTAGCAGTTTGCAGTATCGGGACAATTAACACCATTCACAATTGTAGCCGCCTGGCTTACAAATATCATAAAATTAAGTAAAATTTCTTTGAAAATGTATTTTTTGACCACCTGTAAATGGATATAGGTGTATAAAGAATGTCCCTTGTGCGTCTGTCGCGGCGGGCAGCAGTGTTGATGTTGCGGCGTGCATGTTGCAGCGCTGGCGCTGTTCGAGCACGTGAACCTGTTGTACGGCACGGTGTCGGAGTTCTGCACGGCGGCGACGTGCCCCGACATGACGGGCCCCGGCGCGCGCGCCTACGCGTGGTACGACGAGCGCGGCAAGAAGACGCGCGTCGCCGCGCCGCAGTACGTCGACTACGTCATGACCTACACACAGAAGACCGTCACCGACGAGACCGTCTTCCCCACAAAGTACGGTGAGTGCCCCTCCCTCTCCCTTGCCCCTCCCTTGCCATGCTACGCAATAAGTAAAATTTATGCCTAGCAACGGAGTACAATAATTTCATGTAAAATTATATACACATATTAGAAAATATGTCGCATACACACTGAATATTTCTACAGATTAACTAGCTTTGTAAATCTAATTCATAATGTAGATTTCTAATATCAAACGAAATTTTAAAATAGGTCCAGTGATTTTTGAGTTTTTTCGTTATACACGCAAAACACATCCATCTGTCTTTTTATAATATTAATTAATATAGATATAGATTATGTTATAAAAACGTTGTTTATAAAACAAAAGATCAGATTTATAAAACATTTTTTTTTTCAAAGTGTGAATAAATAAATCCCTTTAAATAAATACGAGTATAAAAATGTAGGCGACCTGGTATATCCACTGGAATCTTTCTCTTGAATATCAAATTCAGTACGTAGTTTTGTTCTCTTGTAAAATTTTCATTAGGCATTCAGATTTGGCACAAAACATTATTTTCTACCTTGGCGTTCAACTCTAACATGAATATTGAGTACTAGATGTTCCCGTGTGGCTTCAGCCGCAAATCTTTATAAAAACCGTATTTTGTTATTTACACTCGGAAAAATTCAAAAGCTCAAATAAAGACCTGCTATTGGCTGAGAATTTCAGTAACCATGGCAAACTGTTCTTTGCTATTATCGGATTGTAGATTTTGTCCCTTTCTCGCAGAGCAATTTTTTCTAATTTACAAACCCCCTAAATTTAAATGCGTGAAAATGTTGTTGATGTTATCCAATCAATTAAAATTGTGAGATAGACGTGCTTGGCGATATACAATTAGTATAAGTAGGGGGAGTAGGAGGCGACCGACACCGACACCGACACCGACACCGACAGGCGCGGTGCGGGGTGGTGCGGGGTGGTGCGGGGAGGTGCGGGAGGTGTTACAATGCACAATTGCAGTTCGTGTGGGCGCAGCGAACGAGTTCCCGGCGCAGTTCGAGGGCGTGGTGCGGCGCGTGGTGCGGCTGCTGTACCACGTGGTGGCGCACCTGTACGCGGCGCACTTCCGCGAGCTGGCGCTGCTGCGGCTGCACGCGCACCTGCACCTCACCTTCGCGCACCTCACCGCGCTCGACCGCCGCTTCGCGCTGCTCGACCCCAAGGAGACCGAAGTACGCTCGCTATTTCTTTACATATCCATTGTCCATCCACATTGTTCTACGAACATTTACATTAATTTATCAAACATATCGTCGGCGTCCTGAAACAAAGACGGATATGATTTTATTCAAATTTCATTTGCAGATATCGGCCTAAAATATATATCCACACAAAATGTATTAATTCATTTTACAATAGCGAATGTGCATCAGTTTTTTTTTTCTTTTTTTAAACGTTTCTACTTGTTATAAGATAACCAGAAAAAAATGAGATATGAAAAACCAACCATTGAGGTAAAAACAAAATTTAAATAAAATCACAATAATTTTCGGGCGACCAAAACGCGGCCAGGGTGTGCCGGAGAGTTATGACGTCATCAAACAACAACAAAGTATTTGATTGGTCCTCATGTTATCAAAATTTAAAAAGTGATTAAATCTACCTATCACGTGCTTCGACCGTTGCTTTTTAGAACTTGGCGAGGAGTTTTAAAAAAAGACACCTTTTAATTATTAAAATTCGCTACTAAATCATATTAAAAAAATCGGTTATCGAAGGGCAGGGTACTTACTGGCAGAAAATATATCAGGCATATATTTTTTGCCACCCAGGCAAAGCCATGGTCGGCGCTGGTCGTTAATAAAATACTACATATCTACCGCCGAGGCGAGCACGGCCAAACACTATTCTCTCGAAGCGCTTCAGTCAGTATGTGTTTATACGCGTGTCAGTGCAGGTTATCACACGTTATAAACGCGAAAGTTTGTATCAATGTATAGATATCTGTAAGCAAAGCACGGAACTCCAGGGAGCTGCGCGGCGGCTGCCAGTGCGGTTGTTCCGGTATTTACTGTTACACGTTACGATTGCAGGTGCTGCGCGACCTGGAGGTGGCGCTGCGCTTGTCGGAGCCGGGGGGCGCGGCGGGCGCGGCGGGCGCGGGGGGCGCGCCGTGCCCGGCGGGGGGCGCGGCGGGGGGCGCGCCGTGCCCGGAGGAGCCCGCCTCGCCGCGGCGCCGCTCGCCCGTCGTCACGCAGCCGCTGGCGTCCGCGTGACGCCGCCTTGTTGACTCTATTGTAAATATTTCAATCTGTTAAGTAGTTTTAGGAGATTACAATTAGTTTATAAATTTGTGATTGCTTTGGTTGTAAATAAAAGTGATATTTGTTTAACTAATAAACTGAAAAGCTTTATGAAGTTTTGTTTGTCGTATAGCACTGAATCCTTGCCCTCCGACTTCCCTTGCGTACGCCGTCAGCACATGCTGATGCATAGGAATTATGTTGTTGACATTGACGCTCGTCGTTGTCATTGTCCGCCGAGCGCCGCCACCTCCTACCTACCTCCACCCTACCTCCTACCTACCTCCACCCTACCTCCTACCTACCGCCTAACATTATTGGTAATTCAACGTATTCCCGTTGGGAGGTGATAGAGGTGACTATTTGCGATAATTTTAACCCCCATATGCATGATGCACAAGTCGACCAATTTTTAGTTATGATCGTTTTTAGAATTTTAAAAAATGAGTCCGAAATACAACTTCAAAAAATTATTTAAAAAAACTATCAATTGTAACTTATTTTTTTCTTCAGTTTTGTTAAAACAGTTAAACACTGATTATGAAGAACTATTTTAATTCAAAAAAAATTGAGATTATTTTCCAATGAAATATCTTAAAAACAAAAAAAATCCGTTATGAAACTTGGCTAGCAGATTATTTTAAAAACATACCCGCTTTCTTAGCTTTCCAGAAATCCATAATAACTAGGCTATTATTCCATAGAAACTGAAAAAAAGCATAATTTTGTCCTACGAAAGGCGAATAGGCGGAAATTGAACTTTTACATAATGCATACAAGTGTCAAATTATCGCAAATGATTCCCCTCCATCACCTGCATTTTGTTATTTACACTGTTGAAGAAGTGTTTTGCAAATGTGTACTTGCAATTTCATAAATAAATAAATAGTCTATTGGATATACCATAGCTAGACTGAACCTGGAGTGGTTGGCGTTAGCAGATGACCGCCACTGCAGTCGCCGCTAAGCCAATAGCGAGCAACAATTAGCAACAACAATTATTTGGATATTCATACCAAATAAGAATTGAAACGTCGTAAATTAAGTAAATGTCGTAAATTGCATTTTTATTATAATTATAAAAAATATATATGCTATAGCGTACTTTAATTTAGCAAATTTAAAGGGCTACTATTCCTCCATACATCATTTTTGTGTAAGTCTTATAGTTTAGGCTATGTAAGCAAAGAAAGCAAAAAAGACCCCAATTTTCGTTACGCGATTTTGAGCTAAACTATTTAACTACGCCGTAGCTTTTGACTCCAAAAATTAATCAAAAAAATGGGACCCACCTCCAAGCACTACACTTTTCGGATAAAAAAAGAATGATCAAAAACGGTCCACTAGGGGCGGAGTTATGTCGTAACACACATAAAAAAACATACAGAAGAATTGAGTACCTCCTTCTTTTGGGAAGTCGGTCAAAAATAGACTGAAGCGTAGATTTATACCCCTCAAATGAAATACTATATACTCGTGGGCGTAGTGAGCGCACGAGCGCGGGACAAAGTTGCTGTTATAGTTAAATTAGCCTATCAGCAGGTAGTCTGCTGTCCTCGCCCGTACAAAATCTAAGTGGAATTCGTTAATATTATTACCATCGCTACATCCACTACTAGAACTGCCCCTAAATTTAATTTAGATCGATAATTTATTATGATTAAACCAAATATCGATAGTTCCTAGTTGTTCGCTAAGCGTTTATGTTCCGTCACTAGGATACCCGTCTATTAAGTACGGCATTTACCTTCATACAAATTTTATTCGATACTTTATATGCTTGATAAATCAACCTTACATAGACAAACTATAGTGCGAGTTATCGGCAAGCCTTACATAACTGCTGTTATCATTTTATAGACGTGACAAATTACAAATGACGTTAATGTCTTTTGAAAAGGTCACGATGATTCAATAAATATATACAAAGATAGATTCAAGAAATTCAAATAAATATAATAACAAATACTTGGCGAAAATAACGATTTACCCAGCAGGACTCTGTCCAAAGCGGTATAAAGCTTTAACATTTCATCAAACATCCCGCGAAGTCCTCGAGGAGTATTGGCATCAATCACAATCATATTTTTGCAACAGATTTTCAAAAAGTTCTATGAACTCATATAAGGGTAGTATATTAATAGATTTATCTAACAATTGTACAGTCAGCCGAACTGAAGGCGCGTTCTAAAGGAATTGAAAAAGACACGGGATGTTTTTTTTTAGTATTTAAGTTTATTTAATTCAAATGCATTTTGGTTTCACTTTATAATACAACATTACAATCTATACAAAGTTACATTGAAAATAAATAGTATGAGTTAAAATGCGGCGGCACGTCCGCTCCGCATCCGATGTCGTCGTCGCAACTGGAAGACCGACGGTCCGTTTACATTAAATATTATATTAGAATCTTAATGTTAATAATTTGTTCGTTCATTTAATTAAAACAGAAAAAGCGTGTAGGCGTGTCGGTGTGGGTGTCGGTGTCGGTGTCTCAGACGAGGTGGAGGGGCGAGTGGGGCGAGTGGGGCGAGTGGGGCGAGTGGGGCGAGTGGGGCAGCATGGGCTCGGTGTCGGTGTCGGTGTCGGTGTCGGTGTCGGTGTCGGTGTCGGCGCGCTGCAGGCCGGCGGCGGCCCAGTCGGCGGCGCGCGGCGCGGCCAGCCCGCACAGCCGCACGCCCAGCAGGTCGGCGCAGTTGTTGAGCGGGCCGCGCGTGAAGGGCGAGCGGCCGCCGCGCTCCTGGAAGTGCCGGTAGCGGCCGCGGTTCAGCTGCTCGTTGGTCGTCATGCCGAGACACACCACCTGTCGCATCGCATATATCTCTTACTATTTCTATGTAACGGTGCGGAATTATTCTTAACGTTTGATCGATTAAAGTAACAATCGTATAATAATTTTGGCCGCTGGCAACATTTAAGATTGTTTTGAATCGGTATTGAAATATTAGTTTTAAACGGACGACCCCGAATGGGGACGGGGGCGTCATCTGAAGTAGTCGTCGGATCGTCCAGTTGTGCGCACGTACAAAGTCAATCGGTTTATCCCCGTTTTGCACCAGTCGGATAGTGTGCAGTTTTCACTAGAGATTGAAGGGCTGTTTTACTGATATTACGCGATTATTATTTTACTATCTCCGAGATACGCACGTTCACAATAGACGATAATAGACACCGTGCTAATGAGCTACTTTAGAAATTAACAACGTCACGTCGCTCATCGCTGCGAAATATAGATATAAAATGTAAAAGTTAATAAATCGCAGAATGAAATAAGATGAGAAAGATAAAGAGCGCAATGGAAAGCGAGGAATCAGACCAGATAGAGCTGGCAGCCGGTGAGCACGGCCACCCAGAAGAGGTGGAAGAGCGCGTTGAGCATCACCCAGCTGAGCCAGGCGTTGCAGCGCAGCGCGTCCAGCAGCGCGCGCGCGCCCGGCGCCAGCGCGCACTGCGCGCGCACCGCCTGCGCGCCGCCCCACACCATCCACGCGCACATCACCAGCAGCGACACCAGGAAGCCCAGGAAGTAGCGGTGGTTGTTGGCCCCTGCACACCACCACTCTCGTACACACGGCGGAGGATGGGGCGGGGGCGGGGGCGGGGGACGGGGCGCTCACCGATGCAGTTGCCCACCCAGGGGCAGTGGTGGTCGAACTTGGCGACGCAGCGGTTGCAGACGGAGCAGTGCTTGGAGCGCAGCGGGCGGCGCACCAGACAGGCGGAGCAGAAGCGCGCCGGCTCGAACCCGCCGCCGCTGCCCTCCGACAGCTCGATGATTGTCTGCCGACAGACGCGATTGCGACTCCTGCTGCACGTGCCGCGCGGCGGAGGCACAGCTCGTGTGTTGCACTCACTCGGAACTTGTCGGTCTTGGAGGCGGTGATGACGCCGGGGTCGCTGCGCCAGGCGCGCAGGAAGGTGTACCACAGCGCGCCGGAGCACAGCAGGAAGGCGAGCGAGGCGGAGGCGCCCACGACCGGCGCGATCACGGCCGCCCACGTGATGTAGAACCACACCTGCGCAACCGCATCGCACCGCTGCTTACTTACTACGCACGCTCGCGGACATATTTATTTATCATTTGGAGTAATCCCCTCACCTTTGTAGCCAAGTAAACGCTCAAAGGGAATATATTCTTTAGTTCGTCATCGAAAAGTGCATTGCCGAGGAAATGTAGCATAGCGTAGAAACAGACGAGAAGGAATATCTTAAGCAGGTAGAGAGTGTCGATCTCCAAGACGAGGCCGGTGACGTAGAACGCCATGAATGGCATCGCCACCACACACCACCATCTGAACTTCTGCAACACAATTAAAATATCTCACTCGATAAAATGAACACAAGATTGTGTCTTTGAAGAATAAAAGAAAATAAAGAACTATAACTTTTTATTTGACCTTTTCGTAAGTAAATCTGCGGAATGCGCTCCTCCTGGTGGCGAGCAGCGCGTGCTCGCGCAGCCGCTCGGCCACCTTGCCGCCGAGCCAGAGGCAGTCGCCCGCCTGCAGCATGCCGGCCGGCGTGGCGCCGCGCGCGTTGCCCGCGTCCAGGCTCGCGTTGCCCTGCACACGACACACCTTTCATTCATTATAAATAGAAAAGTCGCCCGCAAACTTCGTTAGCGCGGATTTTTTTTTAAAGTCATATATCACATTCCCGCATGCATCTACCTTCTACCAGCTAACTTTCAGTCAAAGTCCCATCAAAATCGGACCACCCATTACAGTTTGTCTGAATAAGATAGATAGTTTGATAAATGACGCATATGAAGTATCGAATTAAATTTGTATGAAGGCAAATGCCGTACTTAATAGACGTATTAGTACGTACTTAATTTTAAGTAAGTTACGTATTTAATAGGTATCGTAGTGACGAAACAAACAATTATAAATATTCGGTTTAAATAAAATTTATCAAACTTAACTAAAATTATTATTTTCTTATTAACTAACTTAGAGGACAATTCAAGTATTGTTTATAGTGTAGAGAATTCAGCGATGACAATAATAATAGCGAAATCCAATTTGATTACGTACGGCTGTAGTAGTAATAAATATTTATTAATTCTATTCTTTGTACTGGTTCTGTTGATTCATTATTGGTTTGGGAAAACAGTGGTTTTTTTATTTTATTCCATAAGTTATAACTATGAATCTATCGTTTGTTACTTCGAGGAGAGAAAAATCGTAAAGATTCATACCGGATTTTACACAACCCATCCCTACTATATTGTCAAACTAATCATCCTTATTTATAGTTTGTCTAAATAAGGTTCATTAGTTTGATTAATCACCTATATAAAATATCGAATAAAATTTGTATGAAGGAATATGCCGTACTTAATAGACGGGTATCATAGTGACGAAATATAAGTGAATATGATAGCGTGATAATGAATAGCGAATAACTGTGAACTATGGATATTCGGTTTAATCATTAAAAAATATAAAATTTAAATTATTTTTCACCTATTAATTAAACTAAGGGACAGTTCCAGAAGTGAAAATAGTGATCGCGATGCCATCTATTATACATTAACGAATTCCACTCACATTATTAGTAACTAGCTGTTGCCCGCGACTTCGTCCGCGTGAAATTTGAAAGTTCAAAACTTACGTTCGCCCCTTTTTTTCAACCTATTACCAAAAGTATTAACTTAGTAGTCTACTAATCTACGTAATAACAGAAATCTACCGATGCAAGATCCAAATTCCTAAGCCCGGTAGTTTGTGCGCTGATCTTTCGGTTACCCTGATTGTTTGTGTTCGCGATATCTTCTAAACTATTAGTCCAATTTAAATACTGTAAAGGACAATTTTGTTCTACATTAAATTCTCGTGATAACAAACGCATTTATTTGGATAAGGATTAATTTTGAAGAAGAAGAAGAATGATTTGTATTTCTAGATTTTTGTATGTATTTGATTTATGCAAAAACTACTGGACCGCTTTATAAATTTTTTGTCACCAATAGAAAGGTATTTTATCTGTGAGTAACATAGGCTATATTTGATAATTACTAATATTTAGCAACTATTAATAAACAGTGTAAATTATGACTTTTCTCAGCTTACACTGGCTACACCATTAGAGGTATATAAAGATGATATATTAAAGAATTGTAGATCTCAAAAAGTTATATTGGTTTCAATAATCCTTATCCAAATAAATGTATTTGTTGTCAGAAGTTGCAGATGCATTGCCTACCCTTAATCAACATAGAAGGAGATGCATATAGAGAGGATATTTCCCCTTTGTATGCTTCTCCTCAACCATCAAATCCACTTGTCCTTCCCATCCGTTCCATATAAGAAAATGGTGGGAAGGTAAAGGGACTAAAAATAGACCTCCGGCACCAAACTCATCAGACTGTACGCGGAATTGCTCCCTCTTTACGCCTGTCGTCTGTGGTTGTGGTATTACACCGGGCAAGCCAACCCATTTGTGTGAAGATGTTAAAGCTAGCTCTACCACTGAAAAAATGTTTTTTTTTAAACTCCAGGCCGATGTAATCGTGGCAACAGCAAGTACTGTTATAAATGAGAAGGATTGTATGGATGGATATATGTTTGTCGCTACATATCTCCAAAATGGCTTAACGGATCTTTATGATATTTGGCAAAAATGTAGACATAGTCTAAAAGAATACACAGGCTATTTTTAAATTCCGTGTGGATACTAGTATGACTGTAGTTAACAACAGATTTTCTGTTTTAAAACCTAAGATGTATTTTTTTTACTTACATAAAGAATAAGTGTAGAAATAGCAGTTGTGTTCCGCGCAAGTATTGCCCAATGGAGCGCAGTGTTCCCGTGCGAACGATCAACAGGAGTTGTGGACGCGCCGAGAGTGAGCAGCAGGCGTGCGGGATCCACGGCGGACACCTTCCAAGCGGCCCACATGAGCGGCGTCATGCCGCCGGCGTCAGGCGCGTCGGGGTCGGCCCCGCGCGCCACCAGGTACGCCACCACCGCCGTGTGTCCGAACTGCGCCGCCAGATGCAGGCAGGCGCAGCCCTCTGCGTCGCGCAGCGTTGGGTCGGCACCCGCGCGCACCAGCAGCACGGTCGCCTCTAAGTGACCTTGCCGAGTGGCCCAGTGCAGCGGCGTCGATTGCAATTCACCACCGACCGCATCCACGATTGCACCTTTCGATAGAAGATATTCAATGATTTCCCGGCGGTTGTTAATCGCCGCCCAGTGCAACAAAGTGACAGTTTCGTGGTCCGGCTGATTGACATCCCAGCCTGCTTCTACGAGTTCTTTTACACGACCGAACGCGCCGTATTGGGTAGCTTTTACTATGTCGAATCCACTGTAATCTCGTTCGAGTGGCGCGGGCGGGGGCTCGCGCGAAGGCAAGCCCTCGCACTCGCGCTGAGACTTTCCGCATTGCCCGGTGGCAGCCGCACCGCATGTGCTGTCGTACATGGCAGCTACGTGTAACCGGGTGACGAAGACATTTTATATTTTGTTTGAGTTAAATAACTTTAATAATATTAGATTTCTAGGAAAATATTGAAGCAATGAACGAAGCGAAACAACTGTCATCAAAAACTCAATAGATTGACATTTTACATCTTTATAGATTATAATGGTGCGTTCAAAAACAATTTAACCTAAGCAATGTTTCTAGTGTTTTCATTTTTTTTTAATTCGACCTCTAGTATATATAAGGCTATCGTACTAAAAAACGCGTTTTATTTTCCTTCGTTTTAGCCTACAAAGGCTTTTTAAGTATTTAAATAATGAAAGTTCAAGAAACCATCTAGGGGATATCAAATAGTTACGGGTCCACTTTGCAGATTGAGTTGCACTTTATAATTATCTTTTTTGAAAAGTAAAATAGATGAAAGTGTGTTATTATTAAACTTTAATATTTTGTTCACACGAACATAAACATTTTAGATTGAGTATTTTATCAAATACAGAAATACCTATTTATATTCTTAGGAAGTTATTTGAAGTAAAAAAAGGTCAATTTTCTTAATTATAACTTTTATTATATTATGACTTACTAATGCAAAACATATAAATTGACATAAAGTTCCTTAAAAATTTACTTAACAATAATTATCATTTTTAACAAATGTTTTAGTAGAATTAAAATACAGTATGTTTTTATTGATTTCTATCTTGTTATCTATCAATCTCACCTTGTATGTGAATAAAAATCGACAATCGAAAGGATTCATACCCAATTACAATCCAATTTGCTCAATCCATGTCTACTAAATTGTCTAATTATTCTTATTTAGATAGTTAATCTAAAGTTAAGTACTGTTAAGAAGAAAATTAGTAGCGCGCTGTAGATTTGGCGCAACACTAGATTATTAGCATAAACGTCACATCTCTGACAGCTGTCAATGTCATTAGACGTATTGGATATAGCGCGCGATCCTGGCTAGTAGTACACTCGGCCGCAGTCGCAGCAGCAGCTAGTGTGGCTTGGGCGGATTCTTCATTCAATACTTATGTGGAGAACTTTACAGGCTTTCAAAGAGGTGTATCCTATCATCCATCAGCAACAGAATAATGAAATATAGCTTAACACTTAAATGCATATTGTTGCTAAAAGTCTATAAACAAAAGTATAGTTTTTATTGAAACCAAGATTTTTTTTAACGCAACCAGTGTGGACATCACACTCCTCCACACTGATTCTGAAAATATAACAAAAATAAACAATAACAAAACTTATAAATAAACATTAAAAATAACTCCTATAATCTACGCGTGGCCTCCGCCTTGGCCGTGCACAAATTTCAGCGGACCCTACTGCCTCATTTGCGGGCGCGTCCGCCGCGTCCGTCTGCCGTTCGGGCGAGGTAGGACCGGAAGTGGTCTCTCGCCTCCGCCCTTCACTTACACCACTCTGACGCGGAGTAGAAACCGGGATATCAGTTATGTACATCTAGCTCTTCACTTACTTGAGCTTCACTTACTCCTACTGCACCAGACTCTCTTACTGAGCCAGAGGAATATCAATGGGCATGCTAGCCTGAACAGTTTCGGCTGGCGAAAGGTTTTGTTTTGTTTGTTTTATGAAAAGGAACATCTTCCCTCATAACTCCCCTCATACTAACTTAGTTTAAGTAAAATGTACATACTAACATAATATTGGATCTTTATCTGTAATAAATAAATATTATATTAATATCTTCGTATATCTTTAATTTCTTATTTTTATATATAATATATTTTACATGATTTGTTATAAAAAAAAATAAAACATATTGTATAAAAAAATAGAACTCCACTGGCTGCGGAATCCGATGACTCAAGCAACCAGTGGTCAGGGCTGCAGAGACAGGAACCTCCTCACAATACGTGCGGTTTCCAAAATAACCGCCTTTTGTATCGGGCCCTTAATCCAACTGTCTAGCGAGAGCTTCTTGAGATGTTGGTCGAAGCTCTTCGCTATTAGCCCGTGCACCGAAACGACCATCGGAATAATGGTAGTCGATTTCATACGCCACATGGCGGTAACCTCGTGAGCCAGATCCAAATATTTTAATATTTTTTCTTTTTCGGCTTTCACGAGATTCTCGTCATGTGGGATAGTGATATCGACTAACATTACACAACTCTCAGATCGATCTATTATTACTATATCAGGCCTATTAGCAGCAATAGTCCTGTCCGTAATAATAGATCGATCCCAGTAGAGCGTGATATGGCTTTTTTCCAGAACTGGTGAAGGCTGATATTGGTAATATGGTACCTCAGAATCCACAAGAGAATATTTAAGGGCAAGTTGCTGATGGATAATCTTGGCCACTTGGTTATGTCTATGCAAGTATGCACCGTCCGCAAGGCGAGAACAACCGGAAACGATATGTCTAATAAACTCACCGGGCCGACGACATGCCCGACAAATGTCAGTCGTACCATCCTTTAGGATATGTTTCCGGTAGTTATTCGTTACGATGACTTCGTCCATGATTGCAAAGACAAAACCTTCAGTCTCCCCAAAGAGGTTACTGAAGCGTAGCCAAGCCACGGAGGATAATTGGTCCACATCAGGACCAGTTAAGGCCCGATGGAACCTACCGTGTAGCTCCTTACTCTTCCATACACTTATGCGGTCTGAGACACTTAAAACCTCCAACCTCCGCCAGTTCGTGGTAGCCAGGGAAAGCGGCGTGAGTCCTTTGTCTATGGCTACAACATCCTGATACATCTCCACGTTAACCTTAAGGAAATATTCCCTAAGATTGTACACCTCGCGGTTATGGAGAGTCTTGGCATTTAAGTAGCCACGACCCCCATGTTTCCGCGGGATGTACAACCTCATTACAGATGAACGTGGATGATGCATCCGGTATGCTGTCAGCAATCGACGGACTTGTCTATCCAAGGCATCCAGCTCTGTTTGAGACCATCTCAGTATGCCGAAAGAATAGGTTAAGACTGGCATGACCCAACTGTTAAAAGCACGGCATTTGTTGCCGCCTGATAAAAGGCTTTTCAGTACTTTTTTCAGGCGACCAAGAACCGTTCTTTTAGCAGCTGTTTCATGCTTTTGTCATTAATGCCTATATATTAATATTATTATTATTATAATACATGTTAACATTTTTTTACACGTACTACGAACCGAGTTTTCCGCTTGGCCATTACTCGGCGGATGATATATTGGCGATGGCACGTGTTTAATGCCATTTGCATTGCAAAATGTTCTAAATTCGGTTGAATTTATTTTTACATCATTATCGGATATTACAACCTTAGGAATACCAAAATTCGAAAATAAATATTTTAATTTAGAAATCAAAGCCGAAAATGACAGTCCATTATGCATATACAAACAATCCAACCATTTGCTAAAAGAATCCACAACCACCAAGTATACTCTTTGCCCTATAGTTTTTTTTTTTTTTTTTTAAAGAGGGAAAAATGCTTTACAGCACCGTCAGACATGGGAGCTGCATGCCTGGTGTGTCGGACTCAGGCTCATTAGTATTCACCTAACCTAGCATGAGTCCCGTTACCGACTAAACAACCCTCTCTATGGACTTTTTGTGCCCCCGCGGAACTACCGTCAAGTATTACATCGTGGGGGCGGTCTCAGCAATTATGCTTTTCCTGCTTGCAGTCTGCGCGTCAGCTCCTTGAGTCCATTAGATTGGCTCTTCGCCGTTCTTGTTCAGCACGCCGTAATTTTCTCAGTACTACGGCGGCGTATTCACTCACTTTATTCCATGCTTCTTCCGATTGAAGCATGTTGTCCACCATGTTTTCCACCGTTATAGGTCCGGTGGTGTTCTCTAAGTCATCTCGCTCCATGGAGTGGGCTGGGCAAGCGAAGAATACATGTTCCGCGTCTTCGGGTACCCGGCACCCGTGTGGGCAGTCGGGCCCCGCGGTGTTCTCCTTCGCCCAACCGGGCCGTGGCATCTACGTTAGTTTATCCACGACCCGGCTAGAGGGAGCCCCTTGTTAGGGGCTCGACACGGGTAGGGAGGGGTCAGATATTAAACCCCTCCCATCGCCCTATGATGATGGCCCCCCTCGGAACACAAGAGGGAGGCACATCCGCCACAATCGGCGCGACAGGTCCCCCGACCCGTCGCGCGTGGCCTTCTCAGTTCAGCTGAAGGGCCGCAGCATATCTCGCACGCCGGCGGCCCCTCGCTGGAGCCCTGCGGGGCGGCAGCGTTTCGCTGGCACGTTCGCGCTCCCGCAGGGCCTCTCTTTTAGCCACCATCACTCGCGTGCAAACGAGGCGACGGCGGCCCAGCTCTGTTCGCTGCGGACCATCGATTGTACGACGGCCGGCAGCGACAGATCCCACCAGATTGCGCCAGTGAGCGTGGCGCGTTGAGCGTCCCAGCCCGTGCACACAGCGAGCGTGTGCACGGCTGTGTCACGTCGCCTGACGCGCAATGGCGGCACCCGGGATCCGACTCAATTCCCACAACCACGCACAGGTAACGGCCGAAACAGCCGTGCCCTGTGAGTAGCTGCGTCAGGAAGTAAGTCGGCTCCCGGTGCCTCGCCTCCTCCCACTGGCGCTGGACGGGGCGGACTGCCTCAACAAGCCGCTTGCTCGCCGAGGCGCCCGCCAATCTCTGCTCCCATCGCCGGAAGAGATCGTCGCGACCTTCCCTCCTCCAGCATACAACCTCTTCCGGAGGGGTTCTTCGTTCCTCTGCCGCATCAGGGCTCTTCTCGGTAAACCTCCGCCAGTACGCCGGCTTCGAGGTCCCAGGGGAGGCTTCCGGAGATAATGCACGCCGCCTCGTATGACACGGTGCGGTACGCCCTGGAGGCCATCTGAGCAATGGTCCGCTGCGCACGTCGCAGCAGGACCATGTTCTCCCTGCTCAGGGGCCTCGTCGCCCATATGGGCGCTCCGTAGAGCGCCTTAGAGCGCCTTAGAGCGCACCACACTGTTGTACAGGCGGCGGCATACTCCCCCCGCCCCTCCACAGTTGGGGAGCAGGCTGGTGAGCATTCCCGCATACGTCACCAGCTTCGGTGCCAGCGCCCGGAAATGCTCACCGAACCCCCATCGGCTGTCGGACGACGAGACCAAGATACTTCATGGTTCCGCCGACAGCAACGGGGGTGCCGCTCACCACGATGGAATAACCGCGGGGGGCTTAGTCCGAGGCCTATGGAAGAACATGGCCTCGGACTTCTCGAGGGTGGACAGTCGGGCACATCGTCGTGCCCAAAGCAATGCAGGTACGCTCGATAGCACCCGCAAATCTTTGCCTAGGTAGGTAGGTAGGTAGGTTTTTGTTTTTTTTTTTTTTTTTTTTATTATCTTTATTTTGTACACATAAGCAATATTACAACACAGTCGGATACACATGATTAAACAATAAAAATAAAAATAATAAACAATATTAAACATAAATTATTCACGCAACAACAGGACAGCAGTCCGTAGCAATTGGATACTTTCGGTGTAACTGCTGCCGGCAAAGTGCTTATAAAACTATAATAAGACTAAAATTAGATTAAAAGTAGACAATGCTCACACAAATGATATAGATAAACTGAAATAAAATACTTAACAATTTTTTTTTTTTTTTTTTTTTTTTTTTTTTTTTTTTTTTTTTTTTTTTTTATGCTATGCTATACAGTCTAAATCTACATAAACAATAAATAATAATAGTGAGTAGTGTAGAAGTCTGTGAGAAAAATGTAAATACGAGTAATGTGGTTATGATGAGTTCTGAGTGATGGGATTATTAACTAACTTTAAATTGTCTATAATGTATGTAATAAGTGGGATGAAAGAATCTATTGCAGACTCTTTTTTTTTTTTTTTCACGAGTTCTTCAAGATTGTATGGCGGAATCTTCATGTATCCGTAAAGGAGTTGATGGTCTACTCTTCGCTTAGAGAAACGAGGGCAGTCTTCTATCAAATGTTGGAGTGTTTGTGCAGAGGTGTTATTACAGGGGCAAGTTTCGTCATCAGTGATTTTAAATCTATGGAGGTATCTATTATGGAACCCGTGGCCCGTGAGATATTGGGTGAATTGGAAGGAAATCTTAGCAACGGACCACAGTCTGGCCACGCTGTCTAAGGTGTGGAGTAAATGTCTTGTATTGCAACCTTGCGTTGCATTTGATATCTGACCTCCCAGGTTTGTCGATGCTGTAGTGTTATAATTTGTTTAATGTAGGATAATGGAAAGTAGGCATATTAGGTAGGTAGGTAGAGGTAGGTAGGGTAGGTAGGTAGGTAGGTAGGTAGGAGGTAGGTAGGTAGTAGGTAGGTAGGTAGGTAGGAGGTAGGAGGTAGGTAGGAGGTAGGTAGGTATGGTAGGTAGGTAGGTAGGTAGGTAGGTGGTAGGTAGGTAGGTTAGGTTAGGTAGGTAGGTTAGGTTAGTTAGGTTAGGTTAGGTAGGTAGGTAGGTAGGTAGGTAGGTAGGATAGGTAGGTAGGTAGTGTAGGTAGGTAGGTAGTAGGTAGGTAGGTAGGTAGTAGGGAGGTAGGTAGGAGGTAGGTAGGTAGGTTAGGTTAGGTAGGAGGTAGGTAGGAGGTAGGTAGGTAGGAGGTAGGTAGGTAGGTAGGTAGGAGGTAGGTAGGAGGTAGGTAGGAGGTAGGTAGGTAGGTAGGTAGGTAGGTAGGTAGGTAGGTAGGTAGGCTAGGTAGGTAGGTAGGTAAGGTAGGTAGGAGGTAGGTAGGGTAGGTAGGTAGGTAGGAGGTAGGTAGGTAGGTAGGTAGGTAGGTAGGTAGTAGGGAGGTAGGTAGGTAGGTAGGTAGGTAGGAGTAGGTAGGTAGGTAGGTAGGTAGGTAGGTAGGTAGGTAGGTAGGTAGGTAGGAGGTAGGTAGGTCGGTAGGTAGGTAGGTTAGGTAGGTAGGTAGGTAGTAGGTAGGTAAGGTAGGTAGGTAGGTAGGTAGGTAGGTAGGTAGGTAGGTAGGTAGGAGGTAGGGAGGGAGGGAGGTAGGAGGTAGGTTAGGTTAGGTTAGTAGGTTAGGTTAGGTTAAGGTTAGGTTAGGTTAGTAGGTTAGGTT